>CM036617.1:130985113-132218228 GCA_020746105.1 Trogon surrucura | reverse complement strand
AAGATGTTGCCACTAGTGTGTTTTTTCTTGTAGGCTGAAAAGAAAAAGAACAAAGGTTATAAAATGGATGAGCAAAATTTTAATCGTTTGGGGATTTGTCTGCCTAAAAATCTGAACGAAAAAGCAATATGAGTTTACCCTGTAACTGTAGATGGTGAATGTGTAGGTACCACACTGATTGGTCTTATAACAGCTTATTTTTAAAAGAAGATTAATGTATTGCACTGAAGGGTGAGTTATCATAGTGGGGAGGTTTTAGGATTAGGCCTGTTTAATTATCTCTAGTAACAAACTGAAACAGGAGGGAAGATGAGTTTTAATGATATTCGTAGGTGATACCAAATTGGGGCAAAGTACAGCACACAGTGAATTTGTCAAGGGTATGCACGTGGGCCCAGGGGGGTTAGAAGCTTTGTTTTCTGCTGATAACAAGCAAATGTGAGCTAATCTACCATGGGAGCAATGTTCTAAAAGTGTTCATAACATGTTCAGCAGGAGCTCGAAGCTTAGAAACATGCTAATGCTGAAAGAGAGGTAGTAGGGAGGGTGAAAACAAATAAATCAGGATAATTTTTGTCTTGTTAAAGTTGTCACTTAGTATTAATTGCCTTAGGGAAAGCAATCATGTTTTGGAAAGGTAAACTTTTTTTTCATTTTTTTTTTCTTTCCCCTTCTGTGGATCTGGCATGACTTTGTCTAAAAGCCTGCATTGTTTTGTCATCAGATGGCTAAACAGAAAGACCAGCTTTGGCTAATATCAGGTGTGAAAACTGAATAGTGATTTGGAAAAATAGATACATGAGATGATTCAAAGATGTACATTCACTGATTTGCTAAATGAATTAAGAGAAGTGTAGTATACTGCAGTGTAATTCGACCTCAAAAGACTAAGAAGGATGTGGGAAAACTTCTTGACATAACAAAGCATAGGAAAGCGGGGAGGTGAGAGGGAAGCAGATGAAATGCCACAGCCTAGAATTTTTTGAATGAGTATAAACCAGCAAATTTATCAGTGGACACTGAAAGAAGCTCTGAAGATAAAAGCATATAGTGCTCTGAAACTGCTGCAAGCTTGATACCTGAGGGAGCAAAAATTGTCACTCAGTTCACAAATTTTGAGTAGGGGGGCATACATGAGCCTGTCTTTGCTGTGGGATCTTCTGAAGAATTTGAAGTCTCTCTGGCTAAATTTAATTAACCATGATGAATGGAGGTCATTTACATGCCTGGTCTGATCTCAGGTGTTAAAAAAACCCACCTTCTTACCAGGTTGCAGAATATAATTTTACTAGTTTGCCATTTCCTTTTTGAATGAAACCACAAGCTGGTGAGGAGTTTTGAATTGTGTTCTGCCCACGACACCGTGTCTGCAGGCAGCTCCATTTGACTCACGGTAGCAGAATGTCTCTTGCTTTGAGCTCCAAGAACTTCATCCTTAGGAGGCAGCTGTCATGGTGCCACTGATCGACTTCAAACACTCAGGGAGAGGGGCCTTGAATACAGAAGCTGTGCCTCAAGAAATGTGTGGAGATTCCCAAAACGTCTTCTGATGCCAGATGTTGATAGCAGTGTCTATGTCTGTTGAAACTTTTGTGATGGTAGGTGGCTTAATTTTTAGGCAGGATTTTCAGTAGGTAAGGCTGAATGAAACAAGTCTGCCTGAACTGATTTGAACCTAATCACATAGTACACTTTTTGAGTGTCTTTCAGATGTAGATAAGTGTTCTTTGACTGGATAACACTGGTGTCGTATGATTTGAAGACATGTACTGATTTTTATTTCTTTTAATTGCCATACGTATGTCTTTGTTTTGTAGAGTGCGTCATAAACACCCAACCTGTTTGTATCTGGCTGGGAGCAGAAGGGAGTGAGAGGATTGGCTCCAAAGAGTCAGTGCTGATGAGGGCCCCAGGAGTAGTAACTTGTTTAATTTTTCAGAAAAACAAGGTGAATTCTAGTCACCAAGAATGAAGTGTAATTTTTCTGATCTAAGTGCACAGTACCAACTTTGCAGACATTGTCTTGTTGGCTGTTCTCTTGCTAACTGTTTAGAAGAACAATACCATAAAAACAGAGGAAAAACCGGTCTGCTCAGTATGAAATATTTCCTTATATGCTATGCTTTCAGATTCTGTCTGATCACTACAGTTTGCAAGATGTATTGGAACGATCTGATCAGGTTATGGCTGTGGCAAAAGACTTGTTTGGGGATATTCCTCACACACGAACAGGTAGACCGTCTCACTTATATGGGGCAGTACATTTATCTTCTTGCTTTTCATAAATAGCCTTGCTTTGCAATGTATTCTTTTTAACTGTTTTCATCTCATCATCTGACATAGTAGAATTAATCCTGTTCATGCTGGGTGAAACACAGATGAGGATACCACCTCCTATGGCAGGGGAGAGCAACCCACGGCCAGTTGTTCTACTGTGGACTTTCAGATCACTTACTATGAAACATCTCACACTCACCATTTCCCCAGCCAAACTACTGACCTGTACAGAGCACCAGTTTGAGCCACTGTAGTAGATCTGATTATCATTGCTCCACGAATTGACTCCTTGCTCTTGGATGTCATTGAAGATTCATCAGCAATTTGTGAACAAGGCTTTTGCTTTTCTTATGCTGGGGTGTAGGTCCTTACCCTGCTGGAAGACAGGACTGGCTGTTTGCATGTGAAATCTTAAGCTTAGGTTCTTTTCTCCATAGGCTGCCATTCTCTGTTGCTAATAATGACTGTTTCATCCTACGTGCTGCTTCTGCACAAGTATATTTACGTGGGTGAAAAGGACAAAACCCTGGTACATGTCTGAATGTTTACGTGGCTGTGGTTGGTCTTTGGTGGTTGTTTAAAGCAACGTACATCCTTGTGACCCTTTTTGTGCAAAGTAGGGGAGCTTTCTTTTTGGTATGGTATCCTGCAACATACTACAGACAGAGTCCTCTGTGTTCTTCCCTGTTTTGTCTGATTCCTCTAGGTTTCCCTAATGTAACAATGGCTCCTAAATGTGACCTAGAATCATCTCAAGGACCCATTGTACAAAAATGTGAACCTCTCACTCAGCTTTCCATCCTTAGTGAATCTGTCATGGATTCCCAGGTAATGTATGTTCTGTTCCATGCATGTCCTGCCGCTTTTTTTTTTGCACAAAATAAGAATATCCAAAGGTAGAGTTTCCAAGCAGATCTGAACCTGTCTTTTATGTATTGTATACCACGTCTTTTTTTTTTAATCCTTTTTTTTATCCTGTGGTGTGTGTGGTCTTTCTTACTAAATGTAAATTATCCAAATCAAACATTGGGTATTGCATTAATCATTTGCTGTGTTATTTTTGGAGACAATTGCCAGTATCAATATTTCTTAGGTACTAAAGTCATCCAAAATTCTTCCCGCAGAGAATTGTTTTTATTTTTAAATTATTTTTTTGAGGTAGAGACTGAAACAAATATTTGTGTTTTTTTTTTTCTTGAAACATTTTCAGAAAATTGATCTCTAACTTCTTCCTAAAGTCAAACTGAAATTGCTCAGAAGTCCTTTTTGTTTTCTTTGTTGTCTACTAAAAAGGCTCTTAGTGAAGTGGAAGAGGAAGCATTATCAGTCTGTCAATCAGAAGATGGACACCATGACTCTCTGAACTTCAAATCCAGCATCAATTCTGACAGGTCAGTACAAATATATCCGTTCAGGTTTCCACCGTCTCAGCACTGGAACTAGACAGAGTTAAAGAGATGTCGCATGGGAACAGCTATGTTACATTTTCTATTCCCTGCCCTCCACTGTGTTCCTAAACTTGGGATTCTAAGGAAACCCCTTGTTGTAACATTCAGACTGGGAATGAACGTAAGGATGGAACTCACCTGAGTAGTTATAGGTGTTTTAAAAAGCTTTTCCTAGACTGTAGAGATAACCTAGAATCATGCTGTTATCCAGTCACAATTCACGTTATCCTTGTTTTGAATGTAGGCTACATCAGTTACCGAGAGAAGAAAATTCGTTGGTGAATACTCGGTTGTGGACTGAAAAAGATATGAGAAAAACTACCTTATCACAGCAATCAAATGTGCCTCTGACTCCAACAAGGTTTTCTCCATCATTGGATCACTCAGGTTGGGTTTTCCAAGTCAAGGGTTGTTCAGCTGTTCATAGGATCCTGTTCGGAATTCCTTTTCTGGGTGGGGATGAGAGACTGAGACATATGCTAATTTGGCTCAGATGAATTCTTAAAAAAACCAGCCCGTCTAACAAAAATAACTTATAGCATACTACTATTAAGAACATACCTGAAATATTTCATGTGTGTAATTTTGTTTTGTTTTGTGTTTTAAATCAGCCCTCAATGCTACCAGTGTAGTCAAAAGAGTCCATTCAAGGCTGCAGAATGAAGATGAAGACAAGACTGTAGACTCTGCTTACACTATGAGACAAGTGCTGAACCCGAACTCAAGGAAAAAAAAGCAAATTGCGGCAAAAAGTTTAGTACTTCTAAAAACAACGTACCTTCTTTTGAACCAGGACCTTAATATCATGATAAAATGTAGATTGAAAGGGGTCTTTGGAAGTCATCATAGCACTAACTCCAAAATTTGACTAGGGGCCCTTGTCCAGATTTGATTAGGGGGGCCTTGTCCAGCTGAATTTTGGTCATCTCTAAAGGTGAACATTCTACAGCCCCTTGTGGAGTAATTTCCTTGTATTTTGCATGTTCATTGGTGAAGCAAAATTCATATGAATCTGGACACCATAAGTACGGCCCTTTGCTGCTAACCATAGGGTTCCTTCTTTTGCAAGCGTTCTCTATTTCTGATACAGCTTTCTGTTCTATGCTGCACAGACTTAGAATGCATTTCTGTCCCCATATTCAACACATACTTGCGTGTGAGGACTGACATCAGATACAAACTGTAACATGAAAGGATTGTTGTAGAAGAGTTGCTCACTAAATAAAAGGCCTGGAAGCAGCTGATATTTTTAACTTGCTGTTAAAAGCATTTCCATGCTTGTAACTGAGAAGGAGGAAAGTGCAAACAGGTGTCTAAGATAAAAGTGCCAAAAAAATCATACTTTAGAGGTACTAATGTGGTGATAGAAAATGTATTTTTGTGATCTGAAAATAACCAAAGTGGCTGGGGATGTTCTTTGATGGTCCATTTCAGCTCTGGTCAAGAGAGGGCCTCTGCTTTGATTTAGTTCAATAAAAAATGTAATTTCCTTGGTACTGCAAAGCTTTCTATACAAGTTGAATTTCAAATGATGCTTTTTTTTTTTTTAAACTCCCTCAGTGAAAAGAAAAACTGCAGAAAATTCTGCCGGACAGAGGAGGGATGATTCTCCAGCTAATTCAATCCCCATTGACCTTCAGAAAGACAACAGATCCAGCCTAGATGTTCTTAACCACATGATATGTGAAGTGGAGCATGAATTGGAAGAATATGAGCGAAGTACAGGTCGTGAGGTTCAAAAAACTGAGAGAAGTGAAGGCCTCACCGGATTTACCTTATCACTGGTGAACGCTCTCTGTCGTTTGATGCGCTACCTCAAAGAGGTGAGAAGACTTTGAATTGCTTCTGTAGAGTGAATGAAGAAGGGTATAAAGTTACTTTACAGATGTGAGCTTTGGTCTTTCCTGACTCCCAATGAGTTTATTTTGAAGTCTGATTATCATTGCTTATTATTTGGATCACATGCAATTAGGAGTTAAAACTTGGTTTGTTAGAAACAGGTATCGCTAGCGAAAGGGAGGATTTGACTGCCCTGAAAGTCTCTCAGTGACTATTAGCAGAAAACAGCAATTGAAATAATTTGAAATTTCTTATTTAAATATGTGCAGAGTTGTAGCACAATATTAACTACAACCTTGTTTACAAATTCATTTTCTTTCTTTGCCTCCCAAAGGTGATGTTATTGTCACTAAAGCAGTGAACCCAAATCCGTAGTTTTCTTTCAAGGATTCCTTGGCTTACTTTTTAGCTGCAACTTCACCTTAAGCAGGAATGACCTGAAGTGCTTACTGTAGCAGTACACAGCTGGGGATCAATGGAATTCCATAAAGAATACCTGTAAGCCATGTAGAACTTCTATTTTAAAAAAATAAAAAAATAGTCTATTTTATTTCATGTCTAATCCAGAGCTATTCAAGATGCAGCAGTGGCTCACACATTGGGGAAGTTTGAACCAGATTATGGCAGTTCCTGCACTCTAATAGTTGCAGCAGTATATGTTATCTAAATCCTACTGCTCCCATTTCATAGCAAAAGTAATAGATTCCTAATCATTGTGGAACTGTCCTCTTTTGATTCCTTTTCAGAGTGTATAGTAACTGGGGGGAGATGGTAGGAAAAATACCTTACTTCTAAATTTCAATTTTTTTTTTTGTCTGGATGTATAACAACTTATTTCTTGCATTACCTTGTATTTAATCTGTATGGAAGAATTTACTTTAAGACCTGTCTTGGAATCTAATAGTAAATTATCAGTTCAAAAGTGAAAAGCCACTACTGTTAGAAGATGGACTTTGGCAGAGGACATCTTGTTTTAGAAGAAGTTAATAATGCTTGTTCTCTGTTAAAGTTTAATACCAAACCAGAGTATTAAATTTGCCTCTTTTGCAGTTATGGGGAAGGATCTTCTTGGACTTCCAATAGAATGTTTTTCATTTATTAGGAAAACATCAATTTAATAGCATCAAATTTGTGTTATAATTGCAGCTGTAACCCTGTTTAGGTTGTCTTTGTATTCCACAGAAATGAGTTATTCCTGAGCCCCAGGCTTCCTCCAAAACTACTCCCGGATTTTTTGTCTTCTGTTCTTTTCTTTCCTAGTTGTTACATCCATAGAAAAAAAAAAGTAACAACTAATGTATCTTAAAAGCCTTTATACTATTCAGACAGAAGACCAAGGAGTCTGAGTTTAATGGGACTACTTATTTTGAAAGATATATCCTGGCTCTGACTTGTATTCCCAATTTTTACGGAGTACCTCTATGATATCATTTGCACTTTAATAGATATGTCCTTCCCTCGATCCTTCTGACCTCCTGTTGTTGCTTGTAGAAGTGTCTCCAACTTTCATGAATCTACTACCTAAATTCATATGTAGAAATACGGAGAAGTCACTCAAGCTACAAAGTGTAGTTAATTCGGTTTGAAGGTACTCAAGATGTGTGTATCCATAATCTTTAGTGACTTTTCTGCTTTCCATGAAGCTCTAATTACAATTAGAATTTGGGAATTTGCTGGGAAGAAACACAGTATTTCCTGAAACCTGGTCCCTGTGATGCTAGGAATAAATCGAGTGCTCACGTGCACCATCTGTCTTGCCAGGAGAGTTAAGAAAGTTCCGGTGCCTGAATTATAGCTGGCAGCGTGTTTCAGGAAAATTACTTTCCAGCTGATATTTAAAAAGCCTCTGATTTCATGTAAACAACCAGTCTTCAGGAGGTTTTGAAGCTTCTAGAAAGATTTCCTTCCTCTTCTGGGGAGAAAAGATTATTTTCCAGCTTAATTACGAGCAAGCATGTTGCCTAATTTATTCTCAAAATTATGTATAAAAAGTAGGAAGAGAAACTTGAATTACTGAGTCTCATGAAAGTTATATTAATAAGTGATTAAAAAATCAACTCCTACTAGAAGAATCTAGTGAATATAGAAGAGGCTAGGGAGACAGGGAAAAAGAAACTTCAGCAACGTTTGTCAAGCTGTGTGAAATTCTTAAGGGGAAGTGGATAAACCTGACTTATTTCCTAAATGAATTTCAGTGTCACCTGCCAAATGTTGATATTAATGTTTTTCCTCATTCTCCAAAGAATGCTATTTCTTTGCTGTACTTACAGGGCAAAAAGTTAGAGTGTACACTTGCGACATTCATCTGTCTTGTTACAGGGTCTGTCTCTGCGGCTGCATATTCTGATGCAGCGTTAAAACAAAATTTATGTGATTAGAGGTGCACCTGGCAATGGACTGGCATGAAGATAATTCTTGCAGGCTATACCAGACTCAAATCCTACTTCATGATAGGAATGGATGTATATAGCTGTTAACTCTGATATTCTCCCTGTGCATAAATATAAGACATATAGCTGCTTCGAAGCTTTTCCTCCCAATACTTGGTTAGCATTATGTTACCTATTAGTAGATACAATAGTTCATCGGGATGATCTAAGGCATCAGTAGGATTCATCACTGTGACCAGCATTAAAGTTATTGTTTTGTGCTGTCTTTGGTTTCTAAAAACAGAGGATTTTTTCCATTTTCTGTGTGAGCCTGCTTCAGCTGGATCGATACAGAGAAGCTGTTCTCTCTAGCTGGAGGAGAACCAGAAAATGGATGGCTTGTCTCTCATATACTTCAAGGAGGTATATCTGCCTATCCTTGTGTCTAGTGACAGTATCTGTGGTTTAATCCCAAAATTATGTATTCATTCACTTTATATGGCTGCAGAGCTGTATTATCTTAACACTTCTTCCTTGGTGGTCTTCTGGTCTTCACTTCTGGTTGCGACACCACCAGAAAATAATCTATGGTATGTTATGGGCAGCTCGTGATCTAATGTATGAAAGGCAGGTCCTACCTGACTAACATGACCTGCTACAACAAAGTGATCCACTTAGTGGATGAGGGAAAGGTTGTGGATGTTGTCTACTTAGGCTTCAGTAGAGCCTTTGACACCATTTACCACAGCATTCTCCGGGAGAAACTGGCTGCTTATGGCTTGGACAGGCGTACTCTTTGCTGGGTGAAAATCTGGCTGGATGGCTGGGCCTGAAGAGTGGTGGTGAATGGAATGAAATCCTGTTGGCAGATGATCACAAGTGATGTTACCCAGGGCTTGGTATTTGGGCCAGTTCTGTTTCGTGTCTTAATCATCCAGATGAGGGGATCAAGTGCACCCTCGCTAAGTTTGCAGATGACAAGAAGCTGGGTGGGAGTGTTGATCTGCTTGAGGGTAGGATGGCTCTTCAGGGGGATCTGGACAGGCTGGATCGATGGGCCAAGGCTGGTTTTGTGAGGTTTAACAAGGCCAAGTGCCAGATCAGAACAACCCCATGCGACGCTACAGGCTTGGGGAAGAGTGGCTGAAAGGCTGCCTGATGGAAGAGGACCTGGGGATGTTGGGTGACAGTCAGCTGAACATGAGCCAACAGTGTGCCCGGGTGGCCAAGAAGGCCAAGGGCATCCTGACTCGTATCAAAAATAGTGTGGCCAGCAGGACCAGGGCAGTGGTTGTGCCCCTGTACTTGGCACTGGTGAGGCTGCACCTCAAATCCAGTGTTCAGTTTTGGGCCCCTCACTACAATAAAGACGTTGAGTTACTGGAGCATGAAGGGTCTCAAGAAGAGCAGCTGAGGGAGCTAGGGGTGGTTTAGCCTGGAGAAAACGAGGCTGAGGGGAGACCTTATCATTCTCTACAAGTACTTGAAAGGAGGTTGTAGTGAGATTTGGCTTGGTTTCTTCTCCCAAGTAACAAGTGATAGAACAAGATTTTGAAGGCAAGGGGGTGTACAGTAAGGTCTTTTGCTTCATGCTCAAGTAGATTACTTTAAATAAACCTTTTTGTCTTCTTGTAAAAAAAATAAGTTAAACTCTCTAGAACTTTTTCTCTCTCTGAGGGAAAACATTAGAAACCATCTACTTTCCTTTATTTGCCTTCATTATTGAATTAAGGAAACTAAGTAATAGGGGAAAGCAGCACAGGATACTGACAAGCATCGGCACACCTGAAGTTATTTGCTTTCTGCATGAAGATTCAGTGACTTACAAAACAGTATCGGTATGGAGAGACAATGGCTGTAGTTACAGCCTGTGAAGGTTGTAAAGGCAGAAGAATAAGGATGTACAGAATTTCCTACAGTGTTCTGAAGTAACAAAGAAGGAATGGTAAGCTCTCTGGGCAGTTCTAATGCCCTGAAAATGGGATTTTGTTATGAAATTAATGAAGTCAATTTAGCACAAGGGGGAAGAGCTGTTGCAGTATGGTGTGATACGAAGCTGTTCCAGTTTCCAAATATGACTCCGTGTTGGTTTTAGTAGGTTTTTACCTTTTTCTTCATCTTTAGAGTGAAATGCAGCTGCGTGAGAAAGAGGTGATGAGACAGCAGCATGAGAAGATGTTGAACGAGCACAGGGAACTGATTGATGCTCTGACAGCAGAAATACTTCTAGTGAGGGAAGAAAACACTGCTATGCAGGTACTGAGCTCCCATCCCCTTCAAAATGAGTTTTTAGAATACTGAGCTGTGTTGCAAATGCATGCTGAGACGCACTGTCATATGTTCAGGAGATTTTAACAATAGGCAGGAATAAAATTATAAAATTGGATGAGGAGTCTGATAATACTGGGCGTGTGGGGGAGGAATGTTTGTAAAGTCAACATTTTATCTTCTTGTCTGATATTTAACTTGAAAGCCTGAGAAAATGCTAATTCAATTAAACTGAGATTTGCTTTCTCAATCTAAAGGCTTAAGCATCTACCTTCATGCCTCTATACTGTTAACGCTACTGGGGCAACAGAGTAGACTAGGTCTAATAAAATTTTTTTTTTTTTCAGTTTGCAGTGGAGGTAGATTTGGTCAATGGTTACAATTGGGAATGAAGCAATAAAGTTTTGTTGGAAAGGAAATGGGGTGATAAGTTAGGAAAAAGGAAAACCAAATAATTTCTTTGAGGCAGGAAAGAAAATAAATGAGAAAGGTGGAGACACGAGTATTTAATACCTCACTGGAAACCCCCAAATTCATGCAGTGACGTTAAGAAACCGAATTTCTTCTTGGAGCTGCCTGTGGCGTATCATGTAATTCCTGTTGCCAGAATACGGATTTCTGTATCTCTTGTTTTTTCTTCATCCTTTAGAAGAAGCTTCAGCAATACATGACAATAACAGAGGAGCAGCTGATCTCTCTCACACAAGCATTTAAAGGTCTCCCTTTGGTAGAACCTAGAAGAGAACAAAGTCCAAACCATTTTGGAATTGCAAGCAAAGGTCCGGTGAATGGCAAAGGTGTGTTCATGTGTGTGTGAAGGATGAAATAGGACTTGCTGGCTAGTTAACCCTGTAGTGGAAAACTTGGTATTTAATAGAAGTCTTCATGAATGAATCTCGTTTCAGGAAATTCATATGCTCTGCATTCTGCTGTGAGCACAAGCCATTTGCTACGGATTATCTTTTAATAGTATAGTAGGTTGTACTCAATCTCCATTGCCATCCTTCTGTCTAGATCAGGACTTGAAGATTAACCTTTTAGCCAAGTCCTAGGCTTGAGCTTTAAATGATGATATATTATATTTTTTAAAGGGAGTGGGGAGTAGCCTTTCCCTATTAAGATGACTTATAAATTTGTATTTATTCTGAGGGTCCCAAACAGACCCAACTGAATCAGGATCCAGCCTTTCTGTTGCTGAGGCAGCCTAATTATGTGAGATTAGTTCTTCCATAAAGCACTGGAGGTCGCTGCTGACCAGAAGCAGCAGCAGCAGCTGCGGAGGCCTGTTCACTAGCCAGAAAGAAGCTTTTCTTGGTATTTGTGATTTTATCTGAGAGGTGAATGACCAGGTGAGTGATATATGACATAGATACAGGCTAAGTTAAGTCAGTAGCATTTATGGCCAGACTTAATAAACATGATTCACCTTGTGTTTTTTACATTCTTTCACCATGAAGTTTTTCCCCAATTTTCTTCCCTGATGGGTCACTTAAATACATAATTTTTGCTCTCAGGGTCACAAACTCCATGTGAATCCTAAGATTTCTCAGAGCTATTTGTATTCCTTGTTAGTTAAATGTTGGTTTTGTGGCCATTTTTGTGTTCAGAAACTTTATTACTGACTGTTTTCTCTGGAGTTCTCAGGAAGAAGCCACATGCCAATTCCCTTTTTTGTGATTTACCCAGGCTTTGTTAGAAGCAAGTAAAAAATCCTACCCAAAATATAAAATGCAAACAATCAGAAAGATGTCTCTCAAAAAAAAAAACACCAAAAACCAAACCCACAAAACCCCCACAAAAACAACAACAAAAAGACCCAACTTCCAAATCTTCCTGTTTAACAGTTCTGCAGGGTTAGAATTTCCAAATCTTCTTTCCTTATTGGTCTCTTTTCACAGGAAAAAAAGCATCTTCCTGAAGGGAAAGCTTCATGAAGTTACAAAAATATTTCTTCCTACTTCAGAAGGATAGCTGTTGTATCCTTAAAGCACCTGACTGGGTGTGAGAGATTTGAGATAGCTAGTTTTAGTACAGAAACCATGTGTAGGTTGACATAGGACTTCTCTGGAGAGAAGAAGAGTGGCTGAGCGAGGAGTAGCAGAGATATCGTAGTGACAAATAGCGTGAGGAGGATACTTTGGAAATACAGTTCTGTACAGTGAAGCAGAGCAGGAAGATCTTTTTCATTTCTCGCCAGGGTCGTTGAATAGTGGGTGGCAGGTTTTAAATTCAGGCTTAGAATCTCAGTAATGTAAACCACAAGCAGTATTTTATATGAACAGCCTCTTCTGGCTCTTTGCATTTGAAGACTGCCTTTTGTCACTGGCATTTTGGGCTCGGGTATGTGCTGCTTAATTTTCCACTAACTTCTCTTTTGGGACCAAATGCCCTGAACAAAATTGTGAGGAGGAGATTCAAAGAAAGAAAGCACTGATGGAACAGTAGATGTAAGCACAGTAAAATTGCTGTGGTCTCACAGCTAGTTTCAACTTTGATTTCATGCTATTTGTTTTGTTCCTCCCTGATGTGTTCAAAATAGATGGTGACATAGACACAAGCTAGCTGTAGTTAAATACAGAATAATAATTTATTTTTTTTTAACTGCAGAGATATGTGGTTTGATTTAGGTCATAAAAAGATCATCGGAGAGCTCAAAAAAAGCTCTGAATTGTTTTCACTCCACTATTGTTGCTATCAAATTTATAGTATAAGTTCATTGGGACAAGTGTGTGGGTCTGCTTTTCTCAAGAGAATATTAGCAAATGCAGCTCACTGAAATACCTATTCCTCACAAGTCATGTCTGTAGGTCTTGTAAATGGGCTACAAACAGATCTCTTCCTAGTATCCTGAAATTGTGAGGCTATGTACAATAGCTCGTCTTGCTCTTAACACCAGTGAAAATTTGTGCTATGCTTCAGTGAAAGAGTTCTGTACCTGGGCATCAGAAGGAGGTTAGCAATGTGTGGGAACATACTGTAATCTGTCTTTTCAGATACCTGAACATAAGAGTTGTTGTTGAGAATTTTCCCAGTTGTACTAAAACTATTTCTTCCTTTTTTTTTTTCTCCTCTCATTTTTTAAAATAAATTCCCTCTGCATTGTCCCTTTCTTTAGAAAAACCTGATTCAAGGTACTTTGAGCCTAGGGCCGATGCAGGCAACAGCAAAGGCAATCTGCAAGTCCCACAGGAAGAACTTCAGTTCAAGTTTCTCCAGAGATCAGGTGCTTCAGGTGCTGTGGGAGCTGGTGGCGGCTGGCCATCTCACATCTTCCAGCCAGCTGTGCTGTTGTCACCCCCCCGGCAGAAGAGCAGTCAAGAACTGTCTCCCTTCCAGAACGGTGAGATCTCTCTGGCTGTAGTAGACTTGAGAGTCTGCGCAGTGTGTTGTTGTTTCAGTCTCACATTGTTACGTTTGGAGGTGCATTTTGTATGAAATATTTTTAATCTGTATGCTTAGAAACAGTGGCCCTAAAGCTGGAATATCCTACTTCTGCACTCGAATGTGCATTTTTTTACTTTCTATGCCTTTTTTGCTAGATTTTCTTTAGACTTCCTGTCCCCTTCAATTTTCTGTGTATTGTCTGCAGTCCTGTCAGCAGCAATCCTGGCTGGCATTTTTATTTTGTACTGGTTTATGTTTTCACTGCTCTGTGATCTGCTGTAGCTCTGTGTCTGTGACGTACAGCACATCATGTCAGATTTCTGTCCGCTGATGGTGTAATTCTGCTTCCATCACCTTGAATGGTGGGACCACTGAAGACTGGAAATTCAACACCTCTGCAGCCTGTGCTGCAAATAAACCAGGATGTTTGTAGGCTGCCTACTCTTGCTTCGAGACAATCTTCCCAGCAGAAGTTTTTCCTAAAAGCTTTGGGAGCATGTTTCCATTGGGCTTCATTTAACACACAGGAAGCAGCAGCAGAAGTTTTGGGTGAAATTATGTGGTGCTGGATAACCAGATTGAGTCAGGTCTTGTGTCAGTATCCATAGGTTTCAGGAGTTCTTTGGGTTGTTAGCTCAATTCTTGTTGTTGGGAGGAAGAAAGTTCATCAGGGGTGATTAGGGGAAGTATTTTTCATTTAAACTTACTGAAGTAAGCAGAAGGGAGGACTCTTCATGTATCCATGGACACTGGATACAAAACACATGCTGAGAAAGATGTAGGAATACTTGATATTTAAACTAGTGATTCTCAAAATGAGCTATTTCTTCCTGCAGCTGCCATTGTAACCACATGCACTTACTGAACGTGCTGAGCTCCTGTAACCCTTTGTTGTTGAGAGATGGATAATGACATTTGTAACTAGCTCTATGGTTGCTGACAGAAAGTAGGGCACAGTAGTGGGGTTCTGTGCCTTCCATCCTCCTTTTCCTCCTCCCTTTCAGCTGCATTGCTTTGTAAATATTTTCCAAGTTAGAAAACTAACTCCAAAGTCCTTCTGATTTAAGGAGTTGACAGATCAATTAAAAATTTACATCAAGTTCAAGCTTTTGGTGGTCCTGTGCTGCAAGGAGCTGCATAATAAATCGGGAGGAAGTGAACTTAAGGTAGCTTTCTGCAAAGAACAGTCTTTGGATGCAGTCTTATTGAGATCTGTTAGATATTGTCTGTTGTTTCAAACAAGAATATAAAAGTATATTCCTAGAATTCAGTATAGTTATGAAGACATAACCAGTTGGATGGATGGTGGCCATGCAGTGGATGTGGTCTGTCTGGATATCAACGAGGCATTTGACACCATCTCCCACGGCATCCTCATAGGTAAACTGAGGAAGTGTGGTCTGGATGACCAAGTAGTGAGGTGGGTCACTAACTGGTTGAAGGGAAGTCAGAGAGCTGTAGTTAATGGGGCAGAGTCTAGTTGGAGGCCTGTATCTGGTGGGGTTCCTCAGGGGTCAGTGCTGGGGCCAGTGCTGTTCAATATGTTCATCAATGACCTGGATGAGGGATTAGAGAATGTTGTCAGCAAGTTTGCTGATGATACGAAATTGGGAGGAGTGGTTGACACACCAGAAGGCTGTGCAGCCATTCAGAGAGACCTTGACAGGCTGGAGGGCTGGACAGGGAGAAATCTTATGAAGTTCAACAAGGGCAAGTGTAGAGTCTTGCACTTGGGGAAGAATAACCCCATGTGCCAGTATAGGTTGGGGACTGCCCTGCTGGAGAGCAGCGCAGGGGAAAGGGACCTGGGGCTTCTAGTGGACAGCAGGATGATCATGAGCCAGCAATGTGCCCTCGTGGCCAAGAAGGCCAATGGCATCCTGGGGTGTATTAGAAGGGGGGTAGCTAGGAGGTCGAGAGAGGTCCTTCTGCCCCTCTACTCTGCCCTGGTGAGGCCGCATCTGGAATATTGTGTCCAGTTCTGGGCCCGTCAGCTCAAGAGAGACAGGGAACTGCTGGAGAGAGTCCAGCGCAGAGCCACAAAGATGATTAATGGAGTGGAACATCTCCCTGATGAGGAAAGGCTGAAGGAGCTGGGTCTCTTTAGCTTGGAGAAGAGGAGGCTGAGGGGTGACCTCATTAATGTTTATAAATATGTCAAGGGGGAATGTCAGGAGGATGGAGCCAGGCTCTTTTCAGCGGCGTCCACTGACAGGGCAAGGGGCAATGGGTTCAAGCTGGAACATAGGAGGTTCCACAAAAATATTAGGAAAAACTTCTCAGGCTGCCCAGGGAGATTGTGGAGTCTCCTTCTCTGGAGACATTCAAAACCCACCTGGGCACGTTCCTGTGCGATCTTTTGAGGTCCCTTCTAATCCCTGACATTCTGTGATTCTGTGTGTGACAGGTGTGTTGTTCCTCTTTTAAGACCATTAAGGATGCTAAATGGTTCAACAAATATTAAACTCCTTGAATGATTCTTTATGAAAAATGATTCATAAAACAGATTTATGTATAAATTTTTAAATATCATGCTCTGCTCAAGAGGCAAAAGCTAAGGCTTGGGAAGGAATAGGCTATTTGGTATATAAAGGATGGAAAATCTGGTTTTGATCACAAAATCAAACTTGGACTTAACGTAGCATCTGATAGTGCTGTAACATTTGGTTTTGTGTGTGATTTGTGATCTGTGTGCTAATGATGACCACAAAAAATATCTAACTACTTCTGTTGGCCAGGGTGCTTCCCTTTTCTTACAGGCTGAGTAAATAGCCAGTTTGTTGTTATGCTGGAAGTCTTGTATTATTTTGATTTATTATTTTAACAGTTTTGTTACCAACCCAGTATAAATATCAGAGTTGAAACACACAGTGTGTTAGGCAAGGTAACTGAATTTTGGGAAATGGAGGACTAAGTAAGTAGTGTTTGTTCTGTATCAGCTAAGAAATTCAGAACTATTTATTTTCTTCTCTCTGACTTCTCTCTCAATCTCTAATTAAATCATTTTAATGAAAAGCTGTTTGCAATAGGAGATATTAAACCTGTCGAGTTACTGCAGAGGGATCTTGCTTAGAATGGTTTTGATCAGTAACAAGATGTTGCAATTCAAGTTCCTGCTTGATTATTACTAGCCTGATGCAATAAAGTCACTGTTACTTTCCTTGATGAGGATCATGTGTCTCTTTTCTTACTGTTTCTTTTTTGTTTGTAGTTTTTACAGCCATTTCTCAGTCTCCTGAAAACACTGAAAGAGAACCATGCAAGGAAAGGAGCTCACCTTCCTCGCTGAGAACACAGAACACAACTGAAGAAAACTGTCTCATCTCTCAAAGTCGACCAGTTACTCCTGCAGATAAAGGTTTGGAGAGTTCTCATGAGAAAATCAGTCTGTCCTGCCCAGGTGACACCAGAAAGAACAGCACAGCTGAAGAGTTATTTCAAAACGGTGACCTGCTGGGACAGATAGTGGAGCTCACACGGCAGAACTCTCTAATTAAAGCTCAGCTGAACAGATTGAGAGGCTTCTCTGAAGACACAAGTGACTGCCTACATCAGCCAGACCCAATACAAAGTGCAAATCCAAGTCCAGACTCTTTGCAGCGACAGGTGAGAATTTAACAGAAAACGAAGGCTGGATTCCCATTTCTGCTGGTCAGGTTTCCCATAGCTTTACTGATGCTTTAATACTGTTTCTTCTATGTTGTTTTAAGGAAAAGAGCAGAAGAGCAAATATTCTTTTCATTCATTTGCTTGGAGACTTGTAATTTTTTTCATTCTCTAAGGAGCTCAACAGTAGTTTCTCATATTAGGTTTATCTTGTATATGAGTGCTGAAGTGTGCAGCACATACACAAGTTTAGGATAAGGTTATGCTGCAAAAAGAGCTGTGATTGCAAATGTAGTCAGGTGTACCTCTTGTAGCTTGGATAGGCGCTGCACCGACCCAGAGGTTATTATGAAGCTTGTAAAATACATATTTAAATCCATGCCATACATACAATTGGAGTAGATGATCTTAGAGGTCTTTTCCAACCTTAATGATTCTCTCTCTTCTATTACTGTGTCCCAGAAGCCCATTAAAGTTAGTGCAGGTAGATCTCTTGGTTATAGTGTACATACTAGTTGGGTCTGTCTTGTCAGTCCTGCTGTGGAGTGGAAATCCCACAATCTTTGATGAAGAGAGAACATGAAGGCTTCAGTTCACCTAGAAAACTTCTAATCTGCAACTAAGCAGCTATTTAATGTCACCCCGGTGAGTGGAGTTAACATCACAGAAATGCCTAATCACTGCCCTTGCTGCTGCTGTCTTTGCTTTTGTTCAGCACAGTGGCTGAGTTACTGTTCAATTAAGGATGCTGAACATTTTAAGTTTCCTCAGGTAAATGTAGGCTGGGAGTGTTGTTGCTTTCCACATTTTATTATGTTGTGTAATATTCATTTAGTTGTATAAAGCAATGCAGACTTTTTAAAATGTTGTTTTGTGGAAGCAATTACTGGAGCAGGAAGGGAGAGGATCAAAGTGGGTGAAAACCTGCCTTAAAGATGAGTTCCAGACTTTTCTGCTAAAAATCTGCTTTTTCTTCCTGATACCCTCCTGATTAACTATGTTCTTAATTATGGTTAATTGCTGGATGGTTGAGGTTTGGTTTTTGTTTTAGTTGATTTATGGTTTTTTGGGTTTTTTCTTAAATGATACACACAATAACTGGTTTGGGTTTTTTTCTATTTGTAGGAAGACCACTTTAAATGTTGTTCTGTATAGTCAATTAAGGGCCTAGACACAGGACAGTGAAAAGGACAAAATCAGATTTTTTCACAGGAGGTGCTATGTAGTTACGTTTACTTGCAGTTTGAAAATTAAATGCATAGAAGAACTTGAAATATACTGTCTGCTCTCCTTGAAGGTGCAAATGGTAAATTTTTAATTGAAAGTAATTATCCAATTATCCAAGTAGACTCATCTTGCGGTATCGAAGAGCTTGGAGGAAAGAATAGTGGAGCTGAATCATCAGAGCACAGAAGCACGTGATAAACTATTGCAGCTAATAGACCAACAGAAATTAGCTGCTGCCAATACGGTTCCTCCGATATCTCCTGTTCTGTCCCCATCCCTAAATTATACTGGTAAGTGCCCAGCTTCAGGAGAAACAAAAACTGGTAAGACAATGTTTTTTCCCCTTTTGAAAGTTCTCTGATTGGATCAGTGGTTGTGGTCGGCAGTACGCTTGCTGTTAATGACTGTGTGGTACAAACACTCCTTACTTCAGAGAGCTAAAAATACATAAGCTAAACTTCTCCTAAAGTTAATTTGTTAGTAATTAGTCTGCTGTAAATACCACGCTTCGTGGTAAATGTTCTTTGGTATGTCCTTGTCTGATGGGCAGAATTAGGCTTTTTAGTCAGTCCTCTCAGCTGGAGAATCTTTTATAAAAAGATTAAGTATTTACATCAGGCTTCTAAAAATCATGGCAGAGTCGTTGTACAATTCTCAGCCACATTTTAGTGTTGGGTCTTTTGGCTGCTCCTTCCATCAGACTACATTGCTACTACTGCTAGCATTAATAGAAGGAAATAGCTGAAGCTTCCAGTTATCTGAAGAGGAAAATCAGCAAAAAGAATATTCTTGTGGATTCAAGATTCATAGATTAGCTGCCATGTGTTGGAAGTATAAACAAAAATACTGTCCAGCAGGTGAAGGGCTGTGTTAGCTTTTCATGAAGTCATTGTAATTACAGGCAGAACTGCAGGTGAGCATGTACACGTGCTCTGTCTAGGACACCCACTCTTTCCCCTTTCCTAAACCACAGCGGGTGTGTAAAGGGAAGGACTTGAGGGGGAAAGGAAGGAGGGAGAGGAGAGACCATAGGTGTGTGGATATGCATGCAGGTTTACATGCAGCGACTCCTCCTGCAATCGTAACACTTTTAACAGTTCTACAGATGTTGTAATATAAATTTAGCACAATAAGTAAAATCTTAACAAAGTAAAGAATTGGGAGGTCTTTAAGCTTCTGATTACCAAACAACAGAAGGTTTATCTGTGAAAGAATCATTCTATACCTGTGCACATTGTCCACAGTTGCTTTGAGTAGCTGGTTTCAATATCTGTCAGTTTGAGAAAATGGATATGGGCTTGATGTTTTATGCCTGATCTGTATATTCTGTGCAATTGGAAAGAGTTGTGATGCCCCCTCAAAAAAAGGGAAAATGAAGCGAGTGGTGTGTAATGTTGCTGTGTTCTCATCAGAATCAAACTATTATTTATTGTCTAGAAAATGCAAGGAGGACAATTGAAGTGTCTATTCCCATGGCCGTTGCTTCCAAAGAAGGCAGTGTTTCACCAGCCAGTATGAGCAGTATAAGAAGGTAAAAGTTAACCCTTTACAATTTCATTTTTGTAGTGTCTTGATTACCCACACAGCAGAACTTGAACACTGTGGAAAAATTGCCGTGTTTTTCTTTGCCTTCACGGACTTTCCCTGAGTTCATTGTACTCAATTCTGTTTAAATGGGACAAAGAGCCAACAGATGTTTCACAGCTTCCATGGTTTATATTTAAATTACCTGCAATGTGACATAAAATGGATGACATGGGTTGTTGAAGACTGTTGATGAGGGGTCCTGGTTTGGGATCCGAGACATGATTCTAGTAGGCACTTCCATTTTTCACTTTTTGAGTCTCTTTTTAAATGTCTGCAGGTCTTTAGGAGACTCTAGCAAATCCTATTCACCCCTAAGTGCCACATCAGAAAGTGTGAAATTGACTCCTGTCCGCCAAAGGCCAAAGGTAAGACTGAAAAATCTTTAGTCAGAACACTTGATTCCAGTGTCATGTAAGGAAAAAGCAAGAAAAATAAAGAAGGGGGGAGAGCTCTTTCCTACCTTAAGTCTACCAAGGCTAATAGTAATTGATTCGTGGCAGTTTGGATTTTGGGACAGTTGGCAAGGGCAGACCTGAGTACTAGTGACATATCCTGTTTGGTGCCATGGAGCTGCTATTTTCAAGTGAATAATCCTGTAGCTGCATTTTCTTCTGTGGCATCTGCATGTGTTAGAACTGTGAACCTCTGGCAACCTTTCCTTGGCAGTTCCAGAGAATTTCAAGTCATTGTTATGATGTACTTGTAGAGCTACCTGTAAGAGGCAAGTGAGCTCTTAGCTAGCTGTTGCACAAGTCAGTTGCTCAAGAATAAATAAATCCAAATGCAAAGAAGAATCCTCAGTCTAGATTTCTGATTCCTGGTGTGCAAAGAGAAGAATAGACTACAGGGAGATGCTTTCATGAGGAATGCCAGGGAGTGGTACGGTCTGGTAAACCAGGCATAGATCTGTTTATATGCTTGAAAGCAACCATGAGGAGATATTAATTTTATCTTTCCTGATGTCTAAAATGACCTAAATTAGGAGTGATAAACAGAAACAAAGTTAAGGTCCAAGAGTCCCTATCCTGACAGCAAAGTGTACATCCCCAGGGGGGAAATTTGGAATACTTAAGGTAGATGTGGCTTAAACTTGGTGTCTGTAGTAAGTGGTTATATGGCTTCCACTATGGTGCCAACGGACAATTGCTATGTATTAGTGAACTGATACATCGCAGTCCTGCACAAGCCAGCACTAACTAGTAAGTCTAGGGGAAGATTGATGTATGAATTTCAGCTGTTTTGGTTTTTTTCTTCTGTAGGTGGACAAGCAAAAAGAAGAAGGCTGGTTTGCATTGTCAATGCATGTTACGTAAAGGAAGAGGCGCTCAAGTTCTCTTTTTTTTTTTATTTTTTCTTTTTTTATGAATCACAGATAGGTCACAGTAGTCCAGATGTACAGTTTAACTCTGAAATGCTTTCATGTCAGTGTAAAAAGGTCCATATGCTTATTGTATTTGTGCCATACAGAGCGCTACAGGAAGTTCTGGAAATGAGTTTCTGAACTGGACATGCTGCTATGACATTATTAGGCCTTTTCACCAAATAAATCTTCCACAAGATTGTAAACTCAGACTGTTGTAGCCATATCAATGAGCGTCTGATACTGGTTTAGATATGCTGAAGACTGAAGGTTTTAGAAATTGCCTGTGAAACTTTCTGGAGCGTGTATTCACATGAGATATAGGAATGAAAAAATAAAGAAACTGAGATGAGGCAATGTTCAAAAGCAGCTTGGAGATTAGGAAGCCGGTCTATTCCTGCTGGATAACAATTCGCATCAGAAATAATTTGTTCCTTCTGTGGTTTACAGTTGTTCCCAGAAGTTGTTTTCCGTGCAGTTAACGTATCAGGTTACATCTGGTCTTGAGGATTGCTTTTTAAAAATCTCATTTAATATTTTTATAGTAAATATAAAGTGGCTATTTGAAGTTGAAATCAGAACCTTTATTTGCTGTGTACTAAAGTATGCTCTCTTGATACAGTAGAAAACTGTGATACGAGTACAAGTGTGTTATGTATATAATACTCTAATGGCTATGTCTTTATATTATTTTTACGGACTTTTTAAAGTAGCCATCATTTTATTATTAATATTCAACAATAAAATCTACAGCTGAGGAAATGCTTATGTATCTGTTCCTTATGTTGTAGTAAATCTGGGTAAAAAACTTTGTAATGGAGATTACAGAAAAATGCAAGTCTGAGGAAGAAAATATCTGCAAGTCTTCAAAGGAGATTTTGACTAAAGTCATCTTAATATTTTTTTTAATTCTTAAATTTGCCTCTAAATGTATTGGGGGGGTTGGGCATTAAAAGAGGCCAGCCCATATCCTTTCAATCAGTTCAGTTCTATGAGAAGGAAGAAATTTTTTTCCTTTTTTTTTTGTTTTGAATGGGGGTTTCTTTTAAAAAAAATTAAAGACGTAGGATTCAAAAGAAGAGCTGGTCAAATATTCATTGACACTTCTGCAATTTATTTTTCCAGTGTTAACGCTGAGGAAGGTTTATCGTCCTGTATTTTGTGAAATAACAGCTAAAATTGCTTTGAAGAAGTTCCCCGACTCATTCAGCGGCAAGAATGCCAAGGCTGGGCCGGACTACATAGCCATAGTGTCCACACATTAATGCTGTTGCTTCTGGTTTCCTACAAGCTAATGGTTGCTTCAAATGCTCCGTGACATCTGAGATTTCCTTTTGGAACATGGAATTGGAATTAATCTTTTGAGTTATCATCTGGTTTCCTTAATTTGGAAACTGCTCTTACCAAGTAACTGCTTGTTTCTAAGTTGAGTCATCTAGTTGTATTCTAGTCTAAAAAACACTCAATGAGGTGAGAAATACTGCTGATTTTCCTTTGCATTGTTAGTGAAATCCACGTCTGCTTGAGATTGGTAGAACTCGGGTTCAGGAGGACAGCAAGTCTGGCTTCAGAATCAGGACTAGTGACTCCATAAAACTCTTGCCCCATAAAACAGTGTCTGTAGCACAGAGCACCCAGCTCGTGGGCACCTGAAGCAGCAGGACTGTGCAGAGCTCCAGCCTGGCTCCCGAAAGCCACGTGGCTGCAGGAGTAGAGCAGCGCGCTCAAACCGGTAACTCCCTTCTCTTAGCACAGCAAACTAGCCCAGGTGCCACTTCGCGCTGATGTGGCAGGTCTGGTGCCAGAGCTCGCTTTCAGCACCATCAGTGCTCTGTGCTCCTCTCAGAGGGCAGGAACTTGTTCCTGGGTCCCTCTAGTCACCCTCTGTCGTGGGTTGACCCTGGCTGGCCGCCAGGTACCCACACAGCCGCTCACTCACTCCCCCTTCACTGCTGAACAGGGGGAGAAAATATCTCCAAGGGCTCAGGGTTTGAGATAAGGACAGGGAGATCACCCTCATTTACTGTCCCGGGCAAAACAGACTCAGTTTTGGGGAAATTAGGTACATTTATTGAAAGAACTAATCAGAGAGGAGTAGTGAGAAGTGAGAAAGAGCAAACAGGTCTTAAACAGAACACCTTCCCCCCCATCCCTCCCTTCTTCCCGGACCCAACATCAATCCCGGTTTCTCCACCTCCTCCCCCCGAGCGACGCAGGGGGACAGGGAATGGGGGCTGCGGTCAGTTCATCCGACGCTGGTTTCACCGCTTCTTCACTCCGGGGGAGGACTCTTCACTCTTCCCGAGGGCCACTGTGGGGTCCCTCTCACGGGAGACAAGCTTCACGCTCTCTTCTCTGCGTGAGTCGTCCCACGAAGGGCAATTCATCACAAACTGCCCAATGTGAGACACCTCACGAGGGGCAGCCCACCCCTCGTGAGTCTGAGGCGCAGTCCTTCGGGGGAAACTGCTCCAGCGTGAGCCACCCGCAACGTCCCAAAAGTCCCACCGGCCAACCTGCTCCAGCATGGGCATTCCTCTCTTCCACGGGCTACAGGTTCCGGCAGCGACTTACTCTGATGCGGGCTTCCCACGGGCTACAGTCCCCTTTCAGGCAATGCACCCACACGGCGTGGAATCATCAGTGGACATCTACCCGGTGATCCTCACGGTGGACCTCTGCACCTCGCCCATGGGCTGCAGGGGGACAACCCGCTTCACCATGGTCTTCACCACGGACCCGGGGGACTCCTTCTGCTCCGGCGCCTGGAGCTCATCCTCCCCCCCCTCCTTCTTCACTGACCTTGGTGTCTGCACAGATTCTCACTCCTCCATCTCTGTGCCAGCTGTTCTGGCGCAGTTCTTTTCCCCGTTCTTAAATATGTTTTTCACAGAGGCGTTCCTCTGCTATCACCTTACTGATAGGCTTAGCCTTGGCCAGCGGCGGGTCCCTCTTTGTAGCCAGCTGGCATTGGCTCTATCAATCTTGGGGAGCTTCTAGCAGCTTCTTGTAGAAGCCACCCTGCAGCTCCCCCCCCGCCGCCAAAATCCAGCCAGGCTAAACCAAAACACCCTCCCAGCAGCTTCTCCACAGCCTTTGGCTGAGGGTTGGCAGCCTTCTGCGGCTCAGACTGGGGTTACCCAGTGCTTCGCCACTGAAAAGGAGCTGCGGTTGGAGTGTCCTGGAAGTGTGTTTGCTGGAACTCCCTAGGCTTGTGTAAAACTGAAGGCAGTTGCTGAGAAACTGTGCTACTGCTTGGGGTCTGGGGGTTTTTTGCATATTCTAGGCCAAGGAACAAAGCGCAGCTGTCCCTAGCAGTAGCACATCTGACTTTTCGTATCAGGTGGAGAAAGTTTTAGGATTTCATTTGACCTTTATTCTTCAATTGTATTAAGTCGCAGAAAGGCTGCTGTCATGTAGTCCTTAGTGCTTTATGAGTACAGTGTGTTTTATTGCCAGTGACTTTCAGGTGCTTCCTTTATTTCCAGGCCTTTCGTGTTCTTCCTTTTTGTCTTAAATGGCAGCAGAAGGATATTGGGCCACAGACCAAAGTAAGCCCAGTAGTAAAGAGAAGATCTTGCAGCCTCTGTTTTCTCTTCTCCTCTTTCATCAGGTGTACTGCATAGGAATTGGTTTCCCTTTGAAAATATTTCCCTTGGAAAGCATGGAAAAGTTTCCTATATGTATTTTGATTATAAAATTCTAAACTAAAAACTTCATTGCAGGTACTCGTTTCATTTTATTTTTGGAAATGAGAAAACTCCAGGGGCTTTTCTGGAGTTTTTGATGGTTTCTGCTTTCATAGCCATTAATTCCTGGTTTAGCTCAGTGGCTTGAGCGTTGGTGTTTGAAACACTGAAGGTCATGAGTTCGATTCCCGTTCGGTTCTCATGTGTTGCCTGACCTAGTTGAGAGGTGGCGTCCCTTCCCACAACAGGGAGGTTGGATTAAAATGATCTCTAAGGTCCCTTCCAGCCCAGGCCATTCTATGATATTCATGCAGGTACATGAAGGAAACCGCACAATGTGTTGCCTTGTCTGGGTCTTATTTTGATTTTGAAATACCGAAAGATGATAAATAGCAAAGGGTAAGGAGCAGAGACACGAAGTCCAGAAACAGATTGTGCTTTCTGCCTTTAAGCACTTGTTCCAGTTTCTAGAGGTAAACTGAAAATTATGTAGGTCTGATGCTTTTTTTTATTTTACGTTGAGCTTTAGGAGGACATATGAAGTCCATAACGTCTTTTTAAACAGAAAAATCTCAAATGAGAGCATTTCTGCTTCTGCTAAGCAGAGCTTCAGGTGCCTTGAAGCTGACAAATCACCACTGTTCTGTGCTTGACACCTGGCTCAGTTCCCAAAGGTGGTGTATCATGTAACACAGGCACTGCGATTTACTGTGATCAGTCTAATTCTTTGGGAAAAGTCACGTGAATAATTTTTCACGTCTTAAAGACATCTCTGCATGATGTGTGTTTAGCTTTTTACATAGTGTTTGTTTAATCTAAAGAACCTGAGATGTCCACAAAAGCGTTCTTAACCAATTTTTAGCTGGTGAAATTGAGGCACAGAGCAAGCTGGGGAAAATTCCGTGTTTCCTAGTACCAGCACAACACTGCCTCCTCACCTGTGGGCTGGTCTTGGACATCCAGTGCCCAAGGTCTGTGAAAAATGTGCTCCTGAGTGGATGCAAAACTGAGGAGTCCCGAGTTGCCTCTGCTCTTCAGAAGCACAAGTTTTGATAAAGCAAGTCCTCACGACATTTGTTTCTGCTGGTTAGGTGAGCACACCCAATCCTGAGAGCTGCCTTGTATGTGGTCCTGTCCCAGGGCCGTATTCACCAGCCTGTTCTTTTGTGTTCCCTTCTCTGGCCCTTGAATGCAGGGGTAAGGGGAGCTTTGCGTAACATGGACGAGGAACCAGAAGTCTCTGAGGAGAACCTCTTTTCCTGTGCTAATAATGGACAGCTAGAAGTATTAATGTCTATATTCCTTGTCTCTCAGCTTTTAGACATCCAAGTAAGCGCGTTGCATCAAGAGTGTTTCTCCTGAGCACAGAGAACACAGGTGTTTCTCGCTCTTGACTTCAAACCCACCAGTTCTCTGGATGAGGAATAAGAAGGCGTGGGGCAGCCAGGAAAAGGCAGAGACCAGAACAAGTGCCTGGCTCCAGGTTGTGGCCAAGCCACTTTTAACTCAGTAGCCTCTGTTTGCTGCAGGGAATTGGACTTTCAGGTGGAGCTGAACTGAAGAGCTGCCAGGGCTCCTCCCCTGCCCCAGGCTGCACAGTACAGTTACTTCACCATTAATGACAGTCACCAACTCTGTTCTGGCCCTACCTTCTTGAGAACTGCACGCAACTGAGACAGCACCGAAGAGGAAAAGGACCAGTGCCCTTTTCAGCCCAGAGAGCTTGCCAGGCATAATTTCAGCAGAATCTTAAAAAAAGCAAAAATGACCCTTGTCTCTGAGAGTGCTTGTCTGTGCCGTCTGTGTACAAGAGTACACAGCACCTGGGTGAGTTTCTAAGGTAGGAATAGGGAATGAGGTGCTTAGGAAGAGCCATCTTGGAGTAGAGAGATGATCCAAGTCAGCTTAAATTCTTGCTGGGACACTCAAGTAAAAATCTTAATACACATCTTCCTTCCTGTCTTTTTCTCCTTTTTTTTTCTTTCTTTTCCTCCTCCTTTTCCTCCCCTCCTTTTTTTCTCCTTCTTTTTCTCCCCTCCTTTTTCTTTCTTTTTCTTTTCAGCAGAAGGTCTCAGCAGCAGCAGAGTGAGGAAAACAGAGCTGAGTTGCCCCTGCGCTACACAGTTCTGCTTTCTGGCCATCAAATTAAACAGCAGCGGATGCAGTGTGCTAGGCCCAGGAAAGGAGCTAGGTACATGAGGGAAGGAGGAGCCTGGGGCAATCATGCGAGTAAGGAAGGAGCATTGCTATGCTGAATGCAGCTGCGTGCTGGCCAGCTCAAGCTTTCCTGCCTGGGAACAAATGTGATAAGCAGGCTGAGCTCCTCTGCACAACTGCGGCTGGCCTGTACCTATTTGAAACAAAATGCTGACTCTCATTAAACTGACATCTGCTCCTGCAGGCAGCTAGACCTCCTGCAAACCTGTTGTAGTTTCCTTCAGGCATTCAGATTTTGTATTTGTATTTGTATTCATACACATATATATGTATGCTCAAAAATATTGCTTTGTCAGGTCTAATACTGACCACAAACCTCATCTGAGCAAGTTCCCTCCTCTCGCTGCCCTATGGTGAGGCCACATTTTTGTTGCTAGTGCTGCAGGGAAAGTCCCGTTCTCACACCCTTCTCCTCTGTGCACACACCAAGACTGCACTTAGCCTGTGGGGCCATGGGGAAGGTGAAAGGGTGCTGCGGGTGGGGATGCTGTCTCAGTGACCCCACCAGAAGGCACTTTCTGATATTTCATGCTTGCCCCACAGACACATTCTGTCGCATTTCTTCCCACCACACAATGCCTCAATCTGTAGCTGCTCTATGAGCTGTAGAACTAATTCAGCCTGTTTTTCTCTGGAGTGCTGCCTCATTTTTCCAGTTGCCCCCTGCCACCACCATAATAGCTGCCACGTAATATCCTACTTTAATATCCTCCTGTCTTTCATGGTCGTGGCAGCGAAGGAAAAGAAGAACAGATCCATTGTCTTCTCAATATGAATGTTGAGTGTCATATTTATCAATCTTCTTTTGCATGCGGGTACAATACTATCTTTCAGCTAATTTCTGTCTCAAATGTGGCTCAAGGGGAGGTAAAAAGGTTACTGCCCTGGCACATAAAACTGGCTTCCTTCAAAAGCCTGGCTTGAAAAAAAATTCAGTTTCATCTTCCCTTCAGAATATGTAGGCAGGGTTCAAGAGAGATTAAAAAGAATATATATAGCAGCAGAAAGCTGAAAGTGGCAGCAGGTGCCTGGAAAGCTGCAGGGAGGAAAAGAAAGCAAGAATGCCTGGTCAGAACCCACGGCAAGGGCAAGTCTGCACAAAGCCGGCATTGCTGGATGCTTTAGCTGCAGCTGCTTTTGTCGTCAAAGGGCTGCTGCCAACTGAAAGAGATACTGGTTGACTACCTTGAACTCTGAGTTTCCTGTTGCAAATCTAGAGGACAAGAGAGATCCACCCATCTCTTTTGCTGCTTTCTATTTCACGTTACCAGATCTCTGCACCCTACCCACTTCCAGTTTGCTATTTCAGGGTCAAGTCAAGCACCTGCATGCGGTGGTTGTGCCCCTTTCATCAGTTGGTGAGCGACACAAGTTTAGTGTGCCAGGTGTGCTGTCTTGCTGCCTGCTTCCTTCACCTCTCCCAGCTCATGCTGCAATGGCTTAAGTCCTTCTGTTGTAGCGTGGGTCCGATCGATGTGTGACAGTACCTCATGGAAACGTACTTTGGAGTCCGGCATGAAAATGAACAGAGTTGGGCTTGTGTTAAATGAGGTCTTTTGAGTTTCAGGTCATTTTAGTCCCTTAGGCTCAACACTAGCCTGAAGAGAAAAAGCTACTAGAAAAATGAAAAGAGAGGGAGTGTGTGAGTGTATGTGTGAAGGGAGATGTTTGGTTGTGAAAGTGTTGCTCCAAAGAGTGAGTTCCCCAATAAATGCCTTTTAGGAAGTCTGTGAGAGATCCCAGGGCAGAAGTCTTCCCTTTCAACCCCAAGCGGTTTCCCCAAGCAGGGGATCAGTTTTGTCCCTATGCAGAGCTGTCACATTCTTTCATGCTGTCAGCTTGCAGAAATTTTGTCATGTGACCCTTGGCCTGAGACAATTTGCTGATGTGCCTTCTGGGCTCAGCTCAGGCAAAGGTCAACTGGCACCTCCTTTTCCAAAGGCAGATTTGCTCTCTGCAGTTTGATGCTGCCATGTTGGAGAGCGGTCCTGCTTCTTCATCTCTCACGGGAGTGACCTCTCCCACCTGATGGAGAAGAAAGGGAAAGTGACAGTTGGGTGGCCCCACAAGTTAAAGTTACAGGGTACTGGCGAGTAGCTAGACTGCTCCAGGAGTCAAAGGAGACACAAAATCTACCCAGAAGTTTGGGCTGAGACAGGAACATGTGAACCCAACTGAAGGCAATTTCTTTATAACCAGGTGCACACAAAACTGAGCCTGAAGCATTATACTTAGAAAGCCTGGAGCCAGGGGAGGGTCTCATTTGCAGAGACACCTGTATCATAATATATTAATGATGTCTACAGTGTACTTCGTACCCAACTGTGAGCCTGTTACCAGATCTAAACTTGCTTTGCAACTTGTGCTGAGTGGCAGGCTTGGGTGAGCACCGGTGTGTGGAGAGAGAGGTGGCTTCACTCGTAGGCATGGCTATACTTATTCTGAGCCTACAACCTTCCTGTCCACCTATTCTCACACCTGCACCACACAGCTAATGAAAGCAGCCAGGCTGGGCAAGGCATCCTTCTCAGATGGACCCTAGCATCGTGGGTAGCCCAGGTTGAGGTGGGAAATGATGTGTTGAGTACTCCCAGGAGACCAGCCTAGCAGCTATGCCATGCTTACAGAAGTCTTTGAAACAGAGTAGTTCCCATGACTGACAAATCCACAGTACAAGTGGACTTGCTGGTCAACTGGAAAGCAGCCAACTGTCTGTTCCACTCCTCTTTTCTTTGCAAACTCCCCAGATAAGCGTTTTTGCACCTTTCTTGGCTGTTTTTAACCCAGGCTGTGGCACTTCGACAGATTCTCTGTTTTCTGTCAACAAGATCATCTTTCTGAATAACTTTCAGAGCTTCTTTCTATCATCGGTCATCTTGGACTTTTCTGCAAGCCCGGTGATTGCAGGCCTGTTCCTCGCTGTCCTGTTCACTAAAGACTTTGTTTTCAGCACCTTTCCAGTTCATTTCTCATGGCAGGATACCCAGAAATAGCTCCCTCAAATTAACAGAGTGGGTAGGGACATGGAAGCATAAGGCATCCCATTCTAAATGTCATGAATGGTTTATATCCATGCTACCCACAAAGAGTCTAGGAAGGAAATTATGCTTTAAAGATTTTTTTTTGCATGTGACATAAAAAATTTTACCAATATTGCTTCAGAAAGATATAAACACAAAAGCAGCATAAAGCTCTTCCCAGAATCAGCTAATTAGCAAATACAATAGAAATATTAGTCAAGAGGCCTTGAAGGGAAGGTGGAAGGAAACCATCAAATCTTTCATGTCTGTGTGATGATACAGGGCTTACTGGTAGGAAACGAGAAGCAGACAAACAGGAAAAAGAGGAAGGAGCTGACACTCAGAGCAAATACTCTGAGAGGCTCTGATAGGCATCTTTAACAATAGGAGCAAGAAAACTGCTTTGAAGAGACCTCCATTTCAAGTAAATCTTAGATCGAATGAGAATAATTGCCTGTCCATCAACTCTTACAAGATTCGGCAAAAGGAAAACATTATTGCTTGGTGTAATTTTAATGACACATTTCCATTGTTGCGCTTTTGTAGCCATGCTCCTTTATTGCCCATCAGTGCTTACAAGTTAATGTGTTCCCTTTTCCATCCTTAATTTTTGTCCAGTTACAAAGCAAACTGAGTAATCAAGACAGGAGGGGGCCTCCCAATCAAATTCTTGCAGTGCTTTGCAGCCCAGTGTGTTTCTTGAAGATATTCACAGGGCACCAGCATATAACGTATGTTGAGTTACCTTTGCCCATTTAGGACTTGGTGGCATAGGAGCTTCCTCCACTGGCTGAGAAATATTATGGGTAATCAGATGAGTTTGCACTAATGCAGCTCCTGCTTCACAGGCCACTGTGTTAGCAGTGGATTAGCTTTTTTTTTTTTTTTTTTTTGGCCTTTTGCTTTCTCTTTTCTTTATCTGAGTTTCATGTGGCTCTTGTGACCATTCTTCTCTCCAACTCATTTCACTGGGACCTCCTCTAATCATCTGGAGGTTGCTCCTGCTGCATGCTGATCGTTCGTGGATACATTAATCAGCAGTGATCTGTCCTGTGCTCCAACATAATCAGCCTTGGGGCAGATGATCAGATCAGATCAGCTGAGGTGGAACTCCGATTGCCAGCCACGGCTTATTTCACTGTCTCTCTGCAGTGATGGAAGACACTGCCATGCTCTAGGCAGCTCATTTTTTCTGTGCAAAGGTGACATTATGATTCTTCTGTTTTCTTCCCACACCTACGCTTACAGTGTTATTTGCTGCTCCTTCCATCAGCGTGATTAAAAGCACCAGTCTTTCCTCTCTGTCATGATGCCTGATATCATAATCAAGTCATCTTTTCTCACAATTACTGTAACTTTTATCCTCTCTAACCTCTGCAGCAACCACTTCAGTTCCTAACAGTTAATCCAAAGGAGGCTTCTAGAACATCTTTTTTTGATCAGCTTCAGGGTTGTAACCACTTGATCATGACCTAAAACCTTGATCTCATATTACCATTCAGAAAACAGAAATGTTTGAGTGTATCACACAAAGAAAGCAATGCCTTTATCAAGCCATTATGCATCAGAGGAATGTTGACATCTGCTAAAGTATTTACAGTTCAATGGGTTTTGATAATTTGCACTTAGCAGTCCTTAAAAAAACCTGACTGGAGATCTCACTTGCTTGTTAATTTTTAATATAACTTATGAAACTTAAAATCCAGACATCTCAAGTGGTGTTCATGTCACATTGATATTCAAAAGGGCCAGAAGGAGAGAGCAGATAAGATAGCCATGGTCCTAGGCAAAGTAATGGAGAAGCTAGAGCACAGTTCAGTCATCCAGTTGCATCCTGGGCTGAATCAAAAAAAAGTGGCCAGCAGGTAGAGAGAGGTGATTGCCCCCCTTCTATGACACCCCACCTGCGTATTGTGTTCAGCTCTGGGGGCCTCAACATAAAAATGACATGGACCTGCTTGAGCAGGTGCAGAGGATGGCTATGAAGATGATCGGGAGCACCTCACCTATGAGGACGGTCTGAGAGAGCTGGGGCTGTTCAGCCTGGAGAAGAGAAGGCTCTGGGGAGACCTTATAGTGGCCTTCCAGTGCCTGAAGGGGACCTGCAGGAAAGAAAGGAAGGGGCTCTTTATCAGTGAGTGTAGTGATAGGACAAGGGGTTACAGCTTCGAACTGAAAAAGGGCAGACTTAGATTAGACATTAGGAAGAAGTTCTTCGCTCTCAGGGTGAGGAGACACTGGCACAGGTTGCCCAGAGAAGTTGTGGATGCCCCCTCCCTAGAAGTGTCCAAGGCCAGGCTGGATGGGGCTTTGAGTAATCTGGGCTAGTGGGAGAGAGGTGTCCCTGCCCATAGCAGGGGGGCTGGAACTAGGTGATTTTTCAGTTCCCTTCCAACCCTGACTGTTCTTTGATTCTGTATTTCTATAACTTAAGGGCTCAGTGCAGCACACTAGGAGTATTCTTAAGTGCTAGTCAATATGGTTTTCTAAAAAAGAGCTTTAAGAAAAAAAAAAAAAATCTGCTTTCATTCTTTGAGGAACTTACAAATCAGACTGATAAAAGCAATTGTGTTGATACCATCAAAGTCCAAGGAGCTTCACAAAGCACTTCAGTAATGTTCTGATTTCAAAGCCTGCCTTCTACAACGTTCATAATTCCCAGGCATCAGCACAGTCAACGGCCAGTCTCGAGGCTGGGGGAAGCCTGGCTGCCTTGATGGATGCACTTATTTCTAGCTCACTCGGTTAGAGCGTGGTGCTGATAACACCAAGGTCGCAGGTTCAATCCCTGTTGGGACCACACGTGTTGCCTGATCGAGTTGAGAGGTGTCCCTACCCATGACAGGAAGGTTGGATTAAATGATCTGTAAGGTCCCTTCCAGCCTAGGCCGTTCTATGATTCTATGATTCTATCCCAGTTTCACCGCTATTGCTCCTCAGCTGTTCAGCAAGTTCACTGGTGATCGGGGAAGAGGGAGGACAGAAAACCACTGAACGCCTCGACGGCAACCGGCAGGACAGCCAAAAGGCTCTGCGAAGGCCAGCCAGGGCAGGCTCCGTCGGGTGGCGAAGTTTTGAGCTGAAAGAACTGGAAACACAAAATCCACCCACGGCGAGGAAGAGAAGGGCTGTATGTGAGGTGTTGGGGGGGTCCGCTTCCCCCAGACGACCGTCTCCGGAAAGACCGAAAGTGTCAGGAGATAAGCAGCGGGGCAGGCGCCTCGTCCGAGGACAAGGGAGGGCTGTCAGGTCCCCTCTGCCCACCTTCGCCCGTTCCCTCCCGGAGGAGGAGGACGTGGGTGGCGACGGCGCCCCGCCGCCTCCCTCCGGGCCCGCCAAGCCGAGGGCGGTGCCGGTTCGGGTACGGACCACCCCCCCCGCCACCCAACCAACCGCCTCTCCCCAGCCGCCGTCGTCCCGAGCAACGAGGCAGCCCCGCGCCCAACGGCGGGGGGCGGTGCCGGTGGGATGCTCGGCCGAGCCTCCCTGCCCAGCCGGGCGGCGGCGGGCGGGCTGTCGGTATGTCGGCGGGGCCTCGCTGCCCGGTGTGCGCCGAGCCCTGGGTGTCGCCGCGGCTGTTGCCTTGCCTGCACTCGCTATGCGCTCCCTGCCTGCGGCGGCTCGGGCCCTTGGGAGAAGCGGGACGGGCCGCCTCCCGCAGCGTCCTCTGCCCGGTGTGCGACGCCGAGGTGGCGTTGCCGCCCGGCGGCGTCGGTCAACTCACCCCCGACTACCTGGCGCTGAGCCGCGGCGGCGGAGGGGCGGCGGCAGCGGCGGCGGCGGCGGTGGGGTGCGACCTCTGCACCGACGGGGCGGCGGCGGGTCGGTGCCTGACCTGCGGGGCCGACCTCTGCCTCTTCTGCTGCCAGGCCCACAGGTGAGGGGGCGGCGAGGAGCGGGACGGACGGGGCAACCTCGCCAGCGGGCCGGGAGCCACGCAGGGCTAAGCCAAAGCGGTAAACGCTCAAGTCTTCCGGTTTGTTAGGTCTCTGGCGGTTTTCTGTCCTCCCTGGAGGATGCTCTGTGCTCAGGTAGGTGGGTCGGCTCTGTTCAAGTCCAAAATCAGGCCGCCTTTTGCCGGCGGTGGTGCCCACTCGCTGGTTTGCATCTTGCGCGGGGGGGGGGAGGGGGAGGCTGTAACGACGACTGACAGTGCTCCAAGCAGGCAGGGGTGCGGGCAGCTGCACTGTCAGGGCAAGAACCTCGCCTGTTGTGCTGTCCTGCTTTGGAGAAGGTGTGTCTGCCAAGGGAAAATGGGGAGGTTAAGCGGCTGGTCTGCCCCCCACCACCTTCAGAAATGTTACTGTGTGTATGTGCAACGGCATCCTTAGGTGAAGTGAAAGGAGGTAAGTGGAAGTCCTGACACTGGCCTGTCTGCTGCAGTTGCTACCTCCTGATGATCGAGCACTGTGCTTGCCTGTTAACTGTTGTGTCCGTGTACCCTGCATGCATTTTCAGCATTTCTGTGAGGCTGAGAGCCTACAGCAGTAACGCTGTTGCTTTGCAGTGTGCCTGAGGTTGCAGGGTTTAGTTCTGTCGGGATACTGGAAAACTGAAGAAGTGACAGCAGAAGAGAGCTGTGTACTTCAGGGAGGGTCATGTCAGTAAGGCAGGAAGAATAAGTGACTGCAACAGAGGTAGGAGCTGAAAGGAGGTGGCTGTAGTGGCCAGTGAGCAGAGGAGAGGACAGGCAGCACTGTGAGAGAAAAGTGATAGGAAGTTTGAATGGCCTTCTGAAGCAAGGAGGTGACACACAGGGTCGGAAAAACACCCAGTAACACTAGCCAGGAAACCCTCTTAGCCTGGGTTAATCAGCTCAGCCTATTCCCTCCACGTTTGCTGCTCCTTTCCACTTGATTAGCAAATTCTTTCCCCAGAAAGAACTGAGGCATATTCCTCACTGCCCAGCCCCCCTGCAGATACTGGTGCCTGTGGTAAAATGGCTTAGACTCCTAGTTACCTTTCCACTCAGGGCTGTAATTTTCAGCATACCATTCTGATTAGCTAATGCCTCATATCCCATGCAATCTGCTGCAGAGTGATAAACTGAGACCATGAATAGCAGCCTGCTGCACTGATGGAAATAATTGCAGTAGGTATAAAGCGGTAGAAAATTTGTCCTGATGACCCACTTCTTACATTATTTACTGATACCATTTTTTCCCCCCGCTAGCGTCTGCAAACTTGCACCTGATATAGTTGATGGCAGAGCAGAACAACGGCCAAGGAAAACCATTTTGAAATTATTTTCTGGTGTGTAGGGAAGACTTGTAAGGATCTGAGTGCTGCTGTTGTTCTCCTTGGAATATGTGAGAGGGGTCTTTAGGTTGAAGTCAGGGAAGTGTGAATTTGAAGGGTGTTATGCAAATAATGCTCGAAGGCTTTGAAAATGTGCTGGACCCAAGGGAGATTAGTCGAAGCAAAAGGAGTACCATAAGGGCCATGCCCTGCCCTGTGATGAGGTTGGTTTGTGTTGCCAGAGCAACTCTATACAGCCTGGTCCTCAGAGTATTTCTTATGGCTTGGGGCTCCCATTGCAACTGCCAGAAGTCATTAGTGCAGGAGACGAGGAAGGAGAAAAGGCTTTAATGTCCTGCTCAGTAACTAGCTCCCAGTGTCCAAAATAATGTAAAATGGAAATATTCTACCAGTGCCCTGTGACATGGTGGATATCTGGGTCATAACAGGTTCTTTGTATCCCATCTTTGGTCTCCTCTGAGCAGGACCTAACCTGGTGGCCAGAGGAAATGGAGTCTGATTTTTGAAATACTAAATGTTTTACCACAGACTGTCTTCTGGCAGTGGTCTGAGTTAGATTTTCCCCTAAGGGATATTAAAGCTCATTTGCCTCAGCAAATTTAAAGCTGGTGAAAATTACTGGGCTATTGGCTGAGGAGCCTGGAACGTCCCATTCCTCTCCAGAAGCAACTGTCAGTGAGCAGTCCTATTTTGAGATACCTCCTGCCAAATCTCACTTTGCAAGGCTCATCGCTCTCCTGCTGCCATTGTCACAGCAGGCTCTGGGGGTAGTTGTAACTATCCCACTTCATGAAGGGGCTGCTGGCAGTTGCAACCTGACAGCCTGTTCCCCCATATTTGCGTGGTTGTGGTGGGGCACACAATTCTTGTGTCTGAAAGTAGTGCTAACAACATGCAGGGAGCTTGAGAGCAGCCTCTAATGGGCTGCTTGCAGATGCTGTCCTCTTTTGCATGGAGTTTTGTTCTCAGACGACCATGAGCCTCTTCATGCAGAGTGGATTTCAGTGGACACAGGAGGTAGTGGTGCATACTGTGACTTGTAGTCTGCACAGACTGGCATTTGCAAGGGGTCTTGGGTGTTTGCATTTTGTATCCAACATGCATCAAGTGACATGTGTTTGCTTCCTTCTAGGAGACAGAAGAAGACAGCCTCTCATGCTGTGACGGAGCTGGAGAGCACCAAGGATTGCAGCCAGGCTGGGAAGCCTCTCTTCTGCCCTTCCCATCCCATGGAGGAGCTAAAGCTGTTTTGTGAGCAGTGTGACCAGCCTGTGTGCCGGGATTGTGTTGTAGACAGACACCGGAAGCACCGCTATGACTTCACCAGCAATGTCATCCACAGGCATGGGGATGCCCTGCGGGAGCTGCTGAAAAGCACCCAGCAGCACATGGGCACCTTAGAAGATGTTCTAAGTCAGATTGATAACATGGGCAGTGCCATCTGCAGTCGCACAGAGGCTGTGGCTGCAGAGATCTGTCTGTTTGCCAGTGGGTATGTGAAAGCAATTGAAGAGCACCGTGACCGGCTGCTGAAGCAGCTGGGCGATGTGAAGGTGCAGAAGGAGAACCTGCTGCACTTGCAGAAGGCCCAGATGCAGCAGCTGCTGTTGGACATGAGAACAGGCGTGGAGTTCACTGAGCATTTGCTGACAAATGGCTCAGACCTGGAGATCCTCATCACCAAAGGGGTGGTGGCAAACCGACTGGCCAAGCTGAATGGCATTGCTTACAACACCCACCCCAGCGTGGACGATGGGATCCAGTTCTCTCCCCAGGAGAGGGCAGGGCAGTGTTGTGGCTATGAAGTTTTTGGGGCCATTCTCAATAAAGTGGTTGATCCAGCCAGATGTACTCTGCACGGCAAAGGTAATGGGGTGCTGTACAACAGCTGAATGGGAACGTGCTGCTCCCTGAAGTCACCTCTCTGTTGTCTGTACCCACGTGGCACGCAGCATAGGGCAGTGTTGGCTCCCTGCTGTCCAGGCATTGACTAGAGACAGAGGTAGAGCCCTGCCAGCAGTTGCATTCCTTGCTGATGGCCTGTGGAAGCTACATTGGACAGGGAGCCAGAAAGCTAACCCCATCCAGATGTACAGAGCATACTGGTGCTGCCCTCCACAACATCACTGACCTCAGCTTGGGGCTGAAGTGCGAGGAGAGCAACCCTTAGGCCAAAGATCTCAGCTTCCTCAGGGGATGGGAATGGTGCCTACAATGACAGGACATGGGCCCAGGCAGATCCCCGTTGTGGCTGAGCAAGTAGATTTGTTCCTCTTACAGCTTCTGCTGAGATTGCCATGGGAATAACTGGCATCAATGGTTTCATGAATACTTGCTTGCTAAGGACTTGGAGCAGGACCAGCAAACAGATAATGTTCACACCAACCCACAGAGCACAGCCACCTCTAGTCAGTAATGACCTCTGTGGGGAAATGAGACAGACCCCAGGCTCATTCAGTTGTTTCCATGCCAAACTGCAAATGCTGATGTCTCTGGGGTGCCACACTGCACAGTGGGGCTGTTCTTCCTCCCTTCTGGTTGCAAGATGCAGCCTGAGGCCTTCTGGTAAGATGCCAGGTGGGCTCAGAGGGGTGGGCAGCAAGACCACCCTGGTTCTTACAGACCTCCTGGCTAGGCCTGCCCAACACCTCCCAGCACCTATGGCTGTCCACTCTCTCTTGGTTCTCAGTGGTGTCTTTACTTTTCCCTGTGGATGGAAGGATCTGTATACCCACCCCAGCAGCAGAGTCCTGGTTGTGCTCTGATGGGACTACAACACTGCAAAACAGGTGGGAGGTGGCAATCATGGCAAGTGTGAATCCTTTCTGGTCCTGTTTCTCTGCCTTGCAGACCTCTACAGTGCCCGTCAGAACAAGCTGACTGGCTTTACCCTGCTCTGCAATGACACCATGGGGGAGCGGATGCAACGAGGAGGAGAAGCCGTGCGGGTCACCATCACTCACAAGGACAAGAGGGACTGGTGGGTACTTCACCAGAGAACTCTACAGTCACTGGACTTGCCCTTCTGTCTCCCTTACCCTGCGGGTGGGAGGGTGTGCTTCAGCATGTGGGTCAGAATCTGTAGGGGTAAAGGCATTGCTCTTCCTCCTGCCAGTGTAGCAGTGCTTCCTACTGGTTGTATTTGGCTGTGTGGAGCTTGACAGTGTTGGCTCAGATTTGTATTGACTCTTTGGATGATTGTGACTTCTTAAGGATTCGACTCTCAGTGGGTGTTAGACATTGTCAGAGTGAGCTGTTGCTCCTTCCCACGCCTACTAGTGGACAGCCAGGGCTCCTGCTTTTATTAACACGTAACGAGCATAAAACATCACAAATGCAGAATGACTGTCCCAAATCAGACAGACAGTGCACCAAGCACAGGAGCCTCTGACAGTTCCTAGTTCATGTTCTAGAGAAAGAATCTGTGCTGGGATTTCCTCAGGCTTTCTCCTGTATTTGCAATCGTTGAGCACTTTAACATGTTTTCTAGCAAAAGCAGGGAAGACCTCACTTGAGCTTCTAAGTGTTTCCACAAGGACAGTGACCAACTAGAAAAAAAGTATTTTGCAACTGTTTCCCAGGTGCACTTGTTACTACAAAGCACCCAGGCACAAGTGCAGAACCAATTGGGGATCCATTCTTAAGAAAAGCCACTATTCTGTTTTATAGTACTTACAATGTAGCTGGAGCAAGGTGCCAGCATAACTTGTTCAGGGAAGCTGTTTGTGGGATGACCTGATGAAAAAAGGGACAGGATGCTGACTCCTTGCTATGTATGTGCTGGCTGCACAGATGCTTATCAATAGAGCATCATTGTTCAAGAATAGTGTTCCAATGTACCTTCTTTCCTTAGGTGCACATATGATGTAGGAAGGTGTGCACATGAGGATTATGTGGATTTTGGTCAGTGGGGCAGAGGTCTCTGTGGCCACATTAACTCGATTTCTTGGACATGCAATTGCTACATCAGTTGCTGGAAGTCATCAGGCTTTGGGTTGAGACACAGCAGCAACGGAAGAACTTGAAGTATCCACCACACAGTTCATGGCAGGAAATGATGCGGGCAGCTATATTGATGTGAAATGGGGGGGTGGGGAATATGGCCTGCAAATCTGGAATATTAGAAACTGTCATGTTGTGGGGCATGAGAGACTAATTAGTGGGGATTAGGTAGAACACCTTCCTTTGTGCAAAGCTGCCTGGTAATTGTCTGTGGAGAGCTCTTTCCATCTTTATGTGAAGCAGGCAACTGGTCCCTAAGTAACTAGCTGATGCTTTCTCCCTGGCCCTCTGTCCACCAGCATTCCGTGTGAAACTCAGTGAGCTTCACTGTGGAAAGGGAGAATTTACCAACAGAGACTTAGAACAACTCAGATCACTGAAGAGAAGAGAGTTTGTGTCAATGTGTTTGGGACAGTGGTTGAGGTGATTCAAACCTGCCCTGTTTGTGTCCTGTCTTATTTATGGACTCTTCTGGAGGTAACTGCTCTCTGGAGTTGTGAATTTACTCCATTTCAGAGGGCTCTTATCTGATGGGATAATCTGACCTGCAAATGCGCTGTCTTGCCAGATTCATGTGCTCAGGGTCGCTACAAATCCTTGCAGTGCAGCTAGCTTTGTGTGACTTCCTTTGTACAGTTATTGCAGCTCCCAGCAGCATGTATGTGTGAAAGCTACTTGGTGCTTGAGCATTGCTCATGCATCCTGTTAGGCTCTCTTGAGACCCACAGCTGCTGAATAAGATTGAGGGTAAGGAACTGATCACAAATTTAGGCCAAAATGTGATTTGCAGGTAGAGCAATTTTCTGCCAGTCACTGACCTCTGGGACTTCTCTCTGTTCATAGTGCAGTCAAGCCAACAGTGTGTGATAATGGTGATGGCACCTACCATATTTCCTACAGCCCTGAGGAGCCAGGCTTGTATGCTGTCTGCGTTTGTGTGAAAGGGCAGGATGTACAGGTAGTGTTTCTTGTTTCTCTTGTGCTGCTTCTTCTTTGCCTGCTTTGCTTTTCCAAGCATTTGCTTTAAACCTGTCTAAGGGTTGCTTCTACCACTTGGGCGTTTAAGACTGGGCTTAGTGATCTGTGACTGACAGGATCATCTGCTTAATTTTTGAAAATGCAGACATAACATCTGATAGCATTCACTGCAGCAGCCTCTTTCCTTGCTTGTCCTCTGCAGGGCTCTCCATTCACTGTGATGGTGAAAAGCAAATTCCGTGAACACCGAGGTGTGTTTCACTGTTGCACATTCTGCTCCAGCGGAGGGCAGAAAGCTGCTCGCTGTGCCTGTGGTGGGACCATGCCCGGTGAGTGCTCAGCTTTCCCCATGCTGTTGGTGTCAGGAAGGTTTGTTGCATTCGGTCCTCCCTCATGTAGATAGGTGTGAGTAGATACTCCAGCCCAACTCGTGCCTTGCACATGCACCAGGCCTGTGGCATCCCATGTGTACATATCTTCTGGTAGGATGGGACTGCAGCAGTGAGAAATGCAGCATGACATGCTAAGAGTTTTTGTAGCCCATGCCATAGACAGACACCTGAGCCAACTCTGCAGGAGATGGGGCAAGGCAGCTCTGTCTTTGAGCCCTTCTCAGTGAGACTAAGCAGCGCTGCATCTATGCTGTTCCTGTTCCAGTGCTGGCAGGTTGGGAGCTTATGGGCTGGGTTATATGGTACCCAATGCTGTCATATGGAGAAGCTTCACTCCTCATTTAGAATGAGAGTTCAGCTCCCTCACTTCTTTAATCCCAACCAGCTGCCCTGTCCTTGACCTGCATGCGTCATCGTGTGTTTTGCATGTTTCTCTGTAGAACCAGCCTCTTCCGTTTTCTGTGTTTAATGTGTATCTAGCTCTGTCCACAGCTACCAGTGGCTGGCACAGGGTTCTGCAGGCCTGTGTCTTGCATTATTCAACAGGCAAGGGAACAGAAGTCTTCACTTTTCCCCGGTAACTGGAATGGGAAAGTCTCCATTGGTTGTTCTCCTTTCTGTATGGAACCCTGGCAGTTGTGGCCTTGAATAAGCTGTGTTCTCATCAGCACGTGCCTCCCTGTCTTAGACAAGTTCTGGGGATGAAGCACTCTCTGAAAGCCTCTGACATGCCGTGATTTTCTGGCCCACTTTTGGTTGAGCTGATGGTGCCTTTTCTCTTGCAGGTGGGTACCAAGGCTGTGGCCATGGACACAAAGGTCACCCTGGCTGCCCCCACTGGTCATGCTGTGGACAAGTGAAGGAGAGCTCAGAGTGTTTGGGTGGGCCACCCAGCGACACCTTGCAGAGGAGTTTGCTCAGGACAGTGGCGCTCTGAGCCGTCAGGTGAGCTCCTGTGAGCCCAGGACATTGCTGCTGGCTGCTGCACAAGGTGCACGTACCATGAGGATTCCTGCAATTACTGCACAGCCTTGCCATCAGAAACAACGTTGTGATGGGTACGAACTGAGAAGAAGGAATGAGAGAAAATAAAATTGTGCCTTATAGTTTACCCGGGATTGTGTATGCAAAATTGTTTTGTGCCTGAACAGGAGTGAACTCTGGGAATTGTACTGCTTTTGAGGTACAGTTTTGAGGACTTGAGATCTGTGGGGTCAGGCTCTAAGAGGAAACTCAGCCTGAACAGTTACCTCATGAGAGGGCCAAGATATGTCTCATTCTGCAGGATTTACAGTCTCTGCTGTCCTTCTTGATGGGGCCAATGCTGCTCGTTGGGGCACATTCCAAAAGGTTTGTATTTGTGACTTGGAAAGGCTTGGCAGCCTGATGATGGCTTCTGTCTCCCTTTTAGATATGTGGCTGGATTCTGGCCTTGGATGTATACATATAACACAGTCACACACCTGGGAATTGCTGTTGTGTTTGCAACTCTTCTATTTTCTCCAAGTAAGCTGTAGTCTCATTACACTCCCCCTGCACAGTAGGAGCAAAGTGAGTTAGTAACATATGTGAAGGAAATCCAAGGAAAACTCATAGTACTGGTGAGAACAGGAATTAGAATACCACCCATCCAATCTGTGTGTTCTCTGTGGAGATGGTGTGGGACATAGTGCTGCTGGAGGGTGATGCAGGAGCCAGGAGAGCACCCAGCTCACTAAGGGAAGATACAGGGACAGTTTGAGCATCGGTAGGAGCCGTAGATGCAAGTTTGCAGGTGTCTGTCCTGAACTGGGGCAACTAGGCAAGAGCAGGAGGAGATGGAGTGCAGCAAAACTCCTGGATTTGGCTTGTGCAGTCTTGGCAAGGCTCTGCTTTTAAAAGGAGACCTTGTTCCATTTTCCACAGGGGAGGAGGGATGTATTTCCTGGGCTTATACTCATTGCCAACCTGTAGTTGGTGAAATGACATCTGTGATGAGGAGGAAGAGGCACTTTCCTGTAAGGGCAATTGCTAACCTCCTGATCACTGCCTGCTGCTTGCCTGGGTGAAGCAGACACCCTGGATACCTCCCTTTACGAAACACATTCATGTGTCACTGAGTGTGGGATGAGTCTGGGAACACTACTGCCCTGGGGGTAACCTTGCTGGGAGGTGCGTGTTGCTAGAGGCTCCTAATGCTGCCTGGGTAGCTGGGGACAAAGGTCTGACTGTTGGTCACTTACGGAGAGGAATGCTGCTCCAGTGTCAACAGTAAGGACTGGTTCTTGCTTTCTGGCTGATGATAGCTTGTAAAAAGTAGAAACCTGTGCTCTCTGTTTGCTTGCTCAGACCTAGAAGACCGTCGCCAGTTGTTCATTCCTCTTACAAAGGCAGTTTTGGAACCTCTTCTTCCCAGCAAAGGAGATAGATATCCTTATGCAAATGCTGTTTATAGCTTTCCATTCATCATCCAGAAAGGACTGTCAAACAAACAGGGAAGGTTAGGCAGTTGAAATCTCCAAGTTAGGCAATTTAAGTCTCCAAGTTGCTGACTCTGAAATTTCAGAATGAAAGTTTCAGTTAACCTTTAATGGAACAAACAGTAACTTGTTTGTGTCCTTGCTATATGCAGAGTCAGTGCTCAGTATAGAATGTGAAGTAAGATGAAATGCCTCATTTTCTCTGTCTTTCTATTTCTTGCCCGCAACCCTTCTGCTCCGTGTGTTGTTTTTTCTTGGTGCTTCAGTGCTGTATTACAGAGGGAACACATAAGGACGGCACAACCTTCTAGGCACGTAATTTCTGTCTAAAAACATCTTAGTCCTCTCAGACAGAGGAATGTGTTTTCTCTTTGTGTTAGGCATCTCTTACACACCCTGTCGCTGACATTTTCCAAGAAGCTGTTTGTGAGAATTACACCAGCGAACATCTAAAGCCTTCAGGGAACAGCAGTCAGCTTGGGCTGAGCTCTACGTTTGGCATGAGAAGAGCAGTCTTTGGAAAGCATGGGGTACTAATCCTGCCAGAATGAGGCCCTTGTACTGATTTTTTTCTTTTTGTTAGACCTGAAGGCTCAGTCAGTCCCAGGGATTATAAAATACTGACTAGCTACCACTCTGTTTGAACAAAGAGGACTGTGCATGAGGATAGCTTGAAGAGTCATGTGCAGAAAAGACATTTAATGTGTTGGTCACTTTGTGGGCGTTAGATGCAGTGTCCTCCCATTATTTGGAAGCAGACTTTGTCCTCGGTGTTTATTACTCCGAATGCTTTGCCGAATTAGTATATCCTACTGATCTTCTGGAGTCTTACATTGGACTCAAACAGTCATTCCCAGGAATGGCTTCCAGTGCTCTGTTGGTAAACAGCCTGGGACTCAGTCTGCTGGGCTACATTATGATATTTCTGACCAGCTGGTCCTTGAAACAACAAAGGTATTTTCAAGACAGACATACATGCAGTGCTGACAGAACTGCACTGGTAAATATAGATATTTTTCCCAGGACAAAAGCTCTTGCTGATAAAATTGTCTCCAAAGTTTGGAAATAAGAAATAAAAAAAAAATAGGGATGAACATAACGAGAGGCTTTGGGAGACAAGCGAAGGAGGACTTACTCCCTAGATGAGGAAAAAAGAGTGTAGCTGGAAGGAAAAACAGAGCAAGATCAAAAGACTGTAGACAAGCTAGAAGAGGCCCAGCAGCCTGAAAGACTCCACGTAGGGTGCCTCTAGATTCAGGTGTCGTGCTAGGATAGCTCTCCCTTCTCAGAGGAGGCAAACCACACTGGTGACACGACTGTGCTTGTAGCTCTGTGCATGAATGTCTAGTTTGTCCCCAGAACATCACAGGAGCAGTGCAAAAGCTGGCTCAGCAGGGCTTCTTGGCCTTCCCATAGCAGAAAGTGATTCACAAGGGTGCACTGACCATCTGCAACATCATGTCAAGACAGACCCTTGCACTGGCTTTCAGGTGGTGTAGAGAACTTTGTTTCCAGCTGTGGGTGGCTCACCACCTCCCTGTTTTTGAGAGATGAGGGCTTGCTCTGAGTGCTGCTGCTTACAGTTTCCCTTCAAGGGCAGGTGAGGCCAAGGACAGGTAAACCTGATAGAGCAGTGCCAAATTCTCTACCTTCCAGATCACTAGCATTCCCATTTCTGGTGCTCAAGCGTTTCTTAACACCATTCTTACAGATGCGGGACCACATGGCTGGAAAGATGTCCAATATTTTTGGCCAAATCCCAAAGATGGCTTTCATCTTTTTCAGTCTGCTGGTGCTCTTGAGTGCTCTGCTGAACTTGGCTGCTTGTTAACTTGTCACAAATCCATCTTCTCCTGGTTTTCCTCCACTGATAGCTCCTCCGGTATTCCAGTGACATTGAAATAAGGTGTGAACTTTCTATAAGTGAGGGAACTGTTTTGGCATAATTATTATTTGTGAAGAAAGAAACGTGATCACAGATCCTTCATTTGTTTCAGAAATATCCTGAATACCTCTTGGGTTTTTTTTTCAGTATAAACATATAGAGAGGAGTAGGCACCAGCATGAGAGCTGCTCAGAAATTAATGTGGTGTTGCCCTGGTGAGTGGAACTTATCCTGGTCCTACCAGGGCTGCCTGCGCCTGAGAAACAGGCCAGTTTTTCCAACATGGAAGTAACCTGATTGTTGACTGCGGTGAGGTGTGCTGTAGCTACAACCCAGAGTTAACTGTTCCTGAAAGAGGACACCTTGTCTGCGCACTGCACCAAAGGCGGCCATAAATCAGGTGTCACCAAGGGCAACAGGGTATTTCTTAACATGCATTTCCCACGAGGCCACTGTGGCCTGGAGCTGTTCTTAGCTTCTAGTAATGCTCTGTTGAATTATGAGAGATTTAGTAATCAGTAGAGTACTACAAAGTAAATCAGAATTCTTTTTTTTTTTTTTCAGATTAAAAGGGGCTATTCCATCCTAAAGCAGAGGGGAAGTGAAAACCACATGAAGTCTGCTGTAGAGGTGTAAACCTTTACAGCAAACTAAGAGCAACAGTGATACTCAGGTGGAAGAGTTCCACTCCTCAGTTTCATTCAGAGGCCAGAGGATGAAGGATGTACCTTCAGTAACATCCAAGATTGAAGTATTATCGATAGGTGTTCACACCTCTGCCATAGACCTTGTGCAGGGTGTTCAGGTAGCTCCTCTGTCTGGAAAGCAATTAACTGTGCAGTTAAACACTCACACTGAAGTAGGAGGACTGGATTGCCTCTTCCCTGGTAGATTCCAAGGCCAGGCTGGATGGGGCTTTGAGAAACCTAGTTTAGTGGGAGGTGTCCCTGCCCATGGCAGGGGGGTTGGAACTAGGTGATCTTTAAGGTCCCTTCCAACTCAAACCATTCTCAGATTCTATGATGATTCTAAGAGTAAACTTCTGCCCCACCAGAAGTATCACTGGGTGTGACAGTCCTCAGACCACATGGGGAATCAATTCAACTCACTAACCTGGCAGGAAACCATTTGCTTTCTAATTGTACTTTGTTTCCTAACAGGTGACTAGGCTTACTGGAGGTTCAGATCTGTGCTCTCATCAGTGCAAAGTGGTGGGACGTGGGAGGAGGTTCAACACAAGTTGTGACATGTAATTTCATTCTGGCATGAGGAGGCTGAAAGTGGTGAATCCTGGGTGTTAAATGCCTTGGAATACAGTTTGCTGACTTAGTTTCACCTTCCAGACCCCTCTCTGCTGTCTAGAAGTCTGTCATTCACCACATCTGGCTATATTCATCCATTGTAGAAGTGAACAGGCTATTTTGCAGTTGAACTGTAGTCCAAAAGACTAAGCATACACTTGCAAAATTGCACACTTACACAGTTAGAAGGCTACAGTGCTCCTCACGGCATCATAAGCCCTCCTAAATCCTACTCCACCTTTGCAGCTAGTTCGGTCATCACTGGTCAGCATTAATCAGTCTTGATTTTACCCTCTGGTTGTTGAAGAAAAAGTACTATATGTTTTTTTTTAGGTGCTGGACTATTCTCAATTCCTCTGTACACCCTCAGCTCTGCATGGGAAAGCTGGTCACTCCCACCAAACATCCAAACTTGCTGGAGATGACTGTGGACTGTCAAGAATTCCCCTTTTCCCATCCTCTCTGGAACACAGTCCAGACATAGATGACAGGATACACAGGTTCCCGTTTGCAGTGGTGCAAGCTGGCTTCCCTTTACTGCTCCTTCGCAATCTCCCTGCCCTTCTCAACCTCTTATGCCCAAGAGCTACTCACCCTGCTCCCAGGCTCGAGTGAAACCAAGCACAGAGGGAAAGGCTCGCAGGGTCTGCACCAGTTTCTTCCCTTCATATGCTTTAATGTCCACTGTAATGGCAGATCTGAGAGCAGCAGGTGCTGGCCTGGGAGAGGAGAAATAGTTAGGTCTGGAGGAGTTCAGTGGAAGAAAACAGCAATCAGAAAAGAGGCCACTGCCAAACCTGTGTGCCTGAGCCTGGAGAGCATCTTGGCACAGCACAGAGAATCATAGAATGACCTAGGTTGGAAGGGACCTTAGAGATCATCTAATACAATCTCCCTGTTGTGGGCAGGGATGCCTCTCAACTAGATCAGGTTGCTCAAGGCCTCATCCAACCTGTCCTTGAACACCCCAAGAGAGGGGTTGTCCACAACTTCTCTGGACAATTTGTTCCAGAGTCTTGCCACCCTCGTGCTGAAGAATTTTTTCCTAAGATCCAATCTAAATCTGTTTTCCTTTATCTTAAATCCATTTCGCTTTGTCTTGTTGGTGGATGCTTTTGTAAAAAGTCCCTCACCAGCCTTCCTGTAGGTTCCCCTCAGGTATTGGAAGACAGTTATAAGGCCTCGCCGGCATCTTCTCTTTTCAAGGCTGAACAATCCCAGTTTCCTTAACCTATCTTCATAGCAGAGGTGGTCCAGCCCCTGGATCGTCTTTGTAGCCCTCCTCTGAACTCATTCCAACAGATCTATGTCCCTCCTACGGTGGGGACACCAGAACCGGACACAGTATTTGAGGTGGGGTCTCATAAGAGCAGAGTAAAGGGGGAGAATCACCTCTCTTGATCTGCTGGCCACACTCCTCTTGATGCATCTTAAGATGTGGTTGACCTTCTGGGCTGTGTGAGCGTGCTGCTGGCTCATGTTGAGCTTCTCGTCTATCAACACTCCCAAGTCCTTCTCGTCAGGGCTACTGTCAAACCACTCTGTGCCTAGTTTGTATTTGTGCCTAGGATTGGCCTGACCCAGGTGAAGGACCTTGCACTTAGACTTCTTGAAGCTCATGCAGTTTGCACTGACCCATTTCTCAAGCCTATCAAAGTCCCTCTGGATGGCATCACTTCCGTTGAGTCAGTCCACCGCACCACACAACTTTGTGTTGTCGGCAAACTTACTGAGGGTGCACTCAATGCCATTGTCCATGTCACTGACCAAGATGTTGAACAGCACTGGACCCAGAACAGACCCCTGAGGAACTTGTCACTGGTCTCCATGTGGACATTGAGCTGTTGACCACATGCACAGGGCAGGAGAAGATGCACATTGCAAATAGGGTCAGGGAGTGGACCTTGCAGATGGGACCTCTCTGCCCAGTGTCAACAGCATAATTTGAGATTTTGGCAAGGAGACTTGAGCTAGTCCTGACGCAACCCATCCGTGATGGGTGAGCTGTGAGAGACTGCTGAACTCTGACTTCAGGATTAGCTGGCTAATAAACAATGAGCTGTGTTATTTTTTGGTTTAAATCAGATATTTTTCTTTAATGGATGGTGTAGGAAGTCTCTCCTGTTGCCCCAGTGACTAACCAGAGCTCCCTGCTTTTGGTGGGGGGAGCTGAGATGCTCACTGCTTCCTCATTCCTGAGAGTTCAGTGCTTGGACTCACCACTCCTTAGCTGAGTTCAGTTATTTAAGTAGGACTGCCTGGGAGAATATACCATGAGAAGGACAGGGGCTGTGCTGAACAGTGTGAGACCTTCGGGAATCTAGTGTTTGGCTTGTCTTCATAGGTGCTGTGACCATGGCATCCCAAGGTCAGCTCATTTTCTGGAGGTATGGTATTATCTGCACCTGCTTTGGAGAGGGGAGGGGGGGGAATTGCATTCTCCAGCCTCCTCGGCTGTATCACTCCACTGCCAGAAGCTTTCAAGTCAGCAGTTCTTGGCAGCTTGGCTCTATACTGTGCTCACCCAAGCTACTTAAATACCAGTACAGCTTCTTATATGCAATCAGTAAGGCCATGTAGCTGTCAGACACCCATGTGCAGGTCATTGACTGTAGTGAGGATGGAGATGCATGTCCTAGAAACTGTGCATGGCTAGAATACGCTACCTCATGTTTGAATGCTGTGGTAAGTTGGGCTATCAGTCACTCAAGAAAGGCTCTGCTTCTGCTGCTGCAGGTTGGGGTATCAATGGCTTAAGGAAGGCTCTCTGTTGCTTCTGCTGTCCCTCAGACAGTGACTTGTGTTTCCATCACATGTGAGGAGAAAGGCAGAAGCTGTCCCACAGCAAATTTCTTTGCTGTATGGATGAGTAAGAGCTGGGAAGATGTGCAAGCTGATTTGTGCCTCTTGTTTCAATAAGCCTATTTCATTTGGAGCTGTTGACCAAGTCCTGGTGAACTATGGTCAGGAAAGAAAAGTATGAGAGGGAAGGCCATAAAAATATCTGCCTCATATCTCTATCTCCTGATGAATTAAAAATAAACCCCAACAGATGGATAAAGGAGAAAACTAGTTTCAGCCTCTGATGAATGTGGACTGAGCATCTACACTTGACTGCTTGAGCGGAGACACCAGTAAACTGCTTCGCTTCATCCCAGGTGTGGGCTTTTCTAGGCTGGCTGGAGGCAGAGGCTCCAGAGAGGTGAGACATCTCTGCTTGCATTTATTCTGTCAAAAATGTTTCAGCTAGTATGAGTATCTGTCCCACCTGAGCTTAACAGCAGTGGGGAGAAGGACAGTTCGTATGTGAACAGAAGAGACCTCTCACGCAGGAGCTGAGCTCCACCTTTCACATATGGAGCATCAAGAAAGAACTAAATAGAAAAGAAAGGTAGGATCACACAGAAAAGAAGGTAGGATCCACAGAGCAGAATCCTGCAGGTTGCTGAAACAGTGCCAGGAATTGAAGTTGGCATCAGAGCTCTGACTTGTGCAGCCCCAGCTGTCTGCACCATGCCGTTTCCATGCCTTTGAAAGAAATGCTGGAAGTACGAGGGGTGCTGATGCACAGAAGATTGCTTTTTGCTTGAACTGCTGGACAAGACTGTTGCGAAACACAGCTACCGTCAGTATGTGGCTGGATTGCCAGCTTCCTCTTGTCCACCCTGCACTCCAGATCTACTCAATATGCACAGGGAGCTTGCAGGCAGATATTTTTAGGGCCCTTGTGATTCTTGGGCCTTGCAGTTTCTGAGGAGGAAACTCCCAAGGGCGTGATTTCCCCTTGACCCTGGCAAAGTGTGTTGAAGTGGGCAGTGGCATCTGTGTACTCCAAATTGTCATCCCCCTTGTAACAAATTACCATCTTTTTCCATCAGCCTTGCTGCTGCCTTGAAGCAGGGAGGGGAAGCACATCTCTGGATGCAAAGCTAGGAAGGCTTTGCAGCTACCAGGGCAGGTGGTGCCAGCAGGGGACAAGGGCATTGGTGTTGGCCCATTTGTGCTGGGTTTTTTTGTCTCTGGGTGAGCTGAGGACAGTTTTACCCAGCTGAGTGCTAGGACAGAGATGGTATTTGGACCAGAGGGGCCTTTCAAGGACCAGAGGCAAGTAATGTGGTGGTACCTGAAGTGTTCAGGGACTGCACAGGAGGCAGCATCCCTCAGCTCCTAGCAATTTCTTCTTTGCCCACCATTGAGAAGAAGGATTTTAATCTAGAGGGATGAAGGTGAGTCACAGCTGCTGTGTGACAGCATGGTGTGGGTCCATCGGGACCTGCTGCCTCCTCCCAAAGGCAAAGCCTGGGTCTCTTCTCCACCTGCCGCATCTTCCTCCACCTTTGATGATGAGTGCTCACCCAAATGTTCATCACTACCATGGTTGCGTGCTTCACCAGTCCACCTTGCTCTAGGTCCACAGCCTACCTGCCTTGACCTTCCTGTCAGCAGCTCTGCAGATGTGCACTGTAGGTGCAGGGTGTGAGGTGGGCTGCTTGGTGATGTTGTCCTTTCTTTTTTCCCCAAATAGCATGACTACGGTCATTATCATCCTGGCTGCGGTGATTGCCCTGATCATTGGGTTTGGTGTCTCAGGTATGTGACCGCTCAGATTTCTTGCTGTTACTAGTGGGGTGATGAACTTCTGCCATGCCTCTACCTCCGTTTCTCCATCCTGTGCGTGGGCTGAGGTGTGATCTTGTGCAGAAGTGCCACCTGTGACTCTTTAATGAAGGCTCTTTATAAAGCTTAAGTACTAGATGGCGGTGATGGGTGATTTCCATTCTGGCCTTTCTCAGCAAGGTATTGCTCCATGGCATGAAAACACAAGGAGCTGTGCTCTCCTTGGAGACTGCGAGCTCTTGCAGGTTTTAAATAATGCTGAGATTTACACACACACCAGCACATGTGCTCAGGGTGGGTTAGGAGACACCAACACTTGTTACTCAGAGCTGAGTGAGGAAAATCTGTCGGACTCGTTTTGCCCCAGGAAATGAGTTTCTGGACTATGCTTCACAGCAGAAATTAAGGCCCTTTTTATTTAAAAAAAAAATATATATTTTTTTTATTTATTTATGGAATTGATAAGTGTAGTACAGCCTCTGCTGTTGGAGGTATAGGGCTGTGTTAGCTGAAATTTCCTTGGGCTTGGAACCCTAAACCTACACATACAGAAAGTCCAAAGCGTTACAGTGCTCCTTTTCCCAGATGGGAAGAGACAATGGTATTTATTGGGAAGTCAGGCAGCATCAGCCAGAATGGGGCACATTCCCCTGCTCCCTCAGAGACAACAAAAATGTGTTGCTTTGGTGTTGGCCAAATTGCAGCCTCACTGGGATGTGCTGGGTGAGGATGTTTAAGGAAGGGCTGCATGGGAAATTGGAGCCAGCTGTGGGAAGTAGCTAATTCTCAAGCTCACTGGTTAGAATTTGACTTAGGAAGTAATCTGTGTCCCCAGGGAAGAGAAATACTGAATTTGCTTAGATGAAAGAAAATGGTTTGGACTCCAGTAAGGGTAGAAGAGCAGCTTCTTATTTCTTTGCCAGCATTACACCCTTCAATCACATTTATATTGCATGAAGGGAGGTTCTGACTGAAAAAGACAGAAAAATAGTGCTCTTCTGGCAGTTGCAGAGAGAAAAATCTCCGATACATACAAGTAACCAAGAAAACACCATGCAAATTCTTCTCAAGTAAGAGCAGCTACTTTCTGAAGCATGCTGCCTGCTAAAGAATTGTTCCTATTACCTTGCTAATTGTTATCTTGCTATATAAGCCATGGGAGTTGACCTTGGCCAGCAGCACTGGTAGCTGCTACTGTTGGCTTTGCTATGTGCTGGTCTGGTGACTGTCCAGCCTTGGGGCTGATGCATGATAGCTGGAGGGCAGTCTGGCCTTTCTCTGCCCTCACCACCTCACCTTTCTCATGCTGCCTTGCTTACCCCTTGCAGGAAAACATTCCATCAGCGTGACGACACCGACGTCTCCAGGGAACATTGGCCGGCGTGGTGTCCTGGGCTGCACTTTTGAGCCTGACATCCGGATGGGCAGCATAGCAATCCGGTGGGCCAAGGAGGGAGTAGCTGGGCTGGTTCATGAGTTTAAAAATGGGAAGGACCACCTGAAAGAGCAAGACACGTCATTCCGGGGCCGCACAGCACTGTTTGTGGACCAGGTGATGGGTGGCAATGCTTCACTGGAGCTGAGAGACCTGCGGCTCTCCGACGCTGGCACCTATAAGTGCTCTGTCACCACAGCCAGAGGGAGCGGAGTGGCAGTGTTGCAGTACAGGACAGGAGGTGAGGGGTACGAGAAAGAAAATCCTGCTGCAAAACACAGGATAATGTGGCTCGGTCAGACCTACCCGTAGTCACATCGATGCTAGAGGCTGTGTGAACAGCATCTGCTCCATCAGCAGCCAACAGCGAGCCCTGCACACCTGAGTAAGACTGGGCTATTTTTGGTTTTTCCAGAGGTGTTTATGGCCTCATCCACTCTTTACACATTTTTGATCCAGAAAATATTATTATTTTAATGCCCTCCATTTTTTTTTCTTCTATTTCTAACATGTAGTCTACCAGCTAATTCACTAACTAAAAAGAGTCCTTAAGAATGGGAGTAGCTAATAATTTTATACTTGTTAAAGATAATATGATAGCTTTTTCTCTATAGAATTAGGAAATATCTCCAGCAGGGAGAAGTATGTGTAGTAAAAATTGTAGCCTTTTTAATATTTTTTTCTGTTTTTCTAAGATATTCAGTTTTTATAAATTACTATTGAAGCACCAAACTGCTTCTATCATAGTTATCAAAAGTATTACATATTTGCTTGAGTTAATTGTTCACCTTGTAGTCAACCTCAAAACATGCACAAACAGAATTTTCACTTGTGGGCACCTAATTCTTCTGAACAGTCTGGGCCTGGCCACTGTCTTCACTGCTGGCACAAGGCAACATGCTCCCACTGAACTCACCAGTGTTTCACCCATTTCTGTCACCTCTGGGTCTTTCTGATGAAACTGCGGTGAGTCACACCAACTATACAACGTGGATAAGATGAGTCTGCACAGTTAAAGTGGTCTTAGTGTTTCTCTGGCTGGTTTTTGCTGGCACCCCTGAGAACCCAGCACATCACTTCATCCCTTGAGCCCAACAGTTCAAGCTGGGAGAGGAAAACCTCTCAGATTTCTTCAAGACAAGGAAATGCAGTTTTAGGATGGGTGACCACCAATGTGGTGAGTCCAGATGTACCAGCAGCATGGGGGGGTTTCTGTGCTTCAGGCCAGTCATGGCAGCTTAATAGTAACCAGCAGAGCTCTTGAATAAGACAGGCTGCTTTTCTGCAGGTCCAGTCTCCTCCTTAGTCCAGCACAGCCAAAGCACCAGGAGGTAGGCGCCAGCTTCTGTACAGAATCTTGTGACGGATGTCTTGGAGAAGCAGATACTTCCCCGTGTCACTCATAGGGAGCTCATATGAGAGCTGGTGTTGCAGGAACATCTGCAAAGTGTAATTTCACAGTCTCCTGTTTCTCATTGAAAACGTGTTTTCTGCGCTTTTGCTATGTGTAGCACCTCCGCAAGCAGTGAAAAAAAAAAGAGCTGCTGGGCTCAAAGGCCCCTTATTTTGCAGTGGCAGCGATGGAAGAACTGCTTGGGACTACAGTAGGTAACAGCAAGACCAGAGGGCTTTGGCTCATGTCTGAGGTGTGCTTAAGTCCTGTGCGGATTCCATCTCCTACCCCTCCTTGAAACCTTGTGAATCTGTCTTTGTGTTGCTTGATGTTTAAAGTAATCCACACAGAAAGAGCATTAGAAAGAACAAGTGAAATGCTGGTTTAGGTTTTATTTCCATAAAAATCAATGAACTCTGCTCTCCTAAAAAGCTTGTGTTTATCTTCACATGTGTGCGTGCAGGAAATAGTATGAAGGCACAGAGACCAAGGCTAACAAAGTTTTATTTGAAATGGTCTTGGCTTTAAAACACAGCTGAGTTTGCAATGGGCTTTAAACATTTCATTTAATCCAGGGATGTTGGCATACATCCTACAGCTCAGGCCACACCTTGGTCTGCCCTCAGCCTCAGCACATGCAGACGGAGCTTCCATTGGCTGCAGCCCCATTTAGCACCAGAGGTGCATCATGAAGCTGTAGGTGTTGGTCACAGTTCCTTCTCAGCCAGCGGAGAGGGTGAGTCATCTTCACTTTCCCTCAGCCTCTGATAACAGCAATCATTTCTGGCATGCCTCTCCCTGCCCTGAACAGCAGGTGCCTCTTTCAGCCCCCAGTCTTCAGCAGAGGTGAGCAGAGTTGTACCAGTTGTGGTTCCTGCCCAGGGAAGCTGAGTGTTCAGCAGATACGGATGGTCTCAGGCCAGCCAGGTCCTGAGCCCAATCTCCTCTCAAAGCCTGGATGTCCAGGAACTCTTGAGAAAGGCTTAGTTTATGAGCTCAGGACCCAGCTTATAACTCTTTAGCAGAATCATCTAAAGACACCAAAGCTGTGCCATAACCTCAGCAGATCTTGTCCAACTGGATTGCCTTGTCCTAGGAGTCTGCAGATCCCCTGTAGTCATCCCTCTGTAGTCCAACCTGTGCAGAGCTCTGTCTGAGCCACTGTGTTTTGTTTGATGACCTGCAGTGCTGTCACACTAAGCAGCAAGTACCCTAGAAATATCTGGGACTGACCAGCAGATGTGGTTGGGTGTTTTGTGATCAGTTCCTAGAGATTTGCATTTTTCTGACTCTCTCTCCTCCTTTTTCCCTCCCAAAGCTTTCAGCATCCCCAAGGTGCACGTGGAGAACAGCAGCAGTGGGCACACGCTGCAGTGCAAGGCACCGCGCTGGTTCCCTCAACCCACCGTGCGCTGGACAGCCTGCAGTGACACTGGAGAGTACCTGCCTTACACTGCCAACACTAGCTATGAGCTCAATGCTGAAAATATCACTCTGAAAGTCGTTTCCTTTCTGCATAACATTACTGCTAATGCCACCTACACCTGTGTGATTGAAAACAACCTTGCCAAGGCTACAGGCAACATCAAAGTGACAGGTAGAGTTTAACACCGCCCAGGGACTGGAGGTGTGGAGAAGAAGAGAATTTAAATAGTGCGCCTGGCATGCGTCGGGGCATTCCCACAGCACCACCGCTGCCTGTGCTGGCAAGTGGTTCCAGTCAAGGAAGGGACTGAAATCCGTGGTCAATCCAAGCCTCTTTCTCTGTGTGAGACCAAGGAAATGGTCTGCATTTGGTCCAGTTATTTCAGCTGTTTTTCATGGTAACAATTCCTCCCTTGGCAAAGGGAGAAAACTGCCAGGGAATGAGAAGGAAGGACACACTTCAGAAGAATATATTTGTTTGAATGCTGATCGAAAGCAAGTCAACAAACTAATGAGCCCAGATTTTTACACTTTAGCCAGTTTAGCCTAAATCTTTTTTGCATACCAAACCAGCAGGCCCCTTTACCTGTTACTAATGTCAATCTCTCTGACTCCAGTGCACCCACTTCATTTAAAAGGCCACATTACTCACAGAATCACAGAATCACAGAATGTTAAAGGTTGGAAGGGACCTTAAAGATCATCTAGTCCAACCCCCCTGCCAGAGCAGGATCACCTACACTAGAGCGCACAGGAACGCGTCCAGGCGGGTTTTGAATGTCTCAAGAGAAGGAGATTCCACAACCTCCCTGGGCAGCCTGTGCCAGTGCTCGGTCACCCTCACAGTAAAAAAGTTTTTCCTCATATTTTTCTGGAACCTCCTGTGTTCCAGCTTCCACCCATTGCCCCTTGTCTTGTCAGTGGACGCCGCTGAAAAGAGCCTGGCTCCATCCTCCTGACATTCCCCCTTGACATATTTATAAACATCAATGAGGTCACCCCTCAGCCTCCTCTTCTCCAAGCTAAAGAGATCCAGCTCCTTCAGCCTTTCCTCATAAGGGAGATGCTCCACTCCCTTCACCATCTTTGTGGCTCTACGCTGGACTCTCTCAAGCAGCTCCCTGTCCTTCTTGAACTGAGGGGCCCAGAAATGGACACAATATTCCAGATGTGGCCTCACCAGGGCAGAGTAGAGGGGCAGGAGGACCTCTCTTGACCTACTTGCTACTCCCCTTCTAATACACCCCAGGATGCCATTGGCCTTCTTGGCCATGAGGGCACAGTGCTGGTTCATGGTCATCCTGCTGTCCCCTGCACTGACCCCTGAGGGACCCCACTAGACACAGACATCCAGCCAGACTCAGCCCCATTGACCACAACCCTCTGGCTTCTTCCCTTCAACCAGTTCTCGACCCACCTCACTACTTGGTCATCCAGACCACACTTCCTCAGTTTACCTATGAGGATGCTGTGGGAGACGGTGTCAAAGGCCTTGCTGATGTCCAGGTAGACCACGTCCACTGCATGGCCACCATCCATCCACCTGGTTATGTCTTCATAAAAGGCTATCAGGTTGGTCAAACATGACTTCCCCTTGGCAAAGCCACGCTGACTGCTCCTAATAACCTTCTTATCCTTGATATGCCTAGAGACAGTGTCAAGGATAAGATGTTCCATCACCTTTCCAGGGATGGAGGTGAGGCTGACCGGTCTGTAGTTACTCGGGTCATCCTTCCTGCCCTTCTTATAGACTGGAGTGACATTCGCTTTCCTCCAGTCTTCAGGCACCTCACCTGTTACCCATGACTTACCAAAGATGATGGAGAGTGGCCTAGCAATGACTCCCGCCAGCTCCCTCAGCACCCGTCGGTGCATCCCATCAGGGCCCATGGATTTATGGATGTTCAAGTGTTCAGACTGATCCTTAACCCACTCCTCATCAATCAGGGCAGACTCCTCCTTTGTCATGACTTCCTCTGGGGCCTCAGGGGACTCACAAGAAAAAGCCTGGATATCTTCCACTGTTCTGTGTTATAAGGGTTGTAGCTCTCCTAGAGTGAGGGCTTCATAGCATTGGGTCTCCAGCACAAGAGGCAGGGTCTATTCATATTCAGAAAAATGGGGAGGAAAAAATAAATGTAATGGTTTTGTCTTCACTGCTGCATTCCCCATACTGGTAGCCTCTCCCTATTCTTCTGCTACAGATTTCAGCATTACGAGAGGGACTGACTTGCAGCTGGTGAACCTGAATGTCGAGTCAGTGTCGTCCTCCGTTCCAGCCTGTCACTGGGTGCTTCTGCTTCCTCTGTATCTGCTGTCGATGTAAAGCCTCTGTAAAACAACCAGAAGCACTGCTGGGCCTGGAGGTAAGTTTGAAAAGGGAAACTCATAGGCATATATGCTCAGCTTAAATATAAATAGAGCCTCTTGCCAAGCTTGGTTACAGCAGCAGACCTATCTCAAGCCTGCCAGAATGGGAGGATGCATCTCTCCCTCATGCCCATCCTTTCCCCATCCCCAGCTTTAGGTGGGACTCACGGGCTCCCTGATGGCTTCTCCCATCACTTTCTGCAACCTTAGAGACTCTTACACCATCAACTGTTAACTCTTACTTGTCCCCTCATTCTCTTTTCTTTTCCTCCTCAACCTTCTCCCTGACTGGAAAGACAGACACGCTGCTTGCTGCAGTGTGCTGAATCTTGGCTACAGTTCACAGCTGCGAGGCAGGGTGGGCTCTTTTGTCTCCCTCTCCATGACGATTGCTGCAGTACAAGCCTCGCTTGCACCCACTTTACTCAGACAATGTCTTTGCACATCACAGCACCTTCAGGTAAATAGTACCTACTAGGGAGAAGTAGAGGATGCTGCCAGCCTGAGGGATCCTGCCTAGGTATGGAGTAAGGAGGGCTGTAGACAGTGAAAGCACAGGAAAACTGCCTTTAGTACTCATCAACTTTGGGTGGTAGGCTCTAGAGGTAAACCAGTGATGAAGTGTAGAGCTGCCTAAAATCAGCTAAGAGGCACACCTCTGTCTTCCCAAGCAGAACAGTTACTCCAGCTACTCTGATGGCAGGACATGCTTCATGTTTTCCTCGTTCTCAGGCTGAGAACTTGGAACTCCAATCAGTTCCAGAGCATGTAATAGCATCAACACGAAGCCAGTTGATTTCTCTTGTATTATTATTATTTCCTACCCATGCCAACAACAGGATACTTTGGCTTCAGAAAGAGAGCAGGGAATGCCATAGAGAGAGCTGCATAAACAATGGAAAAACTCTGATCACAGGAGCAAGATGTGTTCTCTTGTCTGAAGCAACCCAGCAGCCAGAACTCTGATCATGGGCACAAGCTGAGAGACAAACAGGAATAGGGTTTCCTGCAATACATCCAATAACCAGTCCTTCAAATGAGTACTAAAAGCAAGCAAATCTTAATTCTCTCCAAAGAGATTTGATTAGGCCATCTCACATCTTGTGATTCTATGTGTTAATAAAATTGTAAATAAGAAAGCCAGTTCATCCATCCAGTCTTCTCAGAAGGCTATAATCAAACTTCCCTTCTGAAAAAGACATTGTGAATGGCAAAACACGGATGGATTAGAAAATAGGCAACAGGCTTGAAGTGTCAGCTTCTCAACCTGGCAAACACTGTGACATGGGGACTGATGGTTGCATTTATAATGTGAAATAAAAGAATAACAGGCGAGTACTAAGTGTGGCAGAAGACTAACATGCATAATGAGGAGGAAAAGAGGGAGGCTAGTAAGATACTACTGGGAAGTTCAAATTCAGAAACAAACACAGTTATTAAACATAGGTATAACAATAAAGATGAATTTGCCTCTTGTTTTTAGACAAGTCTCTGCTATCTGGCACTTCCTATCTATTTCTGTAGCACTGCCAGTTGCTCTGTTACTCATGTTATAGGACTACTTTCAGTTGCACTTTTAAATCAGGTTTTGATCTCTTTGTCTTACATCACTTACAGCCTGTATTTTCCTTAGGCTGAGAGTTTTTTGTTTGTTAGTGTTTTTTTGGTTCTGTGTTCTTTGGAGAAGGTGGGGGGCAAGCTTCAGCAAAATCGTTACCATTTCACAAAAAGTACCTACAGGAAAAAAAAGGCTATCGCAGCAACACTTGTGTAGAGCTTTGCTTGAAGCTTGTTTTGGCAACCTGTTTTAGGATGGAGTCTCACAACTTCGTCGAATGGTGCTTGCACCACTTGTGCTTTGGTCTTGGAAGGGGCCAGCAGGCCTTGAGAGGGAAGATGTTTTACATATGCTCAACAAACCTCAAGTTTAATACAAGGCTCAAACTATGAGTGAAAGGGGAAAGGCAGGGGGAAACAACAAACGAACAAATCCCAAAACAGAGCAGCTGTTCAAATACTCTGTCTGCACATGGAATAAAGCAAGGAAGTTGTCCTGTGTGGAATTTACTAGCCTGTAGCACAAGATGAAGAATGTGGATGCCATTTTGCCAAACGCAAGTGCAGAACACTCAGTCATCACTGCAAGCAGACGGGAGAGGAACTTCTTCAAACGGTCATCTCCCAGGTGTTGTGTTGGTCAGCCTGCCATGCCACCATGGATTAGTGGCACGTGGCATCACAGCTGTCTCCTTCCTCATCTGGAACAGATGAGCAAGCCCACAGCATGGTGTGAGTTGGCAGCGCAGCTCATCGCCCTCCCTCTTGTTATCAGCCCTATGTAATGTTCAGGCCACTGTTTAAGCTGTAAAACGATGCCCATATAGTCCTGCGATTTAGTACCAAGATTTAGTTTCCAAACAATAAGTTAATCACTTCCCTTCTCTTCTCGGAGGAAGGAAATGATTTTAAAACATCATTTTAATAATTTCATTTAGTTTAAGAAGACTACCCCCTGTGGCAACGGTGCAATTCCGCATGAAGACAGAGAATGATCTGGAAAATGCCTGGCTCTGGCTTATAAACCAAAGATCTATGTTCTGCCTCATTCCCCATATAGCAAGTAAACTCTAATACTAAAATAGATATGGCGTTATTTAAACTGTATTTTAATAGCTTTATTTAGTAGATACTACCACATAAAATACACACATTGTGTGTCCTAGCCCCACAGCAACCAGTCATGTAGCAAGCAGCCCAGTATTGCTGGTGGCAATGGTCCGGAATGACCACTTAGGAATTCTGCAAGTCACAGCAACTTCTTCACTGCACCCTTCACCCTGTGCTCACAGCCTCGTGCTCCCACTGGAAAGAGATTAAATAAAACTCCCAAGCCCAGTAGGTATTTCCCTAATTCCTCTCCCACTGGGAGAGGTGTTAAGGAGCGGCTCCCACTCAGCAGTGACTAGATGTCCTCCTAATCCTCTCGCCGTTCAGATAGTTTAAGGTGCCTTGTTTCACTTCCTCAACATTGAGGCACAGCAGGCTCGGCCGAGGTCCCACTTGCGACACAAATTCCACTTCGCCGCACCGAAAATTTCTCAGCTGCAGTGGAACTGAAGGGAAAAGACACAACCTGTAACAACTCAGTACAGGGCTCCCACTCTGCTCTAGCACACAGCTGCAGAAGCTGCTGGGGGAGGGAAGGCCTTGCAGCAGCTGCTCAGCATCTGCTAAACCTCCAAGGACAGCACGATTAATGAATCCAGGATGTAAGCAGATGAACACATTTGGCCACCATCCCTCTCCAACTTGGAGGAAACAGACATTCTATGCTGTGAGCTGTGCTGCTCACAGAGCTGATGCACTGGGCTTTGTATCTTTTCTCACTATCAGCAACCCAGCCTCGAAGACAGTGTGTTACACAACAGCCTAAAGATAATATCTCCACAGCAGAGTATCCTCTGGTGAGCTTACCAAAACAACCCCAGCAGCACCTGGACTTGTACTCAAGCACTAGTGTCAGCGCAAGACTGTCTTCTCAGCACAAGAATGTCCTCTCAGCACAGTGACTGCACAGCACATGAGCTCACACATCAGCACCCATAAATCCACAACTCTTCAGCACTTCAAATTCTATAGCTGTGGTGAGGATTTCCAGGCCTAGCCTTGACTCGCTGTGCTGTCTAACGTCAAATCCCACTTAATTTGAGAGGTTTGCACAGTTACACCGGCTGCCCAGAATCCCATCCCATAAAAGAGATTTATGCTTCTGCATAAGACAGAAAAATTAATATACAGTATTATTGTAAATACTGACTTTTATAATATTGTTTCTGCAATTTTGTAACCATGGTTCTGCTGTTTTAGCTCTACACGGCAGATTTCACAATTCTGTGGAAATCTTCCAAAGATCTTGCTTTGTGGTCAGTGAAGACAGCTCCTTCCCATGCTAAATATTACAAAAGCCAACAGTGCTTTCTTACCAGGCTGCAGGATCCTGGAGGGCTTCCTGTCTAGGCTGAAATCCAGCAGGATAGGGCGACAGATGAGAGGACTCCTGCACAGGCTCCTTAGGTAGCAAGCAATGAGATCCTCAGGTTCCTCTACACACTGAGGAAGAAAAAGCCATGTCGCCAGTGAACATGCAGAGGGAAGCAGGGAGTCACCGCAACGCCCACAGCAAAGCCAAAGCCTACTCAGCTGAGTCTTGGGCCCAGCACGCTGCAATTGCTGCCCAAATAACCCACTTACTCCCGTGCCGGTAGCTTCCCCGTGTTGAATGGTCACGCTGCCCCTGCTCTGCACGCAGCTCTGCAGAGCTTCCCAGTCGAGAAGGCTCAGGCCCAGCATTGCTGCCACATGCCGGTTCCTGCATAGCACAAGAGCTTCACCCGTTCCATCCTCCACCAGCACCCTATGGAGACAGCAGGCAGCCTAAGATTTGGAGGGAGGTCAGGAAAACACCCAGCTCCCTCACAGAGGTAACGCTACAGACAACAGATCTCAGTAAAGAGAGAGGGAGATTTTTTCATGTCTGGGAGGACATGACAACTCTTAAGTTCAGCCTTTGCTGTTCTGTTCACATCCCATCCTTGATCTGATTTCCCCCTCCCCTCTGTGGTGTAATTTGTTCCCCCCTGCTCGCCTCTTCCCATACCACATCTCTACAGCGCTTACCGTGCACTGGCTTGCCTCACTCCTGTGTGTGATCGACATGGTGGACTGTGTCGGGTGCACCTCCCCTGAAGGAAAAGCAAAGCTACAGCTACGTATTGGTGCGTAATAAGAGAGAGAAGGGGAAAGGCAACTGCTTCTTTTAACCCTCCCCTAATTAAGTCTGTGAAGGATTAAAGAATTTCACTGCACTTTCAATGAGTGTCTTGGGAAAAGTTTGGATAGGGAGAAAAATCACCTGCTGCAAGGTGCTACACCCCAACAGCAGTGAACGTGGGAAAAGCAGAGCATTAACAGAGTAGGATTCTCCCACTTCAGTTTCTTCACTTCACTCCCTGTCCTAGCTGCCAGCCTACCTAGTATCAAATACATACTTCTAATGAGTTGTCACTTTGGTCCCTTTCTAATATGCAAGCCCTCTTTAGACACTTGAAAAAAAAGGTTTTGGAATCGAGATAGGAACTCTTATTTTCCTACATGGTAGCAAAAGATGTGTTAGAGTAGAAAATCTGCAAGGTTCCTCACAAATTATCTCTGTGGAAACTTGAATACCTCTCGGAAGATGTTGCTGCAAAGAGAGCAAACCCATTGTAGGGACAGAGTCAGCACACAGGACAAGTGGCATAAAATCCGTGCCTGGGGAAGGTTTTGTAGGTGAGGTTGCAAGCTGGATAAAAACACTAGTGAGGGAGGTGATGCTTCTCCTGCAGGACTAGAAGAAATAGGACTGTGAGAAGCTTGGAACATAAAAACCTTTCTTGGGACACTGTAAGTTGGGAGCAAACCCTGGACTCACCTGGATGGAAAAGGTAGGTGAGAAGCTGGCAGAGCTATGATACTCACACAGCTGGACGCAATGTATGTGCAATAAACATTATGGAATCTGCAATATGAAAGGGTAGATGTCAGAAAAAGCTCGTAGAAACGAAACCACTCAGTTTCCTTGAGATGGCTGGGCTTATCTTCATTTGTAACATGGTAGCAAAATAATCTGTCATAAGGGACTGGGAGAAGGTACAGACAAGGGATGAAGGAAGTCTACCTATGAGGAGAGATGGAGAGATGGTTTCAAAGATAGTAAGAGAAGTCAGAGCTGTGGCCTAGACCAGGGCTCCTAAAGACAGGGGTACCTTGAGATTCTACGTTCCAAGTTCTGGAAGAGGATTTTGGCTCCAGGTAGCAAACCCCGTAGATGCCGCAGATACGCGGCAGCAATGTAAATGTCGATCACAACAGGGGAGCCTGAAGCAACTGAGACGCTGAGCTTCACGCTGTGATCACTGGTTAGCAGACTTCCTGAGAAGGCACAGAACGACACAGAGCATGAGCTTGCTCACACGCAGGTAGCACAGCCTGTCACTGTGCTGGACGTGCTAGAGGTGTTTTCCCTCCCATCACAATGAGGTGATCCCTGTTCCACCCCACACATTTTCCAGGTACAGTATTCCCACTCCCATTCCCAACACAGATGCAATGTACAGCTTTCCAGCCCTCTGACGTGCAATGGGATGCAACACCCTGCATACTTCCAATATTCTCAGACACAGGAGCACTGTTAGTCAGGTGCACTGTCTCTCTGAGACAGAAAGAAGCAACAATCAATCTGTCACTTTACACGGTGTCACAATCTCACCTTTCTGCTTTTGAAGGCCGACCGTCACAGATGGCTTCTCATTCTTGGGAGAGGCACACAAGGTCCTCTCCACTATCTCACCAAAGAAAGAAACAAGGGAACCTGTGAAACTGAGAGCAGACAAGGATTTCTGTCCAGCCTGAAGACAAATGGAGCAGAAGAAGGCCTGACTTCAAGATTGCCACAAAGGACAGGGTGAAGTGGAGCGCTGTTGCTTCAGCCCTGTTTCTGGGAAATCGGTCCTTGAGCATATGAGCTACTGGACTGAGGGCAGCTTGCTGCAGTCCACCCCACTCACAGACAAGAGGCTGCTTTAACTTGCTTTCTGCTTTTTCAGGCTCAGCAGTGAAGAAGGAAGAGGCATTATAGCCTTCCTATCTGCTTAACTCTTAATTGTTTTTCTTAATTAGAGGAAGGAGCCAAGCAAAGAAAATCTCAGTTTACATAAGGCATTGGTGATATTTTAGTGTGTGTGCATATCCCCTAGATTAAACACGCTTTGAACAGCAAAGCTTCTAACCCTAGTATCTGTTTGAGCAAATTACACTAGAAAAACCAAAAAACAACAAACCCCAAATATTCAAACCCACATATTCATTTTCCCTGCCTCACCTGTTTCCACAGAAGAGACCTTTGGGACCTAGTCCATCCACACCAGTAGCGACTCAAGCTTTTTCTGGACATCATTTTGCAGTCTCGTCAGCTGCAATTCCTTTAGCTTTGACACAGAGGATGGGGGCAATCTGGACTACATGCCCACAGGAAGACTTCCAAATCATAATTCATCACTGTTTAATGTAGCATTGTCTCCAATAAAGATGAACACAGACCCATTCTCTAAGACACACTCGCATGTAATTTGGGGCAGACCAACATACCTGTCGCTAAGTACTTCTGGAATGGAGGAAATCCTCTGGTCCATGCCTGTCAGGATTGCCCTGGCTGCCAGCTAGAAGTGGTGGAGACACAGCCTCAGCTTGATTGCTGTTTGTAGCTGTCCCCAGCCAGAGCAGTGAAGATGAGCTCTGCATGCTTAGAGCAGAGCAACTGGTGCTTCCTCCCCAGATTAATTCTGCGGCAGGAAAATGTGAAGCCCAGCAGCAGCCCCTGATGGAGCTTAGAGTAGAACAGTCTCATGAACAAGAAAATTGTTATCAACAGTTTTCTGAGCTAGTTCTGGAGAGATCCACAAGTCACCTGTGAAAGCCCAGAGTAATAAGGCACTGCATACCTGGCGCTCAGTCAAACAGATCTGTGTCTCATGCTGTAAGTGCCAGGTGTCTTGGACAGGCAGGCAGAGGGGGCAGGACGACCTGCTCAGGAACTTTGCTGGCACAGGTGGAAAACAGAGCTTGTCAAACACTTCTAAGTCCTGAGAGAAGAGCAATAAGGCAAGAAAGAAGACTATTAAAGGAAGGAGATGAAAGCTATATAGGAAAAGAAAGGCCACTGAAGGACAGTGGTTAAAAAATAAATAAATAAAATCCACTGAACTCAGAGCTCTGAGAATTTTAACTAAACACAGAACTGAAGCAGTTCCTTGGCAAGACGCATGGGAATTCCAAGCCTTGAAAAGAGCTTAGTCACCCTCTGACTCCTTGACTCCCACATGCAGTTCCGCAAAAGTCTTCAAGCGGAAACAGCAAGATAACCTCTCTCTTACCGAGCAGCAGGGCACAATGAAGTGATACAGCCCATCCAGGTGCAGAAATGGAAACCATCGTAGGGACTTCCCCATAAAGAGCAGTAGTGCCTGGTGGGGGAGGAAAGAGACACAAAAGGTAATGAGAAAAGTTAGGAAAAAGCTAGGAAATTAAAAACACAGCAAGAAGAGAGCAAGCCCAGCAGAGGATGTCTTGATAGCGAAGTAAGGTTAGCATCTTCAAGGCTAAGAGAAAGTGGGGGCGTTTACAGGAAGGTGACAGAGAGAAAGTGGAACTCCCTTGGAGTGCCACATGGAAGTTGCCTGTATAAATATACATCTGTACCCAACATAAAAACAACTTTCTCATTGAATAGGAATCTAGACAATTATCACACAGGCTTCCTGTGGCACCAGCTCCCAGCCTTATCAAACCACACCCCAAAGCTGCCTGCTGCCTCACTTCCTGCCGTGTCATGCCCTCTTCTGCATCACAGACGGTCTCCTCCAGCTTTGCCAGATTCCCAGTTTCTTGAGGGTGGCTCCAGAGCCAAGGCCTGTCCAGCCACAGCACTGTGGCTTGGAAACTGCTCTGTAGCTCCTGTCCTTCTCCATCTTCTTCTCTGGGTAGCTGGTAATTGCGTAACATAAGACCCTCTTTCTGGGTAACCAAGAACAGGCGAGATACACAGCTAGTTCCTCTAGTGCTGCTCTGGCCCCCCTCACACTTCTCATTTCGGTGTGTATCTGGCTTGGCATCCTCCAGTTTTATCATCTTTGCCTCTGGGGTTTCCAGCTTGGATGTTAAGCTGCCATCACCCTTCTTCCTCAAAGACGAGCTGTTTCCACTCTTAAGGACTTTGTGGATTCGTCCTTCAGCAGCATGGAGAACCTGAACATCCTCAAAGTAGAACTGCACATAGACACTGAAATGACAAACAGCAACAGTGAAACTTCCTGCTCCTGACAACTGGCTGTCCCAAACAAGCAGTTATCTGGGAAAAGCACTTTTGGGGATTGCCCCACAGCAGAAGCAGCAAGAAGGGGTGAAGTACAGGGCAGCTGCCAGGCTGGATGTATTCTGAACAAAACGGAGGTGGTGGGTTTGTTGCTGATAAAGATGTCCTTTTCTGCAAATAGCAAAGAACATTTGCTTTGGCACTGAAATACTGTGCTGATAAGCGGCTTTACCACAGCCCGAAATAGTTGTGGAACTGGAGAGTGACTTTACTTCTGCACTGAATAAAGGGACTCACCTGCTTTTTTTCTCCCTCACATGCTCCAGATTTTCCAGGTGCTCCCAGGAGGGAAAATCAGTCTGAAGGAATCTCTCCACTATGAGCTGGAAGCTCTGCACTTGCAAGAGCGATCCTGCAAACACATCACAGAAAAGAGCTGAGCTAACATAAAGAGAACATAAAACCAGTAAGCTCAGTTTCCTCATTGTAAAGTCACAAGGCCAGGCAGTGGTAGTTCAGCATCTCCATACCACGTCTCCTCTTCCTTGTTTTGGTATGGGATGACAGAACAACAAAAGCATCCTGCAGTTTAGCTTAAGGGGACATACCTATGAGAGCTGTATGGGCAAAGGGGCTACCATCCTTATGGCATATCACACAGGGCAGTGTGCTCCTGTTGTCCTGCAGCTGGAGGGAACTGCTCCTGGAGGACACTCTCAGCACACCCAGCAGTATCTGCAACAGAAAGGAAGCTGCAAAGAGCATCGATCACTTTCCCATTCTTGAAAGCCATCAGTCAAAGTGTGCGTATCAGCAGCCCAAATCCAGCCTGTGTTCAACACACCACAGGTGAGAAAAGCAGTGTCATTCCCTAACAGAAGGAATAAGCATGTGTCAGACAGGATGCTGGAAGGCATGGGGAGAACCAGAAACTCTCAAGGAAGAGACAGTAAAGGGAACAAGGCACTCACCAGTCGGGGCTGGAAATTTTCTGCTGAGAGCGTGCAGTAGGACCAGGTCAGTCTGCGATTCAGCTCCTGGGTGCCCATGTGCTGTGCCTCCACGGGGGAGAGCAGCTGTGATGGACTGAAGCCTTCCCAGCTCTTCTGTTCTGCCAAGCGGCAAACTGCAGACAGAGATGGGGCCTGGCATGGAGGGTTCAGGGTCAAATACTAAGAAAAAAAGAACGAAAGAATGAACCAGCTGAGTTTCTGCCCATCGCACAAACAGGAAACAGCTCACAGAGCATTTACCCACCTTCTGCAAGGGACACTGGTGTATTTCTGCTAGGATTTCAGTATAAATATCTCTTGTTTCCCCTCGGTCTGGCACCACAGCTTGCAGAAGGGGGACAAGGAAATTCTCAGCAGCTCCAGGGTTTTGGTGCGTAGATCTAAGCAACAGTCGACGGCGCCCAAAGAAACAAGAAAACCTGAAAAAAATCACAACAGTTAGAAGCATTAGCAGTCTTCGCTTTTTGATGAGTTTTGCCTGTGAGCCAGGGATTCTTAATGCCTGGTGTGATTGAATGTGCTGTGTAGGACAAGAACTACGCAGAACACAAAAAGAACATGAGGTGATTAAAAAAAGGAACATTTAAGGGCAATGCAGGTTTATGTCAGGCAAGCAGAGAAGGAATAGGCAAATACACAGAAATGGACAGACTGGCAAAATCTTGAAACTCGAGTGGACAAAAGAATCAAACGACCCTGAAGTAATCTCCCTGTAAATCACATAAATGGACCTCCAGGCATTTTAGTGAAGCTTGATATGGCTACTCATGTTAGGTATAACTTTCACAGGATGCAAAAAATCGCAAGACAGAAACAACCACTGTTCTTGTTCCAGTATTTTCCTCACATAGCATTCTTTTCAGAAGTTTAGCTCACTGCTTTTGAATGCCTGGAAGTGATCACGCTGCCAGTCAAAGTATGACTTAATAACAGAAAATAAACTCAAATAAGAGACAGCAACTATTTTCAATCTTATGCAGGACTTAGCAATCACATTGAAAGAAAGTGAAAAAGTTAATAAAAACTGAAACTTATAGCTAACAGCATGCCCAGGGCAAAAATGAAGCTGTTTTATTGGAAAGCATAGTAAAAATTCCATAGTGCCAGTAAAGCACAGGAAGACTGAGCATTCTTACAAACCACTACTTAACTGCCTAAGACTAAATACATACGTTTTAGTTTTTAAGGTCCAAGGCCGTAGTTGCAGTCATCAACCATAACTATTCCAAAACAAACACAAATACTTTCACTAACAGAACCCAGAAGTAAACCCAGATGCTGGCCCACAGCTGTTACATGAATGGAGCACAGCCATCAGGGAGAGCAGGAAGCCATCTAGAAGACTCAGAGATAAGCACGTGTGGGAAAATCTGCTAAGACAGAGGCTCTCGGACAGGTACTCTCCCTACTGACAATACCCAGAAAGCCTCAAAGTGACAGGTTGAGCAGCTTCTGCTACTCCTGTGAGAAAGAAGGACACATGAGTTGTGATCTGGTTGTAGCAGGAGTTTCCAGCTCAAGCCTCATTGCCCACCTTGATTTGCCAAGCAAACCACGTTGGCAGGGAGACATCCTTACAGTGCTTCCATATTTCAGGACAAAACTTCCCTGGCAGGAGTACATGAGCACACGTTCTGGAGTACTGCAGCTTCCCAAGAGCAGTGGGCTTACTGCACATGCACTTGAAAGAAGTACAGGATTTTCTCCTAAGAGCGACTGCAAGGCACGAACAGCTGGACCTGATGTGAAATCTTGATGAATGGTTGACGTAGGCCAGTAAACCAGAAGCAATTGCTGCTGCTTTTAGTATCCAAGCACAGTAATTTTGTGAATCCTTGGTCTAGAATACACCCAGGTAGCCTACAAAGCACATTTATGCATAGCCTGACTTCAGAAGAACTGTCCTCACCTCTCCTCAAACATCTCCAGGAGGCTCACCAGCCAGAGGTAGCTTGGCATACCAAGATTGTAGCGAAAGAGCAGCTGTAAGTAGAGATTTCCTGACAAGGCTGGTGGCTGGTACGGGGTGCTGAGCCTTGAAAAACTCTTCAGCACAACAGTGCTGCTCAAGCAAGCACCAAATACAATGAAAGGGAAGGACACCAGCGGCTTCTCCAGGACGTGGACATTGATGAGCTGGAGATAAACAGACATAAAACTTAAGAGACAGCTAGTCTGCCACCATTCCCCAAAACCATCGCCCCACCCTAAATCTTTTGTCACTCTACTGGATTGTCTATAAACTCAATGAGCCTGAGGAACTTGGCACCACTTAGGGAGGAATCAGACAGTAATCATTTCAACTCTCATGACACAGCCTAGACAGGGAGATCCCCAACGCTATTCCGGGTACTTGCTGAAAAAATTCCAATGTTCCCATAGTCTTCTGTTGACCTGCACACTTGTGAGCCGTCCCCAGGGCCTGAGTCTTTTCAGCCAAATGCTTTATGCCTCTTAAGTTTCAGCTTACCTCCACACATGCTCCTGGTCGGAGTCCACGTGCAGCGTTCAACAACTGCTGGTAAGCAAGGCACAAGCAAACTTTGTCATCCAGTAAAAAGAGACCAGCTTGGACATCGAGTATTTTGGTGACAGTTCCCTAAATAGAAAAGAAACAGAAGAGTTACAGGAGTGTAGAGAGTCCCAGAATATAAGAAACTCATAGGCCAGAGCAGTAAGTAAATAAACTCATAATGAAAATAAGACCTTGCAGGCCAGGAGCTGAAACCCTAGAGCATGAGTGGGTGAAGGCTAACCCTACGAATCCTTACCACATATGAGATGATCTTGGACTCTTTAGTTGATCTTGGCCTCTCCTCTTCAGTTCCCAGATCCAAGGAGTCACTGAGCTGCTCAGCAGTCTCAAGGGAAGACGACTGAGTGGATTTTCCTTGCCACACTCTGTCCAGTGGCTGCTCCCTCACCTGCTCCACACAGTAGGGCAGAAGGCAGGAAGAAACACCAGTGACAAACACCCTTTGTCCAGATTTCTTCAGGCTGGACATACTTAGGCCTGTTATTGTGTACTTGTGACCCAACTGGAGGATACGATGCCATGCCAGCTGGTTGGGCTTCTAGAGTAGAAAAACCAAAAGCAACATCAGCATCTTCTGCACTGGAAAAATTTCTTCCTGAACCAGATAACATTTTCTTTTGCGAGGACCACCTCACACTCTTAGCAAAAGGATGATATCTGCAAGATGTGCAGAGATGCCACAACTGCGTGAAGGAAGGAGGGCTGTATTTCTCGGGGTCATAGAACAAGGCTTCTTACATATAAGGACTATTGTAGGCTGCATGGAATAATTTTTTTAAAAAAGAATCACTAGTAAAGGAAGAATAAATAGAATTAATCCATCTGGGAAGTCTAGGGCAAGCTTCAAAGAATTAATTAACTAGCACATACAGAGATATAGACAGTGAATTTCTGAGCAAAATTCCAAGGACTTACCTGCACCAGCACAGGGACTCTAACAGCTGACATGAAGCACTCCAGAAACAGAAAGAAGAATGTCTTGTGGTGAATACAAAGGAGAGGCCCAAGTCTGGCCAATTCACCTGCCACAGTGAGCTTTGATATCTTGTTACATGAAACCCTAGTGGGCAATTGAGGAGGTAATGGAAATCAGAGATAAAAGAACTCGAAAGCGTCTCAAAAGCAAAATAAATAAATATGCAGCATGCACTTTCTGGAAATAAAGGATCCAACAAGGTACTATGGACTGTCTCCCAGATAGGTTTTCAAAACAGTACTCAGCTATAAAATTCTTACTTTAACTTTTATATACACTAAATCCCTCTGGCATTTTAAAAAACTTTTAATATTTGAAGACAGCAGGCTTGTGTTGAACAAATTCACATGTTCCAAGATAAAAGCCAGATTACAAAAAGCTTTACCACAAATGAGAAGTCAATTATAGGTCAAAAGGAAGGGGGGAAAAAAAAAAGTCACAAGCAATTCTTCAGCAGAAATCAGAACTCAGCTTTGTAGATCCATGGAATGTGACATCGTGGAAGCTCTAAGCCTATAAACAAAAGAGGCCTGAAAGCAACAATGGAGCCTTCCTAACAAACTTGGCATAGGATGAAAGAGCGGCAAAACTGAAATCACGTGAGAGGAGAGAGAGGTGATATTTCTTTACTCATTTCTGGTTGTCATTCAAACTTTCACTTGAAAAAGTGAAAAACAAATTTTAAACAAACAGATGTTTGTAATTTCATTCATGCCTTTTATTTCAATTCCTACTAGACTTGAATACAACCCTCCCACTTACTCTAAACAAATACATTCTTGACTCTAAAACACACAAACAATTATCTAACTTTATGACTTTTTAAAAAAGAAACAGCAGGATGTCCACACACACTAGTACTAGCACTTTACTGGTAACATTTTTAAAGCATGAACATGGAAAATGGGTCAGATACTACAGAAGAGCAGAAGTGCTTTATGTAAAAGCCTGAGAGCGTACAGTGAAATGTAGAAGTAATTTTCTGTCTAGAAATGTCTATTGAGATAAATCAAACAATTAAGCTTAACATCAGCTTCTCGCAAGACTTCTGAAAGTCTGCTTCTCACAAGCAGATAAGCTCAATTAGAACAAAAGACAACTAAAAAGAAACTAAAAGCATCCTGACTAATAACATTTTATTGCTATTAAGTTACACCACGAATTCTTGGTAAAATATGATCTAGCACAATGCGAAATTATCAACTTCAGAAGGATTTGCAATTTCGTTGGCTACATTTTCACATACTCTATCATTTCTGCTAAAGACAACAGTTACTCTTGTCAGCTGACATTTAACTGGCACCTTTATCTCAGCAATCAGATAAGAACTTGACTGGTGGTGTACATTAATTTCATATCAGAATCTAGAATTACTTCCAGTAATAGTTTTGGTTCACTCTAGGTTCAAGGTTAAAAAATCAAAAAGTGGTGCTTAGTTAAGAAACAGAGTTTTAGTCTCAGTGAAAGCTGAATCATCACTTTGTTCTTACGTCTCTTCTGTAGTACCAGAATCTAGAAATAATTTTTTTCTTATCTGATGAGAATACAGAATAACTTCCAGTAAAGTCCTAGAAAACAGCTGATTAATGACAAGTGGCTTTATTGTGTAATTTTTACTTTCACTGCTCACTGTTACGCTTCCACCTGTGGCGGAAACGGAATTTGGCTCTTCCTAAACCAAGTGCACTTCGTGGTACCTGCTAAACCAGAGCAAGAGCGCTACAACAGAGTTGATCACACGAGGTGTTTACCTGGAGGTAAGCAGCGCCGCAGCTGACGCTGGGTAGGGGACTGGAATGCGGTGAGGTACTTCCTTTGGGAGGTTTACTGGCACCGGATCCACCAGGATTTCCAAATACCCTGCTGCGCTCTGGTCTGTCTGGGGTATATATGACCAGCTTGGGAAGAGGAACAGTGTCTCCAGCCACTCAAGTTCAAGATGCAGAAGCTTAGACAAAAGATAATGAGATAAAAGCTTGAGAAGAATTACGGTAGGTTTTCTCAGCACCACTTGCAACGTTCATTACTAATCTGCCCTTGCATGCACATTGCAAACTCTTGTTCTACTGCTGGGCTTCATGACTACACGAGCGCAGCGCTTTCTGCCCACTCTCCTACCTGGCATGGACAGCCTCTGTCCTCCCAGATGCAAGTCTGGAACAGATCTGCTGACCTCTACAGCTAGCACTTCCTGCGCTATAGCCACACCCTCCTGGCAAGATAATTAATGCACTGCAAGGCTTAGTTATTTTCAGGCTATTTTTCTGAGATTCTCACCTGCTTTCTTCTCCTCTATGTTTTGAGTTAGAAGTTCATGCCAACATAACTTTTTTCCTAATCTTTATCACCTTGGAAAGCACAACCTCAGTGCTCTTCCTTCACCACTCTAGGTGAGTGAAGACTAGACTCCCTTTGCAATGATCTTCAGAAGGCTTTTAATTCAGCTGTCACAGAAAGTAGGTCACCAATGCATCACTGAACACCCAGTACAACTCTTCAGAAAGTTATTTCTCCTTTGTTATTTGGAATTCAACAAATAGAGGGTACTGCTATGACCTTCAGGTCTCCCAGGCCACCTCGTGCTGAGAATTTAACAGAACTGTACATCAGGCTGTCTTTTTTTTTTTTTTCTCCAGGTCAGCGCATCCAGTATGTTCCCCTAACAATGACAAATTTGACGTGTTCTATCCTCTCCCCAGGATCTGAGCTTGCTGTTGTCCTGCCTGTCACACTGATGTGTTATTTCCCTCACTACAGACTTTGGCAGACCATTTGAAGCCCATGGTGTTCTGCCCCAAAAGTGGGAATAAACACAATCCCTCAGACCAAAGACATACCTCACACGGAATTATCCCAGTATTGTCTTTCACGTATAGGCAACCATCTACCAACTCTTCTTCGTTCTTTTGCCTTCTATTTGTTAAATAGCCAACCAAGATCAGGTAAGCCCTTGGCAAAGCACTCTGCGTGGGTGAAGCACCTTGCCCTTCATGAGCCCATTCTTTAAATTCATTAGTGCTCCAGGTCAGGTGGCTGCAGCATGGCACACACTGCTGATGCTGTAGGTCAGAGATGGAGATGAAACTGAAAAAGAAAAAAAAAAGAGCACAAAAATATAGAGGGATGTAGGAAAAATTCAGTCTGCAAACTTTGGGGATTACAGTGATCATTGCAATGGACAAAGCTTGCCTAAGTCAGAAGAACCTTAGGTATTGGCATGGTCTGATGATACCATGTAGCAAGAACCAACTCAGTCACTGGCATTTATCGATGATCTCTCTCAGCACAGTCAACATGTCTGTCCTGCCTGAGCATCTCCTCTGAAAACAGACATCCTTTGCTACTATAGTTACCTAAACAGGCACACAGAAGAGTTGAGAAAAGAAATAATTCAGAGTTAACAAAATGAAACATGTTTTCAAGTATGTATGGGGGGAGGTGGTGGAAGGGAGAACAGTTATTAGTTCCGACATTTTTAGCCTGAATAGGAGAATCTGTGAGAAAAGCCCATGAACTGCTCAACACAGTTTGTATATCAGCAATGAACACAGGTAAATACAGACTAATTCCCCCATTTGGTACTAAAATTGCTGAACTGTAGTAAATGAAAGGTTCAACAGCGAGATGAAGATTGTCACAGTTTTGGAAAAAATGCTTCCTATGGATAGCTTACACGACACAAAGCTGAGAGCCTGCAAGCCAGCAATTTTAGACTGGGCCTTCACCTACAAGAACACAGCCAAGCCAGGCTTAAATCTTTCCGTCTACCCTCCTGGCTTTGGCAAGGAGGTGTAACATCAAACCAACCTCACGTGAAGCCAACGGCGGTTTAGCATCTATCATGCTTAGACTGACCACAATACCAAATACAGAAGAACAAGGTAGCACTGGATTTTAAGCCTTTTCAGTGTTTATACGATTGTGGCAGCATTCATCATTGTTGTTTACATTGTGGCTCTCTATGCTACAGAATTAACAGAAGTACCCTGTCCATGCCATCACCAACACTGAAAGAGCAAATACAAACTGGACTCCAGCTACTGATTTTGGTACTTGTTTACAGTGAGGTTCGCTGACAGTTTTAGTTTGTGAAACTGGAGCTCCATTCACAACACCCACTTGCTCAATAGTGGGACACCATCAAATTCAGAAAATACGAATTTGAAGAGTTTCACTTGATTAGTCAGGTGTTAAAGGTTCAAAGTCAGAAACCAGTCTAGACAAGCGATAGGTCTGAATCAGCTAAAAATAGTACTTATATAAAAAAGAAATAGCCAGAATAGGTAAGCTTAGGCAGGTACTTGTGTATTGAGCAGGAATCTGAACAAGAGAAAGATTAGCCGAAAAGGACATAATCACACTGCTCCATCCTCACAGATAGTGCAGCACTGGGAATAATTCTGATATCTGTGATCTAGGAGAACACAGTGCTGCTTGTGTTTTCATCACATGTGCTCAGTGCTTTTGGGGAGAAACCAAAACTACAGCAGTATACTGGATCCTGGTTATCACATACAGAGATCTAACTGGACCTTCTTCTGTTGCTTCAGAGCTTGATGGTTAGTTGTGGGTCTAGTATGTTGCTCACAAACAGACCATTTGCCTCATACCAGTTAAATATCAACTACCTTCAACTCTTCTCCTGAATATAAACCAAACTCTAATTTAAACTCCACAAAATATAGTCTATTGCTGATGGTTAGGGCTGAGCTGGCCACTAAATGAACAACAGATGCTCTCTAACCCCTCTCCCTGCCCAAAGGGGAAGGGAAAAGGGAATAAAGCAGAGACTTACGGACTGAAAAAGAAAATTAAAACAACTTCAATGAAACAATAATAGTATTAACAAGAAAATTATGAAAACCATGAAATATACACAAACCCAATATTGAACCCAACTTCTCTCCACTGCTTTTGATACCAGTCACCATTGATGCTGCAGAGCAAGTGGCACCTGGGAATTCCCAGGCTCAGCAGCAGAGGGAAACCGGACACAGGAGCTGGATTTGGGAACTCAGACTGGGATCAAAGGCAGAAGAACAGAATCCTCCTTGGATGCCAGCCATGGAAGAAGAGGGTTTAACTCTTGTGACCGCTCAGATTTACACTGAATATGACATACATGGAATACTTTGTTGGTCAGGTTTGGGTCATCTGGTTCCTCCCTGGAGGTGTGATATTTTTACTTCCTTGTGATCCTTTTATCTCCTGGCACCTCCAAAGTGGTACACAAGTTTTAGCAGTGACCTTGGTCATTATAGGAGCAAGTATAAGCAAGAGCTATTCTGCATACTAGTCCTTGGTAGTAACCATAAGCATCAAGCGTTATCACTTCTAGAAACAGACACTGTCTGGAAAAACATGCTAACTTCAGAAAGTACAGCCTCTTAGAAGAGACTTAGCTGAAAAGTGAAAATCACTGAACAGAGCTGGTTCTGTTTTAGCTCAAGCCAGGATGTTTACAGAAAAAATATGGCTCAGAGATCAGTTTAGCTGGTGTGAAAGATCTATCATCTACATTTATAAAGTATTAGTTCAAAATTGCAGGCCACAAGCCCGTAATCAATTCCAATTGACTTACGTCCCCAAAACAGCTGTGCCAGGGGTTTTAATAGACATTCTCCCACCATAAATTGAAGCAGATGAGAAACAGACTCAGACAAGGTGAACCTTCCAATCTGGATCTCTTCAAGCAAGTTGTACCTTTTCCATAATGGCAGGCACCCAAAAAGCCTTTAACCAACTAAAATATGGACCACACTACCCTAAACTCTCCTTTTGTAAGAGCACACACTTTTGAAGTCAGACCTCAGCTGGCCACCATGCCAAGGCACAGCCTCCTGAGCACATCCAGCCAGTAAGCAGCCGTGCAAATGCTCTCAGCCAGATGCCCTACTTTGGCAACACAGTCTATCTACTGCAGAGTAGCTTAATCATAACTCAAGAGCGATCGGGGGCGCATCGAAGCCAAGAAAATGCATGCGGTTACCCGCCTTCGACAACGTCGCTCCCACAACCAGCATCCGGGGCGGGCGCTCGCCTGGCGGAGGCAGATGCTGCTGCTGCTGCCACACCGCCGTGCTAAGCTACCGAGAGGACTCCGCCAGCTCCGCCATAGCGGCTCATGGCTGCAGCCAGGCCCGTGCAGGCGGTGTGTGTGGGGCCTTCCTCCGGAACGTGGAGCGCTTGGGCGAGGGACGAGCGCGGGGACCGGGCCCAAAGGGACACCCTTCCCCGCTCCCCCCATCCATCTCCGACCCTCTTCTCGCCCCCCACCCCCTTTTCTCTCTCCACTCCTCTGTCCCGCCTTCACCTGTAGCCGAGCGGCAGGTCCCCGCCACCCGCGCTGCGCAAGCACCGCAGCACCGCGTCCAACGCCGGCGGCTCCGGCCCGCCAGGCCCCTCATGGGCGGGGAGCGCTCGGCGAGCGAAATCCCGAGCCGCCTGCAGCCAGCGCTGCTCCTGGGGAGAAGCAGAGAAACGGGGCTTCAGCGCCATGTGGCGGGAAGGACACGAAGCCCCCCACCCCAGGGGCGGGGGTCACTCACCGCCGCGCTGAATTCTGCCATGACAGAGCCAGGCCGGAGGCGCGCAGGCCTCACGGCGTTACCATGGCGACGCGTCGGCGAGAAACGCGCAAGGCACGCCGGGAGCGCCGCCGAGCCGCGAGCCCTCCGGTCTCTGCCCCCTCCCTCCCCTTTGGCCAATCGCAGCCGCCCCCTGCTCGGTCGTTCACCTCTCCGCCCCTCCCACCGCCAGCCGCGGCCGCTGCGGCCGAGCTGCTCCGGGTGAGCGAGTCGGTTGTAGCCATCCATGAAGGGAAAAAGTATCACGACGGCGGCAAGAGGCTTTTCACTCACTGAGGCCGTCCCTTGCGCAGAGGACTGGCGAGAAACGGAAAGCCGGCAGGGGTTATCAGTGCATGAGGATTTTTCCTTTAGGGGCTAATCTCGTATTGTCCTTGTTCAAGGCAAGGAAATGAACTAGACAAAAGTCGGTAAATCTTTTCCTTCTCTATCCCTGGGGATGGCTGCATGATTATTCTGCCATTTCCCTTCTGGAAACTGCAGCTGGAAAGTCAGAGCCATTCCAAGCCTGAACGGCTTGTAAGAGAGCTATGTGGCTGCATGACCTTCATTATTTTGATAATGGAATCATAAAACGGTTTGGGTTGGAAATTAATGTAAAGATTATCTAGTTCCAACCCCCCTGCCATGGGCAGGGACACCTCGCGCTAGATCAGGTCTCCCCAGAGCCTTCTCCAGGCTAAACAGCCCCAACTCTCTCAGCCTGTCCTTACAGGAGAGGTGCTCCAGCCCTCTGATCACCTTGGTGGCCTCCTCTGGACCTGCTCCAGCAGGTCCATGTCCTTCTTGTGTTGGGGGTCCCAGAGCTGGACACAGTACTTCAGGTGGGGTCTCACAAGAGTAGAGGGACAGAATCAGCTCCCTTGACCTGCTGGCCACGCTTCTTTTGATGCAGCCCAGGACTTGGTTGGCTTTTTGGGCTGTGAACACACAATGTTGGCTCACGTTGAGTGTCTCATCAACCAGCAACCCTATTTCTGTAGGGCTGCTCTCAGTCTACTCACCAGCCTCTATTTGTGCTTGGGATTGCCCCAACCCAGGTGCAGGACCTTGCACTTGGCCTTGTGGAACACCTCTCAAGCCTGTCAAGATCCCTCTGGATGACGTCCCTTCCCTCTGGCACGCTGACTGCACCACATAGCTTGATGTCATCAGCAAACCTGCTGAGGGTGCACTCACACTGTCCACTTTGTCCTGTGCATGTGCTATTGCTGGCTTTCACACAGCAGGTAAGCAACTCTGGAGTACACACAGTCTGTGGAAGTGTTTGTCTTTCTCTGCACCAACTCAAGCAGTGCATAGAGTGAATTATACACGTTTTGGGCTTACACACATGAAATGAACATAGTATTCTACTATGACACTTAGTAGCTCAGTTTAATGGTTTCGGTTGCAGTACAGAGATAATTGCAGGAGTGTTCCCTGTGTCAGACTGATAGCTGGAAAGATAGGTGCTGCAGCTGCTTTCGTTCACTGTCTCTCCCAGTCATAATTCCCATCTCTTGCAGTACCAAATGCCCAATTCCTATCAACCCTGACAGGCAAGGAGTCAAGACCAGGTAACACGTGCAGTTCATTATCTCAAGAGTGAAAATAGTTCTGAAACAGCATGAGGGGCAAGGTCCCAACGGGCAACAAGTAAAGGGGAGTTCATTTAGCCACTTAGTTTTTTAAAAAACCCAAAACACTATAGTTAAGATCATACGTTAAATGCAGCAGAGCTCATGCAGAATGTTACATAGGCTCGCTTCACTGTTTGCAGTGTCAATGCAGCTGGTTCATCGAAGTGTACAAGAAAATACATGCTTTAAATGAAAAAATACAGGATGGGTGTGTATACTCTAAATATGCTAGTTTGGGCTGATAAATACCTTTCTTTATAAATATCTAGGTGCTGACTGGGCAGTTAAGATCCTTAGAGATACACGATTACATTTCAAGTGGACGTTAAAAGTATATCTGACAAGCGAAACGCTCACGTCCCAGGAGATTTTAGGATTACAGCGAACCTCCTTTGACTCCTTGTCATACTCCCGTGCATTTCCTACCAGTTTTCTCGTCATACTCCCGTGCATTTCCTACCAGTTTTAGCCAGCCGGTTGCTTTTTTCTTCAGTTCATCCCTCTCGATTTGTAAGGAAAGTCGGTTTGCGCCGGGTGCGGAGGACGGGCGGGGCGCGGCTCTTGGGCCGCCTCCTCCTTTCTCGCCGCCGTCAGGAAGCCGGAGTCGCGGTAGTTGCGCTCCGCTCTGCACCGGCCGGGGTTGGGAAGGGCCGCGGCGGCTTTCTCTTGGAGGCTGGGGGGGGGGACCCTGCCATGGGGACGTAGCGCTCCGCGGAGCCATGGGCGGCCCGGCGCTGCCCTGCAGCTCGCTGGGGACGGTAAGTCACGGTGGGGGCTTCGTCGCTCCCTTACGGGACGGCACCGTGCCCCGGCGGGGCATCGCCTCGGCCGGCGGCGGCTCCAGTCCCGCAGCGGGCGATTCTGTGGACACTTGACGGCAGAGGGCTGCAGCGCGGTGCCCGCAGCAGAGCTCTCGGCGGGACTCCCCCGTTGCTGCGCTGGGTGTGCGGGCAGTCCGCTTGCTGCTCCCGCTCTCCGGGGGGGCTTTTGGTTTCCCTCACGGCAGCCCCGTACCGGGGAGCAACGCCCAGGGAGACATTTTTCTCCTGCGGAGGTGGGTCGCGGTGTAGGGGGAGATTCGCGCCGGGAAAGGCGGTCGGGAAGCCAAGCCTGCACCGCCGTCTCCCGGCCGCCCGGCGGTGTAACCGCGCGGCGGCGCTGCGGCGCAGGCGAGGCGAGACCGGCCTTGCCTGCCTCCCTCCGTTCTTCCCTCCCTCCCGCCCTCTCCCTTTTCCGGGATTTCGCTCCGAGTCAGGGAAAAGGCGGCTGGATTTACAGGAACGGCGGAAGATGTCCTGGGGCGGGCGGCCCGGCCGTTAACCGCCCGGTCCCGCCGGCCTCTGACCCCGGCGGCACCGCTTTGCCGTGCCCTGCTTGTGCCGCCGGGAGGGGCTGGGCGGGCGCGTTGCTGATGCCCGAGCAAGGGAAACTTCGTGGGCGCTCCACGGGCATTTAAACGAGTATAAGTAAGCTGTACCCAGCGTCCAGCCCGTAGGATTTGTTTAAAAGCGAATTTCCCTTTGCCCGTAAGTCTTCTTTAGTCTTCTCGAGTGTCTTAGGTAAAGAATTGTTTTGGTTTTTTTTTTTTGTTTTTTTAAGCTGTCTGTGGTAATTTTGCGGGTGAAAAGGTTACTTAAGAAACCCAGGAGTTTTATGAATAACCTGGTTGCTGGAGGAGAATGACCATGCGGTATCAGCAGATCGTAGAGTCATAGAATGGCCTAGGCTGGAAGGGACCTTAGAGATCATTTAATCCAACCTCCCTGTCAGGGGCAGGGATGTGTGATAAAGCTGTGACAGTAGGGGTGAGGTCATTTAGCACCATGATGTGATCACTGTAAATGTTGATCTAGAAGTTAGTTGATCCCTAACTGCCTGAGCATCCTCATTGACAAACACTTGCACTTGACTGAACTTGACTTGCAGTGTTGGGTTAGTTGTTAATTTGCTGTTGGAAAGTTAGGACTATGTGAATCAAAATAACCCCTTTCCAGAAGTTTGGCTTTTTTTTTTTTTTTTTCTTTTTCACTTGGAAGCTTTTGAATACCAGGTAGTAGACTTGCAGGTAGCCCTGGCAGGGTAACAGAACTAAAACTATGGAGTAGGAGCACTCCTCTAGCTGTGGATCACTTACTGTCCTGAGGCCTAGGTAGGATACACAAATTGTTGACGTACATATAGATTTCAAGGCAGTTAGCAAACCTGGAAGAGCGTATTTCTGACTTTATGTTCATGTATTTTGCTGTAATTCAGATAGTATTTGTGATAATATTATTGGCAATAAAATACACAAAAAAATCACTGGATTCTCCAATGTCAGTATATTGTCTTCAGTTAAATAATATGCTGGAGGAAGAGTGTCCTTCAGTGGGATTTCCTTTTCATGAAGAAGTGGCCTTCAGTGAGATTTCTTTAATTTCAAGTTCTCAATAACATCACACTCACTCATTACAGATAATGTTTACCTTTTCCATAAAATAATGTTATATTTTTAGTGTTATAATTCTCACCCATCTTCCATCATCCTGTGCTTGCCCTCATAACCTTTCTTAATCCCTTCATACCACTCTTTTAGTTTTCTGATTCTTTTATGTTTCCTCTGATTAGTCCAAATTTCCTGTAGCTTGTTTCCATGCATTTTCTCTTTTTACGTGTCCTTAACCTCATTTCCAGGTCCTCTGTATTTTCCCTGTGCACTCCTAACTTTCAGAGGGGAAAAAAAACGTCAGCTGCCTCCGCTGAGGCAAAAATTGAAAACCAAGTCACCAAGTGCATTGTTCCAAAGAACTGCTGGGCCTACCATGTTGTTTGCAGTAGTGGCCAACAGCAGGTGTCTGCCAAGGGGTTTGTAGCAGGTTAGGCATACAACAATGAAAAACAAAAATAGGTTAATGGTTTCCCATGATCTGGAACTGTAGGAATTCCTGAGCTGAAATGATGTCTTCATATTTTTGTCCCCTGAGTGTGTTGTGGTGATCCCTTTTGAAACTGTCACATTTCTGACACTCCCAGGACTCTGGCAGGCAGTCCCACACCTCAGCTATATATTGACCAGAAAAATACTTCCCTGTATTTGTTTTGAACTCATTTCCAGCTTGTTTTATATGATGCCTCTTAATGCTTGTCTTGAAAGCGATGGAGAACAGCCATCCCAGTGCACCTTTGCCATGGCTTTCATGACTTCGGGGCCTGCTGTAGTATCCTCTGCTCAGTTTTCTCTTTTATAGACCTGTACTTTTAATCATTCCCTTCATGGCAGCCAGTCTGTACCAATGATTGTCCTTGCTACCTTTCTCTGTATAGTATCTGGGCTAATTTATATTCTTAGGATTGGGGACCATAACTGCAGCCGGGATTCAGTCCTTATAGATTTATATATTGGCATAATGAGACTTTCTTGTTTTGTCCTCAGATCTTTTCATAATAATTCATAGCATTTGTTTTCATTTCCAATTGGTTTCTCCAGCCAGGTTCAGTCAACTTTTTATCTGCTTATTAATCTAGTTTTAATTAATGTTTTTGTTGACTGTGTAGTTCTAACCGAAAGGGACATGTTGATATCCAGGTCTGTGTTAATTTCAATTAGGTGGTAATTTAAGTTCTCATAGGTAATCAGTATGGTCAGTTCGGATGCCTTTACCTTACTTTTTACTAAGTAATCCATTTTCTGCGTTAGCACTGTTATTTGGGGTTAAACCAGTTTTGTCATTTTGCTCCTTCTTAGCCATTTTTTTTGTCATCAACCATGGGAGGTTCAGACTGGACATTAGGCAGCATTTCTTTACTGAAAGGGTGGTGAGATTTTGAAACATCACAGGAGGGCTTTGTTTTCATTTGGGACAGATGTTTTGGGTTTTCTTCCATTATCTGAATAACCGAGTGCTTCTTTTGGACCCTTCGTAACACAGACAGCCTTGGGAACCTGACAAACGGGAGTTTATGTCAGTTCCAGTGAGTAGGAATCAATTTATGAAAATGACCCAACTTAAAAAATTCGCCTGGTGAGTCACTGAGGGGTGTTGAGCTCTGCTGCCACACTGTGTGGGCAGGGACCAAGGGCCCAGATGAAAATCAGTTTGAGATTGAAGGGAAAGGCCTCTGCGGAGCCTTCCCACAGCTCTTGCTCCGATGGGTGCTCTGGTGCGAGGTTGTGCAGGCTGTACAGCTGTGCTGTCGAACTCAACCCTCAGCACAGGCAGGCAGTCAAACTGCTAGAGTGTCTGTGAACTCAGGACTCCAGCATAGTGGCCTCCTATGAGGAAAAAAATTAAAAAAAATTATTTCTCTTATCTGTCTCCTGTTTTATACATAGCCTAAAATACAGCATTTCCTCCATCTGATCTGCATAAAATGGATTATTTAGAATAATAGCTCCTGTGTCCTTCTTTTGACCTTTCCAGGTTTTAGTGAGCAATGAGAAAAGCTTCCTGTAAATCTTGCTTTAATATACATTTCTCAGTAAAGCAGAAGTTTTGGTTTCCCGTGCATCTTTGTGTAGCAAAAGAAAAGAAATGCAGACCTCAAAGAGCTTTTGGAAATGGCCGAAGCAGTCAAAGAACATAAGGGTAGTCTTGCACCCTGAGTTCTTTGTTAGCTCATTACTCTGAGCAGGATCTCTGGTTTCCTCTGAACTTCCAAGCTGCTAATTTTTTATGACTCACCAAAAAGGCTAACAGATGACTGATATGTAGATTACTTTTGCACTGGTGTGTATCATGCTGAACTCTTAAGCAAAGGGAAGCTTCTATTAAGTAATACTTGGTAAAATCTGATGACTTGTAATGCCTTTTATTTGCAGGTAGTTCTTTAGTTTAAAAATGGAATTTGCAAAATGGATGCCTTTTTTGAGAGATGCAGTTGAATAAGTTGGTGGGGAAACTATTAAATGGTCAATGTGTTAGGTGTGTACAAAAAAAGGAGCCTCCTAATCTCTGGATTTCAACAACTAATTTTTTTTTTTATTCTGAAATTTTCAGCTTTATGACATTGTATTAAGAAGATTTAAACTCTGGAAATTAATAATTTGAAGCTATTTTTAAAATTAGCTTAGTGGTGGGCAATATGTTTGAACTTTTTGTGTCTGCTCCAGCAAGTATTACCTTCCTGTTAGTTCATGGAAACAGGCGTGAGGGTCTCAAGGTGCTGTGTCTGGGGGCAGGAGTCACTTCCCACCTACTAATCCCCCCACCTTCCCACTCAGTTTGGTTTCTGTGACTGGCCTTAGTCCACTCCAGACACCTCTAGGCAGTCAGTGGCTTTCTAGCAGAAGGGAATCTTGCTCACAACACAACCCTCTCCATCCTCTCACTCCCATCATACTGTCACACTTGTGTGTTGCTGTACTGCCTTTCCTCCACCCTTCTCCCTCAGGGTGAGGAGCCTTGCAGGTAGCAGCAGGACTACAGCTCTGCACGGGCTGGGCACAGTGTGTGATACAGAGCTGTGGCATCCGAATGAGTAATTTGTTTTTTCCTAGTCTTGTGGACACTGGCAGGTGATAATACGTTGGCCATGATACGCTGCACTTCCCTGTGCTTTTCCTCTGTTTCAGATGCTGTGTCTTCTTTCTCCTGGGCCTGAGAACCGTGCTCTCAAGTGCCCCTTCTTATTTTCACACGCCTCCTCTTTCTTGCATCTCATTGCATTCTTCACTTTTGTCTTCGCTGCTCCTTTTTTTCATTGCCTTACTCGGTAGAGATATCACCTCACTTGCAATTCTCTCTGCACAGTCTAGTGATGCAGAAGCAGCAGCACAGATATGAATTGTAGTGGTGGCAGTAATTGAAGAATATTTGAGGTTGAAGATGATACAGGGGCTCTGTCTCAGCTACCGTAACTTTGCATAGAAGAGCTTTTGGACTTGTGCAGCATTGTTTTTTTGTTGTTTTATTTTCCACATAGCCATCAGGCAGGAAGCACTGGCATGAGACATGAGAAGAAACTAGGATTGCCTCACATGTGAGGAGAATGTGTAGGGCGCATAGCTGTCATCCAGAGGCATGGAATGATTTAAGGAAGCAGCATTTTTATCTGCCATATTTTGTTTATTTCTGCAGCAGTTTCGGAAGTAAAACCTAATGTTTCTGCAGACTCCTTTCCTGCTCACAAAAACCGTGAATCACTAGTGTGCATGATGGGATTTGGTGGTTTGGATTATCATTTGGTTTAGATAATGCATGCTGTCAGCTATTCTATGCAGCACTGGCGAGCAGATATTTGTTCTTTCTTCTGGTCAGTGGAATCAGAACACATAAATCTAACAATGAAAAGTCATCTTATTTCATAGAATCATAGAATCATAGGATCATAGAATGGCCTAGGCTGGAAGGGACCTTAGAGATCATCTAATCCAACCTCCCTGTCATGGGCAGGGACACCTCTCTACTAGATCAGGCTACTCAAGGAAGTTTGACTTGGTGAGCTGTTATCAATGACTTCAAGCTTCAGTGCTTGGTAGATGGAGCTACATCTGGCTGGTGACCAATGACCAGTTGTGTTCCTCAGGGCTCAATTCCAGAGCCAGTCCTGTTCAGTATGTTTATCAATGATCTGGATGCAGGAGCTGAATGCACCAGTGGTAAGCTGGTTGATGATACCAAACTGGGAGGTGCTGTTGCTTCTTTTGATGGATAGGAGGCCTTGCAGAGGGATCTAGAGAGATTGGAACATTGGGCTATGATTAATGGGATGAAATTTAACAAGGCTTAAGTTAGAACATAGGAAGTTCCACCTCAACATGAGGAGAAGCTTCTTTACTGTGAGGGTGACAGGGCACTGGAACAGGCTGCCCAGAGAGGTTGTGGAGTCTCCTTCTCTGGAGACTTTCAAAATCCACCTGGACACGTTCCTGTGTGACTGCCCTAGGGGATCCTGCTTTGGCAGGGGTGTTGGACTAGATGATCTTTTAAGGTCCCTTCCAGCCCCTAGCATTCTATGATTCTAAGTCCAAGTGCCGAATTCTGCACCTGGGTCAGAGTAACACCGGGCACAAGTCTAAACTGGGAGAGGAGTGGTTGGAGAGCAGCCCCACAGAAAGTGGGGGTGCTGGTCAGCCGTGTGCCCTGGCAGCCAAGAGGGCAAACCCCATCCTGGGGTGCATCACGGACAGTGTGTCCAGCCGGTCCAGAGAGGGGATCATCCCCCTGTTTTCCACATTGGTGTGGCCTCTTCTTGAGTACTGCGTGCAGTTCTGGGCCCGACAATTTAAGAAGGATGTGAAGACACTTGATTGAGTCTGGAGGAGGGCAACAAAGCTGGTGGCAGGGCTGCAAGGCATGTCCTGTGAGGAGCAGCTGAAAACTTTGGGCTTGCCTTATTTGGAGAAAAGGAGGCTGAGGGGTGACCTCGTTGCTCTCTGCAGCTTCTGGAGGAGGGGAAGGGGAGCAGGAGGATCGCTCCTCCCTGGGATCCAGAGATAGGACACGTGGGAATGGTTCAAAGCTGCACTGGAGAGGTTTAGACTGGACATTAGGCAACATTTCTTTACAGAAAGGGTGGTCAGACTTTGGAACAGGCTCCTAAAGAGGTGGTCGATGCCCCAAGCCTGTCAGCGTTCGAGAGGCATTTGAGCCATGACCTTAACAACATGCTTTAACTTTTGGTCAGCCCTGAATTGGTTAGGCACTTGGACTAGAAGAGCGTTGTACCTCCCTTCCAACTGAAGTATTCTATTCACAAAATTCAGGAAATACCTGAAATTGGAAGTCTGTCATTGGTGTAAATCAGTATACTGCTGAATAGCTTGGGCAGCTGCTTAAAATGGTGGGTTTTGTTATTTTTTTCATGTGAGTAATTTTCTGGAAGGCCGAGTCAGGGCCGAGTCATTGGTTTGTGAGTCACTTGTGGTCTGTGGTTCTCTGTTCCTCAGATTTTGATCATTAATGATGTGTTAATTCTGGTTTTATTACATTGTTAGGCACCCTTTCACTTAATCTGAAAAACTGAAAACACCTTTCCTGTTTTCTTTTGGTTTTGACCAATTTTCTATGTGTTTTTTTGGCTTCATCTTTGATGTTTTCCCCTGTTGTTTCTATTGCTGACTTGCCTGATTTACAGGCTGTATGTATAGTTTCCCATATCGAGGGATTAATCATTGGCTAGAGAATCTGGATTTTTATATTGTTGCTGTCAGACCATCTGTGTGCATGATCTTTTACCTATTTTCCTGCAAGCAAGCAATCTTGTAAGACTGCCAGCTGCTGAAATGACTTTTATTTCTAACCAAGTTTTTCCAATGCTCACATTTACCCTGTGGTTAACTAATTAAGCATGAAATGATAGCTATTTAAATACGTTGTTCTATTTTTTTTTCCTGTTCACCATTTTAGCATCTGGTCTATTGAACGTGTCTTTCTATGACTGAGCTCTCTGAAAAATGGGGTTTTTTTTGCTTTGTCAGAGTTGCAAAGCCCTATCCTTGAGGTTTTAAGTTACTTTCAGATATGTACCTTTCTCCCCTAAGACTTTAATTTTGAGAAGGAAAGAGGACAGCACGAATTTGTCATAGCCATCTCATTTAGTGTATCCTTTCGTAAGCTTGCAACCACAAAATTAGTATTAGCGTTGTGGTTCACTCTTACTGGTTTGCTTTGCTTTTCTATAACTCACCTAGGTGAAAAATCAAAAAAGGAATGGAACTCTGAAGCTGTGCCTGTACTGCTAGGCTTCTTGCCACTTTCAAAGAAGCAAGCTGGTAAAACATTAGCGTACTGCAACTTGTGAGGTTGTATGGATGCAGCTTGGTGGTGTTTATTTGCAAAAAAAAAACGGAGTTGATTTTTATGCATTCACACATTCACACAATCTGATGCCTAGGCTACACTGGCACACACTCTCTGCGACATACACAGAAGCACCACTGTGTGCGTCCAGATGATGTGGCCAGGATCACTCGTCCACGGTGCAGACAGCAAGGGACACTGGCTGTCAAGCCTTCATTGTGCCGCTGGGGTCCTTTGTGGCACTACAGGTAGTTTTTGACATACCCTTTGCGAATCGTCAGGTGGGATTGGCCTTTGCTGGAGAAACTTGCTGCATTCAGGGTCTCTAAATCTTGGGCCAAGTTGTTTCCTGTTTTTTATTTTATATTATTATTTTTATTTTTTTAATTTGTATTTTTAGTCTTTTTGGGTTTGTGTGTTTTTTCCTTTTCTGAATGAGTATTAGAAATACATGCCTAGGATCTGTTTTTCTGTTGGGCCAGCAGGCAGAGGAATCCTGTCTGTGGTATGGTGCAATTTTTGTTACAAGCCTCCTGGTGCAGAGTCTTTTTCTGATGAGTCATCTATATTGTGGTCTTACCGCAGTGTAGACCTTTTGGCCATGACATAAACAGGACATTTCTCAACTTTACTGCTGGGAATAGTGTCCTGAAATCAGTGGTCAAGGAATAGAGTCCTTCATTCCCACATCAGCACAGGCTGTTCTTTTAGCCTTTTTTTCTGCTGGTCCTTCCCGTGTGTGGGTGTACGCACACTCTTTTACAACCATACTGCAGTTATGCCAATCTTAATATTTGTGTTAAAACTCTTGACAACAGTCATATTCAAAATGAAAAATAGCAGTAAATCTTAAAGGAATTAAAAATAAAGAAGTGTACATTTTTGTGGCAGACTGTTCAGACTGAATGTTAACAGATGCAGTTTAAAAGGAAGAATGTACATTTGAGAGGAGGAGAAGTTGAAAACCTAACTTTCCCACGGTTCTAGCACTTACTTGCTCAGGAGGAATTTTGGAAGCTTTTCTGTTCTTTGTATGCAGTGAGATCCTCCTCTGCCTTCTTATTCCAAACTTCACATCTGGTGTATTTGTTCAGTGGAACTGCAAGTACTGGATGAGTTCTTCTCTCTGGAACTGCTTCTACATGGGTGTCTTACTGCCTTCCTTAATAAAAACATTCCTTTGCTCTTGAGTAACTTTCTTGCAAGCTGCAGCATTTTCAAGGCATTCAATCTATAAATGGCACATCACAAAAGTATTTGCTTTATATACAGCTAGTTTGTTGTAGAGACCATTGTATGGTATACTAGTAACAGAGATGACAGGCAGGGGTTTGTTGTTTTTTTGTTTGTTTGGGGGGGGGGGCAGGAGTAAATAATCTCCCCTGCCCACTGTTGTCAGTGTGCTGATATAAAAATTGGTCAAGTCAATTGAACAATTGTTATAATAAAGATTTAATGGTAAGTGCTGAAGTCAGCTGTGCAGTCTCCAAAGAAGTGTGATACTGTCTCACCTTGTTTCTCTCCCTGTCCCACTGTATTTACAGGTGATCATAACATTTGTCTGCATGTTGACAAAGGAATCTGTAGAAATTACTCCAGTGCCATATACACTGCAAATCCATCAGGTGGCTTTGGATGGAAGAGACCCTTCTAACCCCTTGAGGAAAGAAAAGAGGAGGATGCAGTGTCAACTAGGACAATACCTACATCCCAGAGGGACCCACTGCTGCATGAGGTGCCATGCAGGTATGTAAAGTACAGTAATATTGACCTTCACCTTAGAGGCATTTCCCTGGCCTGCACTCTCAAACTGTCTCTGTCCTACAGCTACATCAGTGGTCCCTTTCCACGGTGCCTTTCCCTACCCGGATAAATTCTTATTCCTTGTCTCCTCTTTTGGGCTGTCAGTGTCCTTCGTGCTGGTGACAAGAAGCGTACTTGGTCCTTCCACCATCACCTCCAGGGTTTCTCTGAGAAATCAGTAACTCCCTTCCTCCCTAAACCAACACATCTGCCTTCGTGACAGAGCTCTGTGTGATTTTCTTGCAGGTACCTACAAGGCAAAAGACTGTGATCGGCCTGACCAGGCAACTGTCTGTCGTCCGTGTGCTAATGGCACGTTCACAGCTGTTGATAACACCATGTCTAAATGCTTCCCATGTACACATTGCCGAACAGGTGAGTTACCTAAGGGACCTGAGGAAGATGAGTGGTAGTGGTGAGTAGAGGGCTGAAGGGAATGGAAAGTTGAGTGAAGAAACTTGGAAAAGGAAGCAGTTGAGTGCGCAAAAGGACAGTGTGTGGGAAGGGATTTGGAACAGCAGAAATAAAGGATATCAAATTACTACAGTCTGAGTTTGTAGGACGTTTTGGCCTTTTTCTGGGAAGATTGAGGGATAACAATGCTAATGTCATCTTAACAGTGCTCTCAGCTGAAGATGAAGGAAGAGGTTGGAATAATCACCTTTCTTTCCTCAGAATTACGGCAGATCGTAGTGACCCCCTGCAGCCCAAAGCAAGATACCGTATGCAGCTGTCGAAAGAATCAATATCAGATTGGCCCATCTGATTTCTTTCAGTGTAGGAACTGCAGCTCGTGTACCAATGGAGTTATTGCCAACTGTGAGTATGGTGTGGATATGGCTCCAGTACACACATACCATACAAGGGTAGACATTAGCAGTCCTCTGATCACTTTCTGACATGCTGCAGCGTCTTGCCCCGAAATTGTAGTTCTAGGCAAGCTCTTGGGTTTTTTGCCTGCCCCCTTTCCCCAGTAACACTGCCATTTTTTACCTGCCTTGGCATCAATCCCTTGTTTTCTAGCACAGTTTCTACCTTCCTTTTGTCTTTGAATGCATTCTCAGTTTTGACTGTTGTGAGGAGGTATTTGGTACGCTGCTTGTAAGGAGATATTTGTCATGCTGCTTGTACTAGTACCTTTTTCCTTCCCCTCGTGACTTTATGTCCTTCCATCACTATTCTTGTCTGCTCCTCCCCACACCTGTCTTAAGTCTTCATACCGTGACTTTCTTGGAAGCAATAGCTCTTTCATTTCTTACCCCTTCTGCTCACAGCATAGCAGATCACAAGAGTGGGTATGTGTCCCATGGTTTGAAATTATTTCTCCCTGCCCTGAACTGACTTCCTCACCAGTCCCATCTGCTCAGGGACCACTTCTCTCTCATCTTTGTCTGACTAATGTGATTTCCCCTTCCTGTCTTGCTTGAACTTGAGTGACTTTCCCCGCTTTTCTGTGCTGAAGTTTTGGTTATCTGTTAGACCAATTTCAGCTGCACTGTGACTTTAGTCCCTTTCCAAGCCTCTGCAGAGGTCCCTGACTTACAAGGACAGTGGTACACTTATTTTTATCTTCCCCCAACCCTGTCCTCAAACATAGACCAAATCCTTTTTCTCTTCTTCAGTAGCAGTTCTCCAGGCTCAGAGAGGGATAGTCTCCCATCCATTTTGGAGTGGATTGTTTTCCTTTTGTTTTCTTCTCTGCCCAGACTATTGTAACAGCTGCTTTTTTTCTCTACAGGTTCAAAGAACAGAGACGCAATTTGCAGGTGTAAGCCACAGTTCTTCCTGACACTTCGTAATGTTTGCAAGCCTTGCAACAGGTGAGCTTTTCCTCTGCCTGCCACTCCGTGGAGTAGGAGAGACAGCAGAGGCAAGCCCCACAGCAGGAGGAAATTTTCCTTAAGGCCTTGTCCATCTTGGCATAACTTTAGAACATTCTGCCTTTCTGGGGCAATTGGGTCTTACCCTCTGCCACCCCCAGTCTAATCTGTGCAGGCATCATCCCACTAAGAACCCAAAGCCACTAGTTACACTGCGTTGCTCTGCTTTGCAGACTTGTCTTGACTTGTCTGTTACTTAGGGTTTTCACAAATGGCTGGTGTTTCATTTCATGCATGCTCACCTCTCTGCTTTGCTCTTTCAGCTGCATTGGAGACGAATGCTTGCAGTGTCATAGCCCAGTGACTACCTCACCGACTTCATCCGGGCTGAGTGAGTACTAGGGGAACTGAGGGACAATGGAATCTTTTCAGCGTGGGCTCTTGTTCTGTTAATGACTTTTTTAAAGTGTTATTTTCTCCACTCTTTCAAATCATTGTCATTTTTCTCCCTACCTTTTGCACTTCTTCACTTGCTGTTCTTCCTCTAGCACTTATCTCCTCCTTTCTCACTCATTTGCCCTTTTCCTTTTGTCCAGATGGGAGCCTTGTCCTTGGCATCATCATTGCAATATTTGGAGTTATCTCTGTCTTTTTAATTGTAAATAAAGTAGTGAAGATGGTCCGGGAAAATGGGACAGCATCATCTTTATACTCCTGTGGTGAGTAGAGCGGCATATGCAGTGATATTAATTGGGGTAGACATCATTCCCTGTGTGTTTGTGTATGCACACATGTGTGAGTGGCAAAAAGTGAGATCTCATTACTCTGCTTTGCTGCAAGGCCGGAGGAACACGAGAACTCAACAGCTAAACTTATTAGTGTGGTTCTTAAATTTTCTTCAGTGCCCATAGCTGTGACTGGAAGTGCATGTGAGCTTACTGCTGGGAGATGTGTATTTTATGAGGGCAGGGTTGTGAATAGCTGCTTTCCTGTTTTCTCTGGAATGAGAGGAAGTGAAAATAACTTCTGCTTTCATTTTTCTTCTTTCAAGTTTCTTTGCCGCAGAGAACCAAGGAACCAGTATCTGAGGTGAGCAAGATGTTGGGTATAAGAGCTTTTGTTTTGCTTTCAACATGGGATGCTGTTGAGGCTCAGGGCTTGGACCACCACTAAACTGTGACAAATGCTCTCTATAATTCCACCACCACCCTCCCGAGGGAGGATAACAGGGGAACCAGGGAGAGAAACTTTAACATTGGGAAAAAAACCCCAAAACCCCAACTTGGACAGGTTTAATGAAATACAAAATAATACTAACAGTAACAATGAAGATGTTGAACTATATACAAATATGTCAAAGTATATAAATACATTCAAAGATACAAATGAATATGCTAATACAAAATGTGCACCTTCCAGATGGCAACTAGGCCCTGACCAGAAGTCACAAACTGGACTGCGCAGCAGATGGGAGTGCCTGAACCCAGGGTCCTGATAATAGTGAAAAAAGGAAACCTTGGAGCAGCTACGCTGCTCCCACCCAGAGAGGCAAGGGAGGGTGACCTGTCCTGACTAATTGTGCTCCTCTGCAGTGTGAAAGCAAGAGGCTAGAATACCAGCAGCACAGGGAGAGATGACAAACAGCCAAAGGCAATCCTCCCAACACAGCAGGCAGTGCTTCTTAGGGGCCCTTATATACTGAGCCCATGGGAAGGAACACCGTGATCCGTCCATGTGGGTCACCTGACCCATCCTCTCCTCCCCACAGGCACAGCTGCCCCCCCTTCCCCCACTGGGGTTGCCCCAGTGCCAGGAGCCCCAGAGAACTTCTATCCTGGTGCTCTCAAACCAGGACAGATCCAGAGTAATACTTTTTCCCTGAGATGTTTTCAAATGAGCTGAGTAATCGGGCTATTTAATTCGAAGGTTTTTTCCTGTAGAAGGTCAAGTGATTAACATTTTACTCCCCTTCTTCTACACAATGCTTTTCAAAATCCTGCCTTTTTTCTTTTTTTCTTTCTGGACCCTTTTTTGTCTCCCTATATACCCCAAGCTTGGAGCATGTAACTAATTTTACTTCAGATCTTGACCCCACAAGCCTCTCAGCACTGCTTCACAGTATTCTTTCAGGTCCAGCATTGTTCTGCAATTAAGAGAGCCCAAGCAGTAGCTGAGGTGGGTTTTCCACAGCCCTGCAGGAAGGCCAATGGGAAAGGTACCATGTGGAGCTTCTAGAATGGAGGTGATTTTAGGTCCCAGCCTTACCTGAATTTGTAAAGAAATATTTTTTTCCAGACTACTGTTTTTGATGCCAAAAGAGAATTAAAGTCCTTGGGTTATGCTGGGAAGAAATGTTTGGTGCGTTTTGCTCCAACAAGGCATATAGAAAGAATTAAAACCTTAGCACCTGCTCCCCACTTATCTTGGATGAATTTTAATATATAAAGGCAGTGGTTCTTTGCATAAGATGAGTGTATTGTGCTGCTGTGGGTGATTCTGGAATCAGAAAATATTTCTTTCAGGTTAAGGTAAAAAGAAGTGAAATTTCCATCCTTCTTCCTGAGTCCCAGAAGGAAGCAGAATTGTCAGTGAATGCACCAGCACCACCTGCATCTCTGCCGCAAAATTCACATGAGTTACCAGACTGTGTCAGACCTGCCAGGAAGACAGAGCTTCCAGACAGTAAGTGAAACTCCCCCAGCCTTCCCTCCTCCAGGCGAACGAGAGCCTGATGATGCAGATGTGGCTAGGAAGATGTTGGACAGACCTTACCTAGTCTACGTGACCTGTGTGTGTACTTCATGCGTGGCATGGTAGAGAGGCAGAAGCACACCTGGAGCCTGTGAGGCTCTATATGCTGAACACCCATGGAAGGACTTTCTGATGTCCCTTTTCCCTATCAGTGAAATGGATTGTCATATGTCGTCAGTCTTGATGCCTCTGGGATGGTGACCCAGAGCATTGTTTTTGCAAGAATTTGTGGCAGCAAAGGCCTAAGCGTGTGTGTTCTGTACTGCTTCTAACCCTACAGAAGAACATACAGAAGCATTCCTGTAGCTTTTGACAGATAAGAGCAAGTCTGGGCATCACATGAGTCTGTGTGACTACTCTATAGATGACCTGCATAGAAGGGGGCAGTGCACAATCTCAAGGCACCACCCAGCCCTGAATTCTCCTTGAGGCTGCAGACTCCTGGTTCTCATGTTTTATTTCTTCTCTTTTCACAGACTCTGCTATTCTCTACACTGTAGTGGATCACGTACCACCATCTCGGTGGAAAGAGTTTGTGAGACGTCTGGGTCTGAGTGACTATGATCTAGAGCGAATTGAGTTGGAGTATCGGTGTTTACGGGATGCCCAGTATGAGATGCTTAGACTGTGGAAACTGCGTATGGGCCACGCTGCGACTGTGGAGTACATCAGTTGTGTTCTCAACCAGATGGAGCTGAGCGGCTGCAGTGAAGCTATTCAAGAGGCTTTGCTAAACCAGAGCTTTACTGAACCTTGCAGCCTCCACAGCCATCTTTAATCTATTCCTGCTTTAGTTGCTTTCACTATGACTGTTAAGAGAGCATCATAACTCCCTCCCTTCCTTTTCCTCACTATCTTTGTAATGCTCCTTGGCTGGGTTTGTTGGAGATGGCAGCAGATTATGCTGAAGGAAGGCTGAGGTTTGCTTCTCGACCACCATGTAGTTCAACACCTTTATGCCAAGACAGACCTCTGCAACAACTCCTTTCCCGAGGAGGGAAAGCACCTCAGAAGGGGTGTGTGGACTCTGACCAAGATGAAAACAGGAGCCTACCGTGACTTGATAGATCAGCTGCTCTATGGACAAGTTGTTGCTGAGACAGGTGTTTCCTCCCTCCCACCATGTGGTGGGTAAACTTGTAGGACGGTTTGGTTAAGCTGGCTGTTCAGATGGTAACTCGCTTGCTTTCTGCAGATCCGTTTTTTTCTGTGAGATCAGGCAGTTGAACTGGCTCACATTGCAGCCCTTTAATTGCTCAATCTGACTCAAGGGGAGAGTTGGGAGGATATGCCTGTATCCAAGAGTAGGAAAAGATTGTCCCCTTTTGGTATCAACTAGTTATTGCTGTTGCAGAAGAGTCATGGAGATTCAGAAGCAGTGGCTCTCTGGAAAATGGGAGGATGTTATCCTTTCCACACCCTCATTTCCCTCAGATTAAAGAGGAAAAAGGATTGATTCCAAGCCAGTGAGTCAGATGAGGGGGTTGGTGCTTTTTTCTCAAGATTTTAATTCTGTACCTAGAAACTAAGACAGCATTAACAAAACAACTGCCTGTGTGTGTTTGCCCAAGTGCAGCGGGGAAAAGAATGCGTGCGTCTGTCTGAGTATCCATGTACCTGGTAGTGTGAGCACCTTTGCAAATCTGTGCTTGCGCTCAGGTCGGTCGGCTTGTGTCTACCTTCTTGTCTGTCTCTGAATGATTCGCTAAATCTGATTTAACTGCAAATGGGACTGTGTATATATATGTGTGTGTATGTATATATATATCTTTTTTAGCAATTGCTGAATAACGTCACACTACTTCTTGCAGTGCATTCTGTGACTGCTGCTTGGGTGTGAGAGCCATTCAGTACCATCTCCAGGCTCTTACCATCATTTTCTCGTGGTTAGTACCCTGGGTGAATCAGAAGTAGCAAAAATCAATTAGCCTGCATCAGGTGCAGGTTGTCCACACATTTGAAATGTGGATTTTTATTTTTTTAAGTTTTTCATCCCTTGACCAGAGAGAAACTTTCTATTGTAAATACACTAAATGCTTTCAATTAAAATTACTATTTTTACCTCTGCCTCTGTTCTGGTTTTGTCCGTATCAGCTTCTATTCTGTGACTGTGGGTGGGGGCAGAGAAAATGGAGTGACTTCCAGAAGTGACAAGAGTGGGCTGCAAGAGTGGGTGGCTTGATGGTCTGATGACTTTTTTTTTAAAAAAAACCCTGTGTTTTATGAACTTTTATATGTAAAGCCTGCCCTCAAGTCACAGGAAGCTGACTTCAGGGCAGGAAGCAGGACTGAAATCGGTTGCAGGTCTTCTCATATGAAGAGCCAAAGGGGATGCTAGCATATTTAAAGTGAATTTTTAAGCAACATTCAGTGAGTAATTTTGACTAGTAGTTGGCTTTTTAAAGAGGAAAATATCCTTAAACAAAGTAATAATGATAGGTTATGCTTTAATACTGATCCTACAGATGCATCCTTTTGTCTGAGGAATGTAGTTGTCTGTGCTAATGTAGTTGAGAGGCGTCCCTGCCCATGACAGGGAGGTTGGATTAAATGACCTCTAAGATCCCTTCCAGCCCAGGCCATTCTGTGATTCTATGATTCTAAGGACTGCTCCTACTCCACTGGTAAGAAAACTTCAAACTCGGGATGTTCATGACAGTCAGCAACACAGCCAGGAACTGAAGTCCGTGTTAATTCCCAGTTTGAGGCTTTGTTTTGCTATGCCTATATACTATTTTAATTGAGGTTCTTTTTTAAATTTTTTGTAATCCAAGGAGATGGCACAAAGCACACACAATTTTGTATGTTGTAATTTGTGTTCGACAAGCATAAAAAAAAATTACTCTAGATGTGAAACTGCTTGAAGTGGGGAAAACATCAGAAACCCTTCCCAGGTGTGACATGTACAGAACTGTTTTGGGGGTGGTTTGTTTATGTACTGTACGATCCATAGTTTAAAAGCCGGCTATTTCAAAATTCGCTGTGCAAGGTAAGCCACAGGTAGGCCACGGGCTGCTGCTCTGCCAGCAGAGACTTCATGCACCAAACCAATTATAGATAAATCCATGACTATGGTTGTTAAAGGTTCCTTCAAGGTACTGAAGGTGCCTTGGGCAGCCAATACCTGTGAGTATGAAAGTGTCCAGGCCTGAGCCTGGACAGAGCGGCCGCGAGAAAAACCAGAACTCTAAGCTGTAATTCTCTTTATTACTCATTGAGTCTCTCGGCCTGAAGCGGCCGTATATAAAACAATCGGATTTTAAAATGCGTCGGTTTCCTCCCTTCGGCATCGCACCGCTGCCCGCGCCACCTCCGCGAGAGATGGTCTGACCCGGACGGCGCGCACCGCCCTCCCGCCGCCTGCTGCACCTTGGTACGCCCTTAAGCGCCCGCGGTGCGCGCCGGGAGCTGGGCGGGCCGGTGGGGTGTGTTGGCGGGGTAGAGGGGGTGGCGGAGCGGGGCGTTAAGCGGCGGTTTGCGCTCGCCCGCGCCGTTGCCATGGCCCTCAACAAGTCCATGCACGCGCGCAACCGCTACAAGGACAAACCGCCCGACTTCGCGTACCTGGCCGGCAAGTACCCCGAGTTCCAGCAGCACGTGCACACCACCCTCACCGGCAGGCTGAGGTGGGGGCTCGCGCGCCGGCGGCTGGTGGCGGGAGGGCGGCGCGTCCTGGGGGAGAGAGGGAAGGCAGGCGGGTAGGCCGGGCCAGGCCAGGCCGCGTCCGGGAGGTTCGGAGCCGTTCCCGCCGCCTCCTTCGCGCCGTACGCGCGCGCGCGCGTGTGTGTGTGTGTGTGTCCGCCCGCCCCCGGTGTGTGGCGAGCGAGAGGAAGCTGACACCGGTAACCCCTGTGCTTGTTTGTCCCTTTTAGCCTGAATTTCAAGGACCCCGAGGCGGTGAGAGCTCTGACGTGCACCCTCCTGAAGGAGGATTTTGGGCTGACGATTGACATCCCCGTGGAAAGGCTTATTCCCACCGTTCCGCTGAGGCTGAACTATATCCACTGGGTGGAGGATCTCATCGGTCACCAGGAGGCTGACAAGCAAGCCCTTAGGCGGGGCATTGACATAGGTACTTCGAAAAGCAAAGCGTTCGGTTCCTTGTCTACTGTCAGTGAAACTGGCTAGTAAAACTTGTCACATGAAGTTTGAGAAGCAAAAATCTGAACTGTGCTCGCTGTGGTGAAACAGGCAATCTGGCTTCACTGATCATAGAATCATAGAATGGCCTAGGCTGGAAGGGACCTTAGAGATCATTTAATCCAACCTCCCTGTCATGGGCAGGGACACCTCTCAACTAGATCAGGCAACACATGGGGACCACACAGGGATCGAACCTGCGACCTTGGTGTTATCAGCACCATGCTCTAAGTGTTACCTCATTTGTCTTCATGGTGGGTAGGATTTCTCTGTACAAGCACAAGAATGGCCACAGAAGGCAATTATTTTGCTTCTTGTGGCCTTGAACCCTCTTGATTATAGCTTTGTGTGGTATACAAAAAAATATGCTGCTGGTAACACAGACAAAAATGTCATTGTAGAGGAATTTAAAAAAAAAAAAGATGGCATTTCTTCTCAGTCTTCTAACTAATCTTCTAACTAGTGAATTATATGAACAATCTATTAATTTTGCCTTTGGACTTCTGTACTAGAGAGTTGCATAGTGATGTTTTCTAATGTTCCTTTCAATGAAATTTCTTCTGTGGTTTTAGGTGTATTTAACTGAATGACCTGTCTTTAAAAAAACCTAATTGTTTTTCCAATGTAGCTATTTCAATGAGCTACACTGTAAAAGAGGCATAATTAGAAACTGAGGCAAATATTGGCAAAGCTGTTTTTTGGTTGTGCATGGTCAAAAATTTCCTGTATGTTATTGAAAAAAAAAATATTTTTTAAACCAGACTGAGTATCCACAGGTGGATGATACCATTCACTTCATGAGTCTAGGAGCATTGCATCTTACTCAGTTTCAGTATCTGGATTATTGGATAGTATTGGGACAAATTTGGATTAAGCAGTAGATTAAACGTTTGTTAGAGATGTGAATTTATAAGATGTGCACTGATGCACACAAATTCTTTTAGTTAGAAACAAAAAAACCCACAAGCTCCGTGGGAGCAAGAGACTATATTCCACACATAGATAATAAAAATGGCATTGGGATTCCAAATTTTTGATGGTTCTATACGGATTATTTAAAACACACTTGTAATGGTACATTTGAATTTAGTTCACATCTTTTGTCAGTAGAATCTTCCCTTATGATTTCAGAGGCTTGTTTTTGAAGATTATTTTGTGCTGAAGTAAACTCATAATAAAATAGAGACAAGTCAGAATTTTCTTTCTACCTTGTGTTTTAATACTTGACATTAAAACTTTAAAGTTACTGATTTGAAAGCTGGAGATCAGTAATCTCAGTTACCATGCCAGTTTTTTGTTCACTGTTTTCTTGGTGTTTGCTAGCATGATTATTTTTTTTTCCAGTGGAATTTTTGTTCTGAAATTTACTGACTTATATTTTTACTTGGATTTGTGACAGATACAAGGTTTATATCGGCGTCTCGTGTGTGCACAGCTGCTTTCCTTTCATAACTTTTAAATCCATTAGTCAGCTTATATGCATTTGATATTGGGTTGCATTTTTGTAAATAATTTCTATGAACTTCATTGCAGTAGGTGGCTAGGCAGAAGAGACATCGTTTAAGCCCTCCAGATAGTGAAAAATCTTCAGTTTGGGTTTGTAGTGAGCATTTTATGTTCCAACTCTGTGCAAATGCAGTAAGTCTTCCAAGAGGAATGGTACAGGAGTACTGGAAAGAACTGCGTGCTTTTGTGTACTGACAGGCGTTGTTATTTATGTTTCAGTAACTCAGTAGACTCTTGATATATATCTGAACTCAAGTTCTGAGGTGGTGAGATATCTTTCCCTGTTCTTGTATCCATTTCCTGTAATCTTAAGTTTGACTGTCATTGGTAATTGGATCGGCTAGATAGGTCATAATTAAGAGGAGGAATTGTTTTGTGCTAGCATATATTTCTTTTTGTTACCACATCTGGCTGGTTTTTTAGATAACTTTCTCTGATCTTTTTGGGCATTAGGGAAAGACAGTCTGATGGAAGAGAGATATTTTGGGGTTTTTTTTTGTGTGGCTGGTATATGCATCAAAGTAAATTAGTTGTGGTAGATAATAGAAAAACACAGAAGTAAAAATATATTTGCAATAATGTTTTTTTAAGAGAACCAGAATATGTTTGGTTTTCGCTATATAAATTAAGCACTGTCATATAGAAGAAATAGCTTGAAAAGAAGTTGATCATGTGCTAGAAACTTTATTCCAGCTTATTCTTTCTTTTATTAAATGGATATTCAACAATGCTGGATTTGAAATTAAGAAAATAAAGTTCACTGAAGAACTGAATAGTAGATGATCAGTAATCAATGTTTTCTTAAAATTAGTTCTTTTAAAAAAAAAAAATTAGTTCTTCTGTAAAAAGCACATAGTTAACATCTGCACTATGTATAACACCAGAGACTTGTGTTGCCTTTCTCATGACTTTTAACTTCTGCAGGGACAGGGGCATCTTGCATATACCCATTACTTGGAGCAACCCTGAATGGCTGGTATTTTCTTGCAACAGAAGTGGACGATATGTGCTTCAACTACGCCAAGAAGAACGTGGAACGGAATAACTTGTCTGATCTCATAAAAGGTATGATGTGGTAAGGTATTTAGCAGCATATGAATGTTCTTATGTATTTTTACCATGTTCGGTGGCTAATCAGAATCTGTATTGCTGCCAGATACATGCTCAATTGTTTTTACTGAAGCAGAATGTTTACTAAGGTCTGTGTGCTAAGCCAGGAAGTCACAGCTTGTCTAGAATGGGATGCATGGATAAAGAACTACTCATCCTTAAAAAAAATCTTAAAACTGTATCCTGAGGTGTTTCCCTCTCTCAATGTTCTTTTTGTCTATTACTGAAGTATTTATCTTAGAGTTCATGCTGTTTCTGCTGCTTGGAGACCTGGAATGCTCCCCTCAGATAATTTGCTTGCCATATATATGTATCTTGTATAGAGAGAATCCTTTGTCCTCATTTCTGAATTAGGTCCTAACTGTGTCAGTAGCAGTGTGCCAGACTTGGTCTGTGGATGACTTCGGAAGATTTTATATGGGAACTCAGTATGCTAAAAAGCAGGTCTATCATTTAGCTCTGAAATAAAATCTTTACTTCTGATGAATTTTGGAATTATCCTTTATGCCAAAATGCTGTTGTCTTGGTCTGTTCCCTGTGCTGCTCTTGAACATCCAGAACTTGATGTGGAGAGCAATCACAGTTTTCTGTAACTGCTACCACCAGAGGATTTTTGGTGTTGTGGCATTAATTCACTACACTGAAAAAAAAACAACTATGGCATCCTTTGCCTCATATGAAGCTGGAGAGCCAAAGGTGCTAGATAAGCTGGAGTAAATGACTGATTGCTGGTGGGCAGAGCCACGGGTAAGTGAGTACCACTGGTGGTGTACTCATAGCTAGACACTGCCATTTTTTCACTCCTGGGCCTAAGTTGTATAGCTAGAGCTGAGTATACTGCTGTAGCTAGTCACTTGTTCAGCAGGACATTCTGGAGTCAGTTTAGAAACACCTGGGGATTGATTGCAAATGCTACAAAATACCACACTGTGTTCTGTATTTTGTGTCTATTTGACTGAAATGGGATGATGGCCAGAATTTGTCTGTTGATATCAAAAAAACCCCCCCAAAACCTGAGAAAATAAAAATACCAATACTCTGTATGTAATGATAGATTAAGAGATTTTCAACAACTCTGACTCTGGAAGTTTTAAAACTGCTTGCAAAAAAGTTAAGGCTTGCTCTGTGATATGATTATTATATTGTTTGCTTCTTGTTTGTTTTATTTGCTTTCTTATTCCCAAATAAAATTGCATACTGTCAATTAAAGCTATGCCAGTTAAGGTTGTCATGTAGGTGGTTTTCTCTGATGTCATCTTCTAAGTAACTAGAGTATTTTAAGAAAGTATGTACAATAGACCATGTGTTACTGCTTAGATTATGTTAATCTTTTAGCAAAGTTCTACTCATTGCAGCCCTACTGTCTTCTTTTTTTTTTTTTTTCTCTACTGTAAAAACTAATTCACGGGTGGGGTGTTTTTTTCCCCCCTCCATAAATTGAAAGAGTATTGCTAACAAGAAAGGCAGTGAACTTCTTTGATAACTGGGCTGGATATTTTAAAGCTTTTATAGAAATAAATGTCTCCTGTGTGTAACAGCAACTGTTACATTGTACTTACGTGCCAAAAGTGTGCACTGAGCAGCTCCTGGAGACATGGATTGATTTCTTGGAAGACCATAACCTGAAAAACGTTAGCCCAACTGATGTAATGCCTGGCTGAAGAACTTTTGGCTTTGACTGTGCTGTGTAATTGTAAATTGTATTTAGTAATTTGTAATTAGTAGCTAATAATTTTATTAGTTTACCATTTTTTATGTTATGAGGGAAGCAAGGGAACAAGTATGTACTGAGATAAAACTGTTACACTTCAGTGTCAACAATTTTAAATGTGAAGAACTTAATACAAGGAGAACCACAAAGTCTTAATTTCTAAATTTAAGGTTAGAAAATAGAGAACAATATGTTAGTATATTTTAAAAATGAACTGTCCTTCTGTTCTCATCGGATTTAAAATCTGTTTATCTCTTGACTATGAATTTCTGTACTCTGAAATGCTTGTGACTCAGAGAACTGCAGCTTTAAAGTTAGTGGGTGTTCTAGGTATTATTTTTGCTTTACATAACCTGAACTTTGGTAATTGCCTGCTACCCTAACAATTTGGTATTTTTAGGATCATGATAAACTGTAGTAGTAAATGGTAGGAAGAGAGGTGTGTCTTCTGCCTCCCTTCCAAATATCTTCATTCTACGTGCGTTATTCATGAGTTGCGGGGCTGATGAACTTTGCAAGAAATTCTCCTTATAATAATCTTTATACATGCTTTAACTGGACTTCCTATTTAAATTCCTGCTCCTTGAGCTGGAAGATGTGTGACACGACGACCACAATTCCCAAGGGAATTCTGTAGCCTTTGGGAAAAGACCGTGGAGATCTATGTGAGATGTTTGCATTCATCCTTGTGATGGATAATAATAAGTTCGTGGATCCTAGTAAGCAGAATGTTTGCCCAGAAGGAAACTCTAATCTTTTTCTTTCGCTGTGATTTTTCTAAATCATAGAAGACTACAGTTCCTATGCAGGATGCATGACACTGCTGATACAGTAACTCACTTTTACTCTAAGATTAGATGTAAAGCTGATCTTGGTGATGTGTAACTTCAGTTAGGAATAGTTTTATCTTAGTCTTGCACTTTCTTAGCTTTACACTCTAGAAAAACCAAACAGTACCTTTCCTTGAATATCATTCTAGAATTCCATATCTCTAAAAAAAATTGTTTAGACTCTGATTTTTTTACCTTTGACACTTGTTTGAATTTTTGAAAAATCTTAAAGTGTATTTTTATTTGCATTGGAGAACTCAGTATAACTCAAGCAGTTCCTGTTATTTTAAACAGAGTCAAGTAATTCTACTACTGTGTATAAACACACAATCTGTATCATAGAATCATAGAACGGCCTAGACTGGAAGGGACCTCAGAGATCATTTAAACCAACCTCCCTGTCATGGGCAGGGATGCCTCTTGACTAGATCAGGCAACACATGGGGACCCAATGGGGATGCTAATCCTTAACCTGAAGTCTTTATTTGTGTGCTGATATTTGTTACCTTTCTTTAAGAAAGTGTTTTTTAGAAAGTACAATTTTTATACAATTGTTTAAAAAAACACTGTAAAAAATGTAAATGTAAAAAAAAGTGAAGTTCCTTACTGACCAAATTCCTGTTTTCTATTAGTGGTTAAGGTACCACAGAAGACTCTTCTAATGGATGCACTGAAAGAGGAATCTGAGATCGTTTATGATTTCTGCATGTGCAACCCTCCCTTTTTTGCCAACCAGTTGGAAGCAAAGGTAAGATGACAAAACTACATGTTGCATGTCCTTCGGTGTTCGGTGAGTAGGAGCCTAGCAGCAATTTAACATCTTCCCTTAGGGAAGATTAAGTGGAAAATCCCAAATCATTATGAAATAGCATTTAATTCTTGTCCCTCCCTACTCTGCACCCCAAAGGAGTTTTGAAAAGCTTAACTCTTACCCTTCCTAAAGTGGAGAATGGCCTGTAGAACTCTTCCTGCCTTAGAGGATTAGTTTGGAATGTAGACAACTAATAAATCTGAAATCAAGATCCCATTGCATAACAGAGGAATTAGCTTCTGGCATCGTTCCTGTCTGTATATTTCATTTTCTTAGTGATTTGGGCAATGTCATACAGCTCTAAGCAGTTCTTGTGATATCCACTGAATATAGGGCAGTGGTAAAAGAGGTTTTAAGTGTTGATATTATACACTGTGGATAGTAGTTGTGTAGATGCATGTAACCAACATGTCTTACCACATTTCATATTGACAGGATACTCATGTGTGACAAGTAACTTACTAGGTTTGAGATTGCAGGGAATTCACTCAGTTATGCTTATTTTGAACTTATGTTTGTCTATTATCCATGGTTCTGCTGGGGAGAGGATAATGAGAGATGGTGACAATTGCTACCCAGTAAAGATTGAGACAGGAGGCAATGTACAAAGCAGCCTAACATTTTGTTAAGTGTTCATCTCAAACATTCTTCTTTTTATCCAGGGAGTAAATTCTCGAAATCCGCGGCGTCCCCCTCCCAGTTCAGTAAATACAGGAGGGATCACAGAAATCATGGCCGAGGGGGGAGAACTAGAATTTGTCAAAAGAATTATTCATGATAGTCTACAACTTAAAAAGAGGTTACGGTAAGTGCTTTCTTGCAGTTGAAAAACCCACACATTTTGTCTACTTCTTTAGCAGAAATCATATGAAAGTCGTATTTTAGAGTAAGGAGTGTAGCAGTGATCTAATGGTATCTGGTTTGTTTAATGGTACATACACATCAGTAATTAGTCTCAGTTTATGTAAAAATAGTTGTTCTTGAGCATCAAACAATTACAACTCGTCATTGGAGGTATTTAAACACAGAAGGCAGGAAAAAAGCCAGTAACAGTGACACTTGTAGCTTGCAGCTGAATTACCATGTGTACTTGTTAAATACAGTCAGAGTTGATTCTGGGATGGGGTGAAAGATTTATGCCTAGCTATCTGTTCATTATCTAAAAGTTTCTCTCTTTTCCTGGCCAAATTTTGGTAAATTGCAGCTTTGTTTACTGAAGAGCACTGTTGTACTGAATGCTGTCTTGGGTGAGCATAAGCTGCAATAAGAAACATAGTGAGACCTTCTTGCAGACAAGATAAACAGATGGCAAATCTTCAGTTTTCTGCCACTCCTCTCATGCTGTACGTTATTCCTCTAGCTCCTCTGAAAGAATCCTTTTAATTTTTTTTTAAATGTCTTTCTAAAATGTAGTTGCCAAAGTTGTGTGTATTACCACGGCTTCATCAGTGCCCTAAGCAAAGGAAATAGTCTGCCTTCTGTACATTGAAGAAGTATGCTGATTTTGTTTTGTTTAGACCAGTCTAGGCAGAGCATTGCATTAGAACCTCATCTTCATCTAATACCAACATTTTTCTTCAAAATGCTCGTTTTTGGAAGAGCTGAGACACAGCAAAACTGCATTTGACTTGTAGTGCTTTGATGGAAAAAAAAAAAAGTTGAGAAGGCTTGCAGAGGTTGCAGTTTTGCAAACCTTGAAATGTGTTTTTGTTTTTGCTTTTTTTTTAAGTCCTTCCTTTCTCTGTCACCCACCAAATCTTACAAAATATAAAAAGGGGATATATGGCATGGCGGTGATTAAAATAAAGGATTTACTGTTTGAAAGTGATTACAAGCCAGAAGAATTAAACTTCTGAGAATTTTTAACACTTCTCTTCATGCCAGTGAGGACACTGGAAAATGACTGGTATTCCTGTCAGAATTTGTAGGTAGAATGTTACTTTAGGCCACTTCTTAGGTATGCATGCTCTTATGTGTATGTAAAATGTAGTGATTTTTCAAAACTAAATATGAGCTGAAACAGTTGTTCTGAATTTAGTCAGTGATACAGTGGCTGAGGAGAGGCAGGTGAGAGGGAAAGTGATGGTATAAATGTACATGTTTTAAATGTTCTTATGCTTACAGCTGGATGTTTCTTTCTGATATGCAGTGGTTTTATTCCACCAGTATAGTCTCCGCAGGAGCATGTCGTGTACTGTGTACAATGCTACTCTGATCTGAAAAGCAGAGGTATAGTGTTGCAGGCTTAGTTGGTTCTGTAACTACATCTGTGATGACTTCTGGAAATGCAATAGCAACGTGGCTTCTGGTTCCATACAGTGTATGTAAATCCAGGGGAAAGTTGCTTTTTGTAAGCTGCTGTTTGATGACCTTGAAAGGAGTGGCAAATGGAGTAGAAAACTGCCTGATGTTACTCTAAAGGTGAGAAGTCTTTGCTCTGAAAGGGGGATGTGGAATTATGAGGAGTGTATCATTTCTGTATTGCTCCTTTCGGCAGCACTACTACTCTAGGAAAGTGTATCTCTTGATCTGATAAATTGATAGCGTAAGGCGTAGAACATACCTAGATGCTAATCGTGTATCATATTTAGGAGGAAAAAAAAACAACTCTGTGTGTTTGTGGGATAGGAATGGTTCAGTTCATGATTTTGAATATGACACCTTGGAGAATCTGATACAGAAAAAACAATTGACTCAAAATACTGTTTCCTATTTTGTTGAAGATAAGTTAGAGTTTGGAAACTCTACCAATGGTTTGAGTAATGAGCTGGTAGTAGACAGACTCCCTTGAGCCGGGACATCATATAATCGTACAATGGTTTGAGTGGGAAGGGACCTTAAAGATCATCTAGTTCCGACCTCCTGCCATGGGCAGGGACACCTCCGACTAGATCAGGTTGCTCCAAGCCCCATCCAGCCTGGCCTTGAACTCTACCAGGGAGGAGGCATCCACAACTTCCCTGGGCAACCTGTTGCAGTGCCTCATCACCCTCAGAGTAAAGAATCTCTTCCTAATAGCTAGTCAAAATCAACTCTCTTTCAGTTTAAGACTGTTACCCCTTGTCCCATCGCTACACTATCTGATAATCCATTTGTTGCCCAGCCTGTATTTGTGCTTGATATTGCCTGGAACCAGGTGCAGGACCTTGCGCTTGGCCTTGTTGAACTTCGTAAGGTTTGAAGATGATCTTGACTTACTTATTCCCATCCCTGCTTCAGCTAGCAGTCAGAGGGTTCAGTATTTTGTAATTTTGGGAAAGATGTGTGGATTAGTTTTGCTAGAAATTATGGAGTTTAATACAAGTATTGCTGTGTGAAATTTTGTATATTGCATTATGCAGGAAGTAAATTTAAATAATTGCTGTTTAATGCCACTGATACTATTTTTTTCTTGTTTGCAATATATTTGATTTGTGTATGTGAGCAATTTAAAACGCTTGCTTTCAGTTTAGATGTATAGTCTTGAGGGAGCTGTCCCTTGATAACTGGGAACTCCAACTTTCGTACTTCATATATGTTATATTTCCAAATAACCTTTTTGAATCCAGTCATCAAGAAAGTGTGGAAGAGGGGGATTGTAGAGCTTACATAGTAACTGAGATGAAGAACGAAGTGTAGTGTTTGGAAAAATTGAAGATGAGGAGCTGAACTGGGTGAAAGGATGAACTCCACTAGCAGTGGGAAAATATTTTTTTTTTTTTTTCCCCCCCACTTTTGGTTTTCTCGTGAAATATGGGTTAGGTGATGGAAACCTGAGTAGCAAGTTACAAATGAGCAGAACTTGTAGTCAGTAAGTCTGCTTCTGAGCCATAAATGCATGTCAATAGTTGCATATTCCTTTTTGTCCTGATTCATTCTCCAAAGGAAGTGGAGAAATTGAACCAATTATTGTAAGGGGTAACATCTTCCACCTAACTGGAGCCAATTCTTTGAAATAGAATTCTTGATTGTTTAGGCACTGTTTCAATAGCAGACTTAATGTATTTCCTAAAAACTTGAAAAGATTCCGTTACCCAGTCTGTCTTTGGGCATTCTGTTTCAATTCATGTTGAATTATGTCCTAGTTTCTGCTTAAGAGTGTTATTAATTTGTTGCTGTTTGGTTTTACATCTCCGATGATCTTACAGGTCTCTGATCCAAATAGTTCTTTCTGGTAGTTGCTGTTTTCAGTTGGACTGCATTTGTAAGTGGTGTTTTAATGTGTTTGCAGGTGGTACAGTTGCATGTTGGGGAAGAAATGCAGTTTAGCACCATTGAAAGAGGAACTTCGAATCCAGGGCGTGAGTTTGTATATAGTCCACAAATATATTGTATATAAAACTGGTAGATAAGTAACACATATAATCTCCAGAATTTTGTCTTAAGCATGTCTTCATCCATTTTAGAACCTACCGGGTGTCTGCTTTCGCCCTAACATGGCTGTTGTAAAAAAAAAAAAAAAAAATAAAAAAATTGCAGAATCACACAATGTGATTCAAGTTCAGCCTTGATTTTTTGGGCTAAAAAGAAAAAAGTGTTTCTTAGGCGCATTTCTGCCATCTGCAGGCAAGTGAGTGGCTTCCCAGCCCTTCATTTCTTTTGTTCAGTATTCCTTTGCCTACAGCAATGGGTTGATATTCAAATGTGGAACAGGAGCAAGTTCTGAACAAGGGGAAAGGACGTGATGTTGTGTTGCTGAACTTGGAGGGCACAGACATGACAGGGCAGAAATGGGAAGTCCTGGGCATGGGTACCAGGCTTGGCACTGACTAGCTTCAAGTGGGCCTGACATCTGTGAGCCATGTCAGAAAGAATCTTCATTTCTGTCATGAGAATATAACTGTGCTAACTTCGTAATTTTTTTAAATTTGAAAATATTTGCAGTAAACCAATGTGTTTTATTAATATGAAATGAAGTTTTGTATTGTTTCTTTGCATAGGTTCCTAAGGTTACTCATACTGAATTCTGTCAAGGACGCACCATGAGGTGGGCGCTGGCATGGAGTTTCTATGATGATGTACAAGTACCAGTAAGTAGCTTAGTTTTTGTTTTGCTTGTGGTTGCCTGTGCCTGTTATTTGAGGAAGAGCCTAATGATCTCTAACTGCTGTGAAACAAAGTGTTCTCCTTCAGACTGGAACATTGGATGCGCTGAGCTCTATGAGCAGTGGCATTTCCTAACTGGCTGCCAGTCCCTTAGCAGTTGTTAATGTGTGTTTCAGAAATGACTTATGTTCAGGGAGGAAAAAGGAAACCTGTGCAGGAACCTCTTGGTTTCAGTGAAAAGGTCACTTATAGCATACTTCAAATAGCAGTTTGGTAGTATTAAAAATCTGGGATGTTTGGGGCTAGATTCGAGCTTCAGGCTTTCCTCTGAGAACTTGGTTTTAATTTTCCATATAGATTCCGTTACCAAATAGGTGTGAAATACCTAGCTCAGATTTGCTTACATGAATATGGTGTTCAGCTTGAAATACGGCGTTCAGTTTTGGACTTCCCAATTCAAGAGGGACAGGGACCTACTGGAGAGAGTCCAACAGAGCTACAAGAATGATTAAGGGACTGGAACATCTCTCCTTTGAAGAGAGACTGAGAGAACTGGGGCTGTTTAGCCTTGAAAGGAGACGGCTGAGAGGGGACCTTATTAATGTATATAAATATCTGAGGGGTGGGTGTCAAGGGGAAGGAGACAATCTCTTCTTGGTGGTGCCCAGTAATAGAACAAGGAATAATGGGTTTAAGTTAGAACATAGGAACATTCCACATCAATATGAGGAATCTTTACTATGAAGGTGATGGAGCACTGGCTGCCCAGAGAGGCTGTGGAGTCTCCTTCTCTGGAGACTTTGAAAACCCACCTGGATGCATTCCTGTGTGGCTGCCCTAGGGGATCCTGCTCTGGCAGGGGGGGCTGGACTGGATGATCTTTCAAGGTCCCTTCCAACCCCTTTTACATTATGCTCTTCTGAGTATACATGTCTTCTGAGTGTAAAAGTCACCACACGAATACTGCATAGCTTTGTATTTTTTTCCTTTTGTTTGTTTCTTCTAGTCGCCTCCCTCTAAAAGAAGGAAATTAGAAAAACCCCGAAAACCGATTACCTTTATGGTCTTGGCTTCTACAGTCAAAGAGTTATCCATCAAAGCTGCAGCTATGGGCTGGGATGCTGTAGAAGCTCTTGCTGTGGTTAGAGCCTGGGTGGAGAAGATTCTCACGGATCTGAAGGTACAGTATAAAGTATTACATATTAAAACAAGATCCTCCTTGAAAGCATAACTGTGAAAGGACAGTACGATGTTCTGGTGTTGTCTGTGATAGGTTCAGCATAAACGTGTTCCCTGTGGAAAGGATGAAGTTAGCCTGTTTGTGACTGCCATTGAAAACTCCTGGATTCATCTGAGGAGAAAGAAACGAGAGGGAATAAGACAATTAAGAGAACTTCCCCGAGCTTCTGAAGATACTCTGCAAGCAATGGAGGTGGAAAAAAACAGCCAGAAGAGTGTGAGCAATGATTCAGACCGTGAAAACCCCAAGACTGAAGACTCTGAAATGGGGCTTATGGTACCTGATGAGGATGTCCCCTCAACTGCAGGTGACGACCTAACGGAAGAGTCTGCTGCCAAAGAAGAACGCAGTGAGCACATGAAGGAGGAGGAGACAGAAGCAGAACAGGGGGAAACATCACTTGGCAAAGGTTCCAGTAATGCAAAGAAGGAACCTTGCCCTTCAGAGGAAGCAAGCAGTCTGACAGTTCAAAAAGAACAAAGTCTCAAAGAAACTAGTAGATGTTTTCTTTTTAAGTGTTTAATGAATGTGAAGAAAGAAGGAGATGATGTATTGGTAGAAATGCACTGGGTTGAAGGACAGAACAGAGACTTGATGAACCAGCTATGCACATACTTACGGAACCAAATTCTTCGACTTGTTGGTAGTTAGCCCTTTTTCCTACTTTCAGTAAAGTAAGTTAGTCCTCAATTTTTTTAAACTGTTTTTAATGGATTAACATTTTCAGTTAGCAAAACCTTTTTTTTTTCCCCTTAGAAAATGAGTAAAGTGGAGATTAAAGTTTCCTTTTTTTTTTTTTTGAATAGCTCTTTCAAAGATGCAAGGAGTACATGAAGTGTACTTCATTGGTTGTGAAATGATGGGAAAGTAATAGATTTTGTGCTGCAGCTCTAAAACTACATGTTGAAGTGAAACATGTCTGTGCTGTGAGCATTTCAAACAGCAGCAGTGCTTATCCTGGTCTTTTTACTGGTGCAATAGAATTATATATTGTTACTAACTAGAAATCTTTACTGAAATATTTTCTTTCAATATTTTTTCGATACTAATGCAGAAAATAGTCTGCTGTGGGAATTGTTTTCTACAGCGAGGGGTCAATGTTTAAGGATTTAAGTGTGCCTCTCTTCCCTTTAATGCATTTAATTAACCATTTTCTACAGAGTAGCAAGATGGATTCATCCTCTGAGTGTCAATTTATTAAAATAATTTCTTTAGGAAAACCATGTGTTGTACTTCTGGTGCTTGGGCTTTGAAACACAGAAGAGTCTGCTGTTAGCATCTGGTTTTGTAAACTTTGCTTTACAAACAACAAAATAAGTTTTTGAGCTGCTCACCTTAAAGAGGATTTATCTATGTTTGCTGTTCCATTAGATGGTTCCTTGCAGTGATTCATATATAATTGTCTGAAATGACAGTGGTATTCTTAAAAGATTTTGCTTCCATACAATCTTAAGAGATGGCTTTAATGGCAAGAGTGAGAGCATGTGCTCATCTTCACAGGCCAGTAATTGTGTACGCAGCAGACAGGTACAGAATTTCTCCTAGAGAAATTAACTGCTCTTGGCTTGGATGGACATATACTTCGCTGGGTGAAAAACTGGTTGGATGGCCGAGTCCGAAGAGTTGTGGTCAATGGAGTTAAATCCAGCTGGCAACCGGTCACAAGTGGGGTCCCCCAGGACTCGGTACTGGGGCCACTCCTGTTTAACATTTTCATCAATGATTTGGATGAGGGGGCAGAGTGCACCCTCAGTAAGTTTGCAGATGACACCAAGCTGAGTGGAAGTGTCGATCTGCTTGAAGGCAGAGAGGCTCTCCAGAAGGATCTGGGTAGGCTGGATCACTGGGCCAAGGCCAACTCAATGAAATTCAATAAGGCCAAATGCCAGGTCCTGCACTTCGGCCACAACCCCCAGCAGCGCTACAGGCTTGGGGAGGAGTGGCTGGAGAGCTGCCAGGCAGAGAGGGACCTGGGGGTCTTGCTGGCCAGCCGGCTGAACGTGAGCCAGCAGTGTGCCCAGGTGGCCAAGAAGGCCAGTGGCATCCTGGCCTGTGTCAGGAATGGTGTTGTCAGCAGGAGCAGGAGGTGATCGTGCCCCTGTACTGGGCACCGGTGAGGCCTCACCTGGAGTACTGTGTCCAGTTCTGAGCCCCTCACTACAAGAGGGACATTGAGGTGCTGGAGAGGGTACAGAGGCGGGCTACCAAGCTGTTAAAGGGCTTAGAACACAAGTTGTATGAGCAAAGGCTGAGGGATCTGGGGCTGTTCAGCCTAGAGAAGAGGAGATTAAGGGGAGACCTCATCACTCGCTACATCTACCTGAAGGGAGGTTGTAGAGAGGCAGGGGTTGGTCTGTTCTCCCTAGTGGCAAGTGATAGGATGAGGGGAAATGGATTTAAATTGTGCCAGGGGAAGTTCAGGTTGGATATTAGGAAGAATTTCTTTACTGAGAGGGTTGTCAGGCATTGGCACAGCCTGCCCAGGGAGGGGGTTGAGTCACCATCCCTGGAGGTGTTTAAGAGACGAGTGGATGTTGCATTGGGATTGCATTAGTGGATTACATTAGTTTAGTAGGTTGATAGGGCTGGGACAAAGGCTGGACTTGATGATCTTCAAGGTCTCTTTCAGCTGAAACTTCTATGATTCTAAACTTTAGGCTGTTGGGAAGGAAGACAGCTGGCAAGAAGGCTGTTGCTTCCACACCTGCCTCCCTGGCCCTTTTTATCATCAGCTGTTTTCCCAGGGTTTCTGGGCCCCTGACCTGTTCCCATGAGAAGAGAGACTGTTGTGGGTTGACCCTGGCCAGCCGCCAGGTACCCACACAGCCGCTCTCTCACTCCCCCTTCACGGCTAGACAGGGGGAGAAAATATTTCCAAGGGTTCAGGGTTTGAGATAAGGACAGGGAGATCACTCTCATTTACCGTCCCGGGCAAAACAGACTCAGTTTTGGGGAAATTAGGTACATTTATTAAGAGAACTAATCAGAGAGGAGTAGTGAGAAGTGAGAAAGAGCAAACAGATCTTAAACAGAACACCTTCCCCCCATCCTTCCCTTCTTCCCGGGCTTAACATCAATCCTGGTTTCTCCACCTCCTCCCCCTGAGCGGCACAGGGGGACAGGGAATGGGGGCTGCGGTCAGTTCATCCGACGTTGGTTTCACCGCTTCTTCGCTCCGGGGGAGGACTCTTCACTCTTCCCCAGGGCCATTGTGGGGTCGCTCTCATGGGAGACAAGCTTCATGCTCTCTTCTCCGATGTTAGTCGTCCCACGACGGGCAATTCATCACAAACTGCCCGACGTGAGACACCTCACGAGGGGCAGCCCACCCCTCGTGAGTCTGAGGTGCAGTCCTTCGGGGGAAACTGCTCCAGCGTGAGCCACCCACAGCATCCCAAAAGTCCCACCGGCCAACCTGCTCCAGCGTGGGCATTCCTCTCTTCCACGGGCTACAGGTTCCGGCAGCGACTTACTCTGATGCGGGCTTCCCACGGGCTACAGCCCCCTTTCAGGCATCCATCCACATGGCGTGGAGTCCTCGGTGGACATCTACACGGTGATCCTCACGGTGGACATCTGCACCTCGCCCATGGGCTGCAGGGGGACAACCCGCTTCACCATGGTCTTCACCACAGACCTGGGGGACTCCTTCTGCTCCGGCGCCTGGAGCTCATCCTCCCCCCCCTCCTTCTTCACTGACCTTGGTGTCTGCACAGATTCTCACTCCTCCATCTCTGTGCCAGCTGTTGTGGCGCAGTTCTTTTCCCCGTTCTTAAATATGTTTTTCACAGAGGCGTTCCTCTGCTATCACCTTACTGACAGGCTCAGCCTTGGCCAGCGGCGGGTCCCTCTTCAGAGCTGGCTGGCATTGGCTCTATCAAACTCGGGGAGCTTCTAGCAGCTTCTTACAGAAGCCACCCTGCAGCTCCCCCCCCGCCGCCAAAATCTGGCCAGGCCAAACCAAAACAGAGATGAAGGGACATGGGTCTTAGGTGCCTCAGAGAGCGGATGCATATTGAGATTATGAGCACTGGCACTACTCTGCATGAATTCAGCCTCCCGAGCTGCGGTCTGTTTCTACAGAACGTGGGAAAGTTTTTTTGAGTGGAGTGTGTGTGCACAGGTGTTACTCAAAACGATGCGCTCCTGGTGGACAGAAGGAAATAGTGCCTATGTTCATGCTGCTGCAACTATGAATGCTCACCCGTAGTTGTCAAGATTTCTTCACAGATCAGTTTGTTGTTCTGTCGTGGGTTGACCCTGGCCAGCCGCCAGGTACCCACACAGCCGCTCACTCACTCCCCCCTTCACTACTGAACAGGGGGAGAAAATATCTCCAAGGGCTCAGGGTTTGAGATAAGGACAGGGAGATCACCCTCATTTACCGTCCCGGGCAAAACAGACTCAGTTTTGGGGAAATTAGGTACATTTATTAAAAGAACTAATCAGAGAGGAGTAGTGAGAAGTAAGAAAGAGCAAACAAATCCTAAACAGAACACCTTCCCCCCATCCCTCCCTTCTTCCCGGGCCCAACATCAATCCCGGCTTCTCCACCTCCTCCCCCCGAGCGGCGCAGGGGGACAGGGAATGGGGGTTACGGTCAGTTCATCCGACGTTGGTTCCACCGCTTCTTCGCTCCGGGGGAGGACTCTCCACTCTTCCCCAGGGCCACTGTGGGGTCCCTCTCACTGGAGACAAGCTTCACGCTCTCTTCTCCGCATGAGTCGTCCCACGAAGGGCAATTCATCACAAACTGCCCAACGGGAGACACCTCACGAGGGGCAGCCCACCCCTCGTGAGTCTGAAGCGCAGTCCTTCGGGGGAAACTGCTCCAGCGTGAGCCACCCACAACATCCCAAAAGTCCCACCGGCCAACCTGCTCCAGCGTGGGCATTCCCTCTTCCACGGGCTACAGGTTCCGGCAGCGACTTGCTCTGATGCGGGCTTCCCACGGGCTACAGCCCCCTTTCAGGCATCCACCCACACGGCGTGGAGTCCTCGGTGGACATCTACGCGGTGATCCTCACGGTGGACCTCTGCACCTCGCCCACGGGCTGCAGGCGGACAACCCGCTTCACCATGGTCTTCACCACGGACCCGGGGGACTCCTTCTGCTCCGGCGCCTGGAGCTCATCCTCCCCCCCCTCCTTCTTCACTGTGTCTGCACAGATTCTCACTCCTCCATCTCTGTGCCAGCTGTTATGGCGCAGTTCTTTTTCCCATTCTTAAATATGTTTTCACAGAGGCGTTCCTCTGCTATCACCTTACTGATAGGCTCAGCCTTGGCCAGCGGCGGGTCCCTCTTTGGAGCCATCTGGCATTGGCTCTATCAATCTTGGGGAGCTTCTAGCAGCTTCTTACAGAAGCCACCCTGCAGCTCCCCCCCCCCGCCGCTGAAATCTGGCCAGGCCAAACCAAAACATGTTCCTAAGTTGAAACTGAAAGCAAATTAGAAAAGCCTGAGTTTTCCTCCTTTACTGCTAACTATTGCATATCGTGCCAGTTAGCACTTCTGTGGGTGATGGACAAAGGCTTGCATTTTTGGGATATTACAGAATTTTCACAGTAGTGCTTCTGATATTCATGCCACTGAGGGGTAATTAAACTGCTACTCTTCTAGAATGGGAAGAGGTTATTTTCACTGGCTGAGCCATGAAAAGCAGAAAGTCAGGGTGTTTGTCCTTGGTGCTGTTCCCTGTTTCATCCTTTCAGTCTGCAAGGATGAAGAAGTGCTGCAAGGTAAGGCTGTGTGTGCCTGCAGCATGCTCGTTTTGCTGAAGCAGACTGCATTACTTTGCTTCATTAGTTACTTGGTTAGAGCATGGTGCTGATAACACCAAGGAGAGGCGGGTTCGATCCCCGTTTTGTCCCCATGTGTTGCCTGATCTAGTTGAGAGGCGTTCCTGCCCGTGAAGGGGAGGTTGGATTAAATGATTTCTACGGTCCCTTCCAGCCCAGGCCATTTTAGGATTCTATGATTAATTACCTCTGTCTTTCACCTGTACTATGTGAATAACTGTTTTAGAAGTTCAAATGTCTTGGCATTTTATTTAAAACGCTTTGCCAAAGGTGAGTGTGGCAGCTGGAAAGCTAATCCTGTGCTGGGAAAGAGCAGCAGTTAAAACCGGCGAAATCAGTGTAAAAAAAGCAAATTGGCGTCACCGCCTTCCCAGCGCAGAGTTGCAGTCCCGGAGGAGTTTTAAGGTAGGCGGGCGTGCGGCGTGACCAGACGTCTCCGCGGTGCCGTGGGCACCCTGTTTGCCTCGGAACCAGCCTCCCCACCTCCGCCACGGGGCAGCAGCGCTCCTCCCGCCCTCCCTGCGGGGGCAGCGAGCTCCGCCCAGCGGCGGCGGCGCTGAGGTTTGAATGGCGCGGCGGGAAGATGGCGGCGCCACCCCTAACGGCGCCGCCGCTGCGGCCTCGGGGCTCCGCGGCGGCAGCTCGGGGGGCCCAGCCGCCTCCCGCGGGGCGGGTAAAGCGGCCCCGCCCGGCTGCGCCGCTCCCTGCCGCTCTGTGCTGAGCCCCCCGTCCGGCCTCGACCGATCCCTGCGCGGCAGCGGCAGCCCCGGCACCGGCTCGGCAGGTACCGGCGCAGGCGAGCGTGGCCGTTCCCTCCCTTCGCTCGGGAGGGTCGGGCCTGGCGGGGAGGGGGGGGGGAGCGGAGCTGCGGGGGGCGGGCTGGGACCGCGGCCTCCAGCTTCCGCTGCCCCATGAGGCAACATGGCGCTGAGGCCTCTCCCGCCGGCGGCGGGACCGGGGCGGTGCTGGGAGGGGTCGGGAGCGCTCTGAGCCTCTCCTGGTGCGGGACCTTCGCCCCGGGGACGAGCCGCTGCCCTGGGGTGGAAGCACCGGCTCTTCGCCCGTGCCTCTCCCTGGAGGGCAGCGGCTGTAGGGGAGGTGCGTGCTCATGTCAACACGGGAGTCGCGTACAAACACGGATCGAAGGATCTCCCTGCCCCGTTCGCTGTTTGGTTGAGGAAAATAAGAAAATGTGTGTTTTGCGCACACCTCTGAAGTCGGGCTCGTTTCAGTGCGTGTCGTTTAACAGCTGGCCTGATTCTTGGCTTGGCCTCTAGGTGCTACCATAGTACAACATTCGGTAGAGTCCGTGTCCTTCGGTGTATGAGGGGAGGCTTACCGATGGCATTAAATTGATTCGAGAACACAGTGAGCTGATAAAATTTATTCTATCTAGAGGCATCACTTTAAGTGGTCCTGGTTGGTGCTCTGATACCTGCAAATGCAGAGAAGTTTAGTGTTGTTTTTTTTTTTTTTAATATCACATCTTCCAATGTATGTAAAGTTGTTACAAAAATAACTCGTCTTATATAAACATCTTGTGGCGAGATGTCACATAAAGCGGTCCTGCTGCCAGCCAGGACCAATTAAAGCTTCTAGATGCAATATGTTTCACCAGCTTGTTGTGTTCTTAAATCAAGAGAGAAATCAAGATGTATAGAACATCCAGATGCATAGAACATCTAAAATCAAGATGTTTGTTTAACATCTTGTAACTTCACCTCTTTTGCAATTTTTCTGTAACTTTAAAACATTTACGTCTCTCAGCTTCTTCTCCAGTCATGCCACATCTTCTCTCTGATGTGATCGTGTTCTGCAAGATACAGTTTTGTCAGCTCCTGCAAATGGAGCTGCACAAGGCAATGCACTTCTGCCAACAGGACAGCTCCTCGAAGATGATTCAGCAAGCAGCATCCTGTGCCCAACTGCCACCACGTTCCGGAAGGGTTTTCTTTCAGGGAAATCTACTGCCCAGTGCTTTTAACCAACAATGTGTATCTTCCTCATTTTGACTATTCCTTGGCATTTTTGTAGTAGGTGCAAAAGAGGTATACTTCTGTACATAGATCTTTAATAACCCCTAAGGCACAAATTTTCAAACTCGTGTTCAGTGCTAATCTACAGATATTCTTCAGACAGCAGAATCACATAATCCTTTATTTATTCCATCTTTTACGTGAAGTTCATTGGTTTCAACATTAGGAAAGAAGCTTGAGATCCCATTGTGCAGCTGTTCTTTTTATGTTTTGGAATCCTAATTCTGCTGTATTAGTCACATTTTAGGATGGAGAAGTCTACTCGTCTCTAAATTCCCCTTGGGAAGCCTGTTCTGTTTCATGGCATACTGCTGTTCTCTCCTGTCGGTGCTCAACTTCTGGTTTAGTATTTGCATGATACTTGAAACGAAGCTTTCAGAGCTAAACTGTGTCAGCTTTTTTATACATTTGTGCATGATCATGCACCAGTGACAGCTAGGTTGGGGTTAATCTCAAGAAGGCAGCTGGAGATTTTAGTATGTCGAGAGTAAAAATACTGGCTGCTTATGCAGTCTGTATTTTACAAGGTCTTTTACAAAATGCTATTATGGAAGCTTTATAATCATGGGTGACAGGGGAGACATTGCTGTGGATCATAAACCTGTTTTCTGTCTCAGATGAAGGGACAAAAAGTTTGAGTTTTCTTAATGGTTTGGGAAATGGGAGGAGGAGCGGAGGGAGGAGGCAATATCTCTAGCCAGCAGAAAATTATTTAGAATTACAAAGACAACAAATAAGCAGCAAGGAATTTAATTAAGCTAGAGGAACTGGCAATGTGGTGAAGGTACTAATCAGTGTTGATAAACTGAAGTAGTGCACATTGTACAGAGTAGCTTGAACTGCTCGCTTGGTTTATGTTGTTTTTTTTAATTCGTCATTAAAGCAAGAAAAAAGACTGTGTAGTTCTGTAATCTGTGAGGATTACTGAAGTCTCTAGAAGTAATTTAAAAAAGAAAACAGTATGGGTAAGGATGAGATGGCAAATACATTGTAATACTGTTATGTTAATCTGTGCTGAAACTCTCTGAGTATATATTTGGTAATGACTGCTCTGTCTCAAAAGCAAATATCAGAGCAAGAGTTTGGTGAAGAAATTATTTGAACATGGAAAATCTTATAGGAAGAAAAATCGAAAAAATGATGTCAGGAGAGAAGAATAATGGGGAAGCATCCATAGGAAATATTGAAAAATACAGGGAAAATAATTTCTTGTTACCTTTTCTCATACAAGAGCTTGTAGAGAAGTTTGATGTTTACATTATAGGTTATAACCTAAGTGATTCTCCTCAGATTCAGAGATGATACTTGACTTTTAAAATTTTTTTATTTTCTCTTCCCAAAGGGCAGTATCAGCAGGTAAATGTTCCTGAAGACCTAACAGACAAGTTGCTCCTTGCAAGCTGGGGTCTTCCCAAAGCAGTTCTGGAGAAATACCACAGCCTAGGAGTAGTACAGATGTTTGAATGGCAAGCAGAATGCCTAATGCTCGGACAGGTTCTGGAAGGCAAGAACCTAGTTTACTCAGGTATGCAAGCAAAACCTGTTCACCCTAACTTTCCCAGTGCCACTTGCAAGAACACATTGGTGCCAAAGGGTTCTGATCTGGCAGATGAAAAGATCAAGGTCCTCTTTTTTCTTCAGAGACCCTATGAAGATCTGTCCCACTGCTGTACCTCAGACATGGCTTGATGAACTCCTTTCCAGATGTGAGGAGAGACTTTTTTACTGTTTCATTTGTTAACGTTCCTTTAGAAACTGATGATTAAGAGCCAGTTAATGATAACTCTCTCTTTTTTTATTACAGACTGTGTCAGTCAGGAACTGAATTGTAACAGCGAAGTTAAATATTTTTTAAAATATTATTTACTAGATCCTGCTTGGGCAGCGAGGTTGGACTAGATGATCTCTAGAGGTCCCTTCCAACCCCTAACATTCTATGATTTATTTTTTTCAGTCCCTTATTGTTTGTCTCCACCTACTGTATGTGGAGTGTGGGGCTCAGAAGGAGAAGTAGGATTAGAAAATCTGTGGGAAATGACAAAATCCTGTGTCTGCTCTCGATGAAAGAAGGTCCCAGAGCAGCACTGGGAAGATGAAGAATTTAGAAGAGGCGCAGGGGATTTTCTTAGGCTTGTGTTTGAATTTTGTTTACTTGGTTCCAGAAGACTTTGGCCTTGATTGCTGAGCAATGGCTGTCCCCTGGTGTGTTGCACCTCCTCTACAGTTTAGTTTTCTGTGGATGATAGGGGACAAACAGCAACGCTCGCCAAGCAGGAGAGGTTAATATATTTATGGGTTAGGTCAGCAAGGTGTGGTGGCTCTCCTGTCCAACCCAAGAAGGGTTTTTGTTTGGTTGGCTTTTTCTTTTCCCATTGCTTATCTCTGAGCTTCTCTTGCTTCTGGAGCAGATAAGAGCACAAGCCTTGGTAGCATGATGGAAGGGGCCAGAAGAGAAATAATTTGCAGTCTTCTTGACACTTTATAGGATTAACCGCACATGTGGTGGTGGCTGTGGGAGAGGGGCATCCCTTGAACAGTCCTGTCCCACATTCTCTGGTAACAGCTCTCTATGCTAACTTTATGATTGCTTGTTCCTTGGATTTTTTTTTTTTCCTCCCCAGCTCCTACCAGTGCTGGAAAGACTCTTGTTGCAGAATTGCTTATTTTGAAGCGAGTCCTGGAGACTCGTAAGAAAGCTCTTCTCATCCTTCCCTTTGTGTCTGTGGCCAAGGAGAAAAAAAGTTATCTGCAGGTAAGTAGCATTCAAGGAGAAGAAATTTATGGGTTGTTTTTGTTGGGTCACCTTTTCTAAACACTTGCAAGTTTTTGCATGGATTTGAGGAAAAGATACCCATGTGCAGAGTTGCTTCAGAAGGGATTTGTAGATAACGTAAAATTTGTTCTTATTCTAAGTTGGAGATAAAAATTGAAAGTTTTATCCAAAAAAAGGGAAACTTGGAAAAATTTTGAGGAGTTGATTAAAACATTTTATTTCAGCTTTGACTTTTAAAGCATTCTTACTTGCATTTATTCACAGATTTTATAATATACAGGCTTTAAAGGAGTTTTCTAATTAGAGATTGTGGCTGAAAAACTACAAAGGGAAGGTGTCAACATTATCTAGAAGGATAAAAGGATATTTTAGCTTTCCTTGGGGTGTTCTAGCACAACTGTGTGCCTCTGATTTTACTTCTCTAAAAATTTGTTCTGACAGAATGTGGTTATGTCTTGGCTTCTTCACCCCAGCTATTTAAAGCAAAATAACAGTGGGAACTGTTTTTTAAAACAAAAATATTTTCTCTTGAAAGACTTCCCTATCAAGCATTGTTCCCATTACTCAATATTGTCAAAGTGACAACAATTACTAAAAACAAACACAAAACCAGTAGGCATTTTTGTTTTAGTTTCTGACGTGCTTTTGCTTTTATCTTGTAAAGCTGTGTTCTGCAACCCCTGGCCTAAGGTTTTACTGTAGCTGCACATACTTGAAATCACACGATGTTCTACCCACCTGGTTCAAACATTTGTGCCTTTTCTTAGTGTGGTGTGTAATATGCCAAAGCTTTGGCAGTGCAGTAATAAGCCATGGAAGAAAAGAAATTGTTGTTCCTTGACTTTCAGTGGGTGATGTGACATCTTCATGTTTGGGGTCCCACATTTGGCTTTTGCCCAGGATGTCTCAGGAGCAAGGCTTCTTTGTACATAACTCACTGGTGCTATAAACTGTTGCACTGTGTATTCTCTAACTTTTTTTAATACTGAATGTTTTTAGAAAAAACAGTGGTCCCCATCTCTTACTCAGTTATGTACAATTTATCTTGCAATGTGTACTGTGTGGCTTCTGCTTTGGAACAACAACAACAAAAAAGACAGTGGAAATAAAAATAGCAGCAACCGGCTGAGCTATGGCTCTAAACTGATTAGTTAGCATTGTAAGTACTAGAAATTGTGGTTGTGGGATGCAGGCTTTTAAGAGATTCCAACAGGCGTTGGTCAGAATTCAGCATTGTAACCTTGGCGTGACGTTCTGTATCCTTGGAAAACAGGCCCTGTTTCAGGAGGTGGATGTGAGAGTTGAAGGCTACATGGGAAGCATGGCTCCTGCTGGACGCTTCTCTGCCCTGGATATTGCTGTCTGCACCATTGAGAAAGCCAATGGTCTAGTCAACAGACTGATAGAAGAGAACAAAATGGACTCACTGGGTAAAACACTGATGCTTTAATCTTGTGGGGATGAGCTTTATTACGTACTCTTGAGTATATGGAAAATCATGGGATGCTTCATATTTGCTTAGTTCTGTATATGACAGACATGCCATACAGGAAAACTGAGCACTTCTTCTTCTTCCAGAGTACCTCTGATGTGGATTTAGGAAGGCAGTCAGAACTATGCTATGTAGCTCAGGGGCTGGGGTGAGTAGGTAGGAAGCTGCAGGTTTTAGTTTGTCTGACATGGATGACAATCCACGAGCAGCAGTTAGCTGCAGTAAGCAGTGATGTCCATAGCTGGGAAATGTCTTCTAATTAATGAAATTCAGTTAAAGGTCTGGGATATGTTTGAGCTCAAGAATGTATGTATATTAGTTTGTTTTGGACTGAGATTGTGGCATCCGTGGCTTATCTTAGCTCGAGGAAGAGGAGGAATTGTGTTTCGTGCTGGGTCCAGATAAGTGGAATGAATACGCAGAGCTCCTCTGGGTAGGCATGGTGACTAGGAGGGCTGTGACATTCGTTTCCCTCTTGTAGTTAGCTCAAAAGCCCTCTGCCCTTGTAACGTAGGCTTCTGGGTCACCATGGCCCATCCGATGGCCACCAGATAATGGTAGTATTCATTTAGTGTTGGGAGGAGGTATAACACATGAAGAAACCTTATGTTTCCGGTGAGCACTTGGAAAGAATCATGTTTTCCTGGTACAGTTGGAAGTTTGTTCTTTGTTTCCCTGCTCAGTAAAGCTATACTCAGTTTTATCTTGTACAGTAGTGACTCCCATCTTCACTCCAGCCTGTAACGTAGCTGGTTGCTACTTTTAAGAATACAACAATCGGAAAAGTAAATGAGTATCAAACATGCCGTTCCATGTGCATTTGGTGTCATAATATTCTGCAGCACTGTATTCCATAAGAGTTTTATAAACAGAAGAGAAAGGTAAGGAAAATAAAAGCTTGCAGGCTTTTTCAGAGTGTGAGATCATGGGATAACACATTTGCACGTGGATCTATAGGGGCTGGATCACCGTGAATACTGCTGGTGGGCTGGAAGGCAAGTGGCTGACTTTGGCTGTGCAGCATTTTAAGCATATTTAAATTGAAGGCTCCCGCAGTCCAACCCGATTTTTGCATGTATTCCCTTGTGAGAGAACCTGGTGATCATGCAGTCAGTTATTTCAATATATGACCACTTAGATTAGGGGTTTTTTATTTGTTTTAAATAGTGTTAGTTTGATTCTAGGTCACCGCGCTGCCAGCATAAGGCAGAGTGGGGTCATGGTGTCCGTGTTTGTGTTGGTTTGGGTGCCTTGGAAGCATGCTCAGTATATTAAAATGTATTGTTTAATGATAAATCTTTCAGAAGCTAGAGGTATGCCAAACCCCTTTGATTGGTTCCTCCATTCCATCCTTAACATTTTGTTGTGCTCTCAAAGATGAAGGTACCTGAGAAGCTTCCCTTGTGCCCCAGTGACCGTATAACTGAAATAAACATAAAACCTTTTCCTTTAGATGCTTACTTGAAATTAAGTTTTAAATTAAGTTGGAGTTTAAAAATCACGTTTAAGAAATTGACAACATTTCTATTTGTGGGTGAATTTTCATAAAAGCTGCAAAATATGGGCAGGAGCTGAAAATGCCAGTTGAACTGTTACCTAAAGCAAACTTGTCTGAAACTGCAAGATTGTACCTCATCTTCTAATTAATTCTAAATTTAGACCAGTTCATAACAAGGGTGTTTTATCTTTTGAGATGAGTTATTGGGAGATGACTGCAATTCTGGCTGGATTCCATCTCAAGCTTGAGCTGTTCCTTTTGTTGATGTCAACCCCCTGCTGATAGCTCTTGTTGCCTTTGGAAATGGTTGAGAGACACTCAAATCCTCTGCCTGGCAGAGCTCTCTTTGCTGTATCAAGCGGTTAAAAGCAATATTGTTTTGCTAATTATTATATGATCTGCATCAGTTTTGAACATCCAGGTACACAAGAGATGATATTCCTTTTGTTGTTCAGCCTCTTGACACTGATGCTAAAGAAATTTTTAGGAAAGCGAACTAGAGAAGAATCTGCTGCCCTCTTAATGTGTCAGCTGAGAAGAGATTTGTAACGTGCTATTGTGATACTTAACTTGTTTCTTTTCTTAATTTAAACTTGAATCAAAAAATTGCTATTTTAATTGTATTTTTAAAAAATCAAAGCCTCCCTGCCTGTCATTCAGAACTTTGTAGTTTTAAACAGCATGTGGACTTAAAGGAGTCTAGTGGTTCTGCAGTAAACATGTGTGATGGCTCTCGGGTACTTTTTAGTAGTTATTTTTCCAGCAGACTTCTAGGGAGAGAGCTAATTTGCAGACACAAATAGGAGACTGAGGTTAGCCTCATTTTCAGTAGCAACATGGTATGACGAAATTCTGGCCTCACTTGCACTCCCGAGCTTGTTGTTGAGTAGAAAGTACCATTGCATGCTGGGACCTGTAGTCCTCCTTGGCTGCAATTCCATTTTAAGATGAGGATGGCTTTGTGAAAAATATTGGTTGCCTGATTGCTCCTCCTCTCTTATCCTGGTGAGCGTGGTCTGAATGCTGCTGGAATAGTGGAGGGCACTGTGCACGTGTGTTAGTCAGGTCTCAGCAGCTTGCAGACTGCCAAGGCAATACAGTACACAGCTTTAGTGTGAGCTTAAGTATATATTATAGCTGAGTAGCAGCAGAAGGTATAGAACAAGTGGCCTGAAACAACATATAATGGCATTCTCTGTGCTTTGACCTTTTATGTACCACTAGTGTTCTGTGCTTCATTGCAGGAAGCCAAATGTGCTGCTCCTTGGCACAAAGTCTGGAAAGGTAACTTGTATGAATTTTACTTGGGTAGATATCTGATTACACTGTCCTGTCTCAGCTGCTGGAAGAATTCAGACAGACTGTTGTACGAGGAGGCAGGAAGAAGCTTTTTCTGGTAGCTGAATAACTGTGTGTTTGGTGACCAACAAATTACCATTTTTTACAAGTGAGCACAGAACAGAGGAGGTACCAGAAGACAGAGGAGCTGGATGGGTGGGAGTTTGTAAAAGAGGCTGATGGAGCGGTGCAGCACTCTTTTCTAACTTAAGTGGCTTGGAAGAAAAGAGGGAAGGAAACAGACGGAGACAGGAGGAACATATGTAGGAAGGAGGGAAAAAAAATGAGAAGAAGTAGCATTGAAACAGATAATATAAGGTCACATTTGCCCTTAAGCTCCTGCTATTTTAGCCGTACCAGAAAGATATTACGTAGCTGCACCAAAGAGGAAAAAAAAATTCCACAGCAGCAGGACTGATGAAGCCTGGTGTCCTCTGTGCCCTGCTTGTTCTGTTTAACCTTCCTCCGTCTTCTTCCGTGTCCCTGTGACCCTATCAGCTGGCTAGAAAGGGTGTGTACTGCCCCTGTTTGGGATGTGTGCAGGAGGGTGCGCTGGGTGGCTGAGTTGTAGTGGTCCTATGTTTTCTCCTCAGGGGAGACTCTCGTCTGGTTTGTTGTTTCCAGCTGCTCATATTCCAAAAGCTTTTTAGACATTCTTTTCAGTATTTCTACACATCTTACAAATTTGATGGAGGTAGCTAATAGATTAAAAAGTCATTTACAGGAGGTATGATGACAACAGAGCAGTCCTGTAAGAATTTTTTTTTTTCATTGGAAAGGCAAAGCTAAATAATAGAGCTCATTCAGGTTTGGTTAGTGAAAAAAAAAAGATATAATAGGAAGCTTGCTAGGCCAATGTAATTACATTTGCTCTAGGTGTTTTGTTCTGACATTGCTGTATTAGTAAGGGGTGATGTTTTCAACTAAGACAGTGATATCGACAAAGCTTTCGACTAACTCCTTTGGGAATGTTCCTTTCCAGATACTCTGAAGCCTGGGGGTTTTTACTTCCAGAGTCATTACAGTATAGATGCTGCAGTACTGTTTCGCATGGTTCCCAGACTTAACTACTCAACCTTCTTATTTTTATTTTTCTAAAAGCTGATTGTGTGTGTGAGGTTGTGAGAGGTGTAAAATGTCATGATGTTGGTCTCTCTCAGAAGAATCGGTAACAGAAGTAAGCCCTAGTGGTGCTGGTAAGCACAGCTTGATTTGTGAATATAAATTTTGGTTCATCGTGTGGAATATGGAAGGCTTGAGGCTCTCTGTTCTCAGTTTGGAGTTTTGTCACATATAACCTGAGTGCTTCTCTTTATCAGGAGTGGTGGTTGTGGATGAGTTACACATGCTGGGAGACGCTCATCGAGGATATCTGCTGGAACTCCTTCTGACCAAAGTTAGATATGTCACAGAGAAGGTGGCAAAGCGGTGGGTAGACCAAGATGTTTGTCTTTTAATGCTAAATTATGGATGGCTCTAAATATTTCGTTCTCTGGATGATTGGCAATTTGGGTTAGCTCCAGGGTATTTTATGAAAGTGATGTTCTAGACTATTTTGGTTATTGAGGTCTCATCATACCACCCCTTAGGGGCCTGTTGTTGTAGTCAAAACCTCTTTTCCTTATGGTTTTCAATTTCTGTGCTACCATGGGATTCGTTCTCTCAGCACAAGAAATAAGGCTGAAGCTTTCATTTGCTTTTTCAGCCTAATAAAATTTTTTAAAAACTTTGGATTTCTTCTAACATGTTTGCTGGGAGACTTTCCCTGCTTAATTTTTCAGTGTTTCAGGAAATGGGTTATTTATCCTACTGAAACATTCAGGTATTGTGGAAGGGTGGGCACACTGGTAGCTTGTCAATAGTGAATTGATCAGAAGAATAAAGAGGATGTGCCAGCAGTCTGCTTAGATAGCATTGTGCGGGGTGATCTGTGGTTTTGCTTATAGACATGCGATAGTCTCATGGTTGCATGCTTTCTTGCCTTTAGCACAACTGATTGGACACCGGGGAACAGATCAGATGTTTCAGAAAAACTTCAGAGGTCATAAAAATTCAGTATCTAGATCCCCAGCACCAAAGGGGTGACCTCATCAATGTTTATAAATATGTCGAGGGGGAGTGTCAGGACGGAGCCAGGCTCTTTTCAGTGATGTCCAATGACAGGACAAGGGGCAATGGGTACAAGCTGGAACATGGGAGGGTCCACAAAAATATTAGAAAAAACTTTTTCACAGTGAGGGTGACAGAGCACTGGCACAGGCTGCCCAGGGAGGTTGTGGAGTCTCCTCCTCTGGAGACTTTCAAAACCCGTCTGATCGTGTTCCTGTGCGATCTACTGTAGGGGATCCTGCTCTGGCAGGAGGTTGGACTACATGATCTTTTGAGGTCCCTTCCAACCCCTGACATTCTATGGTTCTGTGATTCTGTGAAACTGTCTAGTGGCTCCATAGTGTCCCATCACAAAGACTAATGGAGGAGATGGTGTGTCGATCGTAGTCTTTTCTGGTGGTGCTGTGAGAGAGAGGCAAAATCAACTGTTCCCTTAGCACCAAAAAACCAGATTTTTCCAGTTTTCTCTGTTGCTTCCTGTCTCGCAAGCTGGACTGGTGCTGGGCTAAGCACAGACTACTGCTTCCGTTCTGGGAGACCTGCCATTTCTACACTGGATGTTTTAGCCAGTATTTCCCATCCTGATTTCCAGAATTCAGCAGTGTTCTGGATCTAATCATCTCCGACTTTTTCTTGTATTGTTCCCTGAAGTCCTGGAAAGCCTGTATGCTTCAGAGCAGTGTGAGTAGCATTGCCATTCTCTTTTTTATCTTGGATGAGTGCAGGCCCACTCTTTGCTTTCCTCCCTTGCATTGAAGAAGCAAGAAGGAAAACATTTGTCAAGGAAAGAGTGACAGATGTATGGAGGAAAGTTCCTGGGAAGACATAATACTTCCGCCTCCACCATACAGGCACTAAGGTCCAAATCCTCTAGCTCTCTGTCACGTGCAAGTTGACAGTGGTTCTTTTGCTGGCACGAAGGAGGTGGCTGCTGTTTTCATTCTGGAATCCACTTGAGATGCCTGGAGTTGCAGACCACATTTTCTCTCAAATGTCTTCCCAAGACTGCCATGTTTATTCCTCCTTTTTTTTTTTTTTTTTTTTTTAAAAATGGGAGCCCCTTTAGCCAATTTCTTTAAACTCTGCACAGCCTGACCGATTACCAGAATGACCAGTGCTTTCTTTAAGTGGTCAACTCGACGCCCCACTGAGGTATAAGACTGTGCCTCTACACCAAGAGAGTGTTCTTTGATGGCCATTGCCAGTGTGGGTGCCCTTGCTTCTCTGTGAGGCTTTTGCAGATCCAGACAAAATTCTGCAGCAGATTTTTCTATTCTCCAGGCAAAGAGTGTGTTGTGGAGCTGGAATGTTTTTAATCCTTAAAGGTCAAAGTTGCTTTAGGGGGACAGAAGGTCAAAAGTTTTTTTAGGGGGAGAAGTCTGCAACCTAGATGGCAGAGCTGTACTGGCAAATGCTTGAAGAGCTTGTGTGAGAAAGAGTCTGACTCTCCACGTCTTCCTTGTTTCTGTCTTGTCAGTGACTGGTCCTGGCTGGGATAACCAGGATCTAAGAAAGTTTAGGCTGTTTCTGAGCTCACATTGATTTATCAGACCTTTTTTATGGTTTTTTTTTAAGTTTCAATTTGTAGTTCGGTACAGTGCAAATGAGTAGTTTTTAAATGTAGATTTAGGAGCATAAACCCCTCCCACCCTATTGTGTGGATGTAAAAGTCTGAATTAAAATATACATTTAGGTATCTAAATTAATGGTTTGCGTTTTCAGGTCTGTTACAAGTCCATTACTTCTCAGTGCCTTTAGTGGAAGCTGCTGTTCAGCACTTTGAGAACTGAAACTGCTTTCTTCATTGCTGAACTAAGGACTTTGGTTCTCAGCTCTAGGAAGACCTTAGTCTAGTATTATTTGTCCTGAAATTGAAACAAATGGAAGTGTTTTAATTAAGGTATTTAAGCTTAGAAAGACTGCACTAGAGACTGGACTATCTCTTTATTTCCATGTTTTTGTTAATGTCAAGGAAATAATTGATTGATTTTTTTTTTTGTTATCAGTGCTCCAAATATGCAGTCAGTTTGTCTGTTGTTACCCAAAGAAGCTTAAAGTTCAGACTCAAAATGATAAAAAGTCGCATTATCTTGTAATCAATGCATAACCTGACATTGTGTTTGCCAAGAGTTAGGGTATGGCTTGTTTTCCTTTTCAAGAAGTTAGAAAAAATATCCTTGCACTTTAGACTCTGGAAGGAAGTAAATTGAGTTAGTTTTTCTCGATTGTATTTTCTACAATAGTAGCCTGTGTTGTCACTAACTTTAGTTTTCTTTTAACTATTTCCAGACAGGTGAAGATGACCAGCTCTGGTCTTGGTGGGATACAGATAGTAGGCATGAGCGCCACCCTTCCCAACTTGGGGCTCCTGGCCTCATGGTTAGATGCTGAGCTGTACTGTACAGATTTTCGCCCTGTGCCCCTCAAGGAGTGTGTGAAAATTGGCAGTAATATTTATGACTCCACCATGAATTTAGTGCGAGAATTCCAGCCCAAGCTTCAACTGAAGGTAACAAAATTGAGTGGTGGCTTTGGGATACACCTTTTGTACAGCTGAAGTTAAAAAGACAGCTACTGGTATGTTTTTAATTCTGTTTTTTAGTAGATGATATTCCTGACTTCATTGTTTACTACATACTTTATATGCTCAAACTAAGGACTTTTTTTGTTGTCTTCTACTGATTTAAACAAAAAGGAACACACACTCATTAAGTTCTTGAAGTTTCTTGAATCTGACTTGAAGACAAAGGTGACTTTGCAGTTACCTTGTCTCTGAGCACTTGACAGATACAAAGAGGTTGATTCTACCCTTACCCACCGCTCTGTCATGTGTCTTGGAATCTACTTCACTTTCATAAATGAAGGTAAATATTTCCTAGCTATACCAAGGAATTTGCATTAATCATTTGGAGAATATGTTTGCATTAAAATGTGGTGTTGAACCTGCTTATGTTAAACTGCTGAATGATCTAATTTTGTCAGTGATTAGAAGTCAGATGTCCATCCTGATTCTTCTGGATCCATTTTCAGTATTTAGTCCTTTTGTGCGCTGAAAAAGGCTGTGAAAAGTTAAGGGTAGCGTACTATAATGATTTGGATTGTAGAAATGGGGAATTTGCACTTTCTACTTGTAGGTTTCTTTTGTGTGGAGTCTTTGAAGGCTGAATTTGGTCCCCAGTCCTTTCAACTGCTGTGTTTATTGCACTTGGTTCTCCCTGTGCACAGATGTTCTGTTGTCAGTGGCATGGTGGCACAGCAAAGAAAAAGGATCTGAGAAACAAAATTAAATAAATGTTTTTGACAGGAATATCCAGAAGCCTTCTTCTGTGTGGTCATTTTGAGAAGGTGATGTTGCATCTCCTTTTCTGGGTATTTTTTTTGAAGTAGTTGCTTTGGATAGGTGCTAAATTAAGTGAGAGAAAGAACTAAACTAGGCTTATGACTCAACTGTTTAAGGGAGTTGGCTAATTTTATAAAACCGAGTAATCCTCTTGGGCTTGAAATCTATCACTGGACCTTCAGGCTTCTGTTGTCTGCCTCAAACTGGACCAGGAAAGGGAACTCAGTGACCTCGCCACTTCTGCTGCATTTGTCTGAATGCTTACCGATATTTTGATGTGTGTGTGCAGTTCCTGCCATTGCTCCCCTGTTTTCATTTGCATTTTAGTGCTTTTTGGTTTTGACTGTACGCCTGCCTTTCTTCTCTTCCTCCTTTGGCCAGCTTGCTGGTAGAGAACCTGGCTTAGCCAAGCAGAACAGATCAGTTGTGGGAACTCTTAGGATTTTAAAACTGAAAAGCCGAGCTGTAAACAGTAGGGCTTTGCATGCTCATCTATGTAAGTGTCCATAAAAGCCTTCCACTGTATTCTGAACACTTGCAGTCTTTGGTCAGCAGTGCTTGCTGGGTGCATCTTACTGGAGATGCTCACACGTCTCATGCTTTGAGTTCAGACATCCCAGCTGACAAGTCTCCCTTAGTTACTGTGGGGGGGATGCTTTCCCTTGGCACTCTTCGTAATTCTTCCCTGCTGCTGTTAGCCACGGCATGGAAGTTGCAATGATTTTTTTTATTTTTTTTATTTTTTTTTTTTTTGTGCACTGCGTGTCCTTCATTCAGAAACAGATTTATGAAAACAAGACATGAAACCTTACATTTATTCATGGTTAGCTCTAGGGCTGCCCTCAGCAACCTGGTCATACTAGTGCTTGGACTTCCTAAAGCAAGGCAGAAATTATGACAGCAGTGCTCCATCTTTGTTTGCTCCCACCACAGCACAGAAGACTGACAGGATTTACAAACCCCACTCACTGTGAGAGGGCATTGAAAATATTTTGTCTCGATTCAGGGAGATGAAGACCATGTTGTGAGCCTGTGTTACGAGACTGTTTGTGATGGCCATTCAGTCCTGCTTTTCTGTCCATCCAAGAACTGGTGCGAGAAGCTGGCAGACATCATTGCCAGGGAATTCTACAATCTGCAACAGGCTGAGAGTAAGAAAACAGTAGTTAACAGAAGACTATAGTATGCAGTGCCTTTAGCAGAAACTATAAAAATATTTCCTCTCGCAAGGTTCTGCAAAAAACTCAGCCCTTGCCCCAGTTGTTGTGGACAGAGAAGGGATTGATGAGGTTCTGGATCAGCTGAGGCGTTCGGTCTCCGGCCTGGACTCTGTGCTCCAACGTACTTTGCCGTGGGGAGTGGCATTTCATCATGCAGGTATTCCTGAGTGTCTTGTTCTTGAATTCTTTAATGGTTCTTTTTGCTGTAGTTACCAGCAATTTGCCAGCTGCTTTTTGAAGCCTTCTGTAGGTTATGACTGAATTAAAATGAGAATGTCACTGTTAGAGGTAAACAAGAAATTCTTTTGTTATGGCCAAAGACTTCAATTTACCAATTGTTGTGATAAATCTCTCTGTTATGTTGAATAACAGCAGCTTTTGAAATATACCTTTATTTTTTTTGTGTGAAATGCCTGAGGAATTAACTGATTTGCAACCCAAAGATTTTCAAGTTGTCCCTGAAGCTGCCAGGGTATTTCAGAGCAATTTTACTCAACTTAATACTGAAATAGGTGAGTAAATGGAAGTATAACAATGAAAACGAAAATAAAAGGAACATGTGCCACATGTGCTTCTGGCTAGATCTTTTATTTCTTACTTAAGCAGGTAATAGTGTTTGTCACCTGTTGATCCACTGAGAGAAGGGACTGACTCCAGAAGAGAGAACAGTACCTATGGCACTAAATATGTAAGGGGAATAATTTGAAATGCTTACATGGTGTGTATTTCTTTCTCAAGAACAAAATTGGCCTGAAGCCCTCAAGGACATGTGGAAAGATACATATTAGACCTGTAACCTAGAATGGAAATAATGAAGAAGTATTCCATGGTCAGGAGAGCAAATGACTAAATCCTGGATCCCTACTGTGTTTGTTACGTCTAGTTTTCTTATTTTTATGTTTTTTTTTTTTACTTGCGGTGCTTGCAGATAGTTGTTCATCTTTCCAAATGTATACAAGCACCTTAGAAAAACTAGTTTGTAACGATTTTTCAGTGTCAACTGAACAGTAAAAAGTTAATGGTGAAATCCTGCTTCACTTATGGTTCAAAAGAAGTTAGCTGAGGTAGCGTTGCGAGTCTAGTTCCTAACACCACGTGGCGAATGTTCATTATGTACTTTTGTTCTTCCCCTTGCTTGACAGTAATATTAAGTGCAGCCTCACCATTACCAGGTGCACTAAAAATCATCTCTCCCTCAGGTCTTACTTTCGATGAACGGGATGTCATTGAAGGAGCCTTCCGTCAGGGCTTGGTTAAAGTCCTTGCAGCAACCTCCACGCTCTCATCTGGAGTGAATTTGCCTGCCCGTCGAGTCATCATACGAACTCCTGTGTTTGGGGGCAAACTCCTGGACATCCTCACTTACAAGCAGATGTCTGGAAGGGCTGGCAGGAAGGGAGTCGACACAGAGGGTAAGCAGAGGCTTTATTAACATTCTCCAAGAATGGTGTTAACCTGATTAAATCCAGGGCAATGCTTTGCGATTAGTGACTAATCATGATGAATTCCTTTGGTATTCGGTATGATTAAGTTAATCAAGATGAATTTGTTTGGTATTAATGGAGTAAAAATTGTAATTCCTGGGGGATTCTTTTCACTGCATGAGACTTACTTTGGTACTTACATGTCAGTTACCTCAGGGCTATTTTCTCCTATTGCTGGAGAAAATAGGGCTATTTTCTCCTATTGCTGGAGAAAATAGGGCTATTTTCTCCTTTCTATTTTCTCCTTTGAATTCTTGTTAGCTTCTAAGGCTGTGTTGTTCATTTGCCTTAATTCTGTGATCCATGGTCAATTTACTGAAGTGTTTACAGTTTCAGTGAGAAGATTGACGGTAAACTCTTATCAAACAGGCCTAAAATGTAAGAAATGCATTTAAAGTCTACAACCATATTTTGACAAACTTCTTCTCTTGTCTGATTTGGATTTATTAAGCTTCTATTAAACCATAACTTTTATGGTTCTTGAAAGTAAGGTAACAGAGAGACAGGGAAATATGAACGGTGGTTCATAGATAATATGGTGTCTTCATGACAGATGTTGCACAAAATATTTTGCTGTTGTTTGCCTGTTATTTGCCATAGTATTTCACTGTATTGTGCCTGTTGTTTAAATTTGCGATGGAAATTTGTCTTCATGGATGATATTCGGAAAAAATTATATTTTACAAGTATAGATACAGTAGAAAACGAGAAGCTCAAGAGAAGCGGGAAGTGGGATTTTCCCTACTGGCGATTTGATTGGTGCTTGCTGGAACCATCTGTAAGCAGACTGTTCTTACATTTAACTTTCTATTTTTGCTAGAGTATCATAGCAACAGAGCATTTTATGACCTATATCTCTGTGAGCTATCCCTATGTGTTAGAGAAGAGGGCAGCTGCATGCTGTATTTTGAAATTTTCCAGACTTTGTCATTCGAGTGTAGCTGGCAGGTGTAAAATTACATTGTTCCTTGAAGCTGCTATTTTTTTTTTTCCCCTTCAAGCTACAGTTATTAGTACCCTTTTTTGACAGTTCTGATGTGACTGTGTTTTGCACAGTAAGCAGTTGATTTTATGCCGATTAGCTTCATGAAAGTACCATATTTTTCCACTCCGCCAAGTCTTTTGTATGAGAACATAAAGCTACGTTACCAGCTGCTACTCTTTCACAGGGTAGGGAGATGGGAGGTCAACTTTCCAGCAGTGTCAGCTGGAAAAAATGCCTAATGTGGATATGAAATTCAGCTGACAGACAGAAGATAGATGCTGTTGGGTTGATTTCCTCCTCCTCTCTCAACATTGTAGTGTTAGATTGCCTCAGATTTTGTTTTTTTTTTTTTTCTGATTTGATGGAAATTTAGAAATACCATTTTAGAAAATGAAATTGGATTATTTTTGCATTTGTCAAAACCGACATGTTCCCAAGGTGAAATAGGTAGAGGTGTTCAATATTGCTGGACAAAATCTAGAAATGTTATAGGGCCTTTTTTGGTTTTACTGGAGTTTTATGCCTGGATAACCAGAGTTTTCTGGTGGTTTGTCTAGTCTGATGCTAACCTAGACTTCCCCTGTCATCTGAAATGTTCACTAAGGGATCTTAGAAAGAGCGTAGTTACTTTTATTTTTTTAAACCGATTACTAGGTTGTGGTTATTGGCTTTAAGTTCTCAGTGGCATCTTGAGAAGGGATTTCCCGCAAGTCTTGAATGACTGTCATGTAACGTAGAGCCAAGTGGATACCTATCTTCTGTTAGGTTTGTCACACTGAAGAGTTAAAGTTTCCAGAGGGAATTGTAGGACAGGTCAGAACTCAAATATGAAATGAGTCTTTATGTAATGTTCTTGATTGCTACAATCAAAATAAGCTTTGCTTTCACAAAACAATGCTTACAGGCAGTTTATCTTCTGTACTCTCACCTCTGGCAGAAGTACATGGTCAACAGATGTCAAGTGTGACCTGGCAGGATCAAAAAAATCCCAGAGACACATCCCCTGAGCATGTCGTTCATCCTATAATTCAGTTACATAATAATTTTTAAGCTGTATTTGGTTACTCATCATCTGGTTGCTGCATTTGTGTATTTATTCTGTTCATTAAATCTAAGTGAAGTTGTGTTTTCATTACTTCTGGATTTGCTAATTACTGAAGCATTACCACAGCTACAGTTTTATCATAGCTTAATATTCCTAGGATCTTACTAAGGTACCCACTACCAAAATTATCTTCATGTCCAGCCTTTGTGCATTTAACAAGTTATCATAAACCTATCATGATATTTATTGTACTGCTGATCCAAATATAACGCTTCCTTTTTAATCGAAGGCAGTTTCTGTGGGTTGTCTGCACTATTATCTCATTAAAGGAATTGGCCCTCTATTTTTGTTTTTTTTTAGTATCTGTGGGACCTTTTTTGTCACGCACAGAATTTCAGTAGTTAGGGATTAAGTTAAAAGTGTCTGATAGAGAATTTTGAGATAAGGTATATTTAGATGTACTTTCAGCAGAAACCATTTAGGATAGTTGTTTTCTGTGTCTGTGTGTATATATATATATGCACATATATGAAAATTCAGTGAATGCATAGTTACTGGGATTAATGACTTTGGATTTCTGAATTACTTTGGTATCTTTGTTACTTCATTTTGAGAGTGGAAGCTTGTTGACTTAACACAAACTGCCAAAGTGCTGCGCAGCTTTGATGTTTTCTTCTTGCTTTTGAGAATCTTTTCAGTTTAATAATATAGTGCAGAAGAAAAATTGTTGCCATTGTGTATTATAGTTCCAGTCAATTCCAGAAGAAGAAGCGAGAGTGGTTCAGCAGCAAAGCAGATGTACAGAGATGCCAGGGAAGCTCCTTAGCTGATTTGCAAGACCCTGACTAGTCTCATGTAACTTTGAAGTTTGCTCTGCTTTCAGTTCTTAAGTGTTATGTATCTGTGGAGTTCTCACAGAGCAATGGATATACACTGTACAAGGTTTTTGTTTTTTTTTTTTTCAGCTTTTTCAAAAATACCTATGTATTTTCCATTCCAGTAATATGTCCTTGATGAACTGTACGTAGCTATTACAGTGCTAAGATACAGCACTAAGGTCATCAATTTTTGTTTGGTTGGTTTTTGTTTGATTTTTGGGTTTGTTTCTTTTCCTGTAGGTGAGAGCATTTTAGTTTGCAAGCCCTCGGAAAGATCAAAAGGAACTGCTCTACTTCAGGGATCTCTCAAGCCTGTTTGCAGTTGTTTGCTTAGAAGAGAAGGGGAAGGTGTTGCTTCTAGCATGAAAAGAGCGATACTTGAGGTACAGGACACATGGGGAGGGGTTAGAACTGTGCTTGCACTCTTGTAAGTGTAGGATGGCTTCTTTTGTGACACCATCAAATGCTTTCTGTGTGCTTTCTTCTGTTTCCTCTCTTGTCAGGCCAAGCAGTTTCAGAAGAAAATCACTCGGGTCTGCCCGCTTGCTTCAGTATTAAGCATTTTGTTTGGTGTGTTTCAGTCTCTGCTTGCTGCAGATTAGGATGCAAGCACACTCAAACAAGGGTTACTAAGCTTTGCTTTTGCATTTAGATATACTCAGACTGCAGGCAGAAATAAGCGTAATTTTTAAAAACTTCAGTCATGACCTGACAGTCCTAACTGGGAGATTCTTGTAAATTGCTGATGCCAGAGGCTTTGTAGAGTGAGTTGGCCGATAATGACATTTGTAGTCCCTTGTAGGGTCCCTTATTTTCCTTCTCAACTTGTCTTCTACTTCTGCACAGAAATTATAGAAATTTTGTAATTACATTTTTGGTGAAAAAACAGGTGTGGTACCCACTTTGCTCCCTCTAGCCTGCCTTCCTCTGTAGGGTTCCTACAGGAGTAAAATGGACCAGAAGCATGTTGTTGCACATAGGTGAGCGTATCTGCTTTCTCAGAGTTGTTTTTTGGGCTTGAACTGAGCTTAGGCTCTTTAAATAGAGTTCGTCTGCTGTACTGCCCTTACTGTCTTGTGAAAGCTGCTGTGGTACTTAGAACTTGGTTGTGATTCCTATAGATTTTTTTTAATTTCTAAATGTATTTCTCTATACAAGAACTATCTAAAATATGGGGTTTTTTTTCTGGTGATGTTGCTTTATAACATGAAAAAAATCCTGTGAAACCTTGAAAGAAGGTTTTTAGTTAAACACCTTGCTATCTCAAGGAAGAGACACGCGCCTGGAAATGACTCACAAGAAAAAGCAGTTACGTGAAAAACAGAATGTAATTAAAATCCAAGGGAAAAAATATCACTCTCAATCAAGAAAGCAGTCATGGGGTATAACATTCATATTTATTAAGAGAAAGCTTTAGTATACTGAAGGACCTTAGGAGAATTCCTCCTTCCTGGTTTGCTTTTTTTGTCTTCAGAAAATCACAGTTTGTGTTCTAACCTTTTAAAAGTATTTCACAATGTTGGCTAAGTGAAATGCCTCGAGCTAGTCTTGAATCTAAATTGCTTCCATGTGTATGTCCGCTACCAAAATAAGATTTTTTTAATTAATTCTTTTCTGTAGCTTAATCCTCTTATTCTACCGAAGGTGTCTAACTTCTTGCCAAGAAAAGCCTTTAAAGGTTGGAAGTGGCTTTGTTTCATCTTCCCCTCCCGTACTGGTTCTTGAAAACTTAGATGTCTGATGGATCAATCTCTTTGATTCCCCGACCTGATATTCCATCCTGCTGCTTCTCTGGCAGCATGAACAAGTAGTTTTCTTCAACAGATCATTGTGGGGGGAAAGGCCAACACTCCAGATGATGTGCGGACCTATGCCTCTTGCACTCTCCTTGCGTCTAGCTTGAAAGAAGGCAAGTGGGGAAATGAGAAGGCACCAGAGAAAGTGCAGGCTGGACCTATCGAGGCTTGTGTGGCATGGTTGCTGGAAAATGAATTCATTCAGGTTCTGGACTCTGGCAACGATGGGAAAGGTAACATCGGTGTTCTTCCAGCTGATTGGCGTTAGCAGTTTTGAATCAATAAATCTGCAGCTGGGTGGGTGCTCAGTGTGACTTTATAATGAGGTCTTCTGTGCAGTTTTGGTTTTATTTTCAAGAATCGCCTATCAAGAATTTTCTGGCTTTCTGGAGGGTGTCTTTATACCTTCTTCAACATTTTTTGCATGCAGGTGTTCTTGCTTTTCTCTGCACGACACCTCTAAAGCTAATGCATTCTAGTCTACAAATTACCAAAATACCTTTCAACACGGTACATTTGTTCTACAGGATTTGTATACATTAGCTGCAGACTGATTTTTGTTTTTCTGAAGAAGAACTAGTACTTTCTAAGAAAGTGCAAGTCCCTCCTAGAACTGCATTTTTTCCTGATTTTGGCTCTTTTCTTCAAATGGCTAAGGATGAGACTCTTACATGTTAAATTGTATCTCTTTCTACAGAAGTGATTATAGGAGGTATTTGGTGCTCCTAAGAAAGAGATAATCAAAATGAGAACTCCTAGACAGGATGGCAGATGGGATTCTAGTGTTTTTTTATTCAAATAGCTGTCACAAGTGTTAGTCTGAGTAGTTAAGAGGGATCCAAGCTTGTGATCTGGCCTCTGAAAAAAGCTAGGTTAGATTTAGGAAAGTCTAAACCTTTTATTGTTTCCATTTTCCTGTCTTCAGAATCGAGAAATATGCTATTTCTTCTTGAAAATCAGTTGGGAAAAGTTAGAATTTGTAAGATAATGTTGCAACCTGAACATGAGATGTGAACTTACACTTAAATGTTTCTCTGTGTGGTTGTATTTGTTTTGTTTTTAACCAGCAAAGGTTTATCATCCAACACATCTTGGCTCAGCTACTCTTTCCTCTTCTCTTTCGCCAATTGAAGCCATGGAAATCTTTGCTGACCTGCAGCGAGCTATGAAAAGCTTTGTTCTGGAGAACGATCTGCACATTGTCTATTTGGTAGGTTCCTCATTTTGTATTTTGTACTGCTGAAACTAAGGGGGGTAGAGAAAGTACAATGCAGAGTTCTTGAGGGCTCCATGAACATAGGGGTTTTTTGTATCTTGCATAGCTCATCCTTCATGAAGAAAAGTATCTAAATGGAATGTTCTTCAGAACTAGTCTGTTCCCATAGTGTCTGTTGTGTAGGCAGGTGCTGTATGTCCATATAAGCCCATTGCTGTCACTTCTGACTTTAGAAAGTTCTGAAACTTGTCAAAGTTTTGGGTGTAAGATAACGGTAGTTTTTCTGAGACACTTGAATTGATGAAATGAATTGGTTTTGTTGTGTGTTTGGGATCAGCGGACTGCATCTCAGATCACTTTTGGAGGCTTAGAAAACTTTTGTGATTTTAGCATGTTTTGTCTACGAAAAGCTTCGTAGAACTATGCTGCTTTCTTCCTAGCGGTAGACCTTTCTGTGGTTCAGTAACACTGAAATTCATCTCCTATTTAGTTTACTTGCCTGGTGATGCTGCCAGGGCTAAAGGAGGGAGCGTGATAAATCTTTTGAGGGGAAAGTGTCCCAAAGCTTGTCAAGATTTATGCGCACATACACTTAAAAAGGTAAGCAATGCTATTTAAGACTTTTGGAGAGGAAGCTGTGAACCTGTCAGGATTAGGGAGGAAACAAGATGAAGTTGCAGTGAAAATCTTAGGATTCATGGATGTGATCATCATCCGAAATTTGATGGTTGTCTTGAGCCTCCTTAAGTATAAATTGTATTCTCTTTACCAGGCTGATAAATCAAAAGCAAAACTTGTATATCTTGCCTGAAAGACAAATTCACTCCAAGAAGAAGATGCTTGTGGTTACAGGAGTTGTTGAGCTAGGGGACTGTCCTGGGTTTGAGTCTGGCAGGGTTTTTGGGAAGCGGGGGTAGAGCTGTGTGGGATGACTCGTGTGAAACTTCGAGAGCCTCCCCCACCCCCAGGTAGGAGTTGGACCTGCCTCTGGTCAGGGCCAGACCAATCAGCACCTCTGTGATTGAGGTATTTAAGAGGTGACCCTATGACTCTCTTTTGAGTTGTGTCTTGTCTTGATCTGTCCTGTCTGTTTTGGAGACTTGGAATATTGTGTCCAGTTCTGGGCCCCTCAGCTCAAGAGGGACAGGGAACTGCTTGAGAGAGTCCAGCGCAGAGCCACAAAGGTGATGAAGGGAGTGGAACATCTCGCTTATGAGGAAGGGCTGAAGGAGCTGGGTCTCTTTAGCTTGGAGAAGAGGAGGCTGAGGAGTGGCCTCATTAATGTTCATAAATATGTAAAGGGTGAGTGTCAGGAGGATGCAGCCAGGCTCTTCTCAGTGATGGAACTCCTCTCAGCGATAGGACAAGGGGCAACGGGTGCAAGCTGGAGCATAGGAGGTTCCAAAAAAAAACATAAGGCAAACTTTTTCACTGTTAGGTTGACAGAGTACTGGCACAGGCTGCCCAGAGAGGTTGTGGAGTCTCTTTTTCTGGAGACGTTCAAAACCCGCCTGGACGCGTTTCTGTGTGACCTGCTGTAGGTGATCATGCTCTGGCAGGGGGGCTGGACTAGATGATTTTGAGGTGCCTTCCATCCCCTAAGATTCTGTGATTCTGTGTGAATCTGTGTGTTTTTTCTGCTGGAGAAGGGAGAGGTGAGAGAAAGAACAGAGGCCCGTGATCCTGAGACGAAAGAGGGGAAGAAGGGTCCTGAAGGAGAGGGAGAAGGCTGCTGGAGCAGAACCTCTCCCTGGAGCTCTGTGGTGGTTGAGATGGCAGGATGATGATTGCTGGCCTGTGCAGGGGATCAGTGGCAGCAAGGACATCCAGGATGGGGCAGTACGTGCAGACCCCTATGCGAGAGGGGAGAGAGGCCAAGCATCAGCAGGGGACGCTCCCAAAGCAATCCGTGGCCCCAATGGATTGACAAGGAGGAAGAGGATTGCCTCCCGTGAGGTGGACACCATGCAGCATGAAGGAGAGACTGCGAGGAGCCCTCTTTCTCAAGCAGGAGATGCCATGGACCATGCACTGTCGGAGGAGGGGAAGACATAGGTGGGAAGATGGGAGAGGTGGGATGGGGGAGTGTATTTCAGATTGGGTTATATTTATTTGTGCATTCCTCTTGCTACCCTGCTTCTGTAAATTGTGGCGGTAAATTAAATCTCTGTTTTCTCCCCAAATCCCTCTTTTGTTTTTTACCCGTCATCTTAGATGGTAGATTATTACCCTCCCTGTCCTTACTCTTAATCCTTGAGCCTTTTTGGTTGAGTTTTCTCTCTCCACATCCCTGTGGAGATGCAGATGGGGGAAGGAGTGAATAAATGCCCAGTCAGGGGCAGTCAACAGTCAGGCCCAGTCAGCATGGGTTTATGAAAGGCCTGACAAACGTGATCTTCTGTGACAAGGTGACCCAACTATTGGACAAGGGAAAGGCTGTGGGTATTATCTACCTAGACTTTCGAAAAGCCTTTGATACTGTTCCCCACAGAATGTTTACAGTATGAGCTTCAACAAGGCCAAGTGCCAGGTCCTGCACTTGGGCCACAACAACGCCATGCAGCACTACAGGCTTGGGGAAGTGTGGCTGGAGAGCTGTCTGGCAGAAAGGGACCTCTGGGGGTTCTAATCGACAGCCAGCTGAATATGAGCCAGCAGTGTGTCCAGGTGGCCAAGAAGGCCAATGGCATCCTGGCTTGTATTAGAAATTGTGTGACCAGCAGGAGTAGGGAGGTGATTGTCCCCCTGTACTCGACACTGGTGAGGCCACACCTTGAGTATTGTGCCCAGTTTTGGGGACCTCAATACAAGAGGGATGTCGAAGTGCTAGAGCGAGTGCAGAGGAGGCAATGAAGCTGATGAAGGGCCTGGAGAATAAATATTTTGAAGAGCAATTGAAGGAGCTGGGGCTGTTTAGTTTCAAGAAGAGGAGGCTGAGGGGAGACCTCATCACTCTCTACAAGTACCTGAAAGGACATTGTAGAGAGGTTGGTGCTGATCTCTTCTCACAGGTAATTAGTGATAAAACAAGAGGGAATGGCTTCAAACTGCAGCAGAGTAGGTTTAGACTGGACATCAGGAAAAAATTTTTCACAAACATTGGAACAGGCTGCCCAGGGAGGTGGTTGAGTCACCATCCCTGGAGGTGTTTAAGTGTCGCTTAGATGTCGTATTGGGGGATATAGTTTAGTGGTGAGCTTTGTAGAGCTGGGCTAGTAGTTGGACTTGATCATCCCAAGGGTCTTTTCCAGCCTGAATGATCTTATGATTCTGTGATTCTAAATGATCTCATGGTTCTCTGTTGTCAGCCTGGACAGTTGGCTCTGAACTGGGACAGCGGGAGGCAGGAGGTTGAAGGTTCCTGTCTTTGCTTGCTCTATTCATTAACCTAGTTACTGGCTGACATTAATAGATTTTTTTTTTAATCTGCTAGTGCTCCATATATACCCATATTTCTGCTTTAGAGGACCACATTATATTTTGTTCTATTTCTGCTAGGCAATGTGGACTGTTGTATCATGCACCAATGATGTTTTTTCCCTCTTTACATCTCCAGAATTTTGTTCTTGTTCTGGGATAGAAACAGTGATGACAATATATTTTTTTTTTTACCCTGTACTTTTTAATTGCAGCAGCTTGTCAAATGTTATTTTAAATCAAATACACTGTGGAACAAAATGTTCTTGAGATTCTCTTCCATTAGGCTAGTTTAAAGCACTTTCTTGCAAGAAAGTCTGTACCTTTTCAAGGCTGAAAGTTTGTTTAGTTTTGGTGCAGTGTGTTTTTTTTTTTTTCTTAAAAAATTGTTCTCCATGTGTTCTTTATGGGCTAAAGAGAACTTACCTGCTATAATGCTTTTTAGTTCTCTTAGGCTCAAATCTTTTACTTGGACAAATATAAGACTGAATTCCAAGACCTTGTGTTTTAGGGAGGTTGATTAAGACAAGTAAGTCTTTGCTGGGCTAGGAAAAGAGTTTTCTTTAAAGAAAAAGACAACCAAACAAACAGCAAACAACACAGGACAATCCCCCACCTTAATAACTCTTGTTTTTCTCAGCAGATGAAGGGACATGGATGATTTACAGCTACCTAAGTATCTGGTATTCTGTGTGGCATTAAATGCTACCTGACAACTTTTAGTTATTTCAAACTAATTAATCTTGCAGTATATCAGTACAGATATGAAGACTCTGTGCTGACTAAATTCGTAAACAAAATTGATTTTCTGTCTAAAAGTGTATGAATAGTCTGCATGGCTTTTTTTGTTAGTGTTAATAAAAACTGAGACTTCTTGTACTCCAGGTAAATGAAAGCTTTAGTGAGTTCTGGCAAAATCTTTGTTCTTTCTACTTTATCAGATGCCTTGGCAGTGGTTAGTGTTGTTGTTAGTGGTTTTAAGAGGTTGATAGATGCCTGTCAATTTTGTTAAAAAAAAAAAAGTTTTGTTTTGTTAAAGAGACCTTAAATGAATTGAATGGGTAACTTTATAGAGGCCTTCCAGTACTTAATGGAGGCCTCCAGGAAAGATGTGAAGGGACTCTTTATCGTGTAGTGATAGGACAAGGAGTAATGGTTTTAAACTGAAAGAAAGGGGTTTAGGTTAGACATTAGGAAGAAATTCTTTTCTGTGAGGGTCATGCGACAATGGCACAGGTTGCCCAGAGAAGCTGTGGATGCCCCCTCCCTGGAGGTGTCCAAGGCCAGACTGGATGGGGCTTTGAGCAACCTGGGCTAGTGGGAGGTGTCCCTGCCCATGGCAGGGGGGTTGGAACTAGGTGATCTTTAAGGTCCCTTCTCTAAAGGAGAATAAAGATGCAGCTTAAAAATCTTCCAGCGACTTGGGTTTAGGGAGCAATCTAAAAAAGATTCTGAATTGTTTAATTGTCAGAGTTACCCATGTGAGTCAGATCTCATCAGTACACATATTAAAAAAAAATGGGTTAGAAGAGCTTTCTTCAGGGTAGATGTTTCTGAGTCAGTGCCTCTGAGTAGTGCGTAGGATGCTCTAACCACATTCCCTAGGCTGTGTTTTTGTTTACCCAGAGGTCTCTTCTGTTTGTTTCTCTGAAATAGTTTTTTGCATTGTCTTTATTTTCTTTAGGTCACCCCAGTATATGAGGAGTGGACCACAATTGATTGGTACCAGTTTTTCTGCTTATGGGAGAAGCTGCCTGCCTCAATGAAACGGGTGGCTGAGCTGGTGGGGATTGAAGAAGGCTTTCTTGCTCGCTCTGTAAAGGGTGGAATCATAGCTAAAACGGAGAAGCAGCACAGACAAATGGCCATCCACAAAAGGTAATCACAAATGGGTGTGAATGTGCAAAGACTGAGGGCTCTAACATGTGGAGTGGACAGGCTCAAGTGCCTGTTTTCAGGAACTGGTTCACTTGCTGAGTGAGCTGATAGTTCAGAGAACCTGAACCTACTCTACTCTGGACTGAGAACACAGTTTGAACAAGGTGTTAGTGCTGATATTTTTAGAAGCAATCTTGTCTGTTTCTTTTGTGTGTTATGCTACAATACCATTCTGTCCTATGCTAGCACCTTGCATTTTGCCACGTACACTAATGTGCCCTGGATGGTGATTTTATTTCCACGTGTACTTCCTCTACAGGTTTTTCACCAGTCTTGCTCTTCTGGATTTAATCAGTGAGGTTCCCTTGAAGGATATGACCAAGAAATACGGCTGTAGTCGTGGCCAGCTTCAATCCTTGCAGCAATCTGCTGCGACCTATGCAGGTGAGTTGTCTGGGCAAAATACCCCAAGAGTCTTAGGTTAGTCTGTTTTCTTTCCTTCCCGATATGGAGATGAGACCGCCATAGTGTGGTACTAACAACAGTCAGTATTGTAAAACCACTTCCAGCTTTATAGCTTAATCTGTGGTTGCCCATGCTTTGAGATGGAACCACAGAGTGTGCTGTGGCAAGGGGGCCAGCTGAGTGGAATCAAGCAGTGCTGTAGCACACTGAGGTCTGTGTACTGTGCAGGAATATAATTTGTTCAGTACTAAGTATGGAAATAAGTACAAGTCCATTCTGAAGCTTTGCTCTAAGAGGAAAAAAGTGCCTTTCCCTGTGGGTAAAGTTTGACTTTCTATTGGTTGCAAAGTTAATAGGCCAGAAAGTATAACATTCTGGTTTTCAAAACGGAGTGAGTAGTTTCTGTGTGATTTATCACCAGGTAACAAGAGGTCAGATAGCTGTCACCTTTAGCTTGACTTCCGTAAAAGGGCTGTGTAGGAGTAGAAGTAACGGCCCACCACCATGTGACTGAAATTGGTTTTTTTTTTTCTGTTGCCTAAGTCCTCCATAACTCTGTAAGTGGGTCTTCAATTTTTAAGACAGTTTTAGCTCAATTTGTGAAACCCTATGTGTGGGTTGCAGCGTGAGTCAAAGCCCCAAAATGAAAAGGTCACGCCAACTGATGCAGCGCAGTTTAAATGAATTCTGGTAGTATAAATAACTCCTTGTAGCAGTTTCACAATTCTCTATTCCCAGTGTTAACAATTTTCACAAAAGTAATTTGGGAAGTAAAATGAACTGTTGACATGACATATAGTTAAGGAATATGATAGAAGTTGTATTCTATAATCACTGTAAAAATAGTGAGAGATGCCATGTCTTTCAGTTATTTTCATATTCTGTAGATGCAATCTGTGAGTAAGAGACTGTATTTTCCCTGCTCTTTTCCTCCTCAAGTGCTAGAGACTGCAGTTGTAACCTTTATCACAGGCTTTGCTTCCTGCTGTGCTGAAGTTCTGCAGGCCAAGTTCTGCTCTTGTGGACATCAGTGCAGACTTTCATCAAAGATCTGCAGCTTCTCTTAGTGCCTCTCATCGCTGTTTTTTCTTTCTTCTTTTCTTCAGTGTGTTTGCTTCATAGGATTCCCGTTACAGGATATGCATGTGGTTCACACTTTCAAGATTAGTGTAGCTGAAAAAGCAGTGTCATTCAGAAGTTCTACCTCACTGATAGATTTGTTATTTCTAGATCAGGTTGAGTTCTGTGAGGCCAGCTCCCAGTCATAGTTACAATAAACATGAGTTAGTTTCTGTAAGTAATGGGAAAGTGAGAAGTGTGAACTGAAAGACATTTCAGATGAGGGGGTTGGAAATGGATGTAGCTTAGAAGAACGAGCTGGAGTTAAGACATTGATGTAACTTCTGTGTTCCAGGAATGATAACGATTTTCTGTAATCGACTGGGCTGGCACAACATGGAGCTGTTGCTCTCTCAGTTCCAGAGCCGCCTCACTTTTGGGGTTCATAGGGAGCTTTGTGACTTGGTACGAGTGTCTCTGCTGAACGCACAGCGTGCTAGGACACTTTACAACGCCGGCTTTGTCACAGTGGCTGATCTTGCTAAAGCCAGTCCTGACGACGTGGCAACTGCTCTGAAGAATTCAGTGCCATTCAAAAGGTGAGGAATCAGTAAGTCCAGAAGTCAAGTAAAGGAGTTTGTAAGGTGAAGTATTACAGGATGAAACCTGTAATAAGGTGTGGCGACCTTTCGGTACATAGTGCCAAATGTTAGTTAGAAATAACTTGTAGGACTTTGTGACCGATGACAGTCATTCCATGATTATTTTGAAATCACTAGAAGTATCTTTTATATTCAGCACAAGTTTGTGAGACCTGCATTTTCTTCTTCCTCTTTTCAATGCACTGTTTAGTCCTGGGTGAACTGTTAATGCTTTCTGGAGACCTTTTGCCACCTCTAGAAAGCAGGTCCACCATATGACCAAATGAGTTGATGACTTATTACTCTATATCATTTGAGATTCTCTTGTGATTTTCATGTTAGTGCAATGACAAGCTTGCTTGATCAAGTACCTTTTGGACTATGCTATGACACCTGTCCAGTTCTTGATCCTGAAGTTTCCTTTCTTTGGCAAAGAGTACATAGAGGAGAATGGACCTGGATCTTGCCCTAGAAGGGAATGGGGACTCATCTAGGGTACATGTTTGGACACAGAAACCTGGGAATGCTTCTGGGGCATGCAGCTAGTAATGCCTTTCATTGACATCAATTCACATAGAGAAAACTGGAATAGTCATTTCCTATTCAGTGCATTATGTTTTGGGTATAGTGCTTCTGGGAAGCTGTGAAGCTAGCTGAAATGGGAGTGGAGCAGGAGAGTGTCGGCTCCTTGTGTTTGCTGTTTTCTGCATGAATGGTTACATCTGTCTGTTACCTTTCCCGTAGTGTTCGCAGGGCTGTGGATGAAGATGAAGAATCAGCAGAGGAGCGTCGGACTGTGCGCAGCATCTGGATGACTGGAATGAAAGGCTTAACTGAAAGAGAAGCAGCTTCCCTCATTGTGGAGGAAGCCCGGGGACTTCTCCAGCAGGATTTGGCGCTGATGGGAGTGCAGTGGAACCCAGAGTCTTTTCTCGAGACTGATACATCCTCTGTGCTCAGCAGTGAGTCAGAACTGGAGGACAGACTACATCGATCAAATGAAGAGCAGTCTTCTGAGTCTTCAAGGATGTTAAACAAAAAATGGTGCCTTGGTTCTCAGGCTGGAAACTTATCAAGTATTAAAAAGGGATATAAAAGGCGACTAAGTGGTAGTACAGAAACCTCCAGAATTGGGAGTGAAGTCCCGGGCAGGAGTCAGACTCAAGCAGAGGAAGGCAATGATGGTATTGTGTACAGTGCTAGAAAACGACCAAATATGTGTAGAGATAATGAGAACGTGGAAGGAATTTCTCCGGTCAAAACCAAGACAGATTCCAGGAGAGCAGTTCCAGAACTCCCTACTGAACAAGAGAAAACACCGACACTGAGAACAAAGTCTTCAGCTTCTAGACTGATAGAAAGTACCAACACGCATTTAAACCAGACTAGGAGCAAAAATACTGCTTCCAAACTGCAGAGGTTGCTTCTTGAAGATCCAAATATGCTTAAGACAGACATACAAAAGGCGCCTGCTTCCCACCCCACCACCTCTACAGATAATTTATTTTCAGACCAAAATAATAAGGAGTTCATGGAAACAGGGTCTGTAACTCACGAAGTTTCAAATTTTGTACGAATGGGAGAAATTAATCTCAGAAGGAAGGATAAAATGGAAAGATTATTTGCAGATCCTACCACCACTGACGAAGGCAGATCTAAGGGGAGAGCATGTTTTCAGGCAGCTGTTACATTGCAGGGCACTCCACACATCAGTGTGAAGACACGTAATATTGTAGGAAGTCTACTAATACCTGGTAGTGCTAGGACACAGAGAAGAGAAAATACTGATGATAAACAGAATAAAATTAAGAAAATGCAAACAGATACAAGCTGTGCTGAGGTGATGATTGATAAGCAGCAGATGGCTTTAGATGCAGATCATGGTAATGTAACTGCTGGCTGCTCTGGAAATCAACATATCCACCAAGGCAGCAGGATACAGAAGCCTGTGCATTTTTGTCCTGGTGAGGATAAATCCTGCCATGTTCAGATGGAGAATGGCGGTAAAAATGTGAGCAAAAAGAGTAATGGAATATTGTTACAAGCTGAAACACTGCAGAAAACCAGCAGTCATCCTAAGGATTTTCTGACAGTCTCTCTAGTAAAATCCAGAGGTGTTTGCAATGCAGGTGGTGTTCAGAATGGTCCATCCTCTGATCCATTTCCTGACTCTAGGGACTTTGAAGACAGCTTCCAGTTGGATACTCAAACTGAGATGATAATAAAACAGGAGGGAGCAGCTGGAATGACAGGACAGCGGGGAATACAAAGTTCAGAGCTGGCTGCGATGCCACAGCAGGAAATCTCCGAGAAACTAAGCACTTCACAGAATGAGAATGCTACTGATGAAAGGCTGGCTGCAGCAGTTAGAAAACTGGGCTTGTCGAATCCGATCACAACAAATAACATTACAGAAAACACAGCTCAGCAATGTAGTAATAAAGTTTTGGAGCCTGGAGGCCTTAATTTACAGCCTGTAGCAAAGGAAATAGAGTGTGCACCTTGCCTTAAAGAAGGTGATTTCTCAGTGACTGACTCCCAACTACACAATTTTCTACAAGGCTACCAGACTCAAAATTCAGTGAAAGGGGAGAGTGTGTCTAAAGACCTTAATAATGCAACCTCCCCTTTTAGGAGGGAGCACGTTGCACAAGAAGAATGCCATGCTGTCCCTGAAACAAGCCTGAATATGAGTGATAGCTTGCTGTTTGATGATAGCTTCAGTAATGTCAGTGACCTTTCAGCTGTTCACATCGTGGAAGCTGATAGAAAGGACCCTGTGGAGAAGCAAGAGGCTTTGCTTCCTCCAGATGGTCTTTTGCAGAACCCGAGGCCTGTTCAGAATAAATCTGGTGTCACTGGCAATCAGAAAGAGCATGAGGATCCTGCGCAGTGTAGCAACGTGTCTCTAGCATTCTCTGACCTAATAGCTGAAGTTTTAGATCATGCAAACTCCCCATCTTTTCGGGAAGATCTTCCTTCTGCATTTCCTGGTCAGTCAGGATTAAGAAACCCAGTGATTAGTAACAATGACCCCAGAGCAGAGGATTTATTAGGAGATCAAGGTGAAAACCTCCAGAGAAGCCAGCCAGCTTTAGACAAGAAAACCCATCCAGTTATGTGGACCGACCACTCCTTTGAACTAAGCCCAGGACTGCAGGATGTGTTAGACAAATGGCCTAGTCCCTCGGGCGTTGAACCAATTTCAGTAAGCTCCTGTTTGAAAGGAAAGTTAGTTGTTCCTACTGTTAATCAAGAGCCAGATCCAGTTTTTGAATCTGACTGTTGTCAGCCAGAGCCTTTGCCCACTTGCCAGGCTTCAAAAAGCTCTTGCAGGGTTAAAGAAAATGAAGTGGAAAACTCAGATCTTGAGAAAACAGACTGCGTGACACTTCCACTCAAGGGAAATAACAGAACACCCCATCCTCCACCAGACAATAATAACGGGTTTATTCCTCCAACACCCCCCAAAGAGCTTTTTCCAAAGAGTTCCGTTTCTCTTTCTGTGAAGTCTGCAAGGAAGAGAGAAGTCACCTGCATGACTGAAGAGCAGCTGATTCAGCCGCAGCAGAATAGCAAGGGCAGTGCAGATCTGCAGGTGAAACCAGTCCCTGTCAGTCTTGGGAGTGTAGACCCAGTTGAGACTGATGAAGTAAAAGATGATTCCACTATAGACCAAGGCTTTTCACTGCAGCTCTCTCAGGATGTTTTTCCACTTGTTCCCTTAAGTGCTGAAAGTTTCACTATTATTGATGTAGCGAGTGACAAAGCACTTTTCCAGACTTTTGTTGCAGAATGGAGGGAGAAAAGCAGATTCTCCATCTCAGTGGCGTGCGAAAGAACAGAAGGTCTTCTGTCTCCCAAATCGACGATTGGTGGCAAATTCAAAAAAGGTCAGTTCCCGTGTTCCAGCATGTTATTTTGTAAACAGCAGGGTGGCATCCTTAACTCAAGGCAGGAGTGGAGAAGGAAAGGATTTGCAAAAAAGGCAGAAAATTACTGATATTAATTGAAAATTATCAGTCTTAGTAAAGCAAAGGAGCTAGGTGTTAGTAGAGGATGGAGAATTGATGGCACGAATTTTGTTGGTAGGTCTTTGGTGACTGTAATGAAGTGTTGGCAACTTCTTTCTATGTGAGATCATCTAAATATTCTCAACATTTCATTGCGTATCTAGTTTTGAAATGAATCTGTGTTGTGTAGTCCCTTTATCTTGTGTATCTTTCCATGTCATAAACAAATGTTAATATATTTTAAAATGAATGATATATTTAACAGTAAACTGTACGGATTGTTCAGAGTCTCCACTGAGCAGTGCTACTTGTGGGATTGCCTCGGAACCAAGGTTAACAATTTTGCAAAAAGTAAAGTTGCTTCAATATGTGCATATGTGAAATTCAGATCAGTCTCTGGGTTCTTGCAATATTGCTTCATTTTCTTCCACAGAAGTTTTAATACGCTACAGTTTGCTGCTGTATAAACATTCTCTTCCTCTAAAATAACAAGATTAAGCAGACTTAGATTCTTTGCTGTCATATTGCCATAACAACAACATTTCTTAACTATCAAAATATACTTTTGACAGATAAATGTGAAATTTTTTTCAAAGTGGAAGGAGGGAATACATTCCTGTTTCAACTCTTGAAGAGATTACTATGAAAGGCCAGAGTTTTCTAGGGATGCTGTATGGGTGGTTGTTTCTGTTAAGAGAAAGTTTAGCTATTGTAAACATGGTTTGTTTGTTTGTTTGTTTTTCCCAAAACACCCACAAATTTTTCTCTCAATGGGTAAAAATGAAGGTATATATTGAATTTTAAGAAATTTAGGCTCAACTGCATGATTTATGTTTTCAGGATCCAAACTCTTCTCTATTTCTTGAGGCCATTTTGTAATTGTGTCTTAAAATTTATTCCTTTAGTAACTTCTCCTCAGTGGATGCAAATTAAAGATGATGGATTTCCTGTCCAAGGCTGTGAAGACATCTTGGTAGTTGGACTGGCAGTATGTTGGGGTGGAAAAGATGCATACTACATCTCCCTGCAGCAGGTACAAGACCAGACTGGTAAGTGGGTGCACAGGCTGTGCTGTGTTACGTGATGCTGCATTTCAAGAAAGCACCTTCAGCAGGTAGCTTTTTGGAAGTGTTTTGAATGTCCCAAACCCAGCTCACCTGTGTGACGGAGTGATTTATCCAGATTACTCTGCAGCCTTAAGTGTTGAACACCCTTGAAGGTGTTGCTGTAGATACATCTTTGCTGCTGTGCGATAAGGCCAGGTAATTGGCTCAGACACTGAGCATGAGTATGGTAAAATGTTCGCTTACTCCCATGCTTTCTTTAGATTACTTACTTTTCTCTTTCAACCTCTTCCAGTTTTTGCTCCCCAGAACAAATCTGACACTAGAATGCTGAACCTTACCCAATCTGTGCTACGTGGGCTCGTGGCGGGGGTTTGGTTCCTGGCTATCTTTTGTTTAGCAGTAGAGACATGGCACATTGCTTTTGGGACCCGTGTCTAGTTTGGTAAAATATGTATTATTGGTATAGATTTATCATCATTTGTTCACCATCCAGCTGTAGTTTTTTGTGCTTTAGGTGATTGTATTCAGGATTTTTTTTCTTACCTTTATTATCACACAGTGGGTAAAAAGGGGATTTTTGCTTGTATCTCCTGCCTTAGAAATCAGTATGAGTTTGGCACCACCACCTTTGGACAAAAACCTGTCTGTGACAGAGAGACTGCAGCATCTGCAGTGGTACCTGCAGAAGAAGCCCGCGCAGGAGCGCTCACTTGTCATGTATAACTTCATTCAGCACTACAAGACTCTGGTGATGGCTTGTGGCATCTCCTTGGAAGGAAGTTTTGAAGACCCAAAGGTTTGCCGGATTAAGAAATTTCTCTCATGTAAAACTATTCGTTGAAACACACCAGTGGAAAGACAGGAGTACCTTCTGGTTCTTTCCTTCTGTTACTTAGATTTCAGTATGCACACCTGTCAGGGAGGTTAGTGAAATTTTCTTCGATTGAGAAATTTAGGACAATATTTAGAGGAGATTTCATTTGCTGTCTGTGTTCATGGTGCCCGCAAGAGAAACAGAGCAGGTTCATTGATTGGTTAACACATTAATCTTTCATGCCTGATTGCTTGCGGGGGGAGTATGAGTTTAGATCTCTTCCCTATCCCAGAGGACAGGGCTGAAGTCTTGTTTCTATGAGCAGCTTGGGACTAAAATGGCAGAAGTGCTTCTGCTCAGATTATTGATTCGGAGAGCAGAAGACTTTGTAAGCAAGCGATCTACCTGCTATGTGTATGGATCATCAGGCCGCCGTCATTGTCTCAAAAAAACCCAAAGTGTATGGATAATTTTAAAAACGTTGAGTACCATTTGTAACCCAAATGAAAGACTGGGAAGCGGTCTTCTCATCCATGTTAGGAAAAGCTCTACGTGCATAGAAATTTCTGGTGTTGATTTTTAAAGTTTGCATCACCCATTGGCTGAATAGCATCATGGCAATATTAAAGTCTGCAGATAAGTAGCTAAGGTGTTCAAAACAAAGACAAACTTAGTTTTTCATACTGATACATAGTTTTAGGATAAAATTAAAGAAAAATAAAAGCAACACCTTTCCCTGCACTGTTCGGCCTCCCTCACCTGCCCGGTTGCCCCTGCAAAACAGGTATGGGGCTCTAGACAATGAGAGCCAGGCCAAGGAAGAGTCAGTGGAGGGTTCACCCATAGGGCTGTCTAGGGTGAGTCACTCGGATACACGCGTTAGGACTTCTTCATCTAAGAAAAAAAGGAGGGTAATTGTAATTGGAGACTCCCTCCTGAGGGGAACAGAGGGCCCTGTCTGCCGCCCTGATCCGACCCACAGGGAAGTCTGCTGCCTCCCTGGGGCCCAAGTTGAGGATGTTATCAAGAAGCTTCCTGGTCTGGTCAAACCCACGGACTATTACGTGCTTTTGGTTATGCAGATCGGTAATGATGAGATAGTAGAGAGACGGCCAGAAGCAATAAAAAGGGACTTTAGGGCACTGGGGCAGATGCTAGAAGGATCAGGCGCACAGGTTGTGTTTGCCTCTATTCCTTCAATTATGAGGGAAAATAGTGGTAGGTTTGACAAAGTGCAGCAGATTAATACTTGGCTAAAGGGGTGGTGCCAGCGGTCTAGCTTTGGATTTTTTAACCATGGGGAGATCTACAAGGCACCTGATCTACTGAAACAAGCTGGGGTTCAAATGACACAAAGGGAAAAAAGGATCCTTGGTCATGAGCTGGCGGGACTCATAGAGCGTTCTTTAAACTAGATATGAAGGGGGATGGGGTTATAGCTGGGATTGCAACGGGGCAGTGCTCTAGAAATCATGAGGACCGGGTGGCCTTCCATCCCCCTAGGGTGAGATCAGTGTGCTCAGCTTGCTCCCTGAAATGCTTATACACCAATGCACGCAGCATGGGGAATAAGCAGGAGGAGCTGGAAACCTGGGTTCGGGCAGGAGATTATGATCTGGTGGCAATTACAGAGACATGGTGGGACAGCTCACATGACTGGAATGTGGTCATGGGTGGCTATGTCCTTTTCAGGAAAGACAGGGCAGCCAGGCGAGGTGGTGGAATCGCTCTTTACGTGAAAGAGCAACTACAATGTCTTGAATACCATCCAGGCATGGATGAGGAGCAAGTTGAGAGTGTATGGATTAGAATTAAGGGGCAGGCTGGCAGGAGAGATACTATTGTGGGTGTCTATTACAGGCCACCAGATCAGGGTGAGGAAGTTGATGAGGCCTTCTACGGGCAGCTGAGAGCGGTCTCACCATCACAGGCCCTGGTTGTCGTGGGGAATTTTAACTTCCCTGATATTTGCTGGAAGGACAACTCAGCCAGCCAGCCACAGTCCAGGAGGTTCCTCCAGTGCATCGATGATAATTTTCTGATGCAAATGGTGGAGGAGCCGACTAGGAGAGGAGCACTGCTGGACCTCATCCTCGCTAACAAGGAGGATCTGGTTGAAGCAGTAAAGGTTGAGGGCTGCCTTGGCTGCAGTGACCATGAAATGGTGGAGTTCAGGATCTCATGTAGCAGAAACAAAATAGCAAGCAGAATTGCAACCCTGGACTTTGCCAAGGCAAACTTTGGATTTTTCAAACAATTACTCGAGAAAATTCCATGGGCAAGGCTGTTTGAAGGTAAAGGGGCCCAAGATAGTTGGTTAGCGTTCAGGGACTGCTTCTACCGTACTCAAGATCAGAGCATCCCGACACGTAGGAAGTCAAGGAAGGGAGCCAGGAGACCTGCGTGGCTAAACAGGGATCTGCTGGGTAAGCTCAAGTGCAAGAGGAGAATTTACAGATCTTGGAAGGCGAGGCTGGCCACTTGGGAAGAATATAAGGCTGTTGTCCGAGTATGTAGGGAGGCAACTAGGAAAGCAAAGGCCTCCCTAGAATTGAACCTGGCGAGAGGGGTCAAGGACAACAGGAAGAGCTTTTTCAAATACGTGGCAGATAAAACTAACACCAGAGGCAATGTAGGGCCACTGATGAATGAGGTGGGTGCCTTGGTGACAGATGATACAGAGAAGGCAGAGTTACTGAATGCCTTCTTTGCCTCTGTCTACTCTGCCGGAGGCTGTCCTGAGGAGCCCTGTTCCCCTGAGGCCTCAGAGGAAGTCAGGGCAGTGGAGGAGTTTGCTTTAGTCGATGAGGACGGGGTTAGGGACCAATTAAGCAATCTGGACATCCATAAATCCATGGGTCCAGATGGGATGCATCCATGGGTGCTGAGGGAGCTGGCTGATGTCATTGCTAGACCACTCTCCATCATCTTTGCCAAGTCTTGGGAGACGGGAGAGGTGCCTGAGGACTGGAGGGAAGCAAATGTCACTCCAGTCTTCAAAAAGGGCAAGAAGGAGGACCCGGGTAACTATAGACCGGTCAGCCTCACCTCCATCCCTGGGAAAGTGATGGAACGACTTATCCTTGGTGCCATCTCAAGGCATATCAGGGATAAGAGGGTCATTAGAGACAGTCAACATGGCTTCACCAAAGGGAAGTCGTGCTTGACTAACCTCATAGCCTTTTATGAGGATATAACAAGGTGGATAGATGATGGCAGAGCGGTGGATGTGGTCTACCTTGACTTCAGTAAAGCATTTGACACAGTCTCCCACAGCATCCTTGCTGCTAAACTGAGGAACTGTGGTCTAGACTCTCGGGTAGTGAGGTGGACTGCGAACTGAGGGGTGACCTCATTAATGTTTACAAATTGGAATACAATGTTTACAAATGTTTACAAATTGGAAGGGACCTCGAAAGATCATCAAGTCCAATCCCCCTGCCAGAGCAGGAATGCCTAGACTATGCCACACAGGAACGTGTCCAGGCAGGTCTTGAATGTCTCCAGAGAAGGAGACTCCACAACCTCTCTGGGCAGCCTGTTCCAGGGCTCCATCACCCTCACTGAGAAGAAGTTTCTTCTCGAGTTTAAGCGGAACCTCTTATGTTCCAGTTTCAGCCCATTACCCCTTGTCCTATCAGTGGTTGTCACCGAGAAGAGCCTGGCTCCATTCTCGTGACACTCACCCTTGATATATTTGTAAACATTAATGAGGTCACCCCTCAGCCTCCTCTTCTCCAAACTAAAGAGCCCCAGCTCCCTCAGTCTTTTCTCATAAGGGAGATGCTCCACTCCCTTAATCATCCTAGTTGCCCTGTGCTGGACTCTCTCCAGCAGTTCCCTGTCTTTCTTGAACTGAGGGGCCCAGAACTGGACACAATATTCCAGATGGGGTCTCACCAGGGCAGAGTAGAGGGGAAGGAGGACCTCTCTTGACCTACTAACCACCTCCCTTCTAATACACCCCAGGATGCCATTGGCCTTCCTGGCCACAAGGGTACAGTGCTGGCTCATGGTCATCCTCCTGTCCACCAAGACTCCCAGGTCCCTTTCCCCTGTGCTGCTCTCTAATAAGTCATTCCCCAACTTATACTGGAACCCGAGGTTGTTCCTACCCAGATGCAAGACCCTACATTTACCCTTGTTATATTTCATGAAATTTTTCCCCGCCCAACCCTCCAGCCTGTCCAGGTCTCGCTGAATGGCAGCACAGCCTTCTGGTGTGTCAGCCACTCCTCCCAGCTTGGTGTCATCAGCAAACTTGCTGATAGTACTCTCTAGTCCCTCATCCAAGTCATCGATGAATATATTGAATAATACTGGTCCCAGTACCGACCCTTGAGGCACTCCACTGGATACAGGTCTCCAACCAGACTCCGCCCCCTTGATCACCACTCTTTGGCTTCTTCCCCTTAGCCAGTTCGCAGTCCACCTCACTACCCGAGAGTCTAGACCACAGTTCCTCAGTTTAGCAGCAAGGATGCTGTGGGAGACTGTGTCAAATGCTTTACTGAAGTCAAGGTAGACCACATCCACCGCTCTGCCATCATCTATCCACCTTGTTATATCCTCATAAAAGGCTATGAGGTTAGTCAAGCACGACTTCCCTTTGGTGAAGCCATGTTGACTGTCTCTAATGACCCTCTTATCCCTGATATGCCTTGAGATGGCACCAAGGATAAGTCGTTCCATCACTTTCCCAGGGATGGAGGTGAGGCTGACCGGTCTATAGTTACCCGGGTCCTCCTTCTTGCCCTTTTTGAAGACTGGAGTGACATTTGCTTCCCTCCAGTCCTCAGGCACCTCTCCCGTCTCCCAAGACTTGGCAAAGATGATGGAGAGTGGGCACCCAGACAGAGGCCCAAGGTAAGCATGTGGGTGTTCAGGCCTCGGGCTGCAGAGAATGCCGGAGCCTGTCACTGGCCATGGAGGGTAGTGGAGGCGACGCCTGTGTCCGATGTGACCAGATGAGCGATCTGCTCAGCCTGGTGGCTGAACTGAAGGAGGAAGTAGAAAGGCTGATGTGCATTAGGGAGTCGGAGAGAGAGATAGATCGGTGGAGTCACGTCCTGAATGGCAAGCAGCAAGCTCCGCAAAGAGCTGAATATCCCCCCACCTCTGGCCATCAGGCAAAAGGGGGGGACCTAAAGGATAGGGAGGAGTGGAAGCAGGTGCCTGCCAGGAGAGGAAGGAAAATCCCTGCTCGGCCTCCCTCAAAGAGCCTGTCTCCGTCCTCGTGACACTTCCCCTTGACATATTTAAAAACATTAATGAGGTCACTCCTCAGCCTCCTCTTCTCCAAGCTCAAGAGACCCAGCTCCTTCAGCCTTTCCTCATAAGGGAGATGCTCCACTCCCTTCACCATCTTTGTGGCTCTGCGCTGGACTCTCACGAGCAACTCCCTGTCCTTCTTGAACTGAGGGGCCCAGAACTGAACACAATATTCCAGATGCGGCCTCACCAGGGCAGAGTAGAGGGGAAGGAGAACCTCTCTTGATCTACTTGCTACTCCCCTTCTAGCACACCCCAGGACACCATTGGCCTTCTTGGCCACGAGGGCACATTGCTGGCTCATGGTCATCCTGCTGTCCACTAGAACCCCCAGGTCGCTTTCCCCTACGCTGCTCTCCAGCACGGCAGTCCCCTTTCCTCCTTGTGTGTGTGTGTATACATATATATATATATGTGGTTTTTTACTTTCTGCTTGCGTCATAGAGTCAGTGCAGAAACCTGTGTTTCATCCTATTTTGACACAAGAAATTGAAATATAGGTATAAGTGAAATTGCTTTGAAGACAGTGGGAGGCTTACTGAGAATAAAATTTGCCTTGCAGAATTCTTTGTGCTAGTCCTGGTGTGCAAAATGTAGGAGAGCTAATATTCTAAAGCAATAACAAGTTCTAATTTTTACAAAGTCGGTTTTCAGATTAAACATGTTTTGATTCTGATTTTCATATTTAATCTCCTTTGTATTAGGTTTTCAATAAATAAAAAAATGAGGACAACACTTTGAATTGTGTGTAGTTGGCAAAGGGTAAGGTTTTCAGATATGCAGAATTAACTTTGAGTGAGAATAGTGCCTTTCAGACTTGCTTCCTCCTGAAGGTTTTGTCTGAAATCACATAACCTTTCCATGAACTATTTTGTTCTGCCTGCCAAATGGAGTAGGATCACCTGCACTATAACCTTGCAGTAACGCCCAGTTCAATATTTACATTGTGTTCTGACTAAAACGGAAACGAGGTCTCACGGAGGTCTCCCCGTTTTTCCAGGTGGCGTGCTGGCTGCTTGACTCTGGCTCAAAGGAACGGACGCTTCACAACATGGTGACCAGCTTTGTCCCCCACGAGCTACCTCTGCTGGAAGGGGTAGGCGCTGGCCAAGGGGTGCAGAGCCTGGGGCTCAGCGCCAGCAGAGACCATTCTGGGCGGTACAGGGCAGCTATAGAATCTGTGCTTATCTTCAGTGTCATGAACCAACTCCATGATGAATTGCAGAAGGAAAATCTGACAGGTAAAGACATCTTCTCCACTTGGGCACAAGGACGGAGAGTACAGGTAGTTGTGCTACCACAGGATGAATGATTAGCGGAGAGGAGAATAGATTTGGAAGTTCTTGTCTGAGTATATTCTGTGGCAAAGTGTTCATTTGTTAAGAGAAAAGAAGCAACTTCCCTCGGAAGTACATCTGTTTTGTCAAAAAAAATAATTCTAAATTAAAATATAATTTTTATATCCCAAATATCCACCGGTTCTATTGGTTAAGGCAATAGCAGAGACTGTTCTAAGTCTCCGAACCAAGCAGATTGGTACCTCCTGGGTGAGTAACATGGCCATTCTGAGGGGGCTTTTGGGTCTGTCTGTGGTTTCTCATGAACATTTTCAAAATCTTTTGCATTTCCTTGTCCAAAGCAACTCCTAAAATCCTCATGTATTTCCTGAAGGAGATTTTTTGCTCGTTGGCCTGGCCGTATAGCATTGCCATGTTATATGTTGTGTCCATGAAACTTTTGTGATCCCGTAGTGAACAATCCAGTATGTTTGGACTAATATTTGCTGAATGCTTATCTCCATTTAAAAACAAGCAAACAAAACAAAGAAACCCTCAAATCACATAACCTATTGGTGGACTTTATGATTGTTTCCCCTAAATTGTATCCAAAGCCTAAGAATAGGGTCCAGTCTCACTGATGTCTTTTATTGAAAATTTACCACATCAGTTACAATCATGACAGCTAAATGTTAGAACATTTTTAAAGATGTGGGTGGTGGAATGAAAGTGTATCAAGTTAGAAAGCTTTACATGAAGCTTGTCTGCGGTTTATAAAATGCTTATATACAGACAGAGATATATGTTAGTGGAAAAAAAAAAGAACGGGAGTTGTTATTCTCTTAAATACTTTTGTGATAAAAAGTTTTGGAATACTTAATAGGAAATATTTCTTACTGTGAAATATTCCAGCAACAAAAGTATTTAAACTAAATCTATGTTAAAAGATTTTAGTGTGTCAGGACTTGCAGGATTTTAAAACCTGAAGATTCCCCAGTTGTGTGGTTTTTTTTTTCTTTTTCTCAATCTGTTGATCTGCAGTTGGTCCTGGTTTTGGCATTACAAAAGTTTTTCTTGGGACTTCCTACAGATGTATTTTCTAAAGTGGAGATGCCCACCCGTTATTGCTTGGCTCTGCTGGAGCTGAATGGCATCGGTTTCAGCACAACAGCCTACGAAACCCAGAAGCAGGTCATGCAAGCTAAGCTGAGCGAGATCGAGATGAAGGCCTATCAGCTGGCAGGTCACAGCTTCTCCTTGACCAGCCCTGATGACATCGCAGAGGTATGTGAGCAATAGGGTGGGAGAAGGAGAACTTCCTTGGAAGTTACTCCCAGGAGGCTTTTGCCTAGAAAAAAAACAAACCCTCTTGGGCAGACTGAGCGTGAAGAAAAGACAAAACACAAATTGAACTCTTCTTGGAGTTCATTTGTCTTTACACTGATGAGCCCACTGCCTGCAAGGTGCTGTGCTTCTCCTGCTTATTACTGATCATTCTGATTTCTGCGAACTTCAGCAGAAATCAAGAAGGTAGAAGTGGAAATAAACATGCTGGAAATAAGAACCAAGTGGAAATAAGCATGTTGTTGTTTGTGTAGGACCTTGGCTTCTCATGTCTCATGAGATGATTTTTCAGTTAAATGGCTTTAGGAGTATTTTGGATGAATGGTGAGGGACTAGAGAAGCTTTTTTGCAATACCAGTATTCTGCACATGAGATGTGATGTGAATATCACATAATTTGAGTCTAAGAATTGTTGTAGTGAATAAGTTGCTTTGTTACCCTTGTCCCTGTAGAGGCATGGAAAAGGAGGAAAGGCTGCTTTAAAAGCTTTAAATCCCCTACTGCCTGTTTTTAAGAACCTGTAAAGAATGGATTTTTTTGTTTGTTTTAAACCTAAGAAACAGATTTCTATGTAAATTAGCTGTACTTTTATTCCTGAAGAGCTTTACTATATGTATTTTTAATGTACACTACATGGAATAGATTATAATTGCTGTGCATGGTTTTTTTTCTCATTTATCTCTATTTTGTGTACTAATCTCATGCTGAGGGGCCATACTTTATATGGAAATAGCCATACTTTAAATGGAAATAGCCATCACTAAAAGAAATTCCACAGAAATACTACTCCTTTTGTTGAAAATGCAGAAGTTTTGCTCAGTAACAGTAGTCTGAGTTAAAACTCCTGAAATAATGCTCAACTCCAATTTCACTCTGCTTCATGGAAAAGGAGAAAGAAAGTGTGGTTTGTTTTTTTTTTGAAATGCTGTTCTCTGAACTACGGAAGATTGTTTCTCATCTGGAAATATTTTTAGGAATCATTCAAAGTATCTTGTAGAGGTTAGTAGAGCTCTACCCTTCTCATTTTGTCAGCAAAATTTTTGTGCTACAAAAATGTGTGAGAGAAATGCTTCTATTCTCTTCTGCCAGCTGCGAAGTGAAACACAATAGCTGCTAAATAGTGTGTAGTGCTATGTAGAAACATAGAATGAAAAATAAAGAACTGTGTTCTGTCGGTCAGCAAATGAGCATATACTTAGTTTTCCAGTTCTTGGCAATTTTTTGGAAATACTAACGCTCTGGGTATTCTATGAAAGTCTGTGCCACCATCTCCTTCTCCGCCACTCCTGTTACTCTGAAGTGTGCTCCCTGCTTACACTTATTTTTTTCACCAATGTTCTTCCCACTTTTAGTTGTCTTAACATCGTGTTTTATTACAGTTGACTGTCAGCAGTAACCTCACTTATTGGATGGAGTTAATTACCCTTTCTAAAAACATACGTCTGAATTCAAACTTACGGTGTTGAGAAAATGAGATTTTAGATTGCATTTTGTAGTTAATTAAAATGAGGAGGGATGACTCTGATAGCAGAGATCTTTAATCAGCTTTTTAATTACCTGGAGCACTCGTACTATCCTTAGGTTGGAACGATCTGTTTAAGTGCTTAGTTGCTTTTTGTTTTCTCCTGGGAACAGCATGCAGAAACCGATTTGAAATTCTGGCCTTTTTCAGGTTTTGTTCCTGGAGCTGAAGTTGCCACAAAATGGAGATGTGAAAGTTCAAGGGAGCAAGAAAACTCTGGGTTACACCAGAAGAACAACTGCTAAAGGAAGCAGGGTTAGGTTGAGCAAGCAGCTCAGTACAACCAAGGTACAGTAAAGTCTGGTTCTAGTCTGAAAGGGGCTGTAAAAATAACTCCCTCTTAATTCACACATCTGCTGCTTGGATACGACGAGTGAAGTATGCTGACTTAAATGAAAGCAAATTTTAACTGCCTTTTGCTCCCTCATTAACCACTGGAAGTTCAAACTGGATTCTGCCTTCTTTGTTAGGAGAGTTATTAACTCCTCCTGTTCTCCTAAAGCCTGAGTGTAGTGAGGACATGACTATAAATAGCAGGCTTCAACAAGAATACACCGGGCAGAATTTGATTTCTCAAACCACATGCAAGGCCAAAATAGCACAATAATTCTGTAAAGCCAATAGTAGAAGCTTCAATTTTTCAACATCAGCTTAAATACCGTGGTGATTAAATGCAGTATTTTCTCTGCCTGGTACTACCTTATCTGTATTTTGTGCTTCAGAGAATTTCTCTCAGAGTGGCTGATCTGACGACTTATCAAATTTAGTGTATCAAAAGCTTCTATATATGTCAAGGCTATTGACATGCTTGCCAGTTGATAAATACTGTGGAGCTGCATTAATACCAGCTGCTGCAGGCTAATGGGTGCTCTTGCCAGACAAGCGATGTTAGCAGATATCTATGTTCCCTGTTTTCGGGACTCATTAATCTGCGTTGTTTTCTTCGTTTCCCATTGCTCTGTGCAGCCAGTGCTTGGAAGATAAGTATCGATTTCTGAAACTCAAGTGACAGTGAGGAAGTGAGCACGGTGGTGGCGGCAGAGCAGGGAGCAAGAAGCAAAGTGAGGATTTCCTCCTCCTGCGATGTGGAGGGACGAGGCTGCAGCTGCCTGCTGTGTGCACAAAGATGTTATTTTGAGAAGCGTTTACACGCTGCTGTCTTTTGAAAGTCTTGTTTAGCCCCTTCATATTTCTGATTTGACTGAAAGGATTTGATTGCTAGTGATCAGCTTTGTCTCTCGAGGAACGTGGTCCAGAGCTTCATTTTATGTGTCCCTGGTGTACGGCTAGGAGAGAGCAAGGAGAAAAATACACAAGAGGATCACAGAATCACAGAATATCAGGGGTTGGAAGGGACCTCAAAAGATCGTCTAGTCCAGCCTCCCTGCCAGAGCAGGATCACCTACAGTAGATCGCTCAGGAACGCGTCCAGACGGGTTTTGAATGTCTCCAGAGAAGGAGACTCCACAACCTCCCTGGGCAGCCTGTGCCAGTGCTCTGTCACCCTCACTGTGAAAAAGTGTTTTCTAATATTTTTGTGGACCCTCCCATGTTTCAGTTTGAGCCCATTGCCCCTTGTCCTGTCAGTGGACACCGCTGAAAAGAGCCTGGCTCCGTCCTCCTGACACTCCCCCTTGACATATTTAAAAACATTAATGAGGTCACCCCTCAGCCTCCTCTTCTCCAAGCTAAAGAGACCCAGCTCCTTCAGCCTTTCCTCATCAGGGAGATGTTCCACTCCCTTCATGGCTCTGCGCTGGACTCTCTTAAGCAGTTCCCTGTCCTTCTTGAACTGAGGGGCCCAGAACTGGACACGATATTCCAGATGCGGCCTCACCAGGGCAGAGTAGAGGGGCAGAAAGACCTCTCTTGACCTCCTAGCTACCCCCCTTCTAATACACCCCAGGATGCCATTGGCCTTCTTGACCACGAGGGCTCATTGCTGGCTCATGGTCATCCTGCTGTCCACTAGAACCCCCAGGTCCTTTTTCCCTGCGCTGCTCTCCAGCAGGGCAGTCCCCAACCTATACTGGCACATGGGGTTATTCTTTCCCAAGTGCAAAACTCTGCACTTGTCCTTGTTGAATTTCATCAGATTTCTCCCTGTCCAGCCCTCCAGCCTGTCAAGGTCTCTCTGAATGGCAGCACATCCTTCTGGTGTGTCAACCACTCCTCCCAGTTTTGTGTCATCAGCAAACTTGCTGACAACATTCTCTAATCCCTCGTCCAGGCCATTGATGAATATATTGAACAGCACCGGCCCCAGTACCGACCCCTGAGGGACCCCACTAGACACAGGCCTCCAGTCAGACTCTGCCCCATTGACCACAGCTTTCTGACTTCTTCCCTTCAACCACTTAGCAACCCACCTCACTACTCGGTCATCCAGACCACACTTCCTCAGGATGGAGGAGAAGCATTAACACTGGGCAAGAGGAGACGCTGTAGGAGACCTATGGCAAATGGTGCTTTATTTGGTCATTTCAGGTGATGTATTGGTTGGTGGAGACCAAGAGTGATGGTGAGGATGCAAAAGTCCAAAGAGAAGTGATTGTTTCCTATGTGTAATAAAACTGCAGCAGTGTCTCATGGTGCATTGATTGTCCAGGTGTCAGCAATATAAGTGGAGGGGATATCCATTTAATATGAAGTCGGTGACACTCAAAGCTCACTGTGGGTCAAGGAGTCACTTCTCCCTGCAGAAACTTTTATTTATAAAGCTTTAAAGGCAGTTGATCATAGCTGTGCCCTCTTTTGTGCCCTCTTCTCCCCACAAGGATGTTCTGGAGAAATTAAAGACACTTCACCCATTGCCAGGACTGATACTGGAATGGAGGAGGATCAACAATGCCATTACTAAAGTGGTGTTTCCACTACAGAGGGAAAAGAGATTGAATTCCACACTGGGAATGGAAAGGATATATCCAGTGTCACAGACTCACACAGCTACAGGTAAAGAAATGCATGAAAAAGCCTCACTTCTTACTATTTTTTTTCGTTTTTTTATATGTATATGTGTGTGTGTGGGGGGCAGTTTTTCTTTGGAGAAAAGATAGGAAATCAAGCTTGTGCTCTACTTAAGGCAAATTAAAATGCTGAAATATTTTCATGTGAAATAATTCACGTGAACCTGCCCTAAAAATCTAGATGTGTTAAAATAGCTTTTGTGTTCACTGAACACTGTTATTCATTCCTTGCACATATGAGTATGTAAAACTCTGACCTCAAGGACAGGCTCTGGATTTGGGACTTTCTTATTATTGATACAGAAATGCTTCAGGGGAACCATTTCAAGACCATTAAACTTAAATTATTTTAATTTTCTTCACTTTTCTCAGTGGTTGTGTCCTGTCCCATCCTCCTGCACCTGTTTTTTGAAGATAAGGGTCTGTCTTCAGCTGTGTTAAGTTAGAGACTCCTTATGGACCCTTACTTAGTTCTGCCTTGTCTTCCTTCTCAGGCCGAATAACCTTCACAGAGCCAAATATCCAGAATGTTCCAAGGGATTTTGAGATTGAAATACCAACTGTGGTTGAAGAGAGCCCACCCTCCAGAGCCCATGGAAATGTTAATCCTTTTTCTGTTTCTGGGGGCAGGTAGGAGGATCTTGGCAAAGCTTCTGCCTACTTTTCTGGTCTTTGTGTGGTTGAGTTGTCAAATTTCTCTTTTCTGACTTCACCTGTGACTGCTGTCATGTTAGTGAGACTTATTACTCAATGTTTCTCTTACAGTTTCATGGGACTGCATACAAAAAAAAAGTATCACATGAAGGACCTAATAATACTAACAACATGTGGCCACTTGCTTTTTTAAATTCTTTATGAAACCCTATAGTGAGAGTAGCATTATGCTCCCAACTGTTGGATGGAAAACCTGAGTCTGAAAAGTAACTAAACTGAAGTTACGATCTGGTTTGACTCTCTAAGAGCTACTCTGAAAGAGGGTAGGATAGTGTGGAAGAAGCAGAAGAAAGTTCATCTGGTTTACGCTGTGCAGCTCCTTGCATACGGGAACATGGGTGAACATATTTTTCACTTTTTCTTTATTATTTAATAAATAAATCACAATAAAATTGTGATAATGATCCTGCAAAAGCTACCAGGTAGCAGTGCCAGTGCCTGAACAACTGTGTGTACTCCAGTGAAATATCAAGGTGGATCTTTTAGCAGCTGGCTTGTGAGCTTTGGGGCTTCATGCTTGGTGGTGGTTTCTGTCCTTTCAGTTTTTCTTTCCATTGAGGTTCTCAGCCTGCATGTGTCACCTGAGTGACTCTTATAATCTTTTTTCCCATAGCAAGAAGTGAGAAATTTGATAAGTTTTTGGCTCTTCTGTCTTTCCCTGCCACCATATGTCTAACATCCTTGTGCCTGGAGTAGTTCACGGGAAGACAGCCCAGGTGGAACAGGATCTTGTCCATGTCTCTTCAGACGAACCAGGCCTAGCCATGGAGGCAGAAAGGTTGTTCTGAGAAATAGCTCTGGCAGTGCTCAGGCTTGTGGCAGCTTTGCAGGAGAGTTGGAGTGTGGGCTGGGTTCTCCAAGCCTTCCCGGTAGAGAAGCAGCCCATCGAAGGGGTTGGAGTGCTTGCCCAACTTGGAGAGAGGTCTGCTGCTCAGGCTGACTTTTTGGGATGACATTCCTTAGTTAAGCAGTCACTGTGTGAGGAAGATGGGCAATCCTAAAGGCACAGAAATGATTGCTGGCACAAAAGAAGCTGTCATGCAGCCCAAACCTGATAAGTCTTTCAAACTTTGGTCCAAACTTTTATCTCAGTAATCACTGTTACTACTCCTCTTCCTCTTGTTGGAAGAAACTTCTGACCAAAGAAGTGTAGCTAAATTAGATCATAGTAGAAAACCTGTACCCGTTCAACTAGATTGGGAACCTGTGCTGGACACTGTGACTCTTATGTTCCATTATGTTGTCCCTGACCTTTACTTCTTTTGAAAGATAAGTCACAGAAATAAAATTTCATGTCCTTGGTCCCCACCACCCCTGAAATGACAAGGCATTAGAAGAAAAAAGAGTGCACAAGAGTGTGATGTCTGTTCTGCCCTTTGCTGAAATGACCTAGTTGAGAGGTGGTGTCCCTGCCCACGACAGGGAGGTTGGATTAAAATGATCTCTAGGGTCCCTTCCAGTGTAGGCCATTCTATGATTCTAAGAAATTGCTCAGATCCTTGACCCAAACATCATAGGACTTATAAAGGCCTTTTTACTTCCATTGAAGAACCCAATGGGCTGACCGGTACACTTGTACTGACCAGGAGTAGGTGGTGTGAATGGTGTTGCAGCTGCGCGCCATTCGGGGCAGGCACTCGTGGATCCAGTTCCATCTGCAGCTACGAGTGGCTTGGTGGGACAGGAGAGCTAAGTGAGCTCTGAGAGGCTGCAGAGCACCTGCTCTCCCTGTAAACTTCTGGCCTTCTGGAAAAGAAAAGCCAGTTGCTTTGGGGCAGTTTTTTGCTTGGTCTTTAGAGAGGAAATGTGCAGTGTTTTAGAAGCATGTCTCTGCAGCTTCTGCTCTTCTTTAGAGGCTTACTTGTTGTCCTTGTTTGAGCTAAAACCCCCAATTCCGTTCAGGAATTTTTACTTTCCAGTTTAGTTTCTTCTAAAAGGCTGCACTTTCTGAAGTTAGCAGCGTGCTTTCACAGACAGTGTGTGCTACTGGCAGTGATAACACCTGATGTTTACAGTTACTGCCTGGGACTGGTACAAGAGCAGAAAGGCTCTTGCTTATACTTACTCCTGTAGTGACCAAGGCCACTGCTGGCTCTTGTGTGCCACGCTAGGGATGCCAGGTAGTAAGAGGGGTCACATTGAAGTAAAAAGTTGCACCTCTGAAGAGTAATAGACAGGACAGGTGACCGACGAGAGTATTCCATTCCATATACATCGTATTTAGTATAAATTGAGTGATCACGAGAGTTTCGACCCTCCCTTCTTTTCTGCTTTCTGCAATGACTGGTATCCAGGGAGGATTCCCTCCAATCTCCTGCTTTTGATCCTGATCCTGAGTTCCCGAATCCAGCTCCCTGTATCCAGCTCCCACCGCTGCTGAGCCTGGGGCTTCCCCAGTGCCTCCTGCTCTGCAGCATCAGTGGGGATTGCTATCAGGGAGGAGTCGGGTTCGATATTTGGCTTATATATAGTTGTATATGGTTCTTTATTTTTATCAGTTCACTATTATTTCCATTATTGTTTCATCAAAGCCATTCTAGTTTTTCTTCTCTAACCTGTAAGTGTCTCTGCCTCATTTGCTTTTCCTTCCCCTTTGGGGGGGGAAGAGGGGGTTAGAGAGCGTCTGTCCACATTTAGTGGCCAGCCCAGCCCTAACCTGTGACGTTTGTCTGCGTGTGTGCGTGCAGTGATGAGGCTGATATTGAGGAGGAAATCTCTGTCTCTGCTACATGTGGGCTGGTGTAGGCATTCTGCATAGGAGAATGATGTTGAGAGAAGACTTGACACTCAAGGTGGGGTGTTGAATTTTTTAGGATTCCTGTAGGACTCTGTTGTGGTTCGAGCCGAGTTACCTGCGGGAAGGAAACAAAGGAACCATGGGGTCGCTCCCTCCCCCCCCTACCGAGAGTGAGGGGAAGAGCCCGAAAGGAGCTCAGGCAAAGGCCTCCAGGGGTTGAGATAAAAACAGTTTAATGGTGAACATAAAATGGTAACAATAACAGTGAAATAACAGTAACGTTTAACCAGATATAATGCGAGTAACATGTAACGCGGAGCTCACCTCCCGACCGGACCGGAAACCGCCCGAGCGCCCACCCCTACCGCTCCATGTATATATACCCTGAGCATGACATCACGATGGTATCGAATATCCCTTTGACTAGCGACCCCCTATGCCCAGATAGCTCCTTTACTGAGAATTAACCCTATCCTAGCTGAACCCAGTACATTATCCACCCCTTATTCTATACCATCTACGTCATGCTCAGATCTCACGCTTTACAATTATCATTCGCTTAATCTATACACTCCTTCCAGTATAGCCTTTGAGTTCATGGCTTCAAGGTTCCATTCATTGTAACAGTTCTTTAGGGTAGGAGGGAATGGTGCTTAATTGTGGTATACTTCGTCCAAAACACGCTGTATTTTTTCATGTTCTGTGTCCACGGTCTGAAGCTTGAAAAAAACCCGTCATTTAAGGGAAGTCACTGGGCGCCACCTCAGGTTCCCTTATCGCTGTCCCTCCCTCGTTTTCATCGTAGTCTATCCTGTGTTGGTCTGGGTCTTTCTTACTGTAATATTAATCAACATGACACATAATAACAGCAGCAGTGATGACAAACATTGGCAGGGTAATTTATCAGTTAACATCACATGATTTAGTCCACTGGCTATTCTCTCCCAAAGTTAAATCCCCTTGGGGTACACACCGAACATCCCCATCCTTCTGCATCACCCACCAAGTACACCCAGGTCCCTGAGCAAAAGCAACCCCACGGATGGGTTTGCCTTTGCCTGAGGCAGGGCTAGCCCATACCGTCTTCCCCAACATGTTCCTCATACGCACAGCAGGGACTTTATCTCCATCCACAGTAGGTGGGAGTTTTGACTGGGCAGGCCCGGCTCGATTGGAAGATCCTCTATTATTTACTAACCATGTGGCTTTTGCTAAATTTGTGTCCCAGTGTTTGAAAGTTCCATCACTCATTGCTCTCAATGTACTCTTTAGCAGTCCATTGTGCTGTTCCACCTTTCCAGAGGCTGGTGCATGATATGGGATGTGGTACACCCACTCAATGCCGTGCTCTTTGGCCCAGGTGTCAATGAGGCTGTTCCGGAAATGAGTCCCATTATCCGACTCAATCCTCTCCGGAGTGCCGTGTCGCCACAGTACCCGTTTTTCAAGGCCCAAGATGGTGTTCCGAGCAGTGGCATGGGGCACAGCGTATGTCTCCAGCCATCCGGTGGTCGTCTCCACCATTGTGAGTACATGGTGTTTGCCTTGACGGGTAAGTGGGAGTGTAATATAGTCAACCTGCCACGCCTCCCCATATCTGTATTTCATCCATCGCCCTCCATACCACAAAGGCTTTACCCGCTTGGCCTTCTTGATTGTAGCACATGTTTCACATTCATGGATAACCTGTGCGATAGCATCCATGGTCAGGTCCACCCCTCGATCACGAGCCCATCTGTGTGTCGCATCCCTTCCCTGATGGCCTGAGGAGTCATGGGCCCACTGAGCTATGAACAATTCACCCTTGTGCTGCCAGTCCAAGTCCAATCTTAGCAGCCCGATCTACCTGCTGGTTGTTTAAGTGCTCTTCTGTGGCTTGATTCTTGGGCATGTGGGCATCTAGATGACGTACTTTCACAACCACGTTCTCCACCCGGGCGGCAATATCCCGCCACAGTTCGGCAGCCCACATAGGCCTACCCCTGCATTGCCAGTTATTCTGCTTCCATTGCTGTAACCACCCCCACAGAGCATTTGCCACCATCCACGAGTCAGTGTAGAGATAGAGCACTGGCCACTTTTCCCGCTCAGCAATATCTAAAGCCAGTTGAATGGCTTTTACCTCTGCAAATTGACTCGTTTCACCCTCCCCTTCAGTGGCTTTAGCAACTTGCCGTGTGGGGCTCCATACAGCAGCCTTCCATCTTCGATGCTTTCCCACAATGCGACAGGACCCATCAGTGAACAGAGCGTACCGCTTCTCATCCTCCGGTAATTCGTTATATCGTGGAGCCTCTTCTGCACGTTTCACTTCCTCCTGCTGTGACACCTCAAAGTCCTTGCTTTCTGGCCAGTTTGTAATTGCCTCCAGGATTCCTGGTCGATTAGGGTTCCCCATTCGGGCCCGCTGTGTGAGCAGTGCCATCCATTTACTCCACGTGGCATCAGTCGCATGATGTGTAAATGAGGCCCTCCCTCTGAACATCCAGCCCAAAACTGGAAATCGGGGTACTAAAAGGAGAGGTGCCTCAGTACCAATTACTTCTGAGGCAGCTCAGACTCCTTCATACGCTGCCAGTATCTCCTTCTCAGTGAGAGTGTAGCGGGACTCAGATCCTCTGTATGCCCGACTCCAAAACCCGAAAGGTCGGCCTCGGGTCTCCCCTGGTGCCCTCTGCCAGAGACTCCAGTCAGGACCATTCTACCCAGCTGCAGTATAAAGCACATTTTGAACATCTTGTCCTGTCCGGACTGGCCCAAGAGATACTGCACGAACAATCTCTTGTTTAATCTGCTCAAAGGCTTGTTGCTGTTCAGGGCCCCATTTAAAATCATTCTTCTTCTGGGTCACCTGGAAAAGAGGGCTTACAATCTGGCTGTAACTTGGGATCTGCATCCTCCAAAACCCCACTGTGCCTAAGAATGCCTGTGTCTCCTTCTTACTAGTTGGTGGGGACATCGCTGCTATCTTATTAATCACATCCATTGGAATCTGGTGGCGTCCATCTTGCCACTTTACTCCCAAAAACTGGATCTCCTGCGCAGGCCCTTTTACCTTACTACGTTTTATGGCAAAACCAGCTTTCAGAAGGATTTGAATTATCTTCCTCCCTTTCTCAAAAACTTCTTCCGCTGTATCCCCCCATATGATAATGTCATCAATGTACTGCAGGTGTTCTGGAGCTTCCCCCTGTTCCAGTGCAGCATGGATTAGCCCGTGGCAAATGGTGGGGCTGTGTTTCCACCCCTGGGGCAGTCAATGCCAAGTGTACTGGATGCCCCTCCAAGTAAAGGCAAACTGTGGGCTGCACTCTGCTGCCAGAGGGATCGAGAAAAACGCATTAGCGATATCAATGGTGGCGTACCATTTGGCAGCCTTCGATTCTAGCTCATATTGAAGCTCAAGCATGTCTGGCACGGCAGCACTCAATGGTGGTGTAACTTCATTCAAGCCACGATAATCCACTGTTAGTCTCCATTCCCCGTTAGATTTCTGCACTGGCCATATGGGGCTGTTAAAGGGTGAGCGAGTTTTGCTAATAACTCCTTGGTTCTCCAACTGACGGATCAGCTTATGGATGGGAACCAGGGAGTCTCGGTTGGTGCGATATTGCCGTCGATGCACCGTGGAGTTAGCAATTGGTACCTGTTGTTCTTCAGCTCTCAACAAACCCACCATAGAAGGGTCCTCTGAGAGACCAGGCAACGTGGACAGCTGTTTAATTTCCTCTGCCTCCAAAGCAGCTATGCCAAAGGCCCACCGGTACCCTTTTGGATCTTTGAAGTACCCGCTCCTGAGGAAGTCTATACCAAGAATGCACGGAGCATCTGGGCCAGTCACAACAGGGTGTTTATGCCACTCATTTCCAGTCAGACTTACTTCAACTTCCAATACAGTCAGTTGCTGGGACCCCCCTGTCACCCCGCAAATACAGATGGGTTCTACCCCTCTATATCCTGATGGCATCAAAGTACATTGTGCGCCTGTGTCTATTAGAGCTTTGTATTCCCGTGGAGCTCATGTGCCAGGCCATCGGATCCACACAGTCCAGTAGACCCGATTGTCCCTCTCCTCCACCTGGCTGGAGGCAGGGCACCTCTATTCTCGATCAGAGTCACTCACTTCTTGTGAGTATGACTTAGAGGTTCCTTCAAGAGCATCAGAGTCAAAATCTGTTTTCCTGTTTCGTTTGGAGGGCTTTCCATTGGACACTGGGGCAATACTTTTCTTATGATGATCCTTCTTCTTTGCCGCTTCCTTTCGCAACTCACATACACGTTCATCTAGGACTGAAGTTGGTTCTCCATCCCACTTCCTCATGTTCTCTCCACGGTCACGTAGGTAAAACCAGAGAGTATTCCGGCGTGTTTGTTTTCCCTGTTCTCTCTCTTGATTGGAGGAGTGCCTAGTCCTAACAGCTGAGACACGTGCCCGTGTGGGTGTAGAGCAGGACATATCCACTTTGAGCTGCTGGAACTCCCGGGACAGTTCTTCCACAGCAGAAACGCAAGCCTGCAGGGATGAAGACACACTTCCTTCATAATGCCGGAGCCGGCGAGCCAGTTCATCCACAGTTTGTCCCTCACCTTCTCTCCAGGATATCAGTGCCAATGATTTTGTGTATGTTTGAGGTGCACTTCGTAGGAACTTCCGCCACATGCCTTGTGTACATCGGACTTCATCTGGATCAGTGGTTGACTGCTCATTATCTGGATTATTGTAAATCACCTCCAGCACAGCCAGTTCCCTCAGGTACTGGATACCTCTCTCCATTGAGGTCCATTTACCTGGGTGGCATGCAATATCTTCCTTGAGGAGGTAACTTTCCCTCATGCCTGCCAGAAGGCGCTTCCAGAGGCTGAGGGTTTGTGTCTGCCTCCCAAGCACTTTGTCAATACCCCCTTCCCTAGAGAGGGATCCCAGCTGTTTGGCTTCTTTACCCTCCAGTTCCAGGCTACCGGCTCCACTGTCCCAGCATCGGAGCAGCCAGGTAATAATGTGCTCACCTGGATGGCGGCCAAAGTCCTTTCGCATGTCTCGCAGCTCACTGAGAGATAGAGACCGGGTGATTATCTCTGGCTCTACCTCCTCTTCTTGTTCTCGTGATGGCCCTACTTCGTTTTCATCCCTCACCAAGCGAACCGATTTCTTCGTGTACTTCTTCTGTACTGGAGCAACCGATACTGGCACAGGCTCATTTTCTGGTTCAGCCGCAGCGCCTGTCACAGGGGTCGGAGCAGCCACAGCGCCTGTCACAGGGGTCGGAGCGGCCGCAGCGCCTGTCACGGGTGGGAGCGGCCGCAGTGCCTGTCACAGGGGTCGGAGCAGCCGCAGCGCCTGTCACAGGGGTTGGAGCGGCCGCAGCGCTTGTCACAGGGGTCGGAGCAGCCGCAGTGCTTGTCACAGGGGTCGGAGCAGCCGCAGCATTTGTTGCAGAGACTGGAACAGTCACATCATCTACTGGTTTGTCTTCAGGTCCAGAGGTCTCCTCTTTCCCTTGGGAATAATGGGTGACATTGAAAATGGCTCGGTAGGCATGGGCCAGGCCCCAGCACACAGCAGTGATTTGGGCTTCTTTCGAGTGGCCAGGCTGACAGCATACCTTCTCCAAATACTCTGCTAGTTTCCTAGGATTCTGTATATGTTCAGGGCTGAAATTCCAAAACACTGGAGATGACCATTGTCCTAGGAGCTTGCCCATCTTCTCCCACACACCTTGCCACTCATAGTTATCTGGCTTCAGGACAGGTCTCTGGGTGGTATCCTTAGAAAATTTTGGTGTGACCCCGAGCAAGATGAGGCACACATTCAGAAGACACAGGACGAAAACCAGGAGACACATGCTGGATTGGGTATTCCAAGAATATTCAAAGTTTTCAAAAACGGTTGTGATCAGCTTGAAGGACAAACGGGAGAGAACATTCTCCTCCGCTTCCCCTATAGATTTGGTGCCGTTACTAATGAATTCAGAGAGGAGGCGCCCAAGGCATGGGAATGACAATAGTGCCTCATACAAATACCAGCTTACCCTCATGGCCAGTGATACAATCATATTATAAGCTGTCAGCACCCCGTACAAAAGAATCATGCCTTTGACCCCTTTTCCACAGTTGATAAATACCAGCGCAGGAAATATATATAATACATAAGGATTCAGCCAATGCCACAGTGTAAATAAATAAAACAACATTATGACCACCAACTACTTGACTAATGTGCAGAACCAATCTAACAAAGTTATCTTTTTAACACTCTTTTGTCAAATCTGTTGTTATCTCAAACCCCCGGCCCCACGTTGGGCGCCAAAAGTTGTTGTGGTTCGAGCCGAGTTACCGGCGGGAAGGAAACAAAGGAACCATGGGGTCGCTCCCTCCCCCCCCCCTACCGAGAGTGAGGGGAAGAGCCCGAAAGGAGCTCAGGCAAAGGCCTCCAGGGGTTGAGATAAAAAACAGTTTAATGGTGAACATAAAATGGTAACAATAACAGTGAAATAACAGTAACGTTTAACCAGATATAATGCGAGTAACGTGTAACGCGGAGCTCACCACCCGACCGGACCGGAAACCGGGAAAGAGCGCGAGTGCCCACCCCGACCGCTCCATATATATATATACCCTGAGCATGACATCATATATATATATACCCTGAGCATGACATCACGATGGTATCGAATATCCCTTTGACTAGTGACCCCCTATGCCCAGATAGCTCCTTTACTGAGAATTAACCCTATCCTAGCTGAACCCAGTACAGACTCCTTTTCTATCTTTCTGGAATGTGCCCATCACAGACCTGGGGCCTTCATCTTACCTATTTTGGAGTGGAATTATCCCATTTCTGGACCGAACCCTGAATGTACTAGGAAAATATATCCCTAAATCTGTTCAGAGTCAGTAAATCCCTTCAGGTGTAGATGTGGCCTCTGTCCAATTTCCCATGGTCAAATGTAGGTATGAATTGTCCAGAAGAGTGGAATACAATGTACTGTCTCACTTTTTTTCTCACTGATTTTTTTTGTGGCAAAAATAATTATGCACTTTTAAGTGTTTTGGAAATTGATAAAGTACAGTCATTCTTTGTCTCCACAGATGTAGAAAGCGTTCCAATATTTTACCTAACGGCCTAAAGGTTCAGGCTAAGGACAGATCTGAAGAAAAGGGAATACCATTTTCCGTTAGCATGAGGCATGCTTTTGTTCCCTTCCCAGGTAATGCCCAGGTCCTGCTCTGTGCCAGCTAATTGCTAAGAATATAGTTAACAAAAAGTCCTAGATCTAATGAAGAGTTAAGAATTGATGACAGTATATATCTGACCAAGCAGCTTGCTTAGAAAACTGCTGCAGTAGTTAGCATGTCCTCAAAATTATTCACAAGACTGTAAAGGAGAGAGTTCCAGTTGGGGAAAGTATTTAAATGTCGTAATTCAAATGTTCACACCTCATTTTCTCTTTAAGAATATCTGTTTTTTAAAGAGGTAGCTCAGGCAGCTCTTAATACACAGACTGCTCTCTCTCTAGCGCTCTTTGTATCCCAATGTCAGTTCCCACGTTGCCTGCCCCGCTCAGCACAAGTCTGCTGGTCTGAGCTCTGTGCTGATCATTCCTGTCAGGTGCTAGACTTTTGCCCAGACACCTGGGCAGATACTTGTCTCTGTTTTTGATGGATGTGAGGTGTAGGGGCCAGATGGAAAGCCTCAGCGCTGGGGAAACAGTCAAGAATTGGCTGATAGAAATGTCTGTGGAAGCAGAAGGTGCAAGGTCAACTTCAGTCCTGCTTGCTGGAATATTACTTGGAATGATGTTGGAGTAATTTATGAAAAATAATGATTTCTGCTAACTTCTTGACTTCAGGTGGCTTAATCTTGGCTGCTGATTATTCTCAGCTTGAGCTGAGGATCCTTGCTCATTTGTCTTGCGACAGTCGACTCATTCAAGCCTTGAACAGGGGTACTGATGTCTTTAAGAGCATTGCAGCAGAATGGAAAATGATTGATCCCGAAGCTGTCAGAGACAGGACCAGGCAACAAGTTAAACAGGTAACTTTTAGGAAAAAAGAATTCAGTAGCGGCTTTCTGGGCAAGAAGATTCAGTGTTCAGAACATCAGGCAATCGCAATAGTGTAGTTTTCTGTTTGAGTTCGGTCGTGGTTGTTCAGTAGTTGCTTTTTATGTTTTCCTGCTCTCAGTGCCTTTCAGTTGGAGCTGTCTGGGTTTTGGGGGTAAGGGTGGAGAAGCATGAATGGCTTGATCTCAGAGGTAATCTGTCCTCTTGCATGCTTGCCCTTGTTCCCATACAGTTGTCTTCCAGTGAATCACATTTTATTTTGGCTCTGCTTTCTCCACATGTCTCACCATATGGTTGTGGTTCTTCACACTGTCCTCTGGCAGATTTGCTATGGAATCATCTATGGAATAGGAGCAAAATCTTTAGGCGAGCAGATGGGGATTGATGAAAATGAAGCTGCCAATTACATTGAATCCTTCAAATCCAGATACACAGGTTTGGATATGGCTGTTTGGGAGCTGAGTGGTGGTGATTTTTAATCCCTTCTCTACATATCTCTTCAAATCCTAAATTTGTCTCATCCTTCTACTACTCCTATCTCTTTTGAAAAGCTTTTCATTTTGAAAAAGTCCAGTGCATGAACACAGCAGTTTGATGCTCCATAATGTTTTACTCTACACTCTGGTTTTATTGATCTTTAGGACCTTGTTGTTTGCTTATTACATTAATTATTTTGGTGGTTTTAAAATTAATTAATAAGCCCTGGCAATTAATTTTAGAACTCTTAACTTTCTGAATAAGGAACACTCTGTTCCTTATTAAAACACACAGCTTTAAAGGACATGCAGTACAACTTTAGACCAAACTTCTTATAATTTTTAAACATAACCATTTCTCTCTTCTGCTCTTGTATTCTGCTTTCATGAGTTTTAGTCTGTTTTGCCTATAACCCTTATATTTTTATCCAGCTGCTCAGAGCAGCTCTCCCATGTTTTGCATGGTTGCATTTCTAAGAAGCATGTTGATTTTTAGGAAAGCTGTAGAGAGAGCAGAGCTGCAATCAGAAAATGAATGGAGGGCAAATGGGGTGAGAGACAGCTAGCTCTAATCATGAAACTTGGAAATGAACTGGAAAACATATGTTCTGAAGATTCAGCATTTGTTTTTTTAGGAGAAAAAGGGTAAGAAAAGGCGTCCTATTAAGAGTCTGTTTAGTCTCCAGTAATTTCTGGATCATTGCTCCTTTGTGACCTTTGGAAGTGACATCTTGCTTCCTCCCTCTCGGTACACATGCATGCCTGCAAACTCCACAATGTACCTTGTATTGTAACTTCACTTAGGAATTTTCACTTAGATGCATTGTCAGGCTGACACCCTAAATTACATCCCTAATGAATTGACTAATGCTGTCAGTCTCGATCACAAATAGCTCCTTTTTACATTTTATATTTTGTAAGCCTGGCAAAGAAACTGTCTGAAGTTAACTTTTTCCACTTCAGTGCAGTTGTTACCTGAACTTGCAGTGAAAGGAGCTCTTCCCAGTCTAACCTTTCTTTGACCCAAGCTTCTTTTTAACGCTCTTGGTGGATTCACTCCTTCCCTTGCAAAGTGCAGGCGGGTGAGTTTCTTTCGTCCTGGAATCTGAAGTGACACAGTCTGAAGTCAGGCAGCCTGAGGCATCAAGGGCTCTGACTTCTGCTTTCAGCTTACTCCCTCCCTACTACTTGTCTTTCCAGTGCTGGTCCAGGTCCTGACCCCTCCATTATTAATAATACTTGTATGATCCTCCATGCCTGGGCGCTGTGCACAATAGACTTCCGACCTCCTTGGACACAGCCAGATATCCTGACACTGAGCACTCTCCTCCACCTCGAAAGTCTTAACAGGTTTCCCAGCAGAGCTGCCAACAGGCTGATTGAGTGATCATGTGCCCTTGTCCGTTGACAGAATCTAGGAAGTTTAAGGAATTACCTTTTGTGCTGCATGGGTGTCCCACCTTTCAGTGACACCAGTGGGAATTCAGCATGGAACATCAGCTGTTCTAGGGAAAACTTTCTGTTTCCTCTTACAGGAATTCAGAAATTCTTGCAGGAGACAGTGAGGAACTGCAGAAGAGATGGGTTTGTGCAGACCATCCTAGGAAGACGGAGATACCTGCCAGCTATCAAAGATCCAAACCCCTACAGTAAAGCTCATGTATGTTGAGTGCAGTACCTTTTTAATATTTTTTTAAATAAAATTTTTTAAAGTTTTAGATTTCTTTGCATATCCACATCTGTGAATTTACAGGGTCTGTGAGTCATCTTGATCATGACCTTCCACTTCTCACTTAGTTCATTGTTCCCTCAGTTGTTCTTTGAATAACAGAGCTTTTGTCATGGTCTGCTTGACGTAAGTCTTCTGTGACTGGGTGTACGGCTGTCATCACTGTGCTAACCTCACTTCAGAACTCCCACGTTGGAACTGGAGTGAGTAATTTATTGAAATAAGTGGACATGATTTAAAAAAGCCTTCATGGAGTGATGTGCTTTAACTCTTCAGGCTGATTTGCTCCCACTCAGCAGTCTTTGTATGTTATATGCTGTCAGCACTTGAACGAGAGAGAGCATTTAAGTCCTGTATTTTTTGCTATTTGTTCCTTATTTCCCCTCAAAGGAAATTTTTTCAAAGTTATTGGATAGTTGGATAGATATTTACTTAATATATGTCTTTGCAATGGCGTTGGGGTTTTTTATCTTTTCGAGGTCCTTTTGGACACATCTGTCGTAGACCCTACTTCAGAGAGAGCGAATTGACGACCTGGGGAGATAATGATGCATATCTGTGGGGAGGAAGCATTATGCTTCTCAGTAGCAAGTTGGATCAGGTCATGTGGAATTAAAGATTAGAATGGAAGAATGAGGAAGTGCGGAAGTTTGTACTGGAAGTAGTTGAAAGGGAAACAGGGAGACTTTCAAAAAAACCTTTTGAGATGATTTGACTATGTAATCTGAATGATACTTCAGCGTGAAGCTTTGTAGATGCATCTTCCGTTCAGCCTTGATTTGTTTAAAATCATCTTAAAGACCAGTTAATGAATTATCTTCGTTTTCATTTCAGCTTCTTCATAACCATTTGCACACATTTCAGTTCTGATCAAAGAGAAGAACCTTTGAATACTCTTTTCTTGTGTGAGGAGGGGATTAGGAGAGAAGTTCATAGAATCATTCAGGTTGGAAAAGATCCTTGGGATCATTGAGTCCAACCATTAACCCTACTCTGCTAAGCTCACCCCTAAACCATATCCCCCAACACCTCATCTAAACGACCTTTAGACACCTCCAGCGATAGTGACTCAACCACCTCCCTGGGCAGCTTGTTCCAATGTCTGACTCCTCTTGCTATGAAAAAGAGTTGCTTGTGTGGGAAAAAAAAAAAATCAATCTCATTGTGTCATAGTGTGGCTGTAATTCTGTGGCAGTCAGGGTTCAGTGCAGTAGAGCAACTTATTAGTCCATGAAGCCCAGCTTCTTGCCTTTGGTAATCTATTCCTGATGGTTCTGCAGATAGGCACAGTTGTCTCATGGTACTTCAATGAACTGTGAGATTATTCTCCTCATGAAATTGTTACCAGGTGTATATACTTCTCCCTTTTGTGGCTTGTCATTACCCTTGATACTAATTTTAAATTTGTGGAAATGCTGCTTTTCTCAGTCACCTGGAGAAATTTTGTATTTGGAGCTAGTCTAGAATGTCTTTCAGGCAGATATAACAAGCTCTTTATCTGGTGGATTTATTATGTCTGTTTTGGGCATATTTTTAATGCAATACATGTGGCATGCTGGATTTGATTTGATTTTGGGCAGGTTTTGAGAACAACTATCTCTGTTTAGGCAGAGCGACAGGCTGTGAATACAACTGTTCAGGGCTCTGCTGCAGACATTGTCAAAACAGCCACTGTGAACATTCAGAGACGCCTGGAAGCTTTCTCCTCGGTGATCAAGTCCCATGGACATCTGGAGAGCTCCTTTGAGAGAGATAAAACCGGTATGCTCCCCTCTACCTTGCACTCTAGAGCAAAACTTTCAATGTTACTAGTTAAAAAAAATTTTAAAGCCATCAAAAAAAGGCAGGGCCTTTGGACTAGGGGTGGGAAATGTTTTTTACTTCCTGACAATGGTAAGACTGTGTTTAATGGGGAAAAAAAGTCAAAAGGAAGGAAGGGGAATGTCTGCTCAACACACAGACCTAAAGCAAATGCTGTGATCAGAAACTTCAATTGCCTCAAAGCAGATCTTGTAACAGTTGGCAGCGGGAGTTCATATGTGATATGGTCTGTGATGTCACCACAGAATTGTTGAAAAGTGGGAAGGAAACACTGGGCAGATACACTGGCTTCAAAGGCAGTGAAAAGAATGGAACAACTTCTAGTTCCAAACCCACATTTATGTCTTAGAAATAAGTCTGGAATTTGTTGACTGGAATTTGATCAGAGAATCATGGAATATTTTGGGTTGGAAAGGGACCTTAAAGACCACCTATTTCCAACCCCTGTGCCATGGGCAGGGACACCTCACACTAGCCCAGGTTGCTCAAAGCCCCGTCCAGCCTGGCCTTGAACATTTCCAGGGAGGGGGCTTCCACAACTTCTCTGGGAAACCTGTTCCAGTGCCTCACAACCCTCACAGGAGAGGATTCCTTCCTAATATCTAATCTAAATCTACTCTCTTTCAATTTGAAACTGTTATGTCTTGTCCTATCACTGCACTCCCTCATGAAGAGTCTCCCAGCTTTCCTGCAGGCCCCCTTTAGGTCCTGGGAGTTTGCAATAAGTTCTCCCTGGAGCCTTTTTTTCTCCAGGCTGAACAGACCCGACTCTCTCAGCCTGTCCTCGCAGAAGAGGTGCTCCAGCCCTCTGATCATCTTGGTGGCCTCCTCTGGACCTGCTCCAGCAGGTCCATGTCCTTCTTGTGTTGAGGGTACCAGAGCTGGACACAGTACTCCAGGCGGGATCTCACAAGAGCAGAGGGGCAGAATTGCCTCCCTTGACGTGCTGGCCACGCTGCTTTTGATGCAGCTCAGGATATGGTTGGCTTTTAGGGCTGCCAGTGCACATTGCTGGTGCACATTGAGCGGCTCATCACCCTACTCTCAATCCACTCATCACCCAGCCTGTATTTATCCTTAGGATTGCCCTAACCCACGTGCAGGACCTTGCACATGACCTTGTTGAACTTCATCAGGTTGGCACGGGCCCACCTCTCAAGCTTGTCAAGGTCCCTTTGGATGATATCCCTTTCCTCCAGTGTGTCAATCGCACCACATAGCTTGGTGTCATCAGCAAACTTGCTGAGAGTGTGCTTGATCACACTGTCCATGTTGCCAGCAAAGATATGAGGCAGCAACAGTCACAGCACCAGCCCCTGCAGGACACCACTTGTCACTGGTCTCCAGTTGGACATTGAGCCATTGACTGCAACTCTTTGAGTGCAATCTTCCAGACAGTTCCTTACCCACCGAGTGGTCCATCCACCAAATCCATGTCTCTCTAAATTGGAGACAAGGATGTGGGACAACATCAGATGCCTTGTACAAGTCCAAGTAGATGATGTCAGTTGCTCTTTCCTTATCTACCAATGCTGTAGCCCCATCATAGAAGGCCACCAAATGTCAGGCATGATTTGCTCTTACCGAAGCCATGCTGGCTATTGCCAACCACTTCCTTATTTTCTGTGTGCCCTTGCATAGTTTCCAGGGGGATCCACTCTGTGATCTTGCCAGGCACAGAGGTGAGACTGTAGTTCCCTGGGTCTTCCTGTTTTTCACTTTTTAAAGATGAGTGTTATGTTCCTCCTTTTCCCGTCAGTGTGAACTTCGTTGGACTGCCACAGCTTCTTGAATATGATGGATAGTGGCTTAGCTGCTTCATCCTACAGTGCCCTCGGGACCCGTGGATGCATCTCTTCAGGTCCCATGGACTTGTGCACCTTCAGGTTCCTTAGATAGTCCCTGCCTTTGCCTTCTGCGACTTGCGTGCTGTGGCTGGAGCAGTTGCTGGTGAAGACTGAGGCAAAAAAGTTGTTGAGTACCTCAGCCTTCTCCATGTCCTGGGTAACCAAGTCTCCCCTTTCCTTCCAGAGAGGGCCCACGTTTTCCCTGGTCTTCCTTTTGTCGCTGATATACCTATAGAAGCTTCTCCTGTTGTCCTTGATGTCCCTGGCCAGATTTAATTCTATTAGGGCTTTGGCTTTCCTAACCTGATCCCTGGCTACTTGGACGAATTTCTCTGTATTCCCTTCAAGCTACCTGTCCTTGCTTCCACCCTCTGTAGGCTTCTTTTTTGTGTTTGATTTTGTGCCGAAACAACTTGTTCACCTATGCTGATCTCCTGACGTTTTTGTCCCACTTCCGCTTTGTTGGAATGTATCGCTCCTGAGCTTGGAAAAGGTGATCGTTGAATACTGACCATCTTTCTTCGGCCCCTCTTCCCTATGGGCTTTATCCTGCGATACTTATCAAGCAGGTCCCTGAAGAGGCCAAAGCCTGCTCTCCTGAAGTCCAGGGTAACGAGCCTGCTGTGCGCTTTTCTCACTATTCTAAGGATCTTGAACTCCACCATTTCATGGTCACTGCAGCCAGAGCTGCCCTTGAGCTTCATATTCCCCACCAACTCCTCCTTGTTGGTGAGAACAAGGTCCAGCCATAGCACCCCTTCATGTTGACTCCTTTTTGACTTGGAGGAGGAAGTTATCAATGCATTCCAGAAACCTCCTGGACTGCTGTGTTGTCCTTTTGACAGATTGGGAGTGCTTGAAGTCCCCTACGAGGACCAGGGCTTGTGAACATGAGCTTGCTCCTGTCTGTCCATAGAGAGCCTCATCCACTCAGTCTGCCTGGCCTGTAGCAGACCCCCACTATAATGTCACCTGTCCCTGCTCTCCCTTTAACCCTGACCCAGAAGCTCTTGGTTGACTCCTCATCCTACCCCAGACAGACCTCCATGGACTCCAGCTGCTCATTGACATCAAGGACAACACCCCCCCCCCTCCCCTTCTCCCCTGCTTGTCCTTCCTAAAGAGCTGTATCCTTCCATTCCAACACCGCAGTCACAGGAGACATCCCACCACGTCTTGATGACACCAACAGGATCGCAGCCCTGTGGGCGTGCGCACGCCTCCGACTCCTCTTGTTTATTCCCCATACATGCATTTGCGTAGAGGCATTTAATTTGGGCCCCTGATGAAGCTGCCCTGCTGGCTGGAATTCCTTCCTGCTGCTCTTTGAGTGCTCTCCCGCTGACCTGTGATCCCTCTCTGGGCTCTGGGCATCTGTTACCAGCACCAAACCCATAGAAGTGGGATGGATAGAGGTTCCCCGCCTCCGGCAACTTTAATTTAAAGCTCTTTTATGTGCAGAGGCTCCGCAAGAGTATTCTATGAATCACTTATCAGCATAAATTTCCTCTGGCTGCAGATAGCAAAACTGTGCTGAGGTGCTCATTCCCAGAGGAATGCTACGAACACTTTTTTTAGCATCACGTAGACAGTGTTTTGTTCATCAGTCATATATTTTTAGAAAGACAACTTAAGGGATGGAGCGCTATCTTTCTTTGATAGTTCATGTGCTTCAACCTGAAACATGAAGCCATCTTAACATGAGGAGTCTGATTTGTAGGACTGAGAAGGAAAACTTAAATAATTAATTGCCAAATCTCTAAAAATACATCGGGGGGTTTATTTTAGAGACAAGATTTGGAGGTCTGCTATGAGTAGAAGGCATGTGCTTGGCAGAACTTCCCACCCCTTCCAGGAGTGGCAGCTACAGGCCTTTGGCCAAAGTGATTACAGGAAAGCAAGTAGATGTGTCTGTGACGGTTCTTCCGCCTCTGACATGAGGTGTTTCAAGTACTGAAAGGAATTGTCTTTCAGTAAGTTATAAACCCCTGTGCTGTCAGAGAATCATCCTGCATCACGTGGCTTCTTCAACGTTGCTGCTTCAATGTGAGGTTTGTGTGGGGAACTGACGATTCTGTGAAAATCCCTCCTGTAGCTGAGAACTGGAGTCCCCCTGTTAGCTAACCTGAGAAACAACTTTTGCATCTGTGTGTGAAGTTGTGTTTGTTTTTTTCTTTTTAGTTTTTTTTTTTAAAAGCTTTCACCATGGAACAATTTGTTCTGTTTTTTTTTTTTGTCAGACAAGGCCTCAGCTGCTTGTTTATTCAAAAAGTGCTCTTTTTTTCCTTTCCTTTTTTTAATCAGGAGTAGTAGCTACAGTTTCAAATAAATGCCTTTGGGAGGAGGCTTACTACCTTTTTAGACTAGCCATTAAAATGATTTTGGGAGAAAAGCAGAATCCTAATTCATTGCCAGAGAGAACATTGTAAACCAACTTCTGATTAAACTTGACATGATTTTGTTTAAAATTTATTTTTAAAACAGATGGTTCGGAAGACTGAACTGTCTCGTTTATGTTCTGATTCATACCTTTATAATTTAAGGCTGAAATGTTTATAGCTAAAATGCTTTTCATTAACGTTTTTTCCTCCATAGCTGTACAAATATTGATAGAATAGTAATGTTTTGTGGTTTTATCCTGTAGGCATGGACTTTTTTATTTTAAAGCTTTAGGAACGCACATTAGGAACACACAAGTGTTTTTTAATTGCAGGAAATACACCTTGTGCAATGGTATCTAACAAACTGTGCTCTACACCTTTGTAGGAAGGCTGGTGAGGAAGAGAAACAGAGGGATGTTACATCCCATCAGCGGAGGTTTCTTTATCCTCCAGCTCCATGATGAGCTCCTTTATGAAGTTGCAGAGGATGATGTCATCCAGGTATGGCCATGCAGTTCCTTTTTCAGCTGCCTGCTGCATTATGATGTTTCAAAGAAGCCTTCCTTCTAGGGGCTCAACTTCACTCCCCTGGATCCCCTCTCGCTGTGTGCCAGGAGGTTTGTGAAAACAGTTGAATTGGACGAAAAATGACGTTTGTATTCTTGATCCCTTTATTTTCAGACTCGAGCCACCCTCGTGGCTGAAGTTCATTTTCCCAGCGTGTGCTTTGCTGCTTGTAATGGCACTTGCTGCAACTTCTCTGCGAGAGTCATTGAGTGAAGGAGCTTAATATCCTTGACAGATATAGCAGGAATTTTTCCCTTGTTGGGAGGCATTTTTGCCTCCCTGTTTACACTCGTATCTCCTGGTGGCTAACTCGGAACGTTTATTGTTACTGCTGTGGTTTGTACTCTGTGTAGGAAAGTGAGGTTTCTGTAATTTGGTTTCCTCGTTCCTTGCGTACTTGTCTTTCTGGTAGGAGCGTTAGGGTGCTGCTCAGCAGCACGGTGGGTGCAACAAACATGCCATGTGGACTTCAGGTACCTTTCCTGTGCGTATGTGCTCTTCCACCACCTGGGTGTCCCTGTGCCTGAGCACAGCGGTGTCTGCGTGAAAACTTTTAGCAGCAGCGAGCGTTTTAGCCCTACGTTGGCAGCTCAATGTTGGAAAGTACCGAGCACAAACGCAGGAAGTCTCCCAGGACATGCTCCCATAGCTTGGTGATGGTTTTCTCCCACTTCTGTTCTGTGCAAATGCATCTTTAATGACAAAAGACCATTTCCTGATACCAAGTAGCAACTCCTAGTCTGAGAGAGCTTTCAGCAGTGCTGACTGCCCTGACCATTTTTTTTTCCTTAAAATTTTATTTCATTAAGAACAAAAAGTTTAATATTTTTCTCTTGAATCTCAGCTCAAGCTTGTGTTCATTTTCCCGGCTCTGTTCAGACATCTGCAGCTTTGTTCTAGGCAGCTGTTTTAGAGCTGAAAAGGTTCCTAGTTTTCTTTCTGTAGAAAACAGAAATCCCCTGGGAATAAGCTTTTATGTCTTTACTGACTCCCAGGTTATCACAGTGTCTCCAGAAGAACTGGGGCCAAGTGAGTCAATTTGATTTTTATTTATTGTATTACATTTTTTCATTGCCAAACTCAACTTCAAGGGAAATTATTACCAGCTTTTCTAACTGTGCTCAGATGTATTCCTGTGCATAGATTTTCTGTGCAGTCACTTAAAACAGCCTAAGTAGATAAGGAATATTTCCCGAACTCTGACTTTCTGTGTGTGTGCTTGTTTTTCAAGGATTTCTGTCTAGCTGAGACATCAGGGCACTTCTTTTAGTAATTGCTTTTAGGATCAGAAAGGGGGTTTATTTGTGATAGTATTGCTTGCCGTCCTTTAAGATGCACCATTAGAATTACCCTGTAATGGAAAGATCTGTGTTGGAAAGAATCTCTCAAATCTCCTTTTAAGCCCCTGCTCAAAATACGGCCTGAATTAATTAGTCCTTTTGAACTAAAATAAACCTTTGAGTAAAAAAGAAATGAGCATTTCTTGGTTTCGGTATTGATAAGGTTGTTGGTTTTTTTTTCATCTTGCTGGGACCAAAGCTTTATTATATTGTAAACCACGCATTTCTCTGCTGCAACAGCAGTTTTTATTCAGGCAAGTTAGCCTGGTCACATGCTTGATGCTGGTTCTGGCTTATTTTCAGCTGCTGAAGTGCACGAAAGAAACCTAAAGTATCTTGCCATATATCTAGGAATTTGGGTTCACAGTATCCTTTTAAATGGTTTATAAGAGAAACAGCGCTAGCGATCATTCTGTTTCCATTTGCAGTCTGGCAGTGAGCTGCCTTGCCTCTTTTAAAACACCACATTGGGGTAATACCTGTTTTTTCTTGTGCTGAAGGTATGGAATGCCCGGGGCATTTCCTAGCCTGTGCAGAACGTCAAAGTGAAGGTCGGGAGCTTTCAGAGCTTATCACAAAGGCAAGGCTGTTGATAATATTGCCGAAAATGGTAGAAGGAGGCTTAACCTTTCGCCCTTTGAGCTCATCCTGGCAACGAGGAGTCAGTTAGGAACGTAAAGGTACAGAGAAGATTAGGAATCAAAGACCAGATCACAGAATCACAGAATATCAGGGGTTGAAGGGACCTCAAAAGATCATCTAGTCCAACCTCCCCTGCCAGAGCAGGATCACCTACAGTAGGTCACACAGGAATGCATCCAGGCGGGTTTTGAATGTCTCCAGAGAAGGAGACTCCACAACCTCCCTGGGCAGCCTGTTCCAGTGCTCTGTCACCCTCACAGTGAAAAAGTTTTTTCTAATACCTTTGTGGAACCTCCTATGTTCCAGATTGTACTCATTGTCCCTTGTCCTGTCATTGGACATCACTGAAAAGAGCCTGGCTCTGTCCTCCTGACACTCACCCTTTACGTATTTATAAACATTTGTGAGGTCACCCCTCAGCCTCCTCTTCTCCAAGCTAAATGCTTTTAAACTGCTTGCTTTTTTGTGTTTTTAAGGTGGCCAGTATTCCTCCAAGCACGTTTTAACTGACCACCGAGAACCCTGGAAATGGTGCCATCTGCTTTATGTACAGAAAGTTGAGAGCCCAAAGTTCCCCACAATCCAGGCATCTGTGTCTCCCCCCATCTCATCCCATCAGCTTCCCCAGGAACCTCATGCAGGTTTTCGTGTCTCCCCTGCAACCACCCTCCTTCGTTCTGGGTGCAGCAGCCTTAATGTGATGTTCCTCACTGTGTGCTGGACCTGTGAGTGTTCTCAGAAGATCTCCCTCTGCATGGTTCACGCTTCTTTTGAAATACTGGGCCCCAACCTTGATTAAGGCTGGAGTGGTTTGAATAGAGTGGAAAATTGATCTGTGTGTCAAAAAAGCAACACTTTCTTTTCTGATGTTCTAGAATTGTATTTGTTTTCTTTCTCATAATGGTGTACCTTGCTTAAGCTCTGTTCAGTTTTAAATCTCTGATAACCCCATTTTTTTTTCCTGCCCAAGCAGTTATTTTTCATCCTATTTTTGAACAGTAGATTATTTCTGTACTAGGTCTCTAGGCTGCTTCTTTCTACTCTGTATTTGTCTGTACTGAATTACATCCTGTCTCAAAGCATTTTTCTGGGTTATCAAGATAATTTTGAAATATGGTACATAAGGGTTGTAGGGTTTTGGAAGACAAATCTCTCCCCTAGCTCGTAGTGCTGTTGTAAACTCTTGTGGTCTGATCTCCTCAAATCCTTCCTCTGTTCCCAGTAAACTCAGTGGAGAAGTTCCTTCTGGGGCTACGTGTGAGGGAATTATGAGAATGGAAGGGTCAGAAGGCTTGAATAGTTCCTATGTTGACACAGTGGCCTCCAGATGAGATGAGGAATCACAATAATTTCAAAGCCTCTTTTCATGAGGTTCATGAGATGGGTGTGAATTGAAAGATTCATTCATATAAGAATTCAGGACAGGCTGGACTCCGTGCAGGTCTTGGGATAGGAAGGAGAGTCCTTTTATCCAGGGCAGGTATTTACAGTCAGAAAAAGAAATCCAATCTCTTACAACCCAAAAAGCTGCAGAGAATATCTTCTGGTCCCCTAACTGCATACTGAAATGAATGTTTCCTTAGGAATAGTTTTGGAAGGCAGCAGACATTGGCATTTCAGCCATAAAATAGTGAGGGTGAGCCTGGGCAGTATTTCTAGCCACCTACATTGAATGAACCTTTCCCAGGGATTTGTAGTTTGTGTTTCATGAAGTGCCTCTTGTGCCAACGCAATGAGGAAGATCAGCGTTCTTTGCCTCTGGTGTCTTTGTTTTGCATCTTGCTCTCAGTACACTGAGGTTTTTAGAACAGACTCCACAAAACACTTGAAATTTAGGCAGCTGGGTGAAAGAAGAGACTCTGCAGGGCTCTTGCTTTTTAAAGGGAAACTTAATCCTACCTATTTTCTAAGTAGTCCTAAACAGCGCGGAATAGGTCACAGCTCTGTGCTGCATTAAATGTTACCAGCTTTATAAAGGATTAAGATGTTTGGTTGCATTCCCATCGGTGGTAAGTCAGCTCAGGAGAGGATTCCAGGTGTCCGGCCACCGCAGTGATCAACAGGAGAGCAGAGCACTGAAGTTGTGTGTACATCTGACGTGGGCGTTTTCTCGTAGGTCGCTCAGATCGTCAAGCATGAGATGGAAAACGCCATCAAACTCTCGGTGAAGCTGAGCGTTAAAGTGAAAATTGGACCCAGCTGGGGGGACCTGCAGGACCTGGAGCTCTGACACCGAACGCAGCTTTCCCGCCGCGTGGTGAGGCAGAAAAGCACCACGAGCAGATCAGGGCAATGGCCCGTGACAGACCTGTGCCCAGTGTCTTCCCCCGATGTCGTGTTACTACGGGCATAGTCACAAGCTGCCTTCTGAAAAGCATGGGAGGAAGTGGGTATGAATTCACCAAGGCAAACCCTTCATCCAGTGCAGCGAAGCGTCTTTACAGAACTGTGAAATTATTAATTGCTAAGAGCGCAGTATTTAAATGAATTCCCTTAAAATATTATTGATCTTGTAATTTAAAACAAAACCCCAAAGCTTAATGGATTTATTACATATGAAATGAGCTGGATTATTTTATTAAAACAAGGCACAAAGATAATTTGACAGTTCTTGTGTATAATTGTGTCTAGGACAAAAAAAAAGTCATTATTTGCACTTAACGTTGAATTTTACAGGGCTTTGCTAGGATCACTTTATACTGAATTTTGCTGTTGATATTCAGGTGCTGAAATAGCGAGAAACCCAGCCAGCTGTAAAGCCGAGTGACTGTGCAGCGTTCACAGGGAGTGGAACTGGTGTTTGGTTGGCCTCTGACATTTAGGAAAGCATTTTGGTGATTGACTGCTGCAATTCCTCCTACTGCTACTTTGCAAACTGGCCTCTAGAGGGATATTGTCTGGACTGTCTTATAGTTAACATGAAATCAACAGCAAAAACATTCCTTTTTAAAGAATGAAACTACATTTTTTGGTTAAAAACTTAATGAAAATTTGTGGTTTTGTGAAGGAAAAAGAAAATCTCTGTCTGGCCAGCTGAAGGGCCAGCCGTGCTGGTGTTTGAGGTCTGGTGTGCTAGAGAACTTGTGGTTCTTCATTCAGAGACCCATCTCCTAGGGCAGGAAGCCTCATACCTACCTGTTGCGAGGTGGCCTCACTAAAAACTGCTTGTATTCCCCCCTGTGCTTTGCCTCAGCATCTTCGACTCCACCCCCGTGGGCAGGCGGAAAGCGTTTCTGGGACTTTGGGCTTGTCGAGCTGAGCTGGTCCTGAGACCAATTCAGTTCAGCTGCTCAGATCAGATGCTTCAAAAGAGGGGAATGAAGAAGGAGCTCACAGAGAATTAATCCGCCATTGTTGGGCTTTCCTCTTCTCACTGATACCTTCCGGCTGGGCTAAACCTCATGTCACGTGGTTTCATTTCCCTTCCAGGTGGTTGTGATGGTTATGCAGGTTCTGCTGGTTTTGTTAACTTCATATAATGCCTGACCTGGAATTCTCTTACTTTCATTGTGTAGCCCTTGTACATTACAAGGAAGGGGAGGAGAGGTGCCTCCCATCATCTTCTTCATGCCTCTAATTATTTTATCATGTCTTTCTTCTGCAGCATCTCCCTAATGTAAGCAATTGCCATCTTTCCATTCTTGCCTCCTGTGAGAAATGTTCAAGCCCCTAATTATTCTTTTAGTTCTGAACTTCTGCTGGATCCTTTTTAAAGACGTGTGCTTTTGAAGCTGCCTTTATAGCCTGATCTGAGAGGACGCGTAGTCGACTTTCCGCAGCCTGAGAGCATGCTCGAGCTTGTTAGCTTCAAATGCAGCCCTGACACCTCAGGTACCTGGCACCGAGATTTCGAGACCGTGATGAGTTTTAAAACGTGTTAGCAGGGCCTGCGTACAAAAGGCCGCGTCCTGGACTTGGATCCACCACGTGTCTGTTGCGCAGCAAAACAGACACGTGGTATTGAGTCAAAGCCCCAGGCGCTTGACCACTCTTCTCAGCACCAGCTTGGCCTTCTTTCCTGTTTTGTTTGTTACTTGATGTTGGGATTATTTTTGTCTGTTTGTGTCCTGCCTGCCTGCTCTGTGCTGTGGGTTTCCGCCACATCTGCCACCTGATAGCCAAGCTCTTTATTCACAGTGTTCTTTTCAACTATTCACAGTTGTTTCTTTTCTTAGCTTATTAAAGCTTTTGTTACTAACAGATCCGAGCCTCTGCACCCCAGTGTCTCACCATTTGTGTGCTCTGCCTGTGGAGGTGATGGGTTGGACTCGTTATTGATTCACACGGCCGAATGATTTCCTGTCCCGGGGTGTCATGCGGTAACACACCTGTGCCATATTTCAGGCCTCACCGGAGCTTCTGTAATTTGAGTTGTTTGTTCTTTGGCACATCACGATATTTTCCACCCCCTGCATACTGTCTTTAGAATTCCAGAAGGATGGCTTACACATGTATTTCCCAATGAGCTCACTAGACAGGGGTGATGCTAATCAGTGAGGGGATTGACACAGAACTAAATTTATTTTGCTAAACAAACTCAATGAGTTCATTTTAATTAAGCAGTAATCTGAAGCAAATGAGAAAATAAGAGGTGGCCACTGCTCTGTGAGCGAGGCGGCTGCAGCATTTGAGTCATGATATTAGAACTAGCTCTGAGCTGTTGCTTTATTTGCTGCTATTTACATTCCTTAATTGTGATTAGACTTCTAACTACTAGTGAGATGAAGCAGAGGGAGCAGAAGAGGGCTTAGGTTGGGTCAATAGGAGCACTGCTTGGTACTAAGCAGAAGAACATACCTGTTATTTTTCTGAAGTTGGCAGAAGGAGGTTGCCTGCTCACCTTACTTTCTTATTTTTGCCGGTGGGCCCTTCTCCTCCTGCTCCTGATGGGCCAAAGCTTGTGCTTAGTTGGAAATGGGACTTTTTTTTCTAGTTCAGGGCCCGAAAACCAGTGAGAAAATTACTCTCTGTCATCTTGTAGACAGAGTGGGATATGTCTCATTTGTGTTTGCTCCCTGTTCCTCAGCTGGTTTATGTGTACGTGTCTCTCTGCAGCCCACTCCTGCCTCCCATTAGCTGGTGCCACACAGGATGTGTGGTAACACGCATGGTCTGGCAGCCCAAGACCAGGACGGATGAACGCAGTGGGAGGGTTGGGAGTTCAGTTTGTCTCTCCGCATACAGGGAATTGCTACTGCAGCCAAGCCTTGCCCTCTGCTGCCCTTGCCTGGCTGCTGCAACAGCAGGTGGGTGTCTGTCTGCCAGAAGAAATTGGGTCGGGACCCAGTCTTGACGAATAGCTGTGGTCACCAGGAATGCCTTGTCTTCGCGTCATGTGAACCTGTGTGACCCAGCTCATCACAGGAAGAGCCCGTCTCCTTCCACTGCTGAGCAGCCTTGTTCTGATCAGTTCATATGTGCTTTCTTGTCAACATGACTCAATTTTTGATTCGGCTTACTGCTGGTATGGGGCAGAACTTCCCCGGATGCAGTAGCAGGAACTCCTGCTGTCAATATTCGATACAGCTGCTCGGTCCTTTTGCTCACACGCAGACCAGAAGCTTGTTTTCCCTTGGTGTTTCTGCTGCAGCTTTCCTTCTGTCCCTGCCTACTGAAAGCACTCTGTGCGCTTTCTTGTAGCTGGGCAGTGGTGGGACAGAGGTGGGGTGACAAAAGGTGACACACACATGATCTGGTCTGGTTTGGTCCTTTTGCCTTTCTTCCATGCTGTTTACATTTCATCAAGAAGAGAGATGTAGAGTTTTTCCTGCTTTTTTTTTTTTTTTACCGTGTAAATCCATAGCTGAATAAAAGGAACTGGGAAGCTCAGTAGCTTTGGCTGATGTTTTTGAGCCTCTCCTGGCAGAGCAACTCAATCCTTCTTGCTGATAAGTCCCCTTAAATGAGCTCACTTCTGCCCTTCCGAGATTTCAGCTTGTAGGTTTTACCCTGAAGTGGTGCGAAGGGTGCTCTCGGTCAGCCGAGGAGCCCAGGTGACAAGGCTGATATTCCCAGGTACTGGCGTTATCACCGTGAGTAACCAGTGAGCTGCCTGGAGCAGACCAAAGGAGTATCAGCTCGGGTCCAGGCTTCAGCTGCCAGAGGACGGGAGGTGTCCATCCCCACGTTAGCAACCACCCTGGCTCCGTTTGCCGTTCTCTCGAGTGACTGAGTGAGGTAAATTCCATCTGAAGGCTTTATATAAACCCACGCACCTTGGAAATAGCATAAAGAATCCAGGAGTAGAGGTTGGAAAAAAAAACCCTACACCAACTAATATCAATTCTTTCCTTTATTTTCTTTCCCTCTTTTTTTTGGTTGTTTACTAGGGACTCAAAACAGCCTCAGTTAAAAGATGCCTTAGTTTTCCTTTTGCGGCTCTGATTTAGGATGCCTGTGGAAACAGGACATGGTGAGCGCAGGGGTGTGTGGTTCACCCTAGATGCGCCTTCGTTCTGAGATACAGGTAATGACTCGTTAACAAACCCCACACATATTCTGTCCACATTTCCTTAACACTGAATCTGAATATTGGTTGCTATTTAAAAAAGTACAATGTTCGATCTGTTGATTTAATCACAAAACAAAACACATGAATGGAAACACTCGTTTACGTGACTATTGCTTATACACCTAAAATGACGAGTTGACTACAAGTGGCCACACGTAGTTCCTTAATGAGAGAGAGTGTGTTCTTACTCAGACCATACCAAGGCAAAAAAAAAACCATTCAAGACTGACACATACTCTGCTTGAATTCACCTTTAGGTTATGGAAAAGGACGTGGTTGGGGCAGGGTGTTTAAGGGGCGTAATTAACTGAAATCTGCCTTTTTGCCCATGTTACAACTCACACAGTTTATAGATGGCAGAGTCCTGAGGTTGAACACAGCTCCTGTTTAAGCTGCGGTGATTTCTTCATTTCTTAAGTTGTGTACTGAAGACAATATTTCTGTGTGCATATCTGCATTGCAAGGCAGATATGCAATGGTGTGAAAGGGCTCCTGCAACAGGAATATGTAAACTCTTTTAGAGAATTTCCCTATGTGATAATTTATACAATAGGTGTAGTAAATAGAGTATTTCCGTTAAATATTTGTGTAACAAGCTATATTCTGGGAATGTCTAGGGAATGTCTAATTAATGTACATAACTGAACTGTAGACCCATTAAAAATTTAGAAAACAGGTCATCATCCAAAACAAAGCCTGATTCTCAAATTTTCCTTCATCATGTCGTCTAATTAAAGATTTGAAGCATAATTTAAAACTCTAGGAATGATTTTTTTTTTTAAACAAAAAAACGAACAATCAACAAAATAGCTTGTACTTCACTGGACGTGCCAACTCTGAAAACATATAATCTAATTTAATTTATTTTCTTCGTATACTCTTTCTACAGCTCTGTGTGTAAGATGAAACACATCTGGTCAAACCCAGAGGGGGGCTGTGATGTTGGAAGTTCTGTGTGTCTGGTTTTGGATGTGGTTGTGATTGAGAGCTCCCCTGAAGAAGACTGGGAGAGAACAGGGCATCCAAATGAACAAGAAGCATTTTAAATTGAAATAATGTTTCCAGCCAATCTGGTCTATTGCAACTGAGGGTTGCAATGCTGAAGATATGTCTAAGTTTAGGATTTTGCTCGAGGTGGTGCTGCCTTAGCGGGAAAGGTGAAAGCACATGATTTCAACATCCAGTGACAGCTCGTGTCCTCGATTTTCTTAAAGCAAGTCAGGTCACATGCTGTGCTCAGAGTGCTGCGTCTTTGTCTTTCGCTAATAGCCTTTAGCAGCGCTCAGGTCAGGCCTTTCGAAAGTCCCACACTCCCCCTCATTTCACAATAAATCAACCAGGCAAGAGCTTTTCCTCCCTCATTGAAGTTTGTAAGTGAAGTTTGTTGTTTGGTTTTTTTTTTTCCCCCCACATACATGATAAATCTGGATAGAAAGCATTTAACAGTGTGCACTAACAAACTTGTACAACATATACATTACATATATATATTTATATATATAGAATGTTCTATATACAAACATATACAACTTTTTAGATCTCTACAGACTACGAGAAAATTGATAATTATAGTCACAAGTAGTGAACTTAACAGAAATAGTAATTTGTAACGGTCTGGAAATATGTAAAATATGTAAGAGCGAAAAGCAAGATACAGCTGTGACCTGATGGGGAGGACTAGAGAAAAGTTGCTGAAAAGTTTTAAAAATTTTAACTTTGAGGGATGGTAGATTCTCATTTCTCTGTTGCATAAAAATGCAAATGGAAATCTACTGGCAGGTTTATTTTGTGTTTGGTTCCTTCACCCCCCCCAGTGTTAAACTAGAGACTGTTGGCAGCCAGAGTCAGTCAGGCATTGTGTAAAAGACTTGGTAAAGACACTTTTCTCTCTGGGTGTGCTGTAGTGATTAGCAATTAAAAGTTGCTCTTAATTTTTTTTTTTTTTTTATCATGTGATTCTCAACCTTGCGAGCAGGCTCTAGCTCCAGCCTGAAGACATTGCCACTGAAATCAAGGTGATGGGGACCTTTCCCCTGTTAGTCACCCAGGGGAGGTGCAGCTGAAAGCTGACACAGAGCTGGTGGCTTCCTTGTCGTCAGCGTGGCTGCTGCCCAAGTGCCACATGCTGCCGCTCACCTGGGCAGTGTCCTTAAAGACTGACAGCGTCACACCAATTCATGGTGGAAACTGGCCCCATAGCTGTCCAAGTGCCACACTAAAACTGGTACCGGCTTTTCTGGCTGCACCGGCTCAGCACAGAGGCAAGTGTGGACCTGGGCACAGCACAAACGCTGGTGGGGCGGCCTTGGCTTGATGTGAGTGATGGCCACTTCGCTTCTCTGTAAAAGCAGAGAAGGCAGGAGGAGCAAGGGCTAGGAAGCTGGTTGGAGGGTTTGCATGATGTGCTGCCCCCAGTTGAGAACAAATATGCATTTAAACAGAAGATAGAATTGCTATAATGTTCTCATTCATTTCTCAGTCTAGACTCCTGGTTCCAGCAGTGCTTCCTCACACATACAGAGGTGGCCAGTTCTGTGGTCACTGGAGGGAATTCCCCAACCTCGTTCCTGTTGGCATCAGCGTCGTGAGTTTGCTGTTTCCTCTCGGCTCGTGGACAACACCAATTCCTTAACCCTCAGCAGAGACCGAGGCACTGCTTGAGGTTTGACCTTTTTCCTCAACATTTTTCTACCATTCTCACAACTGTAGAGCAGTTTCTCCAGTGACAGAGAGGAACTTGTTGAGTCTCATTCCCAACTGAACTAGACCTTGTCAGGGCCATTGTTTTGATTTTGCCCACAGAGAAATGTAAAAATCTTAGAAAGCATGAAATTCCTGTTGTGCTATAACGTAAATTTAAAAACCTCACATCTGTTCCAACCCTTTAACTTGTGCAGCTGGGCCGACAGTGAAGCCAGCCTTCTGGACTGTGCAATTTCCCAGGCTCTGTTTTATTGTGAGAAAAGGAAGGACATGGGGAAGGCATCTTTGAAGAGATTGTCTGACCACTGGGGTGATACAAATGCCAGTGAAGTTAAGGTCAGTTAGGACAGGGGTGGTCTCTGTCTGCAACAGTGTCCTTGAAGGGACAGAGAATATTACTCTTCTCACACAGACAGTTTGTAAATGCTGCTTTTCCACTTTTCCCCACTTGTCTAATCTGAAACTATGTCCAGGCACACGAAAACAAGCCTTCAGTGCATTCCTTCCAAGCCAAGCTTAGAAAAATTTCTAACTTAACAGCTGACCTGTGTGGCAAGGAAGCTTGCTCTTGCAGGCTATGGTGTCTGCAGCACGCTCACTGACTAGGAATCTCTCGGCATTGAGAGGTAACAGGTTCCACTTACTGTTCTGCTCTGTAGTTGCAGGTTGGAGCATTTTCTCCGGAGCTCACTGCAGAAACCAAACAAGCCACTTCGAAGCAGAAGCAAATTACTTTTAGCAGCATGAGCAGAAAATCAATTGCCACTCACCCATGGTGTATTTTATGTGTGTGCCAACTGAGCACCGTATGTTGACAATTGTTTTTCATGCTCCTCCCCTGGCCCACCATTTAGTCTTGCTGCTGTGACCTCTCTCCCTTCAGCTTTAGGGGGGCTGATGGTACAGTTTCCTTAGCAGAGTTTTGACTGACCACTTAAGAAAAAAATTCCTGCTCTGGAAAGCTGCTAAGCAGCTTCTGTGAGCGGAACTTGACAGGACTCTCCAACCTGTAACCCTGTGGTTTCCCATCATGTCTTTCCTAACTCGAAGAAGCGATTTCCTAAGCTGGTTTTCTGTTCCTGCTACCGAGAAATAAGGGCACCCAAGAGATACAGACACCACAGAGATGGAAAATGCCACAGCCCCCTTCAAGGAAAACTGAGATAAATGTAGAGCACATTTAAAAGAAAGTGCAGATAAGGATGTCATTGCCGTGTGCTCTGCATTTCAAATAAACCATCTATGCTCATGTTTTAATGACATTTCAGATAGTGCCTGCCCAGCTACTTGAAAAAAATCTATAAATTTTGAGTATATAGAATTTGGAAGTTATTTATTTTTTTCTGGTAGCAGTTAAAGAGCACTGATTTCAAGCAAGGTTTTTCAAGGGAAATAAATAGCAGATAAGAAAATGTAGCTCAACTCATTTTTATGTTGAGAATGGTAGCAAACATGCTTGAAATGTACTGGCTTTTTGTAATGTCACTTTTAAAAAATAAAGATTTTTGCCATTTAAGTGGTTTTTTTTTGCTCAGAATAGAAATAAATCCCATTTTTCTTCGGTCACAACATGCTTTCTTTTTCTCTTTTTTTTTTTTTTTAAGATGTCAATTAGTCATGCAAAGTTTCATAAGTGCATTAACATTCGAGTTTGTACAGAGTATTTTTAACCAGATGCTCTCCCCACAGCTCATACCTACAGCTTCTGAAAAACTACATGCCACAGTGATGGTTGAGTTCCTTTTGGAAAAAATCGGCTACTGCATGAGCCAGCTGTCGGAGTAAGACCCACATGATTCTGGCTTCCATCCCACAGTCTCTTAAATTTCTCCTTGACTCCCACTGTGATGAATCCAATAATCATAACAGGAAAACATCTTCTAGGAGAAAAAACTGTCTCTGGCCAGTGACTGGTAGATTTGGGAATGAACGTTGCTTCCCTGAACAGTGTTCTCCGCCTCAAGCTGCTGCTTTGAAAGTCTAAAACTGGTACCACTTTTTGTCCTTGTATTTCAGCATCACCTACAGAAATGGGAAACAAACAGGTATAAAACTCTGCTCTGCACATGAGACACCACACATGACCTGGGCCCTTCAGGTGTCACTAACTTCCTCAGTAAAAAAGTAAGAGCGATGCAGTACTTCACTGACAGTGGCATCCACTCCTGAGTCCACTGAGACCTTGTATTTAGTTTCATAATTGTTACATTTTAAATAAAGACATAAGTAGTTACCTGCTACGGGAATGACAAGAAACTTGCTTTTTACAGCTATAAGAAAGAAACTTATCTATGGAGCATAGTAGCTATGCCCTGAATATATAAACTTCCTGCATTGGGCAAAGTTTTTTTCCTGCATATTTTTAACACAAACTTGCAAAAGGCAATAAAAATGTAAAGGTCTTGTCCAGAGATGTGATGTATGTTAAATGAAAAACCATGCATTTAGGGAAGTGTTCTTTAATGTTGTTTAAGCTTCAAAGAAAATCACTTTAGTTGATTCCCAGCCTTAACAGCGTGGGATGGATGAGCTTTCCATTTCCAGCTCTAAGTGTCTATTCCAGGCAAGCCCTATTCTATACAACCGTACCCACAGTGTTGTACTAGAAATGTTCTCTTCTTCCCAACAAGATCTGTAAAGGTTCCTAGAGACACATCCACCTACCTGTTTTCTGCCCTACTGCGGAGATGTGCTGCGCTAAGAGGCTTCAGAAAAATAGTTCTAATGAATTAGTGAGAAAGGCAAGAGATGAGAACTGCCATGTTCTAAATTCAGAGGCTAACAATGGCTGCTCATTTATGAAAACATGGAAAGGAAGGGGCGTGCAATGGAAGTTTATTTTCAGCATTCTCATTGTTTGGGAGCAGGAAAAAATGGCATCTCTGTTAACACAAGTACACTTCAAAGACCATGAGTGGGTGAATGGGGAGAACCCTATTTGACTTCTCCGAAGGGAAGCAAAGACTCGGCTACAGGGTCAGTGGTTCCTAGTTCGGGGTGTGCGGTGCCAGGGCCCCTACCTCGTGTGCATGTTTGGAAAATGCCTCCGCGCTGGCCATCATGCTCGCAGTCCTTTCATCCAGCTCTCCCAGTTTCTGGCCTCTTTCATCCAGGGCAATGCGCGCACGAGTCAAGTCCCCAATGACTCCTCCCGCGGCTCCTCTCACGCCTTCGATTCCACCGGATCCAGGGATGTGCTGGGCAAGACTGCGGGAGGCTTTTCCTGCCGTGGCCTCGCCAACTGCAAAGGAGAAATGAAAAAACAGGAATGAGCGCCTGGCCATGGCTCTCTCAGTACTTCTTGGCCTTGAGGGGTGAGGACGTTTGATGTGCAGATGGTCTGTGTGACAGGTTTTGCTCTGCGCTGATGCATCTGTGGTGGAATCGTGGCCTCCTCTCCCCTCCATGCAATTGCTCAAAAGAAGCTGCCAAGGTGAAGGCATCATGGGAAGGCAACTGAGGACCCTCCCCTTTCATCACAATATCATCTTTATTTTTTCATCAGTAATCCAAAGCTCGTGTACCACTCCACTTCTAAATGACGAGAGCAGGGGCTCCCATGAAATAATTTCTACAACCCCTCCGCCCCTCAATAAATTACTTACAAAGCTCCTCTCTGTCAAAAGCTTGTCCACTTCCTCCAAAAAGTCCTTTGAGAAAGCCTCTGTTTTGGGCTTCTGGTGTTTCCACGGGAGTAAACAAATCCCCAAGCATGTCCTAGCAAAAAGTTAGACAAAAGAAATCAATGGGAAAAATTAGTGGAGTGAAAGCAGTTCTTTCTTGGTGTTTCTTTATTTGCATTAACGAGCCACATGCATTGGATCCAATCAACTAGTTTTAAAAGAATCTGCTGTGTGAGCGGTATTGAGCACTTAACATTTGTGTTTCATGAAAGGCAAATGCTTGGGCTAACTGGATTCACACATGCTGTCAAAGGGACTTGATTTGTCACTGCTCAATCTTAATGTTCATTACCACAGAGAAAAAAAAAGATGTAAGCAGAATAAAAATATCAGTGATAAGACCATATTTTGGTTAGAAATAGCAGAGGCGACACTGTAATTGAACAAACAAGTTGTGAATTACGTGGTTCGCCAAAGGTTATCCAGGCAAGCAGGGCAGTCACTTGCTATTTTCCTTTCATAGCATACCTGAGTTCAGTGCTTGCTAGCAGTTCAGAGAGCTCAGTGGTTTGTTGTTGGGTTTCCTTTTTAGAAAAAACCCCCACAAAATCCCAAAATCCCATCACCTTCCATACAACCTCCGCTGGCACTGCCCTAACTGTGCATGTTGGCAGTGCCAGCAGTAATGCTAAATAAGCATCTCTGTCATGGTGCCAGATCTTGCAGCAGTTGACCCAAACAAATTTTAGGTTGGGATGGATTTGCAGCAGCGCTAAGAAAAGCAGACTTTCCAGACAAACCACTGAAGGAAGCGTTTGCAGTCCCATTAGTGTTTGAACCTAGTGAGGCCGTGTGTGCCGAGAGCAGTTGCTGCCCTGTTGCTCGGCGCTGTGTTTGCTCATCCCGACCTCAACAGGCAGCTGCAGCTGCTGCGCTGCACGAAGAGCTGGGCTCCTGGGAGGCTGAGCGCTAGGACAGGGCTGTGACTCACGTTCACGGCTCCTCCGCGTCGTCACCTGCTCTGGGGAGAAAAATTACCGCAGCCCTTTCGGCCTAAGTGGCAACTCTCACGCAACCCAGCTTCGTTTTGTTGTTTTTTTTTTTTATCCCAGGTAGCAGGTGATCCTGGGTCATTGGCTCTGTGTACACACATAATGACTGTGCAAGCCTCGTACTGTCCTCTTTGTGTAAAATCCAAGATAAAAGCGGCTACAGTCTGGCAGTGCAAGAGAAGCAAGGGCTATGTTTCCCTTCGGTTCATTGTCATACGATGCTACTGAGGTTAATGAAACAAAATCTAGTTGTAACAGCCTCTCACTGTAGGTCCATATTCTCAGCTACATCGATCAAACCTTTTGCTCATTTCAAAATCGGTTCCCTGCAAAATAATTGCTTCTCCAATGCGCAAAAGCCTGTGTGCACTGCTCACTCCTCCCCGTGCTTTTTCAGACTTGAGACAGACAGTGCTGTGATGCAAGTTGAGCAGCTCAGCACACGTTATTCCCTCGGGCATAATGAGTGCTGGCAGGACCATTTCTTTTATATTTCCATCCTAGTTTGCTGCTAATTATATAACCTAGAACTTATTCCCCCTCTTTTTTTTTTTTTCCTGTTTTATTACTCATCTTTCTCCCTGTAACCTCTCACAATTCCTCCTCTTCAGTAAATGACTTTTTAATTTGCATTTTCATTGCAAAAAAAAAACCCAAACCCACAACCCAAATCTAACATTGTAAAGACCTCTTGCTAAAAAATAATTTTAATTAGACCATTTCTATAGCTACTGTATTTTAATGTACACGGGACATGATTTCCTCATGTGGAAGAAGGGGAGTACCAATTACTGGAGTAAAAACAACGGTAAATAAATTAAAAATATACTAAACCAGAGCATTTATTTTATACTAATCACACTGCTTTGTCTCACACTTCCCTATCTACTGAAATCTGCACGTATTAAGATATTTTTAGAGTTAAAATTTAAAAATAACAATAAAAATATGAAAAGGAATTCATATTTTCACTGAGGCAGTTGCTGTGTTGTTGGACACATGCTGGTACCAACTGCTGTATCTGCTATCCATTTGTAGCTTCCCCTTCTTTCCCTTCAGTCATTTTTAACAGTTGGTCTTTCGTATGGTAGGACTTGGAGAGAAACAGGCTGTGAAGATGATTTTGCGCCCATTTGGGCACAAATCTGCCTCCGCAACAGAGCCGGCAGAGATCGCAGTTGCGAGTGGGCTGGCTGTAGGCTCGGGCCGGCCCTCAGGGCACAGAAGCAAGGTGACAGGGTCACGGAAAAGTCCAAACAGGGACAGAGCCGCTGACCTCTCTCTGCTGCTTTGGCATAGCTCGGCCTGGGCAAGCAGAGAGGAGCACTTCTGTCCTGCTGTCGCAGCACAGCCTGCACTTTGGAGACTAAAATCTAGCAGTAAACGCATGGTGACGTACATCAGATGAGTCGGGCCGCCAGCCCACTCACACAAGCACAAAGGCACCTGTAAGAGACTGTGTTAAATGTTTGTCTCAACCTTGCTGAAATTCCCTGTGAAGGAACTTCAAGGCTACTGTTTGCAAGCCTGGACCACTGATCAGCCATAGGGCTTGACTCGACTCCTTATAAACCCTAACAACAATTTCAGGGCCTGGCTCAACCACTGATAAGGCAGCTGTCTTGCAAGCACAAAAGCCCAATGGTGTGCCAGTTGTCAAGTCATACTACGTCTGCAAAAACCCAAAGGTGCGCAGTCATACTACATCTCCAAAAATGAGCCCTCTGGACAACTATGTGGGCTCCACCAACAGAGGCAACAGTAGGGCGGAGGTGAAGATCGCTTCTGGCATGCGCTAAACAGGAGGAGGGTAGGCAAAGCAGTTCTTGGGACACTATAATGTCACTGTGAACAGCTACTCTTTGGAGATCCTCCCCACCAAATTGAAACAGAAGGACCTGTGAGAGGTTGCTGGACCTGTGGTGGTAGCTATACTTCTTGCTATTTTAAACATTTTACTGCCTTGCTTTCTCATTTCCTTTTCTTTCTTTCCTGTTGCTCTCTAGTGGTTGTTAGTCAATAAAAAGTTGTGCTGTTGTGACATCTGACATTGTTTGTGTCTTAATTTCACCTCTGGGATCAAAATGAATCACCTTGACTCTAAGCAGGTCAAGACAGCACCGAAGTACAGGTATGAGCCCCACCTGCAGATTGTCGCACATCTCCTGGCTGTATGTCAGGCGCTGGATCTCTGTGGGAGAGCTGAGGTACAAAGCTTGCCCTTCGTTAGTGAAACAAAAGGTCCGCGCTATCCTCATGTCTGTCACGGGCAAATAGTTGACATCCAGCAGCGGGCGAAGGCTGGGCAAGCTGAAGAGAAGCAGATAGACTGGTTAGTCACCAGCTACCACACGCAGAACACCTGCCCCACTGGTTGTATTTTAAACCAACATTTAAGTTTTTTATGCTTTTCCTAACTGGAACAGTTAAAACACAGCTCTAAGCTGAGAAATTCTGCCATAAACACGCTGCCTTCCCAGCATATTTTGTTTCCCTGCATGGAGGAGTTTCAGCTGCCTTGCCTCAATGACCCTTAGGCTTCTCATGCTGTCTGGATTCAGGCTGTGCCTGTGACACAGGACAGCTTGTGCCATGTGCCCGGGCACTTGGCAGGGTAAGGCCTGCCCCCAGCTATCGCATGGTCCGCTGCAGGAACCGGCACAGCAGGGCCCTGCTTGCACCCCGTGGACAAAGGCTTCAGCATCGCCTTGGATGTCCATCCAGTTCCTACTGGTTTGCCCTGCTGGATGGCAAAAAATACCAAAATTTAAACGGCCCTGCTGGGGAAAGGGGTTGTGGCGAGCCAAGGGCATGGCTACGGGCTGCTGCACCGCCAACTCACTGGTGGGGATGACGAGAAAGGAGAACCAGGTGCTCTGACTGGAAAATCCTCCAAAATGGCAAGAATGGGACTTGCTCCTTCACACTGGATAAACAGCACCCTTTCTATGCCTGAGCTTCTCCATACTCCTCTACACCCGACTTACCATAACTGAGCAAAGTTACCAGGGTTTTCTTTTATGATAGTTAAAAATCATGAGCCATCATGGGGGGTTTACTATGCAATAAAGTAGTTGGCTTTGCTGTGCAGCTGCCTTAACTCCCCATGTGGAGACAGGCCAGGGAACAGGCAAGGCAGGGCACTAAACACACCCAGCAGGGAGTGAATGCAGAGCATCAGGCACTCCGGAGCAAACACAAGTGGAACGTGACAGCACTGTGCCACCTCTTTGCTTAGTTTTGCCACAAGATTAGTTAGATAAGTACCTCAGTGTCATGATGTGCCCATTGGCACAAAAGCACGCCAGACAGACGCTGTTACAGAGGGTGACCACATCTGCTCGCAATAAAAAGGACGTTTCGGTGATGTTGTGGACATAAAGACATGTTTGGGAAGGCAATGAGAAGACTTTGGCTTGTTTTTCTGAACAAATGACTGCAAATTGATGATCACCCATATCCTGGGAGGAGGAAGGGGAATGCATGACAAGTTTCCTTTTTCTTGTTTTTTTCACCGTCATCAGCACTATGTGGGTCCCTCCATACTTCATACGGTGGATGTGTCAATGTCCCCATGCAGTCCAAGCACGCGAAGGTCAGCACGGCTCCTTTCAGTGTCAAAACTGTGCCTGCAAAATACAATTTCCTCTCGCTGGCACTGGCACCACAATTAAACTTGTCAGTACCGTGAACACGTGCAGCATAGCTGATACTCAGCTTCTGTAAACAGAGTGAACAGGTTAATCTGACTGAGGGGACAAGTCTTCCTTGCTCAGTTCTTCCTGACCACAAAAGAAAGTGAACAGGACTGAAAAGGTCTCAGGCAGTCTATATCAAATAATGTATACAATACGTGCTGTTGAATACCATAAACACAGGTTGTTGTTTGTCTCTACATTATACTGGTAGGGTATTTATTCCCCATCAGTAAAATTGCTCTCCTGACTCTAATGACCTTCCAGCACTGTTTTTCAAACAAACTGGGGTGGGAAAGCTCTATTCCTGTGCATCCTTTCATTTTTGTCGTTATTTTACTTTAAGTATACTAAGCGCATAGTGCCTCTCCTCAGACCTGACCTCTCTCAGCCCTCTGTTCTCTCTGCTACACCATCTGCCACTCACTCAGCCAAGGATTTCTCCTGGTACATCAACCTGCCAACATTTTTGTTTCCTTTTCCGAACTCCCTTCTGCTTCTCTGCAGCTTTCTGATAGTAAGGCAGCCAAACTGTGCTTCACAGCATCCCAAATAGGATTGCACCAGAGCTTTATGCAGGACTGTAATTTCACAATATGAAGGAACTCTGCTGATTTCCCTTTCCTCACAGGAAATGTGTAACTCCACCCAAGACACAAGGTAATCTTTGGAAATAACACAACCAAAGTGAGTGAGCTCATGAAGGTGCGGTTCTCACAAACAATATTATTTATGCGTGTGGCCTCTAAGTAGTTAGTGGCCATTGCTTGACAGATCTGTTGAGAAATTTCTACCCAAAAGGCCACACAAAATCACAGTTATTCCCCCTGCTGTACCAAGACAGATAATAAAAAAGAAAAGAGCTGCACTCTTACCACTGGGTGACACCATGACTGGCTCTGACTGTCGTAAGTCATCGCTAGCAGGCAGATTAAGGGAGAGGATTAAGACCATACCGAGGCCCGTTCCAACCCAGAGACAGGGGGAGACAGCGGAGTCATTCTTTCGGGCAAAGGACTCCATGAAGTACAAAGCTGTAATCGCCTCCTTTGAGTCCCTGTCAATACTGGAAACACTGGAGCTTCGGGAACGGCTGAAGGAGTTTTCCCTATTTTCTGCATAAAGAAATACAAGGAAACAGGCATAAATTGACAATCCCAGAACAGTCACAAGCCTGCAGCAAATGCAAACTCCTCGTGGAGTACAGAAAATACAGAGCTTTTTGTAACCTGAGCAAACATTCTGATACCAGCACGGTACCAGCTTGCTGCCGCTGTATAAATAGGTGTGGAAAATGCTGTCAGACCTCATCAGTTAGATCTGCGTTAGAAATAGCTGCCTATTATGGAGATTAGCACAGAATAATTAGAATTTACAACAGCCTTAGCTCAAAGGACTTGTTCTAAATAGCACGAAATAATTTTACACCCATATGTTACCAATGCATTTAAAATTAATCCATGTATCTCATTGCTGCAGGACATGAAGGGAGATGCCATTACCAACTTCAGAGCACGTGTCCTTCACTCTGCTCTTGCTTCCATCACTAGGACGTTAGAGCACAGACGCTGTTTATTGTCAAGCTATTAATAACTGCTCTCTGGGAAAAAAATACACCCATTACTAAACTGATCCCAGCATCCAAAACGTCTCAGGGTAACAAATCAACTCTGGCTTCCCAGGGAGCGAAGTGAGAAACCTGCTCGGCGCTCCTGGCAACAACTGCACAGTGAGCCGGCATCCATCTTTCTGCCTCAGCACACACAGGTAGGGAGATGCTCTCCGAGCTTTTCAGAGGGAAATAACAACAAACGGGGTCTGACTGCTGTAGGGAGAAGGATCTCCGCTTTGCTTTGCCTAGTGCCAGGCAGGAAGGACAAAGCTGCCCGAGGGAGTTCCTGGCGTCAGCAGGAACTGTCACTGGCAACGTGCTGGAGGCTATAAAAGCACACTGAGACTAAAAAGTTACCAAAGAGTAAAGGAGACAGAAGGAAGAAGGACCAGCTGATAGCACAGTCTTTGCAAAACAAATTGTGCCAGTGCTGCTCTCAAACAAACTGTAGTCAAAAATAGGACTAGATCACTGGAAACCTCACGTGCTCTTCTGCAGCAGCAACAACTGGAGGACCAGGAGGTTCTAGAGATGGAGAAATAGTTGACATCATTGGACCATAGATAAAACGCTTGCTTCTGAACCTGTCATTATGAAGTAGAAATGTCTAAAATGAAAAACAATTTCTGCCATGTGTGAAGAATAAAATTAGAAAAGGACTTTCTCACATAGTACAACCTAAAACGGGGCTAAGCCTCATATTGTACAAGTTTCCTGCTCTCCAACAGAAGTTCTGCGGTGAATCTCTTCCTCAGACAATGTATTGTAGCATTGCATTCCCCTACCCGGATAACTCAGTGCAAAATGTTGAAATTATCCTCTTCACAGCAGCTACCTGAGAAAGATGAGAGACCCATGGCAAAGCAGTACTGGAACCACCCCAAGTGTCACTACATACGTCACCTTAAAAGCTGGCACGCGGGGATGGGGACAGGTTCTTCTGCCACTTTTTCATATTTAAACCCACCTGGATGCGCTCCTGTGTGGCTGTCCTGGGTGATCCTGCTCTGGCAGGGTAGTTGGACTAGATGATCTTTCAAGGTCCCTTCCAACCCCTGACATTCTATGACTCTATGATTCTGTTCTTTGAGGGCATCTCTAACTTGTCAGACAGAAGCTCCTCAGGACGGCCACCCTGGCACTTCAGTTCCACTCTCGTGGAAGAGAAACAAAGGTCTGCTTGAACTTTCAAGCGCTGCCCTCGCCACGTTTCATCTTCATGTAGGCACTGTTGTAGCACTCTAGCTCTGGCTCAGTACTGCTCAATACACCTGCGTAAAACTGGGATTGTTTATTCATGTGCAAACACAGCTTCTAATACCTTGAGAATTAGTGTTTCCCATAACCCCAAGCAGTTTGTACTTCTCCTGCAGTGGACTGGTTGGCCCAGCTCCTTCCTAAGCACAGTGACAGCTGCCAGGTAAAGAAGGGGAAGACAGTAATTTCAAGGCAGAGATCATCAGGGCTCTACAAATACATATATATATATATATATATATTTCCCCATCCTCCAAAGGGTACCTAATTAAAAAAAAAGTTATTATGTAATTCATTTTCTCTTTAACAGGTGTATTAATATCACAGTCACATAAAATTCAAATATGGTGGTGCTCAAGCTGAGATAGATGTTGAAAGGACAAATGCAGTGTAGGCGACATACACGGAACTTAAAATATGTGATGTGCCATTTGCATGTGTCATCAAGCTTTCTCCCTCCCTAAATTAACAAGAAATGTTACTCACTCCTGTGCAGTACAGTTAACTAATATATCTTTGCAGAACTGACACTAGCAGATACAATCTTTGGGACACTTGGGAACATACTGTGCCATTTTCTATTAAATACAGTACTCAAACTAAAATTCTAAAGACCAGCTTGACGCATGTCAAAATTTGACATCATTAAACATATCCGGACAGCAAAACAAAACCTATGAAATGCTGCAATCACTATGTGACTTTATTGGCTAGCTCTAAAGCAAGGTAGAAATCTCTCCTAGTCTTAGATTTCAGGAAAAATTTAGTTCAGGCCTATTCCTTGGGAGTCCCTTCTCAAAGAGATTATACCCCAAATTCTCTATTTAGAAACCACTCCATTGCATCCATTTTATTCTAGAGAAATGTAAAGGCACTTTCTTTGGGAAATTATAAAGCTTGCTGTATCCTTTTCTAGCACAATTGCTATGTTTTAAAATTATGTCCCATCCTCTAAATGCTGACCTGTATGGCCAATCGGTAGTAATTAACCCAACCCTCATGCTCTGGGTTTTCTCTTACATGTTCCTTTTCTCGCACTGCGTGATGGGTGTATCAAGAATGTCAGCTACAACATCTTTCTGCATGAGCCTGAAGCAGAACTATTTAGGGGTTCCACATAGTTTATTTGGACTCCCTGCTTCAGTAAGAGCACAGGATGTTCATAATGTGACAGGCAGATACTTTTCTGCTCCTCAATTCTCTTTTCCTCTGCAGAACATTCTGCTACATGACAAACTCTTGTAAATGTGCTTCTGACGCTAAATTGCTTCCTGCTTTGAGAGAGCTCAGTTTTCCCTTTTCTCTGAGAGGCACATATCCAACTCCCAGGATCCCTCTGCTCCCACCCAGCTGTCTCCCTCAGATGACTATGCCCTTTTTCCTTCCCTTCCTCTTGCAGACCTAGATTTATTGACTCTCTTTTCCCAAAAATGTCTTCAGGCTGTTTCTCCTGCAGCAGAGGAGGTGAGGGCACTATCAGAAGGGTCCAGTGTCCCCAAGAGCTAACACATGACTATCATTTGGGAGATGCTGCAATTCAGGCTGCCAGACTACGAGCAGCTCTGAGCAAAAGCATTATTATCTGCAGTCAGTGCATTTCAAAAAGCTGCATTCCATGGGTTAAGACCACACAACGTAAATGCCACTGCTCTTCCAACAGTAGTCTTGGTTTAATCCAAATATCTTCCTTCAGCCCTGTCCTATGTGTGATCTGGGTTAGTAAGATGCAGATGGAAACTCAGGAACCAACTTCCATCAAAACACTGGACTGAGTGTTAAATTCCAGCTATGAGCAGCAGCATAAGGATTTAAAAGTAACTGCAAAACCTCTACACTGCTGCCCACCTCACTGACAGAAACACACAGGACACTTCAACTCACATGCCAGGATAAAAACGAAGGCAGTGGGTTTGAGTCTTACCTTTGTTCATCCATGTGTGAGCAGTATAGTGACGCTCGTCGTGTGAGAATGTACTGATTCCATGTAATTGCTGAAGCATTGCCCGTCTGGAAATGTAACCTACTGCCACAAAATCGCACGCATTGCAAAAGGACAAGAACAATTGAGCCAACCGTCATCATGACATTTATACGAAAGCAGCCCTGAGCAGTTACGGTCCTGGCTCTACCCTTGTGTGACACAGCTGTCCCGCTGCAGTGCACTGGGGTCTAGGAGAAGATTTAATTGAGGGTTTGGGGGTTTTCCGAGAATTTAAAAGAAATTTGAGTAAGGAAATTCCACATCTTTCATCTGTCACCTTTACAGAGCAGAGATTGCAGAGGGCTTTTCTTTCTTTAACTTCCGCTTGTTTAGGGGAAACAAATCTGGAATTTCCTTACTTTCCCATGGAATTAAACAAAAAAAAAAAAAAAGGAGGGAGAATATTAATTAAAATATGCATGCCACCTTCAGGGGAATGTCCTGACTTCTCTATTCTCAGCTGCAGCAAAGGCTTTGTAAGGGGAACACATCCTCACCTATCATGTTTTCCAAGAGATTCTCACTGTGATTATTCTAAAATAGCAGAGGTAGCACTAGCACAGAGGCATAAAGTGATTTTCCATCTTGAACTTAGAAACACGGAAGTAAAAAATATCACTTGTTATGAGGAATGAAAAAAACCAACTACCAAAGATAAACATTTTCACTGCAATTGTTTATATTCATTACTGAAGAGTTTTGTAATTGACTGTCAATGTCTTGGATGCTATTTATAGCTTGTCTCCTGGTTTTAAGATACCAAGTAATTGACCTGCTTATAAAACATAGAGAAAAACTGACCTTTTTCACATAGAAACAGGTACATTCTGGAAACAGTTAGATGGCTTATATTCTCCTCCTCTGAAGACTTCTACAAGTTTTAATCCCAAATATCAAACCTAACAGAAGCTAATGAAACTACCAAAACATTTGCCAGTTTAAGGATCATCAGCTCAAAATTTTAAGAGAAATCTGTCACTTTAAAAATCATATAGTCAGGAAAGCATGCAAAGCTCTGAATGCTAGTGTAAAGACACAGCAAAGGAATTACACTTCAAACATGAATTCGCACGCAGTAACATCATAGAGACACAGAGACCAAACCATATTACTGACTGCAGTGCTTCAGCAACAGAGGAGAGAGGGGCAGGCGGTAGCGCTGCAGGGTTTTCACACATTTAAGGACACTGCACGTTTACTTGGTTGAAAACATCTTCAAACACGTTCTAATAGCACCACTCTAAAGCTGCATTCCACATAAAGCAACTCACTAGAAAGCAGCAGAGGTTGTCTTAACCACAAACAATGCAATAGTAATAATAATCATCTGGAATTTTACTGTGATTTCCTACTGAATCAACTCAAGTAAGTTTCCCCAGAGCTATGTTGAAAAGCCTGTGAATATATTGCTTTCAGAGCATACAAAACCAGGGTGGCTTACACAGAGCTCCCAGCTGTGAGATGCTTGACCCACCCTGGAAAAGGTTCTGAACTGCATCACCCTGAAGTTGCGACAGTTACAGCCACATAACCCAAGTGGTTTCATGGAATTGTACAGATACAAGACTGATGTGAGTGACACTAAGTAAAAGCCTGAAAGAGAAAATAGATTCAAGTCACCAGACTTGGATCTTTATTTTGATATTTCCAGAATATGGTAGAGTTCAGGCTTAGGTTTTAGTTCAGCTTGTTTTAAAAACAGAAGGGAACTGTTAGGGCAGGACTATTCCTCTTATTGAAAATGAAGTAGAAACAAGTATCTTTCTAAAAAACAAAAAAAACTCAAGAGATCTTCACAGTAAGTAATCTATCAGACTTCCAAATTCAATTGTATGAATCACCTTCCTGGACCTACACACGGAAACTGTCTTCACATCTGGATCACTAAGTGCTCAATTTGGACATAGGTCATAAGTTTGGACATTTTAATCAGACATCACAATTCTCTATGACTTAAATCTCACCCTAAAATATCCATTCTGCTGAAACGTCTTTTGTAACATAGATGGTTTGAGAAAGAACAGCATGGTGTATAACTGTCTCATATGAAAGTACCCAAGAATAACACAGAGATAAAGGCATCATAGAAGAAAAAACTTGAATTTATTCAGTAATAAAGTCAAACTAATTAATGTTATAACAAAGCGAGTGAAAGCATTTTGAAAAGACTCTTTTTCCCCCCTTTGACAGATCCTCTGCTCGTGTTACTGAATTGTAGTTAGAAAAGTTTTGCTTTACAAAAACCTCTTTGGAACAGCTACTATCACACAACTCGAACAATCGCAGAATATTCCTATACTCTTCCCTAGTTCTCCGTACACAACAGCCCATCACCGATTCCATTCTGCCATGTAAGCACCAGGAACTACCCAATGGTGTATTCCACTTGCAAAAATTTTCAAAACTTATTTCAGATGCAGAAAAACAGTTTATGTTGATCTGAAGCGACTGCTAGCAAGCAGAATGTCCTGGGTTTAGCTGAAAACCCAGACCTGTTTAGTGAATTTTACTTTCCAGTTTAGTCTCTTCTCAAAGGCTGCACGTTCTGAAGTCAGCAGCATGTTTTTGCAGACAGTGTGTGCTACTGGCAGTGATAACACCTGATGTTTACAGTCACTGCCTGGGGCTGGTATGTAGAAAGGCTCTTGCTTATACTTATTCCTATAGTGACCAAGGCCACTGCTGGCTCTTGTGTGCCACGCTGGGGGTGCTGGGTAGTAAGAGGGGGGCACAAGGAAATAAAAGGTTGCACCTCCGGGGGGTAATAGACAGGACAGGTGACCAACGAGAGTATTCCATCCCATATACATCATATTTAGTATAAATTGAGTGATCACGAGAGTTTCGGCCCTTTTCGGCCCTTTTTGCCTTTTTCGGCCGTTTCGCCCTGCTTTCCTGCAACGGTCGGTGTCCAGAGAGGACTCCATCTGACCTCCTGATTTTGATCCGGATCCTGAGTTCCCGAATCCAGCTCCCTGTATCCAGCTCCCGCCGCCGCTGAGCCTGGGGTTTCCCCCAGTGCCTCCTGCTCTGCAGCACCAGTGGTGATTTCTATCGGGGGAGGGAGTCGGGTTTGATATCGGGCTACTATCTATAGTTGTATATAATTCTTTACTTTTATCTTTTTACCATTATTCCTATTATTTTCATTAAAGCTGTTCTAGTTTTTTTTTCTCCTCTAATCCGTAAGTCTCTCTGCTTCATTCCCTTTTTTCTTCCTGTTTGGAGAGGGGAGAGGGGGTTAGAGAGCATCTGTCCGCGTTAGTGGCCGGCCCAGCCCTAACCCGCGACACAGAAAAATGCTGAAGTTGAGCATGCAGTGTAAAACACACCCTCCAAATTCAACATGCTGAGAGTATGGTGTGAAATTAGCTTAACTTGGAAACAAATCACCACTTCAATTAAAACTGACTAGGTATTCAGTGAATGTACCAAGAACCACATTTTTATTTAGTCGGTTGTTTTAAAAACAAGGAAAAATTGCAGATTCCTGTCAGAAAACAAGTGGATCTTACCATCCCGATAGAACCTGATACAAAATGTACTCCAAGGAAAAAGTAGACATGAATTCTGTCTAGCCCAACAGAGTTGGAATGTGCATTCCAGCAGCTCACGTGCATCTGTGCAAAACTCTTCTCCATTTCTTCCGAAGCTACTCCTGGCCATTAGACATGCTCTTTCACAAGGCACCTCGGTCTTTAGAGAACCTCCCTCCACTGCTTTTTCCAGGGACACAGAGCACTGCAAGCTCTGTTGTGATCAGATTTAGGCAGACATGCACTTAAAACTCCACTTAAACCTCTGAGGAAAACCAGTGGCTGGATGTGATAAAATTATAATTCAGTCTAAACGATGACAGCACCACTGGCTTTTTGCGGTTTAGTGACTGTAGCACACAGCAGAAAATTGGAGGCCGTAAACTGTAGGCACAAACCTAAGAGAACTGACTCTGTCCGTCCATCCGTGCTTCCATGCCATCTGTGGCCACAAGGTATAATAAGGAAGAGAGTTCCTTGTGTCTCCCCTGGAAGCTGAGCCCCTGATGGCTACAAGGCTCAGCTGAGAGGTTGAGCCTAAGGTTTCTGGACATTCTAGTCCTCTGTTTTATACAGTGTGCACCTAATAGAAAATATGAGTATGGGGAACTTGAACATCATTGCTAGGGTCTAGAACCTGGGCTCCCTCTTCCTATAACAACTTAATTTCTATGCATGTCCTGTAGCAGACATCCTGGGCAAGTGGTATGTCCCATCTATTTGGTTAGGACACCCATTCTCAGAAACACTCTCTCTCAGTCTGCATCTTAAAGAGACAGTTTGAAGTAGAATCATATAATGCATTGGGTTAGAAGGGACCTTTAGAGGTCATCTAGTCCAACCTCCCTGCAGCAAGCAGGGACATCTTTAACAAAAAAAAAAAGAGTGGGCTGAATTGTCCTCTTACTCCCAGGACCAGTTACCGTTATTTTTGATGTGCCTGTATCACAGGCAGACCAGGTTTTGCCCCTTGTTCACCTTTAAAATCTCTCTACATCTCCTTTCTAAGAGGAAGCAGAAAAAGAGAAGCTTTTTATTTTAGCTACCGTAGAAAACAAGTATACAAACTCTCAGCTCCATCATAACCGAAAAAGAACATTACGGCCAATCACTTCTGGAAACAATTACATTCCCCCAATAATTATGGATCTTACAGTTCAGTGTTCAGACTGAGTACTTTCAAATTGGATATGAAAACCTTACAAAAAATGCTGGAATATCCTCCCTCGGGACACTTATTTTTTTGGTGCCAAATATTTTATTACAGCCATGGAGAATTTGCTGTTCAGAAATCTTTGAGTCTGCAGTGCCCATTAGACCAGAAGTGCTGTGATTTTGCTAAATACAGGAAAAAGAAAATTTCAACTTCCTAATAATTTTTTTTTTAAATTCATTTATTTATTGAATAAAACTTTCTGTAGTAAGGAATAGACTTTCTAGATATAGAACATGTCCTCTATGTAACATTTTTTCTGCTTCACAAGAAATGTGGTGGCAAACCGAGCAATCAGTGGAGACTGCGGCATACCATAGTGTCTCTAAGTTATTTCCTGTTATATTATCCTTACTGTTACTAGTCACAATGATGTAAAGTAACTTCAAATGCTAACAAAACTGAAATGATTTACAAGGAGAATCAACTCCCTAATCCCCTCACTGAGAAATAAATGTAAAAATTTCAGGCCAAGGGCACTTCCATCTGCTATGAAAGCCTAGCTGTGAACAGCCATGGCACCTAGGGGCCTCGTCAAGTGTGGTCCCATGACTGCTGTAACATGCCCAGTGGATCAGGTAAGTGTCAATTTGGCTGCCCGCTTGGGCAAGAACTTTCCCAGAAATCACCCACTCTGCAATACGGAGAGGCATGGGAATGTGGTGGTGTGTACGAGTTGTTCTGAAAATCTGCCAGAGATGCAATAACCTCCTCAGAGGATCCATTTCTGTGGTTAACGACCCTTGTGATCAAAATGAATCCCTTACTGTCTCCCTGAAGTTGTGCCTCTGCCTTAGTAATTTATGTCCATTACATCCCATCCCTTTCTCAGCAGACAGGGACAGCAGATTATTCCTTTCTCTCTGCAATAATTTTGTGCTTTTTCTTCAATATTTTTCTAGATCGAGCAACAAGGTTGTTTCTCTCTTTCCTCGGAGGCCTGGGAACCCTTGAAAACTGCAGCAATTTTCTTCTAGGCCATCATCACTTAGTTCACATCCATGTGTGGGCTTCAGACCCAACAAGTGCAAGAAAAAAGGAGCCAATGAAAAAACAGATATCTCACTCTTCTCCCCCCACCCTCATCACATGGGCGAGAAACATGTTGGTTACCCTCACTCATCCGTTCCAGGAAAACCCAATGTGCCATGCATCAGCACTGCTGTAGGCAGTGTAACAGTAGAGCCATAACTCATGAGAGAAAACCTGATGTAATTTGGATAGAAATTATGTAGGAAATATTGCAACATACAGCACGACACCAGCTGAGCCTGGTTCTTCAGGCTGAGGGCTTTATATAAGATAATCACTCCATATCATATTTCCAAGACCCCGACTACAGCATACGGCACTTATGGGAGCAAATGGCTTCACACATATTTACAGGCTAACAGCGAGTGAGGTGCAAACTGATCTTAAGATTTTGGAACCTTATCACAGAAACAACAGATTGAAGTAACAGGCTGGCATATATACAAAGAAAATAACCGTAAAATTTGCTGAATCTAAAAAACAAACCAAAAGCCTCAAAAAACTCAGCACTAAAATGTAAATCAAAATCCATAATGAAAAAACTCTGGAAGCCCCTGCCAGGCTGTCTACAACGCTTCTTATGGTGATCCTCAGAAATACTTCTGAATTATAAAAAAGTTCAAAGTATACAATATATAGGAGATACTGCCCGTTTCCAAAACAAATTGGACAAAATCATGCAAGCGACAAAACAACTTATCCCCGAAACAGTTTTAGTCATTCTATATGCAGATGCAAAAGAAAAAACTTCAAGCATATAAGTATAATGGACTTATTAAAATGAAAATTGTATTGTACTTGCCATAGAATTTTTGATAAGGTTATTAAAGATAGTGACTAAATATTCTTGACTGATTTGTTTTGCCTTTAACCATACATAATCAAAAGAGTTAATCCAAAATTAATCCCTCCCACAAGATTTAATTTTTATTCTTTGACGTCACTGTTTTCTTTAACTCAGTGTTTTCTTTAATCTAAAATTGCAACCAAAAATTCTACTGAAATCCCGATTTTGTTTTCCTACGCCGAAAAAGAGCAGATGTTTCAGGCCTGTTTGATCTGCTCTGAAATTCTTGATGAGGCTCACATCTCTGCTGGTCTAGTTGGAAAGGGGGCATTAGCGGGTCTAACAATTACACAGCACTGGCTTTTAGATTGAGAGAGACTCTTCTGGATCTGTGCGAGAGGACAGAAGGCAAGCCAGGCAGAGGTACACAGCTAAACAAAAAGGTTAATGTAATCCCTATTTCAATGTTTCCGTGAGGACACCTGCAGACAAAGTAGGGTGCTAGTCAGAGCTGGAACAGAGTCAGACATAATCGGTGCAAATCCTTGCATTTCTGCAAGGAAATCCTCTAGGCTTGAAGGCAAAACATGTTGTATTTCTACAGAATGTTATCATGGGATAGAATCCCTGTAAAGATTTTCCCGACTAGGAACAATTTGCATTCATGTATATTTTTTATTGCTGTTGATATTTAAAAGCACAATGTTAACTTGATAATAAAAGAATGTAGTTTATACCCTATGCCTTATGAAAAAAGATATAATCCCTAACTTCTAAAATTTCAAAAACTTTGTGTGAAAAAGGACTAGAAGTTTAGAATTTAGAAGTTCAGCAATGGAATTTCCTACATTGGTGGTTTTGATTACAAGGCAAAGAAATTCTTCCAGTATTGCAAGGAAGAAACAGCTTAATCAAAAGTATACGAAACCAAATTGCTCAGAATCAATAATACGTTATAAAGAACTTGTAAATTCTAATTTCTTGTTAAAATTAGATACAGAATATCGGGCAACTACAAAGATTTATTAGTATAGCTGTGAGAGTACTGCATTTATGAAACCAGAAGATACTACAGAACAACAAGTAATAACATAAATGGTATTAGAGAAGTGCTATATTAAATGTCTGGCTAATTATTGACAAAAAAAATGTAACCACAACAAGCTGTTTATCTGGATACTAGTGTTTAGGGGAAAAACAAACAAACCCAGGCTTTGAAACTGAAATAGCAGTAATCTTTAGCTTGGAATAAAACCTACTTGAGTTCAAAAAGCTTTAGAGATTGTTTCCATGTTAGATGAGGATACTGGGAAAGACATCGGTTTAAGGAGTAACAGTAACCATGCACATCCAGTCTCCATTCCTCTGCTGCTGTTACTTGGCTATTGAATTATTCTTCTACAAGCATGGAAGAAATATTAGCACTTTATGAAACTGAAGAGTTTGCAATATTTCAACCAGCAGAAAACAAGACACTCTCCCCCTCTCCATTTTCTTCCTATGATTCATCATTGCAAAATGTTCTTCAGAAATGCTTTTCTATATCAGGAATCCTTCTGCGCATGTAAAGAGTGAAGAGTCAGCAAAATCTTGACAATCAGCTAACAGGAATGAAGTCAGAAGAATTACTGTGTGGAAGTTGCTTGAAAAAACACTTGATGAAAATGCTGGAAATATAGTTCCTATGGTACCAAAAGATCAGATCTAAATAAGAAAATTTTTTAATCCAATGCAAGAGGAGAAGACTAATACATTATTCTACTATATATATCTTATGATTAGTCACCAAAATGTATTCTCTTTTTAATCAAATCAATTAGAAGAGGTTGTAAAGAGAAGGAACTGCAAGCATTATTAAAAAAATCTCTAGGTGTTATTTGTGCCTCAGAGATAGGCTTAAGAAAAGGTAAGAACTATCTATCCACAAAGAAAGGTTGTGGGGTTTTTTTTGTAATGAATAAAAAGTGCTTAACACTACTGAGATAGCAATCTCTAATAAAAATTCTGCTCAGGTACAATAATAAAATCCTATCAAATACTAACCTGAAATACTGTCTCTCTAGCAAGGACGTAAAATATGTATCTTGATCCATCGTATGAGGATACAAAACTAAAATATCATTTCTTGTGAATACATCTAGTTTTTACTGCAGCATATACTCCTAAGTAGCCAAGAAATTCTTGGCATAGAGAGTATTTTTTTTTTTTTTTTTTTTATTTTGGAACAGCCAAACCAGGAGTTTTCAACCAAAGCTAGTTCCACATTTTGGAGAGAATGCTTATTCTGGGTATATTCTGTCTCAAACCTTTTAACTTCTCATCTTCCTTCTCCCTTACCTTCGTCCTTGCCCTCAAGCCTAAGAATCTTTCAAGGATCATACCACCTTCTACCATACTACTTAGTATAAAAATCTTCAGAAATAAATCAAACCATTTGCCAAAACAGTACGTCTAGAAATTCAAGATGCATAAAGAATGGCGGAAAGTCAGCCATTCCAGACAGATCAGTTAGGAGAGCTAGAAGTCAAAAGACTAATACCACTGGCATCTAAAAAAAGAGTTCAGACAAGTTGGACAAATGGCTTTAATACAATAATTGGAAAATTATTTGAGTCTATAGACTTGCTGAAAGGTGAGCTGTACTCACCCACTCAGGGACAAACCCAAACCATGCTCCATCATAATACACGTTAATATAAATTACTCCAAAGGCTGCCTGCCTCTTTCCTGCAACAGTCATTTCACTGACCTTACTGAGAGTTCTAGTATCATTTAAGTGACACCACCAATACTTTAAAATAAGGAGGTTTTTTAATGGCAGTTTAATTTACTCCACCTCCCTGAAAGGAAGTTAGATGACTGTCTTTAGGAAGAGATATACTTTAATATTAAACTTGGCAGGTATTACAGTTAGTGATGAACAATAGAAAGTGAACCTTTCATGACACGGATATGCAGATAGCATCATTATGCCGTCAAAAGTATCACCGTATTACTAAATGTTTTGTACACAAGGGTCAGAGGAACCTTAGGGGGTTTTAGGTTCTGCCTGCCAGTGACCCTGCTTACTCTGGGAGGATGGAAGAGAAAAAGAAAAGAAGAAGCATGAAAGAATTAGGTGGCCCAGCTATGTACAAGTAGTGTTGCTGTTGCAGCAGCATCTGCATACAAGAATTTCAGAAGAGTTTGGTACTATATAGGATGAAGAAAACCACACAGCAATAGAAAGTACTGTGGCAATATTTTTTCCACCACAAGCTATTACATGACAATGGTACTTACCATATTTGTGTGGCGCATAAGAGAGATAGGTGACAGGGTTATGTCATGATCATCATCAATAACTAATATGGAGGGAAAAAGGGTGATTATGCAGATGAAATCTGCCTGTATGCTCAGGAATAGACATCTCAGAGCTCTGTAAATCTGCTTAAGTACAATGTTGACACAGGAGCCACTAATTAATCCAAGTCAAAACTGAAATTTGTAGGAGGTTTAGTATTTAAACAGGATTACTTCTTATAACCAGTTGCAGGGGATTACACTTTGTTGTATGTTATACACGGCCTACAATACGATTGAATATTTTTCAGCCTATGACTTAATCTTTGAAGAGTCCATGATATTGTAATATTCTCCTAAAGGAGAGATGTCTGGATAGTCACTGAGAAACACCAGTGCAGCTGAAATGCCACTACTCCCCAAGTTTTTTGTCCCTGCTCCTCTGCAGAAGGTTAATACTCATCTAGTAAAATAAGAAAAATAGATCACGTGGGCACATCTCATTTGCTTTAGTGCAAAGGGAGCTGGATAACGTAACCCAATATAGAAAGCTGTTTAAGCTAAATGCTTCTGTACTTAAGCAGAAATGAACAACTCATAGGCTTTCTCTTGCACTAGTATGTGTTCTGGCGCGATGGTAGGTGATTCCTACCGGAGACCTAATGACGTAGCGGGAACTCGGTAACAGCTTTGGTGAGCACAGTAATTTTGCAGAGCCTCTGACCGAGCTTTGCTCTGTGTCCCATAAATGAATTCAGGTAAATGCTGTTCTTAAATCAAATGCAAGGAGCTGCTACAGGACAATACAACAGACATTGGGATATCATCTCCATTCCCGTCAAGAACACAATCTTGGAACCCTCTGTGCCAAATTAGGATGTCTTCTTACAGGGTCTCACACACGCAGATGTTATTTTTCTGCTGTGTGATCCCCGTAGCAGTCAGAAGGAGGGCCGGAAAGGAATTTGCTATTTTATATTATCATAAGGATGAAAAACCACAACAAAGACTCGAACGATTTGCCACTAGTAGCAAAGCCGTCTGCAAAAATTTGCATTTAAAAATACAAAATGAGACATGCTGAGTGACATAATTCCCCTTGCTCTGTCTCCATTAACAGTCAGCAAAATCAGAGAGTACTAGTTCTAGTTGTAAAGAACTTCAGTGGGCAGGTTAGGATACAAATGTTCCTTGCAAGACGGAGGGCTGGACTCACAGTGTGATTAATTGCCTGTCACTTACAGCATCACGAGTGGGTCAGGCCATGCTATAACCCAGACAGTACCCACAGGAGGTTATTATCTTAGGCACTTAGAAAATTATTCTGCAACTTGGTTAAAAATAAACCCTAGATTTTTAAAAGACTTGTTAAAAATAATTGCCTTACTGTTAAAATATTGAACTCTATAACTTTTCTTGCATAAATATTACTAAATTTTTACCTATTGCTAAAATTGAATGCAACCAGCGCCACAGTCCTACATGAATTATTTTGATGCTAAGCCTTTGCAGATTTTGATAGACTGAAGCTCTTCTGCACAGACAATGCACTGTTCTATTGCAAGAGTGTGAGGGAGCTAGAAGTATGGGAGACAAGGGTCAAGGACAACACCAGCAGAGTAGGAACATTATCAAAATTGAAGAAAATCATGTGATCTAGAGATCTGCAGTGAAATAGCTGTCACTGCTGAAATTAAAATGGGTTTACAGAATCACAGAATCAATGTTAGGGATTGGAAGGGACCTCGAAAGATCATCAAGTCCAATCCCCCTGCCAGAGCAGGAACGCCTTTAGTTTAAGTTTTAAGCACAATGCATTGCCATGAGTGGTCCATTTTGTATGTCTCGGTTGCATTGAGACTCTGCACTCGGGTAGATCTAGATTTGAAGACTTTGAAACTTATTGTAAGTGCAAAAATTTGATTAGATTATGGGCTATAACTTTACTGTAAGCTGTGGCCAGGTATTGTAGAATTTTATAAAGTCTTTGCTACCAATAAATAAATATATATGTGCCAAGCCTGAACTCACATTCTAAAAACATCTAATTTTCAGGCTTGATAAGTAGAGACGATGAGAGTTTAGAATGTTAGTACTGCCAGCTGTCATAGTAACTGTACATAAGCTGCTGCTATGAACAATTGCTTTTGTCGAACAAAGCACCCGATCCCTAAAGGCGAGGGAACGGGTGTAAGAGCTCGGCGAGGTTCAGCAGCCTGTGTCCCTAAGGCAGCACAGAGCTCAGGAGCAGGCTTGTTAGTAACAACACCAGCACACAGGGGTTGTTCTAATTCTAAACAGTCAGATGAAGGCAGCAGTCCAGGGCAGTGACTAGGACAAAGATCGCGTCAAGCTCACTCGCTTCCACATCCAGTGAGAAATTCACAAATACCTAGCAAAATACTCATTGCCACCCACCTTCTGTGGTGACTGGGAGAGAAATCTCCATGCAGGCTGCAGACTGTGCTTTTCTGAAGGGGGGCCTCCCAGGCCCTCGGCGGTTTGCTTTTGAGACGTCTGCGCTGGAAAGTCGTTTTCCTGAACTGCAGCTCTGGGAGGTTGGACTTGTACAATGACCATTCACATGATCTGGAAAGCGAATGCAACAAGTGCTAGGTAAAGCGCCAGCTCCCAAAATTCCGAATGGAGGAGAGATGTACGTTCTGGTATTTAAGAACGGGTTAAACCGAATCTTCTGAGAAAAGCTACTTATTTGTTTTACCAACCCAGCATGTATATGTAAGAGTAACTCACCATCTCTTCTAAGGTGCACTTTGAACAAAACACAAAGGATGTAAAACCTGCACATGTTCTTAGTGATCCCACAGCATTTTGATGACCTATGTGCATAAGTAATTTATCAAGATAACTGCTGGTAACACTGTCATCCCCAATGTTGTGTCTCCTAACAGAAACCAAATAACTCGAACACTATCTTTCCTTTTTGCTTGCACAAAGAACTGCAGGAGAGAATTTAGAGTGAGACATCTTCCCCGCCTGACTCAAAGCTGCGTGAAACAGGCGTCTAACTGCTACTATTTGAGATAATTATAAACCTAGCCATAATACTGCTAAGTATTGTATACCACGTACATTCATTTTACTGCTCAGGAAACTGCCTGTTGAACAATTCATTTCTCTGCCACAGATCTAAAGATATGAGGCCAAGTCCTCGTATCTCTGCTAGGTATCCCTGCTAGAGGCCACAGTCAATCAGCACAGCACATGCTGCTGCCTGATGGGACAAGAAACAAAAAGTGGCTGCTTCAACCTCTGCCTACATTTATCTGTTCTTTGTCACTGGAAACGGGTCTTTAAACCACAACACTCCACTTATCAAGGCTTAGACAGGAGTTCAGAGAGGGTTAAACTGGACTATGAAACATTAATGCGGTGATTTTGTTCTTCCTGTGTTGAATGAGGCAACACAAGAAGAATTAGTGAACACAATTTGCCCCTCAACATACGAAATGATACACACCCAGTTATAATTGAATTATTTTTCCTCAACAGGTAATTCATACTTACTAAATAAAATAAATAGCAGGTAGTAAGTCAGACTTAAGCTCACCGAATAATTCTATTCAAAGCCACAGAAGGTCAAAATTACAGGTAAGGGCATGGTTGGAGTTTCTGCCTTCATTTTAAATGTCAGGTTATTTATATCGAAGAATTAGATCAGTGTTTAAGATTTCGTATCTAAGTACCATATTCACTCTTGATTTGTATTGTATCCAAGCAAAAGAAGAACGTTAATACACCAAGAAAAATTTATTTCATGGTTACCATGCCATGATAGCTCCAATGTACATGATGAAAAGCTATTTCTATATTCAGGTGATAAAACAGGTTCTATACTGAATACAGCATACAGTGTGCCATTATATGCAGTCTTCCATTGTGTAAGTCATGTCCTTTCCATGTGAAAGCAGTTCAGTCTTAATGAGCAAAATTGGAAAGAATTGTTCAGAATTATAGTTCACAAAGCAATTTAGTATCTGTACGGCATAATGAGACTGCTCTGTAGGAGACACAACTTTCATGATTCTTATCATGCTTCTTAACACATGGCTATTAACTGAGCTAACAGCAGATATAAAACTGATGTGGATGATTCATTCAACTTTGAGTTATGGAATTTTCCAAAATATGCTGCAACTATTCATATATTTCAGTAGAAAGTCCTTTGAGATCGGGGGCTTTGTTCAAGGGCACAGGCTGACTGTTCAACCTCAGCAACAGAAACATCCTCATCCAGCTGCTTCCTTTCTTCAAAATTCAGTTTGTGTGAGGGAGTTTCAGCATGATACCTAATTATCTCCAGGGGGATCCTAGGAAGTGGTGAGGAACATAACAGGGTAAAAAAAGAATAATATTCTACAGAAACAGCAACAAATTTTAAGAGAAGTACTGCTACATTTCTCTTAGTATGCTTGCTTGTCTCAGTTACCTTCAAAGCTCCAAATTAAATAAAACCAGTCAGTAGGATCTGGGCACCTAAATCCCTTTAGTTGTTTTGACAATGCCTTTCCAAATAAGCAAAGCCAGTTCCTGCGAAGAAAAAAATTTAGGCCTCATCCTAGAAGCTGCAGTGATATCCTTTCAAGTTCTGAAGTTGGTGAAATGTCAGCGAGTGCTACAACAAAGAGTCTTTTCTCCAGTTTGTGGATGGTCAACTAAATAGCCAGGACTCGGTTTGTAGTTGTTCTGCTCATAAGGATGGCGTGAGCCATTCAAAGAAATCATAGCAGATTACTTCATGCTATGATACGTGTCTATTTTATACAGATTTAACTGAACTGATTTAACAAAACAGCTAGTAATATATTGTATCTAAGATGTATTAAAATAGATAAAAGAGAGGTTCATGACAGAATATTCTCTAATGTTCTCCATATGCTGCTTCTACACTGCAGGTCCTGGTTTTTGCCTTTGGGTTCATGCATTACGCATATGAATTAAAAATGCTTTAGCTCTCCCCATCCCCAAAGAGTAGCACTGTTCACTGCAGTGTATACCCCAAAAATTCATTCAAAGAAGAAACAGAACTGTGCTAGATTGAGGATCAGTGTGTCACACAAAATGACATGATGAGATGGTAAGATTAAGAGGAACCAAAGAAGTAATATTAGCTGGTGTGAACTTGATGAAACTGCATCTCTCATAAGGCATCCCTCAGTAATGTGCAACATGACAGCAGCAAACCTGCTGGAGATCCTCAAATTAATCTATTTTTTTGACGAGCATTACAGACAGGGAGTGTCTATTTATATATACACATGCTGATTTTAGTTTACACACAGTAACATGTTACTGTACATGTTACACAACCTGCCTTGTCATACAAGTGTTTTAAACTACTTGGTGACCTCTGCAAAAAGCAAAGGGAACCAATAATTTACCAGTGAAAAGCTGAACCCTTCTTAAAATCAAATGTACTAAAAAAAATTAGTAAGAAAGAAGAAACATGCATTTGCAGTTGTTGTTTTGCAAATTACATTTCACTGGACATAATTAAAAAAAAAATCAACCTTTTTTTTCAGTTCTAACAAAGGGAGAAATTCACACAGAAAAAAACTAGCTGAAAACCAGTTCTTATTAATGATCTGAGAGTGAAGGAATTTAAATACAGCTAACTAGATGCATTATAATATCACCCTAAATTGTAAGGAAATAATCAATAAAAGAGCAGGCGAGAGAACCAGAGAGAGATGCTGTAATATAGAGCAGAAAGAACCTGAAAAATGAGTGAACCTCCTCAATAGACGTTGAGAAACACAATCTCTGCTGTTAAAGGGAGGAAAAGTCCATCTGTTTCCACCGTGGGAATTTTGTGTATTACCAATAAATCAGATTTTGGGTAATAATTATGGGTGTGGCTAACCCTTTTTCTTTACACAGCAATAAGACAGACATTAAATCAAGAAAGAAGAGATCTTGTAACTGTACAAATAGCCTGAAGAACAGTCTCAGGTTTGCATGTAAAATAACCAAAATTTGTGTAAAAGTACTATGATCATTCATTAGTGAGAATACAGACTGACACCATGAACTTTTGATAAATTAAGAGAAGATCCCTTACAAAGTCAGGATCACAATTTCCTCTTGGTGCAGCTCTGTCAGTCAAGCAGGAGAGGAGGTGTGAGCCCCAGTAGAAGAGATTAGTACAGGTGTACTGCCAGCAAAAGAGTGTGTTTACCATCACGTCTTCATCAGGTTGAAGAGGAAGGATGAATTGCCCTACTAACGTACACTCAGGTCCACACTAAGAGAATAATGTACTGTTGTTGTAAATATACTGCCTGTGTAATATAATTGCAGCCTTATTATGGTAATTAATGCCTATCACGTGCTTGATCCTGCATATCATCTTTTTTTTTTTTTGTGAAAGCAAGGTGAACAGATTTATTTTTCAAAGAAATAAAACAAAGTGACTGAAAATAAGTGCATTGTCACTGAAAGAATCCCATTTAAAACTAGTAATTTTGCCTGTAATTATGAATAATGAAGCCAAAATACAAAATAAACATCATCCAAATGAAGAACACAAAGAATATATTACATTTGTCATAACATCACCTCTACATTATCATATCCGTAAAACCAAGCCCAGCAGCGTAAATCTTAAAATACATCTAGCTTAGTTCCCTGGGAACAGTGGGAAAATTTTGGGCTACTTGGATCTAACCCTGTTCCTCTGATTCCTCTGCTGAATTTCTAGTGACCATGTAACAGTGCTGGACCGACTGTCTCAAAAAGTACACAGCACTTAGCGTGCTTCAACAGAATAACGGAACGCATATTGTTGCTATGCTTTGTGCAATAAACAAGAAAACACAGGCAGAAAACTTGGTTTAATTCTGATATATAAGCAGGAAACATGACACCTCCTGAGCTGCACAGAGGACAACACTGAAACATGCAACTACAGTGGATGAACCATAAGACCACCCAGGATAGCAACGACTAGTCCTGAGCACCCATTTTAGTAGCATTGCACCTGCATTTTCAGATAGAAAATCTGGGGTTAATTCTCCATTTTTGAAAATGAAAAATTCTTCAAAAAGGTTGGACTGGAAAAATTTTTTCAACTTGAACATGACAAAAATGAGGCACAACACACATAAGCTGGAGACTTTCTAAACAAAATTGATCCCTCCATCTGAAATGAATGAGCAAAGTATAAGATAATTACAGTGAAAGTGTTTGTAGTCTGTTCTAACCAGATTCTTCCAGAGATCCTTCCCCTAATTTGTCAGGAAAAGAAGTTTTTAACTGGAGGTAACAATGCCTGAAATAACTGAGCTGGCACCACTCCATAGATGCTAACATATAAATAATTTGCTTGCACATACTCAACAGAAAAATGCACAGACATAGTCAAGTAAAGCATTCCAAATGTAATTAAACTTACCCACAATTTTTATGCAGCAAGCAATTTAAAAAAAAAATCCAGTTTTCCCAAACTTGTTAACATGATGCATTGTCAATTTTCAAAAGATTTCATACTAGGTTATTGCAATAAACAAGCTAGTAACAATTGTTCATTCTTACTTTAATGCTGCAAAACCAGATTTTACAGCTGATAACTCCTGATTTATTTATCCTTCTTTTGTTATGATTTTTTTGTCAGAATAATTACACATGGAAAATTATTACTTCTGCTTGTACACGTAGGTCAGTTACTAAGCTTTTGGATGTTGCTTTAAGTCCAAACAAAGCGATAGGACCATCTGTCTCACTCCTGAGTCTCTGCCTACCGACGACAGTCCGTGTGAGAGCTCAATCCCAATCCAAGTTCCTTTTTATTGTGGACCTCTGGGTCCAGGCAGATGTGGTAAATCTATGTGTTGCCCCAGATTTTGACTGCTGGGGAGTATTACAACCTGAGGTGTGTACAGAGACGACAGAACGGAAGAATGCATTGCTTGAAAAAGACTGGGAAATTACTTACCTTTGAAAGTCCTCCGTAAGGAACATTTCTTTAAGTAAAAATAGAGAACTTGGCAACAGTGAATATCTATTACATTGTGAGCCTAATAGTTGCCTATCATTTTGTTATTATCAACTCTTAAACATATGATGATCTTTATTGCTTGTTTTGTTGTTTCAGCTAAGAAAGTTTACTGCCTTTCCTTCATGACTGCACGTAAGTGTATCAGTTATAAACATTATAGTTAGGGTATCATTTTGTTAATTTTAAGAGCACTTACCTTTGCTTTGAATTACTCACTTGGTAAACCTCCCATATAGATAAATTCTGGTTTTTTTGTGTTTTTGTTGTTGTTGTTTTGTTTATTTTTCTTTAATCTGGAAGCATTAGAATTCAGAACACAGCCCCTTTCTGCATTTGAAATAAAACCATACAGCACATGCCTATTCTGCTGTAGTAGTTGACAGAGTTAACCTGCTGGTTAGCTCTTGGTTTTTTTGTTTGTTTTTTTTTTTTAATTCTGGTTATATTGGACTGGCAGAGTACTAATATATCCATTAGTATAGGTTCTCTTTCAAAAATGTTTGATCATAAACCTTCTCTTATTTATCTGAGAAACTGGTGCTGCCATACATCTGACCTTCAGCAGACGAAAGAGACTTTTGTCTACTAGGGTCCTAGCTACAGAATATCAAAATTCAAACCTGAAACAGAAAATTGCGGAGGCCAAATATTTAAAACTATTTCTGTAAAAGTGAAAACCTTTAGTCCAACCCACAATGTTTTTCATCCTCACAGTGATCCAACTTGTAAAAAAAGGCAAACCAAATCTTCCACTGAACCAGGGAGAGCATAGCCAGCAGCTTGAGGGATGTGATTGTTCCCCCCCTACTTGGCACTTGCCAGACTGTATCTCAAGTCCTGCACCCAGTTCTGGGCTCCCTGTGATGGGACAGACACTGATGTACAGGTACGAGCTCAGTAGGGGTCAACCAAGCTGGTGAGGGAGTTGGCACACACAATGTCAGAGAACAGGTTGAGAACCGAGGAAGAGAAGATTGAGGGGAGACCTCACTGCTGTCTGAAACTACCTGATCCGAGTAAATAGAGAAGACAGAGCCAAACATTTCTCAGAGGTGCACAGTGATTGGATGAGAGCCAAAGGACCCCTCTTGGAATACGGGAGATTCCAGTTAAATATTAGGAAGAACTTTTCTCCTGTGAGGATGACCATATACTGAAAAAGTTCACCCAGAGAGGTTGTGGATCCCTTGTCCTTGGAGGCATTTGAGATCTACTTGGTCTAACTACACCTGCTTTGAGCGGTGTGATGGCCTAGACAACCTCTGGAGATCCCTTGCAACCTTAATTATGCTATGATTCTACCTACAAAGCAGAGGTCAGGTGATTCCTCAATTCAGCTGGTATTTTCAGACTGAAAAGTGAACAGTAATTACTCTACCCTTCTGGAAGGAGACACACACTGGACAATCCATAAAATCCTTCGCATCCAAAAATACATACCATTTTCAATGTATATTGCCAAGTAATTAAAGAAAAGCATTGTTACAACTGGATGGCTGAATTGCCTTTTCTAAAAATGTGAGTCCAAGGAGGAAAAAAACTCATATAATTCAAAATTTCTGAAATGTCCTTTAGCATTATAAAGAGAATTACAGATTCAGAGCCAGAAAAAAACTAGTATGGAATGCTCCACTTAAAATCTACCAGTTTGTTGAATGCAGCAGTAAGCAAAAACAGAGCTAAAGTTTCAAAATTTTGGCAGTGTCTAGACTCTGCTGTAAAATACTTGGAAAGGCTAAAGCAAGAATTGCTGTAGTCCCAGTGCTTATGCTTAAAATAAGAAGGAGGTCTTCCTTGCAATATCCAGGTATTGTTTCATTGGCTTGGGAGCATCCAGGAAGTGATACTTTCCTTGCAATGGAATACAAAGGCATTGAATGATGAATATTTTCGTGCTATAATTCTATTACAATATGCATAAATCTTTAAGTAAAGAAAAATCAAATAGATTCCAGAAGCCTTGTACAAAATGAACAAGATGGAATACAGAGTTATAACCACAGCTCTTTTGTCTGCCCCTTACAACTGTGACTTCTGAAGAATTAAACATTTTGGTTCTCTGCACCAGAAGATATTTCTGAAGTCCATGAAAAAAACTGAGCTTATTTGGTATTGTCTAGTTTTTCACTGCTGTGTAATATGGGAGACACTAATGCTGACCTGGCAAAGAATTCATTTACTCCTTATAAGTATCTGCAGAAAGCATAGAAAATTATATTAATCTTTTCAAGATTACAGCTTAGCAGGAGGAAACAAAACATGTCTATTTGCATTTTCTTTTGTTCTTTGTGTAATAAAGTCTAGGTAATGGCATAAATTCTTACAGTGAAACCATCTGTTCATAGGAATTAAATAGAAAACAGCAGTTAGCAAGTATCTCTGTCTTTAGGATTCTGTCTAGCTCCCTGTGATCCCCTGAAAAATTTGAAAGCTTCTAATGAAATAAGCAGAAATACTTCCTAAAAGAAAAACACAAGCTGATGGTTAAAGTGGCTGCTGAAGCAAAGCTAGAAAACTCATATAAAAAGAGTTGTATAAATCTGGATTCTCCACTTGATTAAATTAGATTAGGATTACCTCCATAATTCATTTCACTGCAAAAGTGCATGGAAATATAGACGATCTTTTCAAAAAACTGGGAAACAGTATTAGGTTCAAAAATAAAGAGACTGTCACTCAGAGCTGCTTCTGAAGGATAATAGGGAAACTGCAGTATATGCAATGGCAATGTCAGATCTTCCTTCCTGCCAACTCAAATAAACATTGGGTTACTATGATCAGCAGTAGCTAAAACACTCAAGACCTTTCACTGTATCCCCACATATGGCATATTCTCTCATTTCTGTGATTTTCTGTGAGAAGATACAGCATCCACAGGTGACAAGTTCTTCAGCAAGGATAAATAATAATCACTACATCAAAATAAAAAGAGGTTGAGGTCAACTTTATCAGTCACACAAGGATCAAAATGGGAGCCCCAAAGTACCTTTAAATCATGAAAATCCCGATAAAGCCTAAATAGAACACCCTGAGTCATCAGATCACACATTATTCCCTTAAATGCTGGCAAACTACTCCCCAAGCAATTTTCGGTACTGGCAGCACGTCCACCTAAAATAGATTTAACTTCTACCTAACCTCTACAACTGCAACTCAACACAAAGCAAAAGCAAGGATGTTTCACGAGCCAGATCCTAAGAAGGGAGCAGAACTGTAAGCTGCCAAATGCTAATGTATTTCCCAATTAGCTGCAGTCGGTGCTTAGAGTAGGTGATGCATCAGCACTCTGTAAAAAGCTACGAGCCAGAGCCAACGGGATGGATGTACACCACCTTATCATTTGAAAGTGGCGACCTGAGTATCTTTACAAGAAGTGCTGGCCAGAGAATATTGTTACGCTCTGAATATCCAGAGTGTGGGTGCCATCTCGTGCAACAATCAGAGGTTAAATAATCTCTAAGAGCTCTGCCAGTATAACCAGATCATTTTGGAGCAGAAGTAAATGAAATGAAGACATTATTCATCACCTTTTCCAGGAACTCTCATTTAAATTTAGCTCCTTACATTGAGAAAGAGAGGCTCTTTCCAGCCTGATGCAAACTAAGCATTCTATAATTCAGCACAGTTTTAATGACTAGAATAGTTAACAGGAATCTTCTGCCCTTCTTGGACAGTCATGAAGGAGAACTGAAACAAGCATTTTTGTTTTGTTTCAGGTTGTTTCTTTTGAAACCTTCCTCTGCAGTTGATTAGACAAGGCTATCTGCCAGCTTACATACTGAATGCTGCTTCCACCTGCGTTATCCTTAGCAATCCACCGGGCTTCTCGGTAACATGAGCACAGAGTACCCGATAGCTGTGGCAGTAACAACAAACAGAATGCTTAAGTGACAGCTTGATAATACCTTTCAGTGTGTATGAAGCTTTTGAAATTAATGGAGTTCCACTAGTTTCTGCAAGACATTGAAACAGACCTTCTCTTAGACTTACTTTTAGTTTATACTTCACTTGTTCTACATTATTAAAAAATAATGAGTACAGGTAAACAGAGGGTTCTGAAATCAAAATCATAGACACGATTATGCATTCCATTAATCTTCAAGGTTCCCCTACACTTAAGATGGATCATCATCCCTCCTACGCTCCCAGGTTGGATTTAACTTCTACAGCTTTCCTTTTGTACATAGTTGTCCCGCTTCCCAGTCCTTGGAGTTTTGTGGAGTTTTAATGATTTATTTTTTTTGTTAGGGGTTGGGTTGTGTTTTTTTTGGTTAGTTTTTAAGACATAAATCTTCCTTCAATTTGTCAATATATTCTAGATAAAGCTTACAATATTGTCCAGCTCCCAGGATGATTATAGGAAAGCTGATGGTATGGCATCTTTTTTTTTCTCCAACATGCAGTTTTTTAATATTATATAGTAAAGCCCTCACCACTTGTAGTTACATTGATTTGTTTCTCGCCTTTCTAAAAACGTGTAAAACCAGTCTTTTACAGGTCAAATTGGTCTTTCCTTGTGTTATGATCCAGGATCTAAATCTATTTCATGCTATGTGTCCTTCAAGGTAACGTATTTTTAATACACTAACAAAAAGAAGCCTGATCTGTTGAATATGGTTTAGCTTTAGGTCCTACCCTATGGCAGTTTTGATATTCTAAGTATTCATCTTCCCTCTAAATAGCTGGCCATTTATGTAGTGATAAATATCAATTTTACATGTCTATAGCTGCCTACACATCATCCCTTTTACTTTTTCGGAGTATTACGAGTATTATAATTTTCCACTCCAAAATTTTTTGTGTATGTATTCCTCCATTTCTAGTTACTCAAACCTCACTGGTAATGACGGACTAAATTATTTCAACTAAATCACTCTGTACACCAAAACATGCACAATCTGGATTGAATTTCCCAATGATTTTTCAACATTTATTTACTTTATCAGGTGCTATTAGCAGTCTTCCAAGTTCCTTAGTCACTTATAATGTGGAAGACATATTTATACCTCTGACTTTTACCTTGGGGAACAGTGCTACACTGGTATGTATCATGCATATGATTCCTAGTGACAGAAATTAAGTTCAGCTGCATTATGCAAGGATGAGATCCAACTTTAATTTCAATCTCTAAAAAGACACTCAAAGTAATGAGCTTTTTCAGTCATCGTGCAAGAGATACTTCCCACGAGAGCGAAACTAGACAGGACTCCTTGAGACTGCGAATATTTAAAGACAATTCTAAAATCTTTGTGTGAACCACACATTTCAACTCAAATGCCAGGAGCAATCCCCTTTGTGCATATATTTAAGAGGGCATGATCTGCTCCAAATATTTTTAGGTTACACAAGATGTGGAATTTTCATTTTAGGTATTCTGAGGTGACATTTCTGCTCTCACTACGCATTTCCCCTGCAATATTAAAAAAGAAATGAGAAAAAGGTTACAGCAAACTATTTAACAGTTGGCTGAGGTAAGTCTCAAGGAGAGGACTGAGACACGAATGACAAATTTCTGATCTGACTTTGCAAAAGTTCAAAGACACCATATAATACAGATGTTCAATCATCTCATCACTGTTGTGGCACAGAATTTGTACACCAGATAAAGAAAATAAGACTAGCGCATGCATTGGGTGTTATAGGCAGAGACAATCATCACAGACAACCAGTTATAATGACTCAAGAGTGTAAAAAGTTCTGGAGCCTTTTCATAATAAAATATTACACACACAGTGTGTAACGACTGGCAAAATACGTCTACATGAAGTAAATGAATATTGAACAAACAAAATGCTGAGAGCTGCCAACAGAACTGTATGGGTTAATAGGTGGTTTTTAGAAAGCCTTTTCAGACAAAGCCTCCAAGGTTATTGTGTTATCTCATGAATCTGTTGGTAAAATGTTTTGCCAATGAATGTAAGGAAGTTTAAAGCTGTTGGCTTTCGCCTACCGTACCAAGATCAGTCTTAAGATCTGTTGGCAGACTTAACTTTCTTGATCCTTTAACTGAAACAACAGAAAAAGGAGAAAGGCAGTTGTTAATAAGTACGAAAGAAAAAGGAGCGAGGGAGAACAACATGCCATCTTCCGGTTAACACCACATTGCAAATTTGTAGCACTTTTTAAAAAAAATCAGTATATAAAGGCAGAATTATGGTTTAAATATTTTCATGTACACCATTCAGCAAAATAAATGTAACTGAACAAAGAAGCACTGGAAAAAACATTACTCCAGCTCTCAAGAAGTGAATGGTGCTTCACACAGCTTTGGCTGTGTGCTGCAATATCTTACCTTGTGATGACAGGAATGATAAAAAAAAGCACAAATGAGATTAAGGCAAATATTGCAAATGCTGGTTATGCAGCATATCACAAATATTTAAACACCTGGAAACCAATTTAATAAGAGGGTGCAATGAAATTATGAGTTCTGATGACATCATACCTCAAGATACCATTTGAAAAAGAGAGGGCATATTGTAGAGGTAATGGAGACAGAACACACTTGTAATATTACAGAAAGGAAGACAGATTGCACAGAAATGAAATACAGCAGCTTCAGGATATAATGTGCTGTTTTCTAGATATCAAAATATTGAACTTAATTTACCGAAGATTTAATTATAGCTTGTGTTCCAATTATGCAACAAAACTATGATTTTGCTTCTGTTCAAAAATGTTTTCATTTCCTTACACATGAGCACATTTTTAAACAATGAATACCAGTGAACTGAAATGAAGCATGTCTTGCGGCAGTCAAAATGGCATTAAATTTATTAAAAGAATGCCTTAAGAAATCTTTCATTAACTATTCAGAAGACTTAATTTCCAATATGTTTTTTTTTAATTTTGCATTCATTCAGTATTCTTTCACATTGTTTTCTGGCTTCTACCCCTTATCCAAGCTGTCTGTTACTAGAAGTGAACAATGAAGTATTTGAGAGCCAACTGTTATACTTCTACAGAAAGTCCCACGTGGTAAGTAACACAATGATAGGAACACTAAGACATAGGACTATAAGGAACAAATCCTTTGTAATTTCTATTTAATAAGCCTTTAGGTCAGAAGGATGCCCAGAACAGCCACTTACCATCTGAAGTCACAGAGCCCCTACAAGAAATTCTGTTGCATTCTTTTGCAGTGTCATAAACTACACAGCCTGCAATGTGGCAGAGTATCACCTGGCACCTGTGCTAGATGCTTTCCTTCCTTCAGGGAAGAGTAGGGGAGCCCTTCAGGCTCTTGAGCAACATTTTGCTGTCAGTAGAACCAGCATAGCCCTCCCAGTAACCCATTTCTAGCTGTCACTTTAACTGGGTGCTTCGGGAGAAGGAAGAGAGATCTCTTCAGATCAACGCAACATCAAAATATACACCACTAACACTACTACATGAAAATTCTCTAATCTGGATACCAAACATTAGGCTTCTATATCCATTTCAGGCACTCACAAAGGCCAGCTTGATTTTCAGAACAGCCTTTTAAAAACATACCATTTATCTGAGCAGCTGTCATACACTCTTTCAGGCTGTGAATGGATGATACTGCTCCAGAAAAATCAGTGCTTTAGTACACAGAAAGAGAAAGAAGCATCAATTTTGATCTCATCTCCTTCAAAGGAAAGGACAACATCTGGTCCAACCAGCTCTCTGAAAAAAAAGATTACCAATTCCTCAGGAAGACTGTAGGACACTCTACTAACAGACTAGGATGTAGATTAGGATATTTCAGATCTATAAAACCTAGCTGCATTTAACACAAAGCAGCTTTATTAGTGCTGTCATCATAAAGGCTTTCAGCTTTGCAAATTGGTGGTTTAATCTCTTCTGTTACTATGTTACAGGTGTTTCTGTAAAATGGGAATTACATGTCTTGTGTTCTATGCCACAGCTGCTGCCAAATTGTGGTATGTATGTATGCTCTGCCCTGAGCTACATCTCCTGTTGCATTGCGGCCGTTCCTGCACTTGGCCATGGCCCTGCTTATCCAGGCCTTGACTCCTGGACCAACATCCTCCCCTGTGTTTGGCCTTGGTTACCCCCTTCCCAGAGCTGCCCTGCTCCCTTGCTGAGCTCCTGTCTCCCCAGCCCATAGGAGCTGCTGGTGAGCTCAGCTCCCCTTGAACCCTGAGCCATGCACCATGGGCTGCACAGGGTCTACCTATGCTGCTCTCCCTGAGCCAAAGACCACAGCCCAAACCGAGGTCCCCGTTTCTTCCCTTCTGCGAGCTTATACTGCTTATACTGCTCCTTGATAATCCTTATACACACATCTCTTCTCAAGATCTTAATCAAGCATGAATTCACCTGATCAGAAGCCCCCTCACATCTTGTAAAAGGTGATAAAACGCACATTGTATTCACAGTGCAGGAGCTAAGCTCTCTTTAACGATTAATTTGCCTTCTGAGTAGCAAACATTCTTTTAAATTTAATATAAACATATAAAGTTAATATAAAAATATAAATATATTCTTATAAATTTAATATAAGTGGTTACGCTGGCGACGTCATCAATAATCAAGTTTTGATATAAATTACATTGTTTTCCACACACACAAAATGTTTTGAAACATTTACTTTCTTGGTTGTTTTCCATGAGAAGAAAATTGTCAAATCTCTTCAGCTACTTTGCACAAGTTAAAAAAAAAAGGCAACTGTTAGAAACTTAATAATATTTAAAAACATTTCACAGAGGAAAGTGGGATATTGGGCCTAATCCCAGCAGATTTAAACAGTGGAATGAATCAGGATGGCAGTACTTGAAAATCACAATTCATATAAAAACTCATAAACTTGCCATTAGGGACTCATTTCAAAGCTCATGGGAAATCTTTACATAGCCTTCTCTAAACTCTGTAGTCTTGAAGCGTTTTGGATGCAAGCCCCCTATATGAAGGTCATTTCATAGGAAAAACCACAAATGCACTTTCACTTTAGAACACATTTGTGAAGTCACTCTCCTACACATCGACTGAGGAAATTCTCTCCTGGTCTTTGAAAGAAGTCTAATCTGTGCATTGCCCTTCCACAACAAAGTTAAATGACCTCTCAAAGATGAATTTTCCTCTGCTCGTAGTATACTCTTAACTACATGCTTCAACATGTAGCTGCATATAAATGGTTAAAGCACTAAGGGACATACGTAGTACCTAATTATGTATATATATTATATTCCTAAGAGCCCCTGAATAAGTTTTCCTAACGACATGACAAAAACAAAGGTAAACATTGCTGGAATGGGTATTGTTCTGTAATAGATTAACTCTTCAATAGTCATTAACTCTATCATTGGTTGCAGCACCATGTACATTATGAGTGCTTACAAGGCCTTCGAGTCTTTATTTTGTTTTAGCGCTTGAGCTCTTACCTGTAGAGTGAATGTCATACAAACCCTAAATTTTGATCTCCAAATCACAAACAACAGTCAAAAGGCAGTTTGACTTTCTCCACTGAAAGCACATGGCATGCATGAGCAAGTACAAGATATGCTGATGGTACTGAAAAATCTGTATCTCTACTTTTCTTTATATGATCTAAGGGCTCTTTTAAGCCAATCAAACACCATTATGTGGCACGCCATGCTGCACCACTGCTCTCATGAAATATGCTTTATAAAGCTAGGGGTTTTGAGTTTTTATATTTAAAGTTTTTTTTGTTCCACAACTTTTACTAGTATTATTCCATATATATTGCTATATCAGGAATACACTTTATTTACAGTGGAAACTGCCACCACTCAGATATTCACAAGTCAGCAGAATCTTTCAGGTGGCTGTATTAACTTCTTTTCTACCTGCATAGTATTGGACATCCATCACTATAGTATTTAATTACTAATTAAATTAAAATAAGATACCAGTAGTTAAGGAAGATTATTCCTCTCCTCTGTCTATCATTCTTGATATGCAAGGTTGGTGTTTCTTTGTTTGCTGCTACCCTCTGTGTGGCATTGTGAATTTTAGAAATATTAGAAAATATTTAGAAATATATTCCAAAAGGCATTTAGAACCGGAATCTGATTTTTCAACTACGCTGTCTGCAATGCCATGCTTTAGTAAATAGAACAGGAGGAACACCTGAAAAGACAGTCTTGTGAAATAAGTTTAAAATACTGCTTAATGGAAGAAGTTGGATTTGTACTGAATTAGAAACAAGCCCTGCATGTAAAATAAAGAGTGTTCTTCACATTGAGTCTCTTGCTCAGTGCTCTAACGTGCGCATCAGTGACAGAACACAAACACCTAGTTCTGATTTGGAGCAGGGGAGAAGAGAAACAACAAAGCTAAGTTATCAAATTGGCCTAGGCTGGTTCAGCAGAAGCTTAGTCAGATGTTAAGCAGTAGGATGTTACAGGCCAAATACTCTTTTCAGTGAAACTGAGATGGTTCAGGCAAGCTGAACAATGTTCAGGATCAGACCAAGAGATGAGGAAGCAGGAGATTTTTCAAGTTCTCCAAGAAGCCTTTGTCAACACTGGTCTCATGGGCTTGGTTGGAACTGAAATCTGACTAAATTACTAATGGCTCTCTTTGATGTAAAACTCTGTGTCTACATTGGCAACTAGTGTGCTGGGGGGATTATTCCCTGGCATTGTCTTGGAGTCTCAAAGCATGCACATGAGCACACCAGTACTGTTTCTCAAATCATTCCTTGTCTGATGGAGCTGAGGATGAAGTTGTTCACCAGCATGTCACCACGTGTGCAGTGTTTGTCATGTAGACTAGTGTCCTCCAGCAGTGGAGGCTTTGTGTACACATTGTACATGCTCAGGGCCAGTAACTGGCTCGAACTTCACTGCTGAGTGAAGAGCTGATGTTGATGTGGTATGGCAACAACAACGAACTGCAACAAATCAAACTCTGTTCCTTCTGTCTCAGATCAGTAAGTTGGTGATGCAGTCATATCCAGTAGCACCTTTGCTGGGCAGCAAATGAAATCACTTTACTTAGCAGCCACGTGTTCTTTCTGTCTCTGCTGAACTTCTGACAGATAAAGTTCTGGCTTATCTTCAGCAGAGGAATGTGGTTGCTGGGTTTACAAACACAAATACCATGGGACTCTGTTACAGAGTACAGCACACTTCTGTTCCAGAGCTTGTGTGCTATGAACTTTAAATATATCAAAAGCAAAATTGGATGTAGAAGGATCTTGCCAAACAAATCTGTAACGATGTAGGTCAGTCAGTTGCATTCTATAAGGAGAAAACATTTTGCCAGTGCAAAGTCTGATGTAGCTGTGAGGCTGTGCTGAGAAGCACAAGGTCGCTCCATGCCCAAGTTCCTGGAGATCAGTTACCTCAGATGATTAGACTGGATCTTGCCCAGTTTTAGTGCAGGTATGCCAAAGCAAAATAATTTTAATTTTGCATTATTTAAAAAAAAAATCAGTATCAGTCATAGTAAAACTAACTTCTATTTTAAAAAGCAGTTACTGACTACAAAATTGCACCTGATTTCCCATTTTAAAGATTCAAATATAGCTTGGAAAACAACATGGAAGGGCTAAAATAGGAAACATTCATAAATATGTCATGCTTTCCGTGCTGAATGATCTCCAAACCGGAAAAGTAGAATAAATTTTGGAGCAAGTTATTTTAAATTTATCTAAAATAGATATTTTTTGGCCAAAAGCAGAACGAAAAATTGAAGCTAAATACAGAGAAAGTAAGATGCTAAAGGAGTCACCCATCATTATAAAACTAAACACATGCACATATGTTTACCAAGTCAGTGATCTCTTAGTTTTCAGAAAAAAAAGATAAAAAGAGCTTGTAGCTCATATCTGGAGAGAAGATTGATAAGATGAATCCCAGTAAGCCACACAATAAATAACCTGATTATACTGAGCTATCAAATGTTTTATTTTAAAGCCCATATCATGACTTTCTGAGACCTAGATTAAGAATTGAGCTTCTAGTGTTACACCAATACTATTATAGCCAATTTCACTTTGATATTCCCATGTTGACCGAATTTCAGTTGCAAATCATACAAAGAAATACATATTTCAAAAAAGCTATTTTGTTTTAGTTCTTCATGTGTCAGTGGAACACTTTTATTAGTTTCAGTTTTTAGTAAATTACTAATTAGGAGCTTACATTTGAAATTAATGTGTCCTGTTATAATAATGTAAAATACGTGAAATAGTAACATAGGATTTGAATAGCATTTGTGGGAATTTGCTACTATAACTAAGAGGAAAAAAAGTATCTATCAATACTTACCAAACTACAGGGGAAAGTGGGATATGCATACCACAAGCAAAATTAATGTATCACAGCTACACCTCCTTATTTTCCATCACATTTAAAAGGCAGCTACTAGAAAACAGCTCTAAGCAACCATCTTTAAGACAGTGAACTCCCATTAAAGAGATCAATGCAGACTAAGCACTTGCAGAAAAAGTATCTAGGGATGAGACAAACTCCACCTGCTGAAGGACTATAGGCAAAATGGGAAACATAAATTCTTAAATGGCCAAGATTTCACTGCTGTGTCAAAGTGGTTGATAAGTGAGTATTTTTATATGAGGTTATGCTTCTATTGTAAGTTACATAACGCAGGCACTGGTTCTAAGGGTTCTAAGGGTTAAAATTTACCATCCGCATATTGCTGTTTTTCAGATAACTTCTCTATGTGCACATATGCATAAGAGATACATAAAATTATAAGGACTCCCTACTGAAAAAAAAAAAGTCAGAAAGCCTTTTAAGAACACAGAGAAACAAGACTCTCTAGGAATATAGGAATATACCTGCATGATGTTGTTAATTCAAATGTTTTCATACTCTTCGCCTCAAGATGCACCACGTACATTTAACTTTTCTTTAAGTAAACAGACTTAGGATTTTATTATGCCATGTAATAGGCACTTCTCCAATAATTTGTTCTCTTTGGAACTGTAACTATGCACTTCGCTTCTTAGGGATTAATGAAACACAGTGATGTATGACATGAATGGCTTATACAGACTGCAGGAAGAGAAGCCAATCACCTTTACCTGAAGTGGGAGACTTGCAACGCTCTAGCTCCAGGGAAACTGGACTGTCACTGAGTTCTGTCAGGCCTGAAAAAATGGAGTCGAAAAGTTAAGTTACAATCTACCAGGGCATGCTTCAGCTCTCTTGGTTGATGATATTCTGCACTTTAAAGTCAATTTGGAGAAAGGAATGGTGTGAAATGCGAGGGAAATATCTATTTCAGATAACTGCAGTTATCAGGCTGTCACTGCAGAAATTTAGGTCTGGTTTTAAAAAAAAATCACACCTCTTGCTAACTCAGATTTGTTTTCTAAGTGCCTCAGGGTAGACAAAGGGTGACTGTACCTATATAGTTTAAAATTTAAATGCCTGTGATATGAATCAAACTTATTCATCCCTGTCAAACTGATGTGGAAACAACTGTATGCTTTCAACTGCTGCAGAATGCAGGGTGAAAACCTTAAAACTAGAGAAGAGGGAAAAGAAAAAGCTAAAAATAGACAGTGCTGGTGAAAGCAGAAAGTGAATACAAAAATATCACTACTACTACGCAATATTAGGAACTTTTATATCAATTTACACAAGATAGCTCATTTTAAAGGACACAGAGGCAACAATAATGCTGTCTGAACATAACCCAGAATTTTTGGACAAGATATATTGTTTATAAATATTTGTGACAAATTCATTTGGAGCAGTGTACCATGGAAGACAACAAGTAATCTCAATTTATCCTGCTTGGGATTGCTTCCGTGATCAAGCTAATATCCACCTTTGGCATAGGTTGAAGTAAAAGTTTAAATACGCTTTTTGGCATGCTAGGGAGAGGAATCTGGGCTTGTGCTATCCTTTACTGTGGGCTAACTCCTGAGTGGGTGAACCAGGCATGGCCGTACCTATTCAAATGTACCCGTCGCACGTATCCCGTGGTGCCCTATGGCTAATACCAGTGGTTCCCTCTTGATATGTGGAGCTCTGACTTTTCATACCAGGGGATACTTGGATCAGGCAGACAGCCCAGCACCAGACATCCGTCTACTAGCAACGCAGATGCACAGCACTCAGGTCGTGGAGCCTAGTGGCACTATGCCTCCTGCAATGGGACACATTTTAATTTTCATGGCCTCTGGATCCTCAGGCCCAAAGATTCTCATCTCTAAAATTCATATAGACTCTTGTTTTAAAAAAAATTCTGCTACCATTTGGTCAACAGTGGTGTTCTCTTTGTATTAAAAAATTGGGATCTTAATGTAGGTATTTACAGGTTTTTTTTATTACAACATAATTTCAAGCCCCAACAATCGGAAGAAAAAGTTCCAACCACTAACAAAACTGCACAAGTGCTAAGACAATTTTGAGAGCACTTTGGAAAAACACCAGTATTGATTTAGCCTGTTAAGTCAGTAGGAATGACAAATTTACTCATGACTTTTAAACAACAAAAAAGCACAGTCTAGATACTAATGTTGAAAACCAAAGATTTTTTATTTTGAAAAATATACTTGAATCTTGCTTTGATTCGCCTTAGAATCCGTGAGAGAATTATATGTTCCAATTAACTGTGAGTTCAGTCACTTCTGACATTATGATATAATTCAGGAAGCGCAGCTGTTTAGGGAGCCTGTCTATGTACAGCTTTCTTACAGCAAATCTTCCTTCTGCCTGACTCTGGGGTTTCTGTATGTACCTAGAGATTTGGGACATAATTGATTTTTGTTGCAGAACTGTCTGCAAGGTACAGTGGGAGTGAGTTTGGCACATTTGCATAGCATCAGAAGCTCTGGATAAATGAAATATTAAACTGTTTATTTTGCAAATGCAGTATTGGAGATATTAAATTTTTAACACTACGGTTATGATGTTGTGATTAATGAAATTCTTCTAAATCTTGCATAATTGCTATTGAGGACAGTTACAATGTCAATTGCCAGGTCAGATTTGGCTTATAAATAAGAGTTTCTGTTTTGTTGTTTTTTGGTGAGCTCACATAAAAGAAAAATTACAGCTCAATATAAGTTATGGTGCCACAGACTTAAGTAGGACATGCACCAAATCATACCATTCTTCAGAAAACCCAAGAGCAACTGTCATGAGAATACCACACGCTCTTTATGTTCGGCAATGGTTTTACAGTTTACAACAGTAAAGGTACATTTCACGCTATGATATTTTAAAAAGGTGAACATGTAAACTTCTCTACAAATCCAGACTTGTCGTCAAGCCACTATCATGTCTAACAATGACCAGATGCCTTAAAGAAAAACCGAAGTGCAATCAGTTCCCACCTTAAGCGTAAGTAGCGCTACCTGTCCTGCACAAGGACATCGTCTTAACCCCATACACTCAGGTTTGCCTAAGCACTGACACTTGCAGATTTTCTCCTGCCATAAATCCTTCTTGCTTAAAAAGATTACAATGAGTTTTCCTCATTTTCTATCAATGTATCCAATGTCTCTTTTAATCTTACTAAATTCTAAATCCCAAAGATATTCGATGGCAATGAATTGCACAGCCTTCATTCACTGAAAGGAATAAACATACATCTGTCAATTTTTGTGTCACCTTTGATTCCATAAAATGTTGTCTTTTGTTTCCCTTTAGATAAGAAAGGGAGCTCTCAAGCTTTTCTTTGTCCTATTGCTTATTTTCTACTGTAATTTCCTTTCTAAGGAAACCAAGCTAAGTCTTTTCAATAATTTATCATGTTTAAGTATTTCCATGCAACTCAGCTTCCTTTGAATATTTGAGAGACGACATCTACTGAGGTTAGATTACAAAAATATTTTTGCTTTTTTTTTGAAATTCTGTAGGCTCAATCTGTGTCCCAAGATATTTTAACTATTTTTAGCCAAAAAAACCCACGCCAGCAGATTTTAAGTCCAGCTAGAGTAAGAAAAACATAGCAGTAGAACTAACAGCAAGTAACTGAGACTGGCAATGTAAACAACCACCTGTGAGAATAAGCACCCATTGATGTTTCAAAAAAACCTGGTTTTGGTTTGAACAAATCATAAGTATGTGAAAATAGCACAAGATGTAAATATATTGCATAAGGCATTAGAGCACTTTTAAAGACATGTCCTATGAACACATTTTGAAGTTTACTGTAATTTCCATTTCTTCTTTATTAAAAGATCTAAGAACGTATTGTTTAGTAGAGCGTAACAACTTCTATGAAATCATAATTTAATTTAAAATTATTTTTGATAATTTAGATGTGTATTTCTGTGATTAAATGATTCAGACTGATCATTTACTTAAAAGCACCCAAAGCCATCACATCTTTGATAAATAAATAAATGAATTATATATAAATTATCATAAATATTCACAAGCCAATAAGTAAGCCCCGTGTCATCTCAATATATCTTCTTCATACTGAACTACCGTACTATGTTTTCTTTATGTTTAGATATGATTCATTCTTTGGAAATGACGGTTAGTTCAGAATACAGCTGTCTACTTAAAACTCAACCTATATTATCTTCTACTGTGTTGTCAGGTGTGATTTAAAGTGCCAATTACTGATGTGTGATGACTCTAACACAGTTTTCTGTGTCCTCCTGTCAGGTCAAGATTACTTTTGCTCATATCCTTGTAAGGGACTAGCCTGAAGGAGGAACAAGGAGTGCTCACTGAAAAGTCTTCATTCTGAAAATTATTTTCAAATGGTTCAACATCCTTTGAATTTGTCGACTTTTTAGAGGCTTCATAAAGTATTTATTTTCTCGTTTTACTAACAGATGGTATGAATTTCTAGCAGGAGATGCAAATTGCCTTTCCAAGTTAGTACTTCTATATTCTGTTGCAAACCCTCTCTCTAGATGCAGTAAATGTATGTATTTTAATATTTGAATATATGTTACCTACTGCTAGGTAATAACATGTACAACTTAATTTCAATAAGGAAGGAAAAAAACCCAACAACTGAACAACAATACAGTTCTGCACTACTGCAGAGAGAGTTTATTTTATTTGGCTTGGCACGTATTCTTGCTACAAAGGAAGGTGGCTGCCAGCAGATGTTATAACAACGATTTGCTACTGTCATCAACACCAGAAAACTAACTCCAGCTCTGCACTTACCCTCATCTTAACCTCTTATCCTCCTCAAATTGCCTTCCCTGATAGGACTATTATGTTTCAATTTCTCTCATTATTTTTGCCTACAACTGATTACATTTCTCCTTTTAATGTCTTCCCTTTTGTTTCTCCCCACTTTTACCTCCCAAATCAGAGAATGTGCTATCTTAATGCTCTCAGCTCACTCTAGATGCTTTTGCATCTAGTTTATGCATGTTATACATTACTCTTATCAAGCTCTTTATAGATTTATTGGCTAAAACTCAAAACAATTATTCCACCACTGTGCTTTGCATATTGGATGCCCTTGACATTGTTAATTATGTTTTTCTTTGGAAAAAATTTCTCTTTTCCAACACATTGCTTCTTTTCCCTGTTCAATGGTTGTAGTTTTTTTCCCTACTCTTCAGCTGCAGACTAAACATCAACACTTCCTTTACCTCTCTGTCTCAGTATTTGAGAAGATTTGCTCCTATAAACAGGGCAACAAATATCTTTTTTTTACCCTAATGATTCATAAATACACATCTCTAACTTGGTTTCCTTCCATCCAAGTTAGCATAGTAATCTTGTGTTTCTCACATTTATGCACAATTTTCCAGATGTGAACTTAACAATGCCAAGATGAACTCTGTTTTTCTGAGCAGAAGTCTTCTGATCGCTACTTCAACTCAGCTAAGAGAACTGCTGTCTTCCCTGGTATTCTAGTGCATAATATTGGTTTCTTTCTTGGAACATCTCACTATCTCACTTTAGCTCTCAGATTTCGGTTGGATACTTAACAAGACGGTTTCTTCCTGCAAATTGCCTCCAAAATGACTGACAAAAATCTAAGTATCTTACTCATTGATAATCTCTTCTTTGGCTTCAATGCCTGCAAGCCTTATTCTCTCAAACTGATCCTCATGAAATTATCTTCCTGGTTCATTACTTAATTGCATCAGCTCCTGAAACATCTTCCCATTAACTTCCATTTAACCCTCAAAACTTTATGCCTAATGCTTATGTTATCACATGACTGCTCCTGCATTTTCCTTAATAGTATCAGCTTCAACTGCACTATTTCCAAAAAATAATTTATTTTTCTCTTCCCATCATCATCCCTTACGAGAAGGGATAAACCTGTAAGAAAAATCCTCAATGTCCCTCTTAAAACTCCTGTCTCAGATAGGACATCTAACAAAGCATAACTTGAGAATGACTTAGCAAGATATTTTACAGTCTATGACACGTTCTTTCCCTGTTCTTTATCTTGCAGCCTAGTGCATGTTTCAGATCATACAGTACATACTCCTCTATAAGTATCGAATGGCAAAATCAACAACCAAATAAATTTTGAGAAAAGAAATGAAGCTGTTAATGATCTTGCGCAAGAGTCTGATGCGTACTCTTTGTTTACGGCATGTACAGAAAGATTTTTGCATACTTTTCTGGTTGAAGATGGAAATAAGATAGTACACTTCCAGCTATGAAAAACTCTGTGGTCTGTCGTTGTCATTTGAAATGAAAACGTTGGTCATTCTTGGTCTTAGAATTTATTAACTTGTTAGTGGGAGAAAAGGCCCAAAACTTTGACTGCTGTCTGTCCCTCAGGTACTCTGCAGACTTGAAATCAGTGAGGCCAGACTAATAAACTGTAAGACATTACACACCAAACCTTTTTATGGTGTGCTGGATTTGTAACTGGACTAGGCTTTTAACTAAACAGGTCACCTTTTATGAAGTATTATGAAATAAAATCATGGAAATCCGTTTTTCAGTACTTTTTTCAGTCTAGAGAGACAGAATAGAATTTCTTGTGTGAGTGTACAAATGTACAGCTACACAAATCTGTATTTATGTGAGATGATAATACGACTGCCACCCCTTTATCTTGCCTATAGTGAGTATTTAATGTAAAACTGCCTATCCAGTTGTTCTGCAAAAACTACTTTAAAAAGAAATGAATAAGAGGCATCCTGGAGACCTAATTACATATAAGCACTGCAGTTAATTAAAATACATACAGCTCATCTGTCGAACAGTCATTTTTGCAAAATTAATTATAGCTTTGTTCATCGCATTCTGCAGTGATGAATACTAATATTTAAATTGCATATCACTATAATTCAAAATTGAAAGATATTAATAACATTAATTTCCAGAGCTCTCTTTGAAGTATGTATTTTTTACACCCACTTTACATTCCCCATTAAAGATCAGAGGCGTGGGATGGTCCCCCAAAGCCAAATATTCAAGCACCAAACCAAGATTAAAATTTTAAATTTCACAGCACCCAATCCAATTGGTACCCTTTCAAGCCACATTGCTCGTCTGAAAATAGGGAAGAATTAACTACAACCAGGCAGTGCCATTGCAAAACAAGAAATGCTTCATATAAGTAGATGTACACTGAAATGGTTATAAAACCAAAGAAAGATACTGTTGTCAGGAACAAAATATTGTTGAAAAATTACTTCTAATGCCCAATTCACCCCACACAAGTCACTGGGGTTTTCTCATTGAGTCTTTTGGAAGAAGAAAACAGATGTGAAATATCTGTATAATAAAGATAATTGTCAAAATTAAGCATGGTCGACATCACAAAATGTAGGAAGTTTGCATGCATGCTTAATGTGTTTGAAAAAAACACATTACAAGGCACAAACACATGGGTTTAAGTCAGGCATAGTCCAATCATGATAAAGCTATTTGCCTAACCTTTATAGAACTTACTCTGATAGGAAGTACGGATCCGTTTCGTTAAATCTGGATAAAAGTTAGACAGGCCACGCATGCAAAAGTTGTCTTTGGAACATGCCAGTACACCAGCATCAGCAGCAGGCAGAGGAAAGAGAGAAAAAACAGTCTAAAGTGAAAGGAAGTGATATCATAACCAGCATCTAGAACAGCCAAGGTGAAGAAATTTCAGCAGATGCTTACCTTCCAATTGGGATATACAACAAGAAAAATAATCAAAAAAATAAAGGGTGTGGGATGGATAGCAAGAAAGCAGCTGAGGCTTTTTTTAGGTGCATAGTTTCTATGAGCAATCTAGAAGCGTGTGCTCCTTCTCAGCGGTCACTTATTCCCAGTGGGCTCCATTCTAGCAGCGTGGCAGAGCTGGAGCACTGCCTTAAAGGATTGGCCAAGACTGTCAGACACAGAGAAAGCCTGCGTGGACTGTGCTTGATAACAGTTATTTCCACACCGTCTACCCTCCACCTCTGGCACAGGACTCTGCAGCACGCTGCGCGTGGCAAGTGCAAATTGCTTTGGGAGCCACTGTGAGCCTGGCTGAACCAGGCAGAGAAGCTGAAGGTAGCTTAGAGCTGCTTGTCTCTTCTCTCCTCAGCTGTGCCTAATTCACAGCTTTAACACTTGGCACAGATGAGAATGAAGCTTGTCATGATTACACACCTAGACAGTGAGATAAGTGGTCTTTCAGGCACAGAAGTAGGCCTGAAGACTTGCATTTTATTCTCTAAATTTTATTTTCTCTTTGGAGTACAAACACATTTCCACTCATAAAAGACTTCCATTTGACTCTATGATGGAGAAACAGAATTTGATGATTTAGTGCAGGGTCTGCTTATGAAAATGCTGATGTCATAAACCCACTTCAAAATGCTGCTTTTGTAATTTTATGGTTAGATTTAAAACTTAACATTTTCAAACAGATTTTTAAATCTAATTCTAAAACTTCACAGCTATGTAAAGCACATTTCATAACTGTTTATGACTCTAGTATGTTACTATGGAATATGTAGAGACTTGAAACATAGATCATTTGACTTTTATCCTATGCAAGTAAATTTTTTTAGATAACCAAAACTGTATGGTAAAATTTAGTTGCATTAATGGACTAATATTTCTAGAACACAGTGCACAGTAATAGCTATGACTTACAAATGTGATTCTCGTGGCATCAAATTTTAAAATGGGGTACAGTTGGATTTAGTAAATTTATATCAGAGCTTCAGTTCACTAGCAGATTGGCTAATTTGAGCTACTTGTGCTGTCGGTATAATGTCTCTCGGGTGTTACCCCTCTCCAAACACAACTGCCTATTCAAATACCAATAAATAGCACTTGGCAGAAGACACTATTCAATTTAAATTGAAGTCTTACCTATCAGCATGAACTTAGTGAAACAAAAAAGAAAATAGCGCACAGACTACACTTCAAGAAACTGCCAGGGAAGCAATTTACTGCTCTGCTCATTATGATCTTTTACAGACTCAGCTAAGGGAATTACTTGCTGACCTCCAGCTGGAAAGAATGAACTTCATAAAACATTTTATTTCTGAGAAAGTGTCAGTACCTAAAGCACGTCAGGGTTCTTTTGTCAAATGATAGAAACTCCATTGGCTGGCAAATAGTCATGCATTTCAAAAGCACTATAAAAAGCCACAGGCAAAAAAAAAAAACCCAAAGAACATATCAGGCTCATAACCACAGTAACTTTTCTCCTACCTGCAGCAAACTGCCTGCTTTTGCGAGGTGAACGGGGCTGACGCTGGTAGGGGTCGCTTGATCCATATAGGTCAAGAGTTCCCATGCTCAGCAGTACTGTCTTCTGCATAAAGTCCACGACAGCCAAACCATTGCAGTTTCCAAATGCCACTCTGAGAAGAGAAATGTTCCTCAAAGATATTAGTAATACGTAATTAAGTGGTGCAAACAACAATTATTATTTATTATTATGAATTCTGCACAAACACTTTCTTTGGAAACTACTAAAGCTTATATTTTATAATTCTTATGGATTTGTAATCCTGACCGTATAAAATTGTGTCTTGAGACACAGTAACTGACTTTCTGGAAAGCAGGCTTCCCACTTTAACTGCCTTTCTGTAGCAAACACATTACAATAATGTTTAAATGTTGCTTTAATAAACAATATAATTCTAGTAATAATGATGTAAATTAAGCCTACAAATCTAGATGTAGATCTTAAAATTGCTTATATATGTATATAAAACACAAATATAAACTAAAATATAGATTTAAATACATGTATAAACAATCTAAATATAAATCATAAATGAAATATATTAAGTTGTATTGTGAAGATATCCAAATCTGAAATATTTATAAAATTTCTTTCCAACTCAGTCAGCTTGGCTACAGTATACATTCCTGTTAAAACATTTGAGGAAGTTGAGGGAGGGAAGAAGACAATGCATCTATCTGAGAACAAGGAAGAAAAAGGGGAAAGGAATAAAACAAAAAAGACACTAAACATTACTATATGTAAGATGTAGGAGGAAGTCTGAAGTTAGCTATAGTGTATGGAAACCCAGGCATCTCAGAAGATAATATCCTTGCTTCACATTCTCACAGCCTCTCACTAAAGCATTAATCCCATCTAAGATTTAATGTTAAAATAGACAAGCAAAATTGATTCATTTTTTTTTCTGGTTTAATAAACGACAAATAAATTCTCAGAGCATATGACTATTGAGAGGATCCACAGGCCAAACTCTTGACACTGCATTGTTGGAGACTTAATTTAAGCAGGGATATTATATACTGACAACTATTCTGCAGAAGAGGAGTTATTCTAGAATTTTAACTTCCAGATAGAAAGGATTGCAGGTACAGCCCCAAGTAAACTCAAAATCCCAAACCATGCTCAAACAGATTAAGAATGATTTGCAATCAAATTCTGTCATTTTATGTAAAAAGTGATCAAGGTGGTCAGTTCAGAGCCCTGCAAAACATTTTTAGCACTCAGTTCACACTAAAAGTGAGCTGTGCACTCACCTCCACCTGATTCTTCTCAATATAGTTCAAAAATATTTTAAATATTTATGAATTTGTGTGTGGAAAAACAGTAAAGAAAGAGAGGGTAGGTAGAACATTTCCTGTGTTGTACCTTTTCTTTCTATGCTTCCGTTATAGAAGAGAGGGCTCCATATAGCAAATAGAAAAGGTAGAGCGTGAAAATGAGGTAAGTTGTTCTTATTTGCAAATTAAAGCACCATTTACAACAGTGGCTCAGATTCTACCCGTTGTTGCTACACCATGTTTTTTTACTCTTCACTTAATACTGACTTTAGTACAGCATCTATGGAAATATTGTGAACATACTCTTTCTTTCCCCCCAATGACTCTTCACTGATCTGTGGCTTAAGCAGCAACTAATATACACCAGCTTAAAGTGTGTATAAATACACTTCTGTTTGGCAAAATTTTGTGCTTATGTGGAAAGATAATAAGACATACTGAGGAATAAACTCCATGTCTTAGGAATGAAGGCAGTATCTGTTTCAGCAATTACTAAAGCCTGTTTTGCTTAATAGAAGAACAAAATATTTTTAAATAGTTTCCCTGGGACAAAAAGGAACTTTATCTGTTCTGTTTGTGTTTTATGTCTTCACATTTTTCGACACAAATAATCTGATAAACAACAGTAAAAACTTATTCTGCTATTCTATTTTATTTTTAAGGCCTATGTTACCAGGCATTGTCAGAGAAAGGATATTGAAGTAAAAAGGATTGCTAGTATAAAGTGTGACAGCACTTCCTGCGTTAATAAGTCTCTGTGTTCTAGGTGGAGAAGAAAAGCAAAGGAAAAAAATGGACAAGTGTCAATCTCATCTGCTAATACTTTAGGGAACAAAAAAATACAGCCTCTAGATTTCGAAAATGATTAACCTGAGATTTATTAATTTTGAAAAATATGAGTCACAAGAAGAGCTAGTGATCGTTCACTCTGTGGTCATCAAATTTACAAAAAGGATCATCACTTCCTGGTCTGCATTTTTCTAAGCTTGTCTGTGTTCATGCACAAGCATGGATATAATATTTCTCATATTGAAAAAAATTACCAAGAAAAATCATAAATGGCTCATTAATATTATAACATTTCTGAGGAATGATAAGAAAATCCAGACAGACATTACTATTAGCCAGACTTAAGATAAATTGCTAACACCCAAGTCTTCATGAAATCAAATACAAAATAAGCATAATGAATTTCTCAATTTTGAGTGATGAATACAATTAGTTGCTAGGAGATGTTCTATTCGGTGGGTAACTTTCATGGAAATGTCATTAAAAACTTCATCAGGCATTTTTTGACAATTAATATGTAGATTGGAAATTTTTACCACATGAGCTGGTGATAAATTTCCAGAGACTGCTTTCAGTCCAGCAGAAAATACTTTAGAATTTAAAATTTGAAATTTGTTATTTGTATTTAACTTAGATCTTCAGTTGTAATTGAAGCATTTTGTAAATTTTTCCTTCTTTCATAACACAAAGAAGTTTTTTGATGATTCACTTCACTAGAAATAAAACAGGTGTTAATTCCTCTAAACTGTACCTTGGTACTGTTAAAAGTATACAAAGTACATTAAATAAAATTTCACAGTGTCTGAACTATTTTGTCTTTGCTAGGGATAAACAACTTTTTTATGTCTCGCTTTAGTCCTGTTTCATGGCTGTAGTAACGTCATGGGCACTAAGTTCCTATTATTTGTAATACACAGTTACAGAAATTAAAGTAATTAAAAGAATACTTGAAGTAGACACTTTAGGACACACTTATTATCCTATGCCTTCCTCCTAGTTAAACTTTTTGTTATAGGAAAAAAATTTAGGCAAATGATGGCCCAAATAACCCTACAATTGGCAAAAATTACATATCCTCAGGCTGAAGTGGCACAGTCTTTCCTCATTGTGAGGCTACATAAGAGGAGAAAACTAAAGTATTAACCGAAATTGTGATGAAAGATAGGACTGTACTTTGTCATAGGCCCAAGGAAAAAAAACAGAGAGACAAGAGAGAGGGAGAGAGAAGAAACTCTGCAAATGAAATCTAAGGAAATATGCCTTTCCTGGGTAGCTTTTTTAGGAAAGTTAAATTTAGGGTTTTGGGCTGGTTTACTGATACATGTATTTATTTTTGAAACACTCATGTACTTAGTATATGGTGTTTTAAAGGAGGCTGTCGTATAAACTACTACTGCTCCAGGCAATGGAAACCATTCAAAGCATTTGATTGAATCAGGTGGGTTTAGGAAACCCCTGGGAATACCAGGAGAACTGCAAACTGTCAGAGTAGTTTACAAGTGAGAGAACGATGTGATTATTCCTGAAGTTGGATGCTGCCTTGAGGTCTGAGACCTGCAGGGGAGCAAATTAGGCAAAACCCAACAATTTGCACAAGTGACAAATGGATTAGGCATAGTAAAACAAAAGAAACTTGTAGAGTTCGTGAATAGGAAACTGTCTAGAAACTCAGGACAAAGACTTAACAAAGGAGCCCTGAAATGACAATATTTTTTCCAGAAATGTAAAGGCTCTGCATAAAATTTCCAAAGTCTCTGAAGAGAGTAAAGTGACTTAGTGAAAATCAGTAAAGTCAGACCCCTAACACCCATTATAGCCTGTAATTTTTACTGGAGTAATACCTTCCATAGATAAACCATTTTAACGTATCTGAGTGAGTCTCACTGAAAGAAAATATTAAAAATTGGCAAATAAATTGAATCTGAGGAGAAAAAACTACACACAGATATGTTCAGTTCCATTTCCATACAGAATTGAGCATTTGAATATTCCTTATTTAATTTTCAATTTCAGGTCATGGGTTCTTTTGCAAACAGAGATTAACACAAACATGAAAGTGCTGTTCTCAGAAGAAAAATTCCAACTAAGATATGATGTCATGAGAAATGACATTTAACACTTAATCACATCACTTTTTTTTCTATGAAATGTATTTCATAGATGCTTTCAAAATAGCTTTACAAATTACAGATTTGAAAGGTAATTGATTTTTATTTGACAGGATGGACAGAATAATGTGAAAAGATTCAGTCTTTTAAATGGGAATTGTAAAAGTATTGTGAAGAATGTCAGTTTAACATCTTGTATTACAATTACATGAGTTCAAATATTTTTTCCCCAGGGCAATTCTTACTCTGACTTTGTCTGGGAGAAGCTTCAAAGTATAATTGGAAAATATATTACTTTGTGCAATAAACAATAAATCAATGTGACCTGAATTTTGAGTTACTTACAGTCCATAAGCAGAGTTCACAGCAAGACTGGTAATCTGCTGTGGAGGCTCACCATCCACCCACACCAACTGAATAACAAGATCTGCTTGGTATCCAGGAGGCATTCGCACAGGTCGAGTCTTAACGCTAAGAAGAAGAGGTATAAAATAAGAACAAACAAACAAACAAACAGACTGAGCCATGAATAACAATGGCATCTCTTGAGAAAATACTAGCAGAGCACAACCCTTTAATAAGATCAGAGCAGTACTAGCACTTGAAGCATACTGTGCATATACCTGTACATTGAGACGAGGCCTTCTCATCAGAACACAAATTCCAGGAATTCCAGGCTTTGACTTTCATTTGTGTTGTAGAAACAAATCTGAAAACTTCAGCATTCCCTACAAGAGCAACTCTGGAGAAGATGTAGGTGGAGGCCAGTAAAAATAATTTTTGCTTAGTCATTTTGTTTGGGTTTTCCTTTTTTGGAGTATTTTCTTACAGTATGTAACGCACACTTAAAAATCATCATGAATAATCAACCTGAGGGGAAAACCTAAAATATTTTCCTCCCAAACTTTGAAATGGGACATTTCTGTATTTTTGGAACTTTCTTGCTCTGAAGTAAAGCAGGCATCTGATACAACATCTCTGATTATTGGCTTTTCAAAATACACTCACAGTCTTGAAATGTTTAACCATTTCAGTAACAGAGTTTATGCTCTATTGCTTATATTTCTATTGCAGAGGGTTCATTAACCTTCCTTTATTTAATGAGAAAGGCATTCCTCATCCACCTTTCTAAATGCACTTTCTTAACAGCAACTTGACACACTATTTATTTTGCCTGTCATGCTGTTCAGACCTTACATATCCATTTGTATGAAGCAGTAATCAACCTCTTGGCTTGGATCTTGCTATAGGAAAGACACGATTGCACAGTTCAGCAAGCAGAATGCTTTTTCCTTGTCATCCTCTCTCCTGATTGTCCAGGACCATCTGTGAGAACAGAGCTCCAGGCCACTGGTCTGGACTACCACTTCTCCTTTCCCCAGTCAGGCTTGCTGGAGTTGCAAGAGTAAAAGAAAAGCACTCAACAGCCACAGTCTTGACCCAAACTGGAAAGAATTCTTGTCACGACAATGTGTAAATAGTGTAGATGAGTAGCGATTTATCTGCCTGGTCAGAGGCAAGAAAATAACCACTTCCATTTTCTTGCCTAAGGAACCTTGTTACCCGTGACTGGTGACACACTGCAACAGATACAGCAACATACTCTAGCACGCCAAAAAACCAATGGGAGCCAAAAAGCAGTGCTGGCACTAGTGAAGTAAGACTTTCTGAAGTGCAGGCTGACCAAGCCAGAGTAAGCATATTGTGTAGCAGGGTTGCACAGAGCAGCTTATTGGAACTAATGAATGGTTATGACAAGCCTGAAGAGACGAAACATCAGAAACAGGAGCTGCGAGTGATGCAGGAGCCGCTGCAGCTGGTCAAAGACCTAAACAGTTTATTGTCAGATGTGTGATGCCTTTCACAATCACCTGCAACTTTCTCGGGTCCTGCAGCCTCCTCAAACTCCATAGCCCTATCAGAGTATACCTATTACACCTGAGGATATGGGATCACGTACCTGGGTATCACGTATCTGGATATCACAGCAGAATATATGCAGCATTTCAGGATGAGGTATGAGACCTTCACTTGAATCTCAAGATATAAAAATCTCCTCTCCCCTTCATGACCCTGACCTGCTGTAATCTTTCCCCATCTCTGACTTGCGAAGTACATAAATTGTGTGGGAAGGTTTTGGCAGTGGGGGGCTGCAAGGGTGGCCTCTGTGAGGAAAGGTTGTCCCTTGTGTGACACAGCTTCATTCTAGCTGGTTCCAGCTGGCTCAGCCACACACCTATGGCAGGGCAGAGCTGAGCTCCTCAACCAAGCTGGTGGCACTTCTGGGAAAGAAAATTTAAGAAAGGGCAGAAAATGATGCCCAGAAGCAAGAAGTGAGTTAAAAATATGTGAGAAACAGCCCTGCAAGTATCAAGATGAGGGAAGAAAGAGGAGAGGAGGTCCTCCAGGTGTGGGAGCAGAGATGTCCCTGCAGCCTGTGGAGAGGACTGGAGGACCACGGTGGAGCAGAGTTAATTCTGATCTGTTAAAACATGTTTTTATGATGCTATTATTTGTTTTTAACAAAATGCTGAAGAAATTAGAGAACTTGAAATACCTTCCAAGTTTTCTTTCAGACTGTTGTTACCTGAGGAGAAAACCCAAACACCTTTATTTCTCTCTTTTTCACTGCAAATTTTTTTTTGTAAGATGGATAGTTAGTTTTTTGTTTTTTGTTTTTTTTTTTTCTACAGGGATTTTCTCTAAGCATAGAATAATTTGTAGAAGACCATAAGACTGGAGCAAAATAGTTTCAGATTTTACGATTCAGTTTGTCATTCCCATGTTTCTGTGACACTCTCCTCTTTGAGGATGTTTGAGCTATTTCCCTGGTTTCACTAATCATCTTGCTTAAACAGTAGTATTGATATTTAGTTCGGCATCACCTTGTTTTGGACTGCTTTTTTTTTTGACATGTATATATTAGCCTAAACGGACTGCAGGAGTATTAGCAGAAGGGATGTAGGTATTTCAGTGATTTCCTTCCTATGGTCTTGTTATGCTACACTGAATTGCAAAGTTTTGGTTTTTAGTTTTCTTCTTGAGATAATCACAGTTCTTTATCATCTTGAAGCTATTTGGAACTCATGTCAAAACCCTTGAATGACCTAATTTTGAGCTGATACGAAAAGTCTGGGAACAATGACATTTTGGGCACAGCTCTTTGATTGCAGCATTTACATCAAGAATATCTATCTGCATAATCACAACTACATCAATTTCTTACAGCTGCATATTTCGTTATAAATCTTCTGAAATAAGCAAGAACAATATTTATTCCACAATGCTGCTTGCCTCCCTTGGTAACATTTACTTTTGATTTCAGAAAAATGCCAAGTTTTCATTGCTTCAGTCCCTTCAGTTGCTTTCTTTCTAGTACCTATTTGCAGACACAAACACGTTCAGTCATTCTGACTTCTGCCTAGCAAAAGTTGTGTGGTGTGGAGTGCCACCCATTTGCTGTAATGAGGTTGAGAAGCAGATATGAAAATAAAGGCAATGGAGCCAATATTAAGAGCTAGTCTGTACATAAAATTTTATGTGGATCATCAGTACAGTTCAAATTGTGCACTCGCTCTCCATGTGCAGGTGGCTGCAGCTTTATGTTATTATTATCTTAGATTCTGTACTGCTGCTCACCTGAATGACTTCCACATAAAGCCAATAGCACCATCCAGTTCTCCATTGGGTTTTCTGCATTTCGAGCACTACTTTCATTTTATCATCATAATTCTGGTAAGTACAGAAGTTTTCTGACAGACAAGGAATGTGGACCTGGTTAAGTTTTGGGGAAAAAGTGTGGATATTTCCATGCCTTTCCCTGTTGAAAAGGATGAGAGTGCACACAGTACACTTTTACACAAATGGAAGAGGGAGTATGCCAGCAGTTCTAGTCGTATAACTATTTTGACTTTGAAAAAGTCACTTCTCTGTCAAAATAAGTTTACATTCACTTTGCCTAAAACGGGACAAAAATCAATTGGCCAGCTTAATGTGAGATTATATGGAGTTAAGCAAACTTCTAAAAACTAACTAGGCAAACCTCTGCTGGTCCATAACAGCTTTTCTAACTCCAGGATCAACAATTCCTCTCCTCCTCCACCAAATCAGATAAGAATTCCTTAAGGGAAAATCTCAGCCACTGAAATAATCTATTATATTCTTGCTGATTTCAATGTCATAAATGGATTTCAAATTAAGATTTTTGTAATAACTTCTCTCTGCCTCTTCTATTGACTTTTGTGGTTCACATTAATGATTAAACTGAGGTCTGAGGTTCAACTGCCTGACTGAATGAGGTGGACAGATGAACAGGATGTGAGAAAAACCTGTTAATTTTACAAGAACTGTGTCATGATATTGCTTTTAAATGCTAATACTATTTTCAGGAGAAATACAGCCCAAAGTATCTGCAAAGTCAGGCAATGTTCATTTAAGATGCTTTTGAAATAATTGAGGCATTTAAAATATTTAGTAATAATTAGACTGAAATAATAATGAATTCACTAAAATGAGAGCAATTGTTATCAGCAGTGCACCACAATTGCTGGAAAATTACAGTTTATGGAGTTTTATACAGAGTTTTGTTTTGAAACTATTCGAACCCATAATTTATCTGCCTTATTAGTAAGAACATATTAATCTACTCCAAACAGTGGGAATGTGTACTCTAGCAGACAACAATTTGCTGCTTTCTAAAGATTAAACATATATACAGTTCCACACAGTGCATATTTTAAAGATTACTTCACGAGTATGAACACAGTTTCCATTCCTCACACACCACAGAATGCATATACTTCTTTCACAAAGAAAGATTTTAATGTTACAACAAATTAATCAAGAAGGGAGAGCTTTGTACATGTCTGCTTTATGGAAGCCTCTTTGTGAACTAAGAAAATAAAAAGTTCCTTAGAAATTCCTTGATTTGCTCTGTAGTGCTTGTATTCCATTCAAAATTGTGAGCAGGAAATGAAATGAAGCTTTACTCCTAGATCATACTGGAAAACTAAAATCAAATCTTGACTGTAACAGTTTATCTTCTCCATAATTAGTTCTAGGCTTTTAAAATCACTTGTTAATTATTTTGCCTTAATTCTCTTGTTTGTTCCATATTCTAGTTTCATCTCATTTTGTGTTGCATTCATACGATTAACCTCCTGTTCTTGACAGTTGAGGGATTGTTAATACAACAGATAGGAATGGTTTCCAGAAAGCTAAATCTTTGAACAATAGCATAGACTTACCTAAGACACGGGATACTATCCTTCATCGTTCCTTCGCATGCTACAGTGTTGGTACTGCCAGAGAGGCTCTTTAAAGAAGGAAGCTGGGAGGAGGCATCTGGAAATGGAGGAATTATTTCCGGTTCAGGAGTAATGATATCTTCTACTTCATACTGAAGTCGTACCTCTAATGACTTAAATAAATAAAGAGCTAGGTTATAATTTAATACAGAAAGCTTCTGAATGTTCTGTTACTTGCAAATAAATATCAGTAAGCCTTTTTAAAAAAATAACCCGTGCGTTTATCATTATCATTTGCAGGCAAAGAATAAGATCATTTGTTAATTATAGAGCCTAACAGCAACATCAGATGGTAACTAGTGACCTATTCTTCAAAGAAATACATAGGTATATTCTTCCAGCATTGACTTTGCTTCATGCCTTTTTTGTGAGTGAAAGACAAGAATACAACTTTCCAGAACTTATTATGAAAAGAGAAGTTAATCACACCGGACTAAATAATATTTTGGCATAAGAAGGCATCATTTAGAGCAAATGTCATGAAAATGTCCTGTCTGTTTTAGTTAAAAGAATGATCATCAACTCTGTCTCCTTATTGCTAGTAAAAGAGAGTCTCTACAAGATGGGTTTTAGCCAGTAGCAGGAATCTCATGTACTGATGGATGAACTTTGTCCACAGGACAAAGTTCATCCGCTCAGGAAACTTTAACTGAAGGATTCCAAAACACAGGGGAAACTGTACAGGAAGCTCAAATCTACATAAATATTCATCTCAAAGAATCATACTAAATATTTGGCAATTCTTTCTACCTCACAAATTATTTAAGGAGATCCCCATTTTGGAAAGAATAAAACCAAAGGTACAGCCCTCGAAGAGATAAGGGGATTACTAGCTGAATAGTAATTTCAGTGATAGTACCTTGAAGTGATCAGAAGCAATTGCAGATGTAGACACTGCAAACTCCATCTCAGTTAGTGATCTCTCACTGAGACATCATCTGTCCCAGAACAGGCATTAAGAAAATACCTAAATTTTATGAGAATTTGGAGATAAAGATCAGTACTGAAGGCTCTCCTACTTCTCAATCACATAAAAAATGCAAAAGATTTCAGAAAGAAGTGATTCTGCTCAACCAGAAGAGAAATAGTCCTTTCTCAAAATTTAACTTCTGTTTTCTCCTTGCAAAATCCATTGAAATGAATTGACAACATTTGCCTTCAAAGACTAAAGAGTGAAATATTGAGTTCAGGAAAATCTAATCTCCTGGAAGTAATTGCTGCTGACCAAAACAATTTATAATGCCATTTTATCTTCATGCAGGACTGGAGTGACTGTTGAAGAGTATGTTCTTCTGCTTGCCAAGTTAGAAATGCATTATTCTTTGTCTGTTTTAATCTGCATCCTCATAATTCCACTGAAACTAATTAAGTTCTAGCTATCATCTATTTGCAGAGAGAAGGAAAAATTTAGGCAAATAACATGGCTGATTTTTTTTTTCTTGTTTTTGTCCTTTCTTTGAGTGGACTTTTGAAGGGATGCAGACCTATTGTACCAATGCATGCTGACACATGGTAAAGACCTTTTTTGGAGGATCACATCACTAGGCTCCTTTCTACATTCAAACTGGTGTAAACGGTTTTTCCTATGGTTCTTGTCTAGAGCTTTGAAGAGGAGCTTCACTGAGGAAAGATCGTTCACTGAGAAAGTGATCACGTTTAATAAAGACCTAGCTATCCTTTTGAGGCAGGATGGGGTAGATTCAGATAAAAAAAACCAATGGCAGCAAATGCTTTTTATATAACCTCATGGCAATGACTCTAAGGTTGGATCTGATGCAGAATTTGTCTCATGAATGCTACTCGCCTCCAGAATCTGATATGAAGTGATGCAAATAATACTTCTGTTGAGGAAAACTCGGGCACAGCCTGTGTCTCTAAGGCATACTCTGCAGCAGACCTCCCTGCTATATGGAGAAATCTTTGAGTAGACTCCATGCTTCCCATTTTACCACAGCAATAGCATTACAAGACTGATGGCAGGCAGTCAAACCAACAAGGATTTTTTAAAATGCTGGGATGTGTAGAACTGAATTCGAAGTGAGTTCAAGTCGGCTGCTAGAGAAGGGAGGATGATAAGTGCTAGAACTTGGGTTCACTTCAGGCAGAAAAAAAATCTTCAAACTGACCAGCTCAATCTCAAGGAGACAGCTCGAAGTCAGGTACATATTCCAATAAAGACTCCCATACTTTTTATTAAAAAAAACCCAACCATTTCAGAGTGAAGACTTGAATGCCTGCAGCAAAAATGTGGAAACCGAGACAAGGCCCATCTTACGGATACACAAAACCCAGGGGAACTCAGTGACTATGCCACCAAGATTAGGTAATATCAAAGCAACTCTTCAGAGGACAATTCTTCATATAAATTCTTCTTAACTACAGATGAAATCTGAGAAACTGTTAAATTGCACACATTATAACAGTTTAGAAAATATCAGTTCTGATAAACTTCAGCCACAAAAGTAGAAGACAGGAAAATAAAGAAATTAAATGATAGCCAATAAAAGATAACATGCTGTTGGTATGGAACAATGCAAGAATACTGAAAGGTAGTAATTTTAGCAGCATTATACATGAGCTGGTCAGTAATGTGAAATCACTGTTCATTAGTTTTAAAACTTTCCTGAAAGAATACGTTCAGCTAGCTTAATACCTGCCTCTGGGGAAAAAAACAAAAAAGAGAGGAAAACAACAGAACAGCTATAGGTAATGAATTTCCTTACCAGATGGCACATGGCTACAGGCCCAAAATGACACATGTTTTTCCAGGCTAGAACTATAGACTTTCTAAAATACATTAAAATAGTGTGAAAAGGAAAATAACTGAAATTAGAGAAGGTGGAAAATGAAAGGGAAATTTTGGGTCAGCCCCTGGGGTTTGTTGAGAGCTGGCAGATGCAAAGAAATACTTTCTGGCAAGAGAGAGTCTGAAATTGCAAATTGTTCTCCAGCACCACAGAATGGCAAGGCTAAAGTGGACACAGTTATGTTTAGTTTGGCTTTGCCTTAACAGTAGTCTACTGTTAAACTTCTTAGACGTAAGAAAGAATGTTATACATTATAAATGCTGTTCAGCCACACTGTTAGCAGTGGTTGTGGCTCCTATGCAAAAATGCAAGGTTTAAACCAAAGTCGGACTCGCTGTGCAGCAATGATAAGTACAAGGTGACTGCAGTGCAGTTAAAAGAACATGAACTGTATGATTCGGCCTGGAATAACGTGACTACTTAAGACATGAAGACAGAAAAAGGAGTATTTGTACAGGAAAAAGCAACAGAAAGCTTAGGAAAACATCAAACGCTTAGACTTGTGGCATTTCATATAGTGTCCATTCTTAGGAAAATAAAGTCAGCATAAGCCAGAAAAAAAAATGAACTCTTTATTTTGTTAAAGTTTTTCAGTCCCCTTGTGGTAGGAACACTATGAACATAAAGAGATGAAATTCTTGAGGTGAAAAGAGAACTATTACACAATATACATTATTTGGTAAAAAACATACAACAGCTAGTATTTTTAGAGAAAAAAACCAACATACAGCAAGTTAAGCATAAGAGATTTACTTTATCATAAAGTCGTAAAAGCAAAACTATGTCCAAAATCCATACTGTATGTCATTATTAAAGCAAAGAGTTGGCTCCCAGAAACTAAATCAGACTTTTGTCAGTAACATTATAAAGATTTCGGCTCAAAAGATTTTAAAAGGAATGTCCCTAAACCTGTGTTTATACAGCTTGATATTATTCAGCTATGTGAGCACAAACACAGAAAGGCAATTTGATTTAGAAATTATAGTCTTTTGTAAGAGTAAGATTCGGAAGGACTTACTGCAATCTCAGTATTTACTTCATGTTTGCTGAACCTGTAAACAACCACATATGCAGAAACTCCTGCCACACAGAAAATTCGGCTTTCAGGACACCAGTACATCATTTGAACAGCAAAAGGGTCTTCCTCCACAATCTCAGCTGTTGCTTTTCCTTCTCCCACTTTCTGTTTTTCAAAGACTTTCGATGTTTTTAATTTATACAACATCTGTAGAGTAACTGGAATATATTAAACCATACGAAAATAATCAATACCATGAAGTAAATTGGTCATAAAATTCCCTGGTTCACATTTTCTTTTCAGTTGTGTCACAGCAAAGACTCTTAGGAAAGCCTAAGAGGAGAAGACGATGAGTATTATACAATACAGATATTATTCTGGTACACAGTACTGCTATGATGCATAACTAATACTTTCAAAATGGATATTTGTCTGTGGAATACTTCCTGGGACAAGATGCCAAAGGTGTACATTAACTGTTATGTCCATAATTGGGCTCTGATAATGCTGCTCTTTTCCTAGTGAGATGGGAAACAGATTTCATTTGTCTGAGGTTATTGACTTGCTAGAATGTAAAGACTGTATGGCACTTCAACAAAAAAAACATTAGGGAAGTATTCTGATGGCCCTGCAACACAAAGACTTTCTGAACGAACACAAGTTCTAGAATGCTTTGAATTTGTTGGCTAATAAATGTATCTGTATTTATATCTGTACACAAAACCTTATTATTCAAAAGTCTTTGTCAAGACTAAACTTCACTGCAGTAAATTCTGGAGGTAAAGGAGGGATTATAATTAACTAATTTTGTTTTATTGACATTCATCTCTGTTTTTTACTGGTTTTAAATCAGTGGCATTAATTTATACCTTCATAAGGTCAGAAAAAGTCAGCCAGATCCAGCACATATAAAGGTGTATATATACATAAAGTGAGTTTAATTGTAGTAGATCAGTCTAGCTAGCTTGTGTAACAAGACCCCCCCAAAAAGAAAAAAGAATGGTATTTTAGTTATGTAACTAAATGACAAACAGCAAAACTACATTTTCATTTTGCAGTGCATATATATTCCGAGTTTTAGTATATAAGATTTTTTAATATTTTTTAAAGTTTTAGCATGTAAAATGCTACTGAATTTTCACAAATCACAGCAAGTGCTTCTGTAACGAATACATAATTCTTCCTGCCTTGTATGGTGGTGGAAGAGGCCTCAGGATGCCCTTAGTCCCAGTGGCAAATCTAGAGTGGTACTTTGAATCAGACATCGTGACTCCATGTGTACTAGGTTTGGATTGGAAAAATTACAGAATTGTAGGATATAAGCAAGGTGAGACTTGCTATGCTTCCATGAATTACTAGGTACCATTCGCACAAGGGCAAATAAGAAACAGCAATGGATTTGAGCAGCAATACAGTTGGAAAACGGCTTCAGTGGCTTAGGAATTTCCTGTCTCCCACAAATCTGTGCTTTCACATACAAAATTACACAACTGAAATACATCTAAAAGCATTTTGTGTCTTCAAATACCAGTAGAATATTATTTAGGCAACGAAATCTGAAATGAAATTTGAACCCTATAAAAAAAAAGTAAGAGCTTATAAATAATAAAACTTTGTAATAATTGAAACAAAGTACGGTGCCAGTAAAGCAGCACATGCCCTGAAAAGCAGGACTAAGACTAAGCCATCAGAGATGCACTGCAAGTACATCTTGAAGGCTTGTCAATATTCATGACCTTCTAAGTTTTTACCTTTAAGAAAAATTCCTATTGAAGCATGTACATACTGGTTAGTGGGTTATGATCGTATTCCCTTTTCCTTTCCACGTCTCTGCCAGAGTCGTGGAAGAAATGATTAGCACACTGTTTCCTGTGCAGTGCATGCACTGAATGCTTTGGGGTGCTGCAATAATCTGTGTTGATTCACCCTAATTTTAATGCCTGCATTTGCACATTCTGGTCAAGAACGTAAGTTATGGAACGAAATGCACACAAGACAAGGTCTAGTGCCTCACACAAACTCTCTAAATAAGTCATTATTTATAATGACCTTATAGTGGCCTTGCAGTACCTGAAGGGGGCCTACAAGAAAGCTGAGGAGGGACTGTTGACAAGAGTGTGTAGCGATAGGACAAGGGGCCATAGTTTTAAACTAGACCAGCGTAGATTTAGATCAGGCATTAGGAAGAAGTCCTTTACTACAAGGGTGGTGAAACACTGGAACAGAGAGGTGGTGGAGGCCCCATCCCTGGAAGCATTCAAAGTCAGGCTTGATGGGGCTCTGAGCAACTCGATCTAGTAAAGATGTCCCTGCCCACTGCAGGGGGATTGGACTAGATGACCTTTAAATATCCCTTCCAATCTGATACATTCCATGATTCTATGATTATCCTATTTTTGTTCATACTAGAGTGCTCTCAAACCTCCGTCTTTGCAGATAAACTCCTGTTGACCTCATTTGAATTTTTTTCTTTTTAGTGCTCACCATAACTTTAAAATACTGGAAGATGTAAACTAAGCAGCATACATCTGTTTTTCCTCCACTTCTAAATAGACAAATTATGTAATAAAAACTCAACCCATAGTCAAGTTCAGATGAGATGCCTACGCAAAATCCCTTTGTAAAATGAGGCCTTGCAAGTCCTTTCTCCTTTTCCATCCCAATAAGTGAAAATATTTGGTATTAGGCAAAAAGATAATTACCTGACAAAGCCATCAGTTTTAGTTGACATTAAAATCTTGAAAACATTCCTCATATTTGGCAGGAAATGGTAGCGGTAATAATCATCACAATTCTGTGGCACAATGTGGAACTTACAAGGAATTTAAGCATCACGTACTCCATGTTCTTGGTGACCATGACAGAGCAGTAACTAGGATCAAATGAAATGTCTCTACACCTCACACTTCATAGAAAAGTTTCTTGCACACTCTCTTTTCTTTAAGAGACTGATACCTCATAAAAGAGACATACTCCCCAGACATCCCTGTACTACAGAAGAGACAGAATACATGGCAACTCTAACTGAAACTTTTGTGAAGCACAGTCACATTATTTGAACCAGAATATTTTAGCTTTCAACCAAAATGTGCACCTACTTTTAATACATGTATTTTAGTAGTAAGTACCATATGCCTTTTCTGTAAGGGAAAATGCTGTTTTTCATGAGTGTAGTTATAAGCCGGAAGGTAATGAACAAATATTTTCTGAAGCTTTTTCCTGCTTTTGTGAGTGGAAATGCTTACCAATTATTTCCTAGTACTTGAGACTGGACAAGAGAAGATTTAAGTCTTCTCCACCGTTGGCAGACTACACATGTATTGAGATGTATTATTGTATTTTAATATCTCATTTTTACTTAGCTGTAAAGAATACTATATTGTACTCAGAATTGAAGACACGTGACAACTGGAAATAATTAATTCGATCTAATTGAGTCCACTCTTTTTTACACTCGAGAGGATTATGCCCTAGGTATTTTTTACCAACTAACTCTCCATCCTTCACAGATTTTGGTATGTTGAATCCGGAGTTTTTACTCCTCTTAAAGACTTCCACTCTTTTCTGTCTAATAGATCTCACTAGTAGTGGGTTTTTTTTCCTCTTAATTTAACAAAAAATTACTTAATTTCACCACATTATTCCTAATTATATCATGCCAGGTGTTGCTACTCATGCTGTTAAATACCATGTTTTATATATGTTTGTGTGTGATTTGTCAGCACTATATAAAAGTGAACTTTAGAAACTTACTGGCAGAAGCATCCCAAAACTTTACTGATCCATCTGCATGGCTTAAAAAAAATATAAAAAGTAAATGTGTTAAAACAAGATTCAATTCTAAAACACCTACTTTCAGTGAGTGATAAATATAAGTAGAAAATCTCTATTTTTATTCATGTGGTAACTCTCCATACCTTGCTAACAACATATGATGATATATACATTAACTATAAGAAAATATTTTGTTATGAGTTTTATTGGGTTAATAAAACACTTTTTCAGGCATTTCTTACAGAGAACTAAGTCCTCACTGAATTTTAATATCACAACAGCAAGAAATTCCTTCCCATACTAGTGGCAAATTTAAGTTACAGTACTTCTGGCTTTGCAGTGCGCCTGCATCAAGCCTCTTCACTCTAAAAACATCATGTATAAGGAAATTTGAAAGGACGGAGGGTAAGTGTGTTTTGCTTAATGCCTTACAGCTATGTTCTTTTTATTGACATAAAATCATCCTGAAGTAAACCTGGAGAAAGGAGACATTCTGGTTTAAAATTAGAACAAACCCTTCATCACCTTACTGGTACTATTGCACACACCATAATTTTATTTTTAAAAAACATATGTTAAGTATCATTGATAATAAGAATTTAACAAATGTATTTCTATCATCATCACGGCTGAGACCAGAGGGAAACACATAGTGCGTCATCCCTAAATAGCTTCTGATTCATAGCACGGCCCCTTGAAAATCCATCAGGCATTGCTCATGGGGCTTCTACTACAATCTGAGCCCTTCTGCTGCATGGCTGCCTCTCCATTCACAAGATGGTATTCAACTCAACTAATGCAGGCGTATTAAAATGAATTCCCAAACCATCCCCAGATATAAAGTTCCCAAAAGGCCAAAGGACAACAGCTATGGAAAACCAGTTGCTCTTCTTTTTAAATCTACTTTCTATGACCTTTAAGGCCTAAATTTTCTCCTGCAATGAATTCTCCTTTCCAAAGACCCCACCTTCACAAGCATATAGTCATGCTGTCTAACACTGGGGCCTCAAATGATAATTCTTAATGGTGGTTTACCCCTGAGTACAAAGTTCTGTTTCCTACAGCAAATGGGAATTTCTGTGGTGATTCTGCACGAGGGGAAAAAAGCAACATACCTCAGATGAAGAGGCCAGGATATGCCTACTTGGTGAAGGGTTAACTCTTATCTATGGCTAACCCAAAACCAAAACCTGTGGATATTAACATTTTTAAAGTATCAATCCTCAGTTACATTCTCACCCTGTAATAATGATTTCAGGATATGTCTGAGCTCCAAGGTTCCATGCTCCGCCACTGATAGGCCACTCCTAAACAAACAACAAGAGTACAGAGAACTAATTCTAATGAATCTTGTTTCGTTAATTTTTAAACTCAGGAGTAGACAACACCTTCCTCCAAAAAGCAATACAACTCATAAAAGGAACAGAAATGTGTGGCATTCAAGGCATGCAAAGGTTATCAACACTTTTATATTCTCAATTAGTTGTTTGAAACTTAATAACATTTTTACGTTATCGATTCAAATTCTATGTTTTCAAAATATTTCTGCACAGCTAACACTCAGCAATCCAAAACTGGAACTAGAGGGAGAAGTAAGAGTTCTGCTGCTCTTTTCAGATTGCTTGGCTCTTGGAGCTTCTATAGGAGACTGAATAGCCTGTTTTGAGGATGAAGACTACTGGGGAAGCTGGCCCAGAAACAAATATCTGAGCATGATGCCATGAGATATCATCATCTCTTCTCTGCCTTTTGTTTACCAGTGGCAAGACTCCTATTCTCTTCCTTGGTCCAGGCTGGTAGATTAAAACGTTGTGCCTAAAGCTTGACCTGTATGGATAGAGGATACAGGATGTGGAGGATGACATATGGGAGAGTGGGTGAGGATGTGTGCAGAATATGAGTGGGTGGAAAAAGCCTGGGAGCACAAAGTGGTTAAGTGGATGTGTGTGGTGTGGATGCTTGTGGGTACAAAAATGGGTGGGTGGCAAATTAGTGGCTACCTACGTTTAGGGTGTGTATCTGTATGCGCACAAATAAAGCAAGACGACAATGAATACAGGTAGGTGATGAAAAGTTTGGGAGATATGTATGTGAGGTAAGCAGACAAATTCAAATAAGAGACAAAAATATTTTCTGAAGTACTTTGCTGAGTCAAAATCCAAAAGGAGTAGGTATGGCCCAGTTTCCCAGTTCATGGAAAACAAGGCAGCTCCAAGGAGAATACTTCTGTTAATATGAATAGAAAACTGATGATGTCTGATTTGTTTACTCAATATTTTTTCTAATTTATTTATTATGATGGATTAGTTCTAGTCAAAACATAAACTAGATTAATGCTTGAAATTTATAAAATAATTGCATTTCCTCTTTCTATTTCCGCAGCTTGTCCTATTTCTAAAAGCATTACATTAAGTCTTTGGTAGCGAAGCACAATAATTATGAATACCTGTATTTAACAAAATTCTCAGACATGCTATCAACCCTCAACTTTCACTGAAGCTCATCTGCTAACTTCTTTCACATATCATGTTTTCACTTTATTCTTTGATAACTTGCCTATACAAATCTGAATTGCACACTGATGGCTTTCCTTTAACTCTGTCTGATCTGGCATAACTCCAACAGCCTAATGATTAAGTCCTATACAATGGTCATTAATGGTTGTGCTTAAGTGATGGTGTCTCTGAAGGACAAATACCAGGTCATAAGCATGCTGTTAAGCTGTTGGTTGGGCCAACTTGAAAGTGATTATTAAAGAAATGAAATGAAAATAATTTGGTAACATGTTACAAAAACATAGGTTGTACATCTACTTTTTTGTTTAAAAAAATATTGATTTTGTTTACCTTATTGCTGTATCCTTGCTTTTTATGTTTTGCTCCTACAGAATAGAGTACAGGAATCAAATCTGGAGGACAGTCCGCAAAATATTCTGTGCAGGTGACAGGTGACTCATGAATGTCAATAGGATATGGATTTTCAAAGATTGGAAAACTAGTTAAGGAAGACAATTTATTAGAAGCACTGTGACACACTGAGCCATAGAAAACATATTCCTATATTAAAGTGTGTAACAGAATCTAAATAACATAAATTCTAATAAAGTACATTTTCCCTTATTTATTCAAACATATGTATTGTTTTTAATGTCAATAATAATGTGTAGTTACTCAAATGAAGATACAAAAATTCCACTACTGTGAATTGTCTTGTAATATAAATACCCGTTCATGTGAATAGTTCCTAAGGCTAGTAGGGACTATTTTTGTGAATGAAAATTAGGAACTAATTTTTCCCAACATCTCATAATCTTATTTATACAGAAGTAATACATTTTCTAGAAGCTTCAGGTTCATGGATGTGATATATACTATGACCTAAGAACTACCTACACAACTGTGAATTTCATACTGAGCATCTAAGCTCATTGGGTTGGTAGAATACCGATTCTACAATGAACAATTGCAATAACAGATGAAGTAGATACCAGTTTATTTCTCACTTCCATCAGTTTGGATGATTTGATAAGAAGGAAGGCTTCACTTCCAGTATATTACGTAATGTTATTCACAATTCAAAAATGGAGGAAATTTGTTTCTGATTTCAATTACATACATTTTATATTGCTGAGATGATTTGAATTATTCTTGAAAGTAAGTGAGATCAGAAGATTCACTTAAAATATTTCAAGATGTTATCGACAAAAACTGTTTCTATTTATACCGGCGTGAATGTGAATGTACATTACTGTTTGTGTTGGAGGCAGAACAAAGTAAATAAGAATTGGATTCTGCATTACATGATGTATAGTTCCTCTTTGATATGAATATTGATGCTGATATGACAGAAACGTTCGTCATTTATATCAGCAACTGAATCATGAAATAATCCCACAGAGCCACTATAAATCAATGCCGTTATTTATTAAGATATTTAAGTAAATACTTAAGCAGTAGTCCCTGTGGAATCTGGGCATGCATATAAGTAGTAGTTTAATCTCGTTTCCAAAACACACATTCAGGTCATAATTCAGCATGTGACCAAGTACTACTTAACGTCGATGTTGAGTGAATGTTTGAGGGCTATGCTGGAGAGACTGCAGGTTTATATTCACTCCCAAATTTAAGAATAAATACTATCATGAGTTCCTGTTGATTAGCTGATCTTGGCTCTTAAGGTGGACATACAGAATGAACTACTACCAAGAGTGAGTGATTTTGGATAGCAAAATGACATTGCACGATAACATTGGGATTTTTATCACCATTTGCAGGATAGTTAACATACACAAATAACTTCATACTTACTTGCTTTGTGTCAGGTCAACAACAATGAGATCTTTTTCCAAAAGTACAACTACAGCATAGGGTTCTTGAAATTCTGTAAGGAAGGAATCAATTACAAAAGACATAGCATTCTCCTATTAGTAATTTTAGACAAGCAAGTAATATATATGTTCTCTAAACATTCACAGCATGTTAAATCCTAGACACATCCACAAACTAGATGTATCTGCAAACTAGGGCCAGACGGGAATTGAAAAATTACTTTTGGGCACTATTGCTGATCAGCATACACAGCAGAAACAGAATTGACATAGCATGCCAGCATGATGGTATATTGAAAGTAAAGAAATAGAACATGAGTATATTGCATCTATAACTGCATTGCTGAATCCAATTATTATACAGAAAATGTATTTTTGGTGTCCAGTAGTAACTGTGTACAACTGTACTTCAAAATCAGATTGTGAACAGCTGGTCGAGTACACTTGATGATACATAAAGCCCTCATTTGCAAAGCAATTTCAAAGGAATATTCTAAACAAATCCTATAAGCCTGCTGTGTTCAATTCAGACACTGACACGCTCCTTCCTTTTGTACAGTCTTTAGGAGATTATAGCGTTTGGTTTTTTATTTAACGCTTTTTTCGTTTATCTAAAATAAGCAATTAAATTGACAAATAAATGTTTCCCTGGATGCACAGGGTGTGTTAATTTACACAGGATAAAAGTTATTCTGAAAAATATGAATATGAAAGTACAACTATCTTTCAACAGCAGCAAACCATTCCAGTATGTGTGAGCTCAGAGTATGCTCTTAAAATGGCTGATGCCTAAAGCCTCAGTAAACTGCGAGTGACTGATTTAACCTCCTTGCAGGACAGGTATGAATGAATATTATTTGTGGCCTGTTTTTCTACAAGGCTATGAATAACATAGGATAACCCAAATTTTTTAAATATCAGTGTGTGAGCATGGGAAGGTACTACCGAATCTTAATACTAGGAACAGTTCACTGTATCTGACACAGTTAAATGAAGCCCCAAAAGAACTTCGATTACTGATGACTGAATTTTTGTATGACATTGAAACAAATACAAAAAACCACTTAACAAAGTGTATAGGTATTTGATTGAGCTATGTATACAAGATTTATTTTACTTTTCTGCCTGAGGGCTTAAAATGCTAAACTTTTCTTCTTTTTGATTTAAAGTCTTTCTTACTTTACTTTCTGGAGTCTTCTGTAAATGTATTTCAGAATTTGGCAGCCCCACAATATGCAGGAAAACACTTTTAACAGTTTGATTCAGGCTGAAGTGTAAGAACTTTTTAGCAGGTTAAGCGATAGTTTAATCTTCAATAATTTAATGATTGTAGATTTTCAGCCTCAAGAAAAATGTCAGAAATATAAGCATATATGTTTGATTAATAAGCATATTTCTTCACGTTGGCTCACGTGTTTCAGGCTTATATCTGGAGATACATGCATGCTTTATTGTTCACTCATTACTCACTTCCTACACTGAGAATGCAAACAGGTTTCAGTTACTTTCAGTAATGTGGTTTTCTTGAGATGGAGAGGATGATAAGAATGGAAGTCCCTGGAATGGAATTAAGGTTTGAGAGCAGATTACTTCATTTCTATTTTCCATAACTGTGTTTTGCTTAATAAACTCACCATTTGGATATGGGGTTTCACAAAGAGTTAAAAAATCAACTATAGGGTGATCCATTTCTAGAACTGTAATTGCTTTCCCATGCATGATTGTTAAACTTGGTCTTCGACAAGCCTTATCATATGACAATCCACCAGAAAATATCACAAATGGTTCACTGTATTAAAAAAATCAACATAATAATTGTAAGTTTACGCAGTATATACAAGTTTACATTTGGGGTTTAGTATCTCCATATAATAATAAATAGCTTTGCAAAAAGAAAGCAGGGAAGATTCTAAAAAGACTTTAACTCAGGAATATAATATTCAGTTAATTACAGAATAAAAACATACCTGTTTTTACAAGTCTTGTACTCTACTTTAAGAATAGGTTTACAAGATTCAGGTTTTTTTCCGTCTCTTTGAATTTTTCCTATGGACAAAAAGAAGATGGAAACCGTATTGGAACATCATTATAATAGAACTATCAAACTAAAACATGTACATTGAAGCACCTGTGTAAGTGATGAGAGAATGGAACTTTAAAGCTACAGAAGATGATGAGTATTAGCCCCTACTCCATAAAATACGCATTTGTCTAAGTTAATTACATTTATTATGCTTTATATGTTTACTGCCACATACGTTTGAAGGACCACACTTCAAAGACATCTAAAACCCACGCAAATTACTGAAAAGGATGACATTTAACTAATAATTAACGGATTTGACCAAATATAAACATTTTTTTTCTGAACACAGTATGACCATAAACAGTTTAATTTTTTCCTAAGTCATTCTCACATTGACTCAATTCCTTCCTTTTGTTGACAAAATGCGTCCTGCTCTGGAGTGTAACCAGTTGAGCGGTAAAATTAAACAAAGTGTTCCATTGAAATTCATAGTTTTTTGGTTAATTATGGCTCACTGTTTTCTTCCAGTCAGAGAAAAGCAATTTGTAAATAAAAAAACACAAAACAAAACAAAACAATTGTGGGTTTGTTACTTTGGAAAGTCTATGCTTGCTTTTGACAACAACCTGACTGGAGGATCCAGTGTAGATGGAGCCAGACTGTTCTTAGAGGTGCACAGTGGCATGGTAGGAGGCAAAGAGTTGGGACTCAAGTCACATTTGAGACTCAAATTGTGACATCGGAAATATTGGTTACATATTAGCAAAAAATATCTTTACTGTGAGGGTCATCAAAAACTGGAAAATGCTGCCCAGAGAGGTTGTGCAATTTGTCATTGGAAGTGTTCAAGTGTCCAGTGTCAACTGCACTGAGCTAACTGACGTAAACAGGCCCGTTTTGAGCTGGGAATGACCTCTGAGAAGTCCTTTCTGACGTAACACACAATTTATCACTAAAAACAATAAAATAAATGGAATTAGGCAATATAAGAATATACTAAAACTTTTCTGGGCTATATAGATCTTGCCTTCTCCTACGTACTCCCTCTCATTGATTGCAAATCAATGTGTTGATTCGCAATAGAGTCAATACCTTTTCATGTCATCTATAGAAAGCAATGGCATATAAAATCCCAGCCATAAAAGATACAGCCATTTCTTAATATGGCTCCTTTAAATTCTTCATTGCAGTGACTTGGGAAATCTTGTACCATCTCTGTAACAAGCAACACAGTGCCTTGTACAAAATGTATGACTTCCTGTGAAAATTGCACACACAAGAACTTAAGAACAAAATATGACAAAAAGGTGAAAACTCCATAGCCTGAATCATAGAATGGCCTGAGCTGGAAGGGACCTTAGAGATCATTTTAATCCAACCTCCCTGTCGTGGGCAGGGACGCCACCTCTCAGCTAGGTCAGGCAACACGTGAGAACCGAATGGAAATCAAACTCGTGGCCTTTGGTGTTTCAAGCACCACGCTCAACCCACTGAGCTAAACCGGCCCTCAGTAGACTACTAAGATGAAATGGATAAAAGAAGACATTAGAGCAATATTCAAGCAGTAAGAGGTATTTATGACAACAATTACAAAAAAAAGTTTGATCAAAATTGCCCTCTAATTTCTAATTTTGCAGCTACTTCGCACATTAAAGCAACTCTGGACCTAGACTACAATAAAAAATGAAATAAACATAGATATTAGCAAACAACATGGAGAGTAGTGTATTGCTTCTTAGTTATACATTTTAACTATCAAAATTTACCATGTGGAATTGTGGTCTGGAATGGCCTGTTGGGACTCTTCAGATTCCATAGCGTCAAGCTGCCATCAGAGTGACTGCACATGAACTGTTTTCCTTCATGATGCCAAGCAACAGAATGAATAGCCTACAGAAATGAAAGAACAACTTGAGACTGGAATATAGCGTTTACACTAAAAATACTTTAATTCCTGACTTTGGATTATATCTAATGGTATATCAACCATTGGGCATTTCTTGCTTGACTCTAGTCCATTCCCAGCACTTCTTAGTAATCAATGGCTGTTATCTACTGCTAGTCAAGCAAAACAATTAAAAATGCTAACATAAAACAAGCATGTAAGAAAGCCTGTACTGAATCAGACTAAAATCAAAGGAACAGGGTATTAAGCTAAAAGCCTAAGAACAAGGGACACAGAGTAAGATCACAGTATGTCTAGTAGGTCTTCTTGGAAGAATGATTCACCTGATTTATTCAAATCAATTCAAAATCATGCCTGAGCATTCATAAGTCAGCGTTGAAGTTGTTCATATTGATTTTACTTAAGCTGACAACGAATGAACCTAAGTGCTACTGGTCATTACTCAAAACTCCCTCTTGGTCTTGCTCTTTTAATAAGTATATTGATTTGTTATGGTTGGTAACATCTCATGGTTTGTAGGGAATATCAGAGGAAACCAATGGAAAGGCTGTGACCTATTACCAAAACTTTACTCAGCCCCTGCAGCTGGACAGCATAGACACAGACGAGCTTTTGCATTAAGATGACACAGATGTTTCAACAGGAATCTGACGTCTTGTATATGAATACTTAGTTAACACAGTAGTGAACCAGTCATGCCAATAAAGACTCAATAAGCAGAGCGGAACCAAGTGAACTCTAGATATTTATCTTCGAGTGACATAATGGGTGTTGCTTAAACTTTTACCTGCCAGAGGGGGGCTGGCACACAATTCCTCTTAAAGACCCAGAAGACATCAAATTATAATTGAAGCAACAAAAGATAATACTGAAAGATTCAGACAGAGTCCAATGCCGTTGCCCTCAGGTAGCAAGAACCTTAGATCTGTGAGGAGCACTGCTTCACTTAACTATTCTTGTGCAAATAAATTCTGACATGAGCTCATTCATGCTTGCTATCACACCAAATTTGAATCTGCTTTTGATGTGTTATCACACATAGAAACATTTCACATGGTTACAGTCGCTAACCGTGTCTGAGCAGGAGCTAATAACTAGCAGCTGAAAATTGCTTGTTAAACTACCTCTCAGCTGCCACCTGCCAGCATAAACCTTCCGTGGAGCGGAGCTGAGGTAGGGTGACCTGTCACCAACAGCTGGCATAGCAGGAACTCAAGCTCACCTATTAGACTTTGCCCAGAAACAGGTAAGAAATAGTTAGAATTGCTTTTGGAGATCTCAGCTGCGAGTCACAACTAATGCTGAAAGTTGGTACTGAACAAGTCCCTAATTTTCTCTCTGCCAGAATATGTCTAGCATTCTGATCCACTTCTTTAGCATCAAGAAATGAGCAGTATTTTCTTAGAATAGGAGTTTATCACAGTGGGTGACTCATGTGAATGTTCACACAGTGTATGCCCATAAAGCACACCACTCCAGATGGGGTATTTCTCCTGCAAAACCTACAGCGGTTGCATACATATTCCACCTTCTCTCATCTCCAGCATGTATTAAAATTAAGCACGTCCAACAACATTTCAGCTCCTTCCTATGCACAAACCTCCTCCACTGAGAAGAACTCACAGGGACTCTAGGACCGTTTTTAAGCATATTTTGAACAAGTACCATATTCATCTCATCCTAATGGCTTGAACCTTAAGAATCCTTTTTGCTAGTAGTACTGAAGGCCCATAGTGTTTGATAAGTAGTGAGATGTCATTTGGCAAATGTCTCTATGAACTCTGCAGCTTCATTTGGAAGATGTGCTCTAATGAAAGATGATGATTATGCTTCAGGAAGCTGTGAATGTGCACTGACACAATCTGTCAAACTTTTAAATAGTCTATGTAAGAAGGTGGCTATTTTTTTGGGTCAATAGTAACTTGAGAATCCTTTGAAGGATCTGTATTGTTTATGTGCTCTTTTTATACCAATTGATGGAAATAAAGTTTTGAAGGAATTCATGAAAGGGCTTGCAATGAATGTCTTTTAGAGGGGGCATAATATAGCAGCATTGATTGAAAGGGCCTGAATAGCTCATACATATCACCACTGGAAAGATGACAGCACACAAAGAAACAAATCTGCAGCTGACATCTTGACGAGCAGACACAAGATTCTTCAGTAGCAGGTTCAAGCTGCACTTTGGGACCAGGTGTTTCACAAGTGAGAATATTTTGGTCTCTTGAAAATATCTGACCCAATAGGGAATAAAACATAGAAACTCCTTGTATCAGGAGTTGATGAACTGAGACATCATCTAATTGGTCATTGGTGGGGCTAAAACAGAGAAAGGATTACTTTCAGCTCCAGTGAGTAAACCGTAAGTATCAGGGAGAAGATTTAAATGGAAGCCACAGGCTTACAAGAACACCAACCAGAGAAGCTCCAGATAATGCAACTTGCACAGCCTTTTCTATCTTTGGTGAGAAGTTCTGTCTGCTGTTAACTTCTTGCTCCTGTCCTGTACAGTGACAAGTTCTACAGATCTGACTAACAGAAAGCCTCCTTCTCAACAGCCAGTCTGGGGAGACTGAAATCCAGTGCCATCAAAGGTAACACAGGAGAAATCCAGTTAAGGCTTGATCTTGTGAAAGGATGAGTATTCAGAGTATTGAGGGTGCTGACATTTATTTTGAGTGACATTACTAAGCTGGACCACTATGTGAAAAAGATTACAAAGAAAGAACTTGCCTCAGTGATGAACACTCACAGTCCATCAAAGATAAGAAAACAAGCTGTTTCTCACAGTACACGTGTATTGGGTTTGCCTGGCCGGATTTTGGCGGCAGGGGGGCTCTAGCGGTGGCTTCTGCAAGAAGCTGCTAGAAGCTCCCCGAGTTTGATAGAGCCAATGCCAGATGGCTCCAAAGAGGGACCCGCTGCTGGCCAAGCCTGAGCCTATCAGTAAAGTGATAGGAGAGGAACGCCTCTGTGAAAACATATTTAAGAATGGGGAAAAAGAACTGCGCCACAACAGCTGGCATAGAGATGGAGGAGTGAGAATCTTTGAAGACAGCAAGGTCAGTGAAAAAAGAGGAGGGGGAGGATGTGCTCCAGGCGCTGGAGCAGAGAGTCCCCTGGGGCATGGTGAAGACCATGGTGAAGCAGGTTTTTGCCCTGCAGCCCATGGGCACGGGGTAGATGTCCACCGTGGGGCAGAGGACCCCACGTCGAGTGGGTGGTTGCCTGAAGGGCGCTGTAGGCCGTGGGAAGCCAGCACTGGAGCAAGCTGCTACCAGAGCCTGTAGCCCATGGAAGAGTGAATGCCCACGCTGGAGCAGGTTGGTTGTGGGACTTCTGTGACGCTGCGGGGGACTCACGCTGGAGCAGTTTCCCCTGAAGGACTGCACCTCCGACTCACGAGGGGTGGGCTGCCCCTTGTGGGGTGTCTCACGTTGGGCAGTTTGTGATGAATTGCCCTTCGTGAGATGGCTCAAGCCAGACAAGAGACCGTGAAGCTTGTCTCCCATTAGAGGGACCCCACGGTGGCCCTGGGGAAGTGTGAAGAGTCCTTCTCTGGAGTGAAGAAGCGGTGGAACCAACATCGGATGGACTGACCATAACCCCCATTCCCTGTCCCCCTGCGCTGCTCGGGGGGAGGAGGTGGATAAACCGGGATTGATGTTGAGTCCGGGAAGAAGGGAGGGATGGGGTGAAGGTGTTTTCTTTTAAGATCTGTTTGGGTTTTTATTTCTCACTACTCTTCTCTGATTTGTTCTTTTAATAAATCTAACTAATTTCCCCAAAATCGAGTCTGTTTTGCCCGGGATGGTAAATGCAAGTGATCTCCCTGTCCTTATCTCAAACCTTGAGCCCTTTGAAATATCTTCTCCCCCTGTCTAGTGGAGAAGGGGGGGTGAGAGAGCGGCTGTGTGGGCACCTGGCTGCCGGCCAGGGTCAAACCACGACAACACACCAAGTGCTAATGGAGAAGCCTGGTGCCAGGGAATTTTTGATACTAAACAAAAGTACCTGTTCCACTGATAAGCCAGAAAAGATTGTGTCATTTGATGATCCTTAAAGATGCCAAAGGAGGAAGTGGTGAGCAAGATGAGATTTCCAGTTCTTTCACCATCAGATAGGGTGGTTACTTTAGTTTCAAAACTGGTGCTAAAGAAAGTGCAATGTTAGTAAGAAAAATGAGGCTGGATTAATTTCATTCAGACCTCATTCAGTGAGGCACTTGGTATTCAATGAAGATACAGAACACTTACAGTAATTTATCTGAGACCTCACAGATATCCTGCAATTGCAACTGGCTGGCTCAGTGCCAGAACAACGATATTGAAAGATTGGTCGGATGTGATTGGGCACAGAAGCCTTGCATCAGTCAAGAGAGAATGGTGAAGGGGAACAGGAATAATGTTTTCTGGACTGTGCTCTTAGGTGACCGATGTGTAAGTAGAGGCTTAGGTTTAAAAACTTAGGTTGGTGCCAAATACCAAATGGCACATGTGGAACTAATCATCTGTGACTCACAAAAGCTATATAATCCAGGATTTAAAAAGGAACCCTTTTTAGGGCTCCCTATGGGAATCGTAGCAGATCTGGAACATTAGGATATCAATCTGGAGCCTGAAAGTCTGGAATAAAGTGCAATGGCTAGTCACACAACTCTTTTAAAGACAAAATAAGAAACTTGCAACTATTTCAGTAGATGATAGCACACCATCACATGTTGCATAAAGTGGAGTAATGACACAGCAAGCAACCACTGAGGAGGAAAGCACATGACTAATAAAAATGCCCAAGGAATTTCCTGAGGACAGTACTGGAAAATGTGGAACAACTGAATTGCATGAGAAATTTTCAACACTCAACCACTCTGTCTCAACAAGCCAACAACAACAACAAAAAGAGAAACAGTATTATGAAGGTCCTGCTTTATGTAGTCTCATTCTGAGCCTAAGAGATGACAGCAGGTGAACGGAACCCCCTCTTCTCCTCAGGAGTTGTAAGTAACAGAACAGGTGCAATTTCACAAATGTAGGCACAGGCAGACTGTCACTTAGAAACAATTTGGTGGGCATGTCTTGAAGCTTAAGTGCTGGCTTGTTTAAACTCCAGATTGTCCTGTCCTTTAGAACATTTGCCACGTGGAAGCTCAGAATCTTAACCCTGAAGCTCAGGGTAGTGCTGACATGTCTGTTAAACTAGGTCTGAAAGAGTGCAGGGTTCAGACATATTCAGATTACTTTTTAGAGTGTCAGAATCATGGGGAAGAGACTCTGTGCCATAGTACATTCACAAGAGCCTGATGCATTAGAACTACAGATTTCAGATTTTGATTTCTATTGTCAGTAACTTGTTCAAAACCATAGCACAAACAGGGCTTCCAGAACAAGCAATGTCTTAAGATAAATATCCACCTGCTTGAGAAGACATACGACAAACCACTGAATAATTTTCTTCTGAATTAATGGAAACTACTTACCTCATCATAATAAGCTCTCAGATCAGCTCTTTTAGATCGTAAGTCCCAGAATACTACAGTCCCATTTTCATAGCCTATCAATAACTGGAGGAGGGAAACAAACACAAGTTTACTTTCAGATTGAAGAATATCATGGATGTAAGAGACTCTTAAAAAATAAATAAGCATTACAAAAAGAAATGCCAAACTGATGTGCAAGATCATAGTGTGCACTACAATTAATAGTCAGCTTTCAAATAATCTTTCAGTATAAACTACTTCTCATTGCTGACAACTGAAGTTCTAATATGGAAAAAAAAGTCCTTTATAATATATTTTTTTTTTTTACTTATTATTTTTTCTTCTGTGAGATTATGTGTCTGGACAGTCTTCAAAATTGTGTATCTGCTGACAAAATAAGATCATAGCGTGTACCTCACAGGTCTTACCTTCCTTGTGCCTGGTTGGAGGAAAAACTGTTTGACACCTAAGAGATTACTTAAATAATTTCAAACTAGAGAGTCACCAGATTAAACTACCCTTCAGCTATACATATTCCTTTAATTTCTGCTTTCTACTGCTTTAAAACATTTTGAAGAAATCCCCTCACAGAGAATAAATTGCTTGCTTTCCTAGAAACTGAAAATAAATTAACTTGTACACCAATTTTTATTTCTTCTAGAAATAGCATGACATATCATCATGCACACCTAAGAGGTATCAGCAAGGAAGACTTGTCAAAAGATGAAAGGGATGAAAAATTATAGTTAGGAGAAAAATAAGAATGAACACAAGCCTTTCTCATTGTCTCTACTGAATTATTGATCTGGCACTGTATTGAGTACTCTTCATTTGAACAAAATTAATTTCAGATCTTAGGCAATATGTGAAATCTCGCCTACTTCAGTGTCCTGGAAACTGCTTCCCTGAGATCCCGTCTTCCTAAGAATCCGTCCTGGACATGAAGACTGGAAATGACCGAGCTAAGAGACTCATGTGTTTCTGCTATGGAATACTTTATACAACTGGTAGTGATGATTGCAGTTGTTCTTTGTCCATAAACACATGGATCACAGAATGCAAGCAAGGATTAATAGTTTCTCTATGAAGATTTGAAAAGAAGAATGATGAGACTACCCCTTTATCTGTGAGACCTTGCTAGCATCTTTGCCATCACTCACTTTAGCTTGCATAAGTCATAAAAATGAAACTTGGCTGTGCTGCTAAACAAAATGTCATTTTGTTTCCAAGTTAAATATAATTGATACATCAATATTGCTGTAAAGGATCTTGGAATACTACAAGTCCTATTTATATATATGATTTTTTTTTGTATTGCTAGGAGAATATTAATTATGTGGAGATGTATTACTTAATCTAGAAATGATTTATAGCTAGTATATTTAATACCTGAATAGGAATTATACCTGATCACTTAAGAATTCTGTCCTGAAAAAAGATAATGAAACTGTCCCAAAGAAATTTCAGAATATTTATCATTTTTGCTCTGGGCAGTTCCATATGGGATTCAGTGGCAGAGTAAATGTGAAAAGACATCCTGTTCAGAAAGCACACAGCTAACTGGATAGCACTTGTGTCAGGATGCCATATGGTATTCTGGGATAATAGTTTGCCATCGAGAGAGTGAATAAAGAAGTGTCTTACTGAGACTGCTTTTGGTGTTAGCGTCGTGATCCTGTGAACCTAGATGCAAGACGATTGTATACCCAGGAGGTAGTGATCCCCACAGCAGTTAACCCAAGTAGGTGCAGCCCTGTGCTGTGTTGTATGTACTCCTTGGCCATGAGACCAACTTTGCTGTCTAATGGTAAAGAAGCCTGTAGGCAGCTCCCACTTGGTAAGGGCAATTACAGCAGCCTCGTGACCTTGTCCTTATTCTAATATAGGCAGTATGTTCTCATATGAAAAGCCTTTTGCCTGATGGTAGAAACAATCAGATTTTAAAAAAACAAAATAATCTTTTGAGATCTCTAAAGATCAAAATGCTGGCAAATCTTTCCACAGAGGGGACCTGTACCGTGTGGTGTGCTTTTATTGGAGATCTATCCAATGCTGCACAACTTGTCGTTCCCACCATCTGTAGGAATGTAAGATATCATATTTTTCTTTATGTATTAACTACAATAAATGTATTTTAATCAATGTGTTACGGAGTCTGTGTGCCTTGCTTACTGATATAACAACAAGCACTTGCACCAGTGCGTTACAGCAGTGTACTAAACCACTTGAGTTCAGTTTGTATCCGCTAGCGTTCTTCTCACCTCAGCTTTTGAACAAATATATTCAGGAAATGGAAGGAATAGAAAAGCATTTAGTATGCAACCCTGTTTCATAATAAGCCTTTCTCCCTGGTGAAACAGGCTTGTCTTCTGATTTTTATCCCTCTCTTTTGCAAAAATACCACGCTTCAGATAATTACTCAAAGATTAAACACCTCCTATCAGAGACAGCATTTCACCTGATCTATTGCTGAAATGCTTAATGCACAACAGCACTATGGAATTACAAGATACAAGCTGCTGTGATTTCAGGAAAGAGGTTGAAACAAGTAGATCTGCTGCACAGCCAGGAATCTCTCTCTTTGCTCACATGATAGCCATGCTGCTGAACTATGAGTACCAGTATGACACTGGAGTCAGAATTACAACTGGGTGAACACGATTCATCCTCTGCCTTGGTGAGGCTGCATCTGTGTTCTGTTTCAGGCTCCCCAGTTCAAGAAGGGCAGGGAATCGCTGGAGAGTGTAGGGCAAAGGGCTATGCAGACGATCAGGAGATTAGAACATCTCTCTTATGAGGAAAGGCTGAGGGACTCAGGGCTTTTTAGTCTGGAGAAGACTGAGGAGGGATCTTACCAATGCTTATAAATACTTAAAGAGTGTCAGAAGGATCGGGCCAGTCTTTTTTTCAGTGGTGCCCAGTGACAGGACAAGAGGTAGCAGGCACAAACTTGAACACAGGTAGTTCTATCTGAACATGAGGAGGAACTTCTTTACTTTGAGGGTGGCAGAGCACTGGAACAGGCTGCACATAAAGGTGATGGAATCTCCATCTCTGGAGACATTCAAAACCTGCCTGGATGCCACCCTGTGCAACCTGCTCTAGGCGATCCTGCTCTGGCATGGGAGTTGGACTAGGTGATCTCCAGAGATCCCTTCCAACCCCTAACATTCTGTGATTCTCTAATTAGTCTCATTGCCAGTATATTTATGATGTGCTGAACTCTGACCTCTCTGAAGAATAGGAAACTCAAATATTTGCACTAGAGAGATCTGTAGGACAAGCTCTATGTCTGTAATATCTAATGAGGTAAAAAATAAAACATCCATAAATGCAGTTGAAGGAGAGAACACAGTCAAAGAAGAAAAATAGGCATAAAAATACTCAAGGAAGTAAAACCACAAAGATTTCTCTTCAACTTGTTTCCTGTTAGCTTGTTCAATTTCTCATGCTTAATTAGGTTAAGAATCATGCAGGAGGCTGGACAGAATTTGAATGAGGGAGGAGTCCTGGCAAGATCTTCCTTGCCTAGCAGAGTTGCTCTACATTTTGACTTAACAAATTGTTCTTCATGAAATGTTTTTGATGATAGAGTTTTAAAGGGATTTCTCCTGTACAATAAATTAACTGCATCCTGGCACATGCCAGTTAGCCCCTTGTTTGTCCTGGTAGCACAAACCAGCTGGGAGAAAAAAAATAAGCCTGCCAAATGCACACTGTATTTAGGTGTCATTAGATCTCAGAACATAGACGCGGAGATACGAAGTTTAGTCCACCACCTAATTGTTAATAACATTAAAGATTTTCCTACCAAGCTTTCTTCAGTTACTGGGAAACTGCAGATCACTGCAGTTAATGTCTTCTCCTGTGTCAGCAAGAAAAATCATGTTTGCTACTGATCGGCCACTTATGAATGTCTGTGCACTTCAGTCTGTTTTTAATGCACACTTATTCATTGATTTGGCAGAATTAACTCATAGGTCCCCAAATTGTTCTTAAGTGACATATTAAATGCCCAAATTATATTTTTCGTCTGTCTTCCAGACACAGCCTGCTTGATTCATAAAAGAGACTGTCTCCAAAGCCTGCCTTATTAGAGTGCCTGGAGGGCACTCTGGAAAAAATTTTGCATGGCAGAAGTTTTCTTGAATTACATTCACTATTTTGGCACACAAAACCTGGTCATCAGTCACTGATACAAACTGGAACTCTCAGCTGCCCAGTGCCCATAGGAGAATGCTGCTTATTAACTTCAGCAAAACATGCCCAGATCTGTAAACAACTCTGTAATACCCCAGAGAAGGATATACCACTGGACCCTTGCAGAGTACACTGCCCTTGTACTTGCAGAATACACGAATATCTGTATTTTGAGCAATTATTATGACTTATATTTACACTCACTATTTAACTCCTGAAGCATAGGTAAAGAACAGTTTCATCTGCTGCCCCCTATGAAATGATGTGAGGGTGACCGAGCACTGGAACAGGCTGCCCAGGGAGGTTGTGGAATCTCCTTCTTTGGAGACATTCAAAACCCGCCTGGACGCGTTCCTGTGCGCTCTACTGTAGGTGATCCTGCTCTGGCAGGGGGGTTGGACTAGATGATCTTTAAGGTCCCTTCCAACCTCTAACATTCTGTGATTCTGTGATTCTGTGAGTCCTATTTCTCCAAAAACCACTTCTTTGGTTAACTTGAAGCTCAAGAGCTAAGCAGAGAATGTAGAACTGTACTGAAATAGCTCTATTACCCAAGAACAACTCTTCTAAATTAAAAAAAAAAGGTCTACCTATCACAATATATTGCACTTATGCGGTCAAGCAAAATTATCAAAGAACAATATGTGAGGAGGGCAAGTACTTATATTCTCACATATTCTCTCAGACTAAGTAATTTTCTCATTCAAAGATAGCCAACTCCTCAATTAGACATGGTTCCATTTAGCCTCATTTTTAATAACCTTTCAGAAGAATTCACCAAACCTCTTCAGTAACCGTCAAACTGATTTCACCTGTGTTAGCTTTTCTAGTCTCCCTTGTGATGGGTATATGTTTTCAGCACCCTCAGCATCATTTGGAAAAAGTTTTATATCTTCTACCCACTGTACATTGGAAGAACTTAATTGGCTTGTCTGGAATCTGACTTTTGTCAGCTTTGTTTGATATCGTTTTAGTTCTTGTGTTGAAAGACATAATGAACTGTTTCTACCCTCTTCATAACAATTATGGTTTTCGAACTCAGAATTACAATCAGCTCTTTTCCACAATGAATTGTCCTGTCTCATTTAGCTGTGTCTCATATAGAAAACTTTGCCCCTTCTCTGAATTTCTTTTATCACGATTATGTTCTTTTTGAGATAAAAGGACAAACTTGGTATTCAGCAGGCAAGTCAACCATGCATTTATGCAATAGCCCTGTTTTCTTCTCTATTTGATTTTCTTTATTCGTAACTACGGAGCATTGAGTCGACATTTTCATTGAACTATCAATCATCACTCAAAGCTTTTGATACCAAACAGTAATGATCAGCTCATCCCCATTGTTTTATATATAAAGTTGGAAATATTTCCCCTCACACATATCACTTCCCATCATTTACACCAAATACCTACAAAAGACAGTATTTAACTTGACATTTTACTGCTGACTTTCTCAGCCTCCTGAAGTTCAGCATACCTGATCACATCACTGTTTACTCTCTTTTCCAGGTAGTTCACGACTATGCTGAACAGCAAAAGTCACAGAAGTTTGGTTTTGTTTCTTTCAATACTTCCCCATTCTGAAGACAGATCATTTCGTCCTTCATTCTTTCAACTAAGGTTTGATAAGACTTAGTTGTAAGATTCAGTCTTTTTTTCTCCACTGTTGGATTTTTGATCTTGAGCTATATCTTTTGATTTAGTGCCCGAATCTTGTCATTTTTGTGTACCTTTTACTAGTATGTTCCTGCAGACATCAAATACTATCAATTCCACATTCTGCAAATCTACAAGTATTTTGTTAGCACCAATTTGTTCTTTACACCACTGTCAATCTCAATGATATAAACAGTTTTTCTAGGATGGTTTCAGCACAACGTACTTTCTACACTCTTCCCACAAATCTCCAATGTTTGCTTTTTCATAGGCATCCATCTGATTTTGCTGTTGCTAGTATGCTAGTACTTCATCAGTGCTCAGACGTCTCCAACGTGCCCTCTGAGCAACAAGCAACTGTATTCCAAGCAAGTTCTCCTCTCACAAGAGCTTTTTTTTTGTATTCTATCTTTTTTCCCTACACAGTGGGCTTTAGATAGGTCAGCAGCTGCTTCTATTGTGGCCAGCAAACAAAAGTTATGCCTCATCAATAAACCCTTATTTTTATTAGGTATTTTGCAATAGATAGGTAAATAGCATTTCTTGATTGTTTCTGGTTTGAGGCTAAGGCACTATCCTCTGTAGCACTTAATTACTTTATTTGCTGTATTCTAAATTGCCTCATTTATTGTGATTCTTCCAAAAAGGCTTAGAGATCCAATCAAAATTGTTAGAGGGCTTGCTGGCAAATGCATCATTTGCACACAGTTCACCTTGCAATACGGGCAAGTCCAAGGACAGATAATGCAAACGAAATTCAGATGTAGACATCACTGTTTTTCTAGGTACCCACACTAATTTTAGCATAATATCCCCCGAATCAGTATCAGAAATTCAAACTGCTGTTAGTTTCCTATAACCATCAGATTATGTGAGGCACACTATCAAGCAGATACATCATTTGTAAGATGCAGTCCTTTATAAACACACCCTAAAATGCAACTGGCAAAAGTAATCACAAATGATGAGGTAGTCAAATGTCCCTTCCACACAGGCAAAATGCTCAAAAATTCAGTAGCGACATATAAATAAAAAAAAAAAGGCTCTAATAAAACTGGTATTCTGGCAATCAAATTTCTTTTTGGAAAAGCTACCATGCAAATAAAGCCAACTCCGATTTTGCCTCCTGATAGTCTCAGTCATGACCCTGCCTCTCTGGCTATATGTTTGGCTTCCACTTGTTGACAGCTATTTGCTATTCTCAACTCTGTTCACAAACAGCAGCAAGTTCCAAATGCAGGTTACTATCATTATTATTCTAACATAAGAAAACACTTCCTTAAGAAAACTTACTATAATGCCTTCATAATAGCATGTTTATCCACTGAAATCATGATATGTTTTTTAGGCAATTCCTACTTAAGTAAAGTCAAGTTAACTTAATTAGGAACAATTTTGATTGGCTATAGGGTTCAAAGTACAGCATGTTGCCTGTATTACAGATTTTTAATCATTGAAGTTGTACGAAGGGAATTATTTTCTTAAAAATTGTAAAATAGTAAAAGTGACCTTGCAAATATAGAAAGCAGATGATGAAATTAGGGAATATGCAAACAGAAAGAGCTATGAAGGTAAAAAAATACCACGAAAGGTTACAATTTTTATACACTTAGCTGTACTCACTTTTCCTTCATCTCTTGGGCTGTCACTTAAATGTACAACAGGCCCAGGGTGAGTCTTTGTGGATCTGCAAAACAAAATTAATTCAAATCCATGAATGTTTTTTGAATGAAGAGCTAGACGCTTATCTTAATTTCAAGGTGTGTTAACGTGTACCTCCAATGGTTGAAAGTCATTCTAAAAAGTTCAATAGGGGAAGATAACTATCTGAAAGTTATCCATATCTTTACACCTTATCCTCTATTTTCTTTTGTCATTATAGGCAGAGATTCTCCTTTGCTGATGAATCGTTTCTTCTATTTCAACAAATCAAACCTCACAATATTCCTATTACAATAGTTTCCCCTCACACACACTCATTTCCAAGTTTTTTTTTCCTTTTCTGTTTCTCCACGCCCTCTTTTTCTGCCCCCCCTCCTCACTTGCTCCATTTCAAGGCTAATCTGCCAAGGATTTGCAAAGTCTTCTCGTGAATTATTTAATTTCTCGGTAACAAGACCCACCAAGTTCCAATCTCACTAATGACAGGGCTTCAATATCTCACCTACACTGCTCTGTCAGGTAGCTTCTCAGCATTACTGCAGTGGGGTTTCAGAAATGGAGCATCTTGCCATTGTCTACTCTGTAAAGCCCGATGACATCTTCAGAACAACCAATATAGTTACACCCACAGTGCATATTCTGTGAGGCTCCTCAGCCACAAGACCCATCCCGTGAGTTTTTGTAAGCCTCTATAGAGATTATTCATTGTTCTTGATGTTCCCTTTCTTCTTGTAATATGTACCAATGACATAATATGCAACTTAGTACAGGGATGCTGCTTAAGTCATTGATGTCCAGCACCTGAGAGCAAATGCGAATCATAGGAAACTGAATGGATAGACAAAGATTTTTCATCTATGATCTTTTCTGACCAGACCTTTAGGCCTTAGCAGTCATACAGAGCAAGAAGACAAGTACTAATCTGCAAAGCTTCAAGGCTATTTGAACGGCTGCACAAACCAGGACCTTTCATCCATCTAGGTTCTGGGGTCAGAGCACACATCCCTTGGAGTTCAACTTAGTATCTAGACTTGCATGGCTGGTCTTGGTTCACCAAAGTCTACCAGTAAAAAAGATATGGCAGAGTTCAGCAGGGCTCATAAAGCTAAGAATTTATCTGGAAGCCATACATGAAACTACAGAGGCTATAAGTTTTGAAACAACCTGCAAGAGAATTAAAGAAACAATCCAAAATAAGGTTCTCCAGCCAAACTGCTCAAAGGATTTTCCTAAATTAACAGCTTCCTTCTTCCTTTGGCTCAAATACTGCACTATAGCAAAACTGTCTTCCTGTTCTGCCAGGTCAGGCTCCAAATCAAGGTTGAGAGTGGTACGTAAAAATTCCCAGGCAACTCAAACATTAAAATACTGTGGAGTAACCCATACCATAGACCCTTCGTTCCCCAAACAGTATGTTCCAACACTCCTGAAAGCATGCCTGCTTTCCTCTGGCCTCTAGTTTTTGCCTGTAGAATATTTTGAATATTTTGGCTATTTGGTCATGCACCAAAGCTGGTCCAAAGCAGAATGTCAAAGACCTTGTCTCATATTTACCTCTCACCTAAAGACAATAGAAAATGACTCCAGACATTCCAGATTAAGTTTATTCCAGGCCAAAGAGATAGAAAACTTCAAGTCACCTAGGCCAGACAACTTTCCAAGACTATACCCCACTCCTTCACATGTATTTTAATTTTACTGCTGGCTGCATTACACAGAACTAGTGGCAATGTTGCAAGTCCATTCCCTGGTGAATATTCCCCATGAGGTGAACTCATGCCACCATCTTCAGCTTTGGCAGATCATGTTTTCATAGACACCTGCAGCATGTTACTTTTGTACCTGAGGTCTTGGTGAACAAAGCTTCTGCAAGATCACTTTGCAACATACCCTAGCACAGAAGTGAGATCAGCAGGAAAACACTGGACAGCCAGTTTATACAGTAATATTCTATACAGACTGTCTTTAATGGTGCCAGTAGCAAGTATCAGTTTGGCCCGAGACATGGCACACAACAACTTTTGCAGGGAGGCCGTTAGTGGGATATCTGGCTGTCATTCCTCTCCATGCCAACTCCCCAGAAGGGACTCCTCTGACTAAACTTCTGTTTCTGAGTAACCTGTACTGGGACAAAAAAATCATTTTGGTAACACCAGACCTTGGAGCACGCAGAGTAAGTAGGCAGTGATGGGGAACTGAGGGATGAGAGGAGGGTATTTGCAAGCAGTGCTTAGACCTACACATCTCTCCTCAAGGAGTGAACATGACATCTTGGAACATTCTAGGCTGTTTTCAACTTTTTTTCTGACAGAGGTTCACTTTTCTGAACTGGTCAGAGTATGTTGATGGAAAGAACTAGGTCTGTTTGAGATATATGCTGCCTACACCATGACCAGAAAAGGAGGAAGGATAAGAAAAAGAGAAAAAACATGAAGAGAAGAGGCAGCACAAGAAATTTTACTTTTTAGCCAAATAAGAAGCACTGACAGATGTCAGAAGAGGGAGCAGAGCCAAGCAAACACTAGGCATGACTAAAGGCTGGCAACACACAAAATGGTGGAAAGGGCACATGCAGGCTGACAAGGCGTATTGGTTTGGGTGGTAATCCCGGCCCACTGAACCAACCAGTGTTCAGCCTGGGTTGCTTGGTCATACCAGTATAGGTACTTTGCTAGAAATATTGGCAAAATCAGGGCAAATGGAGGGAGAAAGGGAAGAAGCACACTGTTTTTCTGAGCTAAAGGTTGATCTCATATGGGCTGCTCTTTGTACCTACCAATTTAGATAAATAGCCATTTTCTTTTTAAGATACATAGGTCATTGCTTTCCAAAAAAAAATGTATTAATATTTCTTTGGGTAGAAGTAAACTCTTATGTGAATTGTAGTCACCCTACATTACATCTAACTTTAGGCTAATTATACTTTCACTGTCACACAAACTAGTTCACAGAATCATTAGAGTTGGAAGGAACCTCTAGAGATCATCTAGTTCAACCCCCCTGCTAAAGCAGGATTGCTTAGGGCACATGATGCAGGATTGCAACCAGGCAGGTTCTGAAAGATGATATTTAAGGTGCCTTCCAAGCCAAATCATTCTGTGATTCTGTGATTCTATGATTTCAGCTAAAAGGGGTGATCTTCACTAATACAATACATTTTTCTACCTCCTCCATTCTTCTCTTGAATATGTTGTAAAGGGTAGTTGGAGTATCCTGGGATTTATTACACTGTAATAAAAATTCTTTTTGCATTTCAGGATATTAGGCACTTCTTGTTTCTTTTAGGAGTATTATCTTTTCTTTATCAGGTTCCTAGCTGTTCATTTAGTTTTGTTGAGTAAGGGATTCGTATACATTATCAGCAAATTTGGTACCAAACACAGCAGTCTGTACACTAGAAGTATGAGATCTTTTGTTCCTCATTCTCTTTAGGTTTGATATAAGTCTTCTCTTAACATGTATATTATCTTACCTCTCAGCATTTAAATAGCTTATCTGTTTTGTGTTATAACTGACCTGGCCAGGCTTCTTCAATTTTCTTCTAATTTTATTATTTTAGTCTGTCAGGCATGTCACTCTATCAAAAGACTCAATGAACCATTGTTTTGCTTTCAGACATACACCACCAGTCTGGATCCATTCTTGTTAGCTCTTCCAAGTCAAGGTGCTGGCAGTGGGGAGTTGCAGGGGAGGTCTCTGTGAGGAGACGGGTTGCCCTCTTCTGGACATAACTGGCTCCAACAGACCCACCACAGGGCACAGCTCAGCCCTGCAGCAAAGATGGTGGCACCTCAGGAAAAAATTGCTGCACAGGCAGTGAGGAAAAAAAAGTGAGAAACAGCCCTGTGAGCAGCAAGGCCAGCAAAAGAGGAGGGGAGAAGGTGCTCCAAGTGTCAGGGTGTGGTCCCTCTCCTGCAGCCTGTGGAGAGGGCCGTGCCAGGGAAGATGTGACCCATGGAAGATAGCCGCCGGAGCAGGTGGCTATTTCCTGAAGGAACTGCAGCCTGGGAGAGCCCACACCAGAGCAGGTTTATCCTCAAGGACTGCAGCCCGTGGGGCGAGACTCATGCTGGAGCAGAGGAAAAGTGTGAGAAGGAAGGAGCAGCAGAGAGGACATTCTATGGGCTGACCACAACCTCCATACTCCATTCCCCTGCACTGCTCAGTGGAGAGAAGGAGGAGGAGGTAGAGGAGTTGGGAATGAAGGGGTGAAGTTGAGCCTGAGGAAAAATGGAGGTTGAGGGCAGGTGGTTTAGCTTTTAGTTTTATTTCTCACCATTCTACTCTATTTTAATTTGCAATAAATTAAATTAATTTTCTCCACATCTGTTTTGCCTATTGATAGTGACTAAATGGTAAATGATGTCCCTGTTGTTATCTTGACCCATGAACTTTTCCATCTTATTTTCTTTCCCTTTCCTATTGAGGAAGAGGAGTGAGAGAGCAGCTGTGCATGTCTCACAACCAGCCAGAGTCCACCTACCACCAGGGTGAGCTTGATCGCTTAACAGCTGCCAGCTTTGATTATACATAGGTAAGAGGAAACAGAGAGCCTATGAAGTTTGGCAGGCATAATGCTAACTCTGTTGGGAAAGGAGAAAGGATCCTTTTCAAATAGTTGTATATCCTAAAACTCATTTCAGACATGCCATCACAGATAAGATCACACACAGTTTTTGGGGTGTTGACAAACAGATGAAACTTTTTGGAATCCTAGAGTCTACCCCCTGGCAGTCCTCCTGTGCTGCCTTTCCAGGGCTCCCAGGAACATTGTTTTTTTAATATATATCAAGTAAAGTATTTGTCTCAAAACTGATTCCTCTTTGGACTAAACAGCAAGGAATATTCACAAGGTGTAGCACAAAGCTTCTGTTTGGTTTGGGGCATGCATAGTTTGATCTTGGGGGAGATATTTGGGGAGGATATACTGATACAAGATAACACCAGTCCAGATGGGCCAGGGAAGAAAATTGCCCATGAAAGGCTCCATTCTACATGGCCTTTCACTTGTTGTTCTGACCCTGCCTTATGGCATGATATGGAAGGAAAGACATGATAAATTTTATCTGGCAATAGATCTTGCTTGCTTCTCCTGAAGTGATGTTATTTCTTTCCTAGTGCAGGCCTGTAACTAGGAACCCAAAGCTAGACCTTTGCACCATGCCAGGACCAGGAATAGCCTGCTAAAGGCAGAGCAGTGTCTTACTTGCATCTTCTTGCTTCTCAAGGAAAGCGTGTACAAACATAAATAATAGCGATATCTTTTGGAGTCCTAGAGAAGTGTTGCTTATAAAAGGAGTGCCAGACGTTAGACTCTACGGTCCATTTCTCCTAAGGGTACACGTCATGACTGCACTACAAGTAGGATTATATGAAGCAATTATTTAGTTAACTATATTACATCAATAACATTAGTTTACAGAACTCATGAAGGAGCATCAGAGCTACAGATACAATAATTACTACTTTCATAAAGTAAATTATACTGCATGTGGAAATGCCTGCACACTAAAACATTTTGCCTTAGGTAGCTTTAGTATATATAAAATGTTTTGTTTCCCCTCATTGTTATTACAGTAGAGTTGTCAAGGAGACTGGAAAGTTGTGTGCTGTCATTGGGGAATAACCTACAAAGAAGGAAAAACACTGTTGAATTACATTAAAAGCAAAAGCAGAGATCCAGCAGCTCCTGGAAAGGATGAAGAGATGCTGGGAAATCAACCACACTTGAAGCTATTGTAAATAAACCACACTACTGTCGATGCCAGATACTTGTGTAGAGGCATTCCTTCAAGCTGGCTTTAGAAGACTGTGTAAAAACTAACTAGATCTAATCCTTTGAGAAAGGTGAAAATAAGGCATCAGTGAAATAGCTGAGCAGAGAATTCTTCATTCCCCAATACTATCTGGGATGTAGCTGTAAATGACTGAGAAAACAAAAACTCTGAAATGTCCTGAAAAGGATATAACACAAAGCCAAGTCCATAAACAGCAGGAAGAAAAAAAAGGTCGAGTCCAAAAAGTATCAGCAATTATTTGCAGTAAAAAATTCCTGAAGCAAAAGCTACCTTCAAATAAACAAGAAGAAAGTATGAGCTAGTGATACGAAAGACTGCAACATTTCATAGCCTTCACGGGCATTTAAGGCCGCAAAACCAGACTGCTCAAGAGTTAAATTGGAACAAAAGATTCCCATGACAGTTGTACAGAACTAGAAGCCTGTTAAGAAACTAGTGATACTTGGAGTTTTTTTGCACGTCATCAGAAATTATTCCTGATAGCAGCAGGTATAAATCTATTTGGTGCGTGTTTGAATTGGGACATGAGAGAGCAAGACTTGACTCTTACTCAGAAGAACAGGACTGAAATGAAGAGACCATTTTCTGTAAAACAGGACTCTTCAAGAAAATTGTAAGGATGGAAGCTTTTATTTAATTATTTTATTCTAAAATTCGGAAGCTCAATAAGTAGTCTTCAGCAATGTTACAATACATGGATGATGTATTCCTCCATCATTCTGCAAAGTTTTATGCAGTCTAAGAAGCACAGTGACTTACATAATGTTGTAAGAACTTCAAATATGAAGACAATCTTTAAAGCAGGTACAAATAATGTACTACAAAATAGCATCAAATCAAGAGAAAAGAGTTTTCCTTTTGGAAAAAAATACCCTCCACAATTACAGAAGCACTATAATGATTTCTGAGATAATTCTGAAAATCCGGTAGTAGGAAGTGGTAGAAGGACTTAGAAGAGGGAAAAAAAAAAAAAGAAAATCCCTGTATTAGTCACTGTTACAGCTGAACCAATGTGACAGTGCTGAGAAAAGCGTATGCATAAGCAGATAATTCTGTAGTGCCAGTAGTCAGACATCTTCTGCAGTTCTGTCTTCCACAAAGGTGTAGCGCACCAGAAATTTTAACTTTCTTTTCATTGGTAGAGTCACGGAGAAATTAAAAAGAACAAGTTAGAGACATCATTCACATACTGTGAATCAAAAAAAGCTGGGAGCTGGAGTAAGCGAGAATCAGTTCAACCTCAAGATGCAGCTCTGAGTCTTAGATAAAATTCCTAAAATGTCTAGTAGAAGTAGGACACCTTGCAACTTGCACTTTCTTTATACTAGGAATGATTTCCATATGGAGCTGCACACAGAGGGCCTAGCAGTTCCTCCTAGATTGCTACTTCTCTTTTTGTGTGCTGCTCTTCATCACCACTGTCATAACTGAGTTCCAATTTGCCCAATTCTTAGATACTTTAAATCCCATAAATTCTGACAAGTTTGTTACTGATAGAGAGAGAAAACTGGAACTTCATCTGGGTTTTTTTTGTTTCGTTGGTTGGGTCTTTTTCTCTGTATTCTCACAAAATGAGCTGCAATCTGGCTTTACGGTGACCTAGGTATGTTAACACATAATTTAACACTCCAAACTCAAAGCATTTCAGGTTTTTTAAAAAATTAACCAGTTCAATCTTCTATCAGTCTTCACTGTAAAGCCTCGAAATCTTAATGACAACTGAGCTAAATCCACATTATGAAAATACATAGAGATTTCATTAGGAGTAGGTAGAAGCCAGCGGAGACAAAAAAAAAGAGAAGGGATTTTGAAAGAAAGTCAAGTTATGCTGGTAGAGTTGCATGAAGAAGGAAGAACTCTCCTTCAGGCTTGTTTGTGTAGATGACACACAAATCTGACACACTCAAAATTCTATTTATAAACCCTCCATCTAAACTGAAGACTTGAATATAGCAGCAGAGCAATCTTTCTTTGCCAATAAGTTTGACACAAATATACTTGCACAGTATAACTCTCTCCTTCCAACCTCTATAGAGAATAGCAACATCTTCAAACTAATCCTACACTCTGAAATCAAATAATCTATCTCAGAAGGAAAAGTGATGATATGAGCACTGTTACCTCTTATATCATTCATGGTAAGGCTGAAATTTTACACACATGAGTTTTCCTATTTTCTTTCTTCTTTGAAAGCACCTAACATTAACTGGCCCTATGAACTTATAAAGCCCTGAATAAGCTGATCTCATAGCTGATCTTACTGCGAGCAGGAAGTTGGTCTAGAAAACTCCAGTATCAATTATTGTATGATTCTATAGTACTATAACATGAAAATTATGTGAAGATTGTAGGAAAATAATGTGAAGATTAAAAAATACAATCAAATAAGAACATTTCTGTGGCGCAAAATAAAATTGTTGTCTCAAAAATATGTCTCAGTACAATTCTAAAGGCAAGTCTACTGTCATAACCCTATCTTCATGAAGTACACCTAGAGTTAATAACATTCCCTTTAAAGCTAATTTAAGTTACCTTTTTCCTTCAAGAAAGCAATAGCACTGGAAGAGGCATTGTAGTTTGCTACCAGAGAGAGTTCAAATTACTTCACTGAGAAAAGTCACCTAGTTTCAACTTCAGCAGTGCTACAGCATCTGTTAAAGATGGCTGCTGTGGCAAACATCACCATTATCCCCACCAGCCTCTTACTCTAATACAGAGAAATTAACCTGGAGACAGGATCCCTCATCTACCTGTGTAGATGCATCTAGCCTAGCTCAACATCTCAGCACTGAAGCTTGTTAGTAAGTAACCCTTATTTCCCACATACTTTTCATTGAAGATAGACATCATTCTATTGTGTTCTCATGAAAAAGGTCTGTTCTGGCCAATTAAAAAACCCATAACACAGGCACCCGTGTTAGCCTGTCAGAGAACTGCCATTTAACAGATCCTCAGTACCTTTTCTATCACTTCATCAGGTTTTGATGAGCCTGATTTAACTTTGAAACTAGCCCTGGGCTGAGCAGAAGGCTTGGTCTAGAAACCTCCAGTCCCTTCTCATCTAAATGATTCTACAGAAGAAAAGTTCACCACAGAGTCTTAGGGCCAATATATACTCCATTATTCTCTTCACAGGGTGTTTGGAGGAGATGGTGAATCAGCCATCCTCATAAAAATTGCAAAATCTGAAGTTATAAGATTAATGATTATCTACATTTCAGGGAATTTTATAGTTATATAGACTGCCAAATAATTTTTAAAATACAATTACATGGTGTCTATCATAAATTTGAATTCCTAACGTCCTGTAACAAAACACTTAGTGTTGCACATGCATTCACTAAAATAAAAGGTTTCCAAAAGATCTGTTAATATTTGTAAAATCAAATTATTCTTTCAAATGAATCTTAAGATGGCTATGAAAATGTCCACAGACACAAGTACAAAAAAGTTGGCACTTACAGTTCTATTGCCTTGTTCCACATGATAACATATCCAGAAAGAATGAAGGACTCGATATTTACAATGTGTGTATTTCCCCTCTCTGTTCCAACATAAAGCCATTTACTCTGGAATGGTAGATGGCAATAAGTAATCCTGGAAAGGAAAATAAAAAAAGTGACTGAATATCATATCAACAATACTTTTTAACACTTTTGCAGATGAAATTATTTTGCCTTCCATCTTATAACCTGAGAAAAGCCTGCCCAGCAAGCACAGCATTCTGAAGAATGTGCAGGTTTCAGGGGCCATGTCCAGAAAAATCATGTAAGAGATGATGAAACAAAACAGAGCCATCCTTGCTGCCTATATTAAGGGCAGGAATAAAGAGATTTACTTCGTGAGCACTGAAGTCAAAGTCATGTTATCTCCGTGAGTACATGAATTGCACTATGATAAGTACCCAAGACTCTCAAGTTAGGCTTTCATATTTCGTTTCTTAGAATAAGAATTTTTTCCCGGCTCAACAAATAGAAGTTAATGGACAACAGCAGGATTAGTGTTTTGCTCAACAGAAGTGTAGCACTATCATTCATACAAGAAAACATTCAGTCTAAGTATTATATCATAAACATACCGAATTTGTAGGATTCATATTATTCTTACAGTGTGTCAGGACAAGTTTCTCATGATAATATATAAAAGTCTTCACAGATTTCTTTGGCATTATAGTTACGATATAGATATTGCATAAATTCAAGCAATACTAAATCCGTATGAGATAAAAACATTTGCTACTAAAATATAATCAAATGCATGCTACCAACAGAGACTGAAACTTAATCTGATCTTATGGTACAGACTCATTAATTTTGGCAAAAAGCAGGTATTTTGTTTGGTATGCCACACGTTATTATATTTATCATTCAGTTCCACAAGGAGGTTATTTCTAGCTTTTATATACAAACTTGATTTAACAGCTAAACAATTTTTGTCCTTAACACCTTCCCTTCCCACAAATATATAAACAGTATTTAAGAGCATATATATTTCAATTTCTTATTCTTATTGTACAGCAATCTTTCTGTATTAATTATAAAAGAGTGAGGGAGGTGCTGGCTATCTTTCAGTAGTTTGGTCCTCTCAGTCATGTAAAGTCCTCTAAGTAGAAGATTTGCCACCCTTTGAATGAAAGGAATTGTTCAGTATTTACGCATACTTCTCATACCTTCTGTAATTGTTCCCTGTAAGGTACTCTCAACAAACAAAAAGATTCCAGAAAGATTCTACACAGTATTTGGGTAGTTCTGCAGTTTTCCCAAGTACCTAATCATTTGTCAGAACATTTAATATTGAATTCATTCAAGTGAGCAATTTTTTTTTCCCCATATGTATCACAGTGGATTTAGCACAGTTGAAATATGCAGTCTTCACATCCTAATTTATGGGGAAAATGATCATTGAATCATGAATCCAGAATAAGGCTTACCCTTCACAGAAAACCTTGCTGAGTTGATTTGAGTGAGACTTCAGTATGATATAGGTTTTACTCTATTCATCTCCACAGGGCTAAATTTTACCATTAGTTGTCTAATTTTGGCAATAATTTCAGTGTCTTTAGTGGAAAAAGGACCAAGATAATTGCTTTGAGAATGGGAATTACAGTTTAGTATGCATAAATGAAAATGCTTTCAAGCAGCAACTTAGTACTTATATTGTGGGTGCACTCAGATCGACAAATATCTGACAGAAAAAATGCAGAAGGTATATGCCACCTACATATTCCTTGCTGGCGTTAAAGCTATTAGCGTTATTGTCCTGTTCCTAACAGATGCAACAAACAATTTGAATTTTGTAGTTTTACAAATGTGAAGCTGATTTTCACATTTTCCCTGATCCTTCTCCTTAAACTAAACAACACATCCTTTTGCTTTCTCCTCAGGCCATTTGCTACACTGTTGGTTAGATTTGTATTTAGTCTAAATTATTTTTTATTTCTTGCATTTCTGTACTAGCTCTAATTTTCTTTCTTGAACTCCAAAGCACACATATGCACTGTTAGGTCCCAGCCCACGCAAAAAACCTTGGCTGATAAATTCTCTTAACCACTTCACACCAATGTTCATTCAGCATTTGTTTGTAGTAAACTGTTAAATTACAGGAAGAGAAAGTATTTGTGACTTTGAAAGTGTTCAGAATGTACCTGTCCAGTGACTGACAAATAACTCAAGAGTTACAAAATGAACCTACTCAGCTTCAATACTGCTACCCCAAAGACTTGCAGTTGTGCCATCAGATGAAGCACGTTCAAGTCCACCTAGGACCATACTAATTTTCAGTCCTCTGATAAATCCATTCACAAACCTGTAACATGTATGGCAGAAAACAGTGCAAGACTGAATCCAATGCCTTGATTATGAATAGTCTCAAAATCACCTCAGACACCATACGAGGCTGCTTTGGTCAGCTTATTTTTTTTTTCTTTCTGAAATTTCCTTCTAGGTTATGATCTCTAGCATGTACTGCCATAACAACCATCCAACTAAATGGGTGTCTAATTTCGCAGCTACTGCATGTCATAGAATCATAGAATTTATAGAATCATAAAGGTTGGAAAGGACCTTTAAGATCATCAAGTCCAACCTACAGCCCTACACCACCCTAACACTAAACCATCTCCTGAAGTGCCATGAAACGTCCTCCATTTGCCCACAAATTCAAGAACATAATGTTTCAAGAGCAACATCCCACAGTAAGAGAAATCAAACTAAAATACTCACTACTGGCTGTCAGTTACTAGACTTATTTTCCTCCTGGCCTATCTGAAATTGCAGGCACCAGTAGCTATTAAGTCTGGAGATATAGTATGAAGGACTCAAAAGACAATTAGGAGTTGCTAAATAATGAAGAGAACGACCACAAATTTTTTAAGCTCAGCAATTTCCTCTTAAATAATTACATTTTGTTCTGATAGATTTATGGGACAGCCAGATAAGAAAGTGTTCTGCATGTTCTTTCTTCCACAATGAAAACTACCCTATGAGTCTTCACCGCTTACCCAAACAGTTCTTAGACTTTACCAAATATCACCATTTACAACAATCCAGATACGTAACAAATCTCTTAGCGCATAGGGATTGCTAGGCATTTTAATATGATATATTTTTAGGCTTCACCGAACAATGCCATATTATTTTCATATTCTCAGAAAACTATGCACTGCTCTGACTTAATTTTCTTTTACATTATGCAAATTAAATGCAAACTGCTTTATGTATTACCGACTTTTACAGAAAATATTAACTTGATTTTGAGGCTTGAAAGCTTTGAAGCAAGACTCAGATTTTTAATGAACACCTTCCATTTCAGTAAGTACCAAAATTACATAATGATTTCTTCAAGAGAAAACAATGAAGTCTCATACTGTGGTTTGCATTGTGGATGAAAGGTATCCCTATATTAGTCAGATATCCCACGAGGAAATTAAGATGTCCTTTGATGACTTTACAAAAACCAGTCAATTAGCCATAAAGAAAGAAAGGCTATGCGTCTTCTTAAGAAGGTAGGTGTTGTAGTGATTTATACCAACATAAAGTGCTTCTGCCAAAATTTAATCAATTGTCAATCTGATTGAGATAACATGAAACCCAATTAAATGGAGACCTGCAAATTTACATCACTTAACAGAAAATCAGGCAGAAATGTGGATATTATACATTCTTAGTAGCAAACCACAATATGAATCTCACTGATTATTGCAAGTAAAAGTAAAAAACATGGACTACTACCAAAAAAAAGGTGTTCCTATGCTGCCAAAACGGTCTGGAACATTGTATCAGCTTTTCAATATATTCAAAGCATAAAACAGGATATAAAATGTAATTTAAAAAATAGTTGTCAAATAAAACACCGAAATCAGAATTTATTAAGAAAAAACATTTAAGGAAAATCCTGAAAATATTTCTAAAATTATGTAAGCAATACAAGAGACAAGCACTGTCAAAAAAATCAACCCTAATTTCTGGAAGGAATATATTCTCTCTAACAAATCTTGAAGAGGTATATTTTTGAGAAAATCACAGTACTCTACAATCTAACAACTCTGACCAAACAATCTTGTTATGTATTAGCAGAATACTACAATGCTAAACAATTTAGAATGCTACTTTCAGCAAAATACTAGTAAAAACTCTCAGATGGCTTAAAATCATCTTTATTATACTAAACACACTGCTCTAAGAAAAAGAAAAGATAATACTGAGAACACTTCTTTCTGCTTTGGCTTTGTTATTTTTGTTTTTCTATTTTTAGTATGAAAAAGTTTCCTGGAACACTATTCCTGGTGGAGTGTGGGGAGAGCTGTGGAAGATGATGAACAGCTTTTCCAATTTTGTTATTTAATTGCTAATTCCTTAACATCAAAACTGCAACTAAATTTATACTGTGTCTTTTTCCCCCATGCAGATAATCTTAAGTACGAAGAAACATAAAACATGTATAGCCCTTCTACCCAGCACTGACTGGCAGAAGGGTTCATTTTCTGTAAGTTCCTACAGAAAACAAACATCAGTTTGAACTCCCTCTCAAAGTCCTCCAGGCTCTCAGAACAGACGGAAATCTCACAAATTTACAGGAGAAGACAAAGATGAAACATGAAGGTGCATTAACTTTGGAACGTGTAGGTGACAGGAAGCAATCTCAGGAGCTGCGAGGCACGCCAGCTGTAGTCCTGGCCTGGCCACTTTTTCTCACCTCTCAGGGACTACTAAGTTACAGCCACTGTCTTGCCCTCAATTTGCAGTTTACTACCCCACCATGGATCAGTTCAGCTGCTGAGAAAGCTGATCTCCTTCTTAAGAGGGAGAGGCATATCAGAAGTCTACCTTTTCATTGGAGTGATTATAGCTCCCCTCCCAACTCAAGGAGTCTTCTCCAGCCCCTTCTGGTGCTTTCAGTACTCTCTAACTAGTTGATACTTATCTCAGCTGGTCATCATCACAAGCTGTTCTCTGGGCACTTCCTTGGTGCTAGCCAATATATTCCTTGGTACTAGCCAATGACTGGCTGATGTTCTGTGAGGTCCTCTTTCAAAGAAGCTCTTATTAGAGCATCTGTGGCCTGTGTAGCTCTCAACAAATATTCACAACAGAGGAAGATTTCTAGAAAAGTCCTCCTCTTCCTTCTCGACTTCTGCAGGATTTCTCTCCAGCAATAACAACTACAGTTCCCGAGTATGCCTCATGACTCTGTATATGTCCCCTTCTTCCTCCACCAGCAAGCACAAATTATTCCACTCAACTCTTTTTTTCCCCCTCACTACTCCCGTAATCTTTTGATATTTTTGAAAAAAACTAATAGAGGAAGTCTTCACTGACATACAAAAGAAGCTCAGACTGATCTAGTGCCTCTCCTCCTCCAGTAGTTGAGAGCAAACTGGCCTTTCTGAGGAAGCTTCTGGGTAACCAGTATTCTCAGGAAGTGTAGTCAGGAATATGCTTTAAGTCATGAAGTACAGAAGAACATTTAGACAGATATTCAAGCAAAGTAATTTGTAGCAGACCTGAAGTGCCTAAACCTGTGCAACGAAGAAAAGGAGTTGTCTCTAGCAGATCACAAAAAGGATGTAAATTATGAGCTATGTGGCCTCTGGAGGTTTTTATTCTTCTCCCTGGGCTATATGTAACTTTGGAGCTCATCATCTCTGTAAGACATGTAAAAGACATGTACAGTAGTAGCAGCAGTCCATGCAATCTGCTGTCCATATCATGTGTTGTGTTTGCAGCAGATTGTTATGCAGTTCCCTAGACAGATGTGAGCCAGGTCTGTGCATAGCAACGATATAACAGTGTTTCCCCTGCAATGTGAACTGTTTGAGTGAGTACAAACCAGGATGTCTACGAAGGCAGAAACCCAAGGTGAACTCTATTGTCAGGGTTTCAATGCTTAACTTAAACTTCTAGCTTAATTTACTTGAAGTGCATACAATGCATACATAGCATACAAGATGTTTTCAAAAATTTACAGTAGCCCCACATGCTCAGATCCTGGCAGACAGTGAATGAACCAAACACGACTTGGAAGACTGATTCTTGTGGTCCATCTGCTTTATAAAAATTGGGATTTAGTTTTAATTTAAATCAAGATACATCTTTGGTGTCACATATATTTTCTGCTAGCATTGTCAGCCAACACTTATTTGAATTAAAAACAATTGGTCCTTCTTATTTTTTAATCTAATTACTTGTATAGGAGAAAGTGAATTAGAGCTGAAGACACATTGTACACAAATTGCATTGGATCCTGGTGACAGCATAACAAAGGCATTGGAGTACTAAAGCCCACTGTTACTTAGGGATATCTGAACACAAGAAGAATATGAAGGTAAATTATATTCTCAAAATACTGCATGAATATTTCCATCTCTGGATTTTTTCCAGTTGAGTGTTATAGAGATTGCTCAAATATTCTTTGTTGTTTTAAGGCTACAGTGCATATACTACAAATAAAGCTCATGACAGGGCTGGGTAGGTGAAGAATATCTAACAGCGAGTGTAATAATTATAACTTAGTTCTATTTTTCCATCAAATTAGTCAGGAGTTGAATGTGACTATTCTGTTTGTAATTGCTCAGTGAACAATCTCTAGCAATAAATTCTATGTCATTAATGAAAGTCACAAATTATTTAGAATTAAACACTGGGAGACAAGCTCACATGCTACTGTGCCTACTGCCTGACTGAACTATCAATACTAGCAAACAGTAGGAGCACTTCAGACATTACTTGAGCTTAGTCATCTTAAAGTAGTCTGTAGAGATCAATGTTTTAAATAAAGAGACAGTAAAATGAATTGCTTTACATAAGGCAATTCAATAAACGTGCCTTATGAAGGAACATGAATGAAATACGGAGTCAAAGCAGTGGTACCAGTTACTTTTTATTGCTATACATCTTTTTGCCAACATCCCTTTCAAGTTTGGTATCTCAGATTATTCAGCTTACCCAATCAGTTCCCGAGTGTTATTTGTCGTTATTTTATATTGCTTTAGATACAAGTGTTCATTACAGTCATTAATTGTACAGCAGCAATAATTTAATCTGTGGACTGTAACATAAGAAAGAAACATTTGGGGCTTCTCTCTTCTGCTTACTACAGGCCATAGGATTTCTTCAACTTAATTACCACTTGAACTAGAAAAATTTACTAGAAGATACCTGTCTTGATTTAAAGAATTTCGGTGATGGAAGGTTCCCTACAGGTGCTGAAGTACAACAAATCAGAATTCCATCTCTAAACTATAAATTCAATATAAACATATCCTAAGCAAAGTATGCTTCTAGCTATTCATAAATCTGCTGTATATAATTAACAGACATATCACCCCTCTCCATTTCTTGAAGAGAATATTAAGGAAATATTTTGCCTTTATAGCTTCATTTTAGACAAATAAGTTTAAATAAGGCTGCTAGATATCTTATATAGTTATTTCTTTGGACAAAGCAAAAAAGCTTATGCAGCTCTTCTCCTGCCAATTATTTAGACATGTCACCTAGTTGGTGGTCCATTGCTGCCTTCAAAGTATTTAAAATACATGCATTTTTCATGGTGTCCCTTGTCTTAAATATTACAGTTACATAAGCTGCAAGAATAAGAAAGAGGAATACAAGAAGCAAGAGAAAAAACAACCCAAAACAACCCAAACAAAAACCTGTAAAATTTTAAGCAATGCATCTGAAAAACTACTTCTTTCTCAAGATACTCTGGTTTTGTCCCTAGCTGGGATTTTTTTTTCTTTGGATCTATTGGCACACTCTGAAGCCCATGATTTGTGAAACTGGGACATATTATTAATCCTTCACAGCATTAAAAGATAAAAAATAAAGTGCAAAGCAAAGCACTCTCACTAGTATAATCAGTACTTCACCTTTCTACTTTCCTATGAAAACAAGACTAAAAGCAGGTTGTTTCTCTGTTTCTTCAAAAGCTAGAAGTTCCTGTGCAAAACTTCTGGACAGGTGAAAAAACCCTGTAGGCCTAATGTTAGGCTCCTTCTTAATTTGTGAGCTTACTATTTCAAATGAATCTGCAATCAGAACTGTAATTAATAGATTACACCATTCCATAAATACTTTAAGATACAAATGATTATGTTAACTGCACAAAATGCTAGTATAGCAACTCTATGAGCATTTATAATGGGTGTTAACATAAATTATTTACAAGCAGTTAATTCAAAAGAACCCAGAACAAGTTAGAAATAGCATGTTCAAAATGTATTAGATGCATTACATTTTGTTAGATTAGTAAATCTGAATAAAGACTGAACTGCTGTATCTAGATAAAACCTTATGAGGTTATCATGAGCACTTTACAATGCCAGTCAAAACATACACCGTATAAGAGGTCCTTCGGTTTTTAACAATTTTATTTCTTATAACTAACTTTCTTGTAACTCCACAAAAGATTACCACCAACATGCCATAACACATATGAAAAGAATGCTGCACGGTAACTTCCTATAATACAAGATAACGATCGTTTAAATTCATACCCTCACTAACTCAATGGGTATTTACCTTAGCAGAGCACGGCATCACATTAACTGGCATTGCTGGAGCTCCAAAATAGTGTAAAAGTCACTCTCGAAATCCCAGTGTGCAAGGGGATGGCAACCTTTGTAGCCTGTGCTACTAATAATTTGTTTAAGCTTCGGGATGATCGAAAATTATTTTCCTTCCTCTTGGACAAATGCACAGCACGTCAACTCCCTTTTATGGCTTTGACTATAAATTCACTGAGATGTCTCATGTGCAGGAGCAGGATCACTGACAGCAACACACTCTCCTGGCTAGATCTTTCGTATTAGACAACAGTAACGCAGTGGATTAACAGGTGTAATGTGCAGACTTCGACCCAAGAAAAAAAGACAAGGAAACTACTTGGAAACCTGCTTCCTTAAATAGAAAAAGATGGTGGAATAAATCAGCATACTTTTCACTGGCTTCCAATTTATTTCTGATGCCAACTCATGGTCATCAGACAACAAAAATGAGAATAAAATTCCACAAAATCAGTGAAGTGAGCAAATTAATAAAAACGGAATTGGCAAACTAATTCTTGCTTTCATCTTTAGAGGAAAGACAATGATATTTCTCTTGTCTACTGGATTGTGAAATCACTATTTCTTATTTGTAGTACTTCACTTGTTCTCCATTCATTTTACTGAAGGTTAAGTAAAAATGGAGTTGTAATGCCAAGCATAGTGACAGTGATGGGCAATACAGACCACAATAAAAGCCACCAAGTTTCTTAGCAACAAAAGAAAGTCAAAAAAGGAAGGATGGAAGAGGGAGATGGTGTTCTCAAAAGAAAAATTATTTTAATTTTTTTCTTTCATTGATTTTGGAGCAGCTGCATTAATAAAAAAGACCTAGGGCTAGAGTTTCTCTCATCCTCTTACCCATATAAATAACAAATGCAGTTTTTGTTTCCCAGTCTCATAGTTTCAAAAAAGTAAATTGGGACTTAGCTCAAAGATGAAAGGTTAAAAATTATCTTTCACTAAATAGCTTGATTTTAAATAGCTTTTAGACAAGTAAGCTAAAGATATGCTAGTATTTCATCCCCTGCTTGCTGCAACATACTCAAATCTGTGTTTATCTTATTCTTACCATAATGGCTTTAAATCCTGTTTTACATGAACATCTAACAGGTTATTTTGACTGACTGTCCACAATCAGGAAAAGACCGAAATACTGAAATTGACTTCAAAGTAAAAAAAAAAAAAAAAAGAATTTTTACATGCATATACTTTTTCTATGTGTACATGGTTTTTATGTTAACAGCCTCCATCAATTAAAATCATGTAGACTTATTGGAGACCAGTTGTTCTCATTTGTTATGCTTCAGTAGACAGGGACTCTGTGATTAATGGTCCTTGTTTTTCTGCAATCTGTAGTCTCTCTTCTCTTCCTGCTCATGTACTGTTTAATGAGATAATCTCGACACTGACATTACTAGCTCTATTTCTGATTTACTGGAATAATGCCCAGAGTTTATTGTGACAGAAGGAAAAGTATCCTAAATCACTGTATTGGATTCTGCTTGAAGCTGACATGTGCCTCCAGAGAAAGAGGGTGGTGTGGTTTCCAAGAACCAAATGACTTACTGCAACAGAATGGGTGCATGTTCTCCAGTGCTTTAATATATGACTGGAAATCTAATGTAACAAAGGTCAAAGGATAGATCTGAACAGGACTATGAATGATGTCTCAAAACACGAATTTGAAAAAACAAAAGATATAACTGCAGAATTTCTCTAGTATAACTGTAACAAGCTGAAAATTCCAACTGATAATGTAGATTGTTTATGCTCTCTGAACTTGTTGACATTTTAAAAAACATTTTTTCGCTCTTGTCCAGTATGACATTGTATGATATGAAGTAGATGATGCATTTTTGTATTACACTGTTGAGCTTCTCATTTGTTAGGACTAAGGCCACAAAACACAGTCGTTCAATGTATGGCTCTGTGATTGTATTTTAAATTTTGCTATCCAAACCTGGCCTCAGAGCAATTTGGCAGCACAGCTATGTGAAAACAATACAACATGTTACCCTGTGTTTTCTCAAAAAAACAGATATCTACTGACAAACATGCCTCATTTTCTACAAAGCATTAGAAACAACAAGCACACTGCTCAGTGTATGATCTAAAGTTCTGCAGCATACAGCAACATTATGTCTACTGCTAAGAGCTAAAGGACTTTTTTCTGAGGAAAGAAACCAACATGTAAGTTACTCAGGCAGACAATCAGAGGTAGCCAGCTGACGTGAAAATTAAATAATTCAGAAAATGTTTCTTCTCTATTGAAGTAAACCCAAAATTTCACAAAGATGTTTTGCAAAATGGAATTTTGAAGGGATAGCTGCTTTCTCATATAAATAATAGAAGGAACTACAGCTGGAGTGACACAGAGGAAGAGGTAAAGAGCATTTTTCAGGCCAGAGGGCTTTCTATTCCCTGTACTGTTGTTAAGTCCTCAGATAATTGTGCTAGCTATGCATTTTTCTCCAATTACGATGGGTCATGACAATTTCATCTATGTGTGTGTGCACGTGTGTATGCACAAATGTGTATACACACATGCATATACTTATAGCAAATTTATAAAATTATTCCACTAGCTGCTATAAGTAAATTTCACTTTCCAAAACATCTTAACTATTTACAGCCACAACATTTGGCCTACTACAAACAGAAATAGAGATTGTGGTGCTTGAGAATTGAGAAAAAATCTTATTTAGAAATCTTCACTTGATATGCTTTCCACAATCTCAGATAAAATCACAAGACTTTCATGTATGGCTTCTGTAAAAAGCTTTATTTAAAGTAATAAGCCAAACGAACAGCTCAGGGGTGGATTGGGGGAAGTGATGTTAACCGGTACGGTTTTAGCTAAAGGAGGAAAGTAGAAGTGACTGGTTCTAAGTAATCTTTCAGGTTTTTTAGACCTTGGGCTATGAAATACAGCCATTATTAGTAAATCAGAATGATGTGAAACTGTTGGAGTGGGTCCAGAAGAGGGTCACAAAGATAATCAAAGGGCTGGAGCACTTCTCCTACAACAACAGGTTGAGAGAGTTGGGACTGTTCAGCCTGGAGAAGAGAAGGCTCCAGGGAGACCTGGGGCCACAGTGGCTACAGGAAAGCTGAGGAGGGACTCTTTATCAAGGCATGTAGTGACAGGACAAAGCGTAAGGGTTTTAATGTAGAGCCGGGTAGATTTAGATCAGACATTCTTTACTACGAGGGTGGTGAAACACTGGAACAGGTTGCCCAGAGAGGTGGTGGAGGCCCCAGCCCTGGAGACATTCAAGGTCAGGCTTGATGGGGCTCTGAGCAACCTGATCTAGTTAAAGATGTCCCTGCTCACTGCGGGGGGGTTGGACTAGGTGACCTTTAAAGGTCCCTTCCAGTCCAACACATTCTATGATTCTATGGTATATAGTATATCAGGTATTTTCTGTTAAACTCCTTTTAATACACCAATGCAAGAAAAACATGAATTGATTTGCAATTGATAGCCATGAAATAGAAAAACATTTGTCAAACTATTCATTGTACTTTGTCACGTGTTTCTTAATCCTGGATAAATGCTTTTAAAATGAAGGTACATATATAACTAATGCAACAAGGTAAGCTTATTTGCTGTTTTGAGATTTTCTGAGTAGTTATCAAAACTCAAATTACTATACAAATTACTATATACTGTGGTAATGTTATTATTGCATATTTTAAGTTTCATTATGGAAATAGATCCTTTATTTACAAAGCCGTGTAAAACCAGATCTGAAATATCTTATACAGCTCTATTTGCCTCCAGAGAAGTTGTTTACGAAACAGATATAAAAGCAGATACTGTGGCATAATGCACTTAAGGATATTTTTAATGGAAATTAAACTGAAAAGAATAGTATTGGCAGAATCCTGGTGAACTAAAAATTACTTTGGGGAAAGACTGTGGAAGTCACCATTAAAAAAAGAACAGAAATTCTGAAATTCAAGGTTGGGTCTGGATATAAACAGAGATCTTATTTTTCACTGTAGAATGTTAATATGACCAGGATGTCTGTAATCAGAAGAGAGTTTATTGCATCATGTACAGATTAGAAAAGAAAGAACTAGATATGGTCTAGAAATGGCAACCAACAGATTTCTCTAGTAAACAGTCAATGAATCAACAAAAGGTGATCTTATTTTAAAGTAACTTCTACTCTGGTGTCACTTAAGCATAGAGAAACCAAACTAGTTTTAAACTAGCCAAACGTACGTTCTTGCAACACTTTCTCTGCAGTGGCATCAACACAAAATGCATTAGAAATTTCACCCAAGAAGGTAAGTATAAAAAATTAAAACCAATAGAAATAAAGATAAGCCATATGGTCGTCTACTATGTTGTGACCTTAATGTTATTACTACTTGCTCAAATATACTTAAAAATATACACTGGCCAAAGTGTTGAGTTTTAAAAAGATAAATTTTGAAAAGTTACATTAAAATAGGGACAGTAGCTTTGCCAAAGTTAGCCTATTCCAGAATATTTGAATTGTAGGAAAACTAGCATAGGTGAAAATTAAATACAGCATTTATAAAAAAAAAAATCACAAAAAAATTTGTATTTTTAATGTCTCTTTTCGACTTGATTTCACTGAAAAAGAAAATATTTTACTGGATATTTGAAGGATTCTCAAGTATTAGTTTTATAGCTAATCTTGTAATTTCACAAGTGATCTTGGTACTAATACTAATGAAACCTCTTCCAGACACAATATTGCAGAGGAAGAAAAATCTGCACAAGCAGAGTACAAGAAATGGAACGAAATTCAAAATGCAAAGGTCAAGGCCTCAAACTTCAAAGAACATGAACTTGCACTTCAGGGTTGTATCTCATGATACTGAAGTGATGGAAAAAGATAATTTCGATTTCACTTATCTTGCTTTGCTTTCACTCTTAAAGGCTTGCACTGAAAAGCAGCACATTCCCTGCCCAATAGATATACATCAGTGAAAAAGTGTAATGTCAGACGCAGCAAGACCACAAGCACTGATAAGAAGAAGCCATGCAAAAGGAAGATGTTATTACGGTATGCATCAATAAACATGTTCTTGTAGAGATCACAAAAGAATGGCCACAGCACAGGTGGGACCCTACCTGGAATACGTTTCCTTGTCCAGTCACCAGCTCAGAGAGAACTGATATGAGAGGAAAATCCAAAGAAAAGGAAAGGGAATGAAGACACAAATTTATAAAGGAAAACATAGAATTTTGATTTTTGTAATGAAAAAATAAATAAATAAAACAGGTTTTGAATGGATGTAAATGAGCTATTTAACTGCAAAGTCCCTGGATTTCACGCTGTAATCCTTGCTGGTTTTGCCTATCCTGGTTGCGCTAATCTTAAACCATGTAAGCTGTTGTACTTCTTGAAGATATACTTGCTGAAGTCTTCTCTGACTATATTAAAAATAAGTAAGGCCTATAATAGTTTTCAGTGGTTTAGCTTAATCGTAATTTTCCTTGTGGCAGATAGAGATTGTGTCTGGTTCCAGTAGCTGAGCTATTTATTTTGCCTTAAATGTCTACGAAAGATGAATCTGGCGTCTCCTACGAGATTAAAGAAGGAAAAGCAGGAATCAACATAAGGAAAATGACCATAATGGTGCTCTGCAAAAGTACTGAAAGATTCTTATGGAGTGTTTCCAGAGGTTAAAAGGTTTTACCTGTCCAACCTATTTGTAAATGGAACAGCAAATTGTATATTATCAACTATATCCTACCATCAGGCATGTCTTTGAGTAACCATGTTATCATTACTGCTCTTGGTGTGGGGCTAGAAACTGAAATACATTGCTTACACCTACATTATCTGGAAGGTTCTTAACGCATGTATTCCAATTATAGTAATAGAAATTTACAATGATAACCCTATATTTTGATACAAGGCAAAACCATATAATTTGTTAAAAACTCCAGAGCATTACATTGTAGAACAAAAATATCAGTTTGCCATTATGTCTCACTCCTCGGTTCTCCTTCTACAGTCCTCCAAACAGACAGTAAAGGAGCAGTGAATTATCAGACACAAGTTAATGTTGCTACTGTTGCATCAGCATTAGTTTAACAGTAGGCCAGAAGAAGAAAAAAATTTGGATAGGTGCAAACTATGACTTAATGGCTACAAAAGTGCATTTTGTGAGTGAATTATTATTCATAGCCATTCAGTATCTGAATGCTTAATGCTACATGGTAAGTGGAAGATAACTAGTGTGCCACATTTAAGAATTCTTTGCTCTTTACATATATGTTTTCACCGTTCTGGGAGAGAAAGGGGGAAATATATACACATCTATATACCTGGGAAAATTTGACTCAAGGAGTTCCAAGAACATATACAGAAACATTGCTAAGAGCAGATTTTATCCTGCAATCTTAAATGTCAAGACACAGAAGCAAATTGCAAATTCAACAGTTTGACAATATGAAGACTGGTGCACAGAGGAATAGCCAAAGACTTAAGTAGTATTCATCCACCTAACAGAATCTAACAGCTGTATATAGTTCATGCATCAAATACTTCCAAAAGTCAGAATAACCCGATTCTACATGAAAGCTAATTGACTGAAGTAAAATTAATCAAGAATTTGCGTTAATACAATTATCTTCCTCATCATAAACAGATAAAATATTAGAGTTAAGTGCATTTTATTGCATCACTTCATGAAGTAAATCTGCCATTTGTTCAGAAAAAAAATCTAAAATAAACAGTGCATCAAGGAGACAAACATACTGTATGAATAAAATTACAGTTTTTATGTATCCTCAAGAGAGACACACAAATAGAAAAATTAGAAGAAGCCACATATGCCCCATTTTCATAGGTAAAACAAGTCTGCATAATTATGTGTTTGGCTCTGTAAAAGCTATCTAAAATTAAATTATAAATTGTGTTCTTGTAAGACCAAGCCTTTGACTGTCTAAACACTTCCCTGTATGGTCTTTTTCAACACCTTACTGTTCTCTGACATGCATCAGTATTTTAAAACCTATTGTCTGTCAACAAACACTTCTCTCCATTTAAGAAACTTCAGAACAGCTCATTTGTTGGGTCACAAACTTAAAACAAATCAAAAGAAATAATCTTACTCTCTTCATCATGAATCTTGCCTCCCCTTAACCTCCCCCTCCAAAGTGAGAAGATGAAAATAAAAAAAAAAATCAACTGTTCCAACAATGAAGAAGACATTAATTTTTGGAAGACATGCCTTTGAATTACTTGAAGAAAATAAATTTTGATCTTATTGCTTTATCAGCCTCCCAAATTCCCCTTGTATCTCTTTTTCCCATAAATTCCTTATAGCTAAGGTAACCATTACTTGCTGTTTCTCTGAGCAACATGTAACTCATAAATTCTGTGCTCTAACACAAAAAAATCTATTCAGAAAAAGATGGAAGCTCTCTTTTAGCCTTACTTGTGTTAGGAACATATACAGAGAAACATTCCAAATGAATAAAAGAGTTAATTAGGGTTTTAACGTTATTTTTTTGCTACTTGCCCAGAAGCTTATGTTGAATTTCATATACTAAATATGTAATAGAACTTAAAACACTAAAACTTAGATGATCTGAAATTAATTGATATGTATATTAAAAGAAAATATAATAAATAGGTTTCATTCTGGAGCCAAGTGCTGGAATACAAAACACAAAAAATTTAGGGCAATGTTATAGAACCCCAAGAAGAAAAGTGCCTGCACAGTTATTTCTTCATACTTATTGAAAACTCTTTTTCAATTTAAAAGTGGACTTACTTCTTTGACGATATTATATCATCATATATCAGGGTATTTGCCTCATAGCCTTTGATGTGTTAATAAAAATTATTTAAATGGCAGTGATTGTATCAGTTAGGAAAATATGTGTAAAGGAACCAATAGTAGTTTATTCTACTCATAACTTAGTACTCTTTGATAAAAGTCAGCTGATCTAGCTATGCATTTGTTACAAACAACTACATCCCAGGATTCTTTGCAAACCTCTGTTCAAAAGTGTCACTACACAAAATCTGTTTCTATGTGAAGTTTTCCAGTATTTCAAATATCTTGCTTCCAAACATTTTTCCTAATGTTTTAAGCTGTCAGAAGCAAAAGAAAATTTAGGTAAATGTGATGACAAATAGTTTGCTCTTAGAAAGCCCAAATGTGTGTGAGTTTATTTTATCAAGAAAGTCTGATAAAATTCTGACCAAGACACCACGTTAATGTCTCTGAAGAGAAATCACAGAGAAACAGGTGAACAGACACTACATTCTTCTAAGTATTGATTCCTTGGTTTGTATGAAAGGTTCTAAAGGCTGGGAAAGGCAAACTAGGATGTACAGGAATAACTTCTACACTATTTAGATTTATCAGTGACAAATTGTGGATAGTGTACCTACCTGATGAAAGTACCAAGACTCAAATACTTCAGCTTATGTAAAATGAAGACATACCGTCCAGAAGCTGCTAACAAATGTACAACATCTAGTTTTTCTTCTTCCTCTTCCCTCATACAATCCCAAACCACTTGACATACTTTTGCTATAGGTTATAAACTCTTTGGAAACGGTATGCATATTTTCTAAATTGCTGTGTGGTACTTCCCACAACAAAACTTGCAACCTTGTGATGTGTAAGTGCAAACTACATATCTGAATAATAATAATAAAAAAAAAACCAAAAGAAAAAGGCCATTTCCACAACATTTTTTAGATTTGCTGGCAGCTAAAGCTTTGATGAACCTGTTGACTCCACAGGTCTGGTAACATATTGATATCTTTCACCATTGCACAAACAAATGTATAAATATCTATAAGAAGTTGCTGCACTTTTAATAGAGAATGGATATACTGAGAGAATTACAGTACCACTTAAACTTGCAGTCAAAACCATACTATGTATTATATCAATGCTTTCAAATTTTGAAAAAAATTCATCCCAACAACGAAGCACAGAATAACTGTATTGCTCAAGGACTCACAAAAAAAAAAAAGCCCAAACCAAAAAACAACTGCTGCATTTATGAACTAAATCGTGGTCTTCTGTCTACTGGCCTAATTCCTTAATAGGAACACAGAAATTTTTATTAATAAAAAAGTGTAATATTCCAGCTCCATATCATAGCAGGCTTCACTTGGGTGACTAAACACAGATTAAAATGCTCAGTTTCTCTTTGAGTTTGAAAACTACAACCACTCATTTAATCTATTTTAAGTAGTGATTTCTACAATTAAGTATTGATGAAGAGAAATTTAGAGAACCAGTCTCCAATTCATCTGATATTTACCATCGTTTCCCAAATTCACAATTTGTTTCTGCTAAACTTCCAGTATTTTACAAAAATAAGACCCTTTCAAGATAAAGAAAATAATGATTCCTCTGATACAGCCAGCTGAAGTACTCTGGCTAGTGCTGAAGAACAGATCAGCTAAAAGGATCACAGTGCTTTTGTCTGGTCTTAAAAAACCCAAACACTCTACTTTTCACACTAGCTCATGCAAATAGAAGGTAAAATAAAAAGCATTTTGAGGAAAACAGACAAAATTTTTCAAGTTCCAGGAAGGCTGCAGAAAGAGAAAGTGATTTTTTTGTTGTTTTATGGAAACAAAAGTCAAATAATGGAAGAAAAAATTTAAAGATAAAACTATATCCACCTTCAGAAAGGCAAACTAATAAGCATGTATTATTAGAAATCCAGAAAATAAGTTTGGTAAGTTTATTAATGAGCTATTTGAGTCATACAGTCTTACCTTTCTCTGTTGAACTTCAGAGAATGTAGGATAGCTGGTCGTTTCTGTCGGAGATTCCACAAATGAAGAGCATCATCTGCACTTGCACTGACCAAAGCACCCTAGAGCAGACACAAAATATAGCAAAACATATTACTGTTCTGCAGATTCTGTCTTACTGTTAAGTGACCCTCACTGTTAATGATCTACCTGTAGAAAATGATATAGTTTTTGAAAGATGGTTGCTTTCTTCCAGAGAAAAATATATTCTACCATAAGTAATAGTCAACTTGAATTGATCTGGTGAATGTAAATATTTTAAATTAGTATAAGATCAGTCAAAGTTAAATTAGAAGTCCATCAATTTAAAATGCAAGTTAGAGCTATATACCAATTTTATACATGTGAAGTGGTGTATTTCCACATAAGCAAAGAAATTAACGAAACAAAGAACAGACACCACTTACTTAAAAAGGTGAGTGAAAAGGATATAACTAGAGGATAAAGGGATTAGTGAGCATACATACACACAAGCACAATTTAGTAGTCATAGGAGGTCAGCATGAAAATCAAAACCAGAACTGTGAAAAGAAGATGCAGACAAGAAGGTAGGTACAGGTAGCAGGGGGAGAGGACCTAGGAAGAGCTAAGAGGTGTAGATAAAAGGACAGAGTATTTATCACAGATCAGAAGTACTCTAAAGACCCATTCTACTTCTGGTGCCCCACAAATGGACATCTTCCAAGGTCCAGGCCTCTTTCTGCCTGGGCAGCTTGAAGTGAACTTATTCTACCTCTTTCCTACTATCGTTCTGCTCACCACGGAACAGTGATGCCAGGTGAAAACGGACTGCAGATGATGCTCTCTGCTCCTGCTGTGGCAGTTTACTACATTTACACCTCAGATCAGGCTTAGTACAAAGGACCTATCCCTGTGTATTACTATGGCAGAGAGGAACTAGGTAGTGACCAAACAGAAGGCAGTGCTTTGTTCTGAGAAAGGGTGAGGATATAACTGAAAGATCAGTTTATACCAACTATGACTGGCAGATAAACTTTTCTTTTTGCATCTTAGATTTCCTTCCTAATCCTAGCAACTGTTCTTTTCAATGTTGACATATGCAAATGAAATTTATGAAGGTAAGATTTCTCTAATACAGTGTAATCCATGCTTTAATTCTCGTCTCCCAAAGAATCTGGACCAACGTCAGAGGATCTCCACCACAAAAATCAAATTAATCCCAGTATTGGGGCTTCTGCTGTTCATCTAATGGAAAGACAAAACACTGATTCAAACCTTGGCCTCCCTGTTTTCATCCCTGCTTTTCCCTAAAGAATTACATGGACTGATTGTTTTGAAAGTTTCAATCCTCTCTTCTCAGTTTCTGTGGTTCAGACACTTTCTCCAAAAGATGTAGAAAAAAAAGAAATATTTCTTACATTTAAGAAAAGACAAAAAGACAAAAAAATCGATCTCTTTCTTTGAGAAGCTCTAAGATCTCCATGCTTAGAAAAAAGACCTGAAATTGTCAAAAGTTTTCTTCTAACATAGGAGAAAATTAATTAAAACCAAACTATAGACTAGTTTATAATCTGGCCAGGTTATTAGATTCTAGGAAAAAAACAGATTTTGATGATCGAGAAAGTCTTCTTGACTATTACCACCTCCAGAGGTCTTCTGCAGAGAGCAAGCTACAATCTGTCACTGTTTCTTTGCATCATCTAAGCCCGATTGCAACAAACCATTTACAATGACTAAACATTCTGGCTTGATTGATGACCCCTGCAATGTTTTTTCCTTGCTTCAGGTAGTAGCATATCCCTAAATATTGAGGGATTTAGCTCACTTATTAATTTCTATTTGAAACAGGACTGTGCAGAATATTTAGTAATTTAATGGATTTTACATCTACCAGCACACATTCCTATATGGACTGCCTTTTGTTCAGTGCTTCATACTCATGTATATGAAAGTAATACTTTTCCAGGTTTACAGTGCCATTAAGTCTTCTAAAAGGCTGTAAGGTGAATGTCCTCTGGATATATGCCACTTACTTGTTCGCACAATTTGTCGATGTGAAAAGTTATATCACTCAATTACAATACACAAATGGATTTATTCAACTAAATTTATACACAAGAATCTGAGCAAGTATGTCCTTACCTCATTGATTAAGAACTGCAGCTGCAGAACTGCAGCACCACTTTCATGTTGGCAGTAGCAATCAACACCAGGCCTGCCCAATCTGTTGCCATCAAAGTCAAGGATTCTAACATTCCTGTTATCACCAGAAGTAAAGAGCAAAAAAACCCAATAAAACTCGCAATTAAACTCTAATTAACCTTTAATTAACCTCGATTCTTCTTGCTTTCTGTAAAACAAAAGAATTCATGCTGTTTTAATTACAGTACCAACATCATCAGGCTGAATCAGGTGCCCCAGTGAGTGAGCTGCTTTTTCCTGGGTTTTTTTTGCCTGTAAAATAAAGTACATGAATTAACATGAAAATTCAGCAGGACGCATCTTGTGTTTCTTTTTACACATTATTGGTTTGTAAACACATGAACGTATCAGATTTTTGTACTTATCAAGGTTTAAGAAAATTATTACTTTAGGACCAAGATCAGCAACACAGTTGTGTAGCAGGCTCTCTTTTTTAAATCAGAGAAATGCTTTTTAGAGTTAGTCATCTCACACTTACATCAAAGCTCACGTGTAACTATTATTCTCTGTCTCTCATCAACAGAATGACAATGCAGTGCCATGCAGAGTTAGCTAAGCCTGTCTATGAACTAAATTGCCTAGTGAGATCCTCAGTCTGAGTGAAACCACAGTTACACTGCTCCTGGCAACCCACCTAGTTCACTTGAAATCAACATCAACACACTGTTTTGCAGCAATATCTTGTGGTCTGGATATATCACGAATGCAGCTTTCTATCTATTCTATTTGGGTCTTTTTTTCTCAGCATGCTAAATTGCCATCTCCCTAACTTAGATGATGGCCTTTCCCATGTGAGTCAGAAACTTCTGTCCCAGAAAATGAACGGTGATAAAAAGCAGAACAAGAGAAGAGAGGGAAACCACATTGTATGAAACAGGTGAAACACCTTCACATGTATTCAAAGCATCAAGGTTATGACCAGAAGAAGGATGTTACTACATAAAGCCCTATCTACTTCTTATATACGAACATATTAGCATATTGTAAAATTCCAAACGAAAAGTGCCAGCTGTCCACCTATACTGCAGGCAAACGTCCCTTTTCACAGGTCAGAAGAGTTGCAGTAAACTATTCTAAAATTGGCTTCAGAGAAGTGAAGTCCATAGATTAGCAAACTTGAGGGTTAAATATTTAAAATGTTAAGTAATTACTTTTGTAGTTGTCAAACAAGCAGTTTAATGACTGCTTGAGCCACTGAACTTGAGAGACCTGAGCTCTACTCATTTTGTAAACCAGTCTACTGAATAACCTCAGGGGACAAAAAAGTATATTTTTTTCCCTGTGCCTTCATTTACTTATTTGTAAGCTGGAGACAGTGTTTTACAAAAGAATACAGTATCTTCTTTGACAGCAATCTCAGTGTACTAGTATCTACAGATGAAAACTATATTATAGGACAGCAGAGAAAAAACCTAAGTGACTTTATTTGCCCCTTGTTCCCAATATATAGTCCTGAATACGCTCATAACTGATGAAACAATATAAAACTAAGCATCATTTAAAGAACCTATTTAAAATGGACAATAAAGATATATGGAAGGCTAGGATACTTTTTAAGGTTTCATGATCCATTTTTAATCACTGTTCTGCAGCAGTTGCATATTGTTCCCCACTGCTTGTTGCAAGGGCTAAGGAAGCAAGCCTAGTGCTAAAACCACACCAACCAATGATTCAACCCACCGGGGGTTTCAGACTGAGTGGAAGTTTGAATAGATAAGTGCTTTCCCTTTAACTTGAACTTTAAATTCAGTATAAATACATAGTACTAGCTAATGACTGTCCTCAATTACCCTAGCATTGCCCTGATTAAGGTGCTGTCACCCTTTACATGAGTATCATGCTAAGTCAGTTTTCTAGGAAACATCCTAACAATGCAGATGATTTCAGTCAGCATATCCCAAACAACCAAATCACTCTCCAATAATTCACATTTATTTACATAAGTGTTCACCCTGAAATACTTCACAAATTACTAAAAGATTGTGCTGTCTGCTTCGGTCTGGCCAGGTGCCCTGAAGTAAGGACTGATGCTTAAATAGCAGCATTATCACTGACTGATGGTGATTTTCAAACACGCTGTGAGCTGCGGTAAGGTCCTTCCAGCAGAAAGAGCTGAAGAGATAGAATGAATTGGCACATGTTCTTGGCACTTTAGCCCATCTTCTGCAAAATTTGTGCTTTGCTGCCAAGCACGGAGGAGTACAACCTTACCTCCTCAAACCTTTTCATACCGGTGTACTCTACCAGGACATACAGCAGAAAGCAGATATAGTACAGACTTTGGACTGAATATATTCTTTAACTTTTACCTTTTTAGTAAATAATGACTGTGCTATCAGAGAGAGTGGAATATCTCTGAAAAGATTAAAAGGGAGGACGAATACAGATACATCTGAATACCTCAAAGCAGACTTGATGATCTTTCGAGGTCCCTTCCAATCCCTAATATTCTATGATTCTATGATTCTATGATCATGGGTTTCAAGGATAAAAGCCAGTCACTATCTTCTTTCTCTTATCAGCATGTTAAATCTCCCAAAAGCCTTCACAGACATGCCAGATTATCCTAATTTATACATAAAAGGAAGGAAGATGAAAACTAAGTCTGGATGTCTGCTGGGATCTAGAGTGAAACAAGTAGAATCAGAATTATGTGCATCAAGTAGCGAAAGTGTGATAGCAATAACATTCTAACATAAAAATGTTGTTTCCGAAAACAACAATTAGTCCTGATTTTAAGATCTGTATGTTCAAAATCGGATATTTTGCTCTGTGTTCACTTCATAGAGTATTGCAATATCCTGTTATTCCAAAGTTTATTTTGAAAAAAAAATAAAACCCCACAGTTGTTAGGATGCCTAACTTTAAGTACTTGAACTCGGTTCCCAAGATGGAGACTTCCATGACAGAGTAATATATTATTACCAAAGAATTAACACTCTCATGTGTCAGGCCATTCCACCACAAGTTGAAAAAGGTCCATTTCCCAGTGTTACAACTTGATTCAGATTTTTTGCTCCAAGTCCTTTTGGTCACTTGCATAAAGATCAGTTAGTATATATCTGATATTCTCATGTCACATTCATACTCACTGTATCTTGAATGCCTAACCTCAGAGCACAGGCATATGTGGGTATGTTTTACTGGAAACCAAAGTTGCCAGTGAATGATCACATACATAGGGGAGCTTCTCATAAGCATGATTGATGACCAAACTTTCCACAGCATCCCACAACTTTCTTATTCCGTGACTCATTTCTACTGTGTGATACACACAGACATGATGTCTCTCATTCTTCTCAGCTATTCCATTGGATAGTACTAATGGAATCCACAGACTTGAAAGACTTGTGCATTTGCTGAGAACCAGAAGGGCACCTGGAGTTGTGATCAGTGTTACATGCAGGTATTTAACTTCTTAGGATCAGAAGGTCCAGAGGTAAGACATGGTTTTCTTCATTAGCATGGGTGATTATTTAGTATTGTCAAATTAAATCTTTTCACAGTAACAAAGAGTGCAAGTCTGATTCATTCCTCCTTGCAAGGCAGGAGGAATGTAACTGAAGACATGGTATCATAAAGGACCTCCTCCCAAGAAGCTAAAAAATATCCTGTCAGGAAAAAAACTGTTAAATTACATATGGCACCTTTTTCAAAACTGAAACTCTTCCATAGAAGAAAAGGACACGGAGCTATGTAAACAAACTAACATTTTTTGACACTTAACTAACTAGTCTTCCACAACTAAAAGCAATCTATGTTCAGAAATGATCACTGAACTAAGGGTCTCATATCCGCCGTTTTATTAAGAGACCCACATAGAAATGGGCAATTCCAATTGATAGCCTGACCTTTAACAGCTGAGAATTGTGAGGGGCTGCAGGAGCAGCATTGCTGCTTCAAGGATTCCTGTCAACTGATCTGCAATGACTTGTACATGTTTGAGTAGGAATATGTAGCACCCTGAGAGCAGATGTTTGTGGGCTGGTGTTACTCCATTATATAAACCAACTGTAAAATTGATTTAGCATGTAACTTGAATGTAGGACAGCTTTTTCTTGCAGAAGACCTATTCCACTGAGTTGAGTGATTTATCAGCTCAAAAAGCACCAAGGTATTTAACTAAATAATTAAGTAATAGAACAGCTGAAGAATTCATTCATACCACTAACCAACTGGGCCAACCAGGTTACTCAGCTACACCTGTGTCAGGGGACAGATTTTGTCAAAGGATAACAATGAAAACATCATCTCTGTCACCTAGATTTGCAGTTCTGAACACAGCTACTTTCAGTTCCATAATTTTATAGTTCCTTTGTGGAATTCCTGTATGTCTCACACACATTAATTTTCTGTGTACTAAAGAGAATGCATATTCTGGTACAAATAAATGCCACAGTCCTAAGTTTTGTACTTCAAACAAGGCTTCAAATTGAGTTTTTCTCTCTTTCCATGAGACATTCTATCTTTGTGATTTTCGAAGTATGTTGTTCCAGTGTTTGGTTATCCTAACTATAAAGAATGTCGTGGTATACAGAAAATCAATACATTTAGCTTCAGTTTCAAGCCTTTGGATTTCATTAAGCCTTTCTATTGCTAAGTTAAATATATTTCTATTAGCAGAATCTTCCTGCTTTGAAACTGTGATCAAGCTGTATCTTATCCATCTTCTGCATAAAGAAAACAAAATACCCCGATCCTCTTATGTGGCACAGCAATTTTATTAACTCTTGAATACCTTTTATGATTTTTTTTATACATGTTCTAGAATGTGCGCTCAATTTCTTTCAAGTATCAAAACCAGAGCTACCCAACATCTTGGTGATTTTTTTTTTAATGCAATGTAAATCATACAGCATTTTATTACTCCTTAAATTTAATATAGCTTTTTTAATGTATGTGTGTGTGACACCTCTTAATTACCTTAACAAATTGGAAAATCAAATAATTTATGTTTTTTGGGAGTTCCCCACTACCAAGCTTCGTTCTATTAACTACATGTAGCTGAGCTCATTTCTTAAAAAGGTATGGAACCTAATCCTAGCTCTATTGCCTTCTACTTGCTGTGGATTCGCTGGACATTTCTTCATTAAACAGTAACTCTTAGTGGCCTTTGTTCTAAACATAGAAGGATTCAGTTTTACAATGAGCTTCGTTACGTCTTGAGCTCATTCAGCTGTTTAAATAAAGAGCTCTTCTTTTTTTTTCCCCACTGCTACAAAAAGGTGAAATACTGCTGTGCTTGACTGCTCTCTTAGAACGCTAAATGTGATGTGTTCTATAAATACAGGCAAACTTTTTTGGCACAAATAAACATGTGCATTTGGTCCACAATGACCTTTGCTTTCTTTATTTTTCTTGACATAGATTCCTCTGTTCATGCATAAAAAAATATATAAGAGTTAATCTCAGGAACAGTTAAATATCTGTTATGATATACAGAAGCTAAAAAATCTGCTTTTGGCAACTTTGATTTCTTCCAGGTTGAAGCACTTAGAATAGCTTGTATTTAAGGGAAGTCTATATGTGTATATATATAAACTACAGTTGGACAGCTGAATGAATGCTATGAAAAACATGACCAGTTCTTCAAGTAAAATGCAAATTCACATCAACAGCATGGATCCTATTCCACTAACTGTGAACAGTTTTTTGATTCCTATGAATTTAGAAGCTATTTTATTTTCAAAATATCTGCAGCATTGCCAACACTCATAGGGTTGTATATTTTAATCTCTTTGTGAGATTGCCTTCCAAGATCTTTTTCTTTTTGGGAATCATCTGTTCTGGAAACAATACAAATACAGTCTCTGTGTGACTGAACTCAACAAGCCCTAAACCTGAAATAGCAAATTGTGAAGAGCAGATACTCTGAGGTAATGATTCTAGCAATGTTTTCCAAACAACACATAGGTGAATAATTTCATATTCCTTTTGTGGAATATCAGTAATTTCATATTTCAATTTCCATCTGTACACACACATGTATATGTATATAATAATTAATAGAAACTACTTAGCTCTAAGTTCACCTCCAGAAAAGGAGCCACTTAGTTGCTAGTCTGCAAAAGCTCCACATTGTCAGGCAGCTACCCTGAAAGATCTGTATTTTGACATTTTACTTCTTGTGGTAGTAACAAATGACGTTAAGTGTTGGCATTTACAGTGGGCTTCCTCTTTTTATTTTCAGGTAGTCATTAAACTTGGCAAGCTGACACATACAGATAAAAAGAAGAAAACCAGTGAAAACTGGAATGCATAGAAGTGAAAAGTGTATTGATGATAGCCACAGGCCCCGTTGTTTCAGTGAAATTTAGAAACGCAGCCACAAGTTTAGTCAAAGGTGTGACAAATACGGGACTAGAAGGAGGAACATATCTGTAAAGCTTATTTACAAACACATCTGGTAAAAAGCTACAGAGACAGTAAGCTGGGACAGGATAACACTCTAGTCCTAATGTACACTGAGCTACAAATGAGGGGGCTGTGTATTCTGGAACATGCTAAAGCCAGAATGTCACTTTAACATAACCAAGAGCCTGTACAACAACATATAGATGGGAAAAAAAAAAAGATAACACAACTGCATTTTATTCCATTTACTGCCTTCTAAGAGGACCACACAAATTATGCCATTTGCTGGTCATCTGTATGCACTGGGCATAGAGAGCAGTCTAATATACTCTCTCTTAGAAAAGAAACCAAGCAGGTAGCTTTAATTCACCCATTTTTAATTTCTCTTTCCTCAGCCTTCAGACATTAATATTTAACATAGTATTTGCTCCATGTATATCTGTCCACTCAGAACACACACAACACACGTAGGTTACTGCATGCGCAGCACTGATGACAAATGCAACCATCTACAATGATTTTATACTAAACCCCACTGCATTTAAAAGTTAAGTACAAATGTGTTAGTATTTGTGTCATCCCTGCTTGTACACTGTACCACTGAATTTGTTGCTAGCTTTTAGGAAGTTTTGTTTGTGCTGTTCAAGCAAAAAAAGGGACAACTACTTATATATACGCTACATAAGATAAAAACTTAAAATTTCTGATATTTTCCTGTAGCAGATATGGTCATTGAATTTCAGTAATTTGTAACAGTCATCACAAGTGCTGATTTTCTTTATAGCTGCCAGTGACAACAGAAGATAGAATGAAAAGTGATCACATAAGTCTTTTCAAAAAAGGTCAAAAGACCTCTCAAACTAAATGTATCTAAAAATAATTTCCCCAAACATTAATTTCTCCTGTAGTTGCTATGGAAGAGTTAACTAATATAATACATTAAAACTTCATCTATGTCATAACAGAGCTTGAGAATACACACAGCACTCTCTCTTTTAGAGAGCAATTAGCCATTACTGGAAATCTTTAAAACAAGACTGTATGTTTTCCCAAATTCTATTTCCAGCCCCAACCACTGGGCTAGGAATACAGTGATAAAGGTCCTATGGCAAATTCTGAAGTCTGTAGGAGATGAGAACACATAATTAAATAATATTCCCTCTTATCTGAATACAGTTCTGTATCTATTTTGGCCAATACAGATAGAGGGAAGGAAAACTGCTTTGTTCAGTGGTGTTAGAATAATCAGCGGTCACCTTGATTACTTCTGGCTAATTCTTCATGCCAGGTACTTCACAGCAATGAGTCCCACACAACTATAGTTCTGTGTATCACAAGCAATTACAGAGTTATAAGACAAGCTCTGCTGTGCACACTGTTGTCTTACTCCCAATTTGGTCAAAGCAGAAGAAATCAGGAGCACATATATGACTGCTTAACGTGGGCCATTTCATGCTCAGTCCTGCAATAAGAATGTCCTGGATTTTATTCTTCTCGGGTGCTAAGATCCCCCCAAACCTACTTGGCTTAGGCTTAGCAGCAAATCAACTGAAACAAAGAATGAAAAATTTCTACAAAAACAGTGAAATAATGCCATACTTCTCTGAAAATTTATGAGCATCATAACTATGGTGTATTCAAAAAGAAGGCCTTTAAGCACAAAATCAATGCCTTCTATACCAAATTTTTCTTTTTCAAGGTTAAATTCACAATTACATGCAGAACCTAAAAAATCAACCTGCTAAAAGAAACAAACAAAAAAAAATCCGAGAATGTATTTTAAGAAATCTAGTCCCTGAAAATCTCCAGATTACTAGCTATCAAGACAGTTAATCAGTTGTAAAAGTGAGGCGATTGTCCAAAACCAGATCATTAGTAGAACTTGTATTCTGATTCACCTATTTACTGTAAGAACTCAACTTCATAAATCAAATTAAATCATCAGTCTGTTGTCTGATTACACTGGGATAAACAGCAAGGTATACTGTGCAAATATAACCCCGAAGCACTTAAGTAGAAGTGGACCGTTTGACAATGCCCAGTGATGATACGTTTTCAGTCTTGTTCAGTAATACGCCAGAAAATTTCCATGCATAACATGACTGAAGACTTTAGTTTAGTGGAGAGATCTAACTATAATTGTATATATTCTTAGAGAGAGATATTATGCAAGGGCACCTCAGTCAGAAAAATTGCACTAATACGCACGTACTAATGCACTGAGAAAGACAGTACCTGATTCTGACTCAGGCTTTGAAAGTGGTGAGTGGTTTGGAGGTTCATTCGCTTGATTGTTTGAACACTTGCACTGTTACAAGGAATGTGCTCCCTTAACATCAATAGGCTATAAGAAGTACTTGCTTTAAACCACTCTCACTCAGACACTTTTTTTAAAACACACTCATTTCAGTGTTTATCCAACTACAAGATAATACAGATGCTGAGGTCATACACCACATTCTTTGCAGAGAGAGCAGTGCTGCCTAAAGTATTAAATAATTTTCTTACTTAACAGGAAACCGCTCACAGCTTGTTAGTCTGTTTATAAGCAATTCGTCAAATTCATCACCTGTATCAGCTCTATTATCATCTGGTTAGTATTGGATGATTTCAGGAGGTCTCTGGTACAACATAGAAGAGACTTCATAATCAAAAACTTATTAAAAGGAGGTTCGATATGTTAAATTAGGCAGTAATTTTATTCCTGCCCCAGAGGAACAGACAAATGACCTTTCTACAAATATTAGTTAAATTACGTTAATACTCAGCACTTTTGCAAATCAATATACTTATTTCTGACACTTAATAAAGAAAGATGTTAATCTAAAATTTCATTTGTTAAGCAAGAATGGACCTGTAAAACACACAGGAACTCATATGTTCTCAAAAAAAAGTCAAAACAAGCAACGAAGCTATTCAAATTTGAACAAAGACTATTTGAAAAAATTAAGAATTGAAGAAAATTGAATTTCGAGTTTGACAAAATTTCAAAGAACTATCTAGCATTTTGGTTTGGGTTTTTTGTTGTTTTTTTCCCCCCCCCTAGGTTTAGTTCAATATAAATGAACTACTACAAACAATACTATAAATATACCTGTGTTAAAAGGCATTTCAGGTATCAGATAGCCAAGCTTAAACAGTTTTGTCTTCTATTATTTTAAAGCTAATATTTTTTAAAGAAAAATTTTCAGCAACAAGATACATTGCTTTTTTTCTAGTGCAAGATACAGGTTAAATGTTATCTACTTATCTATCACTCTTATAATCCTCCCAAGCCACATTATTTCAATATCTGACAGAATAACTAAGTACACTATAGACCACAGTTTATCAGCCCTCCCATTCAACTTACATCAAGTAGGTAACCAGCAGCTTGTTAAAATGTATTTCAGGAATCCCCTTTGCTTTAAATGTGTATGAACTATGATTTTGCCACTTTAAACAGACACTTGTAGATTGTGTTATGCAAACAAGCTGATACCAGCTGTATTAAGAATTTATGTTTTATTTGAATTAAAATTTATAATCACATTAGCTAACATGGGTTAAAACATGAGTAAAGGTTTGAAAGCATAGTTGGTGAATAATGAATAACTTCCAAAGAGCATTTACTTTTTACGAAAAGACTGACTACTTCTGGGAATAAAACAGGATGTAGCAGAAATCTCCCAGGATCCCATTTTTTTTCAAGCCAGCTACTCAAATTGTGCATGTTTCAGTGAAGCAGGACATTGTTCCAGAACTTACCATAGTAATATGGTATTATTTCAGAATAACCCAATTCTAGATCTTGTTGGACAAGAATCAAAAGGGATCAAAATTAGTTTTACACTTTCTTGGTAATCCAAATTAAAAAGACTGAAAGCTCTGCCTCCCTCTGAGGGATTATTCTTTGTAGAATTTCAGAGAACTGAAGCACTGCCATAGCTGAAGCATAGCTCTCATGCTGAGGCTCTGCCAGGTAACTGACAGCAAGATGGTGCTACTGGGGGTGGTGGCTTCCAGGAACCCAAATCCCTCTCTATAGAATGAAGAGACCCAGCTGTTAAGGCTGGATGACTCTCAGTCCAGCTCTGGTTCACCATTGCTATAATCTTTGGCAAGATTTACAGGTTTCACCTACTTCAGGAAGTGGATCTGCAGTAAGAGCTGCAGATCTGGCATAGCACACTATGAGACACCACCAGGACCTTGGTCTTTACTCAAGATGATGAGGCAAATGCCTTGAGCCCATCTGATTTGTGTTTCTGCAGTGTGACATGGGGGAGGAAGCCTGCAGGGAAACACACTGGGCAGAGGAAGCAAGACATGTTGTAGGCCATCCATACTGCCTGATGGAGAAGTCTCTATGTTAATTTTAATCATTAAGCTGGACTTCATCTAGGGAGAGACAGATTTTACAGTTGAAACAGAGTCTTACAAGCAATCTATCATGCATGCAGCATCAGCAAAAGAGGAGAGAAAACTGAAACGAAACAAAGAGAAATCCAGCTTGACAGCATGCACACACATCAATTGTGTGAGCTTCTTTCCACACTAAGTTTCAGAAGTTGGAGATACTACTTGCATAGCCATAAGGGAGTGTTAGTATACAAACTGTAGGTAGTATGAGGGAGCATAACCATTGACTAGTTGAAGCCTTTCGCTCAAACTAATGTGAAAGTCAAAACAAAAATCTTCATTGGGACATTAATTATGGAGATGTACTCGTGGCTTTCATTTGTTAAACCCTAACAAACATCGATCAAACATTGTCCAGTAACAAAAACTACAACTATTGTATTCCATCCCACAAATGATAATCACAAGAATCACATTTCTTTAATCCTATATTATCTGCAAGACTTGAAAAGAAGATTAAAATATAAAGAGCATCTCTACACACTCTTTCTGCATGTCTACATTCCTGATCTGCTTTTTATATTAATGCAAATTTACTAATCTAAATGAGAAAAAATATTTTTTTCCTAGCACTGCTGTTTCAAGTTCAGCATAAAAAGTAGCATCTAGATTAATTTTAAAGTAGATTATATACAAAAGAATACAAATAAGGAAAGAGATATTTATCTCCATCTCACTTCAATGCACATAAGCATCACATTGCTTAGGATGTTTGTCTAGGAAAACATTGGGGTGATTCTGAACTTGGAAACTGGACTGCCCACTTTCAGTTGTCACCTGCTGTCCTGCGGCTTAATTTACCAAAACATGCAGGAGATTTTCAATACTTGAAGCTGTTGAGTCTAATAAATTTCCAAAGGAATATATATTTACTAGAGAAGTCTTTGCAGCGCAGAACCACAATATATTTGTTAAATCAGCTCAAAAAACTCAATCAGACAGGAAAAGACAAGCACGTGCACACACAAACACACTGGGATAGAGAGAAATACTTACAAGAGTGAGTGGGAAATACGAAGATAGCAAGGAAAGAAGGGTTTAGCTGATCAGTGCTTGCAAGAGGCAGAGAAATGAGATCATTCTTACCAGAAAGTCACTGACTCTGAATAGGACAATCAAAACTTCATAATGCAAGAAGTATTTAAAAATTAAGGAACGACAGTGGAACAGAAGTTTACTTTCAGACATACGCCAGACAAAAAAAGGGGAAAAAACCCCCAAACGCTAAATAAAATCAAAACCCAAGTTCTCTTTATCATAGACTTCTCGTGTTGTGATTTTAATACTTTGGAAGAATTCAGAATCTTCAAAGAGTAGGCAAACAGAATCAAAGTTAAGGTTTGCACAAGGAAATGCCAGTATCTGCAGAGATAAAGCAGGAGATAAAGCTGGAGCTGTACAAGAAGGTCTTCTGAGAATACTGATGTATTAGAACAAGCATTGACAAGGTGTACTCACAGCTACTGACAATGCTTGGAGGCTTTCTTTTCTAAATTTGCTGATGGATTGCTCTTAGAGATAAGATATACTCACATTCTAATATATGATAAAAATGTAAGGCTATAGTTTGGATAAAGTTACAGAGTTTAGATATTTTACATCACAACGCTAATTTTTAGCACGAAAAACTGAACTGATCAGCAAGTAAATGGAAAGAGAAGAAGTGCCTCTGACAGGGATGACATCGAACTGACCAAGTTTAAAGGCAAATGTTTATTCTTACTGGGTCTCACAGACACCAAAACCTGAAACTGACAGGTGTCTACAACTGTTACTTTCCTGCAAATTAAGCTATGATTACGTAGAGTATGTGTGTTTGAAACTGATACTCATTTTGCTTCAAGAACATGAAAACCTCACAAGAAGTACTCTGCTCTTGTGCCCTGTAGTGAAGCATTTTCCAGATTCACATTTGCCAATGAGTTCAGTTTTATATACATAAAAGAGCTTAATTCCTAAAACCAGACTTTTGCTGTCCAACTCAGTGTCCCATTTTTCATGTGGCTGCATTTCAATTTTGTTTGTTGTAAAACAATCAGCAGTTAAGAAGGAGCCCTAGCTCTAGCCTATAAGCATTTCCCATGCTGATCCTGTCAGGAATAAGAGAACTGTAAATTGATCACACCAAAGCTCTTCCAGGGACTAAGATCTGCATTTCCATGCCTACAAAGAGTTAGATGGCATTAGTTGCCCAGCACGATTTCTGTGGTCCCGTAACCAAACTTTTTTGTTTTCTTAAATTAAAGCATGCACACCAAAGCAGACTTTAAAGACAATTCACAAAGACATTATGTTTCCCACAGCCTATTCTAATCTTCAGCATTCATATTCATTGCACACTAATCATCCAGCAGGCTTCTTATTAATGGTACTGCAAAATGACAGTGATAGCATAAGATAGCATAAAAATTAAGCGCTCTCGCTAACATAAAAACAGAATATATTCAACGATATTTATCAAATAGTGATTGAAGTCTCTGAATGCTTTATCCACCTAATAACTCAAATACGTACTACAGATTTCATACATTTTTATTTTCCAAATCAGTAAAATGTTAAAATCTCAACATTTGAAGTTAAGCTTACAGAAAAAAAAGTTGTCTACCAGCTTTAAGAGGATTAATTTTTGCACTGGCAATCCAGAGCACATCAGAATGAAGGGTTACAAGAAAAGCTTTTATTTTTCTTTGCTACCTCATGACAGTAAATACTTGTAGTTTTCTTTCATTTCTTCTGAATTACAACTCAGCAATGAGAGTACCTACAATCTACCTGCTGACTCGAACTACTACAGTGATTTTGTTCCATCTGGAAAGTACAAACACTTCTTCTGTTCACTGAATTGCATATTATTTCCCTGCTATATTTGTTTGTTAATTAATAGGATCCAGAAATCAAAATGTGGTAAGAAATTAACTTGCAATGCTAAATTTAATATTTCTTGTATTTCAGCTATTCTGCCCCATTACTACTACAGTCTCCTATGGCTGAAAGAGGAAAAGAACTTTCAATACTTAGAGAATCATGGAGAAAAAGTTTTTTGTTGTTGTTGTTCCTTGTGGTTTTGGGAGGGGACAGTTTTTAAGTCGTATAGGTAACACCCTAAATTTCTGCCAACTTCAAGATATTCAAGCTTGTGGATGACCAATGCATTATGCATCCTGCTTTCCCTAACAGAGTCTAGGACAATGACACCCACTTTACTGTGCTCTGCTGCAATGTCTGGAAAACCCTGTCTGCCGTAACAGACATTACTGTTCCTGTAACACGCTGCAGGTGCCACAGCTGGACCCCAGCTTCACTGCTCTGCTGCCTGCTGAAGAGAAGAAATTCTTCAAATGCAGGAAACAATGAAGAGGAAAGCTTCTGTAATTGTTAACTAGAAAAGACCTGGTAGAAATACAGGTAGCAAAGCATAAATCAGAGCAGCTCCTCCTTTGTTCTAAGCCTTGTTTGAGTCAAATAGCGCAAATTCCGAGCTCTACACCAAGACACTTTGCATGTCAAAGTGTCCTGCATTAATTTAGGTATATTTTGACATTTTTTTTTGCAAGGCAGATTATGAAACCTGAACCAGATTTATACTTTATTTGCCAAGATTCTCTCACTTTTTCTAGCACTGGATTTATTTTAGATCATTGTGTATGATGTTGTTATAAAACGTACAAGTAGTCAATTACTGTCTACCCAAAGCTCTTACCATAACATACTTTCATCATTAGCTCTCTTCTGTCTCCAGCTCCGATTTTACAATTCAGACTAGAATTTTTGGATTAGCACTACAACAAATTGCAAGAAGAAAAAAAAACCGAACACTAGACAAAGTACAAAAAAAAAAAGCATTACTCTGGCTAATATTAAATTTTTAGAAATAAAATTCCCCAACAGTTAATGAAGAAAAAGAAAGTTTTCTTGGTTGTTGGAGCATGAAAATACCTAGTCTGACCTATTGCATTACCTAAATGAATGGAATATAGTTTAACAGAAGCTTGTCTTCCAGAAAAGCAATAAAATTTAAGATTTCAAGAAATTAAGACCCTATGACTTTACTCAGTAATTCATTTAAAAGACTAACTACACATACTGTTAAAAATATTAAGGCAATTTGTCATACTTTAATTTCAAGCCACTAATACATTTCTCTGTTAGCTTAGAAAACTTTTCAAGCAGCCATTTCATCTTGAGAAAGAACATGTACAAAGCAGTAAAACCACCATTTGGTTTTCTGTTTAATAAACTAAATCAGACTGAGATCCTCAAGTCTCTTATACTTCTTCCAGCCAAATCATTTTTGTATCTCTGCTGTAAATCTATCAAGATTGCTAAAGTTGTCTTTCACAAAAACAAAAAGACAAGGCAAACAAAAGAGAGACAACAGTGAAAGCTTCCCTCATAAGCACTGCCTTCTGGTTACACAGCCCTTATCTAGACTTCACAGACTGGTAATTTATAGCTCTACTACAAAAAATATGTCAACCACCACTGCAGAATTCAACTAGTAATGTAGCAGTTAACCATACCACTAACACACACTCCTGTTTGCAAGGCAAAGAGTCAATTCTCTAAATAATAACCCCTACATTAATGTACAGAATTGTAAACAGAGTGGTACAGCACGTATTCACTTCTCAAGAAAATGAGGTATGCGTTCTGCTTCTTCATGGGAAACAAATTTATTAATTCTATCTTTACCTAAATTAAACTGAGAAGAAAGCCTTGTCTCTGATGATGAAGTAATCTACTGGCCCTTTTCTGCAGCCACTGAAGAGAGATCTCCCAATATCGTCATTAAGTCCAGAGGCAGTGAATATGCCCCAGATGAGAAAGAGTAAATACAAACTCTTTCTCCTTTGCTTCATCCTTTCAGGTAAAGACTAGACTGAACTGTGACATGGTATGGGATGTATGAAATCTTCAGTATGTAAATCACAGCTGCTGCTACTCAAGCTTCTGGGATGGTTTGGGCTGCCACCTATAATCAGACTGGTGTGCTTTCTAACCAGGAAAGCTGCCAGAAAAGTAATGGTCTGTAGCTAGTTGGTATAATCAAATTCTCTGCTATTGTGCAGCAGGGAGAGAGAGAGACTGCCAGGTAAATTTTTAGGACACTTTGGAAACATTTCTGTTCAAGTATTGGATTTCTCAATGTTAATTATTTTGCCTTCTCTTCCTCCTCTCCCCTTTCCAAGCTTCTAAAACAACATGTGATTTAAAAGACTGGTAGACATTTCTAAATTACAGACTGCTCTTGAGCCCTTCATGGCTCAAAACAGAAGTCATCTCAGCTGTCAGACTTCTATCATATTCAAAACTGGACTTCTAACTAGAGAAGAATCTCAGTATCATCTCCAGACTGAAGGTAACAGAAAACATTTACCCAGTCCTAAAGTAGGTTCTTAGAGTATGTTCATTAGCTATAGAACTACTCCGTTAGCAACAGATACCTTACTAAATTGTTTGATGGCATCGTTCAAGGTATTGTGTTCAGCATACAGAGCTTTGCTAGTCTGAAAAGTCATTAATGAAAATACTTTAATCCTTATAGGGTAGTCAAACACCAAGAAGCAGCTGAGGAATATTTTCCTCAACTCTGACTGTACCTCTCATTTTGCAGGTTGATCTTAAGGTAGTTCATGAAGGTTATTGTGCTTTAGAAATTCATTTTTCCTTATTACTAAGAAAGAAAGAGACAAAATCCACAACTATTGTATCATTAGAGAACTACATAAAATTCATTTTGTTTCAAGAAAAGCACATAGACCTTTAAAAATAAAGATTTTACAATACATTAAAAAATAAATATCTCCCAAGCACAACAGTGTGGTTTTGCAAGAAGTGAGACATTAGTAACCATTAAGAACTGTGACTGATTTTCCATTAAAGTTTTCACCTAGTGCTGCTAATTCCCTGGCTTTTCACTGGCTAATTGAAACAACATATAACAGAGGAATAATTTCTTGGACTTCAGACAAAATGCTTTTGATTGTCTAAGTACATAAGATGCATTAAAAAAAATGGAAGAAAATTTCAAGTGGACAAAAAATAACACAGAACATGTCAGGTAAGCCACAACATACAAGCTCTGCCTGATATTTTGAAAGGAGACTATTTTCTGTAGTCCTTCTAATTATCATCACTCCTCATATAGCATGGAAGCATTTATGTATTCTGCAAGTTAATGTCATTTGATTGTTGACCAGCAGAAACTGAAGAAGAGTCTGGAAAACTTTTTTTCGTAGCATACATTTCAACTGGCTGTTTTTATTTTTTCAATAAAAAGGAGCGTGGTGATCAAAAAAGAACACTTTTTTGAGTAAAACACTCTTAATCAAGTAACTAGTCCTTGTAATAACTTATGAAAAAATAGAAACAAGCAGGAAATCTTGTCACTTCACGCTTAAATGGGTTCTCCAAGCTCTGATGTCTGTTGCAGAATCCGATCCAGAAGCTGTTCCAGGTGTGCATAATAAAAAGGTCACTGAAGCAGAAATTGACATGAGCTGTGAAGACTCTGCTTGGTGACAAATACCGCTAGACAAGAGAGTAATTTGTTTGAAAGCCTGAAATCAGAGGGAAGTCGGGACAAGCCTGAAGACAATTTTGTATTTGTCAAAGATAAGGAAGAGCAGATTTTTTTTCCGATCCTTCAGGCCAAATTTGCCTTAAGCAGGAAGATACGGGAACAGAAGGAGGTAGCCACTGAGTAGGAAGAGATGTATTAAATCATGCAATGATACCCTGAGACTGCAGAAAAAAAAAAAACAATCAAAAAAGGCTTGCATTTGTGGAAAGAACAAAGCACTACCTCAGACATTTCCCCAGTGTGGAGGGAGAGAACATGATATAGCCCTTCCTCCTTTCTTCTTGCAAATTTCCCATCCTGAACACAGGAGAAGGACTGCCCCTTGGCCCTGCCATGATCGCACATCACAGCAGAACTGCCCACTCCTTCCCACCAACTGGGTGACCCCCCAGAGATCCCCGAGAGCTCAGAACTGATGACATTAGCTCTTATAGAATCATAAAGGTTGGAAAAGACCTTTAAGATCATCAAGTCTAACCTACAGCCCTACACCACTGTAACACTAAACCATCTCCTGAAGTGCCACATCCAGCCATTTTTTAAACACGTCCAGGGATGGTGACCCCACCACCTTCCTCGGCAACTCATTCCAGTGCTTCACCACCCTTTTGGTGAAGAATTTTTTCCTAACATCCAATCCAAACTCCCGCTGGTGCAAATCGAACCCATTCCCTCTTGTCCTATTGCTATTCCCTAGGGAGAAGAGGCCAACACCCGTCTCGCTACAGGTGCCTTTCGGGTAGTTGTAGAGAGTGACAAAGTCTCCCCTCAGCCTCCTCTTCTCCAGGCTGAACAGCCCCAGCTCCCTAAGCGTCCTTCCATAAGACTTACCCTCTAGTCTCCTAATCATTCTGGTTGCCCTTCTCTGTACTTTCTTCAGCACCTTGATGTCCTTCCTGTATTGTGGAGCCCAGAACTGTACACAGCACTTGAGGCGTGGCCTCACCAGTGCCGAGTACAGGGGCACAATCACTTCCCTGGTGCTACTGGCCACACTATTCCCAATACACCCAGGATGCCATTGGCCTTCTTGGCCACCTGGGCACACTGCTGGCTCTTTTTCAGCTAGCTGTCTATCAACTCCTCCAGGTCTCTCTCTACTGAGCGCAAACCAAAACAAAGGAAAAGAAGAAAACTCAGACCTGCTGGGAGTGAGGTAGCTCCAAATACAAGTTAAGGAGAAGAAGCCTCCACACTGTGCACTTGCAAAGTGGCATACTAACACTATACAGTCCCTCTTTAGCACCTACAACAGATCTCTTCTGTCATCCACCAGAGCCAACTGTGCACCAAGCTTCTGGGAGTGTCGTCTCCCACTTGCTAATCTTTCCCCTTGCAGCTGGAAACTTCCCCTGGTTGAGAGGATTCATCAACATCCCAGGGACGAAACTTTCCCCCCGGGAATCGAGCCAGCCAGCAAGGAAGGTAAATAGAACCACCTCAAGGTATGCAGAAGACCCCTCTTTCAGCTGTCCAATACAACCATTTACCAAAACAAAACCAAGCAAGCAAAAGCCATGCCGTCTCTTATAATTACATCTGTTGGCTTTGGAATTTAAAAAAAATTAAAAAATAAAAAATATTGCTCTTAGATATTGCTGGTACAACAGTATCAAAAGAGCAAGTGAACCAGGGCGTTCTGCTGGGGAAGATAAGCCAACCAACTAAAGGGCTGTGGCATTGTTGCTTTACTCTGAGGCCTCTGCTGAACTGTGCTCCCATAATGCTCTAAAAATTTGAGCTGAATAGTTTGGGGCAAGTACAGCTCCAAGCATTGCAAGACCATGTGCACTTCACCGCTGTCCTTGGTTTAGCTAAAAACCCAGTTCTGTTTAGTGATTTTTACTTTTCAGTTTAGTGGCTTCTAAAAGGCTGCACGTTCTGAAGTCAGCAGTATGTTTTTGCAGACAGTGTGTGCTACTGGCAGTGATAACACCTGATGTTTACAGTTACTGCCTGGGACTCTTTTGCAGAAAGGCTCTTGCTTATACTTATTCCTATAGTGACCAAGGCCACTGCTGGCTCTTGTGTGCCACGCTGGGGGTGGCGGGTAGTAAGAGGGGGGCACAAGGAAGTAAAAGGTTGCACCTCCGGGGGGTAATAGACAGGACAGGTGACCAACGAAAGTATTCCATCCCATATACGTCATATTTAGTATAAATTGCGTGATCAGGAGAGTTTCTCCCTTTTTGCCTTTTTCTGCAATGGCCAGTGTCCAGAGAGGACTCCATCTGACCTCCTGCTTTTGATCGGGATCCTGAGTTCCCGAATCCAGCTCCCTGTATCCAGCTCCTGCTGCCGCTGAGCCTGGGGCTTCCCCAGTGCCTCCTGCTCTGCAGCACCAGTGGGAATTGACATTGGTGGATGGAGCTGGGTTTGATATCGGGCTACTATCTATAGTTGTATATAGTTCTGTACTTTTATCTTTTCACCATTATTTCCATTATTTTCGTTAAAGCCAATCTAGTTTTTTCTGCTCTAACTCATAAGTCTCTCTGCCTCATTCCCTTTTCTCTTCCCGTTTGTGGGGAGGAAGAGGGGGTTAGAGAGCGTCTGTCCACGTTAGTGGCCGGCCCAGCCCTAACCCACGACAATCACTTAGTGCAGTTAGATGACCTGCCTGTTGCTACACGGTGCTGTGTTGCTGTCAGTCAGTAGTTTCTTCATGAGGCTATAAAAAGAGAAGCAAAAGATACTTTGGTGACAAAAAACTGCTCCAGATTCTGACCCGCTGATGCAGACAAAGTCTTCACGAGTCTGTTTTTCTTGAACCTGTACAAGGTCTCAGCACATTTTGCACACTGAATAGAAGCTGTCATTAATAGAAGTGATATGGGGAACAGAACTCACATACATCGTTCTCAGCAAATTTGTCAGGGATTAATATACTCCCACAAGGAGGAAGACCATACTATGCCCATGCCATGCCTCTTGGCTGGATACACTCATCTTGCATATGACAGGCATCTATACCCATGGGGGACTACACACTTACTGTTATCCAAAATACATACGGGATATCTTAGAAATTCATAGTTTTTGCGATTTGGGACCTGGAAAAATCTTGGGGAAGCATACGGCATATTTTTTATATTTTTGGCTAGGTCATACAATAAGTCTTTCCAACAGTTAATTTTGTTGTCACATGATATTTTTATGGCATCACACAACTCCCATGATCAACAAGCTATTTTTAAAAATGTATCAGCTATACATTGCTGACTTCAATAAAAAGCAATGCAGTAAAAGTTGCACAGTCAGCTGTACATAATTCTAGCACTACAATATTTGGGTTATATAAATATGTATAAAAGCATGCTATACATTGTTAGCATGTTATTTTGTTATCTTTATTTCATAGACTCAGAAAGAATCAGATTGACTAAATTCACTTATCCTCAAAAAACACCTCAGGTAGTTGTTTTATACAAGACTAGATTTTCTGACCTCCATATTTTCAGGGTTTGTTTGGTTTTTTTTTTCAGCTGGCTGAGTTTTTTTTCCAGAAAGTTATCTCCTACACTTCACAAATTATATACCTGGAGGTAAACCAAGAATTTAATTAAATTCTACAGAAAACTATTCAATTTGAATTGTCCTTAAATAAATATAGATTTTAATCTATCAAACCATCTGTCTTATACTATATGCAGAACACTACTGGTCATTACAGCTTATATACACACACACATATATATAAATACAATACTTACATATAAATAAAATACAGAAATAGATTTATATGTATATAATGTGTATATACGTTAGAACCTCCAACTTTCAGTGATAAATGATTTGCAGCTACATTCTTATGAAAGGCTAAGCTCTCGTTCCCTATGAGGTATCTGTAAGGTACCAAAAATCAATAGAACAAGGTCTGACCCATGAAAACTATACAGTATGTTACATAAACAAGATAGTACAAGCAGCAATACTTTGAAAATTCAAGACTATTTTACTAAAAGATATGTAAATCTATAAAAGGAAAATACCGTGGTTGTTTATTGCTCCATATCAGTTGTGGTCGTTTATAGTTCAGTCTACAATAATAATTTATAAGCTAATTAGTTATAAATTTTACATGGTTGCTCCTATTGCTCTTTGTACTTTAAAATGTGGGCTCTCTTGTAATTTATATAATCACAGAATATATTCATGTGGTTCTGTAACTGGATAAATACTACTTATTAAAATAGCAAAGGCCATAATTTATCTTTCACTATCAATTTGTTACTCCTTTCTATTTCAGAGTTAGTAAAATAGTTCACTACGCTTATTTCTTCAGAATGAAAAAATGATAATTAAAATGAAGTTGTTCTTACACAGTGTGAAAACTCCCATGGATCTCTAAATGCAGTAGATAGATTAGATCTCTAACAGCAGTAGAGAGAAGAGGAAAACAGACTATCATAGATATCATAGAATGTTAGGGATTGGAAGGGACCTCGAAAGATCATCAAGTCCAATCCCCCTGCCAGAGCAGGAACGCCTGGATTATGCTACATAGGAATGTGTCCAGGCAGGTCTTGAATGTCTCCAGAGAAGGAGACTCCACAACCTCTCTGGGTAGCCTGTTCCAGTGCTCTGTCACCCTCACTGAGAAGAAGTTTCTTCTTGAGTTTAAGCGGAACCTCTTATGTTCCAGTTTCAGCCCATTACCCCTTGTCCTATCAGTGGTTGTCACCGAGAAGAGCCTGGCTCCATCCTCGTGACACTCACCCTTGATATATTTGTAAACATTAATGAAGTCACCCCTCAGTCTCCTCTTCTCCAAACTAAAGAGCCCCAGCTCCCTCAGTCTTTTCTCATAAGGGAGATGCTCCACTCCCTTAATCATCCTAGTTGCCCTGTGCTGGACTCTCTCCAGCACTTCCCTGTCTTTCTTGAACTGAGGGGCCCAGAACTGGACACAGTATTCCAGATGGGGTCTCACCAGGGCAGAGTAGAGGGGAAGGAGAACCTCTCTCGACCTACTAACCACCCCCCTTCTAATACACCCCAGGATGCCATTGGCCTTCCTGGCCACAAGGGCACAGTGCTGGCTCATGGCCATCCTGTTGTCCACCAAGACTCCCAGGTCCCTTTCCCCTACGCTACTCTCCAAGAAGTCATTCCCCAACTTATACTGGAACCTGGGGTTGTTCCTACCCAGATGCAAGACTCTACATTTACCCTTGTTATATTTCATTAACTTTTTCCCCGCCTAACTCTCCAGCCTGTCCAGATCTCGCTGGATGGCAGCACAGCCTTCTGGAGTGTCAGTCACTCCTCCCAGCAAACTCCTCATCAGCAAACTTGCTGATAGTACTCTCTAGTCCCTCATCCAAGTCATCGATGAATATATTGAATAATACTGGTCCCAGTACCGACCCTTGAGGGACTCCACTGGATACAGGTCTCCAACCAGACTCCGCCCCATTGATCACAACTCTTTGGCTTCTTCCCCTTAGCCAGTTCGCAGTCCACCTCACTACCCGAGAGTCTAGACCACACTTCCTCAGTTTAGCAGCAAGGATGCTGTGGGAGACTGTGTCAAATGCTTTACTGAAGTCAAGGTAGACCACATCCACCACTCTACCATCATCTATCCACCTTGTTATATCCTCGTAAATGGCTATGAGGTTAGTCAAGCACGACTTCCCTTTGGTGAAGCCATGTTGACTGTCTCTAATGACCCTCTTATCCTTGATATGCCTTGAGATGGCACCAAGGATAAGTCGTTCCATCACTTTCCCAGGGATGGAGGTGAGGCTGACCGGTCTATAGTTACCCGGGTCCTCCTTTTTGCCCTTTTTGAAGACTGGAGTGACATTTGCTTCCCTCCAGTCCTCAGGCACCTCTCCCGTCTCCCAAGACCTGGTAAAGATAATGGAGAGTGGTCTAGAAATGACATCAGCCAGCTCCCTCAGCACCTATGGATGCATCCCATCTGGACTCATGGATTTATGGATGTCCAGATTGCTTAATTGGTCCCTAACCCAGTCCTCATCGACTAAAGCAAACTCCTCCACTGCCCTGATTTCCTCTGGGGCCTCAGGGGAACGGGGCTCCTCAGGACAGCCTCCGGCAGAGTAGACAGAGACATTCAGAGCATTCGGTAACTCTGCCTTCTCTGTATCTTCTGTCACCAAGGCACCCACCTCATTCATCAGTGGGCCTACATTGCCTCTGGTGTTAGTTTTATCTGCCACGTATTTGAAAAAGCTCTTCCTGTTGTCCTTGACCCCTCTTGCCAGGTTCAATTCAAGGGAGGCCTTTGCTTTCCTAGTTGCCTCCCTACATCCTTGGACAACAGCCTTATATTCTTCCCAAGTGGCCAGCCCTGCCTTCCAAGAGCTGTAAATTCTCCTCTTGCCCTTGAGCTTACCCAGCAGATCCCTGTTTAGCCACGCAGGTCTCCTGGCTCCCTTCCTTGACTTCCTACATGTCGGGATGCTCTGATCTTGAGCACGGTAGAAGCAGTCCCTGAACGCTAACCAACTATCTTGGGCCCCTTTACCTTCAAACAGCCTTGCCCATGGGATTTTCTCGAGTAACTGTTTGAAAAATCCAAAGTTTGCCTTGGCAAAGTCCAGGGTTGCAATTCTGCTTGCTATTTTGTTTCTGCTACACGAGATCCTGAACTCCACCATTTCATGGTCACTGCAGCCAAGGCAGCCCTCAACCTTTACTGCTTCAACCAGATCCTCCTTGTTAGCGAGGATGAGGTCCAGCAGTGCTCCTCTCCTAGTCGGCTCCTCCACCATTTGCATCAGAAAATTATCATCGATGCACTGGAGGAACCTCTTGGACTGTGGCTGGCTGGCTGAGTTGTCCTTCCAGCAAATATCAGGGAAGTTAAAATCCCCCAAGACAACCAGGGCCTGCGATTGTGAGACCGCTCTCAGCTGCCTGTAGAAGGCCTCATCAACTTCCTCACCCTGATCTGGTGGCCTGTAATAGACACCCACAACAGTATCTGTCCTGCCAGCCTGCCCCTTAATTCTAACCCATACACTCTCAACTTGCTCCTCATCCATGCCTGGATGGTATTCAAGACATTGTAGTTGCTCTTTCATGTAAAGAGCGACTCCACCACCTCGCCTGGCTGGCCTGTCTTTCCTGAAAAGGACATAGCCACCCATGACCACATTCCAGTCATGTGAGCTGTCCCACCATGTCTCTGTAATTGCCACCAGATCATAATCTCCTGGCCGAACCCAGGTTTCTAGCTCCTCCTGCTTATTCCCCATGCTGCGTGCATTGGTGTATAAGCATTTCAGGGAGCAAGCTGAGCACACTGATCTCACCCTAGGGGGATGGAAGGCCACCCGGTCCTCATAATTTCTAGAACACTGCCCCGCTGCAATCCCAGCTATAACCCCATCCCCCTTCATATCTATTCAGACATTTGCTGCCCACAGAACAAAGTAAGATAATAAGAGAAGCAAGAGAAACAATACCTTCTTCTTTATAAGGCACATATCAAAAATCTCCATTTAACTGTGAAAGACACCACATCCAATGCACCCTTCGTTTCTTCAAGCCATTGGTTGTACCATAGCACCTGCGTGCTCCATTCTTCAGCCATGAGCTCATACATTTCTGCCAAAATTAGAGTTCTCACTGCACACTTTCCACTTTCTGATCCTGTTCTCTCAAGTCTTACCCTGTTTTGTCAGACTTCTGTCATGCGCTCTGACTTCCTGTATGAGTCACATGTAAGCAGAGCTGACAAGCTGAGACTTCACATGCGAAGTTGCTGTGGAAGCTTAAGGCTGAGCTGGCCACTAAACTCTGACAGAAGCTTTCTGTGATCCCCTCACCATCCTCCCAGGGCAGGAAAACTGGAGAACCAGGTGGAGAGACTTTGAGATTGAAAAAAAATTGAACTAGTTTAATGAAAAAAAAAACCCACAATGAAACAATACTAACAATAACAACAATGTCAAACTATATACAGATATGTGTCATAGAATTATAGAATTGCCAGGGTTGGAAAGGACCTTAAAGATCATCTAGTTCCAACCCCCCTGCCATGGGCAGGGACATCTCCCACTAGATCAGGCTGCTCAGAGCCCCATCCAGCCTGGCCTTAAATACTTCCAGGGATGGGGCTTCCATATACAAGTACATAAATATGCTCACAAATACAAAAGAATATATTAACATGGGGCCCACACCTTCCAGATGACAAGGTCCCAAGCTGATAGAGAGCACCAGAGCACAGACCCAATGACATTCCAAAAAAACAGAAAAGGAACTTTGCCTCTCCCACCTGGGGTGTGGGGCAAAGGAAGACAATCTGTTCCTTCTAACAGTGCTCCTCTACAGCATGGAAACAGGAGGCAGGAACACCAGCCGCACAGGGAGAGATGACAAACAGCCAAAGGCAATCCTCCCAACATAGCAGGCAGTGCTTCTTAGGGGCCCTTATATACCGAGCCCATGGGAAGGAACACCGTGATCCGTCCATGTGGGTCACCTGAGCCATCTTCTCCTCCCCACAGGCACAGCTGCCCCCCTTCCCCCACTGGGGTTGCCCCAGTGCCAGGAGCCCCAGAGAACTTCTATCCTGGTGCTCTCAAACCAGGACACTTGTTCTTCCAAAACCGGTAGTGAACTCTAGGCCCTACACCTCCCCATTTAATTTTCTCATAGATTGCTGTTCAGACTAGAAAACAAACTGGAAAGCCACCCAGCCTGGAAAAAAAAATCTCCAGGTAAGCAAACCAAATTGAGCTTGTTCACTGCTGCCCTTGGCACAGAGTCAATATCTGCTCAACGAGTGAAGCCTCAGTCACAGTGAAATTTATTCTTTTGTAGAGGACGAATGAAGACCATGGAACATTTAAAGTTTTCAAAGAGCTCAAGTGAGGCTGCCTGATGCATAATACTCGTATAGGCAATCTCCAGAGACACAAAGTTTACTTTGAAAAATGTCAATGTCACTCCCAATGACTGCAGAAACTGCAAAAATTCCTAAAATGTTCTTTCATTGTGTTTCATCTGACTCACCCTGCAGCAAGTTTTCAGTGCTGCTTCTTCACTCTTCTGAGGCAGTAGACAGTGGATTGTTCAGAGTCCACCTTCAAAGTCCTGCAGACTCAGTGTTTAACTCGCAGGATTCATATTATGAAACTAACTCTACAGTGCTGATGTGGCCAACTCCCATTATGAACTACAAACTCAGTAAGGGGTGGGAAAACCGTAATGTAAATTCTCATACATCTGGACTCCATGAAATACAGAGAAAATGCAAGAATCTTCCTTAACATAAATATTACCCTGGTTCTGGTTTTCAGATCTCACCCCATAAACTAAGAAAAGCTTTGAAGGAAGGCGATCTCAATTTATAACTCCTTAATTCCTCTTCCATCGCTGCTGAATTCTTGGAATACCCCTCCTTCCCCTTTGGAATTACATATAGATCTAAGCCTATATCTATACATATACAAACATATATATATATATATATATGTATATAAATTCAACTGACAGAATATGACTGGTATGCTGGAAATCTGTGTTTTCACAAACCTTACTTTATTCATGCTATTTGGTTCATCACTCAGAACTGGCCTCTTGAACTCGCTGGAATAAAACAGAAGCAACAATTTCTGCAGAAAGCCCAGCTCACCTTGCAGCTGAGAGGAGAATATTTACTTAGCTACCTCTAATAACAACCTCGCTCTAAGTCAGTGGCCTTTTGCTCAACCACTTTCTCTTTTTAGCTGTCAGCATGACCTTTGGTCACAAGAGGAACTAGATCAATAGTATCAACATGAACTAATCCTTGCTGAAGCACTTTTTTTCCTGTCCTTTTCTAGGCCAAGAAAGCAAGAATTGCCCCAACTCTCAAATTATGAGCCTAAGATGATACACCTCAAGTTATGTGCCTAGACAATTCTAAAAGTAGTCTGATTTTTTAGAGCTAAGCAAGCTCAATTTCCTTTGTCTACTGATCTATAGTCAGAAACTGTGTGTACTCAGGTTTTGCAGCACTAATTTTTTATAGATTAAATCATCTCTAAATGACACACTGTTATAACTTTCACAGTTTGTAAAATTAAAAACCGGAGTGTATGCATAGTAACAGGAATCCAAGTTTCCTGAATTTAATCCTAATCCACATTTATCATTTGGTCATCCTATTGATGCACACAGCAAAAATATGTCAAATTCTTATTCAAGTAAAATGTTCAATAGTGAGAAAAACAGCATTATTTTTTGTTTTTAACTCGGAAACCAAAGGTATTACAAACAATGCTGATGACACTGATGCAAGACATAAGTTTCTCATGTCTAATCACATACGCCAGGCTTGTAGGAGAGAAAAATACATTGAAGTATAGATCAATTCATTTATCTATTAAAGTAGTAAAACCACACACAGATAAAGTACAATTTTTATTATAAATGGCTACACAGTAAATGGCACATTTTTATACGCAAGATTGTAGATGAATATATTTTGTGTCATTTTTCAAATTGTATGTGGCCAAGATATTCCTCGTAACATAAAAAGGAAAGGTCGAACTCAGAGAAAACAAATCAAGAGGCTTTAAAAAGTCATCTAGTCCATCCTTTCATCCTGCATTGGTCTAGCTGATGTCCAAAAATCGTTAATTGAAATTCTCTGACTTCCTTACAAAACCCTTAAGTGACAAAAAATCCTTAAGTGATAAAAAAAGTTCCTGCCACTTATTTTCTCTGCAGATCTGTCCACTTTCCTTTTTTTTCCTCCATTTTAAGCAGCAAAGTAATAAAGAAACTACTCAAAAGTGGCAGCTTAAATTTATAGGCCTTCAGGTTTCTAGAAACTTACAAAGGAACTTTCCCATGTTAGCAGATCTTCTGCTCCAACAGTAAGAGTTACCTGTTCTGTCCCACTAATACTGGAGCATCCCACTTCTGTGGTGAATAAGGCTAGCACTGGTGAGAGTGTCTGCTGTGGACTCACCATGGTGATGTGAATATCTGAATATAAGTGGAAGCATTGTCCATTGTCCATTTCTGTTGTTGGTGTGGTAAAGGTTTCAACATCACAACACTACTGTGAGCAGACGTTCTGAGCCCCAACAATCCTGCCTTTGAGACAGGGTAATGAAATTTGGTCAACAAACATTAGGACTGTGAAACATAAGGAATAAATCAAGAGAAAAAAAGGAAATGAGAATTCAGGCTTTCTTGATTTTGAGTTTATTAAGGAAAGCAGCAGAGGGCAGACTGTTCTACAGATTTTGGGATTCCTAAAATGTTGTGTTTGAGAGTTCATTCTAATAATATTAATGAGTTAACCTAAATAGACGAAACAAACTAATAAAATCCACACCTTTTTCCCCTAGAAAGAGCAGCAATTAAGGAAAAGGCAAACTCTGCTTGAGCTTTTCAAGAAGCCTGCCAAAATTCTGCTCATTCTCATTCCTCAGCTATTTAATAATTCAGGCAGTACCTTGCAGTCAAAATGCCCATTTGCCATTTTTGCATTTGTGTAAGACATTAGTCAGTGTTTTTTGAATCATGTTGCCTATCTTTGGAACTATCATTGACCTTTCTCATTTCGCTGCTTGGAGGAGAAAGATCAGTGATAAAAATTTTATGCCTTGGAAAGAAATCTCTGCATTTGGTAAAACTGTGAGAATATCCATTTTAAATTTCATCCACATACCTTTCAAAATTATGATTTATCCTCACACTTCAGTGAGGTGAAGCTGCTTCTAAATTGCCCCACTAGTTCTATTCTGCTATTGTTTCCATTTGAATAGTTTTGGGTTTTTTCCCTCTCATTCTTTTAGGGTATCACTTTCAATAAATGGGTATCTAAACGTTAAGGTCATTATTATAGAATATTATAAAAGATTACCTTTTGCACATGTAACTGTACTTGAAATGCAGAGGTTTGACTTTATGGTGGTTTTGCATGGAATAGATTGGAGGATTCACAGGCACATGATGCCATATGTCATATCCTTCCAAACATTAGTGTTCAAGGATGCTTGAATCAAGAATGTTCATACAGATACAAGCCTTAACAGTGCCTTCCCCTTAGCTCCTGGACAAGGTAGTCTATGCAGGATCTGTGCTACCAGGATTTCTTGGAATCTGCCTCGCAAGATACAAAACCTCAGTAGATCAGCCATTTTTCCTTCTATTTTCTCCCAGAAGTTAAAAAAAAGGAAGAGATCTAGTGACTAGGTTATAGAGAGCCAGCATGCTCTGGCAAGATTAGGAGTCCGAAGATCTCATAAAAGTTTCTACTAAAAGCTGAAATTACATTAATGCAACATCCTGGCCAGAAATCTAAGAAGTTTGTTTGTGAAGAGGAGCAGTACTTCCCCCTCTCTGGTGGTGGCAGGGTAGGGAAGTGGCAACCAAAGAGAGTTAATCAAACAAATCTCCATTGAATAAAGAAATCAAATGGAACAGGATAAGAACCGAGGGATACCTGAGTACTCTCCCAAAACAATGGTGTCAAAAGTCTGGGTCAGTGTTCCTTTTACAGAGGTGGGTGGTTGCTGATGTAAATTACTGCTGTTCTTGTTCTTTGCATAAATCCTCACCTCGTTCCCTCTGCTGGCTGGGGAGATCAAACTGAGTCATGATGGATATACAAGTGAAACGGCGCAGTTTCCCTTGCTCCCTAGTGGGTAGGAGGCTATTGTCCAGATGCTGGTCTGAACACGAGCAGATTGCTTCGCTCATGGTTCTTTAACAGCTGTCACCAACAGCCCTTCTTATCTCCTTTTTTAAGACATTCAAACATCAGCCAAAAGGTACTACTAGTTAAGTCTATCCAGATAGAAAACTGCAGTAACTCATCGACGTTTTTTTGGGGTACAAGAAGACCAAACGCGTGCCACATCCATGCCTTGGAAGCCATGTAGTAGCATTACAATAGCAACAGGCTTGTGCTAATAGCAAGGAGCACTCTAAAAACCCAAGTCCAACAGTGTAATCTTTGCAACGTTTGAGCACAAGAGAATAACTGTGATAGAGGAAAGCAACAAAATAATGTTCATAAAACTACTGAACTTATAGCCTAACTCAAACATAATCCATCTGCTAACTTTAATGGTGTTAAGGACTCTGTGGAAATAAGTACTGTGTATTCTGGTAATTAAAGATCACCTCTGGAGTATTTCCAAGAGAAAGAATTAAAACTATAATGACAGACATAAGCATGGCAATCTTCTTTGGTTTTCTGAGTTATATTATGTTCTTATCATCATAATAAAAATTATTTTCCCAGTCTCTCTGACTTAAAATAAATACTTTACTATCCATATCACTATTAGGTAACAGATATATTAGCAATGGTCAATTCATTGTACATAAACTCATTGAGAGAACATTTAAATGTTCCCTTGAGTCAGGATAATTCTGAGTGATGCACTGATTTATTGCAGCTTGCCTACAAGTTTGCATTCAGCAATTGTGCAATAGGTTTCACTCTCAAAAACTAGGAACCTCAAGGAATGATACCCGCTTTAAACTCTGAACTTTCTGGAACAAGGGAGTAAAAATAATTCAGCTTCATTTTGGACTGTGGCAATTTATAAATGTCAAGTTATAGAGTATATTTTTGGAGCTATTAAATTTGATAATAACTTGCTCGGAAACAGCAAAGGAAATAGTTTCACCTAATTAAATTATTTTCTAGCAGGATCTCTGGAATATCTTCAAAGGGCATGTGAACAAATTATTGGAAAATGGAATAGCCTTCCTGATTTCATGTGTGTTGAGTTGTTAACGATTACATTAAAAAAGAAAGTGATTCATAACAAGCTTTTGAGGCAAAAGTGAATTCTTAAAATGAGAGAATTTTATCTTTCACATAATACAGGTCAGAGGACTTTTTTATGTGGTTCTTGCATTATTGGGATTGTGTTTTTCAACAGCCATATGCAAGTTAGAAAAAGACTGCATATTGCTTTAAAGATGTCAACACTAAGCACTCTTAAACAATGTGGAATGGACATTCCCCCTTCATACACTGAGCCACAAAACTGTCTTATAAAGCCACATCCAGACAAGAGCTTTGCAGGAAAATAGTATCATTTTCTTGTTTGATACAGAGAAATACATGTTTCCTACCATCTCTTTCCTCTTTCCAAACTACAGATCCTGTAGTCATACAAAACCTTGACATTGAAAACACTTAGAATCGATCTATCTGTTTCTTCTAGAGGTTTCTCTGCATTTTTGCTTATGGAAAACTAGCCAACAGTATTCCATTAAATAAATATTTTTGGGAGATAGATTTTAGTTTAAAAAGAATGAGATGGATGAATCTTCCAAACCAAGAAATGCAAAATTGATACAGTTCTTTAGAGAGGGTATGTTGCACATTGCCAGTGTGTACTGAGAAACATACCTATGCCATCATACAGATCACTAACACTGCAAGCCTTTTAATCAGTGAGGATAAACTTCCTAAACAGATGTAAGGCAAAGCTGCCAAAGTCCATTCCTCAGAGATCCTTGGGTGGTCCCAAAATACCTTCATTAATATGCCTTGTTAACCTGCCAGAAACAAAGGTATCAGCTAATTTCATGAGGTTATTTCTGTCATGAAAGAGATGATGCTTCTAGGGAGGCTCCACAGAGTTGCTGACTAGGTCAAGATTATTCATACATTTCACTAGTGACTTGGAAGTTAAATCAGTGCTGGCAAAATCTGCAAGTAACACAAAGGGTATTACTTGAGGAAAAAGAAAAATGGGGGAAAGTCAGCCATGCTAATTTCCAGAGCCTGTGGCCCAGGCAAACAAAACAGAGGACTGAATCCTGAAAAGTAGTGACTAAGTAGGATTCAGGAATAAGCATACAAAGGCTACCATGGTCCTCACATAACAATGAAATTAGGGGCAATGTTAAAAGAGCTGATAGAATACTGTGACATTCACAGACAAAAAGGAAAAAGGACAGTAATAAATCAAGGAAAAATGAAGTATATGAGCTATCAGTGGAGTTTATCAAAAAGTAGACTAAGGTGGTTTGCTTATTGCCTATAAATCTGCTTCAAGAAAAAAACCCAAAACAACCAAGTACTAAAGAGCTCCTTAATCTGAGAAAGACAAAATAAGAAGCAATCCCTGAAAGCTTAATTTGGAAAACAAATAAACCGGAAATAGACAACAAGGGTATTCGTTTTTTTGAATAATGGGAGTAATACATGAAACCAGTGAAAAAGGGTGAATTGTGCAATTTTATTTACATCAGTTCTTATGTCTTACTGATAAGGTAATACTAAATAAATAATAAACTATCATACATTCATTTATTAATACGATACCTGATTGTCAACATGGGAAGATAGGAAGGGTACCAAAGATCATAAAATGTATGCATAACATATCCTGTGTAACATTTAAAATTATCAGTGGCTCCAGTAATTCTATGACTGTAAGATCAAAAATTCATGCTGGACAACAGCAGCTGGCTGACAAGCCAGAGGAACACAGTCTTTAACTAAGGTGTCTGGCCCCGGGATAAGACCTCAGTGACTTTGCCACAGTTGACATAACTCCTTGTTAATGAGGTACGTACCTTTAAGGAGCCAGACTGCCTGATTCTGACAACTGTCATCAAATGCATTTGCATCCAGTGTCTAAATCCAAGGGAACATAAATGCAATAGATGAATGTGGAAGCAGTCCAAAATGTAGGGAGCTCTTGGAAGGCAGATTACTGCGTCTACTCTGCTAAGTAAAATAATACCCAGGAGGAAAGCTGGGAGCAGATTCCCTGATTGTCCGTGTGACATAATTGTTACTTAGCTCCCAGGCTCTGTTTTGAAGAGATGCATTTAGCTCATTCTGAGACCTAACCAGGGAGTGGTTCAGAGGGAGGAATATTCCAAGGAGCTCCCTGCAAAGGCAATGTGAAAAGGTTGTGCCTGGTTTGGCTTCTTCTGCCCTGTACAATCTTTCAGCTCTATTCCCAAAGGTTTTTCATCCCCCAAATACCACTGCATGCATTCCTGCCATATTCTGGAGTGTGTAAGATACATCCTTTGTCTCATGTTACAAAAACATCCTCTAAGTCACCATTACTCACAACTAAAAGAAAAAAAGTTAAAAAAATTTAGGTGAGGAAAATGTGAAACAGACAGGTGAAGAGATTTTTTCATGTATAGTGATTTGGAAAAAAACAAACAAATAAATGTTCAGGTGCAAAATACAATCTTGTTCATAGAATCCTGAACTTAAGTCCAGGTAACTAAAATCTTTATTCTTAAGGTCTGTAGAGTGCTGAAAAGCAAGATGAATTATGCTAAAAAAATGGCAAGCTAAGAATGTTCTGCCTCTATGGGTTTAAAAAAAAAAAAAAAGATCCTAAAGGATTTGCTTCTATGAATGTTAAAAGAATTGTTTAAGAACCTAAGGGCTGTGGAATCTTTTTCCAAGACCCCAAAAGGTCAGTGTGGGAACTATGTAGAGTTGCTCACGCTTTTAGAGAGCAAGTATAGATGGCAAAAACCTTCCTGGCTCCAGGATAATCAAGAAGTATGACAGATGTCTATCCTGAATGTGTTCTAATACACTCCATATATCTCTTCGACCTTTAGTCTAGAGGGGAACATCCGGGACACAAATTGAATCAGATCTTTTCTGCTTATGCAACAGGAAACTGCTACTTTAGCTACATACATCCTACATTCTTAGAGTGGAAGGGTATATACTCAGCAAACTCCCTGCCACAGTCATTTGAAGCATAAAATATAAGCATAAGTACTTTAATACCTTTTGACTATTTTAGTTCAGCAACTTTAGTGCTTAAGAAAAAAGACTTGAACATATACAATATACAGCATTTTTGAATTTAAGCCAACTTGGAAGCTAAAGGTCTCATAGTATTAGCTCCATTCCATGTGTGTTTTTCCATGTATACTGTTTTGTATAAGGCATGAGTCAATTGTACAACTGTTACATGCATATTGTTTGATTTCTAATCTTTGTTGATTGTAAACACACCTGCTTTCATATAAATTAAAAAATGTTTTGATTGAAAACTCTCTCAAAGATTTCCATAAGCAATAATGAATCTGCAACATGGAAATGAAAGGAACAAAAGCTCGAAGAGTGGTATCTGGACGTTATAAAACATTTTAAAACTCAGCCACTCAGTGAAGAACAGATTATTATGCATACAATCATGCTCACAAGAGGAACAGCACTTAGAAAACAGATAAGAAAAAGGGACAGAGCAAAGACAGAGTCATAATACTCTTCACTATCTACGACAAACTATAAGCAATACAATAAGATGTGACAAAATTATCTAAATAGAGTAAGATAAGGAAGAGGCTGACGTGAAAAAACATTTTGACTGCTTGAATGCAACATATCATTAACTTTCATTCTAAAGAGTATCTGTCTCAGCCACTGACAGTGATTTTTAAAAAGAACTGCACTTTATATTTCTAGCCTTCATGAATATCATGCAGCAGCCAGTATACTGTCAAAATCAAAAAGCAAATCTCTGCATGGCTTACTTCCCAGGACCCTTCTTCTACTACTATTATCATTACCAACCACACAGAAGCTGTAAACAATTTGTACACATGCAGTATTTGCCCTGTGGGAACCTCCTTTAGCTGATTCAGGAATGACGTCAACAGTAATTTGATTTTCACTGCGAAATGTTGATTGTTCAACGTCCATGACAATTTGTCAAAGTACAAGGAAGGAAAGGGTACGGGAAGAGGAGGATGAAAATCAGAGACTCAGGCAAATATTAAAATGATGGATTAAGAGTTATATTGGAGTTTTTGGATAACCTATATTATCTGATGAGATTAAAACAATATAAAGCAAAAAAGTAATTACAAATATTTATATAAATAACTGCCAAAATTAGGAAGTCGCATTCTCCCATATCTGAATGGGAAAGATAAAGCTTACAACCATGGTATCATTTAAAACTAATTAACTAGGTAACTTGTGCAGACATCACTCTGTTGAAGATGGTGGCAAAAAGCTATTTGAAATTTTGTACTACTTGCATAGATATCCTTCTGAAATAACAGAAAAGTGATTAATGAGACAAAGCCTTGTATGTGGGAATTCTGATTAAAAAATAGGCATACTACATCTCAGGAGAAGCTGCTGGAAAGAGAGATGTTCCTCATTGAATTTTGCAGTTTTCAGTGACCAACAGATATGTTAATAAAATCCAGACCGTTAGTTACATAATTGCACACAATCTTTTGAAACATCCTATTATATTTGGAACTCTGTGACTTGACTTCGTCCTGCTTGTTTGTCTGATTTTCCTGCTTTACCTTGTCTTTTTGGTGGTAAACCATGTTTGCAAGATACCCGACAAACTGAAAATCAATGTACTTAATACCTTCAGTTTATCCATAAAATCAAATGTTAAACAGTAAAGGGGGAAATCCTATTGTGTGGTTTCATGATTGGTCTAAACAAATTTAAGTCCGTAACATCAGCCAAAGTGATGCTCCTGACTTTCTCACTGCGGCCCTTGGTTGAACAGTTTGATCTTCCTTGTGCTGACACTGTGGCTCATTTCACTGATAGACGAGCATAATAGGGAACTGTTGGTACTGGAAAGCAGCTCCACAACAAAAGACAGAAAAAACTTCTTCCCTCCCATTTTGTATTTCCTAATTCCCAGATCTGGCTCACCAGGCAGCGAGCGGGAGGGATGGGAATACTGGCTGGTGGTGAAAAGGTACTGAGTGGCACCCACCCTCAGAGTAGGAACACGTGGAGGTTAGTTTAAACCAATTGTGCAGCTGCAGCCTTTTTGACAAAGTTAAATATTATATTCCAGCTTTTTTCATCTTTTAGTCCTGGACTCCTCAAATCCAAAAATAGATTATTTTTTTTTTATAAAAAAGGAGAAAAACGGCTTGATTTTTCTGGGTGTTCTTTATAAAAAAGTACATTGGATTTGTTGGCTTGTTATTTCAAATAAATCAACCCATTCCTATCCATCTAAATAGACTAAAAACCTATTTACACTAGAAACATGGTATCCAAGTTCTAAAACGTCATTACAGGCTACAATACTTCGGTCGGTTTTCCCACTACTTTCTTTACTATATCTAACTTCTCTTTGGCATTTTTGTTTCTAATTTAAATTTGTTTCTGTAGATTGTGGAACTGAACTGCAGTAGTATCAAATTACTATGTGACAATCAAAAGTGAAACTGTCATATTTAATATTAGTGTATATTAAAAAGTAAAAAGTCAGCGAGTAAAAGCAACCATTAATATTATTTCCTGTTTCTAATGGCATTTTACAAAGGAAAATACTGTAAATTAATACGCTGTCTAAAAGCACAGTAGGCAAACAGAAAAACAACCTTTTATTTTTTTTTATTCCTTGCACTATTTGCACTGGCACAGAAAAAAAGTTTTTCTGGTGAACTGTTTCAACAAAGGCATTTTCCGTCATTCACTCTATGAATAGTAAAAACCTAATAATATGATTAGAACATCAAGCAAAGCTTTCATTGAGCTTACATATGATGGAGAGAGATCTGAAGCTCTAGGCAAATATATAACCAGGCATAAAAATTTTAATGGATGAAGAATCTTTAAAAAGGAAAAATATCTTGAAGTATTTAAATCAAAAGAGACTCTAATTTGTGAGTTGGCTTTGAACACATTAAAGCAGCGAAGAGGAGAATACATGTTTTGCTGCAAGGTTTTTGTTTCTCCTGCAACATTCAGTTTAAGTTAATTCAAACAACCGGAATTCTAAATTTGCATTGGGTGCATCAAATAGGTATCTAGGAGAACATTGTTGAAAACGGTGTCAGATGCTTTACTAAAGTCCAGGCAGACAAAATTCACAGCCTTTCCCTCAACCACGAGGTGAGTCACCTTGTCATAGTAGGAGATCAGGTTAGTGATCACATTCTGAGAATGGTTATGAAAAAACACGAAAACGTATTTTTCCAACTTGTTCTGAAAAAATGTTTGCCCATGGTCACAAATCAAAAAATCATTGCATTAAATATCTTTTTGATGTGGATTTTAAAAAATAAATCTGCATCAGAATTCTTTCAATACTGCTCGTAGTATTTTATCTTGGGACTGCCTTTCCTCCCCACAAGCCACTTCAGTCTGATAGGTCATGCACAAGGGATGAATAAGAAATGCATGATGGCTACATATGTGAAGAAAAAAACCAACTACTTGTAGAAAAACAGATTTCTAGCCCAACAGGTTTTTTTCACATTTTAATAACTGTAAAGGATTACTTCTCTCCAAGCATGATCAAACAAATTGCATTCAAGTGTAAAGCCACTTCATAGATAGGAAACACAAGTGTGGGCACCCAGTGAGCTGCTAACCAAGGTAACTCACGTGTAAAGCACCTCTTATGATGCATTAGATGTGTCAGCATATTTCCAGGCTAAGAATAGAGTGGAATAAGCCATTTGTTATTTTTTTCATGAAAAAGATCGGCATTCACATTGCACATTATTCATGCAACTAGAAAACTGCAATCTTACACGTTTTCAGTTTTACTGCTTTTCTTTGCCAAACTGACTGAAATCAATTAAGGTGACACATTATGAAAATCATTGCACATAACAAATTCATAACTTCTAGAGTAGAAGCAGCACTAATTGCTCGAAAGCTGTCTTAAACATTTATGAATTCCTGTAAAGTATGAAAAGAGTACAGCCTCTAGTTACAAAAAGACAATCATACAGCCAGCAAAGATGTGACTACAGTTCAGGCAGGTAATTCACAATGATCTCAAAAAACTCAGGTATTTTAATAATGTTACCTGCAGTAGCACAACGATCAGTTTGGGCTGGCATCCCAACAGGTACTCACATTCCCAGGTACAATGTGAGTTCATTCACTGAGTTCCTTGCTACCACAGCTGTACTCCAGGCACCCAGTTTAGGTATGCCCACAGCTAGCAGAGCCTGCATTGGTGCTACACCCCAAAAAAGTTTCAAAGGTTTCATAAAGACTGGAAAAAAAACACATTTGAAAATGCAAGAGTATTTGAACAATCTCTGGAAACTTGCTGATGAACTCAAAGAACTGTCCAAATCAGATGATACTTAATCTCCTACTCTCAGCTGATCTAACTGCATTAAAAGAAGTTAAAACCAGTACTTTTATACATATTCATTCCATTATTAGCAATTGCTGTAGCTTTCACTGGAATATTCTTCAATTGCAATTAGAAGAAGAAATTGTTCCCTTACTTTATGACCACCAAGTCTTCAAGTTCTATATTTAACACAAATCATTTGTCATGTTGTATAGTTGCAAATACTTTGCGTGCAGCTACAAATATCAGTGCATATGGTCAAAATATGCTGCTGCAAACAGTAGCAAAAGAAGGTCACAGCTCTTCAAAACCTGGCAGCTCTTGCAGATGAACAGTGAAAGTCTCACTGGGTACATTCAGAAGTTTTGAGACACTGTAGAACAAAAGGCAATTATCAGACCTGAAAAACTTGCAGAGACATAGTAACATGCAGAGGAGGTCTTGGCAGGACTCCTGGGTTTGCTAAGACAGCTTTAATTCCACAAATCTGCAGCCACTTTCCTGCATCCTCTCAGTATCAGCAGATGGGGATCTGCTGATACTGAGAGGATGCAGGAAAGTGGCTGCAGATTTGTGGAATCACAGAATCACAGAATGTCAGGGTTTGGAAGGAACCTCAAAAGACCATCTAGTCCAATCTCTACCAGAGCAGGATCACCTACAGTAGGTCACACAGGAATGCGTCCAGGCGGGTGTTGAATGTCTCCAAAGAAGGAGACTTCACAACCTCCCTGGGCAGCCTGTGCCAGTGCTCTGTCATCCTCACCGTGAAAAAGTTTTTTTCTAATGTTTTTGTGGAAACTCCTATGTTCCAGCTTGTACCCATTGCCCTTTGTCCTGCCATTGGACGTCGCCAAAAAGAGCCTGGCTCCGTCCTCCTGGCTGGCAGAAATACCACATGATATGGAGAATAAGCAGTCAGAAGACGCTGGAACTGAACATTAGACTTCCCTGCAATAGCAGGACAGTGTCCTACAGCAGAAGACTTTGGGAAAAATGTGTCCTCACCCTGAGATGATGTTGTTTCAGCCTCCCTGTCTCCTGGTTACCTTCTCCTGTTGAATCACCCTGGAATAGCCAGACAGACCAGGACACACCAGGAGGTGTGACAAACATTGCATGTACAGAGCTACAGAAGAACACTGGTTTCCTTAAGTTGTGCAGAACACAAGAATCCAGCAGAAGAAGAATGTCAGGGTTGTAAGATGTGGAGTACCTGGTAGTTTTACGTTATTCATGGCAGGGGAGGTTGCCCAAATGACTGAAAGTAAGAAAGAGGAAGAGGACTTGCCTGTGAAAGTTTTCCCCTTAAGATGTGATTCACACTGAGTAGCTTGACGACTCTAGACTGGCTATGGTAGTAGTAGCAATGTGCTACTGAAGGCTGAGGTCTTCGTATTTGTATTCATAATTTCAGCAAATGTTCAAAGGTTAACCCTGCCTAATCCTCCAAAGAGAAAAAATGGGGAAGAAGTGACAAAGGAGAATCTTGAAGCTTCCCATTCCCTTTTTGGGAGAAAGATGGTGAAAGAAACCAACAGTGGGATTCTACACTGTGTATGATAGGGTTGGTGGTTGCTTGAACCCATAGCTTAGAGTGACTAAAATATGCTACTCGCATTAGCGAGATAAAAGAAAAATTTAAACAGAGGGTTTTAATATTTAGGCTTATAGAACCTAAAAACTAACACACAGATAGATACCAAGAGCCAGTTCTCTCTGCCTGAGACTTTGATATTCTGATACGCAGCGCAAAGAATTTATTCAGCCTTTTGTTACCTGGATAATAAATAGTTTGTAACCCTATTTAAAAAAATCAACTCCTCAACTCTTTTCACTTACAAGGATACCACTTTTCTATTCTCTTGATGTTCTGAACAACTAAGATCAAGGTGGGAGACAGGTGGTAATTTTCCTGACAGGTGGCCACATTACACTGCATTTTCCCAGATACCCTCCCAAAATGCAAATACAATCTGTAAGTATACAACTGCCAAGAATATCTTCTTTTCTTTTCTCTTTGTGTACATACTGTTTCCTCTTCCTCGCTTCAGATAGGAACTAAAATAACACATAGTGACGCACATTTGGGCAATGAAATTTTAACTCTTCTTAAATTTGAGAAATATGCACACTGAATCTACTTATCCTGGGAATTTATATAGCATTTCTGCATGTAGCGAAACATCAAACAAATGCGTGTGTATGCCATCAGAGTGCTCAAAACCTGATTCCGAGAACGATTTCCATGTATGCTACATATGCCATTCAGTGGTTGTAGTATGTAATCTAAAACCTATGGATCAAGCCTCAGCAACTGTAAAGCATATGGGGAAAATAAGATAGTGGGAGGTACTTGAGTTATCCTTAACACATTGCAATGTTAGGTTGCAATTAGAGCAGCACAATCCAAGAGAGTAAGGAAATAAATCCTGAGTTCCTTATGATCTGGAATGCATGTGTAAGTATCATCAGAAACATGCACACAAGCTTTCAAGCTAAATGGCGTTGAATGAAACAGCTTGTGGTTGAAGTGCCAGCCTAGAAATCAAAGAATCCATGCTCTTTAACCATCTCTCATTATAGACTGGTTCAAATCACTTTATGACTCAGAGCCTCATCAGTTAAACTGTGATAGCTTTACCAATATTCATTTTAATTATTTTGATAATTAATGATTAAAGGTCTCCCTAAGAGATACTGCTTTTTCCCCCATTCTGTGTGGTTCCTATTTGTATCAGTATAGATTAAAAAATACTGATTGAGAACTGTACTATTTGAAAAAAGTGCAAACCTACAAATGCAAAATGGAAGCACTAAAACTAAATGAATTGCTTTTTCCATTACATGAAATGCTTCTGAAAAACCTTTAAAAACACCTGAGATGCAACCAAACTATGTGATTTCCACCGCTTTTCTTGGTGTTATACCCATAGGCATTGGTTAATAAGAGAGATTTTCTTATTTTTAAAAGTCCCTGGAAGTGAAAATTCACATTATGTAAAGGCTGTGTTACCTATTAAACACGATGGAACCAATATGGATGCCATTTTTCCTGCAAATGATAGATGGAAATATTTACAATGGAGATGCTATGACTACAAGAACAGTAGCTGGACTAACAGCCCATTCTTCTTTATGCAAATCCTATTTTTAATATAACTCTTTGCCGGTTATCATAAAAAGCAAATATATGCTCTTGTTTAAACATATACCTCGAGAAAAAATCAGTCAAGCTATGTGGAGGTGGAAAGTACAACATCCATCTGGAATAACCACATTCAAATCTGAAGAGTTACTCTAGACTTACACTAGTGTTCAGAGTATTAAGAGAGGTAAATAAAAAAAAAATAAATGCAAAATGTTTTGATCACATTGGAAATGGCAAGCTTACTAACAAGAATAACTATAACAAAACCTGATGAACCTCCTGGGTTACCAAGCCTAAAGGAAGCAATCAAACAAGAATATTAAAAAAAAAAAAAATTATTTAATTGATTCAGCTTTTAACAGAGTATATTGGCAAAAGATACCTTATGTACACTCTTTGTTTTGTGTGTTAGGTAATACTATTAGAGATGAGGATATCAGAAATATAGGTTCAGAAACCAGCAGTTAATGTCCTTACTAAATTATTAGTAGCCTTAGGTGATATTTATGTTATGTTTTGCAAGAAGCATAGGAGTGAAACAGAATGGGTGCTAGCAAGCCCCTGCCCCCGAACTGCACTGACAATAATACCTACTTTTAAAAGCTACTTGAGATTGTCTAGGAAATTACAAACCAGTAAGTCTTACACTGATACCCTGTAGAGGAATTTCTTGTGGAGCAGAGGTGCGGTATAACTTTAAAAGCGTGGACAACCCAGCTTAGGCCTAAACAGAGGCTCTGTCCTTGAAGCTGCCTTGGAACACAGGGAGGAGGAGGTTTTATCTGTTTTGTGAAGAGCCTTGCCAGGGGGAGAAAGGGGGGGGTGAGAGCCGCTTGCATAGTGGAATGGCACTACCCAATAAAACGCTGGCGTGTGTGAACCTGTAACTGACCAACTCTGTGAAGGGGCAGGCGCGGGGACACTGCTGAACTGTATATATTGAGCTGTCCGGAGCAATAAAGAAAGGGCGATCAGTAGCCATATTGGTGTGATGATTGTTATCTTGGCCGGCTCTCCGAAGGGACCCCTCTTCATCTGGCGCCCGAACAGGGACCCTCTATGGACGCTTAAATGCGGATTGCTTAAATGCGGGAAGACTCCGAAGCATCGGACGTGAGCCGATTTGGGAGCCGGAGAGCTGGAGGCAGGAGAGTTCCGAGTGTGACCAAAAGGGCACCGGAGACCAGAGCTTGAGCGGCCGATCAAGCCCCTGCCAAGGTAAGACCGCGATGGAAACGGACGCGGCAACTCGCCTCCTTAGTATACTCTCTAAGAGAGGAGAAAAAGTAAAGGAGCGAGACCTATTAGCCCCATGGGCTTGGAAACGGGAGAAAATGAACGACCCGCCATTAATCTTTAGTTCCACGGAATGGCGTGAAGTAGGAGACTTTTTGTGGGACTGTACTCTAGAGGGAGGAAAAGAAGGAAAGGAAGCGAAAGAACTAGGAACGGTTTGGAAAACCGTAATACGCACTCTAGAAATCATGCAAGCAGAAAAGAAAGTTGCTGCGGCAGCGATCGAAGCGTTGGGGGGAGGGCAGGAAAGGAAAAAGGCAAAGGAAGAAACTCCCTGCTCGTCCCGACTGGGTGGAAGGGAAAAAAAAAAAAAAAAAAAAAAAAAAAAAGGAGGGGGGGGAAGAAGGAAGATCAGGATGAACCCCTGAAAGAGATGCTGAACAAACTCGCTGAATTATCAACTAGACAGCAAGAAATAGAAGAAACCCTTAAACCAGTTCAGCTCCCCCATTACCATCAGCTCCCTCACTCAAGCCTGATTTTCAAGCTTGAACCATAAAGGATCCTTTGCAATAGCGATGGAGCGGTGTCATCAGAGACGCTATAACAGAGGGAGATTGGGAGGCAGCCAGTTCGATTGAGTGTCCTGTTATTATTAATAACGGACAAGGGACTTGAGAACCGCATGATCCTGCATGATGTGGCTGTGCAGCATCCTGTCACTTCAACAGCGCAGCAGCAACACGACCATGCACTGGGCCTGCCTGTTGAATCCCTTTGTTTCGCCCAGTGACGTGATGGGAACCTGAAGTACCGATTACCAACGACGACATGGGTTGGACTGGCAGAAAATGCTTACAGCTGATGGCAGAGCAATTATGGGAAAATGTGACTGTTCTCAGTGTTACCTGTTGTATTAATATGTATCCTCTTTGTGTGACTAACAATGAAGCTTATATTGGTTGTGTAATCAAAGCCACATAGTAGGTGTTAAGGTTTATGTACTAACCAGCAGAGTGATCTTTCTTTAGCTAAAAGCAAGGCAGGGAAACCAGCTGCCTTTTGCTTTGTTAGAAGTGTGTGATTAAGGATCAAAGTATGATTTAGGGTGATGGGTGTGAGAACTTTGACAGGATGAATTAAGAGTTTAGTTAAGGCATTTTTGGTTATTGCAGTTTTAATTGTTATAGGCTTACTTATGTTTAGTTGTTTGAGAAATATAATCAAGAAAATGATAAGCAAGCTAGCGGATGAAGCCTGGGTTGTCCAAAAAGAAAAAGGGGGATATGTAGAGGAATTTCTTGTGGAGCAGAGGTGCGGTATAACTTTAAAAGCGTGGACAACCCAGCTTAGGCCTAAACAGAGGCTCTGTCCTTGAAGCTGCCTTGGAACACAGGGAGGAGGAGGTTTTATCTGTTTTGTGAAGAGCCTTGCCAGGGGGAGAAAGGGGGGGGTGAGAGCCGCTTGCATAGTGGAATGGCACTACCCAATAAAACGCTGGCGTGTGTGAACCTGTAACTGACCAACTCTGTGAAGGGGCAGGCGCGGGGACACTGCTGAACTGTATATATTGAGCTGTCCGGAGCAATAAAGAAAGGGCGATCTGTAGCCATATTGGTGTGATGATTGTTATCTTGGCCGGCTCTCCGAAGGGACCCCTCTTCAATACCCTGCAAATACCTTTAGATTAAAATAAAAAATATAACGATAAGGAATTTAGTTTAATCATTATTCCCTAAAAAATAGCAATAATTCCTCCCAAAAAATGTCATTTGATATTGATCTCTTGGTAATGTTTGACCTTCTAAAAGGTCATGAAACTGGACAACAATTTCCACAGTTGTCAAAAGGCTGCAGATAGTGTCCTTACAATGCAGAAACTGAAGAGACACAGAAGGAGAGAAAATACCTCCATTGATTAAGAATTATGGAAGGAAAATAATGGTATGATTAACTGTTAAGAAACTGAAGAAAATAATTCTAAAAGACTTCAAAAATTCCCAGTAGGATCTTCAAGAAATTGAAAGGCATTTAAAAAATGGATGGGAGATAGGGGAGCACAGTCCACTTCCAATATTGATTTTGACATTCTGAAGACAGTGTCACCAAAAGCAATGGCACCTAATCTGAGGTCACAATATTCCAGTGTACATCTGATAAAGTTTGCTGTACTTCTTAATCTGTCAAAGACCTAAAGAGTTAAACATGTGACAAAGTGATTTGGTTTAGCAAGTTTATAGAGGATCTTTAAACAGACCTAAACAAACTTGGTGAAAAAGCAAGATGATGGCCATGTGCAAAGTTGACAAATTCAACATAATTTCTACTAGAAGAAAGTTTAGTTGCTTATGCAAGTCAGGGGAATCTAAATTTACAGCAGGAATTCTAGGAAGAGATCTATGGAACCCTATGACTAACTATAGATGGACTGTTGCTAAATAGTTTTTGTGGAAAAAAAAAAAAAGCTCCATGAGAGATCCTATATTCTTATGAGCTTGAATCTGACGTGAAGATTTGCAGGTCAATTTTTCTTTAAAAGATAACTTTACAAGATTCTGTTGATAAAAATATCCTGCCTAAATTTCCAGAATCATGTCTGAATAACAACTGCAATGAGCAGTGACAACAAGGCTCCAGGGCATACGTACTAAGATTATATAACCATAGACTGACTAGAAACGAAAAAAAAAAAAGACAGCATCATGGACAGTGTAAAAATACTCACTTAAAGAGCACTTGATAGTGTTGCAGTTGGTCAAATTGTTGGTCGATAAATTAGAAATTTTCTAAATATTCCTGTAAGAAAGTTTGTAAATACACCTGAAAACTTTTCCTATTTTTTTAAATGAAAGATGTTTGCATGAGTCTGCTGCTCCCAAAAGGCTCTGCTGATTTTTCAAGCAGCTTGAAAATACTTAGTGTCAAATACTCAAACTATCTAGTTTATGTAAGCTTTTTCTGGTATCCCTGATACTTAATTATTTCACAAGCAGCAACATGGGCAGATTAAATTTGATCTGCTATGTCTTTGATACCAGGCTTAACTTCTTTCATAATAAGCATTCATAGCTTCATGGCATACTGACAGAATTTCCTTTTTAATAATTTCTGGAACTATAGACAATATTAGTTCTTTCTACTCCCTACTAAAGGAGAAAGCAAAAAAGAGAAATATTGAATTGAAACTTGGACTCTAAAGATATAACCAACTATAGTTTTAACTAGGAATATAAAGCTGCTAATTAAAAGGCAGATAAACTGATGGATTTAAGATGTTTGGCTATTTCTAATTCAGATTTTATTTGAGAGATACTTTATACAAGCTGTTTCTTAAGTTCTGCTCATTTTACATAACAATCCAGTATTTGGACTCACGTACATTTAAGTACATTTAAATCAATAAAGTAAGTTAAGTTCACTAGTCCAAGTAGGTTTATTAGTGCAAAACTAACTCTAGTTCTTAGAGAATTATTTACTGTATGATCACACTTAAGTATTAAAGGAATGTTAAAGATTGTATATTAAAGCCAAGAATTCAGAAATGTTATTAACTGCAAGAGTTAGATTTGCATGTACAACCTTGATTTGCTATTCCATTGTGTATTAATTACAATCATGATGCCAACATCATATCACAGAGTCCAGAACTGCAATATATTTACGCTGGGTTGAAGCTCTAAACCACAAGGTAACAGTCTTTCACTGCCTGTCCTCTGTCAAAACCTTGTAAAACTAAGAGCAGATGATCACACACAGGTGAAGTTTAAATATAGGAAATATCAGAAGCAAGGACAGATAACATATCCTTATTTAACTACTGGTTTCTTATTTTTGCAAACTCAGAGATCTGTTTATACAGGTCTAAAGCATGAACCTCATCTAATTGCTCTTAAAGACAAATCAATAGCCAGACAATCATTAGGCACCAGTGGAAGTCTTGTTTTTGGACAACAGAGATAACATCAAGCACATAGACTGTGAATGGTCTTCCTGACAATCTTCATTATTCACAAAACACAGTATCACAGAGTGTCAGGGGTTGGAAGGGACCTCAAAAGATCATCTAGTCCAGCCCCCCTGCCAGAGCAGGATCACTTAGATTGGGTCATACAGGAACGCGTCCAGGCGGGTTTTGGAATTCTCCAGAGAAGAAGACTCCACAACCTCCCTGAGCAGCCTGTTCCAGTGCTCTGTCACCTTCATGGTGAAGTTTTTCCTAATGTTTTTGTGGAACCTCCTATGTTCCAGCTTTAACCCATTGCCCCTTGTCCTATCATTGGACATCACTGAAAAGAGCCTGGCTCCATCCTCCTGACACTCCCCCTTGACATACTTAAAACATTAATAAGGTCACTTTTCAGTCTCCTTCAAGCTAAAGAGACCCAGCTTCTTCAGCCTTTCTCATAAGGGAGATGTTCCATGCCCTTAATCATCTTTGTGGCTCTGCGCTGGACTTTCTCAAGCAGTTCCCTGTCCTTTTTGAACTGAGGAGCCCGGAACTGGATAATAGAATCCCGAAGTGGCCTCCCGAAGGGCAGAGTAGAGGGGGAGGAGGACATCTCTTGACCTACTTGCTACTCCGCTTCTAATACACCCCAGGATGCCATTGGCCTTCTTGGCCATGAGGGCACATTGCTGGCTCATGGCCATCCTGCTGTCCACTAGAACCCCCAGGTCCCGTTCTCCTACGCTACTCTCCAGCAGTTCAGTCCCCAACCTATACTGGCACATGAGGTTATTCTTTCGCAGGTGCAAAACTCTACACTCGCCCTTGTTGAACTTCATAAGATTTCTCCCCACCCAGCTCTCCAGCCTGTCAAGGTCTCTCTGAATGGCTGCACAGCCTTCTGGTGTGTCAACCACTCCTCCCAGTTTCGTGTCATCAACAAACTTGCTGACAACACTCTCTAATCCCTCATCCAGGTTGTTGACGAATATATTAGATGGAACTGGTACCAGCACTGACCCCTGAGGGACTCCACTAGATACAGGGCTCCAACTAGATTCTGTCCCATTGACCACAACTCTCTGACTTCTTTCCTTCAACCAGTTCACCATCCACCTCACTACCTGATCATCTAGACCACACCTCCTCAGTTTAGCTATGAGGATGGTGTGGGAGATGGCGTGAAATTCTTTACTGAAATCCAGATAAACCATGTCCACTGCACTGCCACTATCTATCCACCTGGTTATATCCTTGTAAAAGGCCATCAGGTTGGTCAAACATGACTTTCTCTTGGTAAAACCATGTTGACTGCTCCTAATGACCCTCTTATCCTTGATGTGCCCAGAGACAGCACCAAGGATAAGTTGTTCCATCATCTTTCTAGGGATGGAAGTGAGGTTGACCGGTCTGTAGTTAGTTGGGTCCTCCTTCCTGCCTTTTTTGAAGATTGGAGTGACATTCGCTTTCCTCCAGTCCTCAGGCACCTCTCCTGTTGCCCACGACTTACCAAAGATGATGGAGAGTGGCCTAGCAATGGCTTCCACCAGCTCCCTCAGCACCCATGGGTGCATCCCATCAGGGCCCATGGATTTATGGATGTTCAGATTTCTTAACTGATCCCTATTCCAGTCCTCATCAACCAAGGCAAACTCCTCCTTTATCCTGACTTCCTCTGGGGCCTCAGGGGTCTGGGGCTCCTGAGGACAGTCGCCAGCAGTAGAGACAGAGGGAAAGAAGGCATTCAGTAACTCTGCTTTCTCTGAATCCTCTCTTACCAGAGCACCCACCTCATTCAGTAGTGGGCCTACATTGCCTCTAGTGTTAGTTTTATCTGCAATATATTTAAAGAAGCCCTTTCTTTTGTCCTTGACCTCCCTTGCAAGGTTTAATTCCAAGGAGGTCTTAGCTTTCCTAATTGCTTCCCTACATCCTCTGATAACCCAAGTGGCCAGCCTCTCCTTCCATGATCTATAGACTCTCTTCTTCCACTTGAGTTTGTCCAGCAGTTCTCTGGTCGACCGTGTGGGTCTCCTGGCTCTCTTTCTTGATTTCCTACCTGTTGGGATACACTAATCTTGAGCTTGGAGGAAGTTGTCATTGAATATTAACCAACTATCTTGGGCCCCTTTACCTTCTAGTACACTGTCTCATAGGATTTCCCCTAGAAATTGCTTGAAAAGGCCAAAGTTTGCCCTGTTGAAGTCCAGGGCTGAGATTCTGCTTGGTATTCTGCTTCTACCACCCAAGATCCTGAACTCCACCATCTCACGGTTGCTGCAGCCAAGGCTGCCCTCAACCTTCACAGCTTCAACCAGACCCTCCTTGTTGGTGAGTATAAGATCCAGCAGTGCCCCTCTCCTGGTCAGTTCATCCACCATTTGCATCAAGAAGTTATCACTGATGCACTGGAGCAACCTCCTGGACTGAGGATGTCTGGCTGTGTAGACCTTCTAGCAAATATCTGGGTAGTTGAAATCCCCCATGAGAACCAGGGCCTGTGATTGAGAGGCTGCTATCAGCTGCCTGTAGAAGGCCTCATCAACTTCCTCCTCCTGATCAGGTGGTCTGTAATAGACGCCCACCTCAAGTATCACCCATGCTAGCCTGCCCCTTCATTCTCACCGACAAACTCTCAACTTGCCCCTCATTCTCCACTGGACAGGACTCGATACATTCCAGTTGCTCTCTCACGTAAAGAGCAACTCCACCACCTCACCTTGTTGGCCTATCTTTCCTAAAAAGGAGAGAGCTATCCATGACCACATTCCAGTCACGTGAGCTGTCCCACCATGTCTCTGTAGTTGCCACCAGGTCAGAACCGCTTGACTGCACGCAGATTTCTAACTCCTCCTGTTTGCTGCCCATGCTGTGTGCGTTCACATAGTGGCTGACAGCCCAGCTGTCAGCCATGTCACCTTCTTGTTTGAACATGCCTTAATCCCCTTGAGGTGTTCTGTGGATGTTTCCCTGTTGGCTCCTACTACCTCAGGAGCCCCTGGTTCATCTCTGTAAGAGTTTAACTGTGCTGTCATGTCCTCAGCTCGCCACGGAGTAACTGGTTGAAGGCCTTTAGTAGCACTCTGTCCCTCTAACACTGGTGTGTCATCTCACAGCTTGTCACAAACAAGCCTGATATTGTTATCTCCCTCCCCTTTTGCAGCTATTTTAAAGCTCTGTTGATTGGCCCTGAAATCTCTTGGGCAAAGACCCTCTTCCCTCTTTGGGAAGGGTGACTCTCATTTGAGGCTAGCAAGCCTGGTGCTGCATAGGCCATCCCATTGTTGAAGAACCTTAGTTGTGGTGGTGACACCAACCATGGAGACACGTTAATAGACTGGATTTTCCTGAATCTCCCAGTGTCACTGCCCACAACTGGAAGGAGAGATGAAAATATAACCTGTGTCCCAGATTCCCTCACTGACCATCCCAGGGCCCCGAAGTCCCTTTTAATGGCTCTTGGACTACCAGTTGCAGTTTCATCTCCACCTACATGAAAGACCACTAAAGGGTAATAGTCTGAGGACCTTACCAGGCTAGGAAGTTTCCTAGTTTCACCCGTCCTGTTAGAAACTACACCACCCTACTGGAACTGGTGGAAGAGGGCTTTTATTATTTCTCAGATGCCAACTTTCAGGATTCTAATCTAAACTAGGTAAGTAGAAGAGATCTTCAAACTATTCACTACCCATGGAATAAGTGGCAGCAGTTTTGGTAGCTTTTCCCCTCATGAATAAATTTAGTTGTACCTGATATTCCTCTAGTAACATCAGGAAAACTTTCAGTCTCTCTCATAAATTTCAAACATGCCAGGGGAAACAGAACAGACACTTTTATTCCTCTGCTTTGGGACCAGAGAAGCAACTAGACTATTTCAGGAAACTACCAAAATTTCCTTTTTTCCTGCTCGTGGTATAACATCAGTGTCACAGGACAGAGGATGGAAAAACAAATACAAAGAATGCAGTAGTTCAAAGGGGTTGCATTTCATTCTTTCATCTTCGTTTCCTCTAAGTGGAATGTTTGTGCTTCTTCCCTTCTCTACAGCATGCAGCATGGCAAAATAGAAAAGGACCCTGGTACAGCTCTTCCTCATCAGGCTCAGAAGCATAAGGTTGGCAAAAACCCTGACAATAACAGAAGCAAATTTGAAGATGTGTGGTGACAGAACTGATGCATGACTAATGGAGAATGAATGAACTGGACATGCAGACCTAGTTGTACTGTAGTTCTGTTAACTCTATGTTTCAAGTTTCATTGGTTTGGGTAGAAAATTAGAACGAAAACACTTAATATAATGTCTCTTACTATCTGTGAAGCCCTGGAAATGTCTATAGTGAGCTAAAATAGGCAAGCCCTGGTACTGGCTAGCTAAAATAGGCAACTAAGGTACAACATTCTACCTGCCTGCTCAAAATTAAATTAACTAATGTATTTAAGTCAGGAGAGAATAATGCTTCTAAACAAAATTAGTAAGGACTCTTAGTGTTTTTCTGTGTTCTGTTATAGCATAGGTGGTATCCTATTTCTAGGAAGCATCATTTATGTTCCTCTAAAAATGACTGAAACAACTAGAAGATGTCTCAAGTCCTTAAGTTGTTCATCAGCCCTGAAAATTACAGTTTTCTTATTGCAGATATCAATGTCACTGTGATTTAATTTACTCTTAAAAGAAATTGCAAAAGCTTCTTTGTTGTAGTAAAAACTGTCTGCTTAATGAAGTGATTGTTCTACTTTGAAGTACAAAAGAATGATCTCAATTAAAACTGAAGAAACCTATAAAAATGAAACACTTTTTCATTGATATTTCCTTTCATTTGAGAGTTGAAATGCTGTCAACCCTAAGCTACAAAATTTACGAGCACAGAAGAGACACTCTTAGGGATGATCCAGGAGGGTTTGTTTCTCCTGTTGTTGCAGAAAAGACTGGAGTTTCTAGCTTTGTTTTCTATTTAGCTAGGACATTGTCCTACTTGAGGAGGTTGGCAACTTGAAAAGCTTACAGCCTGGACGATGGCTTTCATTTAGGTGAGTTATGTTTAAACTAATTTTATGTCCATTTTTATATGAAATTTTATTTTACTTGACAAATATGTGTTCATTATGGCTATTCATTCAATTCATACATACCACACAGTGTGAAGGCATGATCAAAAAGCACAGGATAATTCACAGATCATAGAATCATAGGACATTTTTGGCTGAAAGAGATCTTCAAGATTATTGAGTCTGACCTTTGTCTTAGCCCTATCGACACCACTAAACCATGTCCCTCAGCACAACATCCACCCATCTCTTAAACACCTCCAGGGATGGCAACTCAACCACCTCCCTGGGCAGCCTGTTCCAATGCCTGACAACCCTCTCAGTAAAGAAATTCTTCCTCATATCCAACCTGAACCTCCCCTGGTGCAACTTAAGGCCATTTCCCCTTGTCCTATCCCTCGCTACTAGGGAGAACAGACCAACCCCCACCTCGCTTCAACCTCCTGTCAGGTAGTTGTAGAGAGCAAAAAGGTCTCCCCTCAGTCTCCTCTTCTCTAGGCTAAACAGTCCCAGATCCCTCAGCCTTTCCTAATACAGCACACACTCCAAATCCTTTACCAGCTTGGTAGCCCGCCTCTGTACCCTCTCCAGCACCTCAATGTCCCTCCTGTAGTGAGGGGCCCAAAACTGGACACAGTACTCAAGGTGCGGCCTCACCAGTGCCCAGTACAGGGGCATGATCACCTCCTGCTCCTGTTGACAACACCATTCCTGACACAGGCCAGGATGCCATTGGCCTTCTTGGCCACCTGGGCACACTGCTGGCTCATGTTCAGCCGTCTGTCCATCAACACCCCGAGGTCCCTCTCTGCCTGGCAGCTCTCCAGCCACTTCTCCCCAAGCCTGTGGCGCTGCTGGTGGTTGTTGTGGTGCAGGACCTGGCATTTGGCCTTATTGAAACTCATGTGATTGGTCTTGGCCCAGCGATCCAGCCTGTCTAGATCCCTCTGGAGAGCCTCCCTACCCTCAAGCAGATCGACACTTCCACCCATCTTGGTGTAATCTGCAAACTTACTGAGGGTGCCCTCTGTCCCCTCGTCCAAATCATTGATGAAGATATTAAATAGGAGTGGTCCCAGTAATGAGCCCTGGGGGACACCACTCGTGACAGGCTGCCAGCTGGATTTAACTCCATTGACCACAACTCTTTGGACTTGGCCATCTAGCCAGTTTCTCACCCAGCAAAGCTTATACCCATCCAAGTCAAGAGCAGTCGGTGTCTCTAGGAGAGTGCTGTGGGCAACAGTGTCAAATGCTCAAGGTAGACAACATCCACAGCCTCTCTTTCATCCAACAAGTAGGTCACCCTGTCATAGAAGGAGATCAGGTTTGTTAAACAGGACCTGCCCTTCACAAACCCATGCTGACTGGGCCTGATCACCTGGTTGTCCTGCATGTGCTGCACAGTGGAACTCAGGATGATCTGCTCCATCAGCTTCCCTGGCACTGAAGTCAAACTGACAGGCCTGTAATTTCCCAGATAATCCTTCTGCCCCTTCTTATAGATGTTTATAACAGTGTTCATCACTGTTGTGAATGTATTTAAGGACCTTTTCTATAGCTCTGGAAAATATAATTCTGGTATTCTTAAGCTTAAAAGAATTTTACAACTATGCATTATATTTTACAAGACTTCTCAACACTGGTAGATACTTTTCCATTTTACAGATAAGAACAGAAGGAACCAAGATAAAAGCTCTCTTTATTAAAGGCCAAAGGATTTGAAAAGGCAAGTTTCAGGCATAGAGAGGTTTTCACCTGTGATGGAGAAGTCTTACATTCCAGTCCATACTATAATCTGTGTATGTGATCCAATGATCTATTAATATAAAATAAATACATTCACCAAACACAATAGTTATGGGCCCAGACAGGCAGTTCTGAATTTAAGAACTACTTTGAAGTTACCAAATCTGTCAGTCACCATTTGATCTTCTAGTGTAAACTATAATTTTATGAAAAGCTTGTGTAAAACAAACACATGAATCATAGAATCATAGAACAGTTCAGGTTGGAAAAGACCCTTGGGATCGTCAAGTCCAACCATTAACCCTACACTACAACCATTAACCCTACACTACAAGTTCACCCCTAAGCCATATCACCCAACACCACATCTAAGCGACACTTAAACACATCCAGGGATGGTGACTCAACCACCTCCCTAGGCAGTCTGTTCCAGTGTCTTACCTTGCCTTAAACTTGCCCTGCTGCAACTTGAAACCATTCCCCCTGGTTCTGTCCCTAATGACCTGTGAGAAGAGACCAGCACCAACCTCTCTACAATGTCCTTTCAAGTAATTGTAGAGCATGATGAGGTCCCCCCTCAGCCTCCTCGTCCTTAAACTGAACAGTCCCAGCTCCCTCAATCGCTCCTCGTAACGTCTGTTCTCCAGGCCCTTCATCAGCTTTGTTGCCCTTTTCTGCACTCGCTCCAGCACCTCAATATCCCTCTTATACTGAGGTGCCCAAAACTGAACACAATACTCAAGGTGTGAACACAATACTCAAGGTGAAGCTATTATGAACTAGATATTCAATCTATCTTGCTAAGATAACATGATCTACAAAAATGGGAATAACTTTAGATGTCAGAATTATTGCAGCTAATAAGTGTTAAAAACAAAATTTATAGATGGTTCTTGAGCATGGACTGAAGTCCAAGATTCCCACTTAAAATTATGTGACTACATCGCTAACCTATAAAACTACAATTGTGCTTAGTTTTCCTGCAAAGTGGAACACTTTAAGGTGAAAAATACTTCACAGGTATATATGGTCTGGTAGTAAAAATGTTGTTGTGTGTAATAGGATGTGTGCATTTAAAATTTTTGCTGAAAAAAATGAACTGACAGTCCCATATCAAGTCAGTACATCCACAGTACAAGTCTTGGATGCAGGATGGGCACACGCTCTTTGAAATAGCATCCCCCAACTTAGGCTGATCTTGCATACTTGCTCTGATAAGGTCTGCCAGGTCTTAATTCTTTAATGGAGGTTATCTAGTTCATTAATTACATTAGTGCTCTATCATGAGGCTGATGCTGAGCTCCTTGACCTTCTTGAAACAATGGCACCTGTGGACATTTACACAAACAGCACTTAAAGCAACTGAAGAGGCTGAGCATTTCCCAGGTTAGAAAACTGAGCAGAGATGTTCAGAAGCTCAGCTTCAGCTTCAGATGTCTGACTTGCAGTTAAATCTCACTTAGGCACTCCAGTGAGGTTTTTGGTGCTGCAGATTTCAATGGTCTTAGGTCTTAAGACTTCACTTTCTATTATCTCCATATAGTGGTTTTATAAAAGTCCCTCCCTTAACATTTTAAGTTCTCCATGTAAGCAGACGTATTGCTAAGAGTGTACACTCATATCTCTCAAGTGCTCACATGATTTCTTAACAAAACTCTCATGCATAACAGGGATGATTTGGTCCTTTCAGGGAGTAAATAAACAAAATCCCTCACACCTTGAATGGAAGATAAACAGTCCTCAGTAAGCTGAAATCAGAGAACAAACAAGTAGTCTATAACATCAGAATCATGCAAAGAAAATACTCTGTAGTCTTTATGAATAAGTAACATGAGAAATTGCTCAAACCTCATAAAGAGCAAGGAAGAAAAGGACAAAATGAAAATGCAAAAGAATCTTAAATTTGTCAAATGATTTTGGCTTGAAAATATTGGGGCAAAATGTTGACATGTACAACTTAAAATTTGTTAGAAGTTTAGTGGCTCAATTCATACCAGTTGGATAACTCTCTAAATCTGGGAAAGATAGACAGTGCTACTTATGCCCTGTTTATGTACTGGTGGTTAGGTTACTCTCCACAGTGGAATAAGACATAGGTAAAGAATCTCTTCCCTGTATCACACAGAAGTTACTCCTGTCTTCCAGGGGCCTCTTATCAATATACTACCAGGAAATAAACATTACTTTGCTTGGTTGATTTCATGAATGACACCTAAACACTTCTCATTCTAGCACTTACTTCAATTCCTGCTTAAAAATGGCCAAATTCAAAGTGAAGTTTTAATTCAATTTTTATCTATGAGACTGTATTCTTGGGTTATGTCTCTCTCATGAATTCAGTTAGTAAGATAAAATGAATTTGCATTAAAACTGCAAATAATCTACTGATTAGAGTATATGACATCTGTAGAAGAATATAGGATGCTTCCCCTAACAAAATCACATATTTTAAATCAAGTTCCTCAACACATGAAGTATTGATGTATCTTGTCAGCCACTCCTTAGCTCTAAGCATCTCAATTTAAGTGAAATCTCTCAAATCCTACAAATTAAGATTAATAAAACTGCTGTGAAAAAAAAGTACTACTGCTACAATCTAGCAGGAGCTGGGGCAAATATCTGCCCACATCTGAAATTAAGAAATTATTTGAACCTGTGAAGTTACATGGTGCAAATCATAAGGAAAAAATACAATTAAAGGTAATTATTTCAAAAGACTAAGTTGTTAAGTCATAGACTAAGTTGTTTAACCATAGGCTTCAAGAGACTACATAGTTGAGTGAAGTTATTAATGTGCATGTCTACTACATGAATTTACTCAAATGTTAATATACTTTTACCACACATCACATTGATTCATCTTATAATAAAAGCACAGTACATTTGAATTTGGTGTCTCAGATGTGTAATTCAGCCAATCCTTATTATTTACTGGAGCAACTGAAACATTAATATCACAGAATCACAGAATGTTAGGGATTGGAAAGGACCTCGAAAGATCATATCACAGAGCTGTCAATTTTGTGTTGTAGAAAATACAGCTAAATAACAAAACAGAAAATCAAATTCCTTCAAAAAAATCTTAGCATTTAAAATACACCTGCTGTAGCTGCTTAAAATCTAGCAGTGGCATTGGTGATTAGGGCTTGGAGCAATCATAAGAAAATCCCAGAAATCAACCACAGTACAAAAGAATCAAATTCCAGTATTTCCTTCTTATGTTATCTGTGAGCATTTTTAGTGCTAATGTTGAATAGCAGCATGTAAATGTACCCAGAGACTTGCTAATATTTATTTAGCAAAATTAAAAAAAAAACCCACCAAAAAACAGATACCTGGAAAGCACAGTTATTATCAATACTTGGAAGATTGTGAAATCATGTTTCTGCTAAAGTCAGCAGTTTTACAATGAAAGCATGTTATGACCACTAGATTTCCAGTCATCATTGTCTGAAAAAATGCAACTGTTCAAACAAACAGTACTGCAGAATTTTCAAGACATGTACTGAGTCTGGTTGGGATAGAGCTTTGAAACACCATGGCAGCCAGGCAAAGCCCCTGGTTACCAGAAAAAGGGAGACATTGCACCCATTTTTAAAAAGTGTACAAAGGAGGACCCCAGGAACTACCGACCTGTCAGCCTCACCTGTGTGCCTGGGAAGATCATGGAACAGATCCCCCTAGAAGCTTTTCTAAGACACAGGGAGGTGATTCAAGGCAGCCAGCATGGTTCAGCAAGGTCAAGTCCTGTCTGACCAAACTGCTGGCCTTCTATGACGGAGTGACTACATCAGTGGATATAGGAAGAGCAATGAATGTGTTGTCTGTCTGGGCTGCTGTAAGGCCTTTGACATGGTCCCCCACAATGTCCTTCTCTCTAATTTGGCAACATACGGATTTGATGGCTGTCCAGTGGATTGGTTGGATGGTTGCATCCAGAGGGTAGTAGTCAATGGTTCGATGTCCAGATGCAGACTGGTGACAAGTGGTGTTCCCCAGGGGTTAGTACTCAGACCAATGCTGTAAATACCTCCATCAACGACCTAGACACTGGGACTGAGTGCACCCTCAGCAAGTTTGCAGACGACATCAAGCCGAGTGGTGCAGCTGACACATCTGAGGGATGGGATGTCATCCAGAAGGATCTGGACCGGCTTGAGGAGCAGGCCTGTGTTAACCTCAAGACGCTTGACAAGGCCAAGTGCAAGGTCCTGCATCTGGGTCGGGGCAACCCCCAGTATCAATAGCAGATGAAGGATGAAGGGATTGAGAGCAGCCCTGCAGATAAGGACTTTGGGGTACTGGTGGATGAAAAGCTGGACATGAGTCAACAATGTACACACACAGCCCAGAAAGCCAACTGTATCCTGGGCTGCATCAAAAGATGTGTGGCCAGAAGGTTAAGGAAGGAGATTCTCTCCCTCTACTCTGCTCTCATGAGAACCTGCCTGGAGTACTCCATCTGTCTCTAGAGCCCTCAACACAAGAAGGACATGGCCCTGTTGGAGTGGGTCCAGAGGAGGGCCACAAAAATGATCAGAGGGCTGGAGCATCTCTCCTCTGAGGACAGGCTGAGCGAGTTGGGGACCCTGGAGAAGAGAAGGCTGCAGGGAGGCTTTCATATAGAAGCTTTCCAGTACTTAAAGGGGGCTTATAAGAACGATGGGACAAACTTTTTAGCAGGGCCTGTTGTGATAGAACAAGGTGTAATGCTTTTAAACTAAAAGAGGGTAGATTTAGACTAGGTATATGGAAAAACCTTTTATACAATGAGGGTGGTGAAACACTGTAACAGGTTTCACAGATAGGTGGTGGATATCCCATCCTCAGGAACATTCAAGGCCAGGCTGGACAGGGCTCTAAGCAACCTGATTTAGTGGAAGATGTCCTTGCTTGTTGCAGGGAGACTGGAATAGATGACCTTTATAGGTCCCTTCCAACCCAAACTATTCTATGATTCACCTTGTCAAGAGAAAATTAGTAACTTTCTGCATATTGCTGTTGATTATCTTCCTATTTTTAGTTGTTTCTCCCCTATCATAGTATCATACTATCATAGTTTCTTCCCTACCATACTATCATAGTATCACCTCTGATGCACCTAACGTATAAAAAAAGACACACTGGAGTTCCTAGATATTAAAAGGTACAACCAACCATATGCTTCACAAATAAAGTTGTTTTCCCAAATTACTGAAACTGACTTCTTGGTATTCACGCTGAAGACATGCTTCCTGTCTGATTTTGTTTCAGAGTTTATTCCATTACTTTAACAGATAAAAGATAAATCTGGCACCTGTATATGGCCGTATGAAATGTAATACCAATACCAGATACCATCTGCTTACTATGGGGCCAGAAGACCATTCAAGCTGATACAGTGGATCTTAATTGAAAATAGAAAATACTCACCACCTTCCATGATTCATGGCTCCTTCCACAAGAAATCTCCAGGAACATTGGTTATATCTACATTATAATAGAAGCAGAAGTTTGCGCTAAGACTTGTCTCATTTTTAGTTTACTTGTTTCAGGCATTTTCATTTAAATTTGACATCTGGTTTTAACATTAGTTCAAGAAGGACTTATCCCACAAATGTTTGCTTACTTAGTTACAGGCTGTCTATGGAGCGCTATAGGGGCCTTCGGTGTCTCTGTCACAGACAACATCAGCACTTCATTGCCCATGTGACTGCACATGCTACCGTTGCCCAGGTAAGGTCTTTCTTATTTCTTATTTTCTTGTTCCTGCTTGTACCATTTCTGAGTGGCACAATGGTACCTGCTTCCTGGTCTACCTCTCTGGCACAAGCTTGGACTGTATACTGTGTGAAGTGCTTCAGAAGAGGAATGCAATTTAATCTCACATCTGCAGAAGCTATGTTGAAAAATATTTTAATGAGCCCATCTTCCTGGACTTCCTCTTCTGTGGAGGAAGATAGGCAGAATGATTTTTTGGGAGTCCTTGTCACCATGATTATTTCATGTATGACTGACTGAAGGTTCTGGTCCCAGAAAAGAAGCTTGGATTTGTGGGACAGTGTTATCCTCTAGATGTGAAATTATTAGTAATTGATGCAAAACTTTCAGATGTGAAGCAGAGTTGCAGAGCTCCAGCGCCATAAGCTAGCACCATATGACTTCATCACCCTTTCACATAGTTTTGGAAGTCCATGTCTGTTTTCAACAGTGTCAGTCATCCTGTGGAACCTTGAAACTCCAACTCTTACTTTCCAGTTTGTAACAAGTTTGCAAAGATTTAAGCCCACCAGTGGTAGAGTGTCTCACATACCCTCCTTCAGACTATCTTCCTTCAGATAGCAACAGCAGGAGACACCAACAATTTCTTCCAAGTCTTTGATCTCTGTGGATTCCTGAACTTTCATAAAGTTCATGGAATCCAAGTTTCCATGTAATGCACAGCTAGGTGCTTGCTTAACCAGAATAGATGTTGCATAATCTCCATGCTGCTGGGTCATGAGAATGTGCCTTGGTGATGATGGAGTCCATTTCTGCTTTGACAGGCCCTTAGGACATGTAGGCATGAAATAAAAAGTGCTTATCTGAGTGCAAGAGGTTATGTAAGAAACTTGGAGTTAACGTTCCCAGTTCTCTCCCAGTCATAGGTGCCCACAGAGCCTTGTAAAACTTCTGCAAGGCCTCATGGCAGCCTTTCCATTCAGGTAGGAATAGTAAGGACCAGTTTTTTTCAAAGCACTACCTCCTGCATTCTCCAAATGATCCAAGCACTGAGGATGTTACATGATTGAGGAGGGCTATGAACTTACTCTGTGTCCCAAAGGAGATTGAGTGGGTTGGTAGAAATGTGCTTAAGTGGTGATGACTTCTACATATAAATTTCTAAACTACCTTTGATCTCCTTCACAACAAGACTAAAAAGGAACAGGGTGTCAAAATTTCTGGGTCATTTCCCCTCCCTGTGCTCCCTCTGGATGAGGAGATTGATATGATGCTTACATTCTTTGATGCCCCCTAAGACTTGGCTGCTTCAGCTATTCACTTTCTGATAGGTCTTGATCCACAACCTCTTTTGGAAAAGCTTGATTTCTCCCATGATGCTCTTTTTTGATTTTTCCTTCTGTACTCGTATGTGGCTTTGAATGCTATATCTGAAGCACTCAGGAAACATCCTGGTTCTTGACTTGAACAGTTTCTGTAGAAAAATATGTCATTCAGAGGTTGCTTTGCACAGGTCAGGAGGAGGGTGGCAATTGAAAGAACATTGCTTGTTTCCTGCCACTGAGAAAAGACTGGTCAGGGCTGAAGAATAAAAACGTAAGGACTATGAGAAATGGAGTGAAACTGGGTCACGGTTAAGGAAAGAGGGAATGAGCTGGCTGTGGATGAGGGAAAAGAACCTCTTCAAGGAAACCTTTCCTTGCCCCTCTCCTGAATGAGACCAGTTTCTGTTTTGTCCATCTCTCCATTTTTCAGATCTCAGGAAAAATTAAGCATTTGTTCTACATTACCTAAGCTTTTGTCTGAAAAACCATGCAACTATGTCTGTTCCACCTCATACTGAACTACCAATATGTGGTTCATGTCCTTTGTCGCAGAAGATCCTTACAGCCAGATCTCTTTGGTTCTAGAAACTTCCAAAGATCCTCTTCATTGGTATTCCCAATGCAGATAATTATTCAGGCATTGTAGCCTTTCTACCTCATGATGAGCATTCACCCCTCCACAGCTCCCTTTTGTCCATGGCTTCCCTCCATAAGAGGTGCAAGAAAGGCTTTAAGCCATCAAGAATTTAAATGGAACAGTTGCCTGCAGCTAGACAGAAATAGGTCTCTGTTCTCAATGCTAAGAGACTCCCAGTGTATGCATGTACCTAGGTACTTTGGGTTTGCCTTTTTGCTAGATATTGATTCTCCAAAGTTATTTGGAGAACTATCAATTCTCTCTCCCACCAAGAATATTTGCCAGATAAAACCAAAAGAAGAAAAGAGTCAAAATAAATAACTAAATGCACAGCATGACTACAAACTTCTGTGTTTTAACGAAGCTTCCCAAATTTAGGTCATGGATATTTGTCTAAAAAGGATAATTAGCGGACTAGAAAGGAGGGCAAAATGATGTGCATTACTTTGTATGCATGAAAACATTTCTGCTCATGACAGAAAGTTTTGAACAAAAAAGGTAGTGAAAGCTCTAAAGCTCACATAAAGTCTAATTAAGACATATCACTTCTTTGAAATGGTTGACTGTCACCACTAGTTACCACTGCAATATCACAGTAAATTGGGTTTTTTATTAAACTCAATAAAGTTCTTTTTAACAAACATCCAGAAAGCGTGTTTTTTTCAGATAGCAATCATAATTGCAGTCATCAGCTCCAATTAAAATGCTACCAGATTCATCCACCTGTATGCCATTTTTATGAGCATCTCCAAATATATGAAAATCTATTTTTTTAGTAGATTTGTTTGCAGGTGTCAAATTCCATTTTTACCTCCTGGATAAACACGAAATGAAAGTCAAGGAAGCTCAGTATATTTAACTGTAATATATTTAACATGCTTCTTTAAAAAGCATGAAAGAGGCTTGGGAGACCAATGGAGTCAAATTTATTCATATATGCCAAGACCTAATATCTATAAATAGATGGGTGCACACATAACCATATATATAGCAATCTCAGTATAAATTTAAAATTCTCCAAACTCTGGTTCTGTAATATTTAATAATTCAGATAAATGTGATTATTATATCTTTTATAATATTTTATATTCCTGTAGCTTGACAAGAAATCAATTTCTCTAATAACCTATGTAGACATCTATTCACATAAAAATACATATATATATATTTATACACACACACACACACGTGTGTGTGTGTGTTGATTTTCAGGAGAATTTTTAAAAAACTTATATTAGGAGTACTGACTCTCAGTGAGTTTTGTATTCCTGTAAAGGGGCCCAAGATAGTTGGTTAGCGTTCAGGGACTGCTTCTACCGTGCTCAAGATCAGAGCATCCCGACACGTAGGAAGTCAAGGAAGGGAGCCAGGAGACCTGCGTGGCTAAACAGGGATCTGCTGGGTAAGCTCAAGGGCAAGAGGAGAATTTACAGCTCTTGGAAGGCAGGGCTGGCCACTTGGGAAGAATATAAGGCTGTTGTCCGAGGGTGTAGGGAGGCAACTAGGAAAGCAAAGGCCTCCCTAGAATTGAACCTGGCGAGAGGGGTCAAGGACAACAGGAAGAGCTTTTTCAAATACGTGGCAGATAAAACTAACACCAGAGGCCATGTAGGCCCACTGATGAATGAGGTGGGTGCCTTGGTGACAGATGATACAGAGAAGGCAGAGTTACTGAATGCCTTCTTTGCCTCTGTCTACTCTGCCGGAGGCTGTCCTGAGGAGTCCCATTCCCCTGAGGCCCCACAGGAAGTCAGGGCAGTGGAGGAGTTTGCTTTAGTCGATGAGGACTGGGTTAGGGACCAATTAAGCAATCTGGACATCCATAAGTCCATGGGTCCAGACGGGATGCATCCACGGGTGCTGAGGGAGCTGGCTGATGTCATTGCTAGACCACTCTCCATCATCTTTACCAGGTCTTGGGAGACGGGAGAGGTGCCTGAGGACTGGAGGGAAGCAAATGTCACTCCAGTCTTCAAAAAGGGCAAGAAGGAGGACCCGGGAAACTATAGACCGGTCAGCCTCACCTCCATCCCTGGGAAAGTGATGGAACGACTTATCCTTGGTGCCATCTCAAGGCATATCAGGGATAAGAGGGTCATTAGAGACAGTCAACATGGTTTCACCAAAGGGAAGTCGTGCTTAACTAACCTCATAGCCTTTTATGAGGATATAACAAGGTGGATAGATGATGGCGGAGCGGTGGATGTGGTTTACCTTGACTTGAGTAAAGCATTTGACACAGTCTCCCACAGCATCCTTGCTGCTAAACTGAGGAAGTGTGGTCTAGACTCTCGGGTAGTGAGGTGGACTGCGAACTGGCTAAGGGGAAGAAGCCAAAGAGTTGTGGTCAATGGGGCGGAGTCTGGTTGGAGACCTGTACCCAGTGGAGTCCCTCAAGGGTCGGTACTGGGACCAGTATTATTCAATATATTCATCGATGACTTGGATGAGGGACTAGAGAGTACTATCAGCAAGTTTGCTGATGACACCAAGCTGGGAGGAGTGGCTGACACACCAGAAGGCTGTGCTGCCATTCAGCGAGACCTGGACAGGTTGGAGGGCTGGGCGGGGAGAAATTTAATGAAACATAACAAGGGTAAGTGTAGAGTCTTGCATCTGGGTAGGAACAACCCCAGGTTCCAGTATAAGTTGGGGAATGACTTATTAGAGAGTAGTGTAGGGGAAAGGGACCTGGGAGTCTTGGTGGACAGCAGGATGACCATGAGCCAGCACTGTGCCCTTGTGGCCAGGAAGGCCAATGGCATCCTGGGGTGTATTAGAATGGGGGTGGTTAGTAGGTCAAGAGAGGTTCTCCTTCCCCTCTACTCTGCCCTGGTGAGACCCCATCTGGAATATTGTGTCCAGTTCTGGGCCCCTCAATTCAAGAAAGACAGGGAACTGCTGGAGAGAGTCCAGCACAGGGCAACTAGGATGATTAAGGGAGTGGAGCATCTCCCTTATGAGAAAAGACTGAGGGAGCTGGGGCTCTTTAGTTTGGAGAAGAGGAGGCTGAGGGGTGACCTCATTAATGTTTACAAATATATCAAGGGTGAGTGTCATGAGGATGGAGCCAGGTTCTTCTCGGTGACAACCACTGATAGGACAAGGGGTAATGGGCTGAAACTGGAACATAAGAGGTTCCGCTTAAACTCGAGAAGAAACTTCTTCTCAGTGAGGGTGACGGAGCCCTGGAACAGGCTGCCCAGGGAGGCTGTGGAATCTCCTTCTCTGGAGACATTCAAGACCTGCCTGGACACGTTCCTGTGTGGCATAGTCTAGGCATTCCGGCTGTGGCAGGGGGATTGGACTTGATGATCTTTCGAGGTCCCTTCCAATCCCTAACATTCTATGATTCTATGATTCTATGAATCACTGAAGTGCTCTCTGGAAAAATCCCAAATACATTCCACAATGAAATAAAGAGGAAATGTATCAATGATTCTTCCAAATCAAACAACAGAACTTCGGGTTTATGATCTTGTCTGTGCTTCCCCCATTCCATCTGCCCAATAAATCACATAGAGTAAACAGCATGGAACACAGTCGGCTTATTTTAAGGATAAAGATCGACTGAAACCTTGTTTAGATTAAGAGACAGCAGTTCCAGGGAGAGTAAATCTGTCACACTTTATATTTAGATGTCATGCCATCCTTCTCACAGACCAAAACGTCAAGTTATGTTATTTTCTTTTAAAGTACATCCAACCTGATTGTCAAACATTCTTTTCCATACTTCCTTTAACTACTGTAAAATTACATGCTTCCTTGGAACTCTGCACGTGATGTTTTTATTAGTGCTATTTGTTTTCTTTGCTTGATCTTTTTTTCTAGAGTGCATAAACAGCCTCAGTTTTACCCCCTGGTAATACAGTCTCCCTGTGTACATCAGCTGCTGAGGATCCATGCTATTCAGTAGAGCTATATTAGTTTACATTTCACCTTCTCCTTTACTTGCGTTAGTAACATTGGAATCAAATATATGATTATTGGCTGTTTCACAGAAAGAACTGAGATAATCTTACAGAATCACAAAATCACTTTGGTTGGAAAAGACCTTTAAGATCACTGAGTGCAACCGTCAACCTAGTAATGCCAGGTCCACCACTAAACCATGTCCTAAACCACCAGGTCTACTCGTCTTTTAAATATCTCCAGGAATGGTGACTCCACCACTTCCCTGGGGAGCCTGTTCCAGTGTTGAAAGATCCTTTGGGTGAAATTTTTTTTTTCCTAAGATTCAATTTAAACCTCCCCTGGTTCAAATTGAAGCCAATGTCTCTTGTCCTATCCCTTGTTACTTGGGAGAAAAACCTCCACCCTGCTACAACCTCCTTTCAGGTAGTTGTAGAGTGTAATAAAGTCTCCTCTGAGCCTCCTTCTCTCCAGGCTAAACAGCCCCAGTGCCCTCAGCTGCTCCTCATAAGACTTGTTCTCAAGACCCTTCACCAACTTCATTGCCCTCCTCTAGACACGCTCCAGCATCTCAATGTCCTTCTTGTAGTGAGGGGCCCAAACACAGGATTTGAGCTCTCAATTACTTCCCTAGTCCTGTTGGCCACACTGTTTTTGATAAAAGCAAAAATTATAGTGGCCTTCTTGAAGCCATGTTTTGTTTTTTCAAAAAACGCACATATTAAAATAATATTTCTGTATTGTATTTTACATTCAAAAATCACTCTTGCTATCAAAACTTTGGAAGAAACACATAAAAGAGATCAAGAAAATTATTCTAAGTATGATTCTAAAGCAGAATCTCTCTTGACCTGAGCCTGTAGAATTTTTGTTATTTGCAGATGGCCTTACATAAAGATTTTCCAAACTTGAGTAATTAAAACTTGAGAATTAAAAAGGACTTTAAGTTGTTAGGCCAGGTGATCAAAGGATCAGGGGCACAGGTAGTTTTCTCATCTATCCCTTTAGTAGGTGACAGGAATAGTGAAAGGAAAAGAAAAGTACATGCAGTTAATGCATGGCTCAAAGACTGGTGCCTCCAGCAACGTTTTGGGTATTATGATCACGGGGAAGTTTATGCAGTACTGGGCATGAGAGATATAGATGGTGTAGAGCTGTCTAAGAGAGGGAGGAGAATACTTGCTGGAGAGTTGGTGGGATTAATAGATAGGGCTTTAAACTAAGTTGGAAGGGGGAAGGGGATAAAACCCGAGTCTCTACACATGAGCCAAGGGGAAGTATCCCAGGGTTAGGCATAAAAGGCACAAGCAACGGTAACAGATGCTCAATTAAATCTCTGAAGTGTCTGTATACCAATGCAAGAAGCATGGGGAATAAGCAGGGAGAATTAGAAGTCTATGTGCAGCTGGAGAACTATGATCTTATTGCAATTACAGAGACGTGGTGGGACAGCTCACATAACTGGAATGTGGGCCTTGATGGTTATGTTCTTTTTAGGAAAGACAGGTTGATGAGGCGAGGTGGGGGAGTTGCTCTGTACGTGAGAGAGCAACTGGAGTGTATTGAGATCCATCCAGGGGCAGATGAGGAGCAAGTAGAGAGTTTATGGGTAAGAATTAAGGGGCAGGCTAGCTTAGGTGATACTGTGGTGGGTGTCTACTATAGACCACCTGATCAGGAGGAGGAAGTTGATGAGGCCTTTTACAGGCAGATGACAGCAGCCTCTCAGTCCCAGGCCCTGGTTCTCATGGGGGATTTCAACTACCCAGATGTTTGCTGGAAGTCCCACACAGCCAGCCATCCTCAGTCCAGGAGGTTCCTCCAGTGCATTGATGATAACTTTTTGATACAAATGGTGGATGAGCCAACCAGGAGAGGAGCGCTGCTGGACCTTGTCTTCACCAACAAGGAAGGTCTGGTTGAAGCAGTGAAGGTTGAGGGCAATCTTGGCTGCAGCGACCATGAGATAGTGGAGTTCAGGATCCTGTGCGGTAAAAACAGAATAGCAAGCAGGATCGCAACTCTGGACTTCAGAAAGGCCAACTTTGGCCTCTTCAAGCAATTGCTGGGGGATACCCCTTGGTACAGGGAGCTGCAAGGTAAAGGGACCCAAGAGAGTTGGTCCGTATTCAAAGACCACTTCTTTGAGGCTCAGGATCAGTGCATCCCATCAGGTAGGAAATCAAGAAAGAGATCCAGGAGACCTGCTTGGATAACCAGGGATCTGCTGGGCAGACTCAGGTGGAAAGGGAGGGTGTTTAAATTGTGGAAGGAAGGGCTGGCCACTTGGGTGGAGTACAGGGCAGCTGTCAGGGAGTGCAGGGAGGCAATCAGAAAAGCTAAGGCCTCCTTGGAGTTAAAACTTGCAAGGGAGGTCAAAGACAACAGAAAGGGCTTCTTCAAATACATTGCTGACAAAACTAATACTAGAGGCAATGTAGGCCCTCTGTTGAATGAGGTGGGTGCCCTGGAGACAGAGGACAGAAAGAAGGCAGAGTTGCTGAATGCCTTCTTTGCCTCTGTCTACACTGTTGGAGACCGTCCTCAGGAGCCTCAGTCCCCTGAGGCCCCAGAGGAAGTCATGACAAAGGAGGAGTCTGCCCTGATTGATGAGGAGTGGGTTAAGGATCAGTTTGAACACTTGAACATCCATAAATCCATGGGTCCTGATGGGATGCACCCACGGGTGCTGAGGGAGCTGGCTGATGTCATTGCTAGACCACTCTCCATCATCTTTGGTAAGTGATGGGTAACAGGTGAGGTGCCTGAAGACTGGAGGACAGCGAATTTCACTCCAGTCTATAAGAAGGGCAGGAAGGATGACCCGAGTAACTACAGACCGGTCAGCCTCACCTCCATCCCTGGAAAGGTGATGGAACATCTTATCCTTGATGCTGTCTCTAGGCATATCAAGGATAAGAAGGTTATTAGGAGCAGTCAGTATGGCTTTGCCAAGGGGAAGTCATGTTTGACCAACCTGATAGCCTTTTATGAAGACATAACCAGGTGGATGGATGGTGGCCATGCAGTGGACGTGGTCTACCTGGACATCAGCAAGGCCTTTGACACCGTCTCCCACAGCATCCTCATAGGTAAACTGAGGAAGTGTGGTCTGGATGACCAAGTAGTGAGGTGGGTCGAGAACTGGTTGAAGGGAAGAAGTCAGAGGGTTGCGGTCAATGGGGCTGAGTCTGGCTGGATGCCTGTGTCTAGTGGGGTCCCTCAGGGGTAAGTGCTTGGGCCGATGCTTTTTAATATATTCATCAATGATCTGGATGAGGGATTAGAGAATGTTGTCAGCAAGTTTGCTGATGATACGAAATTGGGAGGAGTGGTTGACACACCAGAAGGATGTGCTGCCATTCAGAGAGACCTACACAGGCTGGAGGGCTGGGCGGGGAGAAATCTTATGAAGTTTAATAAGGGCAAGTGTAGAGTTTTGCACTTGGGAAAAAATAACCCCATGTGCCCATATAGGTTGGGGACTGCCCTGCTGGAGAGCAGTGCAGGGGAAAGGGACCTGGGGGTTCTAGTGGACAGCAGGATGACCATGAGCCAGCAATGTGCCCTCGTGGCCAAGAAGGCCAATGGCATCCTGGGGTGTATTAGAAGCGGAGTAGCAAGTAGGTCAAGAGAGGTCCTCCTTCCCATCTACTCTGCCCTGGTGAGGCCACATCTGGAATATTGTGTCCAGTTCTGGGCCCCTCAGTTCAAGAAGGACAGGGAGCTGCTTGAGAGAGTCCAGCGTAGAGCCACAAAGATGGTGAAGGGAGTGGAGCATCTCCCTTATGAGGAAAGGCTGAAGGAGCTGGATCTCTTTAGCTTGGAGAAGAGGAGGCTGAGGGGTGACCTCATCAATGTTTATAAATATGTCAAGGGGGAATGTCAGGAGGATGGAGCCAGGCTCTTTTCAGCGGCGTCCACTGACAAGACAAGGGGCAATGGGTGGAAGCTGGAACACAGGAGGTTCCAGAAAAATATGAGGAAAAACTTTTTTACTGTGAGGGTGACCGAGCACTGGAACAGGCTGCCCAGGGAGGTTGTGGAATCTCCTTCTCTTGAGACATTCAAAACCTGCCTGGACGCGTTCCTGTGCGCTCTACTGTAGGTGATCCTGCTCTGGCAGGGGGATTGGACTAGATGATCTTTAAGGTCCCTTCCAACCTTTAACATTCTGTGATTCTGTGAAAAGATAGGCTATCTTCCATACCACTCCAAACTGAAAGGCTATTTCTACATTTTGTAGCAAATTTCATAGACAACAGCGTTCTTCTACAGCTGCTTTTCTGTGACACAATTTCACACAGTAAGACAGGTTAATCTAATAACCTGCTCCTTACCGTCAAAATTTTTATTTCTCCTCTATCTCCCTCGCTGTCGAGTCCCAACTATACACTCCTTCCAGCTTCCTTATGCACCATTTTGACCAGCATCAGATGTAAGCACCATGTAAGTTCACTAACATGGCAAAAATGTAACACAACAAAAAGCAAGTAGTATTTTGCCAGGTTAGTGAATTGAATTGCTCACAGAAATAGCTGATGAGCATTACAGTCAGAGCAAAGAAAGTGTCAGGACTATGGGAAAGTTGCGGTCAGAGCAACACTTCCACTTTCATGTACTACTGAGTCAGAAAAATTTTTTTGCTTAGGTATAAAATGGCCATGATAGTGTCTGGAATACAGCAAGATGTTAATGTCTGTTAGAAAGGCCGTGCATGTAACTTGGATAGTTTTTTTTCGGTCAAGCAAAGGTGAGGATTTGCGTGCCCCATAACCTGCATCCATGACAACATGAAGCCCACAAGTTTAAAGAATGTGTATTTGGGCAGAGTCTGGTTGGAGGCCTGTACCCAGTGGAGTCCCTCAAGGGTCGGTACTGGGACCAGTATTATTCAATATATTCATTGATGACTTGGATGAGGGACTAGAGAGTACTATCAGCAAGTTTGCTGATGACACCAAGCTGGGAGGAGTGGCTGACATGCCAGAAGGCTGTGCTGCCATTCAGCGAGACCTGGACATGCTGGAGGGCTGGGCGGGGAAAAATTTAATGAAATATAACAAGGGTAAATGTAGGGTCTTGCATCTGGGTAGGAACAACCCCAGGTTCCAGTATAAGTTGGGGAATGACTTATTAGAGAGTAGTGTAGGGGAAAGGGACCTGGGAGTCTTGGTGGACAGCAGGATGACCATGAGCCAGCACTGTGCCCTTGTGGCCAGGAAGGCCAATGGCATCCTGGGGTGTATTAGAATGGGGGTGGTTAGTAGGTCAAGAGAGGTTCTCCTTCCCCTCTACTCTGCCCTGGTGAGACCCCATCTGGAATATTGTGTCCAGTTCTGGGCCCCTCAATTCAAGAAAGACAGGGAACTGCTGGAGAGAGTCCAGCACAGGGCAACTAGGATGATTAAGGGAGTGGAGCATCTCCCTTATGAGAAAAGACTGAGGGAGCTGGGGCTCTTTAGTTTGGAGAAGAGGAGGCTGAGGGGTGACCTCATTAATGTTTACAAATATGTCAAGGGTGAGTGTCACGAGGATGGAGCCAGGCTCTTCTCGGTGACAACCACTGATAGGACAAGGGGTAATGGGCTGAAACTGGAACATAAGAGGTTCCGCTTAAACTTGAGAAGAAACTTCTTCTCAGTGAGGGTGACGGAACACTGGAACAGGCTGCCCAGGGAGGTTGTGGAGTCTCCTTCTCTGGAGACATTCAAGACCTGCCTGGACACATTCCTGTGTAGCATAATCTAGGCATTCCTGCTCTGGCAGGGGGATTGGACTTGATGATCTTTCGAGGTCACTTCCAATCCCTAACATTCTATGATTCTATGATTAATGATGATAACAGACAACACTAAAATATGCCCAAAAACATATTACTAATTTAAGCCTGTCTGATGAGAGATAAGCTTTCAGTGGTGTGGAGGCCATTCTGGACCCAGTAAATTATTTTCTTTGCACTGGATTTAAGACAAACTCTCTCCCTTTTCTTAATAAGCTAAAATGATAATAGCTGTAGAAGTCTCTTGCTGAATTTCTTACTGTAGCTGACCACCAAATAATCAGCAGCTCCATACAAAAATATGTAGATGCTCTATTCTATGTGTTTGAAGTAGGTGACTGTACTGGCTAAACATATCTTTCATGTGATGGAAGAAGTCCAAAGGAAAGGACTCAGTGACTCCAGAAACTACCTATAATGAATTTTAACATGCATTTGTGAGCTGAATAAATTACAATATAGAAACATACGTCCTGAAATCTAAGAGCAACATGCCACTTCTTCAGATCCGATACTGGAATAATCATTATAACAACACTGATTTTAATATATTTATTCAGATCAAGAATGTGACAAACCTCCAGATTTCTCTTTTTCCTCTGATATGAGGAAGAGACCTAAGTCTGACCAAGTCTCTTAATTTCTCATTCCCTTGTATGTTGATAGAGAACCTTCTCTGACAGTAACTATAGACTGCACACTTCATTTTATTAAGTGCAATGTCAGAAGGTTCTCTAGACTGGGACTAGAGCAGAAGGATATGGAGACGATAAGGAAAGGAACTCAATTTCATAGCCCCTCTGCATCTGAATGTACTTACCTGAAGCAAGAATAGTCCAGGTAGAGTGGTATCAAGCAATAATCTGAGCAATTACTAAAGATATGGGAGCTGAGAATAGCCTTCAACAAGGAAAAAAGGTCCTCAGAGGAGACATAAAGTTTGCTGTGTTTGGGACAAAAGAATGACCAGATGGCATAGCAATTGTTGCAAGAGTGGGTTTTTTTTGCCCTTTATTCTAGATTTTATTAGCTCGTGCTGGTAGCTGGAAGACAAACTTTCACAGACGATTTGCAATGCATTCTCATTCTGTGGGCTGTAGCATATCTGTCCCTATGAGGATCCAGTACCCAGTAGTCATCAGCGCAGGTAAAATCTACATTGTTGTTTGAAGTTCCTTGAGAATCCCAGAGAGACTGCTGGGATCAGTAGAGCCTAGCAACAGCAATTCCCATTGCTACAGAAGCTATAGCAGTTGCATCTAAAGCAGGCTGAAAAGAAATCTAGGAGAAGACAAATTGAACGTCATTCCAAAATGAACTTTCATTTATCTCTCTAATGGCAACTTAGGAATAATAGACACTATTTCAGGCCAATTTCAGTACTGCTACTAGATCATTTGAAATGATCACCTGAAGGTGTGATGTTAAACATTAATCCATGAGGCACATGCTCCATTTTCTTCAGAAACAGCTTGTCTTTTGAGACCTGTTAACTTGTGACCAATAGAAATATCAATATTTTGTGGAACTATTAGAAAGACGTTATGTGACTTACACTGGTCACAGGAAAACTTGTTCTTCATCATTACATGAATACTAAACGTAAACTGGCTATGCCTTTGTGTTGTCCAGCACGACAGTGTCTGATTCATACCCTTTTGGTGCTACCAATCAATGCACAAATAAATAATTGAGTGTGTTTCTCTGACAGTAGCCAAACAGTCTGTCCTTTCTCTCCATCCACAGTATTGCTTAGAAGTACCAGCCAAACACATGTGGAACAAATTCTCTCTTTCTGTTACCTAACACGTTCACGGCAGAGCAAAATTGTGTGGCTCTGTTAAACTATTTTTAGAGGATACTGTGGAAGATTCTGAGCCATTAAAATCAATACTTTTTTCAGTTTGCTTAAAAAAAAAATCCATTGTGAATTGTATTTTCAGATCTAATACTAAATCTGTTACATCTGGACTTGAATTTTAATGCCTGATTTCAACAATTACAAATGGTTGCAGCAAGACTGCCTTAAATGAGTGGTGTTCCATGCGTGGTCTCAGGCCCTGTTTCACTGATTACTGCTCAGCTTTGTGTACAAATGCAAAGTTATTAGTCCACAACTAGGCTTTTTATGTAATATGTTCTTTGAACCTTTGAGAGCCAAGCAGAGAAGCCTTGGTTAAAATGCATAAATAAGTAATTCCTTTTATGTCACACACTGTCTTCAAAGCACAGCTTCCATTAACTCAGTGCTCAATTAAGCAAATCGGGCTCCATGGGCCTAGGCTGAGAAACATTTATGTTATGAGATGACATCTCTTAAAAAAAGGGTTTTTAAAAAAAAAAATCAAATTCCCCAGTAATCTTGATGCTCCTGTTTGGTTTAGATACTAGAACTTGTGGAAGGTTTTCTGTGAATGAGGTAGAGGTTTGCTAGCAAAATTGGAGAAGACATATTAAAGGGAAGGGTGCTGTGGAAAATGTTCTTCTCACTTCCTCCTCTCACCCTTTATAATCCATTTCCATAGAAACTATAGAGAGTTTTACATAAGGTTAGGGATATAGCTAATCTTCCACTGCATGTTCCATTCTTGTGGTAGGGGACATGCAGATTGAACTTAATTCTACATGAACCTGTAATAATTCAGGCTATGTATCTTCATTTTTCTCAAAGGAGAGATTTATAAAGGAGTAGGACATTAACAACACTGCCCCTACAAAAGCCACATTGCTGGACGGTGGGCTCGGGAGTCAGTCCTCTACAGGATCTTATTCTTACATCTGCATTACCCATGAAATTGCAAATATCCCTTCTCACAGAATATACCAATGGAATTTCCAGAGACGAAGCTCCAGTTTTCTAACTGTGCATACCTCCCAAAAGCAGAAAGTATGACTTTCACAAGGATTTTCTCTTTTTATTGAACAGAACATAATCAATCTGCTTCATATAGGTAAACACTAAGAGTAGAACCATCAAAGTAAAGCTTGCCGCATTACTAGAGGTTTAGTTCAGTCTTGTGAGTAGTTCTGTATCAGATAGAAAATGAGGCTTATGAAAATGCAGCTGTTGAGAACAATAGCACCCCAAAACAGAGGAAAAAAAGTTTTAGTCATGTTACATGAAGCACAGACTGGTTCTCCAAGAGGAGATTTTTCTTTACTTTGTAACCTGCTTTTGCATTCATTAGGTTTATAGTTACCTTGGGAACAAGGGTAGCAAAAGAACCAGAAAAGATTACATTGCTATTTTATACAGCATTATCCCCTACTTTTAAAATAGAATTTACTTAGGTACAAAAAGGTTGCAAAAAAAGTTGATTTACTACTTCTCCATCCTTTAATTTTTAAACCTTCCTGTAATAATCTTTGTTCTTTTTTTTTCCCTTACTTAATATGTATTTTCATGAAATTGGGATACACTTGAAACACAAGAAACTAAGAAAATTATGCAGACAAACATTTTGAAACAGATCACATTTAAATATTCTCAGATTTTTTAAAGATCTAAGTTTTCAAATTTTCATTACATTTATATTCAATTTATTCTGCGTAGATTTCTAACTCGAAAGTTCTACTGTATAAAAAAAAAATATGTAAAGTACTGGCACTGATCTACCTTTACAATTAATGAAGAGACAGAGGCACTTTTAGAGCATTTCACCTTCTCCTCTAGGAAGGGATGAACTGTCCCCTAAAATCACTTGTTTCCCACCATTAACCTGGAAGATCCTGAAAGCTCTCTCATGCATAGACATCTATAGTGAAGAATTCTATAGCTGGCTAGCTGCGCTGCAGCAATTAATTTATTTACTGCTAGCACAACGTTCAGAGCTTGCTCATTACCACTTTGTAGTCTACCTTTACATACTGAAATGTGTCTACTTCTCATGCTGAAAAACAGAAATTAATTCTGCCGTATACTAACTAATATATGCCAAAACCACAGGCCAAAAACTCAATCAAAAATATTTCTTTTGACACCTGAAGGACATAATGGTAACTCCTGAACAGCACATCTTTTTCCAGTCCATCTAGTAAAGCAAAATAAGGCAAGACATAACAACATAAATTGTAACTTTACCTGAGTGCCTGTAGAAGATGATTCACATCACTGTATTACAAATGCACCGAAATGGTGTAAATTCGGAATGAGAAAGGATACATTCGTATGGCTCCTGTTCTTGTTCCAATTGCCAGAATTTTCTGAACTGGGTCAAAAGCTAAGGCAGTGGGTAGGTAAGGAAAACCATGGCGAACCGTCTGAAAGAGAAGCAAGAGTAAAGTGATTAAACTGCAGCCACAGAGAACAGCAAGTATGGTTTATGTCATGCACATAGAAAGAGAATCTAGATTTGCTCTATGTTGTAGTATTTGCAATACATCTTCAGAAAAGTGTCAAAAACGATACCATACAGTGGTGAATTTCACTCACACCAAATTCTATTGCTCAGCAATATTTTCAGTGGTTTTGTTGTAACGAAGTAGATTGCAAAGTATACGCCAACATAAAACTGGCACATATTGCTTATATGGTATACTGAAAAATAACCTCAATATGCAAGACAACTGAACTGCTGACTGAAAAAAATTATATATAATATGCTTTTATATTTGTGCACTGTCACAAATAATCTCAGCCTCAACAGAACAGCTTCAGCAGAAAGAAATGGAAACTGTCCAGGGGAAGAGATCCAATAAACCAATAAACTGAATTGAGTCTATGAGGTAAAAATCCTTAATATCAATTTAAAAAACAAACATGCTAGAAAATTTGTTCTCAAAATGAGCAACTGAGCCACTCACCCTTTCTTATTCTTTATATATAATACTATGCTTTTAATTCTAGTTTTTGCAGAGATACCTTGGGGAATCAATGAACTAAGCATGATGCAACACATCCTTGAAGACTGCCTTAAGTCATATTTTAATTTATCTAAACCTGGAGATTATGACCAATATGACATGCCTGATTCTTATGAGGAAGAATGTGATGAGGGAAAACACTAACATAAAAAAAATTGAAAATAACTAGACTATACAAATACACATAAAAAATAACTATAATTAATTTTGTGTGTGTGACTGCTTACCTAAAATTTGGTGACAAATAATATATTTTTAGTAGAATAATAACAACAACATTTTATAAAATTTAATATAACACTGAACTCTAGCATTTACTCTTTTTTTAGCATGTGGTTGGCATTAGAGAGGAAACACTTTGAACTGAATGAAATTTAATTCAAGATACTTTTTTCTTCCTTGAAATTATCTTGTTCATGAACTGTGTCTGCTGAAGCATGCAGTGGTCCCTATGGAACAGCTTCAACAAAAGGGATTCCTTAACTGCAAACCCGCTGAGCAAAAGGCAGCTGAGGATTTCTACAGCTGTATCACTCCAACTCTTCTACTACAGCTGGAAACACTTGAACTGATATTCACAAGTCGTCTGGGAACAACCAAATGTATGTTTTTCAGCAAAAATCCATTTCCTTGAAAGAAATCTTACTCATCCCATGTCTTAATTACTGCTGAAGTCTTTTAAAAGAATATCTAATTATTAGTCTCTAGACTCCAAAAATCCAGAAACATACGCTACTTCAGTAGCTTATATAAAAGTAAATGAGTTTTTATGCTAACGTAGACATTTATCAAAGTTCTCCACAACTCTGTTTCTGGTTTGGTTTGCTTTGCATTTTTTGTTATGGGCTTGTTTTTCATTTTTTTGTGTCTGTTGGTTTTCAGGTTTGGTTTTGTTTGAGGGGTTTTTTTTTAAGTTTTCACCCTCTCATCTTGAGAATATTGTTGAAATCTATTGAACACCCAAGTAAATGACTATTTTCAAGTAAAATATTTAGATTTATTAGGACTCTAAAACCTTGGCTATCCTTGGAAGGATAGTCAAGCTACACTGTACACACTTAAGGCAGAAAAAGATTCCTTTATGACTGAGATTTTTGGCACAAACTAGAGCAGCCTCAGAAGTGATCCTGAAGATCAAGCCTATTTGAGAGAAGAATATGGACAAGCTCTAACACTTCAGACCTCTAGACTCCTCTCCTCAGCCTTGGTCCAACAACCCTTCTATTTCCAAGGACTGTGAGAAAAATCAACATGACAAGCTAGCACTTGAAGTAGATTTTTCAATTATGCATTGATAAAGCTAGTGTGAGCATGTATGTAAGAATGAGTAAAAATTCTACAACTGGGCCTGGGCTTCCTTAAACCATTTACTAATACAGATTAAGAAGAAGAGAAGGCCACAAAATTAACTTGGTCCCAGGGTGACCAAAACAGCATGCCCCTACTTATTCTGAGTTGTGCCTAGCAGGAACAGTATAGAATGGAACTATCCATGATGAGCAGGAAATGAAAAACAAAGTAGATCTTTTTTTCCAAAACTGCAAAACATAGGACATACCTGCTCCAAATGCCCTAAGAAAGAAAATGCAAAAAACCTCCAAACACACGACAGAAAAAAAAACAGACAGCAGATGGAGCCAAGACTGTTTTTCTCCGCATTATCCAGTTTTCTTTTATGTCTCCTTTGTTTGCACACTGTCTCTAGAGGCAGTCTGTGCTCCCTAGGACATACAGTTTATGTGCAGTATGCGAAATAATTTAGTTGAAACAAATGCAGGTACAATTTCAGCATACGACTTGTCTAACATCTGACAGTAAAACTGATTTACTCAAGTAAATAATTTTTGAGAAGATATCTCTATGTTAAAATTGAACTATGTCATCTAAGCCTATGCCTCAGGATGTAGAATCTAATTCCAAATTGTGACCAACACGTTCCATGCAAAAAATGTCATTTAAGTAATTGATTGGTTTACAGAATAGAGGCTGAAGTTTTGACTGAAACCTGTATAAACTCTTACTCAGCTATGAAGGAAATGAAAAAAAAAACCCTGCAGCTTTCACTAAGGTGGTAGTGGTGAAAATGGGTGCTTATAGAGATAAGCTGCCCTGTATTATATAGCTGTAAGACCACGACATCACTCATTTATAGGCTTCTGTGCCTGGAATCTCTGATTAGTAAGACTGCTCCCTCCTCAGGAAAGATGGAATGAGGTCAAGATATCAGTGGACTTCCAATCAAAGCAAATGATGTAGAAGGGATACATTTTTTATTAGTCAAATTTTCATTTTTCAAATTAATATTTTCTGTAAAAATCCCAATTTAGCTAAAACTTCCCAAAATTTCAACCTCAAGCTATGGATTTCACTTAGCTCTTAACCTACATCAGGAACCAGAGCTTCTGAGCATGTTCACAGGATATTCTAAAACTATCCCTTTTTTTGTTTGTTTGTTTTTTAAGTCTTTCATAAAGATACCCATAGATGTGTACTCTGTGTAAAGCTAGAAACAGCCATATGGAAAAAAAGCCATCTACAACAGGGAGTCTGGAACTATAGATTGAGAAGGCTGATTCCCATCTTTGGCAAGATGGTAGAATAAAAATTAACTGAGCAGACAGATAAAGATCATTGCAGAAGCCAGCAGTTTCTACAACTGGAAATTCTGATTATTTTTCACTATTTTTATGAAGCTGTCATCACTCATGTAAATAGAGGGGGTATGAGTATATGCAAGTTTTCCGAAAGCTTTCCAATAACATTCCAGAGCAATGTTATTAAAGAAAGAAAGTTGTCTTGGAACCAAAGAAAAGGTTTTTTTTTGTGGACTGAAAGCTGGTTAGACAATAGAAAACAAAGGATAGGGTTTAACAGATTTTTACCATAAAGAAAATTCTAAAAGTAGGGTACTCCATGGATGAGTGCTTGGATCAATTTTATTCATCATCTTTAATGATCTATAAAAGGTAGTGAACATTGAAAAGTCCATGTTCATAGCTGACAGTAAGCTCCTTTGGTTAGTGAAATCTAGTACCTATGGAAACCAACTCCTGAAAGATCCCATTAGCCTGAATAAATGGGCAAGAGGGTGATAAAGGACTTTCAAAGTGGACAGGCATAAGGCATCTAGAGAAAAAACACCACCTTAACTAGGCTTACACCATGCTGAATTTGTAACTAGTATTTAAACTCCGGAAAGTGATCATGTGGGCATGGCTGGCATTCCTCTGGAGTCTACGGTTTAATAGGCAGCAGCAACGCAAAAAGCCAAGTAATGTTGGAGATCATCAGAGTATAAAGAATAACACAGGGGCATCATTTGGCTGCTATATAAAATATCCATAAGCCCATTATTTGAGTACTGTACGCAGCTTTAGACTACATCTGAAGAAGTCATCAAGTCAAAGCTGATACAACAAAGGCAACTAATGGTCAAGGTGACGGACACATACCTTGACAGGAAAAACTAAAAGTGCTACAACTTCGGTTTGGAGAGGAGAAGGCTGTGGGATGATATGACTGAGATTTACTTAAGAGAGTGGGTACACTAATTGTAGAACTGTGATTTCGCAAAACTGCAGGGAAAAAAAAATTAAGAAAAATACTAGTTTAAAATAGAAAAGACAATACTTTTTTTACGCAACAGCTAACGAACTTCTGAAACTTGCCACCACGGGAGGTTGTGAAGGCTGATGGTTTCAGCAAGTTCAAAAAGGCATTAGACAAATTCATGGACATTATTGGTAAATGGATTCTAAAAGGACTGGCTAAGGACGCGCTCTCTGACATCTCCAATCCAGTGATGGTGGATGACAGGAGATTAGAAAGGGAATGGACTGCAGAAAGTGACCTAGGCTATTACTCTCCCTAAATGACATACTCTATTGCCACTGTCAGAGACTGACTGCTGGGCGATATGGACCATTAGTTTGTCTCAGCAGGGTATTTCTTATGAGCGTATTATCTTCACCAGCAGCAGCGCGTCTGAGAATGGGAGAAAAAAGAGATCAGTGCTGGTGGAGAAAAACAGCAGAGAAGAAACATGGAAAAGGTGGGTACACAAGGAAAATGAGATGTGCTGCTGAAACAGGAAACACAGGGGTGGGAGGAAAATATACACATGGGCAACAATAAGATTAGTAAAAAAGTTTCAGAATATTTACATACGCAACTTTTAGAATAGAGGAATAATGCTCTCAGCAATAGCCAAATTTGTTTTGTCTTTTGATTTTTAAATTACAAAACTTACTTTGTATATTCTACATTTATGTACTAAGAACATATGAAACTATTTGCCTTTGGAAGTAGCTTAATGTGCTTTAAAAAAAACCAAAACATAAAGCTGCAAAAATTAGTAGCAAGACTATAATTTTTAGTATGTACTGTTGTAATGGTTCAAGAATTATTTTCACTTCACTGTATTTAAAGTCTGTATGCAGACCATATGACTCTTTTGAAACATGCTATTTCTACCACTCATTACATATTTTTTTCGATTTCCTCACATTGCTTGGACCTGAAAACATAGATCCAAAGGCATCTTCTAGACAATTAGTTTAGAAAAAAAAAATAACTAAAATGAAATCTTCTAGTCATCACCGAAGTCATTCTTCATGACAAAAATCTCTGCAGAAACTTTGGAGATGTGTTTTTTCACTATAGTTTTCAATTCTGCAAACTGGATCTTAAAGGCTGGATTTTAAAGACCAGAAATGTCCTATTCCCATACCACAGAATCACATTTGTATCAATATGATTCATATCAATGTGATTCATATTGATACAAATAGCCAAGTTAAGTGAAGCACAGGGGAAAATAAGGTCTTCTGAATTTCAAAAAGCATTCTTCTCATGCTTGTTCTTTGAAATCTACTGTAGTATAATATAAATATATACTGCAGTAAACATTACTGTAGTAAAATATAAATATAATGTAGTATATAAAAATATAAAATTAATATAATTCAGACAGAAAAATCCACAAATAAATAAAATGGCATTGATCCTTATACTGCATTATTCCCTGGTCATGACACAGGCAAGATTGGGAAATCTGCAGAAAGTAAGACATACAACAAGAGAGAAAAAAAACCACAGTGAAATAATCGCATCCATTGTTCGGTAAATATGCTATAATGGACTTGCCACTCTTGCCATTTAAACTGGCAAGAAGAAATAGGGCTTCAACCTATAGAAAAATACAACAGACTTTGATAAAACTATATTTGGCCTTGGCTTTAATGTAAAATAATTTAAAAATCCCAACCCTAAACCCCTGATTTCAAAGCTCAATTTGGCATACCTAGTTAAGCATAACTTCTGTACAGATAGGGAATTATTATAGCCAAAGAAATTCAAATAGTAGTTCGTACTGACTTAGTTGTCAAACATAATTTACCTGTGTTACTCTAGAACTTGAAATAGTTTGCTTCAGAATATCATCTGCCTGATGGACACATGTTCTATGGATATTTACACGAATTGTAAAATGATTCAACACATCTGATAGCCCTGAAAGGAAAATATTGTTGTCTTCACTATGTCTGTGGATGTAGAGAATAATTTTAATTTCATAATTTCATAACTTTAATGAGAAATGTTTTTATTAAAGTTGAATTAGATCAATGTAGCAATAACTAATTAATTTTGCATGTCTTCCCATTTTTTTTATTTTCTGGAACTTTGCTACTTTAGGCTGATTATGTCTTGCTCTGTTACAGCTAATTGTGGTTTCTATTCTGAAGCAGATTTTATGTTTGCTGCTTTCCAGATATTTTAATTTAAAAAAAAAATTTAAAAAAATGTAAAAATCAGTCATATTGGGAAATTAGAAAAAAAATACAGGAAAATTGCGATGTTATTATAATAGAAGGAAGTTTTGCTACTATGATAAAGTTCTTGAAGGTTGGGTGAGGTCGTTTGGTTAGTTGTTGGGGGGTTTTTTGGAAAAGCTACAGAAACAGTTTTAAAATCCTACTTTGGTATAAAGGCCAGCATCTCATCTCACCTAGGGTGAAGACATATTCCCAATAAAATGGAGATATTTTCTGGCAGCTTTTTGCCCTCTAACAGCAGTGAAAGCCAACAGATCTTGCACGTTACTCTCCCCCACTGCATTGCCTGTTACACTACCAAGGACACAGCTCACAGGCACAAATGAAGACACTACATCAAAAGATCATAAGAGTTAGATCTCTGTTTACATAACCACACTCCAGTTTTCCTGCCATTGCTTCATTCAGTGAACATTAAAAAATATACATAGGGACAAACAATGAACAAATTAGGGTTCTTCGGACCCTTTACAATGAACTTTTATCCACAGCTACAATGGAATGTATCTATAACACAACTGATGCTGGACCGGTGCAACTGAAAGCACATATCCATCCTTAATAGTTACAATAGATGGGATGGGATGAACAAAGCACAGATGAGCATTCATAATTTATTTAATATGACTTTTTGTGATGCCCTGTGGATAATGCAGAGATTTTCTCACAGGAATCATTGCCAAGAATACAAACAGAATAGCATCCATCCTTCCCATATGTTGCATACCATTCAAACCAAGTGTCATGGAGGACAGGAATAAAATATAAGCAGACACATCAAGAAAATAAAAAGCTGAATAAAAGACACAACTTCCGAGTGTTTGATCTCTCAGCATTCTCATATAGCAGAATTTTCATGAAATATAAGCAATTATTTTAAATTATCTGGATTCACATTCTGAAAAAAGACATGCTGCCATATACACCTGTATCCGTACATACACCGCTGAATTCAGTAAGGCTACTTTTGAGTACATGCATTCATCACAAAATCACAAAGCCTTAAATGCTAAAGGCCTTTTTTTTTTTTTCACTACTGTATACAACTTAACTTCAAAGGAACCATAAACAGTCTATCTCATCAGACTTTGACCCTAGCTACAGGCAACAGATTGTCTCTAGTATTTTTTACTATTCATAGTCTTTGCTGGTGATCTGTTAGGAATGGACACAGCAGTGCACAAAGATAACATCTTATTACATTTGAGCATATTTACCAGCCATCTGTACCCACCAATATTGCTTTCTCTCCTCTCCACAGATGCACGGTATTTATAATTCTAATCATGCAGTCCTCTAACTTTCCACTATAATGATTCTAATGTATATTGTGATAAATTAGTATATCCCTATAAGCTGCTTTTATAAACACTTTTTCTTAGAATAGCGAACAGACCAGCACATTGGAGTATATTAGTTCACTTCTCTATTGCTTCCTTTTCTCTGATTCTAAAGTGAACATGCTAACACTAACTTTTCACAGTATTTTCATACAGACCTCAAAAAGGGATATAGGCATATACCATACACCAGGGACTATCAGATGTCTCAGAATAAGAGACAGATATGAATGGAGATTGATCTAAACTAACCAAGGGTTGGTCTTAGATTTACTCCACCTCTGCTAAGAATAGCTGAGTTATTTTATATAATATATGTATTTCTACTTGGAAAAAAAAAAAATCTCCCACAACTTCATATTTTTATTCATGAACCTCTAAGTAATTTCTCAGTCATTTCTTTAAAAAAAAAAAAAAAAAAAAAAAGAAGTCTTTTTCTTTAAGAAATAAGTAGGGAAAAAAGGTTTCTTAAACGATCAATGTTTTACACAACAGCTCTGATATTATAGAGTGGTTCAGGTTGGAAGGGACCTTTAAAGATCATCTAGTCCAGCCCCTCTGCACATCTTCAGCTAGATGAGTTTGCTCAGAGCTCCATCCAACCAGGCATGCAATGTTTCCAGGGATGGGGCATCTACCACCTCTCTGGGTAAACTGTTTCAGTGTTTCACCCTCCTCGTTGTCAGAACACTGAGATATGGGCCAAGGAAGACGAATTTCCTATATCCTCCCAGAAGAGATTAAAAAGCGCTTTTCACACTACAATAGTGAGAAAAATTCTCATTAACTAACTGCTGGTCTACAGGTGAGGTACAGTATATCCAGTGTGCTCTGTTCCCAGCAGCATAAAAATGAAGGAACGCAAAACAAAGGAGAGACAACAAAAGAAAACTTGGGGATGGGAATTAAATTTGTGAGAAAAGCCCTGTGTCCCAGGTACAAATTCAGTTCTCACAGGATGAGAGACGGCATCACCACACCAGATTGTAGGGGTCTGGCTTGTGTTGTGTAAATGCAAAGACACTGGTTCCCTCAATATGTTCCATGTTTTTTTCACCATTTCCAGGCTATCTAGGGATGTCTCAGTACCATCATCAGCTCAGGGAAGGAAGACTAGAGTTCTGTTACTATCTCTGACCAAATGCCTGTGAAAAAAGTGATCCCCGAACACGAAGAACATTAAGCTATCCTTAATATAGACTTTCAGTGAGGAAGAACATTCTCTTGTGAGGAAAGAGTATATCCTGAATTTCTGTTCTTGATCCAAGGATTTGGATTAAATAAACAAAACAAACCTCAAAAAAACCCCACTTGAAACAGCACACAAAATTACAGTAAATGGTTTAACTTCTAGGTTGCCCTATGCAAAGTCAGGAGTTCAACTCAGGGATCCTCGTGGGTTCCTTCCAACTGGGGCTCTTCTATGATTCTTATATTGCTAAAAATGCAAGGTCAACCACAAAAAGTAGAAAAATTAAAACATACACAAACTAAAACCTGTGCAACATGAATTTCCCCTCTTGCAGGGATTAATTATCTTTTTTCTGCCATAGAATTTTTTCCTCACAGTTTGGTCTGTCCAATGGACAAACTAAAAGCCAAACTTGTCTATTTGGTACAAAATGGGAAGATGTAAGGTACAGTTCAGATAGAAAATTCTATTAATGCTCTTATCAATTAGTTTTATAAATGATCAAGCCAAAGGCCATCAATTAAGCTTTTCACACACAACTTTTAATCATGTTTTCATTTTTTGATGAAGGTTGATGATACTCATGCATCCCAGGTACAATTCACATATCCAATGTGGAGCCAAAATTCTGTCTGTAGTCATCTGAGAGTGGAAGGAAATTCAGAGCCATTCTGATTATCTAAGGTGGCCGCAGAAATTGACAGTATGAATAACCAGCCTAAAGACTACCCTGTGGCTGTGAACAATACTTGCAACAGAATGTGAAAACAACAGCAGGCAAAATGGAAAGACATAAGTTGTACAGAAAAGTTAAATATGCTTTAAAAAAAATAGATTCAAAGTAGATCAGGGTGGAAACTCAAAACAGTGGACACTAAATCTGGCACTTGGGTTTTTCTGTGCCTTAGTTCCTCATCTATACAGCAGGAATACGATCTTCATCTCACAGAAATATTATGAAGGTCAATTCATTAATGTTTATAAAGCTTTCAAAAATACAGTGGTGAGCACTTCTGTTGCGGAAGTCCTTGGGGAATTTAATATTCAGGTATGCTCCGAGTTCTAAGCAGGTAAAGAAATATTTAAATACTTTCCATTGAGAAACACTATTTGTTTTACTAAATTAGACCTACAGAAGGAATATGGGATCATGTAATTAAAGGTTGTAATGTATGAGCAAAATTAATTTGAGAAATCTGGAACTTTTGAGTGCTTTGTTTTGCAACCTTAGAAGTTTTTAAACGATCTTGAAGCTGTAATTGCATTTGTTTGCCATGAAGGGTCTGCATTAATGCATTTGATTAAAAATCAAATACAGTGATGCAAAAAGAGAGGTATTTGTAAAAAAAGAGAGTCCAGTTATATCACTACAGGTAGCTTAACATCTTCAAGGTTCTTAAAAAGAGGATTTTAACATGCTCTTTACCATTGATAAATCCTATTTCTAATTAATACAAACATTTAAAAAGAAAAATACATTATGCTCATCACATATTTCGTAAAAGTACCATCATCTAGTTGCAGATCTGTCATTTATGAGTCTGTAGTTTTAAACAGCATAGGGTTTTGCACCTGACATGAGATTCAACCTCTGGTATATAGGAAGAATCCTTTCCAACATACCTTATTTACTATTTCAGTACTGAATGTACTCTGAAAGCTTACAAGTAAAGGTTAATTCTTATTTTAAAACAAGTTTTTTCCTGGAACATAGCCCTTCACACACATTATTTCTTCTTCCCTTGAATGACCTTACTAAGGAAACAAGAGATTAACCAAATAGCTCAAGCTAACTAAAAATCTATGGAAAGCTTATGACAAAGATTTATGCTTTTTTTATTGTTATTATTCATAACCCAAAACAGAACTATGTGCTACTGCAGAACTGTTCTTAAACTCCTGTTCCAAAATTCATCTTCTCTCCATTATCATTGAACTGTAGCGTGATATTGCATTTGCAGTTAAAGTACTTACTTGATTGCTGTCAGAGGGACTAAATGTTCATCTTCATAGGTTGACAAAGTATTATCATCTATAAACTCTGGAAATTAAAATTTAAGACCACCTTAGAGGAAATCCAGATAAGGAATGTATTTAAATTGACTATTGATGGGATGCATCTTGAAGGGCCTGTTTTTGTCAAAGATAAGTAGGGTTAGGTAGGCACAATTGTAATCGGCCATGAGCTTCCACACCAGCTTCAACAAATTCTGAAACTCTTCTGGATTCCATGGGTTTTGTGTAAAGATGGTTAAGGCGCATACTGAAACTGTGACTACACTATCAATACAAATAACACAGCAAGATTCAAAGGGATGTTTATTAGACAACAGGATAGTAACACCGAAGACCAGTTTTGGAGAGCATGCAAATCTCGTGCTCTGGGATTTAAAGGCAGTCCACAACCATCAGCACAGGGAATAATTCTGTGAGAAGAAAATTAATTAGGCACTTTCTGAACCTTTTCTAGGGTATCCAATTGCTGACTAAAGAAAACCTACCAGACTAGGTTAATTGCAAGTCTAGGAAAGTGCAACTGTTACTGTGCTCTTAACTGAGGTCTTGATTTCAAATGTTTTTTCCATAATGTTATTAACATCATGCTCTACAAACTCAATCCTACGATTGTTCTTAAAGAAAAGCTCAAGTAGTTCTCCATGGGAGACATTTTCATGAAGAACATGTACTGTGTTCAAAAAATGGACATCCTCATTCTTATTTAGTTTTTCTCAACTACATTATCCCCTAACAATCAACTTTGTGCAAAAGTAATAAAAATCACTGTTTTCTGCTTTTATGTTCTTCCTGTTCAAACTTCTACTCAAATGATTTACAACATCCTAACTGTAAAGCTTCTTGCTTCCTATGTGAATAGGAGATCTCTCCCCAATGCTGTCTTTTAGTTTCTATATGCTATGGATAAATACAGGTGAGCCTAAAAAAAAAAATCTTGCCAGAAACATATATACAGAGGGAAAACATAAAGGAGCAAAACCAAAGAAACTAGGTCTATCCTCATTAAAATTAATATAGACTTTACTAAAATATTCTACTGAATCACGTCTATGTTTTGGCATGATGCTGCTATCTCACACATTCATTCTGATTAATGTGAACTATAATCACTATTTTCATAATTTCCACCTGGATATCCAAATCCCAAGAGCATCCCTAGATATAACATAAACTACACCTCAACTTCCTGTTGTCACAAAATACAGTTCTGACAAAATACCGCCTTACCCGAATGCTTTGAAAGGGGTGCCACTGATTCATTACTACAGCTACCAATATATAAATTTATCATGCTTAAAAAGGCTGTAGCTATTTCATATGTAACAGTTTCAAGAAAAACTTCTTTATTGAAAGACTAAAAATGAAATTATGTTAATGATTTGAATATGAGTGCCAAAAGTAACTCATTGTGAACATCTCCATGCAAAATGAATTATTCAATTTAAATTCTAATTTATATCTCAAAAAGACACTGTGGCAATAAAAATCCTAAAAGTGTCACAAAATGGAGAGACAGCTTTCAGGTGTGTTACTAATGAAACCAGGTGTGTTACCAAGAAGAACAGTGCTCTGGCAGAGGATTGGATGGGTGTCTTTAGTCAAGCAGACCTCCCACAAACTTCAGAAAGATGATTTATTTAAATAAAAACTGCAGGATAAGGCCATTGAATTCTTAAGTATGAGTCAGCTTTTGTGTTTCATATCTAAAGGAAAATTTTATAATCAGCAAAGAAAAGAAAACGAGTTTGGGGTGCTAGTTAGTCAGTAAGCCCCTCTGCCTGCAGATCATAACAAACCAAAACAGCCGTTAGCTGTACTCAGTTCTGTGTGCAGCAGGATCACAGATCATGGATCCTTAAATATGCAGCCTATATAACTTATGTAACTTAACATGAAAATACAAAATTTAAATACTGCAACTTCTACACAAGCTTGGGGAAGACAAAACCTGGATTATGTGTGTCTTGCTGTATTTTTAATTTAATTCCAGTTGATTGAGGTACAAATCACGGCTTGGATCCTGCACCCTGAAGCTTGCAGGATGAAAGCTGGGCCTGCGTCGAGTCCCACTGCCTTCAGTACACTTGCATAGTAGAAAATGCAGGATTGGGGCCTGTGGGGTTTTGTCGGTTCATTCAAATGTGCTTGTAACTGGCAACGAGCTAATTAAGATGGTGCTTAGTGAATAATCGTTGCAGTATTTTTTAAGGACATAATCATCAAGTATTTCGGAAGTTTGCTTCTAGTGTACTTTTCCATGTTGAATAAAGGAAGCTGATATTTTGTATCATACAGGGTAGACTTCTGCAGTACCATGCATTCATAAGCAAGTGCTGCTGCAAGCTACCAAAAGCCTTCCTATGCAAATATTTACTTTGTCTGGAACATTTTAACCTGATAACTACAACAGACAAGTATTTCCTGCTGAAATCTTCTCAAAATTACATATTCCTCTGCACCAAGTAGATCTATTTCTAAGTGGAACCTATCAGATATATTTCTAAGTGGACCTATCAGAATATAACACTGTCTTCAAGTAATATCAAGCCAAAGAAGGCAAACCATGGAGATTAGACAGTAAATTTTTTTTCATCCTATGTTGCCTATTCATGAACATATCCCATATAAAATAAAAATATAGGGTAGTAAATACACATCTTCGGCCTTGTCAGATGACTTAGGTATGAAGAATCACGTTGAGGTTTAGCCTTATTTCCAAGGCTCAGAATGTCTGATCTTCAAATGATATTTTAATGTATCTTGATTATTTGCACTATTTTTTTTACTGAAGTGACAAACATTAGAAATCACTGTACTGAATACCTGGAGTTTCACAAAATGAGACATTACCATGTATATCAGCAAAAGGAGTAAAATTCAACCTTGGAAAACAAGTATGATTCTAATGCACTGATAACTGACAACCTATTACACTACGGAATAATTTGACTCAAAAGCTTGAACTTGTTCTGGTTCAGGATGGCAAAAAACCATAAAACCTTCAGAAATCAGAATTATGTAGAACCTATTCCAAAGGCCTCTGACTCTTTAAGTCATGGGCCCTCATCCTTCTTCCCCTCAACTCCATATGAGTTTTCACATTAGCTGTAGCTGAAAACCAAATAGAATTAGAATCATGATACCTGAGATCAGGAAAGCTGTGATTTTCACAAGGACCAGATCTGCACACAAACTGTCTTACAGGCTTTGTCTTGTTTGTCTGTATTTCTCCCTTCTTTCCCAAACACAAAAAGGAATGAGAAAGTGCCGGACTTGGCAATAAACTAAATTTCACATCAATTTGTATCTGGTTAATAAAAAGGAAAGTATAAGTAACAGGTGATGTTCAGTTACTTTTAATTACGCAAATTGCACTAATTAAAAATTCTGGTTTTGAAACTTCTAAACAGAACAAATAAGCAAACAAAACTTCTAGTAACGCCAACAGAATTAATGTCAAAGTTAAAGATGACAGCAGAGGTTTATATTATAATCTCTCCTTCTGTTTTTGGTCTTCATTAGAAAAGTAGGATTTTCATATTCCAGAAGTACCAAATAGTTTGTACAGATTTTACCTGTGCATTTAATAATATCACCAAAAGCTTTGTTGCAGATACAAAACATAAACCAAACAGGGCTATCTTACGCTTTCTACTCAAAGAAAATTCCTACTTAAGGACCTAACCAATACAAAAAACAATGCCAAATACATTTTGCAACTTCTGGTATTTATGCTGTCCCAGTAAGTTTTTAGTCATATAACCATAATCTTCAGTAGTAATGCTAAAAAAAACCCACCCCAAATCTATATCCAATCTCTCACAAATAATCAAAGTGCCAGTAATTGCTGCCCTATCTTTTCATTTTAGCCTGGGCCTTTTTATTTAAAAAACGAGAAGGAAAGGAAGTAAGGATGAGAAGAATGAAGAGGGGAAGCAGATGTATACAATTCTGAGTTTCTGATTACTTCTAAGTGTTATCTATACCAGCACCAATTGATTTTCTGCTCACAATCCTGTTACCAGTTTGGGGTTCAACTGTGAACTTGGGATTTGGCCCTAAATGCTGAAATCCAGATTTTTTTTAAAATTAATTTCCTGACCAACCCAACTCTGCAGCAGGAAGAAAAAATCATCAACAACATCTCTGTATTTTCATTCCAAAGTCCTTATACAACCACTGCAGTTCTCACGTAAAAGGCTTATTGGTATCATATTACTGCCCCCCCCCCCCCCAACACACTGTAACTTTTATTATTTCCATAGTTCAAAAAAAAAATAAAATATACAGCCCTTACCTTACAAATCTGAAAATAATCTGAAGTGAGTGTCTCCTGGACCTCCTCTCTGGGCGTCCCTGCAGCTCCTGCAGTCCCTCCTGGGTGCACGGAGCCACCGCCAGCCCCACTTCCACCACCACTATGCCACCGCCAATGCTTCCACCGGGGGATGAGGCAGTTAAACCATCCATAACTTTGCGAAAATTAAATTTCTTCATTTTTGGAAAAATCTTTCAGAAGATTTAAGAGGGGGGAAAGGACGTGTCGTAACACATTCAGCTACATGTAGCGACAGAGAAAGTCTGTAACGGTCCTCTGAGTGAGGCAGCACTTTAAGTCTCTTGTACCAAGAAAAATGTCAATATTAGGTATAATTGATTGAAAAATACAAAGGCTTTCATTTTGTCAGACGTAAAAGCTACCTGAAAAGGTCCTTTCAAAAAATAAATAATAAAAACCCAAAATCCACAAGCAGCAGACCTAAGACTTAGTTCAAACAAGGAACTATGGAACTACTGCCATCGGGTTCTCTCACAAAATCCCCATTTAGCAGTGGTTAAAACCGAAAAGTAACTAAAAATTCAAAGCCGGCTTCCAAAACAGTAGGCTCCATCTCTCTATCTTTCTGCCTAAGATTTGCCTTCGGCGCGCTATCACCTCAAGAAAACCACAAAAATTCGGCTACGTCCGCTTTCCTCTTCCCCTCAAAAACCCTTTCAAGCCCGGGCTGCCTTTGCCTCCGGCGTTTCGGGGCAGCGGGGTTCCCTCTCCCCGCCACCGCTCTCCTCCCGCAGCCGCTGCCGCGGCTCCTGCTCTCTAGTTCCCTGCCCACTCCGGCAACTGTCGGCAGCCGCTGCCGCCCTCGATTCTCCTCTCCCCTCGCCGGGCTCGCTGCCGGGACGCTGCGCGGCCGCCCCGCCACGGGCTGGGAGCCCCAAGCTGCCCCCGCCGCTCACTCACACCAGCTTTCCGCCTCCCTGAGGACCGACGCTAAAGAGCGACCACCCCTCAGCCAGCCCGGCCGTCCCGGGCTGACCGCCTGTCCCGCCCCTGAGGTGACGGAACCCCTCAGCCCTCCCGACCGTCGCGGTCACCGATCCTGTGCCGTCTCCGCTCCCCCGGGGGTCGCTCCGGGGGGACCGGGGCTCCCTCGGCGCCAAGGGGAGCCTGACGCGGCCGCTCGGTGCTCTGACGGCAACGGTTCCTAACGGTCCCTCAACGGGCGCGCGGGCACGGGGAGGGGAGGGGCTGGGCAGGAGAGAAGCGGGGCAGGTGAGCCGAAGGCGGTGGCTGCGGTCCCGACCAGCTCCGGCGGGCTCGCAGCCGCTCTCCGAGGTACTGAAACCGCCGGCGGCGGCGAGGCAGCCGCAGCTGCTCCGGCTCCTCCTCCTCCCTCCTTCTTCTCCCACCCCCACGCCCCGCTCCGCCCGCCGCGCCGCAACGGGCCGCCTGCAACCTCCCCTGCCTCGGCGCGCGCGCCCAGCTCCAGCGGGAGTGGGGAGGGAGAGGGAAAGGCGGGGCAAAGGTTGGTGATTGACAGCAGCGGCAGGTTCCCCTTTGTTGCTGCGGGCGAGTTGGGTGGCTGTGAAGTGGCGAGGAAGATCGGAGGAGGGCGGGGGATCTGCTCCCGACCGCTCCGGCGGTGGGTTGGCTCCGGGCAGAGCCCTCAGGCCGACACTTGAGACGGTGGGGACAGCGCGGGTCACCGCCCCTTGTAATCCGCGTCATCCGATTGGGGCGCTGAAAAGATAGGCAGGCCCTCCCACCAATGGGAAAGGCCGCACCTCAAGTCTCCGTCTCTCCCACCCTCGTCCCCGTGAAGATGCCTTCCCTCCGCGACGCCCCGCCCCCGGCCCAGGTGGGGGGCGGGCTCTGACGGGGGCGGGGCCATCTCCCATCTGGCCACGCCCCACTGCGGCGGCCGCAGGTGTGGGGGGGGGCGACCGGGGTGACGTCGCGCCTCACTTTAGTCCGTGGAGGGACCCGAAGTTGGTTTTGTTGGCCTCAGCGGCCTGTGGAAGGCCAAGCGTACCCCCAAAATGTCACGGGAGGTCCTGGTGGCTGCAAGAGGCAGGCCCTGAGCAAGGGGCAGCCTCCGTTTCCCGACGCGAGGGGCGGGGTGGGGGCAGAGCAGTCCGGGCAGGTCGGTTGTCCAGGTCAGGAACAAAGGAGGCAGCAGCTAAAAGCGGGTCAGGGCAGGGCGCTGTCAGTGTGGTTGGAAGCTTCGAGCTGGCTAAACAGGTGTAAGGAACAAACCTGGTTCTGTACGGTACTAAATACGTGTGTAACACCTCTTCTTGTGTAATAAACCACATAGTCCCACTTCATTTTGCAGATTCTTTGGGAGCACTCAGTATGGTTCTGATGGGAAATGGATCCAAATCGTGCCAGGGGAGGTTCAGGGTGGATATTAGGAAAAAATTCTTTACTGGTAGGGTTGTCAGGCATTGGAACAGGCTGCCCAGGGAGGGGGTTGAGTCACCGTCCCTGGAGGTGTTTAAGAGACGGGTGGATGTTGCATTGGGGGGGCATCGTTTAGTGGGTTGATAGGGCTGGGACAGAGGCTGGACTCGATGGTCTTCAAGGTCTCTTCCAGTTTCATCTTCTTACACTGAGCTCCATACTTTTTTCTTTTTTTTTTTTTCCCCACTTCAGCTCATCCCTGTGTGTTCACAGGTACTCCCCGTCTGAACAATAAAGATTCCAGTGAAGCCTGAAGAATAACTGTAGCTTGTAATGAATAATAATAATAATAAAGGGTACATTGCTGATGAAACTGGAAAGGTTAATAGGTTTCTGTAGCCAGGAAAAAAAGGAACAGAACTTTGTATAGGAAACAAAATATATGAGGACTACAGCTAGGAGACAGCAATGAAAAAGAGGATGGAACTGAGTAAGCAAATCTGTAAAGATATAAGTGCAGGTTTTTGGAGAATAAGGAAAAGTCAAAACTCAATTGAAGCTATTTGAAGAATGTTATGTCCTACTGATATTATGTTCACCACAGGCAATGCAAGAGAAAAAAAAAAGAAGAAAGCTAACAAAACCCAAAGGAAAGATAACAACATGAATTGTAAACAGGAAAGGGAAAGATAAGTTTAAAACCAAAATAATCAGGATGATGAAAATGTCATGGACGGACTTGCAAAAAAGAGAATAGATTGGGAGGGCTAGACAGAATAAAGAGATGAGGGATGCCAGAGGAAGAAAATCTGATAATATAATGGTCCCACAGTTCTGAGGAGGACAGAGATAAGATGGTTAGTTTTTAAGTGAAGAAGAGGAAGGACCAAAATTAGAAGAATGATAAAAAACATTTGGAAGTAGAATGATGCATGCATTTTTTGAATATTGACAACATTTGTCTTTCAGAGACATTGTGAAGAGCTGGGTATTGATGATTAGATATTACCTCAGAGTATCCAAAAGGACAAGGATCCTTCAACTGCCAATGTGCTATTGAGAAAACAGACTTGTAGAAAAAAGAAACCATCAAAACCCAAAAAACAGATACCGCCCAACAAAAAATCTTGAGCAGCCTGTTTAAAAGCACAGGGAAAAATATTTCAGTTCACCTACTTCTGTATGTAAGGCATGTCAGTCCCTTTTGAAAATCTTACTCTAGGCTGGACACAAATCCAAAAGCAGAGTGATGGAAATGAGAGTTATGGAGTGGTGCAGAGGGAGACAGGACAGTGCAGGACGCAGGAAAAATCAGTAGTAATGGTGACATGTACAGAAAGGAGTCTTAGTGAATGATCTAACCGGTGAGATTGTTAGAAAAAATAAAAAGGAACAATTTGCTTTTGACAAAGACATTTGCTTTTTGTTTAGTAAAAAAAAAGTAGGTGAGGCATTAATTTGCTGGTTTACACTATGGTTAGATGATATTGATGTTTAGGAGGACTCTTCTGATGCTGAACAGTTTTAACACTGAGAGTTTTCATAACAGGTTTGTAACATAATGAAAGTGTGTAAAGATAGTATCTTTTATGTTTATCATTCATCTTGTTCTGCAAGGTCAAACAGAAACCAAATGTTAAAAGGATAACAGTTTGCTAGCACAATTTTGATGAGAGAAGAGAGCACATTTAATAGTCTACACCATCAAAATTAGTATGAACTCTCATTTTGATTTTTGCCTAGGGAAACTTGTGATTACATGTAGTAATATAAAGATTTGTCAGAATCAAACCTAGCAATGGATAGTAATATTAATTCAGCATTATCTGATTTCAGTCTGATTCAAGAGGTGACCCAGGAAATAGAGAATCAGGAACGATATGCTTAGATCAGTTGACCAGAAAGTGATGGTAGTAGAGATTGCATATGCTTTGTATATGTATATGTCTGATCATTAATGTTCTGGTTAGTTCTCTTTAGGGTATTTTTGCTTGCCTCATCTGGCTTTCTCATTTTATTTTTTTGATAGCAAATTCTACTTCAGCCAATGAACTAGAATTTCCTCAATTTGTAAAGCTGCAAACATATTTTAATCTGAGGTTTATATCACTGGTAGTTTAAATAAAGTCATGTAGAAGTGTGCAATGGTGGTTTCACAGAGTATGCTTTTAAATGGTTCATTCTACTCCTTTTGATAATACATGAATTAGTAGTTAAAAATCAATGACCCTTGAGAGGAATCGTTGTATGCCCATCAGCAGCTGACTAGACCACAGCCTTGCAACTATACCGTGCAAGAGAACATTTGTGCTTGTGCAGATCTGAAGAGAAAGGACATAGTCAAGTACCGGAAACATATTTATGCCAATGAAGGCAAAACTGTGACTTTCCGTAGCTGCCTATTCCTCATTAGACTTCGGAGCATTTGCCAATATTATCCATATTTTTGTGCAATTCCAGAACATCAAATGGCAGCAAGCACAGTGTTCCTGCCTGCAGAGCCCCACTAAAAATATCCCCAGTCAGTGCTGAGTATCTGGTTAGAACAGCTTGCTGAACTCTATCAATTAGCCAGATCTTAATCTATTTAATGTGTTTTATTAAGGCTATATAATGCTAATGTTTTAATCAAAATGTCAAGCAGTACTAAATCAAATTCATTAAGAAGGTCCAAGTCTATCACATCCATGTGGTTACCTTGATCAAACAAACCTGTAATCTCATCAAAAAGTAAAGTCAGGCCTGCTTGTCAAGACTTGTTTCCATAAAGCCATGTGGACTTGCTTTCATTATATTCCTACCCTTTAACTCCTTATTGATTGAATCACACCTAGCATGACTGCTTTAATTCACATAACATCACTGTTTTGTCTAGGATTACTTAAGATGCCACACCTATTATTACCTTGGTCCTTCTGCTTGATTCTTGGTGTAACATGAGGTTTCCTTTGGCCCTTCAAATTTGCAGCTGTGCAGGGAGCTGTTAAAAATTAACATTAGAAGGCTGGAAGTCTTCTTCTCTTTTAAGATCTTTGGATGCTCAGGTGCCACAGAGACTACTGAGTGAAAAACAGCAGTACCATTTTCATCGTCCATAGGTGACAATGGATAGAAAAGTAATTCATCATCCTCATGTAATATTAATACATTATCTTTTTTTTTTTCTTCAGAAGTACTGGGTAGAATTATTTACCATAAAAATTAGATCTTTTATGCATGCTCGGAGATCAGATTTCTTAATGAAGAAACTGTGACAAGGTGGGATGTGTCTGTATAAAACTGAGAATGTAATTTTGCAATAAGAACTCTGTTTTGCACAGTGGGCCAAGTACGGGTGTGAATTAGCTCACTGACAGCTATATGTTACAGCTGGAGGTAATCTGTTCTTGTTGCTGTCAAACAGGAAGGTCCTGCATCCACTTGAGCCCTTGGGGGTTTTTTTGCCCCTTCAGCAATAAATTAATTTGCTCAGAAAGTCAATAGTTTTCTTGTGGGTTAATGAGCTAGATTAGCTCTGCACAGGGTCAGAGAAGCACCAGAGCCAGTGTAAAGAAAGGCAGAGCTGCAGGACAGAAAGAGGAGGGTAGCCCCCCTTTTTGTTAAACTTAATTTGGCTCAGGCATACAATAAAACTTCATTGCAATGGTGGCCTTTTGAGTTATATTCTAAATATATACCCTACCCAGGAAGAGCCGCATATCTCCATGAAGAACTATCACAAGCCACCCAAACAGCAGTTGTGAGCATAAAATCCTGACTAGTTTTTAACAGACTGTCCTGTTGCAGTAGAGCAATGTATTTCTTGCAGAGGGTTCTCCCCAAGGAGGGACTCAACCTGGATTTGGTTGCTCTGGAAGAAGGGGTCTTTTTCTAACAGATTGTGGGGTACAGGCTGTAACAAGCCACGGAACAGGTAAAGCCCCAGTGATTATTATCTGCACAGCAGTTACTTGCTGTATTTTTACTGTAGCAAATATGCAAAACGTTGGGGTATCTAATCAAGATAATGTGAGCTCTGATCATGATAATGTGGGGCCTTGCATGGGACACAAAACTGGTCGAAGAGGCTGGGTAAATACTTGAGCAGTTAGTATGTGCCATATACCACATCACTACAGCTTTCTTAAAAACATTTACTGTAGTTCTCAGGCTGACTTTGGTCTTCTCTCTGCAGCCAGCTTCCATGGTATTGCCTGCACAGTTTTTTAGTTCTTCCTCTTAAGTCTTTGTCTTAACACTTCATTTCTTAGATCACTGTCTCTCACATAGCTTAGGTACCTCTTTCCCCTCTTACCCCTTCAGTAAGGATTAGACAAAATTGCCTGGCTTTTCCAGGTCCTGCTGTGAGCCAGGCTATTTGAACTTCTAATGACCCAGGTTTGCAATCCAGCGTGTGCACATCTGATGTACCTAAAGGTGTAATGGTTCATTAAAATATTTTTAGTAACTGGCACAGATTGTCAAAAAGCAGAGTTGTTATTTTCTTACCCTGAAGTTCTAATATCCAACAAGCATATGTCTGACTTTTGATCGACATACACCTTTTCTGATTTTTTTTCCAGAATATTTTCATTGATACTTTTTCCATTTTGAACATTTTCATCTTCTCTAGTAGCTGCAAAACAGCAGGAACTGATGCCTTTTTAAAGTCAGTTGTTTATAGTTCTAAGAACAGCTTTCTGAAAAAAAAGACATCTTTGAAAAAGGAGTAGCCACTAGGCTTTCAATAGAAAGGAAGGCTAGTCGTCCTTGACCAAATGTCTGTCTGTCCAGGTATTATATAGCCAAATCACCAAACTGACCAATTCACTCTCCAAAACTCATTAGCAAGAGATCACAGATTTCCAAGTCATCGAGGATAAACTTTCAGATAAGGAACTTAAAACATTAGTTGAGCATGTTAGATAATCTACTGTATTTAAATCCCTTGAGATAAGAAGATCCTTTGTTAAAGCGGAATCAGTAAGAGCTTTAGCAAATCAGCAAGACTGTAATTCACATTGAGTATTTTTTTTTGTTGTCAGCTTTGCTACAAATTTGATGGTTTATGCCTTTTCCCATTATTGCTCTGAGTGTTTTGCAAATTACCACTGGCATTTGAAGTGACAGCTAATGTATTCCAAATTGTTACTTCATTTTACTAGATTTTGCACTAACAAAGCTCACAATTAGGACTGGGCTACTTGTCGTGGTTGCTTTAAAACCCACACAGTCTTGCAAGTTTGAAACATGATCTTTGAATTCATATCTTGCTTACAGGAGACTACAAAATAAGAGCATAAGGAGTTAGAAAGAAAAAAAATACATTTAATGAGTCTACTCTTGCTATAGAGAAAAGCCATCGGCACAGCTTGAATTTTTGGGGAGTTTCTCCCAGTACTCACAGAAAAGAGACTTCTTTTCAGCTGGAGAAAATTTCAGCTGCCCTTCAGTATCCTTCAGTTTAAATTATAGGGCAGAAAGGTCCATTCACTCAAACCAGTTTGAAGAATAATAGGAAACAAAAATGTAATGTGCCAGTTCACAAAACATCAGATATCACATGCTTGGTCTCTGTGCAAAAGAAATCTTTATAGAAAAGCCTGGATCTGCTATATTCTTGGTCCAAAAGCTGGTGACTGGCATTTCTTATAGATCGCCTTAAATTTAGTGCAGGTATTTGCATAAAAGAAGAGTTGGAAAGATGAAGTCAGAGTGCGAAAAGGATAAGAGCAAAGGGGAAATGGAGCCCACATTCCAGTATTTCAATCCTTCTGACATTAACAGCATTCGGTCTTATGTCTGCGTCTTTCATTTTTAACAGTTGAGGTGTTCTGTAAATACGTTACTATTGACTTGCAAGACCAGTATGCTTGTCTTTTCTAGACTAAGCAATACTTCATAATAAACAGCCTCATCAGAAGGCTCCGGGGAGGAAATGCTACCTCCATTCCGACTCTCAACCCGTTTATGGTGAAATCTGTAAAGAAAAGCTAACTAATACTCACTAACCATCATCCAAACCAGGGCCACATCCTGACCACAGCTATGCCTTGGTCCTTCATTGCAGAAGGACTGCAAACCACCTATCAGCTCTCTAAGGATTATGTCAGCGCGAGCTAGTCCATGGGTGAATTCGATCACTGCAGTGGCTTTTACACCTTCCTTTCCCCCTCCCTTCCATCATGCTTTTTTTCTCCTTAAATCTTAATTTAAGAACAAACTGAAGGCAGATCAGACTATTCTGTCTCCTCTGCAAGTATCTCACGAAATATTCTGTCCTAGTCTCGACACTTCATTGAAAGTAGCCTGGCAGAAATGTTAGCAGTGAAAATCCAATCAGTCCTAGAAGTTAAAAAAATTTTTCTTCATGCCAGGAATGACAGCATTATTATTCCTCAGTCCTTGTTCTGTCTCTCAGTCATGGATTTTCTTAATGCCAATGTGATAGATCAGGTAGGAATTTGGTATGTAGTGCATGTATTGGATTGGATTGAGTTGTCTCAAGGGCTTTGAATCTGTGCTGTCCCATCAACATCCTTCAGGTAGTGGATATTTGCACAGTGCTTTTCCAGCTAAGAAGTTAGTGTAGTGCTGATCTGCAACAACAATGCTAAACATAAAACCTGTCTCTCTGCAATTTGTGTGCTGTGTGTGATCCTAAAAATGGCCATTTCTTCAAGTGATGAAAGAAACAGGAATACCCACTATCCTCGGGTCAGATTTGAGCTTAACTCTTTAGTGTGTTTTATTTAGGGTGACAGGAATAATTTGTTTTCCAGTTCAGAAGCTCAAAACAGTGTTAAAATATTTGTAAATATATTGTAATATAAATGTCTACATGTAAAATAAAATAGGAAATGTTTCTTTTGAAAATATAAAAATTATTTTTTTCAAAATGTTGCTTGCATTTCATTTGTAGTAGACCCATCACTGTAAACCTGATATACTCATTCAGTCTTCCTGTTGACTCAAACTAGTCCAAAATACCTGCCACTGACCTCCACTCCTGACCTTTAGAAAGGATTTGCCAGTGACTAAGGACTGTTCAACTCCAGTTTCACTTCCATTTAAAAAAACCCAGAACTTGGGTTCATTACATATTGAGGCACAGTCTGCAGCTCAGTTGTGCCAGGCTCCCTGTTCCACTGTACTCCACAATCAAGCATCTCACATGAAAGATGACCAGAGAATATTCTCTTCTAAGGAAAAATGAAGTAAGAGCCAGGATGCCCTCGTTCTTGTCTCACCACACTGGTGGCTGCTTCCATTTCTTCTTCCTGAGCAAGGCTTTTCCTTTTTGCTGTAGGAAAGGATATCTGTTCTCCTTGCCTCACCTGCTTATGGTGATTGTGTTGTTTCTGTTCCCCTGACTAGCCCACCACATATGCCGTGTGTCTCTAGACCCCACAACTGAGCCCATTGGTTCTGCTGCAGGACTGAATCTGAACATGAGGAAGGGCCTGTTTGAACTGACATTTAGGGAAGAGCAGAAGGGCCTCCCAGCCTCAGTGATGGAAGGGAGAAGCAGAGCTCAGAAAGCAGAAGCAGGGGGCTGTGGCGCAGGTCCTGGGAGATGCAGCTGCCCTGCAGAGCTGAAGTACATGAAGGGAAAGTCCCACGCTCTTGGCAGGAAAGGAAGGTGGCCACCAAGCTCCACCTCTGAACCTGATGTGAACAGCATTCTCAAGCTTGGGCGGGAACTGTTGCCACTTGGTTGGGCTGGGGGATTACAGTTAGTGGGTTAGCAAGTCTGTATGTGAGGGAGAGCTTAATGTTGTCCAGACTATCAGTGAAAGTCTGTCCTAACCTTGGCCAGTTTGGTGTGCTTTTGTCAGCAGAGAATTAAATGCAGCTGTTCTACGTCTCAAGCTTTGTGTGATGACCATTGGACCAAATGAGTTTCTCAAGAAGCTGCAGGAGGAATTGCTGAAATATCTGGTAGAGACTGTGCTCCCACCTTGCAAGTGGAAGTCTCTGCCAGGCAGACTGACTCCCTTCTAGGTGTGATGCAACAAATTGATGTGCTTGCTTATCCCATCTGTGTCATAAATCCATATTGTATTGCCCAAATCCAGTAAAAGGATTAAAAAATCTTTCTCTCTATTGTTCTACTAAGTGACTAGCAAATAACTGCATAGCCCACTCATGTATGTCACGTCATGCTCATCTCTATCCACAAGGAAAATCACATTTAATCTTTGGCTCCAGTGTTAGTAAAATGTTCGAACTGATAAACCATATGGAGCATTTTGATAGTTTCTTCCTAATAAAATTGTTTTGTGTATTTTTGAGAATTATCTTCTAATTTCTATGAAGTAAATGAAACTATAAATCCTGGTCTAAAGGATAACACTAAGAACCAGGCAGTTATTAAATAACATGCACCCAAACCTAAGTACCTTTCCCTCATTTGTCATGTATTTTAGTCATTTTTTTCACCTGTTGGCAGATTTGAAGGTGAATAGGTGTAACAGATACAAATACTGATTTATTTGGTATTCAAGTTTGCATAGTGGTGTCTGGACTGTAGGAGTTTGGGTGATTCATCAAAGGCTCCTTACTCTTGTCCCCCAGACAGTACAGATTCTGATCTTTTCCTTATGAGCCCTTATTGAAAAATCAGGGCGAGGTATGTCTAAACTTTCCACTCTTGGCTAACATGAACATGGCATCCCAGCCCTGCATCTGCTGTGTGCTTACAGACAGGTTGCAAACTCAAAGTTCTCACTCATTTTAAACATTTAAGATCCACGGACTTTTTATGGATTATGTGCCTTCTGAAATGTTCGGTTTTGATCGGGTGCACATACACTTCCTATTCATTGCTCAGCAATATAACCTATGGAGGATGATTGGCATTCGCACTAGAAATGCATTATGCTTTCCTACCAGTATGAATTATTGCTTTCATCTCTGAATTTACATACATTGATGCTTGTGCAGATTCTAGACACATTTGGAAGGAAATGCATTTCGAGTGAGTGATAGAACAAAGAAGGTTTCTAGTTCTCAGTATATTCTTTAAAATATATTGCATAACTGACTGACTTTGATCACTGCGTTTAGTTTAAGCTCAGCAAAACTGATTCTATCAAGGTGGGTTTGTCTTTTCTTTCCAGGGATTTGTGCTAAGGTTCAATCTGTGCTGCATCCTTCGAAGAAAAACTTAAAGGCTTTTCTATCCTGCTGCTAGTGGTGCTGCTATGTTTATTTAGAAGAAAAATTTGAGTCCCTTACGATTCCCCCTTTGCTCACATAGTTGACGTTTGACTCCTCCACTCCAGAAGCAGTTTTGTTTCAGTGTTAGGTTGCCCATTTTTCTGCCTCTGTAGTTAGTTCTGGCTCCATTACACTAAAGGGTACTGTGGATGCAGACGGCTGCTGTGATGTACACCCATGACAGGACCCAACACATCAGCATTCACCTGTTCACAAGCGTGGGACTCTTGCAAGCTGAAGGAATTATTCTTCCTCTTCACCAACTCATATTCTCCATCTGCCCAGTATGATTCAAGTAGGTCTTCCCCCTTCCTTTATTTTACAGTTTCTGGTGTGAATACATAAAAGCTTGAACCCTGGATACATGTTGTATTTGACAGGCTAACTGACCAATTTTAATTAATTGTCTTTGGCTCACACATAAGAGATCACCTCTCCCATAAGTAGCTTTTAAGGAATCCAGTCATTAATCTTCTTAAGCAGCTATTCTGTTGTAGCTTCCTCTAAGGCATTTGCTCACACAGCCTCCACTCTAGACTCATCCAGCAAGGAAATCCGCTAAGACTGTTTGCTGAGCTCTGGGAGAATCCCACCTCACAAAATTGTTCCTGGAAGAGAGAGGTCATTTTATTTTATTCAGATGCTCCTTTTACCTCAGGAAAGGTAGTTGAATTAAGCTGACCTCAACTTGCTTTTGAAGTTTTTCCAATTTCTAGGAACAATTACATAAAATACTGGGAGACAGATAAGGCCCTATATCACAGTCTTTCTAGTACTACATTAAAATCACTTTTAAGTACAAAACAACCCCTTGCTATCATGCTGAGATAAAAATATTACTTGTATTAATTTTAAATAAGCTTTGACAACATAAAGTATCAAAACATATTGAGTCTCAGTTTTTCCCTGGCTTAACTCACAGATACGGAATTCATGAAGCAAGATCCTCATGTGATTTTTTTTCTGTCTGCATCATAAATGTTTTTTGAAACATTTTGTTTGGTCCTCATTTTCTTTCTTTGCCATGCAACCTGCTATGGCTGTGGTTTGTAATGTAGTCAAATGAGAGATATAGTTGGGTCAATGAACAGGACAGGCTGGATTTTAGAATAATATGTAGTGGGAGCCAGCAAGAATTAAATGAGATTTGGGAGACAGCTGATTCAGAATAGATACTGATGTTAACAGGAGGGTGTAGTTTTCGGATGCTTTTGGGAAAAGAAGTCAGAATAACAGAAAATGAAGGCTAAAACCAGAGCTTTCTGTTTCCGCCATACTGAATTTAAGTTGACAGCTAGCTAGCCCCAAAATTATGTCAGACAAAAGCTGAGATGTTAGTTTGGACAGGAGACTGACATCAGTCAGTATTGTGTTTGTCAGTATAGTGATGGTTGTTGGATCTGTGTTTGCGAATGAAATTGCCCCCAGGGAACCTGCAGAGGCAAAAAGAGTTTTAGGGCCAAGGCTGTGGAACTACGACAAGACATTTCAGATGCAAGAGCCACATTGGAAAGTGTATGTCGTCCTAACCAAATGAGGTTGATGCAGAAGTACAGAAAGCAGGATGCTGTGCCATTCTTGGCGACAGCATATGCTGTGCTGTAATTGAAGACACAGTGGACAGTCGGTGGGATGAGTGGCTTTCTGTCCTTCCTCATGGTGAGTACAGGGGAGTCCTTAGCCCACATGTGGGCCAGCAAGCTTAGCACGAGGCTGTTTTTTCAATCAATCTTCCCTTTATTTTATGAATAGGGAAAAACCCCAAAGCCCCAAGACTTCTGAACCAAGTGTCTCTCAGGTGAGCCATGTATGGACCACTCGGTGGGGTTTTGCATTGATGATAACAGGGCAGTCCTGGCCTGACTTAACCTGACGTGACACCAGTCGTCTCTCCCTTGCCTTGTGTTCCATCTCTTGTATCAGACCTGGCGGGGTCATAGAATCATAGAATCATAGAATGTTAGGGATTGGAAGGGACCTCGAAAGATCATCAAGTCCAATCCCCCTGCCAGAGCAGGAACGCCTCGATAATGCTACATAGGAACGTGTCCAGGCAGGTCTTGAATGTCTCCAGAGAAGGAGACTCCACAACTTCTCTGGGCAGCCGTTCCAGTGTTCCGTCACCCTCACTGAGAAGAAGTTTCTTCTCAAGTTTAAGCGGAACCTCTTATGTTCCAGTTTCAGCCCATTACCCCTTGTCCTATCAGTGGTTGTCACCGAGAAGAGCCTGGCTCCATCCTCGTGACACTCACCCTTGATATATTTGTAAACATTAATGAGGTCACCCCTCAGTCTCCTCTTCTCCAAACTAAAGAGCCCCAGCTCCCTCAGTCTTTTCTCATAAGGGAGATGCTCCACTCCCTTAATCATCCTAGTTGCCCTGTGCTGGACTCTCTCCAGCAGTTCCCTGTATTTCTTGAATTGAGGGGCCCAGAACTGGACACAATATTCCAGATGGGGTCTCACCAGGGCAGAGTAGAGGGGAAGGAGAACCTCTCTTGACCTACTAACCACCCCCCTTCTAATACACCCCAGGATGCCATTGGCCTTCCTGGCCACAAGGGCACAGTGCTGGCTCATGGTCATCCTGCTGTCCACCAAGACTCCCAGGTCACAAGTACAAGTCAGATCAACATGCTGACAGATCAGCTTGTTCACCCCACAGTTGCACAACCTCTAGAGCTTAGAGCTAATGTGAGGAAAGCCTCAGGAGTGCCTGGCTGGGATGAAGGAAGGTAGCCCTTTTCAGCAGCCACTGGGCAAAGTGGCCTTCCATAGGTCACATAGAAACCTGCATGTAGACATTTTTTGGATATCAAATGTGAGCGAGCACTTTTAACCTCTGAGATGAACAGATATATAGTCAGCAGTACTTCTCCATCTTTGGCTCATATTTTACAATAAATAAATCAAGAATGCCAAGTGCTCAGAGCAGAGTGCAGTTCTCAACTTTCAGACCAGTCAGTAGATGAGAGGTGAGAAGGATCTGCTAGTGTGACCTGGGGGATAATAAGGGTATTTTGACACTGCATGTTTCTCTTATGTACTGTGCCTGCCTCCTCTCACCTTGATTATAAAGTTTAAAAAAATCCAATTCTTCACCACCTACACACACGCTATTAAAATCATGATGTGTATTAACAAAAAATCTTTCACAGCTGGATGGGAAATTGCTGATAGTATTACTAACAACAGAAGCCAGCTCTTCATTGTGCAGCCATCCACCATGATGCCATAAAACCAAAGCCTGCCAGGTTTTATAGTTTTATAAATTGCTAGTTTATTATCCACTCCTCCATCTTCCCTTCTGGTTTTTTGTTTTGCCTCCTCTCTCCCTGGATAAATATAAACTGCCAAGATCATGGGTAGCTGTGACAAAGCACGATGGAGAGGTGACCAGATACTCTTGTCATGTGTTCTATTATTTTTAGGGACGAGGTGGGAAGGAGCAATAAGGACAGCTCAGGCAGACCTGCATTCTGGGTCCTAGCTCAAGGTTGGCTGCAATTACTGATGCTCCCTCCTGACCCTCCCTCCCTGGCAAACAGATATGGATGTGGATGATTCTTAGGGCTAAGCTATTTTTAAGAGAGCAGCAAACTCTCTTTAACAAGGAGCAGTTCTGGAACAAGTCCCTACACCCACAGTATTTTCCAATTTTCAGGAAACTCAGACCTAAGGTCAAACTTTAAGGCTGTCCTGCTCTCATAAGGAACCACCTGACAGCTCTGATCATGCATGTTTTCTGCGGTTAGGAGGTTAGGGCCACTTTCCAGTCTGAAGTAGCTATGCTTTATTTGTGGAAACGATACTGGTTTACTTCACTACTTCTTTGTAATGCAGTCCCTCACTAATTGCTGATCTTTTTCTCTGGGATTTCTTTAAGATTTGCAATAGAAAATACTGGACAAGTGAAACAGAATGACATAGCTGGTTTCTAGGAGGAGAGATTTTCTCTGGAATTCAGCCCAGTGATGGCTCCTGCTACTTCAGCATACTATTTTTGTTTGGGTAGAACTCAAATGCTGAATATGATATAGCTACCTGTGCTGTCATTTAGCAGCTGTAGTACCGAATGGCCCTGTCAATGCTGAAAAGATTGTTCTGTTCTTAGTAGTCCTTACTTCTGCTGCTGTCTTTGAGACACTATAACACAAGAATGATTGACATGTGGATCGAAGTACAGGCTTTAGGTGGAATGCATCAAAAACATTAAGGTATAAAAAGAAAACACATATATCATTCAAAATGGAACCCACAGCTGCAAACAAAAGTAATTCTACTGCTGCTGTCTTCTGAGCTTAAAGGGGACTAAAATAAGTAATTAATATCTCCTTGTGCTTGGGTGCTGCAGGTCCTTTTCAGCAGTTACTGAATATTTCCTCTGCTTTCATTTATCTTCTCGAAGCACTTTAACAGCAAATAACAATTTGCACTTAGTAATTAAGACCTGTCTTGCGAGCATAACAGACTCTCATCTTCTGCGCAGCTGTGGGACCTGTATCACACCTCCTCTCCTCTAAAGAAGCTGATCTGAAACATATGAGGTGAGTCACTATCTAGGCCAACAGAATGAAATACCTCCACCAACCTTTATGGCATATGCCTACTTTAAAAGAGATGGGGCTGCAGCACAATTCTTTTGTTTTAATGCATAGTGAACTAAGAAACAAAGAAAAGAAAGAAAAGAAAAGAAAGAAAGAAAGAAAGAAAGAAAGAAAAAGAAAGAAAGAAAGAAAGAAAGAAAGAAAGAAAGAAAAAGAAAGAAAGAAAGAAAGAAAGAAAGAAAGAAGAAAAAGAAAGAAAAAGAAAAAAGAGAAAAAGAAAAGAAGAAAGAAAAGAGAGAAAGAGAAAAGAAAGAGGAAGAGAAAGAGAAAGAAAAGAAAGGAAAGAGAGAAAGAAAGAAAGAAAGAGAAAAGAGAAAGAAGAAAGAAAGAGAGAAAGAAGAGAAAGAAAGAGAAAGAAAGAGAAAGAGAGAAAGAGGAAAGAGAGAAAGAGAGAGAGAAAAAGAAAAGAAAGGCGAAAGAGCGAAGAGCGAGCGAAAGAGCGAGCGAAAGAGCGAAAGAAAGAAAGAAAGAAAGAAAGAAAGAAAGAAAAGAAAGAAAGAAAGAAAGAAAGAAAGAAAGAAAGAAAAGAAAGAAAGAAAGAAAGAAAGAAAGAAAGAAAGAAAGGAAGGGAAGGAAAAAACTACAACAAAACTGAAGGCGTTGTGTCCCAGAGCCACTGGAGCTCTGTGGGTAATTCAGAGGACGCCCAGAGCAAGCACATGGCACAGAGCACACAGCTGCTCTCTGGAGGGGACTAGCCCCAACCAGGGGTACTACTCTGTGATTTGACTTGGAAATCAGGGAAAGCATCTTTTAGGGTGAATGTCCTTTAGCAGTGTAGAGGTAGCTATGGTAACTGGGCATTTCTTCAGTAACTACCATCAGTGAAAGAATTAACAAATTACCAAGAGCCAAAGTTAACCAGAGAACCAGAGATGAGTAATAATTTGTTTCGAGAGTCAACTTTGCTTTGGGCTGTTGCTATTAGCACTGCTTCAGAATGAGAAGCCAGTGGTTTGTATTTAGCTTGTGTTCAGGTTTTTCTGCAATGAGCAATGCAACAGGCTAATTTAAAAATAATTAAAGATTAAAACTTCATCATTGTGTTTACAGTGTCTCTCCTTACCTGTGAGGTATCCTGGTTAGGCTTTAACTTACTTGTCCTGTGGGATTTTTTCTTTCCTCTGCCATTCCATTCTGTTTCTTGGCAAGGTGGTAGTCCCTGCTCACCTCCACCCTAACCTAAAACTGTAGCGGCAATCTCGACATCATATAGCAGCTACTGCTGTATAAATGGAAGAACAGAGAGCATTCTTGCTGCTTACTCACGGTTACAGGTATCGGGCACACAGACTTTGATCAGCTTTCTCCAATTCCAATAAATCTGTGCCTTCTGGTGTGGCTCATCACTTTTGGCTTGGTCTGCCTTCCTTATGAGTTTGGCAACACCTATCTAACAAGTTGAACTCACATCGCAGTGCTGGTTCAGTCAGGTATCACACATGTCACCTGTGCACCTTTGCAAATCTTCTGACTTGGTCTTTGCTGTGAATTCACCTTGCCATTACCAGGCCACCCTTGGGACGTGCAAGGATTGTCCCAGGGCCTGACTTGAATCTGGTGAGGGCTTCCTGACAGTGATTTAGAGGCCTGTAGGCAGAGCTCTCTTCCTTTTCTTAATACTTTCACATCCCTGCCCCCAGTCCAGAAAGTTATTGTATAGCTGTGGTTCACCCTCTCTAAAGCCTGTATGTACATTCCCTCTGCCTTTCAATGGGCACAGTCACAGCAGTAACGTGTTATTAGTTAGGGGTTATTCCGTTCATAAATAAAGCCAAAGAACACAGCATGTGAAGCCATGAGTAAACAAAACTGTAAATCCTGCAAATGCGGCTAATTAGAAATGTCTGGTTCCATTTTCCCTCATGGAGGGAACTGAGGTCCCATTCCTCTAAGCTCTGTATTTAGGAGACTTACTCATATCAGCATTAAGAAAACCTTACACTGAGTGCTGAGCGTTTTTTTTTTACAAACGAAATGGGCCCAGAATCGCTGATTCTTGCATTCTTTCATCTCATTTTTGTCCATTTGGCTTAGGTATTTTTTGAATTGTGCTGACCAAAACATGCTTTGATAGTATCCAGCTACATTACTTGCTTAAAGTCATGACACATATTAATCCCAATATCCATTTGATAAAGTATTTTGTGCACTTGTGCCAGCCACCTCTAGCAATTCCCCCTTGGCTATATTCTCATTAACCCTACAACTCTTTTCTGTGATCTCTCCATTTCTCTGTGCTCGTATTTATTCATCCCTTTCTTTATATTTATACTGGGGTCGAACTTCAGTTTATTGGTCTAATTTCATTCCTCTAGCTTGCACTTTGTGTACTCTCACCCTTCCTGCATTAGGTACATTCTTCCATCTTTCTATCCTGCAGGTATGGTTAGGCTCTGTGCAGCCTGTTCTCAAGTTGAGAAGGGTTGTTTGGCTCATAACACGAGACATCCTTGCTTAATCCTCCACCACTAACACTTACCCTGGGTGTTTGGCTGCTCTTCACCACGCTTTGCACAAGGGTATCATCATTTTTGTACCCCACTCCTGTCGTGGGCAGTCTGTAGACATCTCCCAGGGAAATAGCTTTTCTTGTTTCCTTGTCATTCACCCGAAAGATAAGAGAAGACTCAGAGTACAGAGTTACGTAACACGCAATTGAGTACAGAAACCAGTAGAACAGAATCACAGAAACATAGAATCATAGAACAGTTTCAGCTGGAAGAGATCTTCAAGGTCATTGAGTCCAACCTTTGTCCTAGCCCATATCCACACCAGATCTCTGGCTCAAACATTTGCTCCACACTCCTCAGGAGAAATGAACCAAATTGTGTTCTCGTGTGAGCTCTCCTGAGATGATGGCTTTTTGTCCTCCTCCAGCAGCAAGACCACAGCAAGGTGTGTGAATTTCCTGTTATCTTTGTGTTTGTTAGCAGATCTGATCCAGGTCATCCGTACCACACCTGGCTCATGTTTTTAGCTCCTGGCAGTGATACTAACAAAAGTCCTTATGCTAGCTATGCAGTTTTTAACACCTGTAGTGTTTATAGAGACAAAAAGAGGACACAGGGAACAAATAAACTTACTGTAGGAATGCCAGTATATTGACCATGGCTAGCATTTCAAACAGAGCTCTGTAATCTCCTCATAGCATCTAGTATGGCATTACTTAGATTTACACCTCTCCTAGTCCTCTTGCTAGTTGCCTGAAAATGTATTCTGGAGAACACCAGGGAAAGATCTCCTCCTGTGTTGGCTGAAATGAGTAGGCGTGCGTGAGCAATTCCAGCTGCCAGCATGAGAGGTCAGGAAGGTTACATAGGGTCATGGGCAGGAAGGAGAAGTATGCACCTTTAGGTAATAACCTTCTTGATGAATTTGGAAGAGGGTGTCTGCTCACTGCTCCAACAATTTTTTTCCACTTCCAACAAACTGATGACTACCATCTGATGGCAAAATGCACCAAGATTATGTGCATCACCTCTACTGGCTGCCCTAGTGGCAAAACATCTGCATAGCTGTGGTTTTTGAGCTCCTCTGGAATATTCACAGAATCACAGAATGTCAGGGGTTGGAAGGGACCTCAAGAAATCATCTAGTCCAGCCCTCCTGCCAGAGCAGGATCACCTACAGTAGATTGCACAGGAATGTGTCCAGGCGAGTTTTGAATGTCTCCAAAGAAGGAGACTCCACAACCCCCCCGGGCAGAAGTGTAAGATTCAAATCCTTCTTATAAAACAGATGATGGCATAATCCACTTTTCATTTAGTGGCTTTCATAGATTTGTAGGTTGAGAAAACATCCTTAAAACAGTTGCATAGTTTAAAATGAGTGTGTTGCAGAACACTGCATGGTTTGATGTACTTCCCTGCATTTGGGTCACACTGGAAGAGCTAGACTTTGAGAAGTACCATTCAGATTTCAGTAATCCACATATAAGGACATCTCAGGGAACTGTACAAAAAGCTACCGTGGAGTACTTTTTGTCCATTAGGCTTGTTATCCTGTCAAAGAATATAATTAAGTTGGCTTGCCAGATGCATTATAAGTCCCAGTTGCCTGCTATTTATCACCTTATTTTGCCGTAGCTGCTTACACAACAACTACTTTATTAATTCCTCTACCTATTTGTTAGCTATTTATGTAGTGTCCTCTGTATTCTAGTTCCCTGTCCTCCAGTACCTGTATAGAGAGGAAGTAATCTTTTTCATTGAAGGGAAAAGTTGTTTTATAATCTTTCCCAAGAGATAACATTTAGGGTCACTCATCCCTTTCAGGAGTGCTGACAAGTAATCACCAGCAGTTATAATTATTCCGCTGGTTACCTAGCTTACATTTTGTTGTGCTACATTGAGTAATAGTCTACATTCAAGTTTCCTCTGTCTTCATCTTGAAATGGTTGCTTAATAGATTTGTTTTGTCATTTGTTGTCTTGTTGCTTCCTAGCTGCTATCAGGAAGGCTTTCTAAAGGTATTCTCCTTTTCCTTCCCTGGAAAATAATTAAGTGTTTCAATCTTCATAAAACTACAATAAAGCAAAATACTCTGCATGTCTCTCCTGTAGCAACTGAAGGGTTTCCAACTGCTTTCTTAACATGAACTAATAAGTTCTCAACATCCCCTCTGTAATAACAGAATACAATTATTGCTATCTCTTGGAAGAGGCAAACTGAGGCACAGAAAAGGCGTAGGATTGTGCCAAGTTCATTGAGAGCTCCAAGCTGTGGTTGAGATCCGTAAGACCTGCCTTAGGGTGGCATATATAGTAAAGAAGCCCTCTGGAGTCAGCTTTCTCAGCTCTATACGACACTGATTGAGTGCTAGAAGTGCTAGAAGTTTCTTCAGTCCAGGTCATGGGCCAGTGTCATGCTTTTGGTGGAGGTGTACCGCAGCAGAGGCCACACAACAGAGGCCTTATGTCAATTAAGGTGGGATGCTTGGATTGTTCTGATCAGTTGCTTGGTGCTACAGATTATTCCTTTTGAGATAACTTATCTGCTGTTAGCAGATAACATCTATTAACCTGCCATTGTGCAGAGGATCCTCACAGTCACAGGCTCTTACCCACAGTTTTCCTTTGTCCCTAGTTAAAACCACCTCAGTGATGGCACTTGTCTGGATGCCTATGCCTGTTTTGTGAACAACATATGAATAGGAGGATCTGCCCTCCAGCTTCAGGAACATGGAGGAGGTTTTTAAACACCTTTCTTAGCCAGTCTTCTGGCTTGTGATCCCACTCAATGGAGCTCTTACTTTCCTGAGATACTTTCTCTTCTTACAGTAGCCAGGTACATACCTTGAGTGAAATGCCTTCCAAATTTCTCGTTTTCACCAGTCATAGGAAAAAAAGGTGGGTCTAGAAGTCTCCCCCACCTTATGGATGCACCCTGTAGCCTTGAAATCATTTTCCAGAGAGACATCTGCCAAGGAGGTAAGTGGAGGGGCTCTAGAGGTAGAGAAGACACTGCGACCTAGGACAATAGACTCTTAGGGGTAGCAAAATCGTAATATTTTTTCAACCTGCTTTGCCTAATCCATGGAAAACCAAGTTACATGGTCTTGCTGAAAGAAGAGCTTGAGTCTTTGGAATTGGTGGGGGACAGCAAGTCTTGGAGGTAGAAGTAGCTGCTCTCTCTCTCAGAAGCAACAAATTCGTTTCTCCAGGGGTTTCTTCTACTTCTTCCATCCAGGCCTATCCTTTTTTCTTCCTTCCTTTTCCCAAGACCCCCAACCCTAGAACAGTAAAATTCAGTTTTGCTAAAGTCAGTGGAGCACTGAGCTGTTTCTGAGCTGTAACCTTTCTGGGCAGTTCACATTTTCAGTGCTTCAGCATCTGAGATAAAAGCTTCCTTTCTTAAAGAAAAAGGAAGGTGCAATTAAATACGCTTCCAGGCCCAGAATGTGGAGGGCGAATAAACATGCAAAATTTATGTTCTTAAATGCAATGAATTTTAAAGACAGTCTTGTGTTTTGAGACATGACACATGCTTTTTTATCATTTGGAGTTGGCAAAAGTGTAAGTGTCTGGGGAAGAATTGAATCCTATTTACATTATAAACAGAGTATGTTTGCTCCCATTCCTGCCCCAGCATTTTTTTTTTTAAAAGTGCCCATCAGAAACACAAGCTTCCCTCCTTCTGGTGAGGGGGTAGCAGGAGCTCTTCTAAAATTATCACCCCCGCCCTCTAGAAAATTCAGCTTCAGAAGTGAAATCAGGCCCTGACAGGAGGGGATACCAACTTGGAGGAAGGAACTGCTGGTTCAGTGCTGCCCTTAATCATGCAGTGATACAGGTGGTCAAGTGCGAGACACTTGGGTGATGTGATGGGAGAAAAAGCCAGCTCTCTGCCCGCACGCGGCAGCAGCTGAGTTATTAATCTCATGCTGCTGCGAGCGCTGAGTTCTCTCAAAATGAAAATAAGACAGTTGTAAAGGGCAGTGGAGACGCAGTGTTAACTGTGATATCCTGCAGAAAAAGATAATATCAAAGTTTCAGCAAGGGCTTTCACACACCCTGGTCATTTAACCTTTGTGTTCCACACAATGGCCAGGAAGGGAGCACAAGGCTTAGACTCAGAAGGGAGAGAAAGTAGGGGCAGAGGTTACTAAACTACTTGGAAGTCAGAGAAGGAAAATTTTCCATGTTTCTCACAGAAACTTGAGCAATAATCCTGGAACATGGACACAGCTGCAGCCAGCAAAAAAAGATGCAAAACCAACAGCAAAATACCCCTGTGTTTAGGAAACAGGGACGACCTAGACTGAAAACCAGATGCATTTCAGAATAAATTCAGTGTTTTGAAAGCAGTGATGTGAAAGGCACAGGAGTTGCAGTAATAAAATGTGATATGGGCTGTTACCGTAAACAAGGAGGAATAATTGACAGCGAACTAAAACAGATCCGCAGTGCACACAATAGCCCAAGGCTCTGCAAACCTATGGCTGAATGAGAGGAAGAGGAGTGGCACGGGAAGAAGTTAGAGTAAGACAAATCACAAACAAACAAATCACACACCAGCCCATGATCCTGGAGACTGAAAAGTTAGCTGGAGCCACTAAATAGTCCTGTGGTGAGTCAGCAGAAAGAACAGTCAGCATATAGAAATAACAGAGACAGTCTTACCCCAGAATAAACAGATGTCTTTTGGGCTGAAGGAGAGGGTCAGGGTTGGTGAAATGGTTAGCTGGTTTGTTTCATCCTTTGGACACGCATACTGTCACAAACCTGTAGCTTGCTCTGCAGGAGACAGTGGCCGATTTGTGTGCGGAGGGGAGAAAAGCTGTGGCTGGGATCTGAGACATAGCACTACAGACAAAAGCTGTTTGGGAAACAGTCTGGTGTGCTGGTGGAGCAGCCGAGGATGTCTGATGAACTGCACAGGGTGCAGAAAGCTACAGCTATCAAAGGCTTTCCAGATTACCCAGCAGGTTACTGCATCTTCCTGACACATACCATGGACACATGGAAGTACATGCACAGACACAACACGTATTGCATGTACTTGTAAGTTTATGGTCTTCAAAAACACCTGACAATAACTAGAGGGTGGTGTTTCTAAACCTGTGAATAGTAGGAAGCTGTTCCAACAGGGGACGGGAGGCACCCTTGGTGGTGTCATTTCACAGTTCATCATAGCAAGGCCACACAACCATCTTTCATGGAACCCATATCCCAAAAATGCCCAGTAAGTTTAAAAAAGTGAAAACCAGTGATGTTTTCAGCTAAGATGAGAAAAAAGATGGAGGGGGAGAAGGACACTTTGATTGACCACACTAGAAGAGGAGCTGCTAGCTGATGTTACGTAAGGAAAATACCTTCTAGTGGGAAGAGGGGAACAAACTTTGCTTTGTAACTCCCAGCATGTGGGGAGCCCAGCTACAGCAATGGGATGTAGTCACGCTACCTGGCGCGCACACGAGACAGTCAGCAAGCAATCTATGCACGTAGGAATTGATAAAACAGGAACTTTTTACTACTGCCACCCCTACAGCCACAGACAAGCTCAAGAGATGGGTGATGATGGCATCACTTTATCCCATCCATTCACATTTGTGATGTGTTCTCCCTCTGCTACTGTTACAGCACCCATTGCTGCCATTTCTCAAGCAAGTCTCTGCATTTCCCTGCACCTTGCAAGCCACACAGTTTTATAGCTTAAACTGGGATGTGATTTTTTCAGTGGCTGCTATCTGAATAACTAAAAATGCCTTTTCATACATGTGAAAAGTGTGATCTCCTTGATCATCACTACTTTGCCAGTAACCATCCCCTACCTAATACATCAATGTCTATTGCAATGTCATTTCTTTGAATCAGTGAATATTAGAAGAGACGGGCAGATAAAGAGTAAGATTGATATGAGATACTGAAGGTAAATACAAACCCTTGCCACTACAGCATATTCATAGCCAGGCTGAAAAATGTCTGGCTGTGCATACTTCAGTATTACTGCTACAACCAGAAAAACAAAATAGAGGAAAACAAAACAAAGCCATTGATGTCCAGAGATAAAAAAGAGGAAAAAAATACCACCTCACTAAACCTTGGGATTTGACACTTACGGTGCTTGATTCTCCAATGAGGTCAATGAGAGTTAAGAGCTTTCATCACCTCAAAGAGTGCTTAGAGCTTTGTAGATTGAACCGTATATGTCTTGACAATTGTTTTGATTTGTTTTGCTGAAATACATAGGACAGGTAGGTAGATCTGTTCTCCTACGTGCTTTCTGTCTCTCACTTTGTATTCCTTAATTTTGTGGACATTTTAGCAAACCCTACTATCGTGGTACCTCTAAGTGTGTCAACTTCACCCTGTGGGAAACACACTGTGAGTCTGTTCAGAGCCCCGTCAAAGATATAAGATGTTTCCATAGACTTCAACAGGCTTTGGGTGAGATTCTGCAGAATATGCTCAACCCTGATTCTGCATTAAAAGCAGACACTTCTATATGCTAATATTCAGTATTTTCAGACAGAGTTCCCTATACAAGAATGTACTTGTGGCATTTATATTTCCTTCCAATGACACATGGAGAAGGCATGTAGTATATATAAGCATTTTGCTCAAGCTACTCGTTTAAGTGAGCGATAAAAAAACAGAGAACAAGCAAGATTGTCCTTCTTATGTCATTATCAAGCCATTGGTGATTAGGAACAGAAAGTTCCATCACATTAGCAGGACAGATGTTAGAGTCTGGCAGCCTGACAAATTCAGATGACCGTCTGCACTGGCTTGAAGAAAAAAAAAGCTTTCTCTAATAAGAAACTTCCCCACTTAAGGAAAAAAAGGTATCAAATCTTTATATTGGTTTATCAAACAAACCGCTAAATATTCATCTCCATTAGTATCCTGCGTACTGCAGATGTGAGCATCTGTAGGTATCAGCATTTTTAGTTTGGATTAGGTGAGTCTTTTCATGGGACATTCCATCTCTGCTTTGGCTTGCAACATGGAGCAGCCGTGGAGCACACAAGCAGATTCCTTTATGTGAAATGGAAACCAAATACTAGCCTAATGGCGATTCTGTCTAGTGGGTCCCCACCAGATACTACTCTGAACCAGTCCTCATGCCTTCCCCACCTCCATATCACCAACTCTGTCACTCTCACAGGTCTTGCTCAGATGCTGCTTCACCAAGTTGCTTATGGAAAAGTGTCCCTCAGGTACCATTACCACAACTACCCCAAGTTACCCTTTTGTGCATTCTTTTTGTTTTATAAGTTGGAGACATGCTTATCCACTTCCGCAGCAACCATGCAGAGTCAGTGAGATCCCAGAATAGCATTGGTGTCTTTGCAGGGCTGAGATTGATCTCTCACTACCAGGAAGGCGTTTGTTCTCATTCAGAGGCCCCTATGGGCATTGCTGGTCAGACCAAGCCTGTCTCTTACTTTATTCCCCTTCACCCATCATTTCTGCTTTCAGCTAGCTCCAGAAGTGGTCTTTTACTGGGGTTAGATGCTTAGGGAGCTGATTATGTAAATTCCTCCCTTCAAAGATAACTTCACAGAAAATTCAGTTCCAGAAGTAATGTGATGTGACCTCAAATATCTCTCTGAATGATTGCCATGCGACAGATGAGATAATGAAAAAAAAAGTGTCTATCTGCAATGTTTGCAAGCAGTTGCTTGAGAAGAGCCCAGGCAGCTGTTTGAAAGCAATGCACGCATGCAGCAATCAGATGATTGCCATCACAAGAGGTATCATGAGTGTGTGTTATTGTATCTGCCCTGGGTTCAGTGGCTGCCCTGCACACCACCAAGAAAATGACAAAGGAGATAAAGCCTTAGGCACAGTGACGGGCCCTCTGAAATACTGACCTCCAGTGCAATGCTCTTGCTGGTCCTCTGAGGAATTGCAGGGCTCTTCAGTGCAGGGAAGATGGAAAGACACCCCTGCCCCCTTTCCAAATGGTGAGGCATCTGGTGTTGCCTTGAGTGGGACTTGCTGCCCAGAGCTGGCCCTCAGCTCTCAAGAGGGGCTGCCTGCACAGAGTTTGTCTGGGCAAACAGCAGTCCGAGGTTTTGAACTGCAGTGAACCCACTGTTTGCCTACTGAGCTGGTCTTATCGTCAGCTGCTCCCGGTCCAAAATCTTTTCTCCTTCCTACCTGGAACTTGTGTAGCATCGGTCTTAGCTATGCTGTTTGACAACTGTAGCTTAACTAGATGACAGAGCTATCTACTGCCAGAAATTGTTGCCCTTGCGTGTATTTATAGAACATAAGCAAAGTCAGTTCTTGATCTACTCTGGGCTGAACTTGAGGCTCTCATGAAAACTGCTTACTGAGCTCTTTCTCTTTGACAATTACTTGGACATCTATGAGCCATTCTTTAATCTCACCAGTGTAGTACAGGCTACACTGATTTTTTTATTGCTTTTTTCTTTTTTAATCAGAAGGACACATGAAACTGCCAGATAGACACCTCTGTTTCCAGCAATCTATAAAGATAACTTTAATCAGATAAACATGAAATCTCATTTTATAAGAGGTTTCATTGATTGCTTTTAAGAAAATAGGTTTTGGTATTGGCTGGCATTGACTGTGCCTACCATTCATTAATGTTTTATTTGCCTCCCGTTATCTCATTAACCATAGTTTTGCCTGGGACTAGTGTCAGATGAATTTGGTTTGGGAAATCAGGTCATCACAATACCATTTTTAAGTAATGGACTCACGTTTGAAGGGGCTGGCATCCTGCTGTGATCAGCACACCACCAGACATGCTGTGGCCAGCTGCATTAGGTCCTCAGTCTGTCTGCAGGAGAGACAAGGCAACATGCAACCCAGGTCTTCTGTAAACGCAGAGGATGGGTGTGTCATGACTGCTGAGGAGAACCCTGCTTCACACCGTTAATCAACAGCGTAACTTCAGTGCTTTCCTGGTCCTTTGTAGCTTCCCTTGTCTTTCAAGATGTTTTACAAAAAACTGTCAGTGATTCCAGGAAGCTCCTCAGACACTTCTTCCAATATTCTTGTTCACAAATTTCTGGTACTATGCCTCTGTACAATTGCTATATGGTTGCTATTTGACATCTTCCATTGCTACTCTGATGAGATAGAAAAGTATTTCCTTCTTCCCCTGTGAAATAAGCCACAGGATCTCTTTTCAAATACACACATAAATATTCAATGAAAATTTCTTCTTTTTGTGTGTCACAACTGGCAACTCTGCTTCTAAAGAAGGCAGACCCTTAGTCCTGGACCTACCAGGACTAAGAAAGGGAAGAGACGTTACTGAACTTGATGAGTGATGTTTTTGTCAGAGAAATTGGGTGCGAAATGCTGGCAAACAAATTTAAGTGTGGAATCACAAGGAGGTTATTACCAACCAAATTATTAGGTTCTAAAGTGGTTTCTACATTCTCCTTCCACCCCTTGGGATCTGGGGTCAAAAAGAACTACTTAAGAATTAATATCACTATTTCCAGTAGAGGATTATTTGGTATGGCACTACAGATACCAGGAGGATTTGATGATACAGGAGTGCCTTTGAATCCTGCACGATAGCAAGTATTTCATTAGGTCTTCCTATACCTTAAATAATGCCTCCTTGCCCTAATCCTTAACCCCAGGATTTTCATTAATGTTTTATCTTCCTCCATCAGCTGTCTCTTTTCTAGCTGTTGACTTGTTTGCACAGCTATCAGACTTTCTGTTATTCACATTTGTTATGTCTATTATGGTTTGTAATGATTATTGGTTGCCGCTTCTATATTAAGATTGATTTGAAACCAAAAAGCCTCTCATAGAACAACAGGTTGTGGGTTTGGGGGAATCTAATTATTTTTTTTCAAACCCAATATTTTTCTGATGACATTTTTCCTTGTAACAATTATTTGACTGTAGCTGACCTCTGGAAATTGTCTTGAGAAAGTACCAGATAGACTACTGCAGGCTCAGAAGTGGTCTGTCTGCACACAGCGGAGTTTGTCAGCATTTCCACAGAGGGAGTCACCAGTTTCTAGCTCATTTTTACCCTTTCTAAAAAAAGAAAATAGATCTCTCATCCCCAGCAAGTATGAGATTGTTTCACTAATGCTGGCTCCAAACCTGCAGCATCCCAGACCGTCTGTTGATAGTTTTGTCGTTCCCCCAAGCCCCAGCTGAGGGGGTGGGCTGCCAGGTCCAACAGCCCTATGGAGCCTGGGACCCCGTAGCCACCTCCCAGCCTGGATGTGCTGGTGGAGGGCTGGGAGGTGAGGCGAGGTATGCAGACAAACTCATTTCTCACCAGGGAACTGCTCCCAGGGATCTCCTTGGCTGTTTTAGGTGGAGGAGAAGGGGGCTTCTCACTCTACAGGGGGTTTGATATGTGGCTTGCAGGGCAAGGAAGACAGGGCACCCCTGATGAAGAACAGGCTCTAATTGAATGCCTTTTGGTTTATAACCTGCTGGCAGCTCAGCTTCAGTAGCGTCAGAAAAATCCCCTGTGCGCTGAAGAAATACAACAGCTCTGGACAAGCAAAGGCATTTTTCATATGTGACCTACAGTGAATCACTTCTTTGTGCTCAAACTTCAATTCTTCATTGGCAGTGGGGTCCTTGGCAATTCCTCTCTATGAAAACCACACAGGCAGCACTAAGCACTTGAGTTACACCGGAGGAAGCACTTTTCAATTAGCGCCGAACTTTATGAAACGTGAGATTGCGGCAGGAGGGTGAAAGCTGCCGAGAAGCGCAGCCCTGCAGCAAATACCACCGGGGTCTCGCCGTGCTCAGCTGGGGCAGGCAGTGCAACAGGACAGGCATGGGGTTACGTGGGGTGGGACCCAGCTTCTTCATTTGTTTGTCAAGCTCGCTGCTCATTTACAGTCATAAATGAAACATTTGGCTGCGGTGGTATAAATAGCAGGTGACATTTTAACAGTGCCGGCAGCGTGGTGCACAAAGTCTTTCAACGTTAACGAGAGGCCAGTGTGAATTTTGCAAGGCTCATTCATGCTCTTCCTTTGAGGCCATTTTCTGTTTGCTTCTGAAAACAAATATTAAATTAAGAAACACTCATATGCATTGAAAATAGCTGGAAAAGGCAAAATGGCAGAGCTATAACTCTTGAGTGGGTGAATACTGGAGGACAAGAGATGGCTATGAAGAGAAGCATCCTACATGCATGTGTCATGAGCAGTAGGGGTGGGAACTGGTCCTAATAATTCAGCTGTCTGGACATGGGGACTTGGTTTTAACAAGTTTTTTTTTTTTTGTTAAAACACACTTTCTATGTTGGCGTCTGACTCTAGGTGACCTGGGCCTCTGCCTGAAACAGTCCATTAGAATAAAATGAAATATATATATATTCATGCATAATACAGCAAAATCTTCTCTCACTGCCAGCCCCTTGTTTTTTTCCTAAATGCCACAATTATTACGGCACAGAAATATACAGAAAGTCACAGCCTGGTAACAGGGGTGGGGGAAAAACCATTGGTTGCAAATATAAATAGTAAAAGTACAGAAAGTCTGTACTTTAATCCAAATCACCTTGGCAATTTTAAGCCATTTAACAATATTTAACAAGCTGCTTCAAGCCACGTGAAGACATTACCCCGCTGCCTGCCAGCAACAGCAGCATGGCAGCATGGCGGGTGGGAGGGAGGGCTCTGCAGTCCCTCGCTTTTCCTTCGGCTCTGCTTTCTGCCTCCAAGCCGGCACGCTCAGCAGATGCTTCTTAAAACCCACCACATTAGTTCTGTTCCTCCCTCCCCCCATTCCACCCACTCGGCGCCAGAGAAAGGATCTGCTGAGCTTCCATAATCACCGAGCAGAACCATCAGCCCGGAAAAAAAAAAACACGGATCCCCCGCGGCTCCTGGCTCCCCAAGTGCATCCATCCCCGTGCCTCCCTCCTCTGCCTGCAAGAGCCACGGAGCATCAAAGGTTGTGCATTTGTAGTCTTCTAAGCTCTTATTCGATGCCATTTCTCCAGGTAGCTTCGCCTCAACAACTCCCTCCTGCTGTTGCAGAGTGCCCATACTTGCTTCTACCTCCCACCCTAAGACCTGCTGCCACTATGGTCATCCCACAGAAAGGGAACAGGCTCTACTCCTACGCTGGAGGGGCTGCTCGCAGCCAGGGTGCACCCAGACTTCACGCTCGAGTGCTGCCTTCGCTGCGGAGAGCAGGAACACTTGCGTTTTGAAGGACATTCAGGACCTGGACCTCTGGCAGTTTGGATTCATGGCTGGTCTCACGCCTACACATGTTTTTATTTTTAATTATCTACCAAAGCTTTTTTTTTTTTTTTGATTACATCATTCCTGCTGAAATACCCACCACACTCTGCGCAAAATCCCCAGCCTGGTTATGGGCGTATGTTGCCAACAAGGGAGATGGAAACTTCCTATCCTGAGACTGGGGGCATGTTGCTGACACTAAATTTGGGATTTCTGATTGCAGAATCGGTTTGTTTCACTCATCCTAACCAATGTATCTGGATCATCATTTCCAGTTGGGGGGCTCCCCAGTAAAGAAATATTAATACAGAGCTGAGCAGCAGGTCACTAAGGTGGTTGGGGAACCATATGACAGATGGGGAGAGGCTGCAAGAACTGGGTTTGTTCAGCCTTAAGATGGGAAGGTATGGGAGATCTTACTGCTGTCTGTAATGGTGTTTTGGTTTGGCCTGGCCGGATTTTGGCGGCGGGGGGGGAGCTGCAGGGTGGCTTCAGCAAGAAGTTGCTAGAAGCTGCCCAGGTTTGATAAAGCCAATGCCAGCCGGCTCCAAAGAGGGACCCGCCGCTGGCCAAGGCTGAGCCTATCAGTAAGGTGATAACAGAGGAACGCCTCTGTGAAAAACATATTTAAGAGCAGGAAAAAGAACTGCGCCACAACAGCTGGCACAGAGATGGAGGAGTGAGAATCTGTGAAGACACCAAGGTCAGTGAAGAAGGAGAGGTGGGGAGGATGAGCTCCAGGCACCGGAGCAGAGAGAGTCCCCCGGGTCCGTGGTGAAGACCATGGTGAAGCGGGTTGTCCCCCTGCAGCCCATGGGCGAGGTGCAGATGTCCACCATGAGGATCACCGCGTAGATGTCCACCGAGGACTCCACGCTGTGTGGGTGGATGCCTGAAAGGGGACTGTAGCCCGTGGGAAGCCCGCATCAGAGCAAGTCGCTGCTGGAGCCTGTAGCCCGTGGAAGAGAGGAATGCCCACGCTGGAGCAGGTTGGCCGGTGGGACTTTTGGGATGCTGTGGGTGGCTCATGCTGGAGAAGTATCCCCCCGAAGGACTGCGCCTCAGACTCACGAGGGGTGGGCTGCCCCTCGTGAGGTGTCTCACGTCGGGCAGTTTGTGATGAATTGCCCTTCGTGGGATGACTCACGCGGAGAAGAGAGCATGAAGCTTGTCTCCCGTGAGAGGGACCCCACAATGGCCCTGGGGAAGAGTGAAGAGTCCTCCCCCGAAATGAAGAAGTGGTGAAACCAACGTCGGATGAACTGACCACAGCCCCCATTCCCTGTCCCCCTGCGCCGCTAGGGGGGAGGAGGTGGAGAAACCGGGATTGGTGTTAAGCCCGGGAAGAAGGGAGGGATGGGGGGAAGGTGTTCTGTTTAAGATCTGTTTGCTCTTTCTCACTTCTCACTACTCCTCTCTGATTAGTTCTCTTAATAAATGTGCCTAATTTCCCCAAAACTGAGTCTGTTTTGCCCGGGATGGTAAATGAGGGTGATCTCCCTGTCCTTATCTCAAACCCTGAGCCCTTGGAGATATTTTCTCCCCCTGTTCAGCAGTGAAGGGGGAGTGAGTGAGCGGCTGTGTGGGTACCTGGCAGCCGGCCAGGGTCAACCCATGACAAATGGGAAAGCATGGAAAAGCTGAAGCCAGACTTTTCCTGGAGATGTGTTGTAGCAGGTGGAAGAGGCAATGGGCACAAGTTGGAGCGTGAGAAATTCGGACACGGTATGCGAGAAGTTTCTTTATCATAAGGGTCATCAAAGATTGAAATGGTGCCCAGAGAAATTATGAAAACTCCTATCTTGGGGCTATCCAGAACTCAGCTGGACAAAGCTACAAATAACGTGCTTTAACTGGGCCTGATCTGAGTGGGGGTTTGGACTAGATGGCCTCTGGAACACCTTCCAGGCTTGAATCAGTTTGTGATTTTGTGAAATTCATTACTGAGTTATGCTTTTTCTTACCTTGTGTGGCTTCTCCTAGCCAAGCTCAGCCCCATTTGTCTTCTTGTGATTTGGGAAGACGTGGCTTTATCAGCACAGAGAAGGGGTTGAAAGTTGTTTTCATCCTATTGTAGGGAGCAGATCTGTGCATCCTAGCAAGCCTCTATTCTGGGATGGTCTAAAGCATGGTATACAGCATGCCTCTGCTGAATAGTCACACAATTAAACTTCATTTTCACCTGCTTCAGAACAATCAATTGTATAAGAGACCCAGGGAGTCCTTCTGAAGGACCGAAGAGAAATTAGTTATATCTCAGAATATACTGAGCCTTGAAGCCTGGAGGTGACTGACAAAATGTAACCAAAGCACCATGAGATTATGCTTTTAATGATTTTTGATGAGGAAGAATACTCCTGTTTGCTCAATAAGCCCACCAGGAGTCTTTGGCACCAGGACAAGAATTTGAGATTAATCTCAGCAAATGCAGCTTCCTGAAATCTTTCCCTAAACATCTGGGGAAATCAACATTTGTCCATTTCCAAAGATTTGTTTTGCCCAGTAGCCATCCTTGTTGCTAATTGTAGCTTGTGCAGAGCTTGCTTCTCCTGTGACCGTGAACTCTTGTCTAGAATGAAAAAATTACTTCTTTGATGTGGAGATAATATACCTGTTATAAACCCTATCCCTCAGCATCTCTCAGAACTGGACAACTAAAGTATTAAATATATGGACTACCACTCAGAGCTGTTATTATATTACCAGTGCTTCAGAGTTAATTATTTTTTGCTTTCAAAGGAGGAAAAGAAATTTTTTAATTGGTTGAATATCGGTCTCACACCAAAGGTGTTTCTGACTGCATTTCTTCTATAAACCATCAGTAGCATTAATTAAAAAATTATTATTTTTTTCCCCCAGCTCCCTCTTTCACTGTGAAGACTGAATCTTTAACTGAAATAAGTAAATAACTGTCATCTCAGTAGCAGGTCCTTCCAGAATCAGGGCTGGAATTTGTAGGATGACATCTACATCTTGGCTCTTGAGGAGAGGGGCATGGTGGTGTGAGAGCTACAAATGCTCTGTAACCAGGAGCGAAAAATCCCTCACTTTATGTTGGGGAAAACCAGACTTTGTTGTAAGTGATGGTCCCCAGTTCCAGGAGCAGTCCAGAGCTCAAAGCTACCTTACCAAGGGACTTACTAGCTCTGAAGAAGACAAGACTGGAAGATACAAGGCTCTATCTTTGTATCTCCTCATTTTAAACTTAAAAAATTAAAAAGATAAAAAATATTGTGTGCGACCACTGGGACAAGTTGCTGGTCTAATCAGTGGAAGAAACTTAAGAGGGAGTGAAAAAACAGGGCCAGGAGGAAGAAGACATTCCTAAATAGCCATTACATCTTGTTTACCACCAAACTTCAGCTGCTCATTTTTTCAAGTCTCTTTGAATATGTTTATGGTTTCTGCCCTCACAGCATCCCATGGTGATTAGTTCCGCAGTGCATGGGAGTGTGTTGTGGAAAAAGTCCTTCCTGGTGGTTGGAAAGATGCTGCTCAGTAATCCAATAACTAAAGGCACCCATTGAAATCATGTAAGCAAGTGAATAATGCTTCCTCTGGGGGCTTCATCAACTCTTCTTTTTTTCTGGGCAACAGTCTTATTCTATTTAGTGTCTCCTCCCAGAGGAACCATTCTCTGTCTACCCTGTGTCTAACTCTAGAACCTGGCAGTGCTTGCTGAGCTCCCAAGTCTAGGTCCTCCCAACTCCATCACTGCTCCTCAGCAAGGAAGGAGGGTGACAACAGCATATACCTCTACCCTAAAATGTCCTGGTTTTGGAGGCTGAGAACAGACTGGGCAGGTCTGTGCATGAGAGTCAGGGAAACAAGACAGTGAAATGACAGTAGTCTTGTGGGTTTTGTCACTTTATAGTGCTAATATATACCTGCACCTTGCTCCACTTTAGGTAATTCCTAGACTTCTGTGTCACTTTATGATCACTTCTCAATTTTGTTCAGTCTTCCCAGGGCAACACCAGGTTCAGCAGTGATTTTTCTGGAGCATCCTCTCTTCAGAGGGAGAGCTGAACTTTTCTTCCCACCTTTGCTTCCAATCTCATCCTTCATTTGTTTGTGAGCACTTGAGGTAGGAGATGGTTGGAGGAAGTGAGATGCCGGCAGGATTTCCCTTCTTTGCACACTTAGTTTCTACTTTAAGAACACTTAGTGGAGGAAAGTGCAGCTTCTGCCTAAGAACTTTGCTGACACTGTCTGCAGTGGTCCCAAGAGCTCATTAATTCTATTTATTCCAGTTTCCACTATCTGATGAGCATGGAAATCACATCCTGTAAAGGAATTTGACACGCTTGCGTCCTGCTGCTGCTCTAGTAACCAGGCTGAGAGACTCTCCTACCCTGCCAAGAGCGTGATCGCAGGCTCACTTCTGCTCCCCACATCTACCTTCAGACTTTGCAGGGAGAGAGTTGCACCAAACAGAAGTGCTCTGATCACCTTCTGATGTTGCCTATTAACCAAACAGCAAGGACCGGAAATTAAAATGTGTGTATTTCAGTGCAGAATAGATGGACCCCTTCCACCAGAAAATACTAGCAATACCATACATTTTAGCATCAAATGCCAATAAAATTACTTAGACTTCAGATGGCACATGGATTCCAGTGCTGTCAAATCACAGTTACAAAGTTGGAGGATTGTGCCTGACAGCTTTGCACAAGGTTTAAAATCAGGTAAGCCTTGAGTTAACTTAGTGGTACAGGCACTAAGACAATCTTATGCAAAAGCACTGTATTCCACACCTCACCTCTCATGCAGAGGAGAACATCTTAGAGGCAAGCCATACATTTCTTTCTGGAACAAGTAATTTATTTCTATAAATGTGTATACATGCAAACACAGGCACACATACATACTCACCTTCAGCTTGAGAGTGTTTTTCCTGGGATTTGCCATTCACACAGCACTAGAGAATAGTGCTATGAGCACAAACAAAACGTTATTCTCAATTTGGTCTACTCAAAGATATCCTCTATGTGTAGGATATACAAAAAGAGTTACTTCTTTGAAGTAACTACTACTTTCTTTCAAGGTTGTGGTGACTGCTGTCAATATCTAGCTTTTCTCAGCAGGGCCTTCTGCGTGGTAAGTTCTCTACAAAGCTCACGTAGAAGAAAAACCCATCAGAAGCAGTGACAGACCAGGACATCCTGCAGGTCAGGTGGAGGTGAGGCAATGGGATTTAGTCTTACCTGCACCAGAAAAGAAATCAGGTTGCATTTTTAAAGTTGTCTGATACTGCACTTCCTCACAACATGGGAAGTGAAGGGACTGGGTCTGTCAGACTCACGTTATCCTTTCTAAGCCATCCTTCAAGTGACTGGGCTCAGAGGCATCTCAAGCATGTTTTTAGCTGCTGTTATTTCTCCTGGTTGTTTAGTTGCAAAACTATTCGTTCATCTTCAAATGATGTTTGACATCTCACTGTAAATAGTCTGGGTTATAAACATCTCAAGTGTCAGAGCCTGACTGTGTTTGCCTGCTGTTCTGGTTTGCATCTCTTTCTTATTCTGCCTGTTCAGCAGCTGTATCATTGGTGACAACTGTGTTTGAACTTGGAATCTGATTTAGACACAGGCTGGGTATTAACCAGTCAGTAGAGCTGGCTGGAAGGTGAATATTCAGCTCTAAACCAGGCAAATTTACTCCAGAAGGGCCGGCAAAGAGCAGGGGACCTATAGGCCACAAGCACGTGGCTGCTGAGGAGACACAGGGCTGGGAAACGGGGCTCAATCCCACAGCAGATGGAGTCACTTGATGAACCAGGTACATACATTCATTCCCCCTACCTGCTTTTGACAGGATTTCAGAAAGGTCACGATCCTGCAGAACACTTTTTGTCAGGGGTACAGCCTAACCCAGGCAGGTGAGGGCCACCCTTCACATGGGAGATCTTTACCAGTCCATCTCAGCCTGATGTTGCAGAGCCAGGGAACCTGCAGTCGGTTGAACACTGGCCAGCAGTAAGTATCTGATCCAACAATAATTCAGGGGCCAAAATTTTCAAAAGCACATCGACTTAGATCAGTATTTTATAAGATTTAAGTGAATACAGTAATTAATCAGAAATATGTGAGGGAGTGACTCTTCAACCGATAGACATTCTTCCTGTATTATAAGAGACACAGAAGTAATTATCTGCATATGCCTTTTTCGATGCAAGTGGATTAGTATCATGCCTCCGTCTCGGAAGATATTCACATGTGGCTTGGGATTAATTAAATCACAAGACACCTGAAGGGGATGTCAGAAGCATGTACACTCATGTACACATGAGGAAAGAGGCATATTTCACCAGCAATACCTTTCTGTCTTGATGGGGAAGAGGAACTGAAGGCCAGCTTGGGAATTCCAGGGCAGAGAAGACAGAATAACCCAAGCCACAAAAACGTACATGCTTGTAATTGTATCTCTCATCTGATGCAGAGAATGTTCTCTAGTTAGTGTCCAGCAGCAGTTGAAGGGGCAGTCAGAGGTTTCAATAATCTGCACGTGACTAGATAAATTCAGGTTCCTTATAAATCAGTGGCAGACCCCTTTTAATGATGAGTCTGGCAATGGCAGCAATTAGAGTGACTCTGCCTTCGAATGCTTCCAATTCATCACAAGTATCTAGGCTGCAGCTTTCCACCCCTGCCACCACAGCAAGAGGTGAGGCGTCGCTGGAGGAAGAAGGGCCAGGACTGAAAAAGCACAGGCAGACCGAGCAACATGATGGTGTGAACTCAAGAAGACATAAGGAAATAGATGTTGAGCAATCACCAAGAGAGGAATAAACACCTGGTTATGCAAGGGAGTTAGGAGCAAGTGAAAGATGGGGAATGGAGCTCAGGATTGCAGTAGCAAATTTGTGGATCAAAACCCTAGGAGTTGTTAGCCACAGGTGTTGCTTGAGGGTGTTACAGCCAGGGCCCAAGCTCCAGCATTTTTCTTCAGGAGGCTGTGCAGCAGGCATCCAGGCACATCCTTCCCTGCAGAGCTGCCACAGCATTTTCTCAGTGCTGGCGTGTATTCAAGCTTCTCTCCTGTGCCAGGTGAGCTGCCTCCCTTATGAACAGCCACCACCCTTTCTTTGGCATCTCCCAGAGAGCTGAGGATGGACCAGTAGCCTCTGCTTTCTCCTTGAAACTTCTCTCTTTACCAGTCCATCTAGCCTGATGTTGCAGAGCCAGGGAACCTGCAGTAGGCTGAACACTGTAGGTTGGACTGTGTCTAGCAGTTGTTGCCTAATGTGGAGCAATCCAAACCACAACACCGCTTTAACTCTCTTTATCACCTGGTTGTAGGAGGACAACATGGCTCCCTTGCAGCAGCCAGCTAGGGACCCCCACCACACTTCATTCAGAGAAGACGAAAGGCTGCAGAGGCACTAGAGAAGCAAGAGCAGAGAGCGCTTCTCCCTTTAAGGCAAGATGGGAAATCCAGAAAACTTCAGCCATGACACAACGTGCTGGATGACACTCAGGCCAACACTAAGGGGAAGGAGGCTTTGATGTCTCAGTGACAGGCATTATGGCAGACCACCCCTGCTTATCCTCCCTTTCATCATGGCTCAAAGCAAAGTGGGTTGGTCCTAGCTGTCCATGTGGGTTTTCCAGTATATTGACCAGGACTCCCTCTGCCAACCCTGTTCCCCAGCTGTGTTACCTGCTGCCTTTTCTTCATTTCCAGTGGGTCCTTCTTGAACCCAGAGCTGAGCCCCTCGTCTCCTGCAGAGAGGCTCAAGGCTGTCCCACTCTCCTCTCTATCTTGTTCCAACCATTTGGGCAAGGAGAGCTGTGCAGTGTCCGCCACCTCCACACAGGAAACCCCTGCTGCTGATCTCTCCATCATACATGAGCTCACATGTCAGAGTCTGAGAATAAATTCAGCTGAGATCAAGGTGGAAACAAAGTCCTCATGTCCCTTGACTCCAGCTCATCACCTTCTTTGAGCTTTCCCACCATACCAGCCAGTAGCTCCTGAGTAAAACATCACTTTAAGGCAATTTCCCAATTGTTTGCGACTATTTCCTGAAAGATTAGAAAGGAGAGAAAGTTATAGTGGAATGCAAAGAAGTTAAGAGGAAGAAAAAAAGCCAACGCTGCCTTCAAGGAAAAGCTCAAGGAAAAATGAGAAAGCAAACATATTATGCTACATCAGCCAGAGCAGAGTAGTTGTCCATCTGCCTGCTGCTATCCTGTGTAGGAAAGCAGGTGTCCCAGCAAAGCTGTGAGCCCTGGTGAAAAAATTGTACCATAATCTATGAGTTTGCCTGGGAGAAAGAGTGCAGTTACACAGAGGCAATGGCCCTCAGTTCACGCCACATGCCTTCCTGCCCACAGTGGCCTGAGTCTCTTGTGCTTTTAAATTGAGCTCCAGAGCCGTTTCACAACCTGCATCAGCTGCAGCCACTCTGGCTGCTGCCCCTGCTCTCTTTGTGAACGAGCTTGTCTCTCTGTGGGAAATACTCCTTACACAGATCTCTCTGATCCCCACCCCTCCTCCTCACCAATTCTCGCTTGCTGGAGACAGGATGGGATCCAGTAGTGCTCTGCCAAGTTACAGGGGCTGCCTGACAGCCACAATGAGGGAGCACTTTATATTTCAGAGCTCTGCATAATGATTGCCTAATTAATCCCCATCCCCCACCTCTACATCCAGTACAGAGTGAGGATGTCTCGATTTTCTCGTTCTCCCAATGTGGGGAAGCTGCAGCATGGTAAACTTCAGCGATTTGCTCCTGGTCAGTGTGAGAAGGGACCTGGAAAGAAGAAATTAATGCTTAGTTCTCCCTCCCCGCAAGTAAAATACAGGGGAATAAAGAAGCCGTCTCATGGGCAGGACTCCTTCTCTCCAACATCTCTCTCCACCTCACTGTGCTCGGAGGACAATGAAATTACACTGCCGCTTCCCTTTCATTGTGATCCGATTAACGGGGGCAGAAGGGACTGGCTTTTCTTTTCCAGGCCCGAGCGAAGCCAAAGCCAGGGCACCTGGCAACTGTAAGCCTCCTTGAAAACGCGATGCTTGCCAGGATGTCTTTATTAGAGAGGAGAAGGGGGAGAGGGGACAGGGCTGCTATAAAAATGAAGAGCAGATACAGATGTCAGCCTTGTTTACAGCAGGGATTTTGCACCGGTGCAGCTAAACGCTTCCGCTCCAAGTTGCCCCCCCAGGCATCTGCCACCAGCATGGGCTGGAAAAAAAATAAATCACAGCTGAGATTTCTTGGTGGCTGTGCAAAGAAGAAAGTCTGCCATACAAGGGTGTTTGGCTCGCTTGATTGCACAGCTCCACAGCTCATGCAACACCTCTGAGTAATGATTTCCCTTTCTTCCTTAAGGACCCTGTCCTCCCTGAGCTCACAGCATCATCACCCCTGTGGAGCAGCCTGCAGCAGCCCTCTCCCCTGCTGACAGTGCCACCCTGATGGGTGACTGAGCATGCCGCGTGGTGCCTGTCACCAGAGCAGGACAGCAGGTTGCTTGACATTGTCAAGGAGAGACATACAAACTTGAAAATATAATAAAATCTCAGCTCTCACAGGTTGTTTGTCCAGGGTTGTGGGTTTGCTGTGCTGCAGATGGAGACGTGGTAGATGGTTCTTGCAGTACCATTTCAAGTCCATGGTGGTGTTACGGCTTGGATGGGCTACTTGCAAACCCAGCCATTGCTGCTATGACCAGCTGCAGTCCAGAAGCATTTTGGCAGATTTTGCAAGCATGGAGCCACAGTGATCAAACCACGGGGCCGGTGAGCTATGTGCAGGATGCACGTGGGGATGCTTTGTGAAACAATTCTCTGTGTAAAGCTGGAGGGACTTCAAAAGCATCAGGTCTGATGGCACTCCTGCTACTCCAGAGCAGCCCATGTATCTCTGTGCCACACTGCCTCATGCCCTGGGAGCAGCGCTGTGTGGTGGCAGTGGGACAGGCCTGTGCTATCAGGGAACTGGGGGAGGGCAGGAGCCAGTGGGAACAAGAGGAACGGAGAAGAAATGTTCCCAGGTCCCTGGTCCTGCTCTGCAGAGCCTCTGTGGCACCTTTGCTCTTTGCTCTCCTTTATGTTTCTTGTTATTGAGGTTTGTCTGCTCACTTGAGTAGCCAAGCCCCTGGATGATCTCCAGGATCTTGGAGAGCAAAGAATTGATTACACATATCCATCTTCCAGTGTCCAGACTGAGGAAAAAGAGAGGAGACATGGTGTCCCTGGGAAACCACAGCTCAGGTAGTTGCATTTGCTGTGTCCTTAAATTTACATCTTCATTGCCTCTGGTGCTGGAATGGCATGGTGATATTTTTTGCATCTAATCCTCTTTGAAAGTTCAAATTTTAAAACCATTGAGATGTGCTTGAATATCTTGGCTTATGTTAACTCCCTTCTGTGTGAGGGACAGTCTCTCCAGATGGCAGATCACATAACAGATGAACAGCTTCGTTGTTACTTCTCTCCAGTACTGGTGAAGAGCAAGCCCAGTCGATGGAGAGTTGCTGAAGAAGCTTCCTGCGTATGGACTTCTCCTTGACACAAGGGCAGTGGAGGTGGTGGCAAAGCCAATGATCAAAGAGCTAATTTCCTGTTGGGGCTCTGGGGATAAAAACCAGAGGAGTCTAGTACAGAGCAAAAGAAATGAGTCAAAAACTTTTCTGGAGTTTGGAGACGCGTAGGCAGAAAGAAGACGGTTCCAGAATTCAAAGCAGGTAGATCACCCACCCAAAAAACTGAGATGGTTAGAAAAGCCCAAACAGTAGCCTGGGTGAGGAGGAAAATGACACTAAGCACCAGCCTGAATTAGGTACCTTTGCACATGCTGACTAGTATAGCTGTACTGTACAAAGGTGTAACTGCTTCTCAGGAGCACAAACAGAAGGAAGCAATGATGCTTAATTTCAGAAATAAAATGATGAAAGGAGGCAAATTAGTAGTGAGTTAGAAGTTACTTGCATTCAAAAGAAGCCAAGGACATAAAAATGCATAGTGAGTGCAATGGTGGGACTGTGTGTATTACAGCATAATAAGGAGATGACAAAGCCCATGTGTATCTGATGAATGAACTAGCTGTTAATTCTTAATTTCCATGCCTATCTCCTTCCATCCCGTTTTCACCTAGGGCTGCCTCTTGAGCAGGTATGGTACAGATATAGCCTTGTCAGTGAGACCAGCGGGCCGAATTAGCTCAGGGGTCTGAGAACAGCTCTCTGCTCTTTGTTTATTATCCAGATAATACCCTGCTGCTTTGTTTTAATTACTGTTGCTTGAACTATGACATTAGGTACCACTGGCAGGGTCAGCTGTGCTGTTGCCAGTGGTCCCACCACAGCTACCCAGAGCATCTCCTTGCAGAGCTGATCTTGACCTTGATCTTGGCTACACCTTGTCAAAGTGGCCTTTCCCCACTGCCAATACAGAGGCAGCAGCAAGCGCAGTGTAGTTTTGTCTGAATTGTAAGAGGGAGTCTGTACTCCCAGTAATATTCGAGAAATCTCTAATGACAGTTTGGCACCTGATTCTTGTATAAGGCAACCAGAAGGTGCTAATGGTGTGTATTAATGAAGGATGACTTTATTTGGGTGGTGACGGCATGAGGATTGTAAGAGACACATCCTAGCCAGTGATCCTCCAAAAGCACAGGGAAGTGTGCTAGGAAAGGGAGAAGGACTGGAGAAGCTAATGTCACTGTCTTCAAAGACGAAGGATTCTCTTTACACTTGGAAAGTGACTGAATAAAATGACTAGCATCATTACTTAGCTAAATAGGATTCTCTACTTGTGTTGGATTATTTTAAACATCAATTTGATTAACCTGATTGCTGCTGATTTGCTCCTAAGAAGCGTGTTACAGTCATACAGCCTTATATTGAGAAAATAATTTGAATTACGATACCATTTATCAGTGTGATTTGCTTTCTCCCAACAGACATGTTAGCTTTGCCCTCAACACTTGAAGCTTAGTTTCTGGAGTTGAGTGCTAATTTCAGCTCTGGACAGAGTTGCTCACTCCATGAACACTTGCAAGCCACCTGGTCATGAAGGGACTCTAATCATCCTGTCCACTTAATAAAAGAGTACGCAGATAATCCTTCATATAAGCTGTACTACAGTCATATGAGGGGCAGGGCTAGTTCACACATTCTGGATAAAACCCTGAAACGTTGCAAAGCGCTGCCTTCCCTAATGTTTTTAAGGAGAAGGAGTTCCCAGGAGAGGAAGGAAGAGGAAAGCTTACTGCATCCTCGCTGAAAGCACCACCAAAGGTGAGACCCTATGGCCCATTGAACGTAGCCAGCATTAAAACCTATTTCACTAAGGTATATGATTAAAAATATGCTGTTCCACCTCCACTTCCCACTTGTGAACGATGCTTTTACTCACTGAAACCTTCCTGGTGAGCTGCCATCCACACTCAGCCATCCATAGCACTGGGACAGGGATCACCCCTCATCTTCAGCCACACATTTTGGAGCCTTCCTTCTGATAAGAAGGCACCCAGAGACCCAAAGAAGCATTTGAAGGACACTCTTGCAAAATTTCGTGCAGCTCATATCGATAACCGATCAAGGCATCTCTTAGGATGCTGCTGTAGTCTTTGGCTGCAGAAGAGTTGGAGCTCTTTGTTCATGTGCCTCATGCCTGGGGCCCAGCCCTGGAGACGGTCAAACATTGCAGCGAGCACCCATAGTGAAATCAAACATAGACTGACCTCCTACTCAGGCTAAAAGCAAATCAAGAAGGAGCACTCTCTTGAGTCCATCTGGAATTGCTGAAGGACATACTCAGGAAATTTCAGTATTTTGCCTTGGCATCACCGAACAGGGAAAACCCAGGAATCCCACGGCCAGCTATGAGCAACTGCGGCCTTCACTCCTTTGGCTGCCTCCTACAGCCCAGATGTGCTGGGAGAGCTCCCTGGTGTAATCAGCTTCTCAGGCCTGCCAGGTGAGGGAAACGCTTTCAAGATTTCATTTAATACCTGTATTTAATCCATTAGCTCTCCCTGCAGACCTCATAAAAGCTGGTCTGTGATTAAGGAGGAGGTAAGTGCCCTGTTTATTGCTCTCCTGATACTTCTGCCCTTTCTTCTCCACTTCCATGGGCAGTTTTCACCCTGCAGTCACGCAGTGCCTTGGAAATGTGCATGGGACCTCCCCTGCCCTGTCCCTTTGGGATGGATTGAAGAGGAGAGACCCCCCCCAGCTCCAGCAATGCAGCTCTCACTCTCCTGTACCTGCACCAGAGTAAGATGCTCCTCTAATAATAGACAGGGGCGTGTTGGGTGGTAAAGGGAGCAGAGTTGGGACTGAAACGCTTGCTCCAAGCATCCATACCTCTGAGCAGACATCCATAACACCGGGAGTAGCCAGCATGGATTCACCAAGGGGAAGTCATGCTGGACCAACTTGATAACCTTTTGTGAAGAAGGGACTGGCCTCGTAGATGAGGGGAGAACAGTGGATATTGTCTACCTGGATGTAACGAAGGGCTTTGACACTGTCTCCTATAAGGCCCTCATAGAGAACCTCATGGAAGTACAGACTTGGTAAGTAGACAGTGAGGTGGACTGAAAAGAGACTAAAGGGCTGGATGCAGAGGGTGGTTATCAGCAGCATGAATTGTAGCAGGGGGCCAGCAACTAGCGGTGTACCCCGGGGGTCAATACTGGGTCCAAACCTGTTGAACGTCTTCACTAATGATTTGGATGATGGGGCAGAGTGTACCCTCAGCATATAAGCTGACAATGCCAAACTGGGAGGAACAGTTGATACACCAGAGGGTTGTGCTGCCATCCAGAGGGACCCTGACAGCCTGGAGGAATGAGCTGACAGGAACCTCATGCAGTTCAGCAAGAGTAAGTGCAAAGTCTGCAGCTGGGCAGGAACAACCCCATGCACCAATATATGCTGGGGGCCACCCCCAGAGCTCCCTTCCAACCTCAGCCACTCTGTGATTCTGTGGTTTTGTATAGTTACAGCCCTTGGTGTGAGGAAAAGCTATCAGCAAGATGGACCCAGAGTCACCTCCAATCACCTGTTCTCCTTGATTCCCTACCATTAAGCTGTAGGCTTGGGGATGATCTGTTTTGTTCTCCCAATTTAAATGGCAAATTCTTTTTTCTTGTTTTTCCCTCTTCAAAATACAAGGAAAGGGGAAATGGCCAGCCAGGAAGGAATGACAGTGTTCCATGTACAGCTCCTTCTGCCAACGTGTTCCATGAATCCTGCAGCACAGCCGTGGCTCCTGTAAAAGCCAGAGAGGACAAACATGAGTCTCTGAATCCCAACAGCTCTCTCTGTGCTTCTGCAGCTGTCGCTGCTACGGCACTGGCTGCAGTGCTCTCACTGAACATTTGGCTCCTTCTAGCGCTAAAAAAATGCTGGATCTTCCATTCAGAGCAATCCCATTGGCAGCCATGAGGTCAGAGCAGTTCCCGTTTCTACTTTGCTATTACATCCTCAGGTGCCAAAGGGTGTTTCATACGGGACAGAGAAAGGGTCTGGTTCACTGCCCCTTTCTACTTAATGAACACTCTAACTAAAACCTTAGTAACGCGTGATTTATTTTCCTTGCAACACAGATTTCCAGTGTTGACCCTTTTTGTTAGCGAGGTAGACATGAAGCAGTTTTTATGTCCACTGCAGACTTGAAATGCACTAGACACATTCTGCAAACAGGGAGCAGTTCATCTCCTGTTCATTGGTTCTGACCAACTAAACAAATGTGCTTCCAGCACAGTCTGCAGTATTTCTAACAGCTTGACTCCCACCATTCCCAGGGCAGGCTTCATTAGCATGTGAATTAGCAATCCCACAGGAGCTCATTAGCATCGTACCAAGCCAGAGGTCTTCAGTTCATGGTAGCACCTGGTCCATCGGTGCACCAATGATGTTGCTGCCCACCGCATGAGGAGCAAAAAATGCAAAGAGTTAAAAAACCCCAAACCACTCCAACACTGAAAGGACTGAAAATGTGGTGTTTGGACACCTGTCCAACTGGAAGAATCCACATCTGCTGTCTGTGCAGATAAGCTCTTTTACTTCAGACTTTGGACAGGCTGCAATGGTGTCACTGTCTAGATAACAAAAACTTCAACTATTATTTGCTGCTCTTGGCAGTAGCCTCTACCTAAACCATACAAAATTCCTATCTGTTAACATTCCCAAAGGGAGACATAACTCGAGAAGAAACTTCTTCTCAGTGAGGGTGACGGAGCCCTGGAACAGGCTGCCCAGAGAGGCTGTGGAGTCTCCTTCTCTGGAGACATTCAAGACCTGCCTGGACACGTTCCTGTGTGGCATAGTCTAGGCATTCCTGCTCTGGCAGGGGGATTGGACTTGATGATCTTTCGAGGTCCCTTCCAATCCCTAACATTCTATGATTCTATGATTCTATGTCTCAGAGGGGCTGGGCAGACCCCTATATGAATTTACGTGCTTGTTTCCCATACAGAGCCATAACAGCACACTCAGATCAAACGGTGAACGAAAAAGCTACTTTTTAATGTGACACTAAACTAATTTTTGCCACTCATTGCCACGAGGTATTCTTGTACCAAACCATCCAGCATGGGAAAGTACGAGTCAGATTACTCAAAGGGACCTGCAGGCTCCTGCAGAAGTTGATTGCTAACTTTTGGAATTTGAACCCATTCTTTCAGGGCTTGCACTCCTTCAAGGGCTTCCAGATGGTGAGTGACTTCTCTTTGGAGATGGTGATCTGGACTTTGAGCGACTTTTAGCAGGTAAGCCAGATTTAGATCTACCATGGGACCCAGACCTGCTTCGAGGCCATACAGCAGACTGGGACCTTGAGCGTGATCTGGACCTAGATCTTGATCTCCTTAAGGAACCAGATCGAGATCTGCGGGGTGAAAACGATCTGTATCTACGAGGAGAGATTGACCTGGACCTGCGGTAGGAAGCTGATCTTGACCTCCTACCACCTACCTCCTGATGCCGTTGTATAAGTTCCAAGAGGTTAGAACACTTGGAGAATATTACTCTTCCTAATGGGCTCTGAGGCAAGGGAATTACACCAGGACAAATGCACCATGAGCTGAGTCCCTCTTCAGCGTACTGTATTTTTCTTTGCTTGGGTATGGCACCCATGTGGCCTGGGAAAGTATGCAAAAGTGAAATTTCTCTCAAGATGCATCATTTTCTAAAGGCCATATTTCCATCTAACCCCATTTTCTCATACTCTTCCCTGTTGTAATGGGGATAGTTTTCATGTCCTGATATCATCAGAAGTGCTGAGAGATGTTGAAAGCACTTCTTCTTGAAAGACAGCATTGTATGGCAAAGGAGGAATAATTGTGACAGCACAGGGAATGCAGATAAGTCTCCCCCCCAAAAAAAGATTTTACAGCCTCATTTGCATTAAAAAAGAGGTGATGTTTGTTTTTTTTTTTTATTAGAAGCAGCAGGGAAACATCAACCACTTGAAATATTCCCAAGGGACAAAAAGAATGATGGTTAAAAAAAAATATCAAATCCAGTCCTACCAAATCACATCTACTTCAAGCAGCAAAGATTCCACTGTAGGAAATTATGGAGCTTAGAAGGGACGTGGTACAGCCCAAGGCATTAGTGGCTGAGACCTGCATGATGGACCTCAGCATGACAATGCCACACACCCCAAGAGTGGACGTGGAACAAGCCTTGCTTGGTGGTGGTGCTTGGAGAAAGGACTAAAACTTTTGTTTGAAATTGACACCTGCGTGTGGTCACAGAAGGGTTGAGTTTATGAGACCCCATCAGCACTGACTGGGAGAAGAAGAGCCAGCACCTTTGCAAAGGGCAGGTGTAGATAATGTGGCCACAATGACACAACCTATCATTGCCCTGTATGGGACAGGGCTGGTTCAAACACTGCAACCTTAAGTGTACCCAGGTCAGCTGGCAGCAACCATTAAATGCTGTTTGGCATACTTGTCCCCCTGATGTATGTCAAGAGGACATAGGAAAAGCACGGACTTTGTTAACAGTGCCTGGCAAATGTGGCATTGGAACAGGCAGACTGCCATTGTCAGAAGTGCAGAAAAAAAGTGTTCAAGTCTAGGAGGATTCCTTTACCAGGTGGAAACGAGCCAGGCTTCTCAATTCTACGCACACTTTTAGGTCACTGCAAAATTACCACTGCTCATCCTCCTTCTTCCAGCAAGTGATCTGATGGTACAGGCTGGCAGAAGAGATTCCAGGTGAAAAATAAGCAGACGCAATATGTCAGGGCTTTAATCGCATCTGTATGAGATGTGATTTTTCCTCCTTGCCAGACATACCTTTTTTTGTACGCAGACATTAATGCTCGTGGAAGAATATTTGATCAGCCTTAATTTGCAGGCTGGATCCCTGCCTGTTTCTCTGGCTGAGCAGCCCAAGGCTTCCTCCTGCTGCTGTGGCCAGCTCTCGGCAGGATTGGCGCATTCGTCGCTGCGTGCAGTCGGGGTGAAGCGCACGCAGGTTCTCTAACGCACTGCAGTGGAGCCGAGTCGCTTCCGATGCGGTTTGCTCAGCCTCCTCTCTGCCATCCCTGGCTGGTTCATTAGCATCAAACTGTTCAAAGGGATGGAAATTAAATTATATTTAGGTCAGAAACATATTTTAAGCAAAAATACCTATTATATTTAAAGCATCTTGTTCAGAGACTCTCTGTCTGCTGCTTTCAGGATGGTTGCACAAATACGCACTGTCCTTAATATGTTTCTTAATGACACGGCAGGCGCTTCCAAAATCTGATTTTTGTTTAAACATAGATCATGTTCGTTCTCTCTCTCAGTCTAATTAATGCTAGTGAATATGAAACTACTTTGTGGCAGCTCATTTAGATATCCCAAACAGACAAAAGCCCAGATTTCCCTGGATAACTTTGAAAGAGAGAGAAAATAGCTCTGCCATAGAGAGTGATGGGGATGTGGTCCCGGGCAGCCTGGTGCTGCCGGTGCTCTGCTCTCTGCTAGGAAGGAGCACGCAGGCAGGCAGGCAGCTTTCCAGGAGCACCAGCAGTCAGACATCACTCCCTATGCTTTGGGCTGCTGCTCCTTTTAGACAGTGGCCCTCTCCATGACTCTCTTTCAGTCACGTTTTAAACAGCTTCAAGCATCTGGCTACGCCTCCTGTCAAGACTGTATGAGTGATGATCTCCTTGGACTTTATAAATATCGATCGTTACTCTGGAAGCAGCTCAACATACCGAAGCTACTCTTCAGCCCTAGCTCAAGAGCTGTGTTGACTCATAGTCAATACACCTTAAACTGGAGCGTATCGTGATGCTTATCCTTGGCTGTCCATGCTTACACCAATACCCCAAAAGCCCTCCTGTGAACAAGCCAGGGTCACGGTTAGCTTGTCCAGGGCTTCCAGTGGGACAAGGCAATACCAGTCCTAGAACAACCCAGAGCAATTTTTCACAGCACTGCATGACACTTCCCTCCTCCAAGGGATGGAGCCCACAGCCTCACTTGTTTACACCGACACGTACCAGAGTGGAAGAACGGAGCTGCTGCTGCTTCTCCTCCGCAACCCGCCCAGGAGAGCAGACTGGACAGCCCGCTGGCTTGTCCTGCTGCTGACACATCCTTCCACCTGCTCCTGAACTTTCCACTTCCATGAAGGCTTCATCTTGCATTTGATTACTGAGATAATTTGCTCTCTCCTCCTACAGGTGTGCAGCAGGAGACAGAGACCCAAGCACAGCTGGATGCTTCCCCTCCCCAGGCCCTGTCAAACTTCTCCACAGCACGCCCCGGCGCTGCCGGCATCACCCAGGCAGGGCTCCTTAGATGTCTCAGGGAGGTGATGCTATTTTTCTGCCCTTCCTCCACGGGATCTTCAAATTCCTTGACTCTCACAGAGCAACAGTCTGTTTAATCTGTTTGAAAGAGGCAGCAACACAGGAAAAAAAGAGTTGGACGGAGGAAGCCAATTTTGGGGAGCTTAGCAGAAAAGATTAAGACATTCCTGCTTTCCAGCATTGGATAGTGATCTATGCTCCATGAGCAGCTTCACTGATCTGCTCTGGCCTGCTCTACGCTGGGCTGGGGAAGGACATCGCTCTGCTGCAGTTTTCCTGACCTGCAATGGGAGCAGGGTCAGAAGCAGCTCTCACCCACCTGGAAGAGGCACCTCAGACCCTTGAGGAGTATGAGCAGCTTGGGAACAGCATTTTTTTTTCCAGCCTGAGCTGCAGTGCCCTGGCCTCAAGCACACTCATCAGGTAAAATGCACTTTAGGCTAAAAGCAGATGCAGAAACTGGTCTGAATGGGGTTAGAGAGAACATTCATCCAGGAAGGCTTCAGCAAATGACCACGCTCAGAGTGTTATTGGGTTAGCATTAATGCAGTACACGTGGTCCCACAGCCAGAGGAAATGGCTGGGGCCTTCCCCAGAATTGATGGCTTTATCCCTTGCATTCGCACCAACCTGCTGGCAGTGGCTGGCTTTGCTTGCAGAAGCAGCTGTTCTTCCTCTTCTGGTGCATGTGCAGAGCCCTGTGTCAATTGTAGGGGAAAAAAAGGAAGAAAAAAAGACGCTGTCGATTGTTATATGCTCCTGTTCATTCAGGCAGTGCTTGTCATGACAGGGCAGTAGCAGCGTCTGGTTGTCCTTTGACACCAGCCCTAAATGGCTGGAACAGAACAGAGCACCCATCCCTTCCTAGCACCAGCAGCTGTTAGAGACGGCGGGAAACAGTGACGGGATCTGTTTGTGTATCTTGACCTCGCCAGTCCTCCCAAGGGCTGCATGTGGGGAAGCGAGATGGAAGGATTCCCTCATGTGCAAGACATGCCTTGCTGAAGGACAAAGATGACAGCTGCCATACAAACCACAGTTAAATGTGTTTATTAAGTAAAACCACTACTTCGTAGGCGATTACGCTGGATATAGATGCAATATCAGTGCTCTTTATAGTAAATCTCAGTATTTCTTCACTTAAGCTTTAATAAAACTACAGTTTGATTTTGCAGACTAAAAGCTATAAACTACTAGTAAGTTATGAGTATGAGGAGCTGTACTGTATTCATGATTAATTCTCCATTTCAATCTTTGGTTCCTTGTAAATCTACCTGCTTTTCTCCAGTGTTAATCTGGAATTTAACCAGATTAAATCCAGACAGAATTGGTACAGTACTTATTTCTCTGCTAGCTCATGACTGAACCTGACTTGGCAATTCTGTGGCTTGGTACCTAGAGGCTCGATACCAAACCCTGGAAGTCTGTGCACACAAGAGCACCATTTCAACTGGCAATACAGCATCCATGAGACCTACGCTTCTCTCGAGGAAGGAGGAAAGGAATGGAAGCACTGATCAAAAAGGGATTCCCACAGCACCAGTGTAATGAAACTTCCTTCCTGGAAGGGCAGGAGATTCCAGGAGGCATTCAAGGAAGCTCTAGTGAAGAGAAACAATGTGCAGTGGGATTTCATAGTCCTTCTGTCAAAGGAAAATCCTGAATTGTTTTTTCTCTTGAATGGAGTAAATCAAAGTGATAAGTAAACAGCATTCCCAACTAGGCACATGACAAATTGGAAGATGACAAAGGGGAAACGTTTCCATTTATTTATTCCTCTTTAAAATGACTTAAAGCAAATTTAAAACACTATTTAAAAAAGAAAGGATTCAGAATATCAAGAAGCTGAAAATAAAACCACAAAAGAGGCATACAAGGTAGCAGAACATAGAAAGCATAGATAGTATAAAACAGATTTACAGTCTCAGTGAACAGCAAATTCATGGTGCCTGTGTAAATGGAACAGCATGTAATACTGCCCCTACCCTCGGGAACACAAAATTATTTCATCATTTTGTTTCACCATAGTACTGGATAGGAAAACACAATTTAAAAAACCAACATTTTCAATTGAAAGAGAAAAACATTAAAAATATGAAATTGCTCTGTAGGCACTGATAAATGTTTTTCTATGGGAGAAGAGTGTGCCAAAGCAGAATTCAAAATTGCATAATTCCTCTTAAAACGATACAGCCCTCTCGTGACTGCAAATGAAAGAAAACCCACCTATGCTATTTCTCTAGCAGTGCCTGACTGCAGTCCTGCCCACTATGAACCACTTCCAACACTGGAGTTAGGGCAGGGCTAGGCAGAAGCAATGGGCAGCAATACTGGGAAGTGAAGGTATCTTCTGGTAAGTCAGAGCACTCAGACAGTTAAGATCCACTGAGGGCTTTTGGTACACTGACAAAGAGTGGCTGTGTGTGCTTGCCAAGGCTTTCACTCAGCATGCTTCAAGTTACACCTGACCTTGAGGTGCTGAAACCTAGTAAGGAACAAACAGGAGAGAGAAAAGATTGCTGCTTACAGGCCTGCTTAGAAATAGCCACTTTGGTGGCCAGCGGCTGCTGGCAGGAGCGCAGCCACAAGCCCTGCCCAAGCTTGTTCTCAGCAGACGAGGGCTTCCCTCTCCTCTCCCCGCACTGAGCACAGGCAGCTGTCATGTTACTTACACCCACTCTGATCAGACTACGGAGCTCTTATGTCCTCTGAGGGCAGGGAAGTGGACTTCACTAGGATCTGCAACAAAAATCAACTCAGAGCAATGGGGGAAGGCAGCTGCTGGGGCCTTGGAGAAGGTTAAAGAAGTGCCTGAGCAGGGCACCCTGAAGCAGATTTTTACCTTGTAGGCATCCTCACTTCTGAGACTCGTCCTCCTCTACCTGTTTTGGCACATGCAGCCTTCCCGCTCTCCTGCTCTGGCGAGCAAGATGCCTGAGATTAGTAGTCCCGAGCCCCAGTGTCCCTGTGCACAGAGGAAGAATTGATGCACTTCAGTCTTCTGGTTTACTAGGGAGTCTCTGGCTTAAAAAGTCACCTTTCTAAAAAATGCCATGGTAGGAAGAAATTAATCAAACATGTCCTCAAACATGCGTTGCCCCATGGCTATGTAAAGCTCTTTTTCCTCTGGTGTCATCTGGGCCACCAGCTCAGGGCGCTGGCTCACTTGGCTGTATGAATGTGGACGCCCAGCCACTGTCACAGTGGGGTCTTCTGCCACCACCTCAAACTCTTCATCCTCCTCCTCATCCTCCAGCCCATATGTTGTGGTGGCCGTGGCGGGAGGGCAGGGAGGGGATTCCTCCTCTGACTCGCTTGTCTCGCTCTCGGAGTCACTAGCGTTGGCACCAGACAGAGGAGCGGCACCTCCGACCGTGACTGTCGCAGCCGAAGGTGTCTTCTTCTCGTGGATAAGCAGGGCGCGCATCACCTCCTCGTTATCATCCAGAGTTGCTCGGCCTTCCTCACGCTCCTGGAAGGCATCCAGATCCCGGCCCCCTGCAAAGAGACACAAGCGAATGATCGTTTTCTCACAGAGATCCGGGTGACGGCCCTGAAGGCTTTCTGGACCCGTATTAATTACTGCCACTGAGCACACTTGGCCAAGTCACACCTGTTCTCTACGCCAGGTCTTTCTCCCCCTTAAAAGACAAAGACATTTATGTTTTTTCTCAAGACAAAAGAGCAAGTACTGACATTTTGTAGGAGCTGGGAGGCCTGGAGTCACTGTGGCTCCCAGCTGGGAGCCTTGGCCAGCAGCACATCACAAGAGAAGACAACAAACACATAATGGGCAGGCACCTGGAAGAGACCCCCAGGGAGGTGGGCAACTCAGGTGCCTCTCAGCTGGGATAATGTGCTTTTCTTACTGTGGGGCAGAAAGCGGTCCTTGAGACCTAAATCTGGGCTTCCAGATACCCAGACTATGCACCTTACGATGACACTTGCCTGAGCTGCAGTAAACAGCTTGGTGCTGTTTCACAGATGGACAAGCACAGGCCTTTTTTGTCCTTGTTTTCAGGTTGAGTGACCACAGCCTGGAGGATGTGCAGTGATGACCAAAACCATGGGACGTTGCTGGCACAGATCATAAATACAGACCCAAACCCAGGCCCTGCCCTGCTGAGTTCCCCATCTAGATGGAGAAGCAGATGTCCCTGCCTATGGCACAGGGATTGGAACCAGGTGATCTTTAAGGTCCCTTTCAACCCAACCTGTTCTATGATTCCATGATTCTATGATTCTGTGAATCCGGGCAGACAGGGAGTATGCAGAAACCATGTGTCGTACACCAACATTTTTTTACATGGTATGTAGTGATAGGATATGGGGTAATGGCTTTAAACTGTACAAGATTTAGATGAGATGTAAAGAAGTTCTTTGCGGTAAGGTTGGTGAGACACTGGCACAGGGTTGCCCAGAGAAGCTGTGGATGCCCCCTCCCTGGAAGTGTTCAAGGCCAGGCTGGATGGGGCTTTGAGCAACCTGGGCTAGTGGGAGGTGTCCCTGCCCATGGCAGGGGGGTTGGAAGTAGATGATCTTTAAGGTCCCTTCCAACCGAAAACATTTTATGATTCAAAGCAGCCGTGTCTGGTAAGCTCAGAGGTGTACCTATCAGGCAGGAAGTGGAAAAGCTCATTACAGGAACACGGTGGTGGTATCGATCTATCTCATGAAGCAGATGAAGCTTAGAGCCTACAGCTAAACTGTGCAGCACAGAGTGGAAGACTGCATTAAAACAGCTCCTCCTGCTCTCCAAGCTGAAATGTGGCCTAGCCAGTCTCTCTGGCTCCCTATCTGGACCTCTTTTTTGACGGGGATTGCAGTTTCCCAGCTGACAGACATATGGCCTGTGCACCTCATTCAGTAAGCTTGGCTGTACAACAGCTGGGAGGGTCTAACGTGGCTTGGGTAGGTGGGGTGCCTGCAGTTCACACATTCAAAAAGAAAATTCTGTTCAAAGAGTGGCATTCTGCAGAATACTTTTCCTAATCCTGTATTTGATGAGAGGACTGCGACTTCACCCAGCAGCAATAAACCTACAGGTAGTATGGGAAAAAAAGAAGACAAAGAAAAGAAAAAAAAACCAACAGAAGAAAAAATAGAATACAGAGAACCTTATGTCAAAATAAGGCCTAAAAAGGACAGACTCCCCGTGGCCAACTTTCTCTCTTGCACCTAAAGGTGCTGCCTATGAACAACTGCTTGAGCTGAGGTGATGACATTCTGCCTTTATACGTTAACGCCACTTGCCTGCTTTTCCAAGACTTGGACCCTTATGGTTTCATCACTACATCTAGGCAGTTGGCACCCAAACTTTTCCCCCGAGGGTCAAAAACACACTAGCTACTTTCTGCAACTTGAAATTAATAAAAAATGCTGAAGAACAGGTAAGCTAAGGAAGTAAGTTCTGCATTTAGCACTAAAAGCCAGGGGAATTTGTGGTTGCTTCTTTCCTGTGTAAAATAAAGGCCAAAAGACCCACCTCTAACTTCATTGGACTCATGCTTTTATTGTAAATGAAACTGCAGCAATGGGTGATGACTGCAACTGCTATTATTAATGCAATGGCAAAATTCTTGCAAGAAAGGAAGAATGAAAGTGTGTGTTGGCAGCCTTGAGCTCAGCTCGTTCCTTGTGACTGTAGAGCGTAAGAGGCCACTGAAGAGCATCTCTGTGAAATAATATCCTAACTTAGCACACAAGGAGCTGTGAAGCAACAGCCTGGAGTAGCTCCAGGAAGCCTGCCTTTGTGGCTTTCGAGTGGTGATGTCTCTTGCTTGCATGAACTGTTCCTGCCAGATCCAAGCAGTGAAACTTCTGTCAATGGTCCAAAGTTTCTGTCCTCCCTGTTTAAGTCGCCCAAGAGCCGCAGAAATGTGTTGCAGCAGCAATTTCAGGCTATTTCCACAAGACCCCTCTCCTACCTCGAGTAGTGGAGGAGGTTAAGCCACCGTGCTGTAAGGAGGTATACTCCTCCTTCACATCCTTCAGTGGCATCTGAGAAACATTTATGCTGTGTACACTAAAAGTCATTTCAAGGAGCCAATTCAAAATTACAGGTGAACTGAACATCTAGCAGAAATGCTGGGTGAGAACTCACTATGGCTGGTGAGTAACAACAGTATCTGCCACAGACTTCAGGAGGAAGTTTTTTCAACCACCTCATTTTATTTAAAATCTATTTGGAAAAATGTTTTGGGATTCGTGTGCTTGAAAGATGTCACAGGTTCATTATATATGTTTGGACCATTACTTCACATCCATTTTCTTCACTTGCAGCCCCTCTCTTCACTCAAGCCCCTCTCCTGAGCGCTGCTGTCTTCCTAGGATGTGAACAGTTTTGGTCTATAATCCTCAAATTACGTGGAAGATTGCATCTATTGATCCACTCCTGTAAAAATCTTCGTAAGAAGTCTCTATTTCCTATTTTTAGTGTGTAAGCTTAAATAGCATACTTACCAAAACAAAATGTTTCTACTAGTGGCTAAAAGATCTTGGCTACTGTCTATGGACAATAAATAAAAATAAAAGCCAAGATAATGAGAAACAAACAGAAAGTGATATAGACTCACCTGCCATGGTTACAGACTTTCCTACTGTACTTCCAGAAGCTTTATTTCTGACATATTCTTCATATAAAACACATTTTGAAAAACAATTGGGAAGGTGGCGGTTGGGAGTACAAACCCATTGCTGGTAGATTTGGTAGGCTTCAGAGTCACCGAATGTTAATAAATGTTACTTTTCAGCAGTGCTCTATCAGAGAGGCAGCTTTCTAGGTGAGACTGAAACCCCTTCAAAGGCAATAAACTCTCAAGGTGGAAGATGTAACAGATAATTAACATTTTTGAAGCCCATAGACAATTTCATGGACAGCTCAGCTTTACTGACCTGGATTTCAATCCTGGATTTAATAAATCAGGATTTTTTACATCTCCCTATACACAGGTGCTTTGCATGGCAGAGGAGAGCAGATAAAATCTGTAGTGCAGGGAGCAGCAGCTGTACACACACAGGGGAACGTATTTTTGACAGCACTCTAAAAGCATCACATAAGCAAAGCACTACTTCTGGTCTGTGAATTTTCTTACCATCTTTGATTTCATCGGGGTCATAAGCCCCCTGCACCGTGCTCTCCCGTAGCCAAATTGGTCTTTCTTTGGCCGGCTTTCCTTCACTTGCAGACCTGTTAAGATCCTCCTGGTCCTCCATGCTGATGACAACGTTCTGGGTATACAAGTCCTCATACGATGGTCCTTTTGTAGTCCATGCTTCCCGATGGTGTCCACCTGCAAGGCCAGCTGCTGTCCCTGAACCGGCACCAGCTGCACGCTCCTTGCTACATAAAAATCAGAAAGAGAAAAACAGAGCACTCAGAACAAGCGCCTCCTTGGCCAGCATTGCGACACTTAAACTATGATTAATTATTTCCCATGATCTGCACCAAGAACTTGCATTCTTATTTCTAACATGTGATGCCAGGAATTTCTACACCAGCTTGCTGATTTGGGGAACTTGGAGATCTCTAATGGAAAATCCTGCATGAAGCTGTGGCAACTTTCACAACAGACACTCAAAAGAAGAGGCAGCACTAAAGCTGCTTATGCACTGACATAAAACCAAACATAAAATCTCAGAATGCCCTGAAATAAAAGTCACAGCAGCTAAACACAGCCAAACAGTAATGCCCTATTTGGAAAAGCAGCAACCACGTACTGCATTAAAAAAAAAAATTAATCGCTGAAGTTTAAACAAGTCAGATTGTAGGCCCAGAGACCCAGCATGCTCAGATCTGTGAACCGTTATTAATCACAGGACTCGTGAAGGAGTTAACTCCCCACAAAAAAACACAGTTCAAACCAACCCTTGAATGGTGAGTGACACTGAACATGCTAAGTCACGTCTCCTGTGTTACACGGGAGATCTGCACCATCCACTGACACAGCCTTGGGAGGACTGGCGAACCTGGGCAGAGGAGAAGAAAAGATGAGAGGGCACCTTCGAACCAGAGGACTAGGGCTGGGCAAAGGGCTTTGCATGGTGATGGCGCATGGCAGGAGAAAAGACAGAACTGTCTTCTTTGTGGAAAAAATGGAGAACGAAAGGCAATGACTGATGCGAAGGGTATGGCAGTCAAAGTATAGCCCTCCTTCCTTTTTTGAGAGGAGCTGCAGCCAGGACATTCTCCTCCAGGCTCCTTTCTAGCTCAGGAGACTGATAGAGAAAAGAAACACTCCTGCTTGGATCTGATGCAGAGAGGACAACAGGCAGAGTATTTTCTGCACAGCTATGACAATAAGGTCTCTGGCCAGTGCTGCTACATACACATCGATCACGGAAAGCAGCTGAATGGAATCTCACTGATCTCCAGGTGGGGAAAGCCAAACGTGACCGTTCCTCTACTTCAAAATCATATTTCATCTTTGTAGAGAAAAAGATGCACTGCAGGCTGCACCCACCCTCAGCCACATAATTTCAGTCATCTGTGGTACCTACGGCTCTTCCTGGGTAACAGCCCTGCCTGGACTCCTCCTCTTCTCCAAAGCAAATCCATCAGGGATACTCACAGTGTCCCTGCTCTGCTGCCAGGTGAGCTGACAGAAGTTGTCAGTGAGCATGGCTCAGCCCCTGCTCTTTACCCAACAACCCTTCCTCCAACTGAGAAGCTTAAAATAAGGTTGCAGTTGGAGAAGACCTGAGTAATAGGCAATTTTTTAAATTCAGCACGGACTTAACCACTGCTTGATGTGCTAATTCTGCCAGATTTTTAGTGGAAAATATGCAGATAGGTGGTTATCTCTCTTCCCCAGATAAAAAAATATTTGTGTTCAGATGCAGTTTGGACTGAGGGGTACTCACAGCCTCCCAGTAGTGAGTTTGCTGGGGTCTGTTAGCAAAATACTTCAAAGCATCCATTTCAGCATGTGTCCGCACACTAACTAGTTCCCTCCTGCAGCCAGCCCCGCTTGGAGAGCTTCACAGCGGCCTTGGATTTTGGGGCAGAAGACTCATGTACAGGTATTGCTTATATAACCTAAGGAACCACACAGAGACCTTCTTCCCCATGCGTTATTTCAAGTGTTGGTACCTTTCAGCTCTCCAAGACAGGCGTGTGTTCTGTGAAAAGCACTACTCTGCTTCCCACACAATAGAAATCTCTAACTAGCGTTTCCCTGATGATTTTACATAATCCACTTTCCTCACAAGACACACAATGCAGCTCTCCCCCAAGTTCTCCCTCCCCACGACTGCAGCATGACAGCTAAACACTCAATTAGTGCCAGGAACTGCCTAATAATACTTTTGCACAGAGGTCCCTCCACGTGTGCCTGAAATGGACGTTTCCCCCTACACGGTATCATTTAACAGTAAAACATTTATGCCAAGAGGTCAGGAACATTTAAAAAATGAAAGCAACAACTCAAACAGACATATACAGTACTAAATACTTAAAGTCATCTACTAGAATGTCCCACACTTAGGGGAAACCATCTAGACCACTTTCTGTCTACTTTTGGACTGCAGTGAGCTTTGCAAAAGTGCCTTGATTTGCCTCCTTTTTTGAGGAACTGCATCTTCAGCGACACCATTGGCAGGAGGCAGCAGCCTCTCAAGGCTACGTGATCAGGGGAACGCTCCATACTGCAAGAAGAGATTTTGCTGTTCAGCAACTCTGTTCCAAAGCGCAGAACTGAACACCATGGATCAGGCACCAGCAAAATGCCAGATGCATGAGTTGCCTTCCAGGCAGCACAGAGCACTCTTAAAACTCTCTCTCTCTCTGATACAAGATCTGCTTTTTCCCAACCTAGACTCTGCATGGTCATCTTGCAGCCAAAAACTGTGGCAGCTCAGTGGCCCACATGTGGCTACGTTTGCTCTGTTACCCATCAGCTGTTTCACCCTTATGGAAATCCTTTAGTGAGTGGTTAGTTGCCTTTAAAGGTGACATAAATAATCTTTGACATAGCTGAGGTATGGCCCACAGAAACCACACTGTGCAATGGGGAAACAACTTGAAATTTTCATCTTAATCCTGACCAGACTATTAAGAAAAGGTCTTGCTTAATGGGGATAGGTCTTTTTGAAATAAAGCACTTTTTCACTTAGCTGCTCTTAAGAGCTTCAACTTCACAACAGACAGCCTGTGGTCCTTGACAGCATGACCACAGAAAACGAATTCTGTGAAGATTTTTCTTATATAAAATCATTCAATTTTGACATAAGAAAATGGAAGGGTTATTAAAATCCATCTGTTTTAGAAGACCACAGAGAAGTACTGAGGTAAAGCAGGTTTATTTTGAAACCTGTGGGGCTAATTCACATTTTGCCAAGATCAAGAAAATTAATGGCCTCCTATAAAGATTTGTTTCCCACTGCAGGTGAATGACAGTTATGCAATGTCAGTGTGGTCGCTTAGAGCTCTAAGTCTCCTGAAAACACATGAAGCTGCCTGTGTCGGTGTAAAAAGACGATGCAGGCGCTTTGTGACCTTTTCTGTTTGTTTCAGATCACCAAATGTCAGTCTTGTCCGTGATTTCAGACACTCAAGACTCCATAAAAATAGAGAGAATAAATAACCCAGAGTTTGGCACTTTAAAAAAATAAATCTCACAGCAGCGCTTCCGTGCAATTAGTTGGTTTGAATTAATAAGAGTTAATAAATAATTAAATCATTGTATGTGCTGAAGCAAGTTGTGTTCAAGTAAGCATTTAAAAAGCCACCTATTTATTTTGTCATTCCTTGCACAAAGTAATTAATCATTTACAATGTTTTTTAAGTATTTAAGAGTCAAGTAAGTGGGTGCTGCTCTTTAATCATGGGACTGCACTAGACTTCTGCTGTGACAATTTCCTGTGCACAGAAGAGGAAGACTGAGAAATGACTCTCTCTCTGGTTGGGTTATCCCAGTTCTACCAAAACTACAGAAGAGGGTTTTTAAAGCAAAGGCTAGTGATTCAGCTTGGGCATAAAGGCTTCAAAGACTTCACATATCAGCAAAAACATGTTGAGTGACCTTGGAAAAATCTCTTCCTCTCTCTACATTGCTTCTGTTCTTCTCTCAGAATGATGAGGAAAATCATCTTACCTTCTTGGCTAGAAAAACAAAATCATCTACCTTCTTGGCTAGAAAAAGACTATGAATAGACAAAGAATTTTTTATTATATTAATTAGAAATCATCTAGACTTTCTCAAGGTTAGCCTGAGAGGAAAAAAAAAAAAGTATCCTGCTTGCTCTCCCACTAACTAACTCCAAGCACCCCAAGGAACTGTGGGAATGCTTCCCTTCGTGGTACATTTGCCCCCCCTCGATGTGTTTAATTAATTTTTTTAAACACAGAGAAGTGCATCACGTTTCACCACTGCTGACAAAACTGACAGCTCCCCACATCTTTCTGCATTATTTAATCATCTATTTTTTTACAGCTAGGAGTGTTCTGAAAGAAAGTGTCATCTCCCATGGGTAGGAACATTTTAGAGAGTTTTTGACTATAACATGGTCTCCTCCCAAAACGAAGAGGTGTGTAACAAGTAGAAGAAAATCAGAATTAAAAAATTACCTTTATTATAAGTAATGTCTTCAAACTACAATGCAAAGTGGAGAATGCAGATAGCTTAGTTTCAAAAGCTCAGTAGAAGCAAAAGGAATAGATGATAGATAAGGATTTGAGAGAAAGATAACAGTGTAGACAGCACCTTCCGAGTCTGCCAAACAGCTGCAGTTTGCATTTCTGAAATATTGGGGCAAGGGCTTGGTACATGTATGAGTTGCAGCAAGCAGCAGGTAAATTGAGTATTCCACCGCGCAGAAAACTACATGTGGGAGACTGACTAGAAGAACAGTCGTTTGCCTTGTTCAGTAAAAAATCACAGAATCATAGAATGGCCTAGGCTGGAAGGGACCTTAGAGATCATTTAATCCAACCTCCCTGTCATGGGCAGGGACGCCTCTCAACTACATCAGGCGACACATGGAGACAGCCCTTTGTGTCCTTATAAACCTTATAAATCTGTCAGTTGCTTGCATAGCTGGGGATGGACAAGCAAGTCCCCAATGCAGCCAGAGGCTGTACAAGGTTTGGGAAAGCCTCACAATGCAGACAAAAGCAGCACAGCGAGAAAAAACTGGGCACGTTCCCACCTCTGCTTCAGGGCAGGAATCTCCGTGGGTTCTGGTTCAAGGATTTCATAGGCTAAGTTAACGTCTTCTGTCTCACGAAGCAGCGCATAGATGGGCTCGATCTGCTCATTAAATCTTGCCACGAGTGTCCTTGCATCCTTTTTGGGCATCACCGACTCATCTTCTTCCACTTCAGTCTCGCAGAAAGTACAGCGGAAAGTTCCTAAAATGAAAAATGTTGCAAAGCATTGGAAGGGAAGCAACAGGCCCGGCTCTTTATGCAGCCTTTTAAATAGCAGTGCTTTGCTGTTTTCTTAACTTGATGCTAAACAGTTTTAGCTATTTGGTTCTCCCCCTGACAATCCCTTCCAACACACAGTGTACCTGGTCATTGTTTAAGCAGACCATGGAGCAAGTGATACCCAGTTGGGTACAGTTTCTTGCTCTGAAAAGCCCAGGCGGGCTGCAGCACCCCTACTGAGACATCTCCTAATATCACTCCCTCTTTCTTGCTTGGCATTTTAAATGTCAGCTGAGACCGGGCTCTGACAAGAAGTTCTACAATATACTCTTAGGAATTCAAATATCATCTGTTTCAGGTGCTTGCACTGGTGTCTCCCAGCCCACATGAACAGGCAAAGTTCACAACAAAACAGGGTGCAGTTTTACACCGCACCAACCAGCCTACAGAAACTGCTACTATAACCATTTTCCCTCTGCAACTACTGCAAAAAAGATGGCTGCTCCTTCTTTTTCAGGGCCAAAACATGCAAAATAGTCACTGCAGCACGGTAGCAAATGCAAGAATTTATCCCCCCTAACCCTCATATGAACTTATTGAAATTAACAACGGCAAGATAATAGTTGTATGAACGGCAGTTAAGAATAAGCTCGTTTTACAGAGCTCATCAGGATCTATAAACACAGGTCAAACATAAAGGCAACTGCAATGGTTGCACGGTAATGCAGTTAGAAAAAAACCTACACAGCAGGCTTTTCGGTTTCATCGCTCCATCTGTAAGTAGGACCCTTGGGGCAGCACATGTACAGTAGGACCTTACCATATGGTCCAAAGGGAAGGGAGCAGCACGGTGTAATGACTTCTCCCTGCAAGTGCTGGACTGAGAATGTTCCGCTGCCTCCTCAGAACACTTACATCCAGAGCGATGCTCACAGGCTTCTCAGTTTCCCTTGCCCCTGTGTGATTTTATTTATTTATTTAGCAGTTCTGTGACACCTATACGCATCTAGGATCATATCATGGGTGAGTGTCACGAGAATGGAGCCAGGCTCTTCTCGGTGACAACCACTGATAGGACAAGGGGTAATGGGCTGAAACTGGAACATAAGAGGTTCCGCTTAAACTCGAGAAGAAACTTCTTCTCAGTGAGGGTGACGGAGCCCTGGAACAGGCTGCCCAGAGAGGCTGTGGAGTCTCCTTCTCTGGAGACATTCAAGACCTGCCTGGACACGTTCCTGTGTGGCAAAGTCTAGGCATTCCTGCTCTGGCAGGGGGATTGGACTTGATGATCTTTCGAGGTCCCTTCCAATCCCTAACATTCTATGATTCTATGATCCTTTCTCAATGCCCCCGTGAGGAAAGGAAAATACCTTCTTACTAACAGGGAGCTGGAGGATAGGTCATATCAGGGAAATGATAAGCTTATGCTTAAAAATCAGAATCAGAAACAGTATCGAGGTCTGCTGTGTCACCAATGCTACACACAAACACAGTCGAAAGAATGGCGTTTGCCCAGGGCACACAGGCATGATGTAATGAGGCAGGCTGGCAAGCCACGGTTTCTGGTATCTTGTTTTGCTGCTTACACCGATTTGTTATTCTTGTCACTTCATTTTTCAGTGTACCTCCTTCTCTGCCTGCAATACAGTGATAAAAACAGACCTAACTTCTTCAGTGGTGTCTGCGAGGGCTAGACAATGCTCACACGCTTCTTGGAAAACACACAAAAGCACTGTTTATGACAGGAGGTAGATCTGTTGCCTCTCCCCACAGTCTGTAGAGACGTAGTTTTCTACCTCGGCACCATCTGAAGCAGCTTTTGCTCATCGTTACTCATAAACTAATGTGACTGTGTTGTACATGTGGCCTCTAATACATTTCCTGCAATAAACTCTCTCTTTAGAAAGTTTGTCTTATCTACATGTAAAAGCCCGAGCACACAACAACAGCAGTATGCAAAATAAAGGATAAGCTGATAAAGTGCTCTTCTCTCCCATCCAAGCATGAAACCCTCTGCATATTTTTTCAGGCTGTAACAATTGCCCCTACTGATTCGAAACTGGTATGTTATATAAGCTGTCAGCCTGGCAAAAATTGAAGCCCAAGTTTGGTCTCCCTATCCCACATCTGAGGCTACCAGTGTGACACACTGGCAAACAAGTTGAATCAATTAAAAATAATTAGCACATCTCAGTTCCCATAATGGACTAAGTGAACAAACACAGGTTAATGAGGAAAAACTCCTCTCTTTACACCCCCTCCAAAAGTCCTGTTACATGTTCCTGAGACAGCTCAGACTTTTCACGCTTCCATCTGTGAACCCCATGAGTATCTGCAAAAGATTAAGATCATAGGGAGAATGGTTCCAATTCAGAGCACCAAAAAATCAGAAAGCAAATACAGCTCTAATGAAATGGAACTCCTAAAGCTATCATGGATTTGCTGCAACTTCCACCCCTCGGGGTTCTTAATAAGCAAAAAAAAAAAAAAAAAAAAAAGTTAATAGATGAATTATGTAAAGAATTTGGGAATGAGTGAAATGACAAGCTTTCTCCATTAATATGCTGGGTTTTTTTTCGAGGTGATGCAGCACTTCACAAAAGGCATATGTGATTAGAGAACTGGGAAGTTGCTTTGCCATGGCAGATGGCATTTGTATGTTGCAAACCTATTTTGTTAAGAATTTAAGAGGTCACAAAATGTCACCAGAGCTTTTATGACATGGCACATCGCATCAGCAGTGACACTTGTTCCTTCTAGACACAAATTGCATGTGACAAACGTGAAGTGGAGGCCATCCAAAAGCCAGGAACGGCAACGCTCGCATTCTCACAATGTGTTTCTTCCTTCAGCCCTTACACAACTGACAGTCTTCCATTCCAATACGCTGCATCAACCAGGACAAGTAGATATCCTGGAGCAAACAGACACGAAGCTTTCCTGCATCTTGGAAATGCTAATGGAGAGCGCATACATGCCCTCCTTCCCACATGCTCAAGCACTCCACAGATCTCTCTGGCTGCACGTTAAAAACCAGCCATCTGAAAGAGATCTCCTTGCCTGCTCCCAGACTCTCCAGGGCAGATACACTGGCTCCCCAAGGCATACTAAGATTAAAGCATCTCCAGTTTTGAAGTACAGCGCCAGAATATTTGGAGATAATTCCGAATGACTTGATTTTGCTGGAGAGGAGGAAAAGGTCAACCGCCCACGCCCACTGCACGTGCGACGTCCAAGTGTGCCTGCTGCATCTGACATAATTAACACGTTTAACTGGCTGCAGCCTCTTGAGTCTGGGCCCAGGTCTTCCTCACGTCCTTCTCAAAGGGTTCATGCCTCATCTCGAGCTCAACAAGGTGTCTTCCTTCCACTCTTTGGGATAACACTCCATACTCTCACTACTCCGATACACACAAACTATTTCATTTTCAACCTAAACATATTCCCATTCATTTCAAACTTAGGTACTGTCCTTCTGAAAACCGTACCTCAGCTAAGCTAGTTTCCATCTTGCTGATAATCCTTCAGGTATACTTTACAGACTGCTGTCCTACTCATCCCTCCACTTTCAAGGCTCATTAAGTCACAACACCTTTTAATATCGGTCACCCATTCCTTCGACCATGCTGTCAACTTCACGGCCACTTTCTCCTGTTTCCTCTCATCTTTCTGAAAGCTGGAAGTACAGATGAGTGTCCAGATGAGTACTCCTGACAACCCAATGGTGTCAGTGCTTCTCTTGACAGCCACTGAGACCTTCTAAGATCTCGGTGTAACAGAGCATGAAAGTGCTGCCTCAGTTATCACAAGATCTAGCAATGCTCCCAGATCTATTTCTCCTTTGTAGTTTCTAGTTGGTGAGCACCACGTTTATAGGAGACACATGCATTAGATGGCTAGGTGCCTGACACCGTTTATACTATAATCTTTTCATTCCTCCAGCCTTCATCCTCATAGAATACTTTATTCTTGACTGAGTCACAAAACATTAAGCTAATTTATTTTCAAAATCTCCCACAACCTTCTTTCAGAAGTAGCACTATTATCATTACATGGAAAGTAAGCTAAGGCACAGATGGCACAATCTCAGAACTATCTGCTGATTTGAGCAGTACTTGATTTGAGATGCCTAAGAAACGCTTTTCTGAAACTCCTGTTTCAGAAAAGAGCATGCAGTATTTTTACCAATCTCCTTCCAGGCTCTAAAACTGGGCATCTCAAATGAGTTAGGTACAACAGCTAATGAAAGCTTTTGAAAAGTTCAGCTCAAAATGGCATTCACACAGCAAATCAGTTGGCCTGGAGGATCAGACCATGCTCCTGTGGCTCCTACAGCCATTTTCTTCAAGTAATTAAAGTAAGAGGGATATGGATGTGTCAGAACGAGTTCAGAGGAGGGCCACAACAATGATCCAGAGACTATAGCACCTCTGCTACGAGGACAGGCTGCGGGAGCTGGGATTGTTCAGCCTGGAGAAGAGAAGACTCCATGGGGACCTTATAATTGCCTTCCAATATCTGAAGGGAGCCTACAGGAAGGCTGGAGAGGGGGACTTTTTACAGGAGTGTCCAGTGATAGACAAGGGGAAATGGATTTAAACTGAAGGAGAATAGGTTTAGAATGGATCTTAGGAAGAAATTCTTCAGTACGAGGGTGGCAAGACTCTGGAACAGATTACCCAGAGAGGTTGTGGGTGCCCCCTCCCTGGAGATGTTCAAGGCCAGGTTGGATGAGGCCTTGAGCAACATGGTCTAGTAAAGGGTATCCCTGCCCATGACAGGGAGGTTGGATTAGATGATCTCTAAGGTCCCTTCCAACCTAAGACATTCTATGATTCTAATTCCCTGGCTCTCATGCTGCACGCTTTTCCTTTCTCTTGCAGCAAGCCAGACAGCAAGCACACATTATATGTGCACAGATCCGCTGTCTCACTGAGCAAAGCACATATGTGAGGGGGGGAAAAAAATCATGTTGCAGAGAAAAAGTTGCAGGATCCATAAGCAAGTTGAATTTCAGCAGTCCCTAACCCCAAGTGCTTCATCTGATGTTAAAAAGAGAGTCTTAAGACCCTGAGGAAAGGACAGGAGTTCCCTAGGTTCCTGCCAACAGGAAGTCGGACTGTTCCTGGATTTTCCCCACTCTGATGGTCCCATTCCTCTTGCTAGCCTAGCAAGTCTCGGTCTATCTAGTCCTGCTTTCTCAGCCTGGGCTTCTCTGACTTCTCAGACTTCTCTGTCCATCTTTTTCCTGGACTGCTTTTTCCAACCTCAGCCTCTCCCCACTCCCATGCTTCTCTGCCGTATACTCTTTGGTCAGCTAATTCTGCTTCTTAATTTGAGCCCTGCTCATCAGATTAATTTCCTGTTTCAAGACAGAGAGATGGGAGATCTTTCCACAGCACAACCTGTCAGTCAGGACAATATAGCACAGGCAAATATACATTTCTCCAGTCTCTTCCATTTTCTTACCAGCCCATTCTTCAACATGGCCAAGATGGTGGGGTTTTTTCGATTAAATTTTCCCAAGCAATTTCAACTCAGTCAGATGCATAGAACAGGGAAAACTCAGCATTAAGTAAGTGTTTGACAAAGTTTTTAACAGAACAGAAAACACAGAGGAGTTCCTGCACCCGCCCTCCACAAACGATCCAAGCTCATGTACTGGAAATACTTAGCAACCTAAGTAATAGGCAGTACTGTCAGTAAAAATTATAATTAACTTCCTTCCATTTCTCATTGATTTTTCAAGATTTAGAGGACTGTTTACGACAGTACCTAAAGGCATTTCTCTCCTGAATCGTTAAAGCCACAAATAGTCGGCCGAGCGGCTACAACAGACCTGGATCATTAGTTACCACAACATATTCCACATTATGATATAAGGATACTCACCTATGAGAAGCAGCAACCTGAGAGGTTAAATTGAAACAAAGAGAGTTCTAATGACCTTAATGGACTGAGCTAGTACCAGAGCTAATTGTTAAAACAGTTGATTGTTAACTGGATTAATGATAATGCAGGTTAGACTGTAGGAGCCGTTGATCTTTAGTGACTCCCAGACTTAAACAGACTTTTCAGCCCTAATTAAACTGTCTTTATCATCTCAACGAAAAAGCCACCAAGTGTATCTGAGTTGGAATCGTGCTTCTGCCTCAAGGAAAGATAAGTCTCCTCTTGATTTCATCGAGCAGCCTTCCCTGGCCCCATCTCTCTCTTCTCCCTGTACTGAAGACCTATAGTCCGGAGTACATTTGTATTCACATTTGACTTCCAAAAAACTCAGTTGTTTTAGGCAAAAAATAGAGAAACCCACCAATAAAATCTGTCTCCTGAACACCACAGCAGTATCATTCTCTCTTTCAAGTAATTCAGTGTTTCTACACAGGCATTAAAAGAGCCAATTACAGAGCACAGTGTGTTACATAAAAAGTAATGCCACATCTCATCTTTCTGAGACAGGTTTCATGGTCCACTGGATCTCCAGCTCTCGAGGACACTCCACGGCCCAGGGCTGACTGCAGTTCTCTATCTTGAAATGTGACACAGAAAGCGCATGTCATGATATCAGTCCTGTTTGGGATAGTCCAGAGCAGACACTGTTGTCAGAGCTTCTTAAGGTACAAGAACAAACACTGGACCATGTGTAGGAAACGTCCCCATTTTGGGGAAGATTTGCTGTCCTCACATCTGGAATAAACATCTGGCTTTGCCACCAAAACCCAAAATGCAACAGGTTTCATTCCAATGGTCTGAAAATGCTTGCTTTAACATTTCGAGCTAGAGAGAAGATAAGGTATGTTGCAGCTGAGACGCGGAACGTTGGGTGGAGACGGTGACAGAGCAAATCCAGGACACGCGGGCGGTACTTGACAGCAGAGAACCGAGAAGCACACAGGATGACATTGCCCAGAGGAGATGGCTGGTGGGAAGATGAGCACAAAGCACCCCTGCGAATGGCACTGCAACCAAATTGTGGCACTTGCCAGACGTGGCCTGAGCAGACACGAACTTTAGCAGACTGCTAAATACAGCACCCTGCCCCCAAACCGAAGAGCTCTTTTTATAAACAGGATAAGAGAGCATCTCCTCTATCCCTCTCTGCGTTTCCCAAAGAGGTACTACCAGGTACATACAGCTAGGATTATGGATAGCAGGAAGGATAGCAACAACCAATACTAAAGGCTGCCTGACACATCCTGTTATCAGATCCTAAGCTGAAATTTGCTAAAACATCTTTTATATCACAATTCTGCCTCTGACAAGTGAGGAAGTGTGTGGAATGCGTGTTTATAAAATGTCAAGCACAGCAATTCAGCTAGAAATGGAGCTAGGAACAAAAAATGTAACTAATACTGTTACCTAAAAAGAGATTTTAATCTCTTCATGATTTTTTCTGAAGTACCTGAACTCCTAAGAAAGTTGTGCCATCTGTTTACAAATGGGATCAAGACCCCATAAAGGAGGAAGAAAAAAATCCTTTCAGCTTTATACGTCCCAAATCTAGATCCAGTGTCTCCCACGTTTGTGTATACGCTAGCATAAATCCTACTGTGTCAACGGCTATGAAATCAACAGTTCTCAGTATCAGACCATAAGGTTTTTAAGACAGGTTTCTGTGAATTAGAGGATGAGCAAGGATAGTTCACCTGCAAACAGCTTGTTCTCACTGACCTGTTCAATACGAAATGGGACTGCATGGTGGAGATACAGGGATAAAAAACAGGTCCTCAGGACAGCATTCAACTGTCGAGCTCACATACATAATAGGTTTGGGAAGGAGACTCACATACTTCTACCCTCCAAATCAGACTTTAAAAACTGGATTTATTCTGTGAATTCACTAAGCGCAATTTGATCATACAATTCAACACCGTTTCATAATATATGCACACCAAGATATAGCTCTGGCTTTTGAGTACCTAATTTTGCGCCTTAATAATGCTTCTTAAACATTTTTCTTGTTTAATATAGATTCAGAGTACTGAATTGCCCACTGGGTATTAAACAGGGAGTAAACACTTCATTTGGGATTAATGTCAATCAGATTCTTTTCAGAGCTTCTATTATTGTAACATAGATGTAGCAGACACAGCATTTAAGGGCACTTACGCAGTAGCACTATTTCTGATTCAGGTGAGGTAATTTTGCCAGAAATATGTTCAAGAGGATTCAAAACTGCAACTCACCAACATAGAAAAATTATCAGAAGAATTTATTTAAAAAAATAAAAACGAGATGGCAACTTACAACAACAACAAAGAGATACGAAGGCATACTCCTAAACACACAGCAGGATTAGCAAAGATGAAAGAAATATATTTTCTAATTGCCATTAACTGCTGTCTCACTATAATCAGAAGGATATTTCACTTAGCCAGTGTATATGTTCATGTATTATTTATTCTCCCTGAGAGCAGTGTGTAAATGTATAAAAATTGAGGGACTGGCAGTCCTGGAAACAGAAGGTCTTACTGTTAAGCTGCAGAGCAGATTTTACTCATGCAGTTACATTTTCTTAGGAATAATTCTGGAAAAATGGTGGTGCTGGAATGTTATTACAGATGGTCAAGAATAGTGTCCAGCACTTATTCTGGACCCTCTCGGCACAAAACGAACCCAGCTGTTAACAATAAAAGTAGGAATTGCTGAGATAAGGCACCCTTGGCAACATCTTCAAATACATAAAGACTGTGGTTTTTTCCCTGAAAATTTCCAAGCATTTAGGGACAGGGAAGCAGAAGGTTTCAGAGTCTCATTCCAGACCCCTGTTTCCAGCAATGGCAAACAGGAAATACTTCCCACACCTGAAATCCATTTGTTAAACCACATCAACACTTCCAGTTTTTCTAGGTAAGACCTATTCTTCCATGTTCACTGAAACCCTCTAGTAACATACAACAGATTCCCTAAGGAGAGAGACTTACAACTCTGACATGCCTACTATGTAAGGAAAAAGGGCTTCAAATTCAATAGATGGTGGCTCAGAAATGCCAACAACTGAAGCCCTTTATTATGAAGTTATCTTCAGAGTTAACATGTCGCAAGAAAAACTCCCTACTGCATGAGCTTCCTCCACAAAGCTACTAGGGCCACCAAGAGAGGACAATAGAGATTAATAAAAAAACCTAACAAATGCCATTTTCTCCTCATTGTAATAAACCTCAGTTAAAAAGAAAGGTACCCAAGGAACACGCCATGGATGCTGAGACTTCGCTTTTCTTGCAAATCTGCTCCTGTGCACACAAGAAATCTATTTTAGAATAATGAGCGAGAGCGAAATCCTTAAACCATCGTCCCAAAGCAGCATTTGAAAGGCTAACGGGGCCAATGCCAGCAGCACGCGCTTCCACACTAGCGCCTCATGCGGGACGGCAGCAGCCGGCAGTGGCCAGAAAGAGGAAGCAAGGCAGCGAGCTCCAGGCCAGTGCCTTGTTTCCAGACTCATTGGCCACGGCATCACACGACAGGCCAATACCAAGAGGACAAGCTGCTCTTCAGTCCACTTTTCCCTTTTTGTTTTCCAAGAGGCTTTGGAGGCTCTTCACAATGAACAAAGCAGGTTTTTCAGATGCTGGTTACTTAAAAACAAAGGCAGTTTATTATCAGAACAGACATCACATTACCCTTCTTCCTGAAGATCTGGAATAGCTCATGGACAACACTCACCAGCTACTTACTGGTGTAAGAGATCATGTTCCTAGCCTGCAGTTTTAAAAAGGCATCGCAGCACTGCAAAAACATATAATAGTATGTGATAAGAACGAGTACCGCTCTCTAGTTGAATTTTTGTGATTCACTTTTTGCTGGGCATATGAAAGACAATGCCAGCTATAATTTTCTACCAAATAATTTGTATTCTCAGTTATACAAAAGGTAACAGATTCCCTTCTGAGACTTTTGCACATACTCTTTGTCTGGAAATCCCACTTTTTAACTGCTCCCTTACACAGTAAAACCTATTTATTCTTTTCACATTTCTCACACAAAGCCTCACTTGTTACCTCTCATCAAGAAAACTGGAATATCCATGTATTCTTTTTTGTACCTTTAGATATTCTTCTGGATAGGCACAACACCCCCCTGTTCTCTTTTCTTCTTAATGCTATGCCTTTTAAAAACACCTTCGTGCCTAAGTTCTTCTTACTTCTTTACTCTCACACAAAATAACTTTCCCCGCTTCCTTGTGAAAATTGGGCATGCCAAATGAGACATCCAAGCTGGTCACAGAATCACAGACTTTTTGAGGCTGGAAAAGGCCTCTGAGATCATCAAGTCCAGCCTATGACCCAACATCACCACATGGGCCAGACCATGGCACTAAGTGCCACATCCAGCCTCTCCTTAAACACCTCCAGGGACGGTGACTCCACCACTTCCCTGGGCAGTGCATCCCAATGCCCGATCACCCTCTCCGTGAGGAAGTGCTTCCTGACATCCAACCTAAACCTTCCCTGACGCAGCTTCAGGCCGTGTCCCCTCGTCCTGTCACAAGTTGCCCGGGAGAAGAGTCCGATCCCCACCTGACTACACCCTCCCTTCAGGGAGTCGTAGGGAGTGATAAGGTCCCCCCTGAGTCTCCTCCAGGCTAAACATCCCCAGCTCCCTCAGCCTCTGCTCACAGGACTTTCCCTCTCGTCCCTTCCCCAGCCTCCTTGCTCTCCTCTGGACCTGCTCCAGCACCTCAAGTAATGTTGCACAAAAGGCCACCTCCCCTGACTGGGAAAGGATTAAAGCCGAGCCAGATCCCACCTGCAGGGCTCCCTGTACACAACCTACTGCTCAGCGCCGTGGCCAGAGTCAGCAGAAAGGTGTGAAGTCCAAAGAAGCGCGATGGCAAAGCTTCCTCCAAAGACAGCACGCTCAGCGCCCAACCACCCTCCTTTCCTCTCTGTCCACAGAGATCCATGAGAGTGATGAGAGCAGCACTGAAAGCTTGGGCAGCACTTCGTGGCTGAGGCAATGGCCAGCAGGAAGGATCCCATTTTCTCATTAAGTAAAAAAGAGAGAACAAATGGAAAGAGAGGCTCTCTGGGACTAAGCTGAGCTCCCAACTGTGGGATGTGCCAGAACTGCCATGGAGAGGAAAAACTTGGCAGTTTCTAAGCGGCAGAATCACACAGATGCCAGGAGGTAATGTGGCACAGAAAGGGAAGCTAACGCACACTAGGCCTAGAAAAACATTGGAAAAAGATTGGGGGGGGGGGAACGTATCACAGGACACGTGGTGCTGATAACACCAAGGCCACGGGTTCGATCCCCGTTGGGTCCCCATGTGCTGCCTGATCTAGTTGAGAGGCGTCCCTGCCCATGACAGGGAGGTTGGATTAAATGATCTCTAAGGTCCCTTCCAGCCTAGGCCATTCTATGATTCTATGACACCAGGTGAGACGTGCAGGAGGAACTGCTGAGACTGCTCAAATGCTGCCCCATGATACTGGGCAGGATTTCCTGTGAAGCTGGGACAGAGGTCGGGGTAGTTCTTTCGCACACTGCCCCAGAGAAAGAAGCAAGAGGAGAGACTTACTTTTTACCTTCCCAGAGAACAACCTTATGTACCCCTTTTATTTTGACTCATGCAATGGGAGCCACGTGGGCCTGTGTAGGTGAGAGGGACTACAACAGCATGGCCTAGTGAGAAGTGACACAGGCACATGTCAAAAACCAAAATCTCTGCTAACAATCCTTCAAAGACCAAATTCCCAGCACTCTCACCTCTACTGCCTGCTCGTAAAGGAGGTGCTGTTTTTTCAGTTACTGCTTTTGTGGTGGTTTGGTCCTGGCTGGAGGCCAGGAGCTCACCAAAGCCGCTCTATCACTCCCCTTTTCAGATGGACAGGGGAGAGGTGAGATGTAACAAGAAGCCCGTGGGTAAAGATAAAAAGCAGTTTAATATAGCAATTACCGCGCGGAAGCAAAGCAAAACAACAAAGATTATTCTCTACTTCCCATCGGCGGGCGATGTCCGGCCGCTTTCCCAGGAAGCAGGGCTCCAACACGCTAACGGTTTCTCAGGAGGACAAACAGCGAATGCCCCCCCCACTTCCCTCTGCCTTCTCTCTTTATATCTGAGCTGACGTCATATGGTATGGAATACCCCTTTGGTCAATTTGGGTCAGCTGGCCCGGCTGTATCTCCTCCCAAGATGTTGATCACACCCACCCTACTACTGGGAGAACATCAAACCACAGCCTTGGTGCTGTGTGGGCACCGCTTAGCAGTAGCCAAAACACTGGGGTGCTATCAACACCCTTCTAGCTACCGCTCCAAGAAACACAGCACGGAGAGAGCTGCTGTGGGAAGATTAACTCCACCTCAGTCTGACCCAATACAATCTCCACCCCTTATTCCATACCATTTGAGTCATGCTCAGGTCTCACATGTTTAGATCATCTTAACATTTAACGTGTATATTTCTCCAGTCCTTCAACAGAGAGATGCTTCTCTTCTACTCTATGCTTTTCTGTCACCGCTTTAGATGTTCCATAGCATGCAGGGCAGGAGAAGCAGCACATCCAACTGTTGGGCACCAACACCAGTTTGGTTTGGGTCGCCACTGCGTTCTTCTTGTTCCTTCTGAAACCTACTCTTCATCAGTCCACGTTGTCACTTCCTACAAGACACAACTCACATACCAGATTACTTTTCCCCCAAGGTTAAATTACCTTGAGGCACACATCGGGTTTCCCCATCTTCCCGCATTATCCACCAAGTACACCCAGGTCCCTGAGCAAAGACAATGCCACGAATGGGTTTGCCTTTTCCCATGGGAGGAGCAACCCACACTGCCTTCCCCAGCCACCTTCCCATGTGCACTACAGGGACCTTATCTCCTCCTACAGTATGTAGAGGTTCTGTTTGGGCAGAACCTGGACGGTTAGCAGATCCTCTAGAGTTAACCAGCCAAGTGGCTTCTGCTAAATTTGTATCCCAGTGCTTCCATGTCCCATGACCCATTGCCCTCAGCATAGTCTTTAACAGTCCATTGTATCTTTCAATCTTTCCAGAGGCTTCTGGATGATAGGGGATGTGATACACCCACTCAATGCCGTGTTTCTTGGCCCAGGAATTGATGAGATTATTTCGGAAATGAGTCCCATTGTCTGATTCAATTCTTTCCGGAGTACCATGGCGCCACAAAATTTGCCTTTCCAGGCCTAAGATGGTGTTTCGGGCAGTGGCATGGTTCACAAGGTATGTCTCAAGCCAACCAGTCGTTCCTTCTACCATGGTGAGTATGTAGCGCTTGTTCTGGCGTGTTCGTGGCAGTGGTCCCATATAGTCAATTTGCCAGGCCTCACCATAACGAAAACCCAGCCACCGCCCTCTGCTCCAGGAAGACTTCGCTTTTGTGGCTCGCTTGATTGAGGCACATATCTCACATTCATGAGTGACCTGTGCAATGGCCTCCATGGTCAGGTCCACCCCTCGATCACGAGCCCATCTGTATGTAGCGTCTCTCCCTAGATGTCCTGATGTTTCATGGGCCCATCGAGCTACGAACAGCTCACCCTTACGTTCCCAGTCCAGGTCCACCTGAGCTATTTCAATTTTTGCAGCCTTGTCTACCTGGTCATTATTTCGATGTTCTTCAGTGGCGCGGCTTTTGGGCATGTGAGCATCTACATGACGCACCTTCAGAGTCATGTTTTCTACTCGAGTAGCGATATCTTGCCACAATGCAGCCGCCCATATGGGTTTACCTCTGCGCTGCCAGTTGGTCTTCTTCCACTGCTGTAACTACCCCCATAGGGCATTAGCTACCATCCAGGAATCAGTATAGAGTATTGGCCACTTTTCTCGTTCAGCAATCATCAGGGCTAGCTGGATGGCTTTCACTTCTGCAAATTGACTTGACTCGCCTTTTCCTTCAGTGACCTCCACAACTTGTCGTGTGGGACTCCACACAGCAGCTTTTCACCTCCGATGGTTCCCTATCACACGGCAGGATCCATCAGTAAACAAAGCATAGCATCGTTCATTCTCTGGTAGTTCATTATACGGTGGTGCCTCTTGAGCACGAATCACCTTCTCAGGCACTGCACCAAAATCTCTGCCTTCTGGCCAGTCCATGATCTCCTCCAGGATTCCTGGGTGATTGGATTTTCCCAGTCGAGCTCGTTGTGTGATCAATGCTACCCACTTACTCCATGTAGCGCTAGTTGCATGATGTGTAGAGGGGATATTTCCCCTGAACATCCAGTGCAACACAGGCAGCCGGGGTGCCAAGAGGAGGGATGCCTCTGTACCAACCACTTCTGAAGCAGCTCGAACTCCCTCATATGCTGCCAGAATCTCCTTCTCGGTTGGGGTATAGTTGGCTTCTGATCCTCTGTATCCCCTGCTCCAAAATCCTAAAGGTCGACCTCGGGTTTCTCCTGATGTCCTTTGCCAGAGACTCCAAGTGAGACCATACTCCCCAGCTGCAGTGTAAAGTATATTTTGCACTGATGGTCCTGTCCGGATAGGCCCAAGTGCCACTGCACGAGTTATTTCCTGTTTCACCTGCTCAAAGGCTTGTTGTTGTTCAGGGCCCCACTCAAAATCATTCTTCTTTCGAGTCACTCGGAAAAGAGGTCTCACAAGCTGACTGTAACCTGGAATGTGCATCCTCCAAAACCCCACAAGGCCTAGGAAAGCTTGCGTTTCTTTCTTGTTAGTTGGTGGGGACATGGTCGCAATCTTATCAACTACATCCATAGGCACGTGACGGCGTCCATCCTGCCATTTTATTCCTAAAAACTGAATCTCTTGTGCAGGTCCTTTGACCTTGCTTTTCTTTATAGCGAAGCCAGCCTTCAGAAGAATTTCAATTATTCTTTTTCCCTTTTCGAACGCCTCTTCCGCTTTACTCCCCCACACAATGATGTCATCAATGTATTGTAGATGTTCAGGGGCATCACCTTTTTCCAGTGTAGTTTGGATCAGTCCATGACAGATGGTGGAGCTATGCTTCCACCCCTGGGGCAGTCGATTCCAGGTGTATTGAACACCCCTCCAGGTGAAAGCAAACTGTGGCCTGCACTCTACTGCCAAAGGAATGGAGAAAAACGCATTGGCAATGTCAATTGTAGCATACCACCTCGCTGTCTTTGACTCCAGTTCATACTGGAGCTCCAACATATCTGGTACAGCAGCACTCAACGGTGGTGTCACTTCGTTCAGACCACGATAGTCCACTGTTAGCCTCCACCCTCCATCAGACTTTCGCACTGGCCATATGGGACTATTAAAAGGTGAATGTGTCTTGCTGATCACTCCCTGGGCTTCCAGCTGATGAATCAGCTCATGGATGGGAGCTAGGGAGTCCCGATTTGTGCGATACTGCCGCCGGTGTACTGTCCTGGTAGCAACTGGCACCTGCTGTTCTTCAACTTGCAGCAGTCCTACAATGAAGGGATCTTCTGAGAGGCCAGGCAGGGTAGACAGTTGTTTGATCTTCTCTGTAGTCACGGTAGCCACACCGAAAGCCCATCGGTAGCCCTTTGGGTCCTTGAAATACCCTCTCCTGAGGTAGTCTATGCCAAGAATACAAGGGGCCTCTGGGCTAGTCACAACAGGGTGCTTTTCCCACTTGTCCCCTGTTAAACTCATATCAGCCTCCAGTACAGATAATTCTTGGCATCCTCCTGTTACTCCTGAAATCCAAACAGGTTCTGAGCCTTTATATCTTGATGGTACTAATGTACACTGCGCACCGGTGTCCACCAACGCCTTATACTTCTGTGGATCCGATGTGCCAGGCCATCGAATCCACACAGTCCAGTATACTCGGTCATCCCTGTCCTCCTCCTGGCCGAAGGCAGGGACCCTCTATTCCTGATCCTCATTAGAACATTCACTGGGTGACCTTTGTCGTAACAGACCAGAAGTCCCTTCATCAGGATCAAGGGACATGACTTCAAATTTTCTTTGTCTAGGAGATTGCTGATTATCTTCCTGAGTCCCAACAGCAACTGCATTGACTGCCTTCTTGTATGTCGCCTTCTTAACTGCTGTCTTTCCTCTCAGTTCACGCACACGGGCTTCCAGTTTAGAGGTGGATTCACCATCCCACTTCCTCATGTCCTCCCCTTGATCACGCAGGAAAAACCAGAGTGCTCCACGTGGCGTGTACCTGGGGCTTCCTTTTCCTCTGACTGATACAGGAAAAAAATGGTTTCTTGGAGCACTCCTGGTAGTTGATGCCTTGGCCCGCAGGGATGAGGAGATGCGGAGATTGTCTTCAAAATTTTGCAGCCAAGAAGACACTCTTTCCACAGTTGCTATATCCATGTCTGTGCAATATATCATTGCCAAGTTGTTGGAATATGACTCTGGAGCGCCCTGAATCACCTTTCTCCACATGGCCCGTGTGCATAGAACATCCTCTGGATCTTTAGGGGCTTCTTCATCATCTAGATTACTGTAGATGACTTCCAACACTCCTAGTTCTCTCAGATACTGGATGCCTTCATCTGCAGTAGTCCATTTTCCTTGGAAATTTGAAAGATCTTCCTTGAATGGATATCTTGCCCTTACACTTGAGAGGAGCCGTTTCCAAAGACTGCAAACACCTGCTTCCTTTCCAATTCCTTTTTCAATTCCCCGATCCCTAGCAAGGGATCCCAGTTGCTGGGCTTCTCCACCATCTAGTTGCTGACTGTCAGCCCCGCTATCCCAGCATCGGAGCAGCCAGGCAGAAATCCGCTCACCGGGCTGGCGACTGTAATCTTTCCTCATATCTCGGATTTCTGACGAGGTCAGGGACCGGGTAGTTTCTGTTTCTTGTTTGATTTCTTTTACTCTTTCCGATTCCCCAGTTAGAGGATTAATTTCTTGATCAGGCTCCTCCTCTTCTTCTGCCCTTACTAATCGACCATATGGAGCTGTTGACTTTCTTTTCCACATTTTTGTCTTCACTACTGGGGCAATTACTGTAGTCGTTGTTTGAGTTTCTGTCTCAACCATGGTGTCTTCAGCTGAGGTTTGAGTGCCTGCCTCAACCACTGCCCTTTGAGAATACTGAACTGTGGCTCGATAGGCACAGGCTAAGCCCCAGTACAATGCTAGGAGTTGCTGGTTTTCATTGGGGTAGGTAAGGCACCCTTCTATCAGATGGTGTGTCAATTTAGTAGGATCGCTCACCTGTTCTGGGGTGATATCCCAGGCTATGGGAGGTGATAACCGTCCTAGGAATCTGCCCAAGTCCTTCCACACACCCTGCCACCCAGGGACCGGCCGCTTCAAGGCACACTTCAGTATGTCCCCACTGAAAGGTTGTCTCCTCTTATGCCAGGATGGAAACAGATTCCACAAAGCCCATAGTATACCAATAACATTAACTAGTAATACCATAGAGCTTACACAAGGGTGTACAAGGACCGTGGGAGCCTTCATAATAAAGCCGTTTACATCAATCTCATATAGGCAGAGGGGGATATATTCTTTTACTCTATCCGAAAGATAGCTCCAGCCCTGCAGCAGGGCTGTAACTACTAGAAGAAAACATATATTCAATGTTTGTCTTAACATGTTCTTAAACAAAGCTAAACCAAATGATAAGCAAGTGCTACAAGCAAACTCCGTGTCCTGCACAGGAGCTTGCCGCTTAATAGCTACTCTAGCTGTAGCAAGCTTGAGCAAAACTGCTGTTATCCTGCCCCACGTTGGGCGCCAAAAAGGACTGTGGTGTATTGGTCCTGGCTGGAGGCCAGGAGCTCACCAAAGCCACTCTATCACTCCCCTTTTCAGATGGACAGGGGAGAGGTGAGATGTAACAAGAAGCCCGTGGGTAAAGATAAAAAGCAGTTTAATATAGCAATTACCGCGCGGAAGCAAAGCAAAACAACAAAGATTATTCTCTACTTCCCATCGGCGGGCGATGTCCGGCTGCTTTCCCAGGAAGCAGGGCTCCAACACGCTAACGGTTTCTCAGGAGGACAAACAGCGAATGCCCCCCCCACTTCCCTCTGCCTTCTCTCTTTATATCTGAGCTGACGTCATATGGTATGGAATACCCCTTTGGTCAATTTGGGTCAGCTGGCCCGGCTGTATCTCCTCCCAAGATGTTGATCACACCCACCCTACTACTGGGAGAACATCAAACCACAGCCTTGGTGCTGTGTGGGCACCGCTTAGCAGTAGCCAAAACACTGGGGTGCTATCAACACCCTTCTAGCTACCGCTCCAAGAAACACAGCACGGAGAGAGCTGCTGTGGGAAGATTAACTCCACCTCAGTCTGACCCAATACAGCTTTCTTTAGAGGAAGAACATCATCTACAGCTAAGGGCAATTTCTGCCTTCTGTACTGCAGTCTCCCATCACAGTTTTCACGGTTAAATGGAGTAACGCTCACCGCTCACCGATTGAGCCAGGCACCTCTGCACTACAGGGTTTGTATGTAACCCTGTCGTACCAGCACCCAACCACTTAAAAAGATTTAAAGAGCAAGCCTTCCCACGTACACATAACCTTTTTTAAACTGTCCTCTCGATCCAGCGACTTGCATGCCAAAAGAAGCAGTTTGGAAGGGCAAGGACAATGGAATAAACTGGTTCCCAAGTTTATTTCACTTACTAAAAAAAAAATAAGACATTTCAGGTGCAAGAGATATAAAATACTAAGAGGCCGACCCTCCTGCAGTGGCACACAGGGGAACTGATCAGACAGCAAGCCAGAGAGGCAAGTTTTCCAGTTCAGCCTGATCTATGCATGGCAAGAAATAAGCCAGTATTTCCATTCTCGTAATTTGCAACACCAATAAGAGGAAAGGACTTGCTAGTATCAGAATTATTTTAACAGTGTTTCTGACCTAAAGATTACCACTGCTGCAGATAACCCACTAGTGATTTGCCATCTCACTCACGGAACTGTTAAAGAGAGATATTGACGAAACTTACAGTAATGCCAGACAAAGTGATATGAAACCTCCTTAATATCTGCAAATTTCGAGAGTCCAGAAGGACCATCTCTTTTTATGTCATTCTATATTATTTCTGCTTTAAGTTAATTTCTGCTTACTGCTAGCATCTCAAATTAGATCACCTGAATAATAACAGCTGAAGAAGCTTAATTCAGCCTTGCCTTGTATTCCACTATTACATACAGACAGAACACTCAGATTATTTTGCATAGGAAATACCTCTAACAACCTACAAGAGCACTATCATTGAAAAAGAAAGTATGAAAGAAAAGAAGAGCAGTTAGAAAACGCGAAGAAATAACAAATATCATCCCATCTTTTGTATTTTTCAATGTATGTTTGCAAAGAATGTGCTACTTGAAGCAAACTGTACAGACCTGATAAATTAAATACTTTTTAATTAAGACTACCACCTGAAATGTCTTCCAAAGCAAAAGTTTTCCATAAATGACACTGCAGCAAAATATATCTTTTGACATGAGACTGTACGCTAAAAGAAGATGCCATCACAGGTAGCACAATAGAAGCTGAAGACACAAAATATTTAGTTTAACAAATGTTACAAGGCTAACAAAATAGACTGATGGGTTATCTCAGCAGACCAAGTGATTGAAATTTACTGTTGATTTCCATTGCAAAACAATAACCCAAAGTCTATGCCATATTTTATTTCTTAATTTGATCAAACAAAAATCTGCTGGTTCTTACACCATTTCATTAACCTCTTTAGTCAAACAGAAAACATAAATAACAAAGGTAACATGAAGACACTACCCTTTGGATCGCTAAAGCATTGTAACTCTGGAGATGTACCTCTGATGCTGCCTTTCAGCTCAATGGGTTGAGTCAGCTTTTGCCTGGTCTCTTTTGTGAGTGTATAAAGAATTAATGTTCATGAAATGTTCCGAGTGCAGCAAGTGCCCTTTCCTCCAACACTGACCACAAACCAAACAAGGCACATCCATGGATGTTTCATACCATTCACACTGATAGTGCTTGTAAAGGTCGCATAAACCTCTTAAATGATTTTAGTTCTGATAATCAACAATTCTACAGAGACAAAAGCAAGAAGAAGGTGACCAAATTTTCCCAGTTGTTTTTAGGAGCTGGGAATACCTACAGAAATATAAAAGGGTGTGAGTACATTAAAAAACTCCCAACCCTAAAAACATTCCTATTTTTCTTTTTTATAGTATTTTTTTCCATCACAAACTACTCATATCTTCAAAACCAAGTGCTTCTCCGACAATACATTTTAGAGAGCTGCTTCTCTGCTCTTCCTTCCCCTTTCCCAGAGGGAGCAGTGGCCTCACTGATCACGTGCCACAACAGCTCCTGATTAATTCTGATAGACAACCAGCAGCTAGCTGGCACATCATCATCATCGCCCTAGGATGAACAATAATCTGCCTTGCCATCTGCTCCCAGATTTATTTTTAACCAGTCATCACTCCCGCCAGTGGTGCCAGGAATGGCATCCTTCCCCCTGGAAGTGCCGTGCCGCAAGGTGATGGCAGGGGTCGAGTGGGGAATGTCCAGTCATGTGCCCCTGAGCATCACAGTGGATAGGAAACAGATGGATAAAAGCAAGACCAGAGGAAAAAAAAACAAACCTGCTTCTTCACCATAGGGGCAGGATACTGCCTGTTCTCCTCCAGAAGATAGGGAGTGCTCACTGTTTTTCCTGTGGGCAAGTTTGATAATGTTAAGTGGTCCAAGGTAAAGTGATGTATATATCGACCATTTGCCAATGCGAATATGCATCCTTGCATTTACTGAAGGTCGTGCACATTTTGAGCAAAAAGCTTTTTTGATCACTTTGGTTCACCTCTGAAAGTTGAAACTATACGACGTTCACAGCCAGCCACTGCCCTAAGCGAGCTGTGCTGCTGTGCCAGTTAGTTTCAACCTCTGACGTCCCTTATGTAGCACAGACTTGATTCATCAACTTCCTTTGAAGATGAGCACCGAGATGTTGCATCAGCACGGGAAGTTAGCTGGGAGCTGTGGGAAGGACGTGAGCACAGGCTTGTGTTACGACTTCACAAAGTCGTAATGCAGAACTGCATAGCCCTGCTCGCTGCCTTTACGCTCACTTTCAGGTACAGCAGTACAGTGCAGGAGGTGGCAATTACAACATCACTGTGGCTATGCCCCTGCTGAGATGTGCCGCTGCCACCAGCAAACTGCAGGTGGACAATGACATGTGTGGAAATCGATGTCATGTTGTGTCCCGTTTTGAGCTAAACCAGAGCCAATTCTGTTCAGTGATTCTACTTTTCAGCTCAGTCTCCTCTAAGAGGCCACTCATTCTGCAGTTAGCAGCATGTTTTTGCAGACAGTGTCTGCTACTAGAAATGAGGTAAACAACTGATGTTTACAGTTATTGCCAGGGATCGGTATGCAGAAAGGCTCTTGCTTATAGTGACTGAGGTCACTGCTGCGTCTTGTGTACCATGCTGGGGGAGCCAGGAAGTAAAAGGTGACACCTCCAGGGACTAATGGACAGGACAGGTAACCAACAAGAGTATTCCATTCCATACACATCATGTTCAGTATAAAGCTGAGGGATCACAGGGCTCAAGCTCTCTTGCTCTTCCTCAATAGCCAGTGCCCGAGGAGGACTCCGTGCATTCTCCTGCCTTTGATCCCAATCCTGAGTTCCTGAATCCAGCTCCCATGTCCAGCTCCCCACTGCCACTGTGCCTGGGGCTGCCTGGTGTCACCTGCTCCGCAACATCACTGAGGATTGCTATTGGGGGGCAGTCGGGTTTGATACCGGTTTTGTATACATTTGTATATAGTTTGTTATTTTCATTATTTCCTTATCAGTACTGTTATTGTTTTATTAAAGCTGTTTTAGTTTTCCAGTCCCTAAGTCTCTTCATCTCATCCACTTTCCCTTCCCATTTGGGGAGGGAGAGACGTTAGAGAGCACCTGTTCGGGTTCAGTGGCCAGCCCAGTACCAACCTTTGACATGTTGTAATAGAGATTTAGAAAGAAAGCAAGTGGAAGCTAAAGCTTGGTACTGCTGGTAAAATAAGCTACACATCTTTGACATACTGTCAGCAAGATGTGACAATGATTACCCCACAGCACATAGGGAACTGTTGAAAGCAGTCTTGAGATACGAAGAATTGTAAAAATCTCAAAAGAACAAACACAAAAGGCTAAACGACAAGCTCTGAGGGATCTGAGAAAGAGTAGAAACATAGAGGGACCTTAGCAAACCTCCAGCCCAGCCTCCTGCTCAAAGTAGCGCAACCAGACCTGTCTGCTAGAGACTTGATCCAGTCAGGTTGTGAAACCTTCCATGGATGGAGACTGCACAACCTCTCTGGGCCACCTGCTGCGCTTGCTTGACCATCCTCATGGTGAAAAGGTCTTATATTAGATCGGAATCTCTTGTTTTGATTTGTACCCATCACCTCTTGCACTCCCACCAGGCGCCACTGTGAAGATCCTGGATTTGTCTTCTTGGTGATCTCTTGTAAGCGCTGAAAGACAGCCATTAGATGTGACACAGCCTGATCCCGGACTGCTCTGCAAAACACTCTCGTAAGCAAACCAGGGAGAAAGGCTAAATGTGAACTGACAATACAGAAGATGCACAATCAAAAAATATTCTCAATGACTAGGTATCAATAATTCAGTATCAGCTGGGATAGCCCTGTGAAGTGACTCCCTGATGACAGTTAATATTTTCTAGTGACTGGCAGATACCTAAATTCTGTGAATTTAGTTCACAATTTAGAGGGCAGAAGAGGTTACAAATACTTAGGGAGACAGGAGTGCAATTCAAAATAGAGAAATGCTTGGAAAAAATACTATGAAATTCAGTAGAGACAGGTAGAAAACGCTGCACTTCAGTTTAAAAAAAAAAAGGGGGGGGGGAACTTGAGTTTATAACAAGGCACAAAACCAGGAACCAACAGTGTTGTACTGCAAAAAATTAAAAGAAAATCTGGCCGCTATGTATATTAATATCTATGGCATACAGAGCATGAGACAACAGTGTTATCTTGCTTTATTCTGCCCTATGAATATATCTACTGATAAACCATGTCACTTCAGATCCCATACTTGAAGACGGGGACCAACTCTGGCAATTCCAAAGGAACAAAATGACACAGCTTAACACATGTTTCATTAGGGAAAAACTGGAAAGACAGACTTGTTTAGTTTTAAGAAGGTGGTGGTAAGAACAGCAAATTTTGGATATTTAGTATGTTACAGTAATGCAAATGGTGACATAATGTTCTTGAATTTCACATGTACATACAAAAGATTACTCACAGTTTTAATTCGGGGTAAAAAAAACTTTAGGTTAGGGTATTAAGAAAAAATGAGGATAAGAAGCCTGGAATATATTAGCCATGGAGGCTGAATTTACTCTGCTTTGGAACTGGATGATGAGCTATCTCTTCTAGCCCTGCACTGTATATCAAAATAACCTTCAGCATATTCTGAAATGTAGATATCTTTTACTGTATAGTCATTCCCTACTTTGTACCTCCTTTCAAAGCAGAAACAAATATAACCTTTTTCAAGCCACAAACAAACACAAAATTGACAACCGGATAAGAAAAATTCAAACAGAACTTCCCTCCCAGCACTGAGGGCTGTTTAATAAATAAGATTGCTAACAACAGCTTTCCTTGGAAAATTTGGTTGTGCATCATCATTCCGGTTTACAAACAAATGCTTTATCTTTTGTTTCAGGCTTTCTTCTGTACATTTTGATCAACAGATTGCCAATTTTAGGATTTTTTTTTCCACCATGCTTATGCTGAAAGCCAGTAAATCACGGTGACAGTGACTGAAGAATACCAGACTGCACACAACCTCTGGGGCCCTGCACTCCTTCCCAAAACTAGCCCATCAGTGATATGAAAAAAGTGTCCAAGAAATAACTGGTTCGACGTGCAAACTCTACGCAACAACGTGTACACAGACAGAAAACCCGTCCCTTTTAGGAGATACCAGAATCGCTGCAAACGATCAGGTCATCAGTCCTTTTGCAAGCAGAGGGGGAAGCTGCAGGAACGAACAACGCTGGCTGCCCCATCTGAATGTCTGTGTACAGTAGTGATCCCAGCCAGAAGGCTGCTCCCCACTGAGTCCGTGACCCACAGAACAGTGAACATGAGCAGCTACACTCTGCTGCACGTACCACTTGGCCTTCACACTTGTGCTGCACCATATACCTCATCCCATGATAAACTTGGATGTGGGATTGTTGGAGCGTGTCCAGAGCAGGGCCACAAAAACAATCAAAGGGCTGGAGCATCTCTCCTGTGAGGACAGGCTGAGAGAGTTGGAGTTGTTCAGCCTGGAGAAGAGAAGGCTCCAGGGAGACCTTAGAGCAGCCTTCCAGTACTTAAAAGGGAGGGGCCTACAGGAAAGCTGGGGAGGGACTGTTCACAAAGGCGTGTAGCAACAGGTCAAGGGGAAATGGTTTTAAACTAGAGTAGGGTAGATTTACATCGGTAAAGAACTTCTTCCCAATACCTGTGAGGGTAGTGAGATACTGGAGGAAGGTTGTGGAGGCCCTGTCCCTGGAGGCATTCAAGGTCAGGCTTGATGGGGCTCTGAGCAACCCGATCTAGTTAAAGATGTCCCTGCTCACTGCAGGGAGGTTGGACTAGATGATCTTTAAAGTTCCCTTCCAGCCCAACGCATTCTATGATTCTATGATCATACAAGAGGACTCTGGAAGACAGTTCACACTCCAGCAATTACACAACCATGTCTTCCTAGAAGCCGTGTGCCCTCATGCAAACTTTCTTTTGCTCAACAGCAGAAATTATGAATAAGCAACTCCTGTAAGAATGCTGAAGACCATCACGCCAGACCATCATGCCAGTGAACTTCTCCAAGTATGGGGTTCTGCACACAGTGCTGTGCCCCAACTGGAGGTCTGTCTGATGCTGCACAATATGGGATTGCCAGCATCAGAACGGATGTAAGATTATCCATTCTCCCCTTCCTCTTTGTTAATTCCAGAAAAGCTACTTTAATCAATACCTCACAGATCCCAAGTGCCTTTCTTACTGGGACCATAGCAAACACTTGTACCAGTGCCTCACACATATGACTGACACAGACCATCTGCTAACCTGTTTAAGTGAAAGTCACAGCAGCGTTCTTAGACTTTAGCACAATATCTCATGTCTGACTCAGCACTGAACATCTCATGCTCTTGTTCTGTTTTCCCAGACTCCAACACATGCAGGCTGAAAGGTGTAATATTGCAGGCTGATTCCTCTGAGAAATTCCCGATCTTCACATTCTTTTCTACTGCTCCGAGCACACTCGCTTACAATGTACGCTGGTGGGCACACACTCACCCTTTGGGAGACTGGATACAGTGAACTTCCTGATTTGAAGGTGACAGCTTAATCCATTTAAGTGATCACCACTGAAAAAAACAAACCAATAACATTCTTCATCCTTTGTACTTTTAAGCAGTTTCAGGGGTGAAGACAAAAATTTACAGAGGAGGAAAGTCACCAAAAGCTACCTTCAGACTTAAAACACTGTCCAGAATCTAAACAAAGATACTGGTGATGTGTTTGCTAAATGTGGTTTTCACAAATTAAAATAAAGCGCAGTGAAATTATGACTGTCATAAAAGTTATTTTAAGACCAAGTTAAAAAGCTTTTTGTTTATAAAAACCTCTATAATTAATAGTTTTCTCAATGAAAACTATACCCTACTATTTTTGTAGGGAAGTTCAATGTCTCTCCTGGATTGGACTGCTCTGTGCAAAAGAGAAACTTAACATACACCAGACCACATGTGAGCTTCTGTGCTAGTTTAATAGGTCTTCAAGAGTCACAGAACGAAGCTGGCATTCATAGGGTGCGCATGACAGCTGGAGAGAACTTTTCCCATTGGGCTTAAGACACTTAAAACTAGACACAAACATAGGGGCTACTAGTCCTCAGGGCTCCTTTCCCCAGCAGCAGAGAGAAAGCAGCTCTGTTACAGATCAATTCTTAAGAAAGATGAATACTAGCATCAATACTCACGCTTGGGAGAAAGCTCTCGCCCCCATTTATTATTTTCTAAGATCCTGCAAATACTTTTTTTAAACAAAACCAGTGCTGAGGCTCATTTTGGCTTCCTTCCAGTCTTCAAAAGAGTAAGAAAGTTACCTGCATCAGTTGCCCGAGCTGCATTTTATTTTTGTTTCAGCAGCATTAACTAATGAACAGTGCCACCCTAGATTTGATATTTTGCAGCACAGGCTGATGAAAGGTTTTAAAGTAATAAACTGTGACTTGAGAAAGAAAATAACAATACCCCAGCCTTTCAGGTTTTCTCCGAGGACAAGAATTTGGAAATGTGAGCTCAGAGTCTCTTCCTAGGTTTGTCACCAAGTTATTCCCAGTAAGGAATACATCATATACATATATATGCAACTTCTGTTTACATATGTATATAACTTCCCAAGACCTCACTGTAATTCTGTCAGTTATTGCCATTAGAGAAGAATAGTATTCACAAAATTATTAGTTCATACAATTACTACTCACACAATTATTATTTCTTTTTAACAGCTTAATTTTGCTGCCAATAACTGACAGCATATTTTATTATATCTGGAAATACAGTTTAGTGCAAGCACACACTGTCCGATACAGCATACAAGGCAGTAAATTAATTTACAGAGAAAGAGTATATTGCATTGCTTTTGAGAAGAAAGGGTGTTAGAATATCGTGTCAGATGCGTACACACAAGTAAGAAGCTCCAAATCTACCTTAACACCGCTAATTTACTGACATTGGTGTAGCAGTTATCCACCTTTTTTCAATCAAAGCCAGAAAGCTTCAGTGCTGTTGTTTTTGTTTGGCCTGGCCGGATTTCGGCGGCGGGGGGGGAGCTGCAGGGTGGCTTCTGTAAGAAGCTGCTAGAAGCTCCCCAAGATTGATAGAGCCAATGCCAGCCGGCTACAAAGAGGGACCCGCCGCTGGCCAAGGCTGAGCCTATCAGTAAGGTGATAACAGAGGAACGCCTCTGTGAAAACATATTTAAGAACGGGAAAAAGAACTGCGCCACAACAGCTGGCACAGAGATGGAGGAGTGAGAATCTGTGAAGACACCAAGGTCAGTGAAGAAGGAGGAGGGGGGGGGGAGGATGAGCTCCAGGCACCGGAGCAGAGAGAGTCCCCCGGGTCCGTGGTGAAGACCATGGTGAAGCGGGTTGTCCCCCTGCAGCCCATGGGCGAGGTGCAGAAGTCCACCGTGAGGATCACCATGTAGATGTCCACTGTAGAGGACTCCACGCCGTGTGGGTGGATGCCTGAAATGGGGCTGTAGCCCGTGGGAAGCCCGCATCATAGCAAGTCGCTGCTGGAGCCTGTAGCCCGTGGAAGAGGGAATGCCCACGCTGGAGCAGGTTGGTTGTGGGACTTCTGTGACGCTGCGGGGGACTCACACTGGAGCAGTTTCCCCGAAGGACTGCGCCTCAGACTCACGAGGGGTGGGCTGCCCCTCGTGAGGTGTCTCATGTCGGGCAGTTTGTGATGAATTGCCCGTCGTGGGACGACTAACGTCGGAGAAGAGAGCATGAAGCCTGTCTCCCGTGAGAGGGACCCCACAATGGCCCTGGGGAAGAGTGAAGAGTCCTCCCCCGGAATGAAGAAACGGTGAAACCAACGTCGGATGAACTGACCGCAGCCCCCATTCCCTGTCCCCCTGTGCCGCTCGGTGGGAGGAGGTGGAGAAACCGGGATTGGTGTTAAGCCCGGGAAGAAGGGAGGGATAGGGGGAAGGTGTTCTGCTTGTTAATATCCTTTTGCTCTTTCTCACTTCTCACTACTCCTCTCTGATTAGTTCTTTTAATAAAAGTACCTAATTTCCCTAAAATTGAGTCTGTTTTGCCCGGGATGGTAAATGAAAGTGATCTCCCTGTCCTTATCTCAAACCCTGAGCCTTTGGAAATATTTTCTCCCCCTGTTCAGCAGTGAAGGGGGAGTGAGAGAGCGGCTGTGTGGGTACCTGGCGGCCGGTCAGGGTCAACCCACGACAGCTGTTCTGGTTAGATCTTTCATATGGGGTCCTGCAGGAGGAGCTGGCTGTTGGAGAAGAGGATGGTTCACCCAGGACAGAAGTGCCAGAAAGACCGAGTCGCCATGGACCCAGCATCACGACTGGCTCCAAAAAGAAAAGCAGACGGGTCACTGTTGCGGGTGACTCTCTGCTGCCGGGGGCAGAGGGGCCATCCTCACCCACCTCACAAGGAAGTTCTGCTGCCTCCGACAAGGCCCGGCTTAGGGATGTGCTGGACAGAGTTCCCAACCTGGTAAACCCCTCTGATTATTATCCCCTTTTAGTATTTCAGGTAGGTAGTGATGAAGTGGGTAGAAGCGAGCCCAAAATCAATAAAAAGAGATTTTAGGGCCTTGGGACAGCTGCTTAAGGGATCAGGAGCACAAGCTGTGTCCTCTATCCCTTCAGTAGCAATCATGAATGAGGAAATTAACACAAAGAGACGACAGGTCAACTCATGGCTCCAAGCCTGGTGTTACTGGCAGGGCTTTGGGTTTTTTGATTATGGGCTGCTATACGAGACACTTGGCCTCCTGGTGGCAGGCAGAATGGATTTTGGGGCAGGAATTGGCAGGGCTCATTGACAGAGCTTTAAATTAGATATGAAGGAGGAAGGGGAGAAAACTGGGCCTGTTAGGAATAAGCCCAAGGCAAGCATACCAGGGCTCATTGGATGGTGGACTAGCGAGGACTCTAGCTCTGCCATTTCATACAAGACAAGGGATAGACATTTAGAAATCATGGAAACACCTGAGAAAGGTCTGGTAGGAAATAGGGCCCACACTCACAAAAAAGGTGTTGGGATCAGTAGTTCATCTGAAGTGCATCTATATTAACACCTGCAGGAGGAGCAACAAACGGGAAGCTTGAAGCCATGACGCACCAGTAGAACTATGACATAGTGGCTATCACAGAAATGTGGTGGGATACCTCGCACGAGTGGAGTGCCACAATTGACGGCTACAAGCTCTTCAGGAGGGATAGACAAGGAAGGAGAGGTGGTGGAATGGCTCTGTATGTTAGGGAATGCTACGAGAGCTCAGAAATCAAGTACAGTGATGATGGGGTTGAGAGTGTTTGGATTAGGTTAAGGGCCAGTAAAGTTGATATTGCTGTGGGAGTCTGCCACAGACCTCCCAAACAAAGCACTGAGGTGGATTAAGCATTTTATAAGCAGTTGGGAGAAATCTTGCTGTCCCTTGCTGTTGTTCTTGTGGGGGACTTTAACCTCCCAGGTATCTGCTGAGAATACAACACAGCAGAGAGGTTCCTGGAATGTGTGGAGGATAACTTCCTCACACAGCTGGTAGGTGAACCGACCAGGGAAGATGTCCTGCTGAACCTCTTTGTGAACAGCGAAGGTCTTGTGGAGGATGTGCCAGTTGAAAGCAGACTAGGGAACAGTGGCCACAAAATTATTAAGTTCTCTATTCTTAGAAGCATTAGGAAGGTGGACAGCGAAAGTGCCACTTGGGAGTTCTGAAGGGCGGACTTTGATTTGTTTTGGAGGTTATTTGGTAGAATCCCTTGGGAGCCAGTATTGAAGGGTACAGGAGTCCAGGAAGGCTGGACAGTCTTTAAGGAGGAAATCTTAAAGGCACAGGAGGAGGCCATCCCCATGTGCCTTAAAATGAGCCAATGGCATAGGAGACCAGCTCAGCTGAATAGAGAGATTTGGCTGAAAATCAGGGAAAAAAGAAAATTTTATGGCCTCTGTAAGAAAGAGCAAGCCACTCATAATGAGTACAAGAATATTATTAGGTCATGTAGGGAAATAAGTAGAAGGTTCAAAGCCCAGCTAGAAACTGATCTGGCTTTAAAAGTAAAGGACAGCAAGAAAAGCTTCTATAAATATATTAATAACAAAAGAAAGACCAGGGAAAGCCTCCATTCCCTGCTATACCAAGAAGAAAATATAGTGACAAAAGATGGGGATAAGGCTGAGGTGCTTAATGCCTTCTTTGCCTCAGTCTTTAGTAATAGAAACACCTGTATTGAGGGAAGCCAGCCCCCCAAGCCAAGAGACAGGGGCCAGGAGCAAAATATCCCCCCCGTCCAGGAGGAGATGGTCAGGGACCTGCTGCTCCACATCAATGTGCACAAATCTATGGGACCAGATGGGGTACATCCTAGAGTGCCAAGAGAATTGGCAGGGGGGTTCACCAAGCCCCTGTCCATCATTTATCAGCAGCCCTGACTGACTGGAAGTCAGTCAGTATAACATCCATCCATAAGAAGGGACAGAAGGACTATCTGGGAAATTACAGGCCTGTCAGTCTGACTTCAGTGCCAGGGAAGCTGATGGAGCAGATCATCCTGAGTTCCACTGTGCAGCACATGCAGGACAACCAGGTGATCAGGCCCAGTCAGCATGGGTTTGTGAAGGGCAGGTCCTGTTTAACAAACCTGATCTCCTTCTATGACAGGGTGACCCACTTGTTGGATGAAGGAGAGGCTGTGGATGTTGTCTCCCTTGACTTTAGTAAGGCATTTGACACTGTTGCCCACAGCACTCTCCTAGAGACACCAACTGCTCTGGGCTTGGGTGGGCATAAGCTTTGCTGGGTGAGAAACTGGTTGGACGGCCGAGTCCAAAGAGTTGTGGTCAATGGAGTTAAATCCAGTGGGCAGCCGGTCACAAGTGGTGTCCCCCAGGGCTCAGTCCCGGGGCCGTTCCTGTTTAACATCTTCATCAGTAATTTGGACGAGGGGATGGAGTGCACTCTTATTAAGTTTGCAGATGACACCAAGCTGGGTGGAAGTGTCAATCTGCTTGAGGATAGGGAGGCTCTACAGAGGGATCTGGATAGGCTGGATCACTAGGCCAAGGCCAACATCATGAAATTCAACAGGGCCAAATGTTGGGTCCTGCACTTCAGCCATAACAACCCCTAGCAGCGCTACAGATTTGGGGAGGAGTGGCTGGAGAGCTGCCAGGCAGAGAGGGACCTCGGGGTGTTGCTGGTCAGCCGGCAGAACATGAGCCAGCAGTATTCCCAGGTGGCCAAGAAGGCCAACGGCATCCTGGCCTGTGTCAGGAATGGTGTCAGCAGGAGCAGGGGGGTGATCATGCCCCTGTACTCGGCTTTGGTGAGGCCTCACCTGGAGTACTGTGTCCAGTTTTGGGCCCCTCATTACAAGAGGGACATTGAGGTGCTGGAGAGGGTACAGAGGCAGGCTACCAAGCTGGTAAAGGATTTGGAGCATGTGCTGTATTAGGAAAGGCTGAGGGATCTGGGGCTGTTTAGCCTAGAGAAGAGGAGACTGAGAGGAGACCTTATGGCTCTCTACAACTACCTGACAGGAGGCTGTAGAGAGGTGGGGGTTTGTCTGTTCTCCCCTAGTGGGACAGGACAAGGGGAAATGGCCTTAAGTTGCACCAGGGGAGGTTCAGGTTGGATATGAGGAAGAATTTCTTTACTGAGAGGGTTGTCAGGCATTGGAACGGGCTGCCCAGAGAGGTGGTTGAATTGCCATCCCTGGAGGTGTTTAAGAGAAGGGTAGATGCTGTGCTGAGGGACATGGTTTAGTGGTGTTGATAGGGCTGGGCTCCATGATCTTGAAGGTCTCTTCCAGCCAAAAATGTTATATGATTCTATGTCCATCACTGCAGTGACTTGTGGAGTCCAATGTCCATGAATTGTCTTCTCTGCTCTGCCTTCCCTCCTGGAATGTGTACATTTTTGAAAAATCTGAAAGAAACAGTATTCAGAGTACTTTTCTATTCCTGTATTAAACATGCTTTTTTACAGAGTGAGTTTCCATGAAAAATTTCTCTTCCCACTCAGATCAAGGGTCTGTCTTTATTTACACAATTCGAGATCCTCACGATCACTTTCACATCAGCTTTCCTTTTACCAAAAAACTCTTTCCTAAGCATTTTCAAATTAAATTTTGCCTCATTCACAACAATCTATGGAATGAAGCAATTTGTTCTGGTTCTATTTGAACACACAGGGACCAAGGGATGTTTTGCCTTAGAGCTATGACTAAATGAGGCGAACAGAGAATAAAAACAAAAGCAAAACCCCAAACCACATAACCTTGCTCTGCTGGCACCTGCACTGATCACTTGCTACACTAAGAAAAGGAGAGCTTTTAATAGTGAGCAGGTACAAATAAAACCCCATCACTTGTTATCGCTGTAATCCCAAACCAGAATACTCTCAAGTCTCCTTGGGCACAAGATGAAGAACAGCACTACAAAAGCAGTGGTATCCTCTTCCGTGTGCTCCAAGGACTACCTTTCAGCTGGTTTCAGCTAGTTCATCATGTAAAGTCACAGCCAACCCCATTTAATCTGCTCATTGTCTACCTAATGCACGTTCAAATAGATTCACAGAAATATAGTGATACAGGTCAAAGATGCGAGAGAAGTCTCTCTCCATTTCACAACAAAGTATTCAGTACTTACAAAGCATTTACTCTGCGGTCAAGGAAAGCCAGGGAAAAGATTTCAATGGAAACAAGAAAAAACATTCGGGTTTTTATGAAAGCAGTCAGCAAGAGATCAAGGTACTGCTTTAAAATCCATATAAGTCTTCTAAAGAGCAGAAAACACCACCTTTCAAACTTATAAAAAAATCCAGAGTCTGATTCAATCCCTGGAATAACAAAATGCTAATGCTCTGTATTAATAAATAAAATAAAATCCAAGATAAAGATCCTGACATTGGGCAAGGACCTGGAAGCTATCTTTGGAAGGGAAGAAATTTGAAGCTTCAGATCATTGGTCTCCAAACTTTTTTTGTCTGTATACCACATCAGCAAAAAAAATTTTTGAGCACACACCTGCAATATAAGGTTACATACATGTACTACTGTAATAACATGTATATTAAAAAATATACACAAAAACAGAGATAGGATGAGATAAATAGGAGGACTGGTTTACAAGGTTTTTTATTTTATTAATAGTACAAAATAAAAAATAGTCTGGATGCACCCTACTTTGCAGACTGTTGACTTTTCTCCTCCTTCCTACTGCTCCCAAGAAGAGTATCTACTCTTTTGTAGCCCAGTGAGAAACAACATTTACCTTGTGCTAATGCAGAGACAAACAAGTATGGTTGTGGTGAGCCCTGCAACTTGCATTCAGGATTTGGAGAATGGTAGAGGAGACCTGAAATTCACGGCCCATTTTGTTAGGGTTTACAGTTAATAAACACTCAAGGAAAACTGCAAGTTGGTGGAGACAAAAGCACAAGAGGATAATTTACTTGTATGGAAGGAACTGACTAGTAATGAGTTATTACAGAAGGAAATGAAGGAAAAAGAAAGAAAAGTTAGCCCTATCTTAAGTTTTAGAAAAGCTGAAGAACAGTAGGAAAAACGGGAAGCAATCAATTTTGACTGTGGGAAGGGAGAATGTTCAACTGTTTCATATGCTCATCAGTAAACTAATACAGATAAATCCACCAGAAAACAATTGTGTGACTGGTGGAGAACTGCACATTTAGAAAAAAATTAGGGTTCACTGTCAGTCTTAGGCATATCAAGGGTCTACCCCAGTGTTTTGGTTTGGCCTGGCCGGATTTCGGCGGCGGGGTGGGAGCTGCAGGGTGGCTTCTGTAAGAAGCTGCTAGAAGCTCCCCAAGATTGATAGAGCCAATGCCAGCCGGCTACAAAGAGGGACCCGCTGCTGGCCAAGGTTGAACCTATCAGTAAAGTGATAGCAGAGGAACGCCTCTGTGAAAAACATATTTAAGAACGGGAAAAAGAACTGCGCCACAACAGCTGGCACAGAGATGGAGGAGTGAGAATCTGTGCAGACACCAAGGTCAGTGAAGAAGGAGGTGGGGGGGGGAGGATGAGCTCCAGGCACCGGAGCAGTAGGAGTCCCCTGGGTCCGTGGTGAAGACCATGGTGAAGCGGGTTGTCCCCCTGCAGCCCATGGGCGAGGTGCAGATGTCCACCATGAGGATCACCGCGTAGATGTCCACCGAGGATTCCACGCCGTGTGGGTGGATTGCCTGAAAGGGGGCTGTAGGCCGTGGGAAGCCCACATCAGGGCAAGTTGCTGCCGGAACCTGTAGCCCGTGGAAGAGGGAATGCCCACGCTGGAGCAGGTTGGCCAGTGGGACTTTTGGGACGCTGCGGGTGGCTCACGCTGGAGCAGTTTCCCCCGAAGGACTGCGCCTCAGACTCACGAGGGGTGGGCTGCCCCTTGTGAGGTGTCTCGCGTTGGGCAGTTTGTGATGAATTGCCCGTTGTGGGACGACTCACGCGGAGAAGAGAGCATGAAGCCTGTCTCCCGTGAGAGGGACCCCACAATGGCCTTGGGGAAGAGTGAAGAGTCCTCCCCCGGAGTGAAGAAGCGGTGGAACCAACGTCGGATGAACTGACCGCAGCCCCCATTCCCTGTCCCCCTGCACCGCTCGGGGGGAGGAGGTGGAGAAACCGGGATTGATGTTAAGCCCGGGAAGAATGGAGGGATAGGGGGAAGGTGTTCTGTTTAAGATCTGTTTGCTCTTTCTCACTTCTCACTACTCCTCTCTGATTAGTTCTCTTAATAAATGTGCCTAATTTCCCCAAAACTGAGTCTGTTTTGCCCGGGACGGTAAATGAAAGTGATCTCCCTGTCCTTATCTCAAACCCTGAACCCTTGGAAATATTTTCTCCCCCTGTTCAGCAGTGAAGGGGGGGGGGTGAGTGAGCGGCTGTGTGGGTACCTGGCGGCTGGCCAGGGTCAACCCACGACACCCAGTTCACTCCTATTTCGTATTTTCTACTGAAGTCTTTGATTGTAGGCTTGTACGTGCAATGTACTAATGAGATAAAACCAGAAAAGGTGGTAAATCCTTGCTGGGAGACAGAATTGGAGTGAAAAACTGTCTTTATAAACTACAGAAATTGACAGCAGTCAACAGGATTATGTTTACTAAAGACCAAAGCATCATGCTTTTTATATTATTCACCCGTACCAGTGCTTTACTGCCTACAGAAGACTGCTGAGAGCCTGTACAGGTACCTTTGGATTGGCAGCATAGGTATGAAACCAACATGTCACATCACTGTTCAGACACTGCAAAACTGGGGCACTTACAAGGACCTACACAGACAAGATCAGAGTGCCTATGCTTGAGACTATATCACTAGGGATATTCTCGAACAAGATAAATCTTGGAATTGGTATCTTAGTCAGAAGTTAACTGCTATAACCTGAAAAGAGAGAAAGCACATCACAAAATATATATACGTAAGGATTTTGCATCACAGCTGACAGCAGTCCCTAAATGAAGAGTCATCACAAGTTGAGGAGCCAGCAGTCTGACACTGAGAAATTGTATAGCATACCTGTAACCAAACACTGATGTTACATTAAAAAGTGACTTTATATATGCTTCAAAAAAAAACCCAACAAAACCAAAACACCACCAAAGCAGCAAATTCACAGTTGAAATTTTTTGTCACAGAAATTCTGATACAGGCAGTAATCCGAGAAGCAAAAAAACCTCAATTGCATAAATGAATTCTCAGACACAGATTTCCAAAACCGATTTCCTGTCCCTCGACGTTCAGAAGCTTACAGGGTCTTAATGCTCCTTTCAAAATTGATTATAAACAAACATACGGACATTAATTGCAAATCTCTCGGCTCTCACAGGGAGTTTCAAATAGAAGGCCTGCCGTGCTGTTTACTTGCTTTTTCTTTCCCTCTCCTTAAGCACGCACTCATGCTTGGTACCACAATGCTGCTATCAGACCAAGCAGAATTGGCACAACTCCAAGGTACATTGCCATCTTGCTGTTAAAAATGCACTGAGCACAGATTCAACTTGTATTTTTACCAGATTTGATGTAAATTAGCTAATAATTTAAAATTCAAATAAAAAAGGGTTAAGAAAAACATGCTCTTTTCCTTCACGGGCAGGAGAGCAGCAATGCACCAATGAATTTGACTTTGTGATAGAACTCATGACCTTTACTACGAAGAGGGAAAAGCAGGGTATAAAGGATTTGTTTTTGCCAAAGATAAGTCTCTTTAAATCCAAGAGAAGATAGAAAGATAGAAGAACCTCAGGACTTTGTAAACACCCGTTTACAATTTTGTCTTCTGGTTAAATCTAAACTATAACGATGACATTTAGGAACAGTGCTGAAGACTAGCAGAGACTCATTGGTATTTCTGAGGCATCAGTCCTGCTCACATGGGAAACAGAGGCTCTTGGCTGGACAGAATTGGAGACCTGCAAAAAGTACCTGGTAAGAAAAAAATCTGCTTCTAAAGCTGCCAGCCTAACTAGACAAATCAAGCAAGCGTGAAGAAAAGGTGTTACAGATTTCGCATTTTGGAGATGAAGAACCTAAGCAGTAAGTCGTAAAGCCACACGAGTATGTAGTAGAAGGGGGATCTCTGGAGTACATGCTCAGTATGTCAACCTGCAAGTTTCTCCTGGGGTGTCTAAATGGCAGCATCATCCAAGGAGCATTTAGGAGGATCCAAAAATTGCATGCTGCTGTGGGCATGGGTCAACCTCAGGCTTAACCACATCTTCTCTGGTTCTACAACTGAAGCTGCTCTTGCCTGCGTTCGACTGTAACCACTGCAATCTTGATGAGGATTTGCCACCGTGTTCATTAACACTCAAATCTCTGAGCATATACTACAGATTCAGATGATGGTTAGGATTTTGGAAGCAAATATTAAACTGCTGAGGAGCACAGTAGCTTTTATTGCTTGAAAGCAGCAAGCTCCTGTCTGCGTTACAAGTTACTGCTTTTGTGGGTCATTAATTTTCAGTTCCAGGCGGATTAAGACGAAACACCAAAGCATTTTCAAGTTGCAAGACCTTCGGTCAAGAGGAAGGTCTATAGGCAGGACTGAGGAACTCATTCCTCAGCACAGACATTCCAGTCTGGACATCCAATGTTAAATTATCACAAAAAAAAATATTTGGGTGATAAAAAGCACCTCAACTGTGTGTTGAGCATACACAAATCTCCAAATTAAACCCCTTAAAATCATGGAAAGTATTAAGTCAGGCACAGAACCAGCACAAAGTTTTAGCTGATATAACATGACATACAGCAGGTGAGGATTATTTCCTCTTCATCAGTTTCTCTGACATTTTAAAGATTTTACATCAATATTTTAATACATGCATACATATCAGCCGATTCTATTATGACTGTTACTGACTTGTCATACAAAAAAGAAAAGGTGGGATTTTGCTCGTTTTTAAAGCTGATGTGGTCTGTTCCCAACAATTATCATATATTCTTGTGATTTTGTTCACAAAGCAGGGAGAACCACAGAGCCAGCCATCTCTCCATTTCAGTTTGAGTGAAGCATCACACTTGGTCTTTTTCGGTCATGTTACATCCTTGTCCTCCATGCACTGCAAGATTTTACATCTACTTCTTTTTAGGTTTGAGGACAGACAGACAACCTCTCTTTTAATCAGCTGCTCCAGTTCAGTGCAAGCATTATGGAAAATAAAAAGTAGTAGGTCTTCGTTCTTTCCACTCCAGTGAATCACATTCAGAAGTCACTATCTTCTCTAGGCAACTTAAAACTACAGTATTCAAGTATTGCCAAAATCACAACCATTAAGACTTTATATAATGCTAAATGCATTTATCTACTTGTCAATAAGATTGTTTTCAGAAGCAGAGTGGTTTAGCCCTTTTTCTTAGCCTGAGCTCACTAAATTGGATCCTGTTGTTTTCTAAAGCCAAAGGTAATCTGGAAAAGACAGCCTGCCCTAGCTCCACCTGTAAGCACGACCAAAGAACTTGCACGAGCCACCATTAGGCCCCAGGAATAATCAGGAGAGTAAGGATAAAACTATTAAATAGCCCAGGAGGAAGACAATTATGACTGCAAAGAGGAAAAATTCTTCCATGACGCAATTTTAGACTGGCATTATCCTAATGACTTTGTATTACTGAGCTTACTCCTATTCTGCCAAAGCAGATGCCTATTTCCTTCCTACATCCAGATTTCCTTTAATCATTGAAGACACGATGCTGGGTTCTGACAAAATGCCTTTCCTGGCCATCCCTGGTAGAGGGGATTAAAAGCCTTGCCAATCCTTCTGAAATGCAAATCTTCACCAAGTATGTTTCATGCCTCTTGCTATTGTTGCCTCTCCCTGAAGAGCACCTTAGGTGGAGCAGGGAACAGTGGATTGCGCATTTATCTTCTAAAAGGAATATTGTCTTGTACTTGTGATCCCTTAATCTCTCCATTTTCATTTTACTCTTTCCTCTTCTCTAAATCTCACATTTTTCAAGGAAAAAGAAGCTTGTTACCTCTCGATGGCAAAAACATTCGATCCTCGAGCAGCAAAATCACTAACTGCATTATCTGCATAACCAATATCACCTGGGAGAATTTCTTTCATCCAATATTAACTATCTCTTTGACCTGCTGAGACCTTAACGGAATAAACATTCAGCACAAAATTCTCCTCCTGGTGCTTTTTGAAGAGCATGGGCAGGAAACTATCATTTTAATTAAAAAGAAGGAGTACAATCAGAATGAGCAAGCAGCACACAAACCATTAATGTAATATAAGACAGAAGAAAAGATGATACTGAACCTGACCCTCCCAGGAAGCAAGAAAGTACCAACATGAAGACTCTTTGCATAGTTTTGTTCTTCGGATTCAATTTCAGCCCAGTTGTGGAGGACGATGCAGAAAAAGATAATTACTTCCAAAAGTACAAGATAAAAGTTTTATGCACCAGGACAAAGTCCTCCAGATAAATCTTCCACACTGCAAAATATTCTCCTGAAGTCAGTCATGAGGGCTACACTGAATCAGTAGAGTGGTTAAAACAAGTTTGAAAAATACAGTGAAAATGCATATTTACAAGCAACTCTATAATACTGATGGAAGGGGTGTTCAGAGGGTTTTCCCTCTCCTATTTTAGGAACAGAAATTAAGAATTTTACACTATGTGACAATGATAGGTTTAGTACCAGTAAGAACTCGAGAGTGTAATATCAAGAGTTCCATCAAATTCAGATACCAATTTTAATGCCCATAGCTAACTGATTAGAAACATACGTAATAATACAAAGTTGAACTTATTTTTGGCTTTATTTTGTAAGGGGACTCAAGAAAAAGAAAAAAGGCAAACAATGAATAAATTACATGCATTTCCTACTGCACCTATCCCTCAGAAAACACAGCTAGCAATAAACAGAATGAGCACAAATGCTTGTGGAACATTTTTGTCCCTTCAAGTATTTTAAATCAAAATCTGTTCAACCCTGGCATATACTATGGGTTCTCCCTTGCAGTTGTGGAAGTTTTAGATGAAAACCTGGCTATCTACACTTGTGATTAAAGAAAGCATTGGCAACCAACATACAGTCCATGGGCAAGGAAGGACTCTCCAGAAAAATTCACACTTGTGTTCCTCCTGCCATCTTTTTTCAAGAGTCACTTTGCCACAAGCATGTGTATCAGGTCACGTTTAAGTAGAACCACCACAATATAGATCCCTTGAGTTGGCTGCCTCATAGGCCATGTGTCCAGGTTCAGAAAGAGTATTTGAGACAACATTCCAACCCGTACCCTCAACCTGTAGGAAATCTGCAATAGTTTCAGACATAGTGGAAGACTTAGCTCTCTTACAGCTCAGCAGAAGGCTAACAGAAGCAAAGAACATTTGCTTCTCTTCTTAGCTTTGTAATCCAATCTCTGGACAAAGGTCCCAAATGCTTGTGCCTATGTTTCTCCATATACTATACTGACACAGAATCATAGAATCATTTTGTCTGGAAAAGACATGTAAGATCATTAAGATCATTGAGTCCAACCATTAACCTTAACACTGCAAAGCCGACCAACTAAACCATATCCCTTAGCCCCTCATCTACACGTCTTCAGAACACTGACACGTACACAGCTTCACAGCAGCTGGGCACTCTTTGGGAAAATAAACTGTTGAATTTTTCACACCCTGAAGTGTCACATGAGATAGAAGGGATAAGAAGGTTTTTTTAATGAACTTCAATTTTGCTTTGATTTTGAGATTGCTGTAGGTAATCTCAAACCCATCCACCATATTTAAGAACCAGATTGAATCTGACAGAGACAGAAATAGTTTATTTTTGTAAATGAAGGAAAGCAGATTTTGCACGCTGGCAGGCCACGTGTGGATGGCAACTGCAAAATAATATGTCTGGTATGTCCGTTATCAAGCATTTCCATTAAGCACCTGCTGCAGCTTCACTTGGCATGCTCCTGCAAGCAACTTCGTCCTCACAATACTCAGCTATTGTGGAACTGGCCAGCAGAAACCATCCTCACTGCAGCCCCCACAGCACAATTATCGGCTCACTATAGAAACCCCATGTTTCTCACTCATTCATACAATTGATATTTCTTGGTAAACTGCGAAAACAGAACAAAAAGAACAGCCTGAATGCTGCCAGAGGGGAAGTTGTCAATTTTTCAGACAATGTAACGGATTAGCGCAAAAGGATATTTGTCCAAACTCACAGATCAAGGTTAAAAAGTACACCTCTTGAGTACAGAATTAAATGGCAAGATGGACCAACATAGACCTTCTTTTCAACACATGAAAGACATGTTCATGTCTTTGAAGTGTTAGATGCAACCCCTTTCCCCCCCCAAAAAAAACCCACATTCAAAAAACCTATCCAAAGTTAACCGACCAAAAAAAAACCCCCAAAACAAAAATGCACGTGGCATCCCCAAAACCAACAACCCACATCAACTCAAAAGCACTTTACCAGACTGGCAAGACAAAGACTCTTCTCCCTTGTTTTCCCAGCCCTCAAGAGTGAGAAATTTCATTCTTCTGCCACAACCACTTTTATCTGGTTATTTTCAAGTTCAGGCATTGGAAAAAAAAATAAAAAAATCAAAGAACAGAAAATTACTTCAGGAGACTTACTGAAAAAGAGGTTTGCCTGAGAAGGCATCTTCCTCTAACAAGAAGCAGCTGAACTTGGAACACTTTACCTTGCAAGGGGCAGTACAGTATCTAACCTTGCAAGCTGTTATAATTTCTGCTTCCATCTGTAGAGGACCTAATTTTCATCCTCAAAAAAAAAAATACTATCAAGCTTCAAATATTCAAACTAAGTAAGCCAGAACTCCTCTAACCACAGAACTGGCTTCAGAAGTCATTCTGGGCACCTTGGATTTATCTTGTAGAGTTTGTGTGCAGCTTTGTAATGTTTTCAAGACTTCTATATCTACTTGTCTAAATCACATTTTGGTCAGGGTTCCCAAAAGACTCCTTCATATGGACAAGTTTTCACTCTGTTCCTCCACAACAGAAAGGCAGACACATCTCTGGTGCATCTGAGGGGTAATTCCAGAAAATGAGGGGGGGGTGCGGGGTGGCGGTACAACAATCCTTAGTTGCTCTTGAAAAAATACCTGATGGCTTTGCCTTTCCACTTCACCCTCTAGAACCTGTGAACAGTTGAAGCTGACTGAATTTACCTAACAAAGCTTTTCACAGTAAAAGTCATGTTACCATCCATCATATAAGACATATTTAAAGACATATGTAAAGACTCATGAAGGATTCATACAGATGACTATTACATTTCACTGTTACTTCATTGCAACTTATTATTTTTGGCCACTATAATTATAGTATTACCACACCATCTCACCAACTGTCAGGCAACACATCAGCACCACGCCTGACTCACAGTGTACGCTGAAAGACATATTCCAGTACAGGATGGACACACTTGAGCTTCTCCACCCTGATATGGCTTTGGGAGAAGACATTCCATGCTGTATTGCTCTGATCTTACTTTGAAAAACAAGACACTAGCTTTTTCTGGCCGAGAACCAAGTACAGCTATATGAAGACAGCCCAGAAGCCCTGTCAGCAGTTTAAAATACATTTTTCTAGAGCACTGTATGGGATACAAGCTAATACGCTCTGTCAGGGGGGCACAGCAGGTCATCAGTGGAGAATGAAGCATACAAGGTGCTCTAAGGGCATAGCAGTGCCGGGATTCAGTTGTGAAACAGCAACTTGATCGCAGCCTGCAATGTGTACGTGGAATTGCCTACAAGTATTTATTTCTTGGGCACAGTTTGGGTAACAAACTTGAGAAAATTCCAAAGATATCAACCAAATTTGCTTCTGTGCTTCACAACTAGAACATTAATTTACATTTCATGCTACAGTTTCCCCTCCCTGCTGACCTGAGTTCACAAATATAGAAGGGGAGTTATTTAACGGGGGAAGGAAGGGAGGGGGGGAAGGAAGGGAGGGAAGGAGGAAAAAAGCCCCTTCAGTACCATTTTATATTATCTAGAGGAACACCGAGTTGCTCCTTCATCTCAGCATGCAGGCCATTTTTAGCCCAACTAAATCAGAAATACTGTAACAGTATTTCTGAGCAAAGACATTTCTCTGGAAAAGGTAAATTAAACACAAAAATGGGCTGCATGAGACACACATCAAATTATTGACCATTCATAAGCATCAGATTTAATACATTACTCAATATAAAACTGAAAAAGAAGAAAGGAAGCCTTTCCTCTTCTCAGTAAGAGCTACTTCTGCTTCAGCTCATATGCACAACCTCAGCAGCTCCTTCTGTCCTACTCTGGATAAGTTAAGCCAGACAGTAAACAGAGAAAGACACAACTGGACACAGAGTATACCCAAAGGAAGCTCATTAGGAATTAAAGAAATTTATGGTTGTTCTTTTTTTAAACTTCAACCAAGAAGACAACCCCAAAATGGCAACTGAGCCAACATACTGTACTCTCCAACAGCAGAGAGGCTGCAACGCAAGGAGTGGGATTCTCTACAAGCTCCTGATCCGACATACAGATAGCCTGCGCTTAACGGAGTGACGCACTTTGCAGATGGTTTCAAGAGAACAGCAAGTTAACAGAGTAATAGACAGGAAGGCTGCAGTCCAGCTTTCATCACTACAAAGGGCTTAGCAATATTCATAGGTTTTGCAGAGATCTTATTGCTGTTATCTGTTTCAATTTGCGAAGGCAAAAGAAAAGTTAAAGTGATAACCTTCACTTGCAGGGCAACTATTTCCTGCACTTCTAACAATAAAATGTCCTTTGCAGAAAAAAAAACCTAAAAAAAGTATCAATATTGTAAGTCAGGGTATGTGTTTATCAGATATTTTTTTTTTTTAATTTAGGAGACACAGCAAACCAGCCTGATGTCAACATGGAGTACAGGGAAGTGACCAACCAGCACTCTACAGGAAACAGCTTTTCTGAGTTACTCCTGTGACTTACAATCCTCCGGTCTGATGTTCTGCATAGCAAGGGTTTTAATACTACCTTTACCTATTTCTCCATGAAGCTGAGAGATCTGTGGTTAGACTACATGGTTATCTTTCAGACAGGGTGCCCAACTCACACAGAATGAGTTCAAGTTACAGATGTAACCTACACATCCCTTTTAAGTCATCCTAAAGATTATTCTTACTTTTAGAAAAACCTGCATTACTTTTGATATGTTTTTCACAGTTTTCCCTTCCCTGTGGCTTCAGGTCTTATCAAGCTGAAGCAGAATAAAGCTGACGGGAATACTCTTGGAGCTTTTGCCAGAAACCTGAATAGAAACAGAGAAACTAAGCAGAGCATGGGCAGTTTCCTTCTGTTGGTCTTTGCCAAGAGCTCTCAGCAGCACAAACAAAAAAAAAAAAAAGTGCCTGTAAAGTCAAGACAAAAAAAAAATCTCACTGATGGGTTTACATACACTTGGAAAGCTAACAACAACAAAATCTTCACAGAACCTGAAGTTGTACAAAATGGAACTGCACCGAATCCTTTCTTTTTCAAGGGAAGTTTCTGGATATGCCAATTTACAAAAAGATTTCTTCAAGTTCTGGTTTTGGCTGGTAAAAATCTGTAAATTGCTGTAGTAGTAGTAATATCATATAGCACACGCACGGCTGTATGGTAGACAAAGCTATGTAGAATGTCTGTTCTGAAAATCTTTGAATCTAAAGGACAAGAATTAACAGCATAAAGATCAAAAAAGATTGACTATATAGAACTATTTATTCTATATATTCACACCAAGTGATTTATTTTTTCTAGTGGCTTGAAGAGACAAAACACAAAAGAGATGCACCAGAAATGGACACATGAGCTGCACAAGAAAAGGCAAGGTGAAAAACAGGGAGAAGGGGAACCATAAGAAAAAGTTGGTAAAATAGATAGGACAGACTCAAAAGCAATTCGAATCAGATGATGAAGATTTGAAGCTAGTGTAGAACTTGCCTGAGGAAGCAGAAATTCAAAACACGAAGAGAAGACAGATGTGTCCTGAATAGCTCACTGTGAATGAAGTGAGAAGCTGAATACTCGGGAGAAAAGCCAGTAACTCTAGAAGTCAACACATAAGACCAAAGCAAAAAAAGTCAAAGGCTAGTCAAATTCCTAAACTCAGTAACAGGGCCCAAACCATACAAGCCCTCGGCTGCATACGGGCTGCCTGAGCGAGACATGAGGTGCCTTGTGATAGGTACAGAAAAGCAGCCTCAAGAACACACTATGTGCAATTCTGTTTTGAAGTACGTTAATGATATGTGAGAAGTTGACAGTATAACAAGTGGGGTTAAAATGGAATTCAAGGTGTTGTCTTCCCTTCTGTGAAACTGATATTGCCACCTTCAATCTGTTCTTCCCAAATTACGTTTCATATCAGCACACAGAATAAGAAAAGGATCCAGACACAGAGTAGGTTATTATCACAGCGCATCTTCAGGAACAGAAAGATCACTATATACAAAATCATTCACAAAATCAAGAGCAAACTGTGGCAGGTCAAAGAATAGACAAGTAATTAGCTGCTATGATTTCAAATAACAACAAAAGGCTCCAGTGATTACAACTGCAATTAGGAACATCCCAAAAGCATCATCTTCCTGATTCATATTACCCATTTATCTTCCATCCTTTTCTTCCCATACTCACATCTTATCTAACTGAATGTTATGGTAAGGACACTTAATGTACTGATGTATGTAAGAGTGACCAACTGTAAATACAATCGACCATTAACATCAAGATTTTTTTCACAGTAACAGAATTGAAAGACAAGACTAGATAAAAACTATATTGCAAAGGTAGAAGAGAGTAAAAGCTACTTAATCTAGCCTTATGTCTTCTTCCTAACATCAAATTCACCTGCTACGTTGGTAAGTATCCTGATACTGTTGGATATTTAAAACACCTAGGGAAATCCAGGGCTGAATAACAGTGTGATGCACTGCAAGATTTCATTTCTATCAACCCTCTGCTTCAACCCCAATCTCCCTTTTGCAGTTTCTAGTCACATACTTTCTTTCAAACTGACCTTGAATTTGAAAGCCAACTCCAACACTACACTAGATTTACAAATATGATGAGGGTATGAGAACAAGATACACCAGAGAGAACTTTCCCCAACTGGATCCAGTTAATCATGCAACAGAACACATCTCCGTGAATGTAACTTCCAGGTTTGCAACGTTCAGGGAATTTATCAACCCAAGCCCACAGGTGGAGAGAGGAGATCGCCCTCTGCTGGGGGAGATGATGCAGCTCCTCCTGTCCTTCACACCATGCTCCCCAGAACTACACAGTGAATTCTTCACTCTCAGAGAATTGTTGTGGGTTTTGGGGTTTTTTTTTTGTTTCTTTGGTTTTTTGGGGGGTTTTTGTTTGTTTTTTAAATAAATAAATAAAAAAAACCCCCAATCCACAAGATGGTAGCGAGTTGTTTAGGTACCTCCACAGTGGCAGGAATTGGCCTACAGAACACAAATTCCTGTTGTTTCTACATTCAAAAGCACAGAGAAGAAAATGTTTTCCATAGGTCCATAAGAGCCAAATAACATAACACCCTATCTCTAAGTGAAATGCTTGAACACCCAGTGTTCCTTATGGCAGTGTCCACTGTCAGACCAGGTCTGGGAATAGACAGGATTCAGCAGTGTTATTCACAGTATGTATTTAACACTTGACTTTTCTTGCTGCTATTCAAACTCCTTCTTGTACATCCCTGCCTCAAGAGATGACTCTTACCTCATTCCGGGGAACGGCTACAGCCCTTCACCAGCAGCAGCAGCTGCACGCAGTTACACAGAGAACAGGGATGAAATGTCAGAGCACAGGTAGGCAGCAGGCCACAGCATGAGTGGGAGGGAATGATCTGTATTTCATGTGCTTAAATTAGCACCTTAGGATCTCCTTGGAAAACAACCATCTTTTTACATTCTCGGTTCTCCCATCTGAAACACAAGGCTAGAAGTAACATTTTTCATTAATACAGCATCACTGGTTTTCACTCGGTAGGTCGTGAAACACTCGCAAAAGTGGAGGAGGAATGTCCACTCGGCCTGTAACAACCCAACCTGCACCAATTCCTGTCAAAATCTCTTCCAGGTCAAGAGGCAAACCCCCCCCCAGGCTGTGACCTGTTGAATCTGAAAGTTGTTCTTAACTTTGCTACAAGTTTCCACAATCAAACTTTTCCAGAACAAAAGCGCACTGTGTCCAAGCCTCTAAAACATGTTTCTTTGGAGGCAACAGTAAAAGCTGCCATTGAGGACAAAGTGTGGTCTCTCAAGACCTGTTCCAACTCTTCCTCATTTAAAGCAGATGGCACCAAAACTCATGACCCAGGCACACCCTGCTGGCAAGCACTCAGTAGTCATACAACCAAGTGACTCTTCCAGTACAATCTGTATTTCTTTTCAATTTTCAAAATATCCTTTTGTGAGTTGAAGCAACAGTAAAACTAATTTTTTTTCATCGTCTTGACTTTCACCATCTAGCAGCTTTTTTAACGTTGCACAACTCCTGTCCTTGAACCTCCTGCAAGTACCAGACAACACTTGTTCAACCGCTGACACCATAGCAAGTTTTTGGAGCTTTTTTGGGTTGAGATGTTTAAAGGCAGAAAAAGGAATGAAGAAAAATCATGCAATACTTTTAAAAACAAAGATCGCACTCTCAAAGTAACATGTAAAATTACCTTAGCAGTAAACTTACTACTCTGTTCAAAAATATGTCTCCAAATCAATCTGATGAACAGCAACCAATGACCATCTACACCTACATGCCCTGAAAACATACCCTTGTTATTATGAATTATTTTCTTTCAGCAGACACACTTCCACCTTCTAAAAACACCAATAATCACATCTACTGATGAAAAATAAACACCATCATTTATTTCAAAATTATTCACAAATGGAGTAAAGCACAGAGCTAAAAAAGCACTGCTAAGGTTGAGACACAGACTCTGTGGTAAAAAATCGGAGAGCACTACAGATACAACTTAAGAACAGACTCTTCACAAGCACTCTTAATTCACAAATTTTGATAGTACAACTACAGGCAAGGAGGGATTCTGGAAGTCTCCTTACCATCGCTAACAAGGAGGGACAGAAGCAATAACCTCTTCTTCTAACCCTACTTTCACTTGACAACAATTGCTCAATTTGCATTTGAGTTTTAACTAGGGAAGACAAAAGCAAAGCAGAAGTAAACACAGGACATCTAAACCATTCCCAGGTCTCAGTGGCAAGGACAAGAAGCCAAGAAGCAGAGAGTGAAACAGGATGTCTTCTAATAACAGGTATCAGCTTGCTCTGCCTGCTCCACACACTAACAAACTTTGGCTCTATAGGCCTCTAATTCAGACAATATTATCAAGACAGTCCTGGAGCAGCTTAGGCCAACCATACCTGAAATTCACGTGGCTTTCTGCTACCCTTCAGCAGTTCTATTGTCACGGGTTTCAATGGCTGGAAGAGTATACGTACAGCGCTGATAAGGGCTAAAGACATGCTTGGAAAAGGACCTCGCTCCTCTATGTGCCTCGCCCTCCTGAGCTCCCTCTGTGAGAGACCCAAAGGTGTCGCAGATCTTTACTAATACAGAAGTCCAAAGGAGCAGGAAACATATGCAGACAATACTATCTATCCACTGCAATTTAAAGTAGCCATTCTCATTAAAAAAAAAAAAACCACCACCAAAATTGTTAAATTGCTCACTTACTTACTTGGAATAGAAACAAGTGGTTATCTTGTGATTTGGAGAAAATAAGTCCTTCTTAAAAATGACTGGAGAGTCCTACCCAAACCAATATTTAATGTAAAATCTCTTGAGAAACAACAGTATCATCATGCACTACCTAGGTGAAGCTATTATTGACTTAAAAGTTATATAAGGACAAACAGAATATACATAAATTCTAGACAGGTATGTTCTCATTGAAAGTAATTGAAGGTAAGCTGACTATCTTGTTATTTGCATTAATACTGACAGAAACCAGCTGGTGGGAATTGCTGGGAAAACAGTACTCCACCTTTCCTTCCATCAGTAAAACTGCAAACCACTCTGTGTGCCAGTGAACGATTTTGCATTGTGAAGGCAGTCAGTGCCTGGTACTGCAGGCAAACCCCCGGCTGAGCTCCTCGGTTCCTGGAGCGCAAGCCTTGCTGTCAGAGCTGAATCCCAGCACTGCTGTCCTCTGCATCTCCTTGACACCCAGCTCTTTGCTCTTATAACTCACTGCCCACACAGGCTGGGAGGATTCACCTGTAAAGTGTTACAGGTCCTCCTGGGATGATCATCTCACACTCCCAATTACATCTGCTGCACAGCTTCTCTACTCCCTCCTCACTGAAGCAAACTGCCAAAGCACTATTCCCTTTCAGCCTGACACCCACGACTGTCACTGTGACACATGATCATTACTGTAGAGAGCACGTGTGGTTTCTATACTCCGTGGTGAGCACAGAAAACCTGTACTGGCACTGCTGGTTTTGCTGTTCCATGAGGAATCAACATCTACTCAGAGAGCTGCACTGAATTATAGCAATTACTATTATTTTCCTTAGTGGATTCTGCTTCTCTAGTACTAAATACAATTTTCGTGGTTGTTCAAGTCAAGAGCTGTGAAACAACTTTTATCTTTGGAGGCAGGTAAGAGGAAAAATGATGGGCTTAACATTTGTTGGGTGTATGTCCCTCTTCAAAGGAAGCTGGACATCTGATGTAACCCTAGATTGAAAGCTTCAAGACCACTGAACAATTAATTTTTAGTTTCTCACCTGACACCACACTCTAATATTTCTGAGAGCTCTCCTGACTTTTGCTCTTTTATTTTTCTGGAAAAAAAAAGCAGGATGAGGACAAAGCATTCAAAGCAAAAGTTAAAAAGAAGCTAATTAAGAAGGCGGAAGTCTAAGACTCAACTCCTACTCCCTGCCTTCCTCCAAAACAATCCTAGACACACAAAACAGCATCTCATCAGCTGCAGGTGTCTTTCCTTTTCCACCCTGGCACAGAAGCACAGAGGACACAAAGTATCTGGACTGTTCCTGTTGACAATGGCACCCAGAAAAGATTATTTCATATGCATGAGAAATACACACCTCCACTGAGAGCGAGACACATGCTTGAAAAAGAATCTTGTTTACTCCCAAGCACAGAAAGCCTGTAATTAATTTGTTCTAACTTTTGAGACTGCTTTACACTTGGGAAGCAAGGTTGTGCAGTATAATAAACTGGCTAGAAGAAAATTAAAGAGTTAACAAGGCATTCTTTGCACGATCATCTCTAAAAATCTTTTTGCATAAAATCAACTCTCTATGAGCCTTCTCTGCAAACTACCAGTAAGTCATACAATTTACAGGCAAGACTAGGTTATACCGAAAAGCCACCAGCTTCCAACAAGGACACAGTGCCTTATCCACCCTTGACTTCTGATTATGGTAAGACCTCAATTTCTCTATTGCTTGTCACTCAAGCATTTGTACAGGCATTTTACCAGCACTGCCATTTGTCCATACAGTCTGTGTAAGAACCAAAACAACTACCAGCGAGGCAGCAAAAGATGACTGTTTAGGTCACAGCAACAACTTATAGTACTTTTGCAGTTTACTCAAACATTTATCACCTGCAGAAACACAGTGCCCCCTACCTCTGGCCAGGCTCAAAAGACTTTGCCTAAGAGTCTATTTCCTTAAAGACGACCATACTTGCATGACAAAGGAGGGAGCGAGAGCACTCTGTTACCTGTACTCTTACCTGTTCGGGGGTCAAACAGCTGGTTGGCCTCCAAGTCTGTGAAAGTGCTGAAACAAATGGGGCATTTAAAAGAGGCGCGATTGGTGGAGTCTCTTTCATCCGTCTCAATCCTCCTCCTCATGTGGTCCAGCTTGTACTTCACCACATTAACCAGAAGGCGGTAGTTGATGAAGTAGTAGTTATGACGGGTGGTTTTACCATCTGGAGCTGTCTCTACTCTCATCCTGCATTTGATGAACTTGTCACCCTTGAGGGTGTTGAGGACAGCTCGCAACTGCTTCCTATCAAACTTAAGGAGCTCTAACATGTCCTCTTCCTTCACACAAGGGTTCCTGATGAGAATGTCCAGAGCCAAAGCATGTTCAATGCCATAAAAGCCACGCACCACGTATTTGGCAAGGCGTTTGAGAGCTGCTGGGACCTCAGTGAGGACGTCTGGGTCAGTCATAGCAGGTTCAGATCTCAAGCTTCATGTATACTGCAATGAAAAAAAAGGCAGATAGATTCTTAGTTAGTCTTCTGACTTCAGAAATTTTGTTTTAGCTATGAAAAGGATGGGGTATTTTCCTCTTCTTTCCCAAGCCTTCTGCTGTCTCCTTAAGGTGTTCATACCAATGCTACAGAGGCAGAATCAGGAAATGGTACTTCTCATTCATAATAAAATGATGGACAACTTAAGAAAAAGTACAGAAAGAATAGGTACTATAATATATGGCAGACTTCTACTCAGTCACAGCCAATGGAGCTGGAACAAGAAAACTGTCTTGAAACTGAGCTCCAGCAGACCACTCCATGATCAGCTGAGACTTGCAACTCAGGAGAAGCCAAAAAAAAGCTACAGCAAGGTAGCTCCTAAAACAGCTCAAGAGCATACAGCCCCAGCTGATGTCACTTCATTAAGTAGCCTTGTCTGCTCCTACTTCTCAGACACGACTGGGCAGAGATATTATATGAGGACAGTTTGCTAGTACAGACTGGTGTGTGTTCAAGCAAAAGCTCCCAGGTGCACAGTAAGAACAGGCAGCATTTTTCCTTACTTTCTGATAAATATGCCTTAGTCAACTGTCTGCAGCATGAAAACTGTCAGCACTACCAACTCCTACATGGCAGACTACTTCAGCCTTGATCTTAGATGAGCAAATAAGCCCTTCCAGAGAACTGATCCTTCATTTAAAACATCTCACATTCAGGACTTAGAAGCCCATGGATAACATAGAATGATAAATGAAGTAAAAATCAAGGCTTAGTGAGCATGAAAAAATGATGTCTGAGTTACTTATCACAACTTACTGCACTGTCTGTGACAAGAATTTTTTACAAAGTACTGTATTTTCATGGGATCATATACAGGATTGTATCATGCAATGAATTCCTCATATTGTCACCCTTGCCACAAACAGCCAAAAAACAAACCCATCTGAACAACTAACAGCAGTGACCCTTCGAATGCAGCCAGTTTTGTCCAGTGGTCAATAAAAAATGAACTCCATAAGGCACAGAGTAAAGGTTTACTATCATTTCACAGGGTCATTTTGTGCATTTTCCCTCCACTCTTTCAAGTCTATACATCTGTAGGCAATTCAAATTCCCCTCCACTCATAATGCATTTGGATTTCCATGTATGAAAGGTTCAAGATATGCATTAAGTATTATAGGTGCTTTTAAAATACTCATTCAGAGGGCCCTACTTCTGGTTAACTTCAAATAAACCCCTCAAGACCTGAAGTTCTGTTTGTTCATCATTGCTAAGCAATTTTTATCTGTGTATCTGTGTCCTAGTATCATAAACAGCAAAACTCTGCCAATCTCAATTTTCACTTTCATCAGATGTTTCACACCACACACTGTAATACATAACTCGCCAGCATTCAAATACCAAATGAAGGAAGGAGGTGAGCGACAGCAAAAGAAAGGATCTGGAAGGGTATCCTATTTTCGTCATCACTATCATAAAACCTCTAACATCCTTTTTGGCAAAAACCATTACAGAACTTTTCTATACTCCTCACACTAAGACATCGCCCTGCAATCACCAAGCTCTATGTGTAACCAAGCAGATGATGACTCACTTCCACAACCTAAGATTACTCAAAAATCTGTGATCGCTTATCACAGTAAACTGCTTTGATTATTTTTTTTTTTGTATGAGAAACACTCAAAAAACTTCAAGCAGCAGCTTGAAGAAGCTTGAAGAAGCTTAAAGAAGCTTTACTTCTCTCCAGCCCCTACTCTCTTCTGCAATCCAGGAGCTATATTTCTTTAAAGGGTTATGGCCAGTGCTACTGTAAAGCAATTAGGCTGCTTACTCTGGAGCTTAACAGTAAGTAAAGAAAGACTGTCCTGTCTTTTCTGTAAGAAAAAACACACTTTCAGTCTTCTCTTTAAAAATGCTTCCCTGTCTGAGCTTTTCTTTTTCTCTAAGTCAATGGTATTCACAGTGCTCAAATGGTATTTGTCAGGGTCAAATGGTATTCACAGTGCTCAAACTGAAATGAACTGAACAACATCTGTCGACTGCTGGCATGCATGCTGAGAACAGCTTACAGAAAACCATGGTTGGATGTCCAGCTCCAGCTTCCCTTCAAGGAAATTAAATTAAAATCTTTATCATGGCATGAATCAGCCGTGAAACAAGTACTTCTAGAGTCAGTGAGCTTTCTTTTGCATGCCAGATACATAATGATTTATTCTCACACAAAGGACAATTTTATAGAGCTTTGCATTAAAAGTAAAAACGTTAGCGATAAAGGATGCCCCATCATGAGTTAGCCATGCAGTATTTTTGAATCTCTAAGTCAGACCCAATCTGAATATCATCACAGGACATTGTCCTTGAGAATCAATTTTGTTCTGTTCATATTTTTACAGCCTTTCAGGCACTTAAAGATAAATCTTGCTTTTGACTGAATGGTTCAGCAACATACTGATACTATAAAACAATACCAATGCAGAAGCCAGTCAGAAGCCTTTATTTATTCAAATTGATTATCGCTTATTCAGAGTTTAAGCACAGTATAACATTAAAGACCAATTTTAAATAAAATCCTGCATCCCAGAAGAGACTTAAAAAGTCAGATTTCTTTAAAGTCAAAAGCTTTTTAGCTGCTGGTCTCAAAAACCAATAAAACTTTGCTCCTCACCAACTCACTGTCCCCCTAAAAATTCCTTACACAAAAACATGGCAATGCAACTTGCAGTGGGCACAGTGACCTTCAGAACATCAATTGTAACAAAAGGAGAAAAGTGTTTTTAAGTAAGCACATTTCAATCGGCATACCTCATCTGAGAGTTGATAGAAAGCATTTTTTCTGCAAGAATCTCATCAAGAAGACAGCTGCAGATTTCCACAACAACTTTCAAACCAGATTTCATGTACAATTTCCTGAATAATGCACACAAACAGCTTAAACCAAGACCTACAAGGAACCAATAAATAAAAGCACTTTGGTAAGAGACTTAGTAGTATGTCTTGGTGTCAATCACTAGAAAAATTTTTTTTTCATCTAGTGGGACCAAGATGATTTACAGAATTACTTCTTCTGTACTGAGGATTTTTAGTGATGTCCAAAACTTCTATATTCTCAGGTAATAGTGAGCATCTTGGGTGTAATATTGGTTTTCTCCCAGATGTGGACAAATGGAAATACAAGCATTCTGAAAACACAACAAATCATTCTTTCCCGTTAATCTCCACTTGAAATAAATATTAGCAAGTATCAAATTCTAAATCCTGCAGAAGGCAGTCTTCAGGTGAGACAGCCAACTGAATAGTGACAGATAAATAAATAAATAGATAAATAAAAACAGCAGGGGGGAAAATAAAGCAAGGCACCAAAGAACGCCCTCATCAAGCTTTGTATATGAAGGTAAATAATGCTGAACACAAGTAACTTATCTTTACAAACGAGCACAGGCACATGTTCAGCAAACACCAGTTTCTACACTACATTTAAGCCTTAAGCCAACAAAGGCTTGAACAAGATCTGTATGGTCAGACGAAGGATGTATTTTGCAACATCATTCTTGATAATCATGTTCTCTTGTAAGTCAGGTGATACAGAACAAAGGCATGAGAGAGAGTATGTACCAGTGCCAGAATTGACTAGGTCAGTCTCACAAATTGTTTCTCTAGGAAAAGCTGACATTTGGCCACCCTGAGGCGACAGCATATGAGCTCCAAATCCTTACAAACATTCACCAGGCAAGAGAGATAATGAACCAGTTCACAAATGGCAACCAGTGCCACGAAAATATCAGTTTAAAATTCACAAGAATGGGACTTTACCACGAGCAGTGATTTCACCTTCCATTGAAGCAGCCGGTCAAACCTGAATTAATTACGTTTGCAAAGAAATATGATAACATCTCCTAACAAGGTTTTAGTGGACGTGCATCTGTTTCATAACAATGTCTGTACTGACCTTAATAATGTATGAACATTAAGGGACATTGTGAGGGAAAAAAAACAAAATAAAAACAACAGCTAAGATAAAGCACTACGCAGTAAGCCCCTACAGCACCAATAATAAAGCACACTGGACAGGATGATATTCAGAAACACTAGAAAGAAAAATTTCCAAATTTAAACATGGGCTTTATTAAAAGAGACAGCTGCTGGGGAATTGTTCTTGAATATAGTTAATTGAATACAGTTCAGTATTACGAGTATAGCAGGAGTATTTAAGGTTGCTGTCCTATGTTATCAAAACAGGACAGCAACTCTAAATAGGAAATTGGGAGGAGGGCTGTTTAAAAACAACCCCACAAACTCTATAAAGAGAAGAATAAATATTGACATGGCTATAAAACACAACGCTGGGAAGAAAGACCTAAAGTTACACTATGTAACCAGTTCTGTTGGGTTAAGAAAAATCAAGACACAGATCATACCTCAGGTTGAGTAAAATCCATAAGTTGTAGCTCTTGAGCAAAACCACATATGTCAGAAAAGAAATTAGGATGAGAGCATGAAATAACAAAAACACATTCAGTATGATGAGACCAAAGATCACAAAGAAGCCAGAAATTCAACTGGTCAAGAGTGAATGCAGTGTGGAAGTAACTGAACTTCTCTATGTACAAAGATTTCAGGAATTCTTTTGTGAAATCTTAACAGGAACTGTGCTAAGGATGTTGGACCTGTTTTTCTTCCTGCTTTTCCTGACTAAAGCTGAGACAAAAGATGACAAGTGCTAAAAAGGTGATACCTAGAAGCCACAATACAGATGACACTAGAACTACAAGTTATGAAAACATAAGTCAGCCAGTAAATCAGAATTTTTATCCAATACTGCAAATGAACATCACCTTGGTTTAACTTGTAACTTAGAGGTTTGTATCGATTCCACTAGAAGCTTTACCCCAAAAAAAGATAATTAAGGCACACTGTTCATATATTTGACAGGGTATTCATTTCTAAAAGTGGGAAATGGCAAAAGAAGTGGACTACTCTTCAGACTCATCTGTGTATGCAAACCCTTTATAACATCCCAGATCTCTTTTGAAGGAAATCTTGGAGCTGCGGAGTTGGCTGGGAACCTAGCGATATCAGACATGCTGCTGACACGTGAAAAGGTGCTTCCTGGTTTTCCCCACATCTAATTTAAATTGCTAGTGTGCTTTTTCACTAAATCTTTAAGACCAGCATTTGCTGGTTTGGAAAACACTTCTGCAGCCTTCTTCCACAATGTTTTTTAAAAAAGGCCAAAAGAAAATTACTCTCTTACACCACTGACACAGATTCTTCAGAAAAATCAAAATCAGATTATAAGAAGGAAGTCCCTCACCTCTAAATGTGGCAAAGTACAACAGGCTTCTGGGAGCCAGTGTATACCATATCCCACTCTGGCTGTCACTTGCAAACACCAGATCCTAGTTTTGTAGCCTCTCACTCTAATAAAATGTAAAATTTTATCTTCCAGAGGATGACGAGGTTAAGCTGAGATGAACAATTCTGAATCTTCCCAAGTACAGAGAGTGAAGGTACAAATTTCAGAAATACGGGGGGAAAACATGCCATAGAGATTTTAAATGTCTACACAATGTAATCTCTGCCACTACTCATCCTTTCCAGAAAATGGGACAGAATCTTCCATTTTCAAGTCTGCATTTTTCACCTTTCTCTGTAGCAAGTGGATGATGTGTGGAATATATTCCTATTATCCAGAACTGCCTTTATCCCACAACACTTGCAAACCCAGAATTTTGGCATTCTACCAAAACCTACTGAATTCCATTCCCTGGAGATTTAAGGAACACTGCTGCTCAGCCTTCCTCCTGAACTACATCTTGATGAGAAATCGCATATTTTCATTCCAAGACCTGCCCTGAAGCACTAGAGGAGAAAAGAACAATCTGCTTTCACTCAAATCCGACCTTCTTGCTGGCATTCCATAAACTGAAACCAGGATGCCACAGGCATCAAAGGGTTTTCTTCTCTTAAGATGAAAAATTGTGTTGTCGCTGCAACTGACTGAAATTAGGACATTTTCACCTAATTTCACAAACTAAAATACATGAAATCACACATAGGGCCACAAGGCCTAGCCACGCAAGGCAGAAATTGAATGATGCAGGCTCAGGATTCAATTCTGAATCACATTTGTAACCTAAACTTCACATAACAATAGCAAGATGTCAGTAACTTAAAGAATGATCTATGTGCATGTATACAAACAGATGTAACTGAGAAGTACTTCAAATACACATTACCATTTACAAACTGTTGGCAGTTGTAGCTGTATACAAAAACTTAATGTACTACTTAATGAAGGCAAACCTTGGTGGCTAGAAGAGTGAATGTATAAGGTTTCTGTTACAGCTTAAATCAAATTATACCCTCCCATAAAGAAGTTCTTCTTTTCCTTGCCAGCTTTCAGCCACGGCTCCCATCCATTATGTGCTAATTTTGCCAGTCATCTATTCACATAGTAAGGTGAATCAAGCCAATAAAAACGTGAAAAACTAACACACCAAAAATTTAGGGTATATTAGAGGGAAGGCACTGGGGAAAAGTTCAAGAACTGAATCATTTCCGCAACCAGACTAGAGTCCATGTAAAAGCAGAGAGAAGAAAGTGTAGCTAAGGATGTAGAAGAGTGAGTTCTCCCCAAGTTTAAACTGACAGGTGTTAAACTGACTCAATCCTAACATGAAGCTCTTATAACATTTTAGCCATGGACATTAGAAACTCTTACAATATGGGCATTCACCAACAGAAGGGTGTGCATTATTTTGGAGAGTTCTCAGCATTGACCCTCCTATAAAGAAGCAGTAAGTTTCTGGATTTTTTTTTCAATGGCAAAAACTAAGACTGTTCTTCACAATTATCAAGCCTAAGAAGTTATGATTACACTCAATTACAGAGGGCTTAACTCTGGCATTCCCTCTTCAGTTTCTGAGAGGAAGAAAGCAGTAATTGTTTTTCATATTCTGGATTCAACAAGACCTGGAGCACCACACTTCTCACCATGACAGACGACCTGAGTGGTATTGTCTGACTTTCAGGAATTAATACAAAAGTGTCAGGTTCAGAAGAGTTTTAGCTCATCAGTGTGTAGCAAACAACTAGATACACTGTGGATATAAGCAATAAAAAAAACAGAGAAACTAAATTACAAAATACTAGGTTAACTTTAACTCATGTAGTTTCTTGTTTAGAAGAATTCCCTAGAGCATCCTATGTGAAAGGGAGCTGTAAATGGTACCTTAAAGGAAGTGGAGGCAGGAATGAAACTGCCATCTATCCCTTATTGCTGCCAGAGGGGTATTTGCTCCTCTCTCATGCACATGCCTCTGCTCTCTCCCATGCCAGCTCTGGCAATTCCAAGACCTGCCTGTGCACCAATACACATTACTAAAAGGCAGAAAAACACCTTCTTCCCCCTGACTTCTTTATTTCTTTTTTTACTAGATTTTTCAATAGTTTAATCAATTGAACTGGCAAGTGGAAAAGTCTGATGAGCAACTGAACTAGCGTATATGAGAGGATGCCAGCGCAGGTCATGAGAGAAGAAATCACTTTTCATAACTGAAAAACACTAAACCACCTATATTTCATGAAAATGCACCTTAACTGTGCACTGCTGAACACCCTTTTCAGAATGCTGATCTTCCTTATTCATTCTAAACTACTTGTAACAATACAAGTTTTACAGCTGGACCCATTTAACAGCTTAGTGCCATTACAAGATGCTCATCTGCTTCTTGGGGAGTCAGCAAGTTTGTGAATCCAGAAGAAAACTAATACACAAAAAGAAAATATCTTGCTGACCCTGAGAACTGAATGGTTCCACTGTATGACCTCAACCAGTGGTCAAGCCTGGCAAAAAGAAACGAGCCACACTTGTTACAGTGTCAGCTACTCCACAGATTCCTTCAAATTACAAACTGTACAGACTTCCTATAACAGCACAATAAGCTTTAGGAGAACCTCATAAGCTACGTAAACAACTCCCTGCTCCCTAGCCGCTTTGATGTGTTGCTTTAAACATCCGGCTGTGTGGGCTCCTGTGGGATAAGAGACTTGAGGGGCTCCAAAAATAAAAATATAATAATAAAACGAGAAACCCCCCACAAGCAACAGAGAAGGAGCGGCAGCCGGCGGTTTGGGGCCAAATGCGGACAGGGGCCCAAGGGCAGCGGCCCAGCCGGACACCGTGCGGGGAGCACGGATCCCCGCGGGCGGTGCCGGCGTGCTCAGCCCCTCAGCAGCGCCCACAACAACTTGGGGGGGGGGGGGGGCGGGGCGCGGGCCGGAGGCCTCAGGTACCCGCCATGGGTCCCTGTGAGGCAGAGCAGGGGAAGAGGCGCCCGGCCGTTTCCCACGGCGGCACCGCGTGATGCCCTGCCGGGGAGCAGCGCCGATCGCCGCAGGAGGGCGGGCGGGGGGAGCCCGGCGGGGCCCCCCCGGGGCCGGCACTGACCTACCGCCGCTTCCAGATCTTCCCACTCCGCGCGGCGCTTCCCGGCGGCTGCGCGAGTGCAACGTCAGAGGCGCGCGCGGGCCTCTGGCGTCACAGAGAGCGTCGCCGGTGCCTGTGGCTAGCAGCATGTCGCGTGCCACGCAAGCGTAGTAACGTCCCCTGCCTCTCAGCGACTGAGCCGCTGAGCAACAGGAAACCGAGCCAATCGCGTCCTCACAGAGCCGCCTTAGCGGTCCCGCCCTCACGCGAGTTAAGCCAATCAAGAGTGAAAACGACGCTTGTGGCCCGAGCCGACAGCCAATAGGCTGAGTGAAGGGGCCGGAACGGAGGCAGGAACGCGCCGCGATTGGCGGCGCCAGGAGAGGGCGGTGGCCGTGCGGCGTTGTTGCTAGGTAGAGTAAGATGGCGGCTCTGGACAGGGTTAAGGTGCTGGTGTTGGGCGACTCCGGTGAGTGTTCCTCCCCGCGCCGCCCCTCGCACCCCCACCCCCGCCCAACAGGCGCGCGCATAGCGAGGGCAGGGGCATCTCCCGTTGTGTGTGTCCCCCCACTCCCCCCCTTTCCGGAGGTACCGAGTGGCGCATGCGCGGCGCTTCCCTCCCTCCACCGGCCCCTCCGTGCGCAACGTCTGGCGGGACCCTCAGCGCCCCGAGCTAATCCTTCCTGGGGACCCTTGGCGACCCTGCCCTGCCCTGCCCTCCTCCCCTCGCCTGCCCGGGGGCACCCTCGGGGCTTTACTCCCTCCCGCATTCGCCCCGGCCGTTGGGCACGGGCCGGCGGGAGCCGTTACCCGCCTGTCCTCAGCTCCCGACCGCTCTTGGCCCTTTTTACCTGCCCTGGCGCCACCTCCCCCAGGATCTGACCTCTGTGTGTGCTTGCAGGTGTGGGCAAATCTTCGCTTGTTCACCTCTTGTGCCAAAACCAGGTGTTGGGAAACCCGTCCTGGACCGTGGGCTGCTCAGTGGATGTTCGGGTAGGTGACGTGCCCGACCTCCTCCCGGTAGCCCCTGAGTGTAAAGGAAGGGCCGTGACATTTTTGATTCTCAGAGCTTACCGCCCCAGAGACCAGTGTGTGCCAGTGCTTTGTTTTGCCGAGAGGTTAATCTTTTGAAACAAATCGCTTTAAATGTGAGCCAGGCACCTCTGTGAGCGGGTTTTTGACCTTCTGAGTTTTTTGAAATCAGGCGAGGTGTTTGTTGTTAAGGGAGCTGCCAGTTTAAGTCAGAAGGCACAAAATTTGAACCACTCGTCTTTGAGAAATAATTAATACTAAATTCTCAGCCAGACATTTTGGGAAAAAGCAATGTGCTCATTTGATTTGAGGGTACTGACCACGACTGTAGGGTTGCTTCTATTCCTGTCTGCTTGTTGCAGCACCTACTATCAGAACAATGAGGGTATTAATCCGGCAGGTTTTTGGTGCAACTTCCAGGCCTCATGGGACAGTGCTTAACATTTTTTTCTTGATCACTCATTGCTGCATTGTCCTTGAAATGCTTTGCCGTAGGGTAGGAATATAGTTCAAAAATTTGGGGAAATAAACATGTCAGTCCTATTTGACTGTGGAGCAAAACTACCTAGCAGATTCGGGGGCAAAAATTGTTGGCTGATTAATTCAGTTGAGATGTCAGTGAGAATATGTAGGGGGAAAAAAGATGTGGTCAGCCATGTTAATATTCCTTCAGTATTACCATGTGGGTTTTAACAACTGTAAGAAGTCGTGACCTTACTTTTTCATCTGCTTTAGCACTATGCTGTTTCTAAGCACATCATGAGGCATTAGTTTTGTTAATACTGAAGTGGAATGAATATTTCCTGCTGATTCACCAAGTGCCGATTCGTGTGAGAGCTGTGGTATCCAGTGGCCACTACTTGACTTTCCATCTCCTACCTGAGAGATTTGAAATGGTGTCAAAACAAGAATTTAAAAATTTCTAGCCAAGTACAATAATCCTTTCAGCTGAATGTGTAAGTGTTGTGTGGATTAACTCCTGTGAGCTGGTGCTGTGGTTACATATGATGAGAATTTCTCTTCAGATCCACGACTACAAAGAAGGAACTCCAGAAGAGAAGACCTACTACATTGAACTGTGGGATGTTGGAGGTTCGGTGGGTAGTGCCACTAGTGTGAAAAGCACACGAGCAGTGTTTTATAACTTGCTGAACGGTAAGTTTGCTTGGTGTAAATCTGGGTTTGTCACTCTTCTGTTATGAGCTGTCTCTTGGTTCTGGGGCAGGATTCCTCTGAGTCTGTCCATTCATGGACAGAATTTTATGAATTCAGTTTTGAATTTTGCAGTGGTGTCCCTTCCAGCTGCACTTACAGACATAAAGGTTGTCTTCACTTTTCCAGGCCTGATATACGTGCAGAAATATGTTTTATATTTGCCTGTGTGTTCTGTTCCAAAACCTACAACAGGGAACTTTATATAAACTTCTATAGTTATATCCTACCCTGGCAAACATGAGCTGTTCTCCTATAAAATTGCAATAAGCTGATAACCATCTTGCCTTTGCTCATTTAATTTGCCAAATTATTTTTAAGAATTGAATCTTGCAACTTGCTCTGTATAGAAAGTAGTGTTTTATGTTTTCTGTTGAGATACTAACTTACAGGCCTAGTAGTTCATCTGTACCACTGATAAAAGCAAATAAGAGATTATAAACTTCACAATGCAGTATTTCAGTTATTATTTTTTGGTATCCAAGGATAGTTCACTAAAAATAGACGTTTACCACACTAACGACTAACTGCTTCTGAAAATTTGTCTCAAATGTTCTGTTTGATTCTCTTTTCTTGTTCCCAATTATTTGAGGGCCATTCAATAATGTGTTAAGCCATACAATAAACATTTTTACTCTGTGATTATTTAACTAGTTATTTCTTCCTCCTTTCTCAGGAGGAAAACTCTGTTGTAGGTACCTTTAGCTTATATTGTTAACCAGACCTCTGTCAAGAAATTTTGAGCAGAGCTGTGCCCTTGGAGCATGTCTCTTTGTTATACAAAAAAATTGATTTCTTTTTGACACCAAACCCACAGTAGGCCAGTGAGTGTGGTTCAGACTTGGAAATACGCTAAAACAGCCCATTAGGAGTTGAAATCTTGGAACTTATAATCGATGACATCATTAAAATGAGTTATTTATCTCCACTGCCCCAAAATACGTTATTAGGCAGCTTGCATATGAAAACTGTTGACTTTGGTAGTTAGCCCTGGCTCTGGTTTCTTTCATTAGATTAATTACTTCATTAGAGCTTGTCTCACAAATTGCCTCTGTTTGACCTGATGTAAGAAGAGAAGATGAATGTGTTCCTTCTGCCTCACTGCTTGTGCTTTCTGGGCTTGCAGTGGTGTGGAAACCTGAGATCAGAAGGCACTTAATGTTTGGTTCTGGTAGCATCTGTGCAGGCTGTTGGGGATACCTGGTTGTTGCCAAGGTTAGATACAGTTTGCTTTTGGTTTGACGGCAGATCTTCTGTTTTGGTGACCTTGCATCTGTTGTGTGGGCTGTGATAGTCCAGGACAGTGACTAGGCAGTAAGGCTTTGGCTTGCAGACCTTCATGGGGGAGGAACATTTCCTTGAGTAGTCATTGGTCCTGCCTGCTCTTTTTTTTCATGTTGACACAGTCTTTTTCTACTAGTGCAACTGACTGCAGGTTTTCAGTGACACTGATAAGGGAACTGACCGATCGAAAACATAACTGAGGAAGTGTCTGGAGGTGGAGAGTGTTTCTCACAGATTATGCAGCAGTGCCTCTGAATCTGTTGCTGTAGGGCAAGTTGTGTTGTATCAGGCTTTTTTCTTCCCACACTGGGGGTGGACACGCAATTGAGTTGCCTTTTGATGCTGTTGCTGAGATAAATGCTTTTAAATAGGGCTATGGTTGTGATACGCTGAGAACTCTCATGGGGGAATCATGTCATGTGGTGGAAAATGTTTGTGGAAATGTGGTTCGTTTGTAGTGTGTACAGTGAGTGGCACCTTTGGGAGTTAAGGTGAAAGATAAATAAGTAAGTTTTCTCCACCTGTAGGCTGTGAAGTGTGTTGAGAATGAACCCTGGTGAGGATAAAGGGTATGGTTTCATTGAATTAATGATGGTTTGAAGTCTGGAGGAAGTGGGAACATTCCACAGGTTGCAGAAGGTGTGAATAAATAAAAGAAATTTGCTAGCAGGAGTTGGTAATTGAGTTAGGAACTGTGGTTATCAGAAGTGGGTGTCTGTTATAATAGCACAGCTAGGAAGTTTGGCTGGCTGGCTGTTTTTCTATCTCAGAATTTACATTGTGAAGGATCATGGTAATGAAAGATGCTAGAAGCTTAATTTTAAATATGTGAAATCTTATTAATTCATGTTTCTACCAGCCATTTAGGGGGCTGGTTAGCTCACTGGGTTAGAGCGTGGTGCTGATAACACCAAGGTTGCGGATTCGATCCCTGTTTGGTCCCCATGTGTTGCCTGATCTAGTTGAGAGGTGTCCCTGCCCATGACAGGGAGGTTGGATTAAATGATCTCTAAGGTCCCTTCCAGCCTAGGCCATTCTAGGATTCTATGATTTGGTGGACTGTAAAAGTTTATCAGAGTCTGTTTCCCCTTTGGATAGCTCCCCAAGTATGTAGCATTAGTTCTTGAAAATACAGAGCACTTTTGCTTTCCTGCAAACTCTTTGAAACAAAGAAACAATGTTTCGACTTAGATGGTGTGACAAAAAGGTAAAGTTTACCAGCTAAAACAGAGAATGGCTAAATTCTCAGCTGCAGTAGTACAGAGATGTGGTATTGTTAGTATTAGACAGAGCAAAATCAGGAAATGACTGCAAGGCTTTTATGGATTAAACTCTGAGGTGGCTGTTTTTTCCTCCTTTCATGAGATTTTTCTCTTAGCTCTTATCCAGTTATTGATAAGCAGCTTTGAGAAACCTGTTGCATCCTGATATTTTCAGCTCTATTCATTCACTGTAACTGAATCGGTTATACATCCCTTTCTTCTTCTCAGATGTCTGGGAGCCTGCAGATGTCATTTTGGTAAGATAAGGAAAAAATAAGTATCATTAAATAGCATCTTGCTGCCATCTCTTTCACTTTAGGAATAATTTTGGTGCATGACTTAACCAACAAGAAATCATCCCAGAATTTGTATCGCTGGTCTTTGGAAGCACTCAACAGAGATGTCGCTCCAACAGGAGTTCTTGTTACAAATGGGTGAGTGAAAAACATACATAAGGGTTAAGACACAGTAATTCCAAGCTGTTATGGAAGTCTTTGTTCATCCCTAAGACTGCTTGAAGTCCACATCAAATTAGATGTAGCTAGACATTTTAGAAAGAAAGAAAGAAAAACATAGGGGATATCAAAGAAAATCACTATTATTTTTGTTTTATGCTGCCATTCGGGCCATTCTGGCAATAGATTCCCAGACTGAATGGTAGAGATCTTGCTTTAAGGGAAAAGACTTTTACTGTGCCCTTCATTTATCTGAGGTCTAAGTGAGATTGGGCCTGCAAATTTGTGTGTCTCTGCTGAGACATGCGAGGCCCTTGTAGACAAAGTGTTGTGAAATGACATGTCTGTGTTCCAAAAGACTTTCTCTCTATGCTCCAAAACAGAGGAATTGGTCTTATTTATTTTATTTTGGGTGGTGGGGGAATTATTTTAGGAGCGTGGCTAAAAAAGGACTTAGAAGACTCTGCTTTAAACAACATTCTAATATCTTGTCAAGTATTTTCTCCTGTACCTTTGTGCTCCTGTTTTACGTGTAGTCAGGGAGGTTTTAAGATCATTAATAAACCTCACACATGAGCAGGGAAGCAATAATAAGGGGCAGCTTTTTATGGGAAGATTATTGATTGTCTGTCTGTGCTGGTACCACAGGTGTTTCTCTAGAAACATGGGAGAAAGGACAGGCATTTGCATTACGTAAATTGCAAATTTCTTCTGTTTTCCGCATACAGGTTTTTCACAATTGTCTTAATTTTCAAAAGCTTAACTTCTGTCAGGGACAGATGCTCAGCCACTAGCAAGTGCTTGGTCAAGCTGTTGCTGTTGGTTGTAAATTTACTTTCCAGAAAGCTTGGTTTAGGTAAAAATGGAAGAGATTATCCTAGCTGAGGAGAATGATTGGAGCTTGGATTTGTGAGGACATTTAATTGCAATATTATTTATTTTATAAAGGCTGTCTTTGATCATTATTTGTACCTGAATCAAAGCTTGTTGGAATTCAGCTTACAGTGACTACCTTTACTTGAATGCAGAAGAATTAGTAATTTGACATCACACAGTTGTTATCACAGCCCTGGAAAGAGGTGGTGTTTCACAGATACAGTTGATTTCATTGTCTCTCCTTAAAAAGTAGGAACTTCACATGTTCGCAGATGCCAGCTCCCCAGTCTGTCTCAGGTGGCTGCATATGCTTGGTACAACACTGGAATCCCTGTTCCTTTCCTCCCTGTGTTAGCATTTCTTCTATAGTTCATCTATGCTGGCTAGAAATCCAACTCGTGATTTCTTTTTTCTTTTCTTTCAATTCCTGTGTAGTGACTTAGATGCAGAAACCCTTCCTTAATTTCCAGATAGAGCATGTTCTCACTTAGATAAATAATGACCTTTAATAAAAAAATTACCATTGTTTGAAAGGAACAGGGGAGCTGATCGCACGTCCAGCACTTTATTCAAGATTGTGTTCGTTTCCTTCATCAGTGACTATGACCGTGAACAGTTTGCTGATAACCAGATTCCACTGCTGGTAATAGGAACTAAGTTGGATCAGATCCCAGAAGCTAAGCGAAATGAAGTTTTGACCAGAACAGCTTTCTTGGCTGAGGATTTCAATGCTGAAGAGATAAATTTGGTGAGTATCTTTGTCACTGGTGGTGTTTTTCTTTTATATGGGAGTGAGTCCAATTATGGTAAGTAAAGGTGGTGTGGCAAAAATTGGGCTTTTGGAGATTTGCTCAGTAATGGTGGAGTTATGCACGTTTTGATTGGCCATCCTCTTTGCCTGATGAAACGATCATCTTTGTTTCACTGTAGGGAGGTACAGGAGGTGTTAGATAAGGTAACTGAAGCTTAGAATTGATGGTTGGGAGTTAAGTTTTCTCTTCCCTATTGGTAGTTCTGACACAGACTGTACTTGAATGAAGCATCAAGATCACTTTATCTGTATCTATACAATGTGTATATATATGTATAAAAATATATGTGTGCTGTGTGAACATGCGTGTGTGTGTGTGTGTATAAACAATCTCATGTGTAGCCCATGCAAATTACTGGCTGACTGTCTAACTGGTGGCAGAAGGAAAACATGGAGCACATAGTAGGGCACTTAGAATTGTCTGGTTGTTTCACAGAACGGAAGTTGGCTTTTACTCTCAGATGCCTGTGGGGCAAAAATCAGCAGATAGGCTGTACTTTCCCTACCTGATTGCATGTGCGTGTGTCGGGGAAAGGGTGTGTTGATTTCCATGCGTATGGCTTCCTTGCATTGATTTCCTTGTGCTTGGTTTGTCATTGTCTTTCGTGTGTTCTAGGATTGCACCAATCCTCGTTACTTGGCTGCAGGTTCATCCAATGCTGTCAAACTAAGCAGGTTTTTTGATAAGGTAAGTCAAATTATGGTTTATTGTTCTATGTATCGAATGCTGTCTGTGATTTGAATGTGGAGTAACAGTTAGCTGCTCCTTTCGCCTTCCACTTTTTGAGGTTGTTCAGGCCAGGTGTGGGGAAGCCAAACCTCTAGAAAACAACTGATCTGCACAGAGCAATGAAAAAGAACTCACAAATGTGCGAAGAGGCTCTGCATATGCTTTGTCACGCCAGAGGGGTTTCCAGTGTGCTAATGCAGTAATGTGAGGAGTTACAAGACTATAGTTAGCTCTCCTGATCTTTGTTAAAGCAAATTTTAGGAGTTAAGAAATTTGCCATATTACTCTCCTTTCCTGCAAAAGAGAGCATCAAGGCATACTGTGAAAATGACAGAAGGAATGCTCTGGTTTAACTGTCCCCTGGACAAAGATATTGTAGTGGAGCAGATTACCTCCTGTAACAGGTAATACTTCAGAGGAAATTTGGCCTGAATTTTCTCTGGAGGAGACTGTAGATTGTGCACAGTGATACAAATCAGTTTTTCATTCTTAGGTTCATGGTACTGCTTCCATGGGCATCCTTCAGCATAGACAGTTTGTGCATCATTCTCAGAGAGCAAGTCAGGCTGCCTCTTCTCCAGCATCACCTATGCCTGGGGGCTACTCAGACCCTCTGAAATTGTTATGCACCTGCTCAGAACGGCTGCACCTGCAGAGAGGGATGGGAATAACTGACTCTGCTGCAGTAGGGTGACATCCAAACCATCATGTCTATTACTAACTAAATGAAGTATGTGTAATTTGAGGATAACAGCTTTACTAAGAATGGCTGGAAGTGGCAACTCCTTCTGTGCATGATAGAGCATTGCACTTAAAACAACAGGCCTGGAGCAGGGGTTGTGAGTTCAGACCATGTCCCAATTAGCCATCAGCTTCAGTGCTCATGTGTGATTGGAATCTGAGGTTTACGCATATGCTGTTACAACTAAGATCATTCTCTGTTTTTCCCAGGTCATAGAGAAGAGATACTTCTTAAGAGATGGCAATCAGGTTTGTCATTTTTCCCCCTTTTTTATTTTGTTGCTCCCTGTGTAATGTGAACTGCTGACAGAGTCCTCTTTAAAGCGTGGATGTCGTGTGACTTGAATGATCGTCTGTGCTGGTAATCGAGTTGTTAAATCTGTGGGAGCACAGCTGCTTTGGATAGGCAGAAAAATGGCTCACTTGTGTCAGCTGCAATATTTGTCTGTAATGTGATTGACATTGAAATGATTAGTATGCTAACGTAGCAGAAGTTGCAAGAGTGAGGTAAAATGGGCAGATCTTGTCTCTTTCAGATCTGTCAGCTTCAGGCTGCTTGATTGCAGATTTAGGCCAGAGATGCTCCTAATGGACAAAAAGCCTTTTTTTTCACAGCTGGAGCTGGCATTTTATGTTTTGTACAGGTAGCTTTCATGGAACCAGTAGAGCCACAGGTAAAATGACAGTATGATACCATCTTATAATTCATTCCTAAATGACTGAACTAACCATTTTCAGGACACTTAGTGAAAATTAGCAAAGTGGCTCTCATGGTGTGGGCAGGCCACTTCAACTTTTTGTGCTCCTCCCCTCCCTTCCCATGCACAGTCTACCATGCAGGGAGTAGCGAGGTTCCCCTGACTGTATCTGTGAGGCACATTCAGATTACTGTGACCAGCACCACTGAAATGCAATCAAAAGTATCGTTAGACATAGCTGTGCTGAAAGCTCCTTAGGGAGAGTGGGGAAAAAATTAGTCACAAATTACAAAATGCTTTCTTTCTTTGAGTGTTTCTTTATGCCTTTTAAAAATAAATTTGCTTTTTCCTCTTTCGGTTCTGCATCAGGCCTGTTTTCCTCCTCTCTCGCCACCTCCCCATGTTCTAGTGAAAGGAAATCTCCCTTTCATGGGGATAATAATGCAGAGATCTGCCTCTGTGCTGGTTGGTTTTGATGCATGATGTAAGATTTTTGGTTTTCTTATCTGATCTTTTTTTTTTGTGGCTAGCCAGAGATTAACTTTATATTTCTTATGACTGCATGCCAAAGATTACAGCCTGCTGCTGACTACTTTCATCTGCCTCACTGGCAACTGCTCAGAAGCTTGAAACAAATCTTTAGTGCACAGTGATGTTTAAAGAGTCAAAATCCAAATTGGAACTGGAGATTTCAATACAGTCTCTTAAGGTTATTATTTGAAATTACCTACTTAATGTAAACCTCACAAATGTGTTTGTGGATTTTCTACAATAGGTCTCTTCGGTCATTCGTGTTTTCAGGTATTTCTATTGCAGACTTCTTCAGGATGAAAAGAATGATAAGTTTCAAATTTTTGTAGCTATGACTTTGATCAGATCTCAGATAAATAATTGTTACTCTTAATTAGTGACTTTGATATAAAAAATGCTAAAGCGGGTAAGTTTTTACCTGTGCCATCCCCCAACTTTTTTAGTTATGATTGTATTTTTGCTTTTTGAATTCCCAAAGCAGTTTTCATGTGATGAACCTTTGTGCAAAATCTTTGTGATTTTTTCCTAAGTAATGATTGCTTTTCAGAGATGAACAAAACAATTCCAGAATGAATACCTTGCGTATCTAATTGAGTTTTAGGCCTAAAACCCTAACTAAATTTAAATTGTGGGGGGTTGGTGGACTTTTTTGAGGGGTAGCTTTCTCAGTTTACCATTCAGGTGGGTAACCTAAGTAGTCTCCTTTGTACTGTAAATTATATTTTCATCCCGTACCATCCATGTTCTCCTGGCATGGTTTGTAGTTGTCATGGGTTAGGGCTGGGCCGGCCACTAAAACGCACACAGATGCTCTCTAACACCCTCTCCCCCCCGAAATGGGAAGGAAAAGGGAATGAGGCAGAGAGACTTACAGGTTAGGAAAGAAAAACTAGAACAGCTTTAATGAAACAATAATGGAAATAATAGTGAAATGATAAAAATGAAGAACTATATACAACTATATATAAGCCCAATATCGAACCCTACTCCCCCTCGATAGCAATCCCCACTGGTGCTGCAGAGCAGGAGGCACTGGGGAAGCCCCAGGCTCGGCGGCGGGGGGAGCTGGACATGGGACCTGAATTCAGGAACTCAAGATCTGAATCAAAAGCGAGAGATTGGATGAAGTCCTCCCTGGACACCGACCATTGCAGAAAAGGGAGAAACTCTCATGATCACTCAATTTATACTGAATATGACGTATATGGAATGGAATACTCTCGTTGGTCACCTGTCCTGTCTATTACCCCCTGGAGGTGCAATCTTTTACTTCCTTGTGCACCCCTCTTACTACCCAGCACCCCCAGCGTGGCACACAAGAGCCAGCAGTGGCCTTGGTCACTACAGGAATAAGTATAAGCAAGAGCCTTTCTGCTCTTGTACCAGTCCCAGGCAGTAACTGTTAGCAATCAGGTGTTATCACTACCAGTAGCACACACTGTCTGCAAAACCATGCTGCTGACTTCAGAAAGCGCAGCCTTTTAGAAGAGACTAAATTGGGAAATAAAATAACTAAACAGAATTGGTGTTTTTTAGCTCAAACCGGGACAGTAGTGCTTGGTTGACACCTTCCATTTTAATACACTGTGTTTCCTGTGGGAGTGTGAAATTGTTTGGGGAGGATTTTTTTACCGGGTCTGCTGTTTCTGCTTGTATGTACATAGATATCTAAAATTTACTCTGAACTAGAATCAGGTAGTTTTATGATGCCAGTAGGACAGACATCTTGCACAGCAGTGCATCTCTTTCTTTCGAGGCATTCATGAGTGCATTGGATTGCAAATCTGTTTGAAATACCATTAAGTCAGAAAAGCTTCTGATGGTTTCAAGTAGATTTTCTTTGTAAGCCCTAGCTGTCATGGTGTAAACAGTATCTACAGATGGGCTGCAAAAGCAGGAGGGCTAATCATTTTCCTTGTTGCAGCCATTTCTATTTTGATGGTTTTCTTAAAGCTTTCTTTCTTTATGAGTGGATTGAGGGCAGCCCTCTGGAGGATGACTTGGGGGTGTGTTGGTGGGTGAAAAACTGAGTATGAGCCAGCAATTGCATCCTGGGCGAGAAAGAAGTGTGGCCAGCAGGTGATTCTCACCCTCAGCTCTGCTCTCCTGAGATCCCACCTGCAGTATCACGTTCAGCTCTGGGCCCCCAACATAAAAAGAGTATGGACCTGGCTCAAGCAGGTCCAGAGGAGGGCCACAAAGATGGTCAGGGGGCTGAAGCATCTCTCCTGTGAGGACAGGCTAAGAGGGTTGGGGTTGTTCAGCCTGAGGAAGAGAAGGCTCTAAGGAGACCTTATAGTGGCCTTCCAGTACCTGGAAGGGGCCTACAGGAAAGAAGGGGAGGGATTATTGATGAGAGAGCAGAGTGATAGGATGAGGGGTAGCAGTTTCAGACTGAAAAGGGGTAGTTTTAGATTGAGTATTAGAAAGAAACTCTTTTCTGTGAAGGTGGTGAGGCACTGGCACAGGTTGCCCAGAGAAGCTGTGGTTGCCCACTCCCTGGAAGTGTCCAAGGCCAGGCTGGATGGGGCTTTGAGCAATCTGGGCTAGTGGGAGAGACTAGAAGGTTGGAACTAGATGATCTTTAAGGTGCCTTCCAACCCAAACCGTTCTGTTATTCTGTGATTCTTTCAGCAATTGTTACTTTCAACTACCTGTGAAGTGCTGCTGTTTCTGGTTAGGAGTAAAATCTCATCGGCTCTTTAATAAGGCTTGGTAATATTTTATAGTTTTAAAAATGGAGGCTAAATTCTTGTATATATTTAAATCTGAAGAGAAATATGGACTTTGAAATCTATAATTAACTGGTTTAGGATTTGCCCAATAAATTAGGGCTTTCATTGTAACCCTTGCCAAAAAGCCATAAGGAGTACCATAGAACAAATCGATCACACTCAAATTTTACAACTGGTTTAATTAATGGTGCTCTTCTAGCAGTAAGCTGAAGTGTTTTAGTCCTGATTCTGGAGACATCATGGAAGAGGAAGGCATTGTTGCAGTCAGCTCCTGGAAACAGGAGCTTGAATGTGGGCTAGAGCGAGCTCCTGCTGATTCTGACACGACGACTTCTCTTTCCTGTCTCTAGATTCCTGGCTTCTCTGAAAGGAAGAGGTTTGGAGGAGGAACACTGAAGAGTCTTCATTATGACTGAACACTAAAGAAGTGGAAGTTGACTTCTCTGAGTTCCTAAGGACATTCCCATTCTGACTGGGTGCTGAAAGACAATGCTTATGTCAAGCAGAGTAAAATGATATTATGGCTGGGTAGACTGCTGAAACTCCTTTTGCTGGAAAAGACTTGGGGAAGAATTTCCAAAAATCTAATCTGAAGCTGTCTGGATTGCAGGCCATCTGGACATGTGGGAACATTTGGGGAAAGCGTGCAATAAATCAAATGCCTCTCACACTGCTGCAGGAAACTTTATCATATACAGTGCGTATAGATATTTTTGTCTCCGTTTTGGAGAAATTGTGGACGGTCTTCACAATGAATTACCTTTGTCTTACCTCTAAAGGAAAGATGAAACTGACCAGGCTTCTCATTTACAGTAAAGTGAACAAAACAAGTGAACAAAATGTAAAGATGGGTAAGGAATGATCTGGAAAATAATAGAATTACTTCATTATATAGTATTGTCTTACCTGGAGCACACTGTTCATCCCTATTCAAAAGAAGTAAAAGAAGTAGGCAAGAGGTGAAAAAGATTTGAAGCCTCAAAAATCATGAGTAGAAAACAAATGGTATTCTTAAATTAATTTTTGGCTGCTTAAATTAAAATTGTTTACTTCAGAGAGAACAAAGTGAATCGAGTACTCCTATTTGTCTTTTCAGAATGGAGTCTGGTCTTATTCTCAGTACTAAATTAAAAAGGAGTGGATTGAAAACTGATGGGAAAAGTATGGGTTTGTACAATGCTTATTTTGAACAAATGCGACATGGTCTTACTGAGCCTGAGGGCTTAGTGGATTCAGAAAATATGAAATACAAGAATATCCTCTGAATTAGAATGGATAGAAACTTAAAAGGGCCATAAAGCTTAGTAAAAAGCAGGAATTGAGCACGATTAGAAGGAAAGTTCTTTGATAGGGTTGTTTCCTTTTCATGTTTCTATGAAGGATGAAGGAGACTTGACCTCGTCTGATGAGCTATGCAAGCTATTGTCTTTCCGAATAGCCAAGCTTTGTACAGTCTCTCACCTCCCCAGAATTATAAGTAGTGGTAAAAACTCGATTTATGGCAGTTTCTCTTTTCCCCTGCTTCCTCACAGTCACCTCTAATGGTTAAGCCTCTGGCAAAGGCTAACTAAGAGCTGGCATTAGATATGAATACAGATTAATAATAAATGGGAATAGAAAAAAGTAAAATGCTAGTGTGAAATTGACAGGGAGCAGAGTTCTGCAGTCTCCAGATTACATCTGCCTGCAGCTCTTCTCTATCAGCCGCTTGGAAATAAATGGAAATATGCCTATTGCCACTAATCAGGCCCAAAAATGACAGCTAGGTGTACCAGCCAAACTTCTTAAAAATGTGGATACTTTGATTTTCCTTAGGCCATTTTCAGAAAGGTCTTGGAGCATTTGCAAACATGAGTGCAGTAAGTTTTTAGGTGCCTGTATGAAATAGCTATTAGTTTACATTGAGTTTACCAGCAGGGAAAATAAGGTACCAAAATATTCAGAGCAGGTAATCTATGTCTGAGCTATGCAGCTCATGACAGCATCAATATTGCTCTCTGCTTCTTTGGCAGTGAAAGCTGGAATTATTTTCTCAAGGTCAGGTGCTATCTTACAGTAGCCAGATCTGGGCTCCTTCAGGTTACTAAGGAACTGCAAGGCTCGGGCTCTTTCTTCCTGCACCCTATGGCTTCTTTATAATAAGTGGAAGGGTTGCAGAGTGAGGGAGGCCATTTAATTTAGGATGCTGCCTGAAGCAACAATAGCTCAGGTCTTCAATTCAGAGGAAGCAACTTTCTAAAGTAGCCCTCTTCAATTAATCAAAAAAAGATTCATTGCTCAGCATGCTGTAGGGTGGCCTCAGCCCTAATTGTAGCTTACCTCTATTTGTGTGTTTTACTCCTCGGGCTCCACAAAGAAGAAACAAAGGTTTTGTATGAGAAATCTTGTGAAGGTGAGTTCATGCTCTGGGAAGAGGAGAGAACGTCTAAGTCCTATGCATGGGTAGGACTGAAGATTGTGACAGCCAGGATCCAGAAGCAAATTAGAAAGATATGGTTGTGGTGGGAGGGAGAGAAGATCAGGGGAATAGTACTGAGGAAAAGCAGAACATGTGGGCAAGTGATAGCTGGTTAGCAGGTTGAGAGAGAGGTGTGACTGAGGCTGTCGCTCCTGCTCTAGGCTCAGTGAAGTCTGCCTGGGCTCACTCATCCAGCTGTGAGCTGTAGAGCTCCTCACAGGGTATCTCCATCCACTCTTGAACTGATCTGTCTGGTCTGTCAGGTGGTTTTGAGGTCAGTCTCACTGTCCTGTCTGCAAAACGAAGGAGGCTTTCCTGGAGGCATGGTTCTGATGTATCTGTGTATCAGATTGTAGTGTTTTTGGTACATTGGGAATTAAAGATTTCACTCTTTTATTTTAGTCTCGGTATTTATCTTGAAGAAAATGAGGACCAGAGTTGTTCCAAGCTGTTTGTGTTGTCACAATATTTATTCTGGTATCGCCACCCTTAACTCTGTTCTGCTATAAACAAATCATTTAACTTCAATGGTTAGTTTTAATGCCCTGAAATCCTTCAGACAGCTGTCATTTGGTTATCACTCTAAAGAGTAGAAGCTAAATTTCTGTACTGTCTCCATCAATAGCCCTGAAAAATGATTGCAGCCCCGTCTAACCATGGTTGCAGTGTTTTAGCCATTTTGGTCCCAGATTAAGATAGATTGATTTGTAAAACACTGTTGTGGGTTTTTTCTGTGTGTTTTTACCCACTTTCCTTCTCATATTTCATCAAGGCCGAATTAAGGATATTAACATATTTCAAGTAATGTTTAAGTATAATCCTGAAGTTTCATGGGGTTCCCATGCTTGGCATTTGGATAATTGCACTACCCCTGTTTTGTGTTTTTTACATTTACGACTGACACACACTGCAGCTGTCTCAAAATAGCTCCATATGATTCTTGTTTGGAGTGGTGGCTTCCGTTTTCCTAAAAGTAATGCAGAGGCAGAATGGACTCATAATTATATATTAGACAAACCATGGGAATTGGCAGAAGTTGTTGCAGGCACCATGAGCCTGCTGACTAGGTAGAGCATGGGATTAGGTGCAGCTTTATTTTAATCGCAGGTAGTGACTCTGTACACAAATGCCACCAGTTTAGCACCGTACCTCGGCTGTACCCATATTGTCGTGTATCGAGCAAGATTATCTCACACCAGCTGCGGTGTGTATCAAATGTCAGGACTGGGTTTTTTTGAATCACAGATTTGAATGGAGTGGCTGTTTTACACCTGTGTTAATGTAGTGTCATGAGTCCAACATCTTAGCTGGTTTAATACAGCTATGTCTCCAGTCCAGATTAAGTACCTTACCTGTTTCTCAGCAGGTAACCATGATTAGGTAAAATTTTTCAGTTTAGGACAAGGTGATACGTAATGGAGTTAGGTATGTTGATGACATGTTTACTTTGAAAGGAAGTGCTAACTTCTCGTCAGATCCAGGAGTGTGTGAGCAGTTGAATTTAGTTGCGTTGCTCTTTGCACCTTACCTGCTTCAGCTGCCTGCAAAAGGTTCACCTCTGAGCTTGGGGCTGTGACACCAGACAGCTTCTCTGTGCCGCACTTTGCTCCCCTTCCTCCTACACATTTCACTTTTCTCTGCTGCCCCCTGTGCTCTCTATGCCCCTTCTGTCCATCTTGCCTCTGTTCATGCATACCCCCATTCTCTGTCCCTCCAGCTCGTCTCCCAATTTCTATCCTTCTTTCTCTCCCAAATTCCCATGTCCCACTTGTGTGACCCCTCTGTGTCACCAGGGATCACAAAGACTCCTCTTTTTGTACCCCCTGCTCTGCCCTCTGGTTCTGCATTTCTTGCCCTGTTTTTCTCTCTGTTTCTCTCCATTATGCTTTATCTCTCTTGCTGTAACACTTAGCTTTCTCAGCATGTCCCTGTCTCTCTCTTCATGTCTCTGTCTCTCTGTTTTCCTCCATCTCTCCTGCTCCCATCTGTCTCTCTGGTGTCTGTCACAGGCACACACGCTTCCCAGCAAAACACTTTTACCCAGTTCCTTTAAACTGGAGCTACTTAATCTCTCCCTGTTATTTCCCAGGCAGAAGGACATGTCCTGATCCTCTGTACCAGAGGGGCCAGTGAAGATGGCTCACACATCTCCTGTGAAATGTGTTAGGTTTCCCATGTGCACACAGGTGAAATGTGTAGCAAATAACTGAAGAGCCTCCTCTCTTCTCAAGAGGCTCATCAGCTTTCTGGTTAATGACTGAGGGGACAGTCAGAGGCATGAATATGTCCTACATATGGAAAATACCCCAAATCTGCTCCTCTTGATTTCCATGCAGGTAAGTAGGAAATCAATGTGTACAGTAGCCTTAATTCATGAGTATATGTTTTTTCTACTCGTAGCAACAAGATTGCCTGCTCCTTGCAACAATCTTTGGCAGACACCACTGGCTTTAACCATGTGAAACCTAACTAGTAATGGGATTTGGGTGCAGCCTTAGTACAAATTTTCATTATTGAGAATATTTGCAGAGGCAGCTGCAATATGCTCAATTTATCATGGATGAGATAGGAACTGCTGTGTCGTAGCCTGCAGTCAATAGATTTTTCAGTGAGGTATAGTGAAGTCAGGGCTTGAATCTTTGTGTTGCAGTTGATAAGGAGGTGACAGATGTTACTGATGGAAAACCTGCTTCTGCTTTTCAGCAAAAGGAGCTTAATCCTATTTCTTCTGTTAGTCAGCTCTTCCCATTAGAAGTCATGTTCCTGTCTCACTTCCTTTATGAGAACGCTGGTTACTTTGATTCCTTTATGGAGTTGAGCAAGTCTGTCACTTACTGCACTGGTTTTCTTTGACAAAAAGCCATTATCGTTATTGATAAACCTGTCACTGGCTGACACGTTATCAGACAGTGCTCAGAGGTAAAGCTTCCCTTGGGGTGTGCTTTGCTGCAGCGCTGTGTATTAGGTCCTCAGACAAGCACTGGTTTTGGTAACAACATCATGTAGGTGTCAGGTGAAAGAGGAGAAGTGTAAAATCAGTCCCAATCTTCTTTGATTTCAGATATCCAATCAACAGCAAAGCTCTCCTACTTAGTGAGGGCCTGTCACGTAGCCAAAAGTATTAGTATTAACTGCCTTGCGTTACTGTGGGCTTATTCAAACATCTGATCAGCAAATACAAAAATATGTTTCTTTGTGGTACGTGAGAACCTAATGAGGAAGTTAAGAGTCTTCGTCACTAACTGTGGGTATATGAACAGTGTAAGGGTTTTTCAATTGTGCAGTCCATGGCTGCAGTAAACCTTGATTCTCGGGACCTGACTAAACCAATCTTGAAGTTTGATGTAGGTCCCTATCAACGAAAATGATGATGCCTGAAACACTGGATTGAGAAAAGCAAATTTGTCATTGGGGTTTTTCTGGGTAGAATTAGTAGCTTTCTGAAAGACGTGTTAGCACAGCTTTGAGGAAAAGTCCCCAAGCATGTTTGTAAGGAAGTTGGTTTAGATGATCCAAGCTATCTGTGGCAGCAAAGAGACTGTGAAATCTGGCTTTGGCAGTTCAGCTGCTTAGCCATCACCTGCTGCAAATGCTATTAAGTACAGAAATGTGTTTTCTTTTGTCTGCTTTGGCATTATGTCACTGAGATACAGCTTGTTGTGCCCCTTGGGCTTATCAGTGCACAGAAACTCTAATTTCATACCTACTGAAATCGCATAGGTCAATTCCTTCTCAGCATACCACTATGGTCTTCTCTCAACATAAGAGAATATAGGACAAGCTCATAAATAAAAACACTCCCTTTCTTGTCTATGTGGTCCTCAAAGAAAAGAAGCACAATGAGATAACATAAGATAACAAAGGAATGAGCTAATGCCAACAAAAGATGCATCACCTGTTGACCAAGGGGATTGGAGGGGGGAAAGTGAGGTGCCCAGGAGTAAGCTAAAGAAAACTACGACTAGTTAGCATGGTAAAAATCACACCCCTGGAAGGAGATCTTGCATGCTAATGTCAGACTACTTTTGTATAATGAACTAGCCACTTAATCGGAGCATGCGCAGGAGGACATTTGTCATATAATCGAAAGGTGACCAATGAATGCATTTTGTGTAAATTTCTTGGTTGTAATCTGAAAAAAAACCTACACAAACCACTTTGAAGAGGTGCGTCAACTTTGCAAACTATCGCCTGGCACCCTTTTCTGTCCAGAATTGCATTAAAGGTTAGAAGGTGGATCTCAACTCCGTGTGCTCATTGGCTCCTGTGTGCCGGGCGTGAACCTAAACCCGAGTGAGGGAAAACAACTAGATCAACTGAATGAAAGTCTGAGCTGCGTGGGCAATGGAACTTGACGTTCAGTCATTTTTTTTGACTAGGAGGAGCATGAAGCAAAACAGTGTGTGATTAACCCATGCACACCTACGTTCCCTTTGACCTGAAAGTTAAGATTTACAAAGTGGAAATGCACTGCTGGCTTTGGGTTAAAGATTTATTAAAGGACAAGTAGTACCTTTGAAGGCTGAGATTACGTTCAGGGTTGTTATCTTGCTGTCTGATGACATCCTCTCTTCCTGAGGCTTGTTCTGCTGTGGCTTACGTGGGCTTGATGGGCTGTCCTGCCATTGATGAATAGAATGTCAGATCCCAGAAGTCAGTGACTGTCCAAAATTAGTGCCCTCTTCAGCCGTTGCATCAGAGTGGGGAAGGACAGAACAGGGTGTCGTGGGGTGACCCTGGCTGGCTGCCAAGGTACCCACACAGCCGCTCACTCACCCCCCCCCCCTTCACTGCTGAACAGGGGGAGAAAATATTTCCAAGGGCTCAGGGTTTGAGATAAGGACAGGGAGATCACTCTCATTTACCGTCCCGGGCAAAACAGACTCAATTTTAGGGAAATTAGGTACATTTATTAAAAGAACTAATCAGAGAGGAGTAGTGAGAAGTGAGAGAGAGCAAACAAATCCTAAACAGAACACCTTCCCCCCATCCCTCCCTTCTTCCCGGGCCCAACATCAATCCCGGCTTCTCCACCTCCTCCCCCCGAGCGGCACAGGGGGACAGGGAATGGGGGTTACGGTCAGTTCATCCGACGTTGGTTCCACCGCTTCTTCATTCCGGGGGAGGACTCTTCACTCTTCCCCAGGGCCACTGTGGGGTCCCTCTCACGGGAGACAAGCTTCACGCTCTCTTCTCCGCGTGAGTCGTCCCACGAAGGGCAATTCATCACAAACTGCCCAACGCGAGACACCTCACGAGGGGCAGCCCACCCCTCGTGAGTCTGAGGCGCAGTCCTTCGGGGGAAACTGCTCCAGCATGGGCCACCCGCAGCGTCCCAAAAGTCCCACCAGCCAACCTACTCCAGCGTGGGCATTCCTCTCTTCCACGGGCTACAGGTTCCGGCAGCGACTCGCTCTGATGTGGGCTTCCCACGGGCTACAGTCCCCTTCAGGCATCCACCCACACGGCGTGGAGTCCTCGGTGGACATCTACCCGGTGATCCTCACGGTGGACCTCTGCACCTCGCCCATGGGCTGCAGGGGGACAACCCGCTTCACCATGGTCTTCACCACGGACCCGGGGGACTCCTTCTGCTCCGGCGCCTGGAGCTCATCCTCCCCCCCCTCTCCTTCTTTACTGACCTTGGTGTCTGTACAAATTCTCACTCCTCCATCTCTGTGCCAGCTGTTATTGCGCAGTTCTTTTTCCCGTTCTTAAATATGTTTTTCACAGAGGCGTTCCTCTGCTATCACCTTACTGATAGGCTCAGCCTTGGCCAGCGGCGGGTCCCTCTTTGTAGCTGGCTGGCATTGGCTCTATCAATCTTGGGGAGCTTCTAGCAGCTTCTTACAGAAGCCACCCTGCAGCTCCCCCCCCGCCGCTGAAATCTGGCCAGGCCAAACCAAAACACAGGGCAAGGTGATTACTTTCTCCTGACTCTTAGGAGTGGTTTTTCTAGCCTGAAGGCAGAAGCATAACAGCAAGATAAGCAGGTGGCTCTTCAGGCCTCTCTTCACACAGCATCTGCTTTTTGGCGACAAGGAGTGTGTGGTCTCCACTGCAGACAACTTTTATGATCTTTTCTGCACAAATAAATGATAATAATTGACCTGTCTGGCATCTGCTGCTGACTGGTCCTAGAAAAATGACAGGGACATATTTCATAAGAGCCACTCTACCAAAAAAAAAGTACATGTTATTGAAAAGAGCCTTTTTTGCTGCAAAACTGTTGGCATTGATAAAAAAATATAAATATTATTGCTTCATTTTCTCATGATGAAATGTTCAAAAAAGAGAAAAAATTGCCTGGTGCTATGTAGTTCACTAGCAGATAAACAAGACAACTACTCTAGAGAGCTCCTGTCCCATTTGGCAGTGCATAAAGGATCAGCAAACCAGAGAATCACAGAACTGTAGAATGGTTTGGATTGAAAGGGGCCTTAAAGATCATCTGGTTCCAAGCCCCCTGCCATGGGCAGGGACACCTCCCACTAGCCCAGGTTTCTCAAAGCCCCATCCAGCCTGGCCTTGGACACCTCCAGGGAGGGGGCATCCACAGCTTCTCTGGGCAACCTGTGCCAGTGTCTCACCACGCTCACAGGAAAGAATTTCTCCCTAATGTGTAATTTAAATGTCTCCTGCTTCATTTTAGAACCATTACCCCTTGTCCTGTTGCTACACGCCCTTATAAACAGTTCCTCCCAGGTCTCCTGTAGCCCTCTTCAGGTACTGGCAGGCCACTATAAGGTCTCCCTGGAGACTTCTCCAGATTGAACAGCTCCAACTCTCTCAGCCTGCCTTCACAGGGACGGTGCTCCAGCTGCCTGATCATCTTTGTGACCATCTTCTGCACTTGCTTTAATAGATCCATCTCCTTTTCATGTTGGGGGTAAATCCCACTGTCCATATCACTGTAAAGATGTTAAACAGCACCAGTCCCAGTATTGACCTCTGAGGAACACCACTTGTCACTGGTTTCCACTTGGACATCAAACCATTCACCACAACCGTTTGAGTGCGACCATCCAGTCAATTCCTTATCCACCGACTTGTCCATCTGTCAAATCCATGTCTTCAATATAGAGACAATGATATCATGTGGAACACTGTGAATCACTTTGCAGAAGTCCAGGTAGATGACATCAGTTGCTCTTCCCTTATCTACAAATTTTGTAACCCATCATAAAAGGTCACCGGATTTGTCAGGCATGATTTGCCCTTAGTGAATCCATGCTGGCTGTCAGTAATCACCTTCTTATTTTCTAAGTGCCCTAGCATAATTTACAGGAGGATCTCCTCCATTATATTGCCAAGCACAGGGGTGAGACAGACTGGCCTGTAGTTCCTTGGGTCTTCCTTTTTTCCCTTTTTGAAAACAGGGAGTATGTTTCCTCATTTTTCCCCATTCTTCAATGCAAGCTGAGGAAGCTGAAATCACAGAGACAGGAGTGAATGGATTAATAAATATGTACATCAACCAATGCATTTTAGCTGGGCAATGATAGGCAGGAGAAGATCTTGGTCCTTTTAGAAACAAGATACACCTCTGTGAAAAGCAGTGGGCCATTGCAAGAGCCAGTCTGCAGCTGCATCAGAAAGGAGTTGTCTCTCTCAGTTGCCTCTTACATATGTTGTGCACGGAGTAAAAGAGTATTACTTTGAGGACTGGACAACCAGTTGCTACAAGAAGAGATGGTGAGCTGTGATCTAGTAATTGTACTCTTCATAGCAGCCCTGGCAGACTACGGTCCATGCTGCAAGGTGCTGTGCTAAGCATTGAGTAGAAATTTATGAAGGTGTCAGCCCTGCTCTGGAAAGTGTATTCCCCAAGTGTTAAGGTAAAGGGACGGGGAAGAACATACAGCTTTGCTTCTGCCTCACAGCATGAAGTGCAAATTGCATAGGAAAATGCTAATGGAGAGCATAGGGCAGCAAAGGGACTGCTGTCCCTTGTCTCTCCCTCCCTTTTCACCCAGAGATCCGGGTCATTGACCCACAGCGTGCCCCACTACCTACACTTCCGAGTGATTCAGCAGGAAACAAAAGGCCTTTTAGTGTACATGCTATGGATTTGAGTTATTTGAGTCCCCTTTGTCTGTTATTAGATCAAATATAAACTGCCTCAGCTTCCATTTGAAAGGCTTTTTTCATTCTCCTCCTCATCTTTCATCCACCACTGAGATATCAAATGCTAGCAGTTAAATTTTCAAGCGAGCCCCTCGATACTTTCTCTCATGTTGGCTCTCTGACTTAAATGAGCTCTTTGTACTTCTCCGTCATGATGCCTATAAGAACAGCTCATAGCTAACAAGTGACTGGTGTGTGGGTACCACACAGTTGCATATATATCATGTGGTAGCAAATACAGTTGCATTGATGTCTTATGCTTTTTTATATACCTCTTCTGGATCTTGTTATGTATTTCAGCTCAAATCTCCTTGGAGTAAAGGCCATGTAAAGTCATGCACTGGACAGTTGTCATAAGCCCAGAAAGACAGCTAAGAAGACACTGAACATTTTTAATGAAGATTCTTCCATGCTTAATCCATTGTGTTTATGAATCATGTTTATGTGATAATTCATTGTGCTTCCGAATCATATTTACATGATAACAAATACAGTTACTGAAATATTAATGAAGCACATCTATACTTAATGTATCTCAAGATCTATATTTAACAGCTGCTGCTGCAACTAACCAAAGGGGTTGTTTAAGCTGAATTACAGAACACAGGATCACTGACGTTGGAAGAAGGGTCTGCTGGAGCAGGTTGCCCAGGACCATGTGTGTTCAGGTTTCTAATATCTTCGTAGCTGTATGTCGTGGGTTGACCCTGGCCGGCCGCCAGGTACCCACACAGCCGCTCACTCACTCCCCCCTTCACTACTGAACAGAGGGAGAAAATATCTCCAAGGGCTCAGGGTTTGAGATAAGGACAGGGAGATCACCCTCATTTACCGTCCCGGGCAAAACAGACTCAGTTTTGGGGAAATTAGGTACATTTATTAAAAGAACTAATCAGAGAGGAGTAGTGAGAAGTAAGAAAGAGCAAATGGATCTTAAACAGAACACCTTCCCCCCATCCCTCCCTTCTTCCCGGGCTTAACATCAATCCCGGTTTCTCCACCTCCTCCCCCTGAGCGGCACAGGGGGACGGAATGGGGGCTGCGGTCAGTTCATCCGACGTTGGTTCCACCGCTTCTTCATTCCGGGGGAGGACTCTTCACTCTTCCCCAGGGTCACTGTGGGGTCCCTCTCACGGGAGACAAGCTTCACGCTCTCTTCTCCGCGTGAGTCGTCCCACGAAGGGCAATTCATTACAAACTGCCCAACGTGAGACACCTCACGAGGGGCAGCCCACCCCTCGTGAGTCTGAGGCGCAGTCCTTCGGGGGAAACTGCTCCAGCATGAGCCACCCACAACGTCCCAAAAGTCCCACTGGCCAACCTGCTCCAGCGTGGGCATTCCCTCTTCCACGGGCTACAGGTTCCGGCAGCAACTCGCTCTGATGTGGGCTTCCCACGGGCTACAGTCCCCTTTCAGGCATCCACCCACACGGCGTGGAGTCCTCGGTGGACATCTATGCGGTGATCCTCACGGTGGACTTCTGCACCTCGCCCATGGGCTGCAGGGGGACAACCCGCTTCACCATGGTCTTCACCACGGACCCGGGGGACTCCTTCTGCTCCGGCGCCTGGAGCTCATCCTCCCCCCCCTCCTTCTTCACTGACCTTGGTGTCTGCACAGATTCTCACTCCTCCATCTCTGTGCCAGCTGTTATGGCGCAGTTCTTTTTCCCGTTCTTAAATATGTTTTTCACAGAGGCGTTCCTCTGCTATCACCTTACTGATAGGCTCAGCCTTGGCCAGCGGCGGGTCCCTCTTTGTAGCCGACTGGCATTGGCTCTATCAATCTTGGGGAGCTTCTAGCAGCTTCTTACAGAAGCCACCCTGCAGCTCCCCCCCCGCCGCTGAAATCTGGCCAGGCCAAACCAAAACACTGTAGAATACAATCTCTCCGGGCAACCTAATCCAGTGTTTGGCCACCACTTAATGTCCACATTTAATGGCAAAAAGGAACATCCAGAGAACTACAGGCCAGGCAGCCTGACCTCCATCCCCAAGAAGGGATGTTCCATCCCTCCAAGGGATGCTTCATAACTTCCAGGCAACTAATCCTGGAAACCATTTCCAGACAGATGAAGGACATGAAGATAATGGGGAGCAATCCACATGGATTTATGACTTACCTCTTAAATGGAGTGAGCAAGGTCAGAAACATCACAGAAGTGTTAAGAAGGCTTCTTTCTGTATTTAATATAATTTGGAGGTCAACAAATCAAGTGTCAGTTCAACGGCATCTGATTAAATATTGTTTTTCCCTGTGTGGAAAGGAAAAACAAGGTTTGACAGCCTAATAAGCTTTAAAACATTTAGATGGTCTTGAAATAGTGATAATACCTTGTCCTTTCTTAGGAAAAAAAGAACAAGCATGAAGTAGGTCTACCCATAATTAAAAATCAGAACCTTTATGTTTATCTGTTCCACAAAAAGAAAACAAGAGAACAGGGCTTGTTAGAAAGTGTGAGCAAGGTTAAACGTAGGTCTTCAAAGGGGAATGTGAGCTAAAATGTGATGTTATCTCTCCTACTGTGTGACTGTGCTGAAGGGGATCTTGGAAACCCCTGAATCTTTGCCACTTCAGTTTGCGAAACTGTAGCCAAATGTGTAATTCTTCACTGTCAGAAAATAAGTGAGATGAACTCTTTACTCTTAAATATTTTCTGCTAGGAAAGGAGTCTCAAGGGTAGGTGGCAGGTGCTAGGTACTTTATTTCATTGGCAATGATGGATCACTGCTCAGGGTGAACTAGCACATTCACGATCTTGAGCTGAAGAATTCCTCGCTGGTGTGACTCTTTACAGCAAAACTGGAAGAAACCAGGGTGTGGAGAGAGCCTTCCTGGGAAAATGGTAAGCTGGCAAGCAGTGATGGAGACCTAAAGAAGTCTTGTAACTTGGAGATTACTGAGTCTATATTCTTCTAGAGTCTAACGCAAGGGAGTCCAGGAACATAGCTCAAGACTTTCAGGTACTGTTGTAACAAAATGGTGGAAGTTCCCAGTTGTACTCATCCTCAGCCCACCCACATTGTAATAGGGCTAAATTTTGATCTGTTTTAGAGAAAACATTACCTAATATTGTACAGCCAGGGTAGCCGAGTCTGTTCCTGGTGACAATGCGTTAAAACCATTAGAGTCATGAAAGCAGAGGAGCCCAGCTCAGGCCTTGAAAGGGGAGAGCTGGAGGCAATGGGTCAAGGTGGTTCTCAAGTAGGCAGAAAGTCCTAGTAGTGTTTAGGAAAGGATGGAAAACTTGCTTTTCTTAGGTTATCTCTCCACAACACTCTTGTTTTTTGGTTGTGAGTCACCAGCTCCAGCCAGTGCTGCCAGTGAATACGTCTTGCTACTTTCCAGACAAACCTTTAACTGCAGCTCTCTGACTCCATTTGCAAGTAATTCCATACACACACTGTATCTCCAGGGCTGTGTCTGTGCTTGTTTTGTTGCTTTTTGCTCAGTGTTTGTCATGCGCAAAAATGATGACAGAACTGGCTCAAAAGGTAGATAACTAAACAAAGAAGTGAAGAAGAAGCAGGTGAGGTGTTGCAGCCTGCCAGGGCTGTGGTGCTCCTGCTGTAGGAAGACAAGCTTTTGAAGGGAAGTGGAGATCCTGTGTTTGGTTTTGGGGATCACAACACAGGAAAGACCAATCAACCACAGCAGGTTCAGCAGTGGCCAGCCATGCCGGTCGTGAGACGGAGCTCACACCCTGCAAGCGCCTGGGCTTGTTCAGCCTGGAGAAGTGATGGCTTTGGGGGAACCAGACAGCAGCTTCCTCTGGCGAGGTTACCAAGAAGATGGATCCTGGCTCTTCACAGTGGTGCATGGTGGGAGGATGAGAAACAACTGCCATCAGCTGAAACTGGGGAAGCTCAAGCAGCATATAAGAAAGAGCTTTTTGACCATGAAGGCAATCAAGCAGTGGAACAAGCTGCCCTGTGAGGCTATGCAGCCTTCATCCATGGAAGTCTTCAAGATAAGACCAGATAAAGTCCTGATCAGCCTAGTCTGATCTCAGAGCTGGCCCTGCTTTGAGCTGAAGGTTAGACTAATAACTTCCTGCAGTCCTTTCCAACCTGAATTATTTTATAATCCTGTGACTGTAAGACCGGAGGGGATAGCCAAGGAAAGCTAACTCTCCTTCTCCACCACACACTGTCTCTTCATACCCCTGATCTTCTCACTTGTAGCAGCCAGCTTATTTTGCCAGACCTTCAAAAGTGCCAGCTCCTGGTGGCTATCAGATATTACTCAGGGTGGTTTGAGGAGGTGCCAGTGTTTAGAGAAGACAAAACAATTAAGACCTGTCCCTCTTGCAGCCTGAGCTCTTGCTGACTACTGGGGGCACATGAAAGCTTGGCAGAGGAAGACTTCCAGGATGCTGTAGGAGAGGATGAGATGTTAACTCCAGGGTGACATTTGAGTTTCAGTGTGTGCCTTCTAGAGATTTCCTCATGGCAAGACACATAATAAAGCAGGTCAGGGAAACGGGGAAAAATGTTGGGTTTTTTGTTTGGGTTTCTTTGTGGTTTATGTGGGTTTGGGTTTTTTTTTGAGGAGAGATGAGAATTCAAAGTAAAAATATCAAATAAAATCAATTGATTTTTTTTTCCCTGCAACTTCTGGAAGTGCATAGCTACTTTCATTGGTATTCTGTAGCTAAACGCTTGCTGCTACTCCTTCCTCAGCAACAGCTTTCTTGAAAATATCAATATTTCAGAATTTATAAGCTGCCCTCACTAGCTCTAACCACAGGAATACAGAATCCTCCCCTACTTTTGGCCCCAAACTGGTGTGTAAAGTTGCCACATGGTACTTCACAAATACCACTACCTCCACCAAGATGGGCGTGTGAATATTTCTATCCCCAGTGTAACATGGCTCAGAAGCATAATGATCAAATATCCATTACATATTTAGTTGTATGTGAAAATTGCTAGAGGTGTTATTTATGAGAGAAGCTTATGATATAGTTGCAAAAATGGCTTTTCTTTGTCCTTAAATACCTTGTTCTTTCCCCCCCTCCTATGTGTGGGAGCCCTTTTTAACATCTAAGGAGGAAAAGAAGCGGTGAGGTAACCCAGTCCCTCTCACCCCTTGTTTATTATCTTCAAATCGATCCTGGGGTTGGTTCTACAGAGAAGGGCCAACGTTTGGTTAAACACAGACTGGGCTGAGCAAACAGGTTAAAAACTCCCTTGGACTTTCTCACTTCCAGCACTGTCAGTCTGCCACCAGCCCGACACAGTTGACCAGCTACCAGACTTTGCTTGGCAGGCTGTTTCAGCCAGGTACCTGACTGGGGTGTGAGTCTGCTCCAAGGGGGAGACAGCGAGGAGGAGGATGACAAGCTTGCAGGTAAGGGGTCAGGCACCCCCAACCCATCACTGTTGGCTGTGGACACCCCTTCTCTGCTGATACCATTTTTTGGGGGCATCTGTTTCATTTTAATGTACCCCTTTTTTATGTTTCAAGGTGTATTTTTAAAGCTCTCTCTTGGGATAAAGGGGTTTGCTGTGTTTCATCTAGAAATAGGTCTTTACCTCTCTCTTCTCCTTGTTTGGAAATAATTCTTGATCTGGCTGTCCCAGTGGAGGGCATCTTCATCACAGAATTTGTCCTTTCCTCACCCTCCACGTGCACTTTTCCTCCCACTCCAGCTGCCAGGGGGCTGTTCCCCTCTCAGCCTATGAAATCTGTCTGGCAACATCTGCCCAGATGTTGCAACCCTGGCCACCATCTTCCCTGGCAGCCCAGGCGAGCAGTGGCTCAATTCTGGTGCACTTTCTCAGTACCCCTGGCAGGGCACGCCAGCACAGCGGGCTCCAGCCACGCCCTCCTCTCCGCGTGCCAGAGGGGCGGCCGGTGGGAGCTTTCCCTGCCCCTGTTTGCCAGAGCATGGAGGAGTTTTAGGAGAAGAGTGGGATGCGGTGGGTTATCACTCATATGCAGAAACACAAGACTCACGACTGTGAATCTCTTCAGTACGTCACCGTTGTTGGTGAGGGGTGGCTGCCCTGGGGCCATCGGGATGCATGAGTAATGCTGCAGCAGGCAGGAGCAGCAAGGTCTCTCCCCAGGACCATGGTGGGTCTCAAGATCTTGTGCAGGACCATCATGTCTCTCCCCAGGCTTCAGGGCTCTCATCACTACTAAGCCTTTTCCTAAATCTGGGTATGCCTGAGAGGTGTATCACAGAATCACAGAATTGTTGAGGCTGGAAAAGACCTCTGAGATCAATCCAGCCTATGTCCCAACACCACCACATCAGCTAGAACATGGCACTGAGTGCCATATCCAGCCTCTCCTTAAACACCTTCAGGGATGGTGACTCCACCATTTCCCTGGGCAGTGCATCCCAATGCCTTAGGTTTGGGTGCTTTGGTTTTACCCTGCAAGGAGGCTGTGGAGCTCCATGCAGAAGGTAGAACACCTGCTCTGCTCATTGCCCCAGGTTCTCCTGCCGCTGTGAGTTTGTGTTAAACACTTCAGTATTGACTGGACCAAGCTGATATGAAGTGCCATTTTGTCTAGAGATTAATGTTGTTTTCCTGTGTCCTGCAGCAGGAGCTGGTAGAGAGATGTATTATGCAGCATTTGAAGAAGGGTCTTAATTATTTTGCAGTCTATGTGTTTAGACTTCAAATGAGCTTTTGCCATGCCTGCTGTCTAATCCAATGAACAAAAGGTTATGGTTTATAGGTCAGAGCACAACACCCATTGAGAGATCTCTGCTTTGCATCTCAGTTATACCAATCAATGAGCTTTGCTGAATTTTTTATGCTGTACTGGGCTTTTATCTCTCCCATTTTATTGAAAAACAACAAAACAAAAAGCAGAGTGGAGTCAGATGAATTCCTAAGATCCTGCTTGCATAAAAAGCTACAAGATTTCAAATGAAATATTAACAACAGTAATTAAAAGCAGGAGCAAAAACAAAGGACCACAGAGAACTTATTGCTTTACAGAGAAACCACCAGCCCAGTTACCTAAATAGTTCCCATTGACCTAGCTCGTCTGGAGTTACAACATGCCTAGGAACCATGGAGGCCAGACAGTGACCTAGAGGGGGCTTGCTTTGAACTAAAAATCCATTGCTGTGCCATGGAGAAGAAGGCTTGGTTTCCATCTCTTCAGATTTTTTTGCTCAGGAAAGGATGCTCTAGTGCGGGTGCTGGGCAGGCAGAAGGACGTTATTTCTCCTGGCTTGGAGCCACCCTGTGGAAGGTAAACTGAGAGGTGGGAAGTGGGCTCAGAGGGTAAGCAGAGTGAAGGTCTGGGATGTGCCTGGCCCTTGTGCTGCTGCTCCTGACTGACCTGCATTGGCACGATCCCCACATGGTGCTCCAGCGCCCTGGAGCTTGACACCTCCAACCCACACAGGGAGCTGGTGCCATGCATCTATTTTTAGCAGCCCAAGTAGTATTTGACACTGATTCCTCTGGGCATGGAGAGGAGAGAAGCCTCTCTGGGGTCTATCACAGGGAAAGACAAAATAAAATGAGTGAATGAGAAAAGCCACACTGAACATCCAGACAAAAACATGGAGCCACACTCAGGGCAATGAATCATTGGTAGGATTATGTCTCTGCTCCTGCGGCTGCAGTCCTGCCAATGTCTTCTTTTCAGCCCTCAATGCGGTTACCTGAGGATTAATTCTTTTTTTTTTTTGCCTTGGCGAGGGAGAACCGAGTTGACCAAACAATGATGCAGCAGCTTCTCCCCTCACTCTCACGGCAGTGGGGAGAGGCTACCCTCACTCAAACACCATCTCTTCCCCAACTCAGCTGCCCGGCCCCAGACCACCTAGTCTCCTGCCTTGCTGGGTGATGACCGGCAACTCTGCAGCTGAGGAAGGCAGCAGCTCTCCATTCAGCCCTGTATGAAGCTCCCTGCATTGCTGCACTCAGGAGCCGGCTGCCTGGTCGGGGCTGGTGAGGTACCGTGAAACACCAACCTAGGCATGGAGCAGCCTCCAGTGTGAGATGCTTACTGCTGAGCTGATTTTCCTTCCTTCCCCTGGCCCAGCAAGCAGAAACAAAAAGACTTTTGGGGGTATGGATGGTCAGACTACTTGGGCAAGTCACCAGCTTTTTAGCCTGAAGGACAGTGGATGGATTTATCACAGCAAAACCTTCATGTCTCCTTCCCCCTCACCCCAGGACTGTGGCAGAGGACTGCCAGGGAGTACGTACAGGCTGTTTATGAAGAGCCACAAACTATCCCTTCCCAGCTGTCCACTCCCTTAGTCCTGCATTTTGCAGGTGATGCTCAGCAAAGCAGCCTGCACGTTGCATTAACCCTCTCCTTGCTTTGCTAATAGCAGAGCCTGCTGAGCCTGGCTGGTCATGCCTCCAGAAAACAAACCTGCTCCCCTCTTCCTGCTCCTCCTCCTTTCTCCCTTCCTCTCCTGTTCATCAAGGCTGCCCCACCGGCAAACACTCCAGCCCCATCTACGTTGCTGGTAGAGGAGGATGCAGTGCAGAGGTCTCGGTTAATTCTGGAACTGCTGCAGTCCCACCAGATATTGCTGCATTTGCCTTTAAAAGAGGGGGAAAAGAATAATAAAATGCCCACACTTCACTACAATACATTTTCCAAGGCTCCTTAAGTAACCTGCTACTTTGCATATCAGTATGCTTCTTGCAAAACCCATTGGAGAGTAGAGCCCGGGCAATGTGCATTCATTTGCAGGGTTTGTAAGAAGGAGGGAAACATCTTCTCTGAAACAACAGCTACCAAGATGTTTTCAGGTTCAGGATAAGCAGGGCTTTCAGCCAGCCTGGCTCCCCCTGGGAATGGACTTATCTTACAAGTTGCTGAAAGGGGCCAGAGGAAAGCACACAGTTTCCTGGGAGGTTTCGGGATTGCTTTCTGAGCATCTGCTACAGTGGGGAATTCCTAGGGAGGATGCAAATTGCAGAGGACTGAGAACCCCCAGGGGAAATAACCCAGGCACTATAATAATATAAACTAGATATAGGGGATTCGTCACTCCAGCTTCATGTCAGACCTCTGCCTTCTAGGGCTGGGTGCCTGCTGCTTGCTGGGATTTTTCAGCGATGGAGCCCCAAGGCAGCTGTTGGGGTGCAGCAGCATTGCAAAGCTGCAGCCACCCCGTCATGACAAGCACGCATGTGTCAGCCGAGCATTGGGCCTCTTGGGCTTTGCCACACTAGCACTGCTCTGTGAAGGCAGACGAGCAGCCAGGCTACTCTTACAGTTGACAGAGGGGAGCATTAATATTTAATTCCCTCCTCAGGCCACAGAGCTGAGCCACTGAGTGCTCCCAAAGCACCTCTGCATTCACATGAAGTTCAACAGAGCTTCTTCAGGCATTTCTATAGGAACTGAAGGGACTATTATTTACATTTATGTTGCTGCAAAGCTAAGGTCCCTGTCAATACCTGCTTCCCTGGTGTGTGTTTGGTTTACTGTGGGGGTTTTCTTAGTACCGCAGCACTGGGAGTCGCATCTTCCAGGGTCCTGTGGCATTTGGTCATGCTCACACCACACCAGAGCAGCTGTAGGCAGGGCAGGCATGGGAGGGCGTGCAGGTCTGTTCCACCCATGTGTCTCTTGGGTATATCCTAGAAAAGCAGATTATCACCTGGTATGGATTAATTCTTACTTACTACCATGGTGGACAGTTCACTCCCAACTCAGTAATACTTTTTAGGGCAAATCAAGAGACATAGTTCAAGTCTCAGCTGAGTTTCTCTTCCTCTCTCATCCTGGCTATGTCCTGACCTCTTTCTTGATGGCCATAGGGATGTATTGCAAAAGCTGAAAACTAAACAGATCCTGATTTCAGTCACTGAGCATCTGAGGACTCAGTGCAAAGATTTACAAAGTAGTCTGCAGATTTTGTAATATGCACAATTCAAGTGAAGTCAGATTTATCTTGGACGGTGCTAGCAACCCTCCATAGTATTGGTGTGCATTTTGTCCTAGACACCACTCAGTTGTTCTCGAGTCTGACTGTACATGTGATATTTGGATTATTTCTCAAGTGCCTTTGTGGTGCAGAGTGCGATGAAAATAGACCTGCAGATTCTGCAGAAGAGCAAAAAGTGCTTCCCAGTCCACCATGTGGTTAGCTAATGAAGCAAACCCAGAAGCTGTGAAAATGGTCTGTGGTGATACACAAACAAATCACTTGAGAAAGTCTTAATGCATACAAAGAGCCTGGAAAAACACATGGGGAAGCGATGGATGGGTTGCTTGGAGAGGCTTTGCTTGTGTTTTCAAAATGCTGATGAGCTGTGTGGTTTATTTCACAGTACATGTCAGGATTTGGAAATGAACATGTTTCTGAGGATCCACGCTGTCCAGGAGCTTTACCAGAGGGACAGGTACTGATGTTTTTTCAAGTGCTTTATTAAAATGATGTGGAATAGAGTGAATATCTGTTCCCTGGGTTTCTTTTCATCTTAACGCATTTCCTTTCTCTCTGCCACCACAAAAGTTTCCAGGAACCTTCTTTATGCAGGAATTAAATTATAACATGCTGACAAAATCAGAATTAAAGATTTCCAGTCACATGTTCTGTTTTTAAGCTACCTGTGAGCTCCCAAGTTTCACCTTGGGGGTTAAGGCTTGTCTAAATTACCTCTGCTCAACAGCAGGGTTTTTTTTTCCAAAAGGAGTCTGCAATACAAGTGGCTCAGCCACACCAAGAAGGAAGCCATAGGCTCTGGAATAAATCAAAGCAGAAGCTTGAAGCTTTGCAGAAAGACACACTCACACACTCACACATTCACACAGGAGAGGCAGCTTTCAGAATTTCTGTAGGAACTGAGTTCAACAAAGCTGGCTTATACACCTTTGGCAGGGGAGTAGCTTCTTTGTAGGGAGGGGACATGAATGCCTGTGGTGATAAACCAACAGTTTCATTCCTAAAAGTAAGTAATTTCTGGATATGTTTGATGAAAATAAATTATGTTGGGCTGTTCTGTTTTAAAGAAGGGAATTGTGACCCAGGTGATGCTAGCCACTTGGTCTGCAGAGGCAAGAAAATAATACTGAAGAATTAAAGCTCTCATCTCCTTTGCACTGGTTTCTTTTACACCAACACACATTTTGAGGCTTACTGTGCTTTCCCTTGGATATCCTGTAATCCCTTGGACTTGGATGGCAGCATTTTGTCCTCAGTCAATGACATCCCTTGGTACTGCTCTTCATCTCCTCTGCAAAGCGGCCAGCAAAATTAAGGTCATACAGGCAGCTTCATCCTTCACTTTTCCTGAGTTTTCTGGATCTCCCCAGTTCTGATGTTTTACATGTTGAGTGCCAGTGTGGATAGTTACACGCCTCACGAGGACATGTTAGAGGCGTATATATGTCCCCCAGGTCTGCATTGCAGCCTGCGGTGTGCCCACGAGAAAAATTGCTGTGCTGGATCAGACCGATGCTCAGCTGGAGTGGTGTCTTGTTTCTGAGACACTGTAGAAGATGGGTGGATAAAAAACTTAAGGAAGAGGCACCTTAAAACTGGGAGATCGATAGAGGTGGCTGCTGGTCTGAACAGGCAGTGAGCAGTGGTGGATGTGCTTCTCATGATTTCCCAGAGCAGCTCCACTTTCCAGAGGAGGACCCACCCAGTTCCTGGCTGAGGTACTCTCATCTGGATGGAGTTTGGAGTTTGGATACAGTGTCAAAAGAGTTAATAGAAAAATCCGAAAACTAGTTAGACCAAAAAAAAATTCCGGTCCCAGGGGTGGATCCTTTCTTCTCTGCAGTATTTATAAGACTGGCATCTGCAGTAGTGCTGGCTAAGATAAAAATGACAAGGGCTATTGATCCCCCTGCTTCACTGCATACCCACATCGACAAGACTGAGTTTGAGGGCTGGAAGCTACGTGTGTTATGAGAGTTTTACCTCTTCTTTCTGCCCACCTGTCAGGACAGTGTCTGATACCGTATGGATGGCTGATCCGCTCAGCCGCAGGGGGATGACAGGATGCTAAACTAGACCTTGCAGGAGGGAGACAGGAAAGCAAATGGTGTATGACTGTCCCACCAGGGTATTTCCTGCAGTTCTTGAATGCCTTCTCTTCTTGCTGATCTCAAACAAATAGACGCTGGCCTACTTAGATCAAAATGTTTAGTTTTTGTTCTCTGAAAAGGGAGGAATCTGTCCTTTGGTTATGATCTCACAAGGGCTTCTAAACCCATGCTAGTCATATCCATGGCTCCGCAAAAGACAAAAAGCCCCCTTTGTACTCCAGAGGAGGATCATCACTGTGCAGAAGCCCTGCAGAAAAGCAAAGGCTCCCGCACAGGTCATTCCCACTCTTGGGCAGCAAACAGCACTGGCAGGAGGAAGCATCACATCACCGAAATGCCTGTTTCAGGCACCCCTCCTGCAGACAAAGGATGGGAGGGAGGAGGAGGGGGAGGTTAGTGCACAGCAGGGAGGAAGCAAAGGTGGAGATGCTATAATAGAGCAGATGTCTGGAAAGCCAGACAGACGTGATGCTCTGGGGCAACCCCTCTGAACATTCAGTCTCAAAAAGATTTGGGAATAATAACAGTCTGCTTTGCAGCCTGTAAGCTTTTCCCTGATGCTCTCGTTGCTGACCCTAGCAAGCACTGCTCCCTGCAGCTTGCTCTAGCAGCAGGCGTGTTGCCTCAACGGTTGTGCCAACTCCTTGGGACACTTGTGTGGGCTCTTGCATGTTGGAATGGGGTTTGGGGTCTGGCTGGTGCCCATGGGGCACCGAACCTCACAGAAGCAAGAAAATACAGCTACTGGGGCTAATGCAGAGACTCAGGAGCGTAGTCCACCCCATGGCATCGGGCTGCTGGGTGCCTGCCTCAGTGTTCTGACAGTGCCTTCAGAGCTAAATCGTGTGCTGCTGCTTCTCACTCCTTATTTTTCCTTCTCCTCCTGTTCAGAATAACCCACAAGTCTGTCCATATGGCCTGTACGCCGAACAGCTCTCGGGCTCTGCCTTCACCTGTCCCCGGCCCACAAACAAGCGAAGGTACTGTGACGGCCAGCTGCGGGTGTGTGACATGGGGTGCTTGGGGTGAGAATTAGGGAGGAATGGAGAAGCTGCCTCTGTGTTACCAGCACTTTCTGTGAGCCCAAGTGGGTGGAAAACCTCCACTGTGCACTGGGAGAGGGGAAAGGGCAGAAAACCACGAGAGAGGAAGAGGAAAGACTTTGCTGGGGCAAGCAGGTTATGAAAATGCTGGGAAAGAGAGTCGGGATGAGAAAGAAAGTGATTTTCTGAGCAAGACAAGGAAGACGAGGGGATGTTTGCAGGGGCCAGATGGTCCTGAGTGGGTTGTGTGTGCTGTGTGAACCAGCCTCGATCTCAGCCCTGATGTTACCGTGAAAATGTCACTTCTGTGACTGGCACCGGTAAGCACTTGATGGACAGTGTCAAAACAAATCCTCTGAATACAACTCTTTCCTCCTCCCAAGGGATGTTCCTGCATGCTCATTGGGACCAGTGAGGTGCTAGCTCAGGCTGTACCTGTTTGGGAGCTGGCCAGGGGCTCAGACCAGTACCAGGCACCCAGCACACTGCTTACTACCCTGTGTTCCCAGCAGCGCTGGGGACAGGTTGTTCCAACCAACAGCAAATGTCCTGGAGCTCTGCCCAGGTCACTGTGCTCTGGCCATGACCAGACTGCAGAAGACGGGTTTCTCAATTTGCTTCTCCCACGTGGCTTTTCTGTCCCTTCTGTTGTTCGTTCAAATGAAAGGCAAATGCATCATCTGAGCTGCCTGGCAGAACTCTGCTCTCCAGGCTGGTGCCAGCTCGCGGTGTGCGTGGGAAAGGGATGAATCATTGTTTGCTGCATGAACATGTCCTTGATGGAAATTTTCCAGCTCTCAAGGGAGAGCTCTCTCCTCCCTTCTCCCATCCACCCAAACTGCAAACACCTCTGTTAACACATAAAAGGCACTGGTAGCCCTGACTAGCTCAGGCTTTCCTGATTACCTCTGCTCTCCTGCCTGATTAAAAGCCCGACTTTGGGCTTGGCTGAGCTTGTACATAGTGTGCTGGAGTGTTGGGAGCAGCAGAGGCTGCAGCCATGGACACAGCAGGCAGCAAGGGTGGAGAGTGATGGCTCCAGGCAGTGATGAAGGCATGGGGGACCTCCTATAGCAGCGGGGAGTGTCAGCCCAATGCATTCTATGATTCTATGATCCCACATAAAACTGTGGTCTTCACTGCATGGGCTTGCTGATGGTCCCATGGGCATGACCAGCCAGGCATAGGATGCTACTCTCAGTAACCCATCCAAATTCAGATACTGGCTGTGACATTCTGTCTCCTGAAAACTCCCCTGTGCTTTCAGCTGGATACTGTGCTTGTCCCTGTCTTGTCTGTGCTGCTTTGTAGCTGTGTTTAAATAGGCTTTTTTTTCACCTCAGAGACTGCTGTATTTCATCCACAGATCAGCGAGTATTTTTATCTTTTGTATCAGGATGTAACATTATTTTTATATATGTATATGTGTGCATGTGTGAATGTAAACACACATAACTATGTGTAAAGACACATATAGACATTTACTTATATATAACAGCATATATTTATATTTTAGAGACTATAACAAAAGGCCATTTCTCTGGAATTCTCTAGCTGTGAGCTGGTGTTTCATATTTAATACACCTTTTGGTCTGCTTGCCACCACCATAAATGTTATTCATGCCTTTAGGAGCTCAATCAGCCAGCAGCTACCCAGAGGGTAGCTCCTCAGTCTAATCCAGGTCTGTTCCTTCTCTGTAGCTGGCTGTATCGGATCCTACCTTCAGTCTGTCACAAACCCTTCAAACCTCTCGAGGAGGGCCACTTGACACACAACTGGGATGAAGTTGAACCTGACCCCAACCAGGTAACCATGCTGGAGAGACCCCAGGTTCTGCCAGAACAACAGAAAAATATTAAGCTAACTAGGGGTGCAAAGGTGCTGAGGGTCTGGCCAGCAGAGGAGCTGGGTCCTGACTGCTGCCTGTTCCTCATTTATGGGTCGTCCAAGGAATCACAGCCCTCGAAGTGATGCTCGTTGCTTCCCACCTCAGTGGATGCTTGTGCTCCTTCCCCACACAGCCATGGTGTCACAGGTTTTGATGTGTTTGATTTGTGTCTTCCTCTTCATCATGCCCCAGGCCATCAGGCCGAGCAGCAGCAGTATGTCTCTGCTATCCATCCCCTCCTTCCTTCCCTGCGCTTTCGGAGAGGCTGCTGGCTGCCAGCCCATTTCTCTGCAGCCCTCATGGGAAATCAAGCTTCATTCTGGAGAGTCAAGCAGAGACATGGCATTTGTCTTCCTCTGTTACAGCCTTGCCATCATCTTTAATCATGATTTCTTCCCTGCCAGCCCCAGAACATTTGGCTCTGCTAATCTGACTCTCTCCTCCTGCCGTTCTCCTCTCAACATCATCTCATGGCCATCAGTTTTTACTCCTCTCAGGTTTTGCCCTTTGATGCACCATCATTAGCTAATTTCCAGCCTTCTGGCAGCCTCAGCATTTGTCTGAGTATTTTCCCATTACAGCTGGAATATGTTTTCCAGCCAGTCACAGGAGCAGTCACAGGTTTGTATTTACATGCCCTCAGTGCTCATTCCCAGACAAAGCTCCAATGACTTCTGTTACCACCTCATCCCAGATGAAGCTCCAATGACTTCTGTTACCACCTCATCCATCCCTGATGCCCCTTCACAGCCCACATCTACCATTACTGCGGTTATTTATGATTATGGCAATTCCAAGATGCCCAGCTCTCAAGCATCTCAAGCCATTTACATGTAGTACATCTTTTACCTAAGGGAACAGCAACAAAGCTCCTGCCCATTCTATCTCTCACTGCTTTCAGTGGTAATCACCAAACCCAGAGGGGTTATTTCCTAGCAGTAATTGGGAGTCATTTTCCTGCTTTCTTTACCATCTTTGAAGCAAAGGCAGGGACTAGGTTCAGTTTGTTGGACAAGACCAACTATTCCCTGCGATGCTTTGCATTTCTCACAGCTCAGTTAGGGAGCTTTCCCAATCATCATCCATCTAAAAGGATGGCATCTTATGTAAAGCACACTGTAGTCAATGGAAAAAAATATCCTTTAATGTTACCCAAAGACAATGACAGAGTTATAAAAGGTACAGGGAACAAAACAGAAAAGGGGGCAAAGGTGATGAAAAAATATGGGTTGTGTCCATGCAAGAAATGCTGAAACAGAAGAAAGTTCTCCAATCTGGAAAAGAGATGACCAAGCGAAGCTATGATTGAGAGTCAGGGAGAAACCGAATGCCAATAACATATGTCACATTAAAAAAAAAAATAATAAAAAATGCATAAACTGTGGAACTTTGCAGTTGTTTGACCCTGACTGGTGGCCAGGTGCCCACAGAGCTGCTCTATCACTCACCCTTCTCTGCCAGACAGGGGGAGAAAATATAACAAAAGGGCCTGTGGTTTGAGATAAGGACAGGGAGATCACCTGCATCTACTGTCTCGGGCAAAACAGACTTGATTTCAGGGAAATTAGTTAAATTTATTAAAGCAAAAATCAGAGAAGAGTAGTGAGAAATAAAACTAAATCTTAAAAAAAATAACACCTTCTCGCACCCCTCCCTTCTTCCCAGGCTTAACATCAGTTCCAATTTATCCACCTCCTCACCCCATCTGGCACAGGGGGACAGGGAATGGGGGTTGCAGTCAATTCATCTGATGGTGTCTCCACCGCTCCTTCCTCCTCCAGGGGAGGACTCCTCACTCTTCCCTTGGGCCATTGTGGGGTCCCTCACACTTGAGATGGTTTTCACACACCTTTCTCCAATGTGAGTCCTCTCACAAGAGGCAGTTCTTAAAAAACTGCCCCAACGTGAGCCTCTCCATGGTGTGTAGTCCTTCAGGGGAAACTGCTCCAGCGCGAGTCCCCTGCGGCGTCACAAAAGTCTCACCAGCCAACCCGCTCCAATGTGGGCTTCCCACGGGACTACAGCCCCCTTCAGGCATCCACCTGCTCTGGCGTGGGGTCCTCCATGGGCCACAAGTGGACACCCACATCCTGTCACCTCTGTGAGCTTCAGTGGGACAGCCCGCTTCACCATACTCTTCACCATGACCCGGGGCATTCTCTGCTCCGGTTCCTGGAGCACATCCTTCCCCCTCCTTCTTCACTGACCTTGCTGTCTTCACATATTCTCACTCCTGTGTCTCTCTGCCAGTTTTTGTGTGGTGGAGTTCTTTTTTCCCCCATTTCTTAAATACGTTTTCACAGAGGCGTTCCTATCCTATCATTACTGATACACTCAGGCCTGGCCAGCAGCGGGTCCGTCTTTGGAGCCAGCTGGCATAGGTTCTATCAGACAGGAGAAATTTCTAGCAGCTTCTTGCAGAAGCCACCCCTACAGCCCCCCTGCCACAAAAATCCAGCTAGGCAAACCCACTACAAACTTCTTGCCAGAGGATACAGGTTGATTCAAAAAGTGATTGGACAAACCTTGGGGAGATAAAACCTATAAAATAATAGTAAGCACAGCAGTGCCATATCTCAGGAGGCTCATGGATAGTACAGCAGGGAAACAACACTAAAAACTTCCTAATTTTAAGCACCTGGTACTGTGTCTCACTGGTTGTCTTGGACTTCTGGCTCAAGGTGCTCGTTATTCTCTTCTTGGATTGGTGAAATCCAAATGTACTAGAGTCGCACCAGAGGAATGGCACACAGAGCTGGGCAATGGCTTTGCAGTTTGCAAGCATTTCAGAGGAGAGGGGCCAGACACCATTTTCGGTTGAATCACAAACTATTTTCCTGCCCTCCTTGTGCCATGGGAATGACAACTGTGAAGGTGTCCATAGGGACGAAAATGAGAATGAGGCTGTTACACAAGAACTGCACTATACTTATTACTTCATCTCTAGACTTACCGTCATTTTCCATATTCCTCATTGAGAAAATTTGCTTTCCATATCTTTATACATGACATTTATTTCTCCTTTTCTGCCTGTTCTCCCTCCCTCTCTCTGTCTCTCCTTCAGTCTTCAGGGTCTTCTCTCTTTGTCCTTCCACATGTCCTCTACGTCAATATTTCCAATGTTTTCTGTCAACGGGGTCCCAATTCCCAACTCTGAAGGCTTAAAATAAGTGGTAGAGGAACAGTTCACACTGAGATGCCACCGCTGGCCTTCACATCTGCCATGAAATGAATGGGAGCTGGGAAAGATCCCACTGCTTGACGTGGCAGCAGACTCTGGAGCACCTTCTGACCATTGGCTGTCGTTCGTGTGCTGTCTTGGTAAACAAAGGAAAATATGCTTTAAAGAAATCCAAAAAGCAAAACTTGAGATTCAGCACTATCTTACTGACTCATCTGTGAGGTGTCGATACCTTGCAAGGGTCACATCTAATCTGCTGGCAGGTGGGTTTGGTATCTCCATCCAGAATTCACAGCTTCTCCATCAGCCTCTTCCCCTACACCTGGCACCCCAGCAGTGTGACCCTTAGCAGACACCAGCATGGAGCCACCCCTGTCTCCCAGGGATGAAAATGTGACCCTGCCTGACAGCAGACAGATGGATCCAGCTCAGGCGACCCAGGGCTGCTGCAAGGCTGTGATGGCGGGATGTCCTTGGAAAGCAGGTGGCTTCGGAGAGCAGAAGGGAGAGGGCCAAACTGCAGGGTCAGGCTTGGGGTGCAGCTGAGTAATTAGCGATGAGCTCCTGCTTTGCTTAGCTCTGCAGGCAGATGCACTTACTGGGTGCAGCTGCCTGTTTCCTCTCAAGGCTGCATCTCCGGGAGAGCCTGACAAGTCACCTGGGCACCCACATTTTGATTTGGGTTTGGAAAACTTCCATGAGGCCTGGGTGGATTTAGTTTCTTTTTATCCTTTTTTAATTTAGATGAAATTTCACATCACTCAGAATTTTTGGAAGTGGAAGGCACAGACACAGAGTCCCATAAACTTTGTTTTCTCAGGGCACCAACCTAAAAATATAGCAAGAACCACCAGGTCAGGTAGCTAAAAGCAAGAATATGTTCTCATGGATGCCTAGAGTCACAGGCACTTTCATCCGGCATCAAGCGTATTGATGCAGCGGATATATCTGGCAGCTGGTCGTGTCAACATCCTCCTAATGTTGGGTGTCCCGGTTAGTCTGCTCTGAATCCCCTCCAGTGAGGGGCTCTCAGCTGCAGTACCTCGTTTCCAAGAGCTGCAAAGACTCTTAATATGATATTTGCAGTAATAAATACTTTGGACTGCTTTGTCACCTTCTGCCTGAGGATTTCAACAGGCTTTGCAAGAAGTAATTAGTGCTGCTCACAGCTCCCACTCACGCAGGTAGAGATATTTCTGCTTCAGATGTGGGGAAAATGAGGTGGAGAAAACAGGAGTGTTATGCTTGGGTCATGAAGGGAGTGAATCATTCAGTGCAGAGCAAAGCATAGGACCATCACAGTTTGGCTGTGGAAAGCTGGCTCATCTGAATTTCTTTGCTCTCAACAGTGTTGTTGGTAACAGAGGAAGAGACAGCTTTCTAAATAGGACTTTTTTTAACCTTGGCACTATGGAGGCCTGCCAATTACTTCACAAAATTATGACAAAAAAGGAAAAAAAAGTTCCATAAATCAAAAGAAACCTGTAAACCAAATTAAGCAAGTCAGAGAGGGAAGAGAAAGCTACCTCAGCTAGCAGAGGGCAGGGGAACGGGGGAACACGGGGGTCTGCTTTCTTTTGAAATGCAAGCATTTACATTAAAATCTTGGTTTTTTGTTTGTCACTATCCAGCTACGATGGAAACCTTTTGAGATCCCAAAAGCCCCTCAGAAAAAGCTGGACTTTGTGAGCGTAAGTCAGGGGGACCAGGGGATCTGGTCATCCTTAATCTCTCTTCCTCTTCAGGGGGTAATGGGGTGCTAACATTGGGCTAATAGCAGTGGTTTCAAGCCACTGGGCTTGCTGAGTATTTATGGGAGGGGAGAGGTTTCCAGTTTTCAACCAGCTGACAGTGGACTTGATTTTGTTCATTGCCTTTCTAGGAACTCTTCAAAAAAAAAAAGAAAAAGATCCAACTCTCAGTTCTCCTCAGTCCCTGGGCTGGAAAACACCAGCTTACATGGATGTTTTAGAAACTTCTAATACATTAAAAGAAAGTCAACTCGTTTGGCAAAAAGCCACACATGAAAAGGCTGGTATCGGCACAGGAAGGGGAGAGAGGGGGTGAGCCCCATCAAGGGGGTGGGATGAGGACATGAAAGGGGGCTGGTCCCTGCCCCACTGCCTGCCACTCACTCCCAATGCTTTGGGTTTGCCCACAGGGACTGCACACCTTGTGTGGTGCTGGCGAACTCAGAGGACGCAACGGCATCGCCATCCATATTTACGTCTGCAACACCTCAATGCTCGACAGGTCAGTGACTTCTACGTGGGAGGCTTGGGTTGCCCCAGGCTGGCTGCCTGCCCATGGACATCTGTTGCTGTTGTGCTTGAGACCAGCTGCTCCCAGCATCGCTCTCTCTATGTCCCTGTGTGCACAGGCCATGATGTCCACAGCAGGTGCTTGTGAATCAGGTTGTGCTCCATCATTAAGCACTGGGAGGGTGGGTGGGGAGCCACCAAGAGAAGGAGAGAGCTGGGCATGGGCATGCAGCAAGAGGGGATATGTTGGATCCAGGTTCTCTCATCCCAGTGACCAGAGCTGTTCCTCAGAGGTCAACACATATGAAGCTTCTGATGGGCATTGCTATCCCCAGCAGCAGCTCGTGGGGCAAGTCAGTCCCACTCCTCAATTTTACAACACCTGATGCACTCATGGCCTCAAAGGCAGAGACCTGACAAAGGTCGTAGGACATCCTGCTTCCGGGCTGGGTACCTTAAATCTCCCTGCCTCCACTGCACCGACCAGTATATTGCATTCACTGCAAAAAGCATTTCTGGTGCCAAAGGGGAGACCTCCGCCACGTCAATCTCTCAGCTCAAGAATCCTCAGCTGTGATTACACTCTATGCAAGTGCCTGGGGCTTACAGCACCTTGACCTTCCTATTCTGCTTTTTCTTTAGATGCCTTTATAATTCAGATGGTGACTTCCTGATTGGTGAGTTGATGTTTTGGCTTCTTCTTTCCTCCATGAGGGTCCACCGGGGTTGCCACCTGCCTGACTCCTTGTTCTTCCAGAGCCTTGGGCCCTACAACCAAGATTTGGAGGAGGAGGTTGGCTTCACCCTCATGCCATCTGAATTTGGTGACCTGGCACCAACCAGGCTGTTGGATGGGCTCTGCTCCTGTGTAGCTCAGAAAGTCCGTGTCTGTGCCAGACCTCATTGCTGGTTTTCAGCAGTGACCTAGCTTCCTTTGTGTAGTGCTCAGGAATCATTTCCCAGAGCTCCTCAGTCTGGTATTAGGCATAATACAGCTGGAGGTTTTCTGGAAAACATAGACCTCGGGACTTCTAAACATCTTACAGCTAGACGCTTTCATTGTTACAATCCAAGAGTAATTTGCACAGCAGCTTAGCTCAGGTGCTCCACCAGCCTCAGGCAACCAGACTGCCACAAAGAACATTGAGGTTGGCACATAAAGTGCATACATGCCAAAAAATATTTTGAGTGGTATCAGAAGTCTGATATTTGCTTGTATTTTTCTTGTCCGAGGGACAGGTATGCCTTCAGGCCATGAACAGAAACATTTCTCCCACCAAATAGCTATTAAATTATTCTCACTCACCTCTCTCGCTACTGTGAAGTAAAAGTGCCAGGGCAGGTTTTGTAAATCTGCTAGTTTTTCAAAACAAAATGTGAGCTCTCCTGTGCCAGGACAGCCACAGAAAATAATGTGGATGTTAGTGAAGCATTGCTTCCTCTCTCAGGAAGCAGGGAGAATTAGTTATTCTCAGATACCTCGTACTGCCACAATCATGACAAGTGTAGGTACATGTGCCATTTTACACGGAAATCATGAGGGAGGCAGGTATGGTCCCAAAAATATCAAGTCACATTTATCTGGACTGCAACACAAACCTTATATCAAGGTATCACAAGGTGAAGTGTGGCCTGACCTCAAGCAGCTAGCTTCTGTGACGTGGAGTCCATGGGGCTGGTCTGCAAACTCTTCCTCTGGTGCTTGCATTTCTGCTGCAAGCTTCTGCATCAGAGAGAGAGCTTGGTCCCTTTGTGAAGTGGGGTCAGAAAGGGCCCACTGCTCTTCCTTGGAGCCTGAGTGTTGTGGGGAGACAGGGAAGGTGGCAATCACCACGTTGTTTCAGCTCCTCTGCCTGCATTTTGTTTCCACAGTGCCCCAGCAAGGGAAATTGCTCATCACAACTGAGTTCGGGAAGATGCTAGTGGAGCCCAATGAAATCTGTGTTATCCAGGTAAGAGCTGACTGTACCTTGCCTGTGGCTCAGAGCCCAACGTTGGATCAAGCGAGCTCCTGTATTCAGCTGTTAGTAGTTTGTCAGCAAAGTCCTGAGAGGATCTTAGTATCTTCGTCTATTTTCCAGCAAGGAATGCGTTTCAGTGTGGATGTGTTTGGAGAGACCAGAGGCTACATCCTGGAGGTGTACGGGGCACACTTTGAGCTGCCTGACCTGGGACCCATCGGTAACAATCTCCCATCAGACCTACAGTGAATTTCACAGCGACAGGCATGAATTGCAAGCCCAAATCGATCCTTTTATACCCTATGTAATATATCCTCCCATGCACATGCTCCTTCCCAAAGACACTTCCCATCCCAGGATTGTTATTCTCCAGAAGACTGGCCACAATCCCCCCCAAAAGTGACAGCTCAGTCTTCCCAATTTTACCCTGAGACTGAAGGGACTATTTCTCTCCCATTCTCTTTTCTACTTTCTCTCTTCCCTTCGGGTCTGGGAATCCTGTGAGTCTACTGGCTCTGAGCCTGTTTCTATTAAAAGAAACTCAAAAGGCCATAATCACTGATGCCTCTTACTTACAGACACAGCACAAACTGGAGTGATGTGAGGGAATTTACCCAGTAAAAGGGAAGGCAGATTTCAGAGGAAACAGGTATTCTTGAAACCTCATTTTAGATTTAATCAAGTATGTTTTTCACCCCATTTCTGCTAACAGAGGTGCCTTAGAGCTCTAGAAATGAGACCACCTTAGTGTCAGAAGCTGCTCCCTTCGGAGAATCAGAAATCAATAAAATGAGCAGCACAGAACTCTGATCAGCAACACATTCACATCTCTGTCTTGTGCTGCCAGGGCTGATCTGCTTTCACTGAGTACAGGTCTAGCTCTCATGAATTACAGATCCTCTTTGCCAGCTGCTCTGATGACATGCGTGGGTGCATGGCATCTGAAGCCTCGGCATCCTGGCTGTGATTTCCTAGACAGCTTTCTGGAGGCACTCAGCTCAGGTGATTTCACCTTCGGGAGAGGTGCCTGAGGACTGGAGGGAAGCAAATGTCACTCCAGTCTTCAAAAAGGGCAAGAAGGAGGACCCGGGTAACTATAGACCGGTCAGCCTCACCTCCATCCCTGGGAAAGTGATGGAACGACTTATCCTTGGTGCCATCTCAAGGCATATCAGGGATAAGAGGGTCATTAGAGACAGTCAACATGGCTTCACCAAAGGGAAGTCGTGCTTGACTAACCTCATAGCCTTTTATGAGGATATAACAAGGTGGATAGATGATGGCAGAGCGGTGGATGTGGTCTACCTTGACTTCAGTAAAGCATTTGACACAGTCTCCCACAGCATCCTTGCTGCTAAACTGAGGAAGTGTGGTCTAGACTCTCGGGTAGTGAGGTGGACTGTGAACTGGCTGAGGGGAAGAAGCCAAAGAGTTGTGGTCAATGGGGCAGAGTCTGGTTGGAGGCCTGTATCCAGTGGAGTCCCTCAAGGGTCGGTACTGGGACCAGTATTATTCAATATATTCATCGATGACTTGGATGAGGGACTAGAGAGTACTATCAGCAAGTTTGCTGATGACACCAAGCTGGGAGGAGTGGCTGACACACCAGAAGGCTGTGCTGCCATCCAGCGAGACCTGGACAGGCTGGAGCGTTGGGCGGGGAAAAATTTAATGAAATATAACAAGGGTAAGTATAGAGTCTTGCATCTGGGTAGGAACAACCCCAGGTTCCAGTATAAGTTGGGGAATGACTTATTAGAGAGTAGTGTAGGGGAAAGGGACCTGGGAGTCTTGGTGGACAGCAGGATGACCATGAGCCAGCACTGTGCCCTTGTGGCCAGGAAGGCCAATGGCATCCTGGGGTGTATTAGAAGGGGGGTGGTTAGTAGGTCAAGAGAGGTTCTCCTTCCCCTCTACTCTGCCCTGGTGAGACCCCATCTGGAATACTGTGTCCAGTTCTGGGCCCCTCAGTTCAAGAAAGACAGGGAAGTGCTGGAGAGAGTCCAGCACAGGGCAACTAGGATGATTAAGGGAGTGGAGCATCCCCTTATGAGAAAAGACTGAAGGAGCTGGGGCTCTTTAGTTTGGAGAAGAGGAGGCTGAGGGGTGACCTCATTAATGTTTACAAATATATCAAGGGTGAGTGTCACGAGGATGGAGCCAGGCTCTTCTCGGTGACAACCACTGATAGGACAAGGGGTAATGGGCTGAAACTGGAACATAAGAGGTTCCGCTTAAACTCGAGAAGAAACTTCTTCTCAGTGAGGGTGACGGAGCCCTGGAACAGGCTGCCCAGAGAGGCTGTGGAGTCTCCTTCTCTGGAGACATTCAAGACCTGCCTGGACACGTTCCTGTGTGGCATAGTCTAGGCATTCCTGCTCTGGCAGGGGGATTGGACTTGATGATCTTCCGAGGTCCCTTCCAATCCCTAACATTCTATGATTCTATGATTCTATGATTCCTTATCCCTGGAGTACTTGCCTCCAAACTTTTCTTGCTGAAGGAAACACCTCCTGGTTAGTGCTACTAAGATTGTCTCAGGGAAGGGAAGTGAAACTTCCCTTGTAACAGCTAAATTAACTACAAAACCAGTACCAATAGTTTTCAACTTTCAGACCAATGTTTTGGAGTTGGTTGTTTTTCATTTTAGGTTGGGTTGGGGTATTTTTCCCCACTAGACTGGGCTTATTTTACAGCTCTCAGTATAAAAGACTGGCCATGCTTGAAGTAAACTGACTAGGTATTATCAATCACTAACAAGCTTGGCATTGACAATTGGCATTCAGATGAACTTCACAACCATTTCATAGCTGTAGCAAAACTGAAACCAATCATTCCTGCAGTGAAGAACCATCCCAGTCTCCAGACATTTAATGGGATCCTGCTCGAGCACCTCTCCTGTGTGATGTGTGCTGCAAATCTCTTTCCATATAGAGCCTACAGTGATTTTTCAGCAGCTTTCCTTTCAGCCACCTGAAGTTACCCGCCTTCACCCACTTCTTGTGCTCTGCAGGTGCTCCACCTGATTATTGATATTGTTGCACCAGCCTGTTCGTAACAAGTTTTCTCATTAGCTAATTTTTTAGGTGCTGTTGGACTGGGTTTGGAGTGTGTTTTTTTGGTCTCCAGAAGGCAGGAATCTATTATAAGGTTTACCTTCTGGAGAGAAGAAAGTGAGTTCACTTGCCTGTAAACCTTTTCAGGAGGTGGTAATTATAAGAGCTCCTCTTCTCACCACCTACCTGCCTTCCCCTCAGAGACCAAGATCTTTTGTACTTCAGTCTTACTTTATTCTAACTTCACTTTTCAGTTTCGAAATGACAGCTGGAGAAAAGCACTGACTGTTAAGCCTTAGCAGCAGGTAGTAATGTCTGCATTTTTATGCAAGAAATTCAAAAACGCTTTGTAACAATAATACTAATGAAAAGAAGAATGCAGCAGCACCTGTATGGTGCTTTGCACTTTGAAAACGAACTCCTCATGCTAACCAGCCCTTCAGCATGCCCAGAGTCTGTAGGTATCATTAGCCCTTATTTTATTACTCTTTTTGCAAGCATTCAGAAATGTATTTGGCCCCTTCATGACATGCCTCATAACTTCTGCATGGCTAAGTGTCCAACCAGCAGGATGTCCAGGAACAGAGAGCAATTTACCCTCCGTTTTTTGCTTAATTCTGGGTATTACATTCCTTTAATTGAGGATAATGTACTGATCTTGTTCAGAAGGGAAATGAGGGAAACCTGTCTTAGTCACACAAGGGGAGCATGGACTTAAATGCTAGGATGTATCACAATTAACTACTCATAGGAGCACAAGAACTACCTGACTATTTTCGTTTTTGTGGTGGGCCAAAAAGTAGTAAGGTCATTCAGGACGCAGAAGGGTACCCATGAAGCCAAGAAACTGCGCCAGCCTCTCATGTTGCTTGCAGCTTGCTTGAAGAGCTCTGGCATCTCTCTTTCTTCCACAGGAGCCAATGGCCTGGCCAACCCACGAGACTTCTTGGTGCCTGTTGCATGGTACGAGGACCGCCAAGTGCCAGGAGGCTACACGGTGATCAGCAAGTACCAGGGCAAGCTGTTTGCAGCCCAGCAGGTGAGGATGCCCCAGGAGAACAGATAACACGGAAGCCCAGCGATTGCCAGTGCGTGGCTTGGCATATGCAGTTCAGTAGTGCCCACATAGTCTTTGGAGGGCCTGCTGGGTTGAGTGGAGTGGGACTGAGCCCTTGCCTTGTTAAGTCATTTATCTTCCCTGCAGTCATCTTTCTCAGTCTGGAAAAAAAAAGTGTTTGTGAACACTTGGTTGTCCAGAGACTCAGTGATGGTCTTTGCGTCACTGTTTCCATAGGTTTATAGAGACAGAGTAGAAAAGAGGAGCTGAGGCTGCTGTGAAGAGCCAAAGTTTCCTTTACCAGAGAGGCAGTGTGGCAGCTGGCCTTGCTCAAGCGCTGCCTGAGCACTGAAAAGCACTTAGAGACCAGAATGCAGGAGAGCTGAGACTCACCAAGTGGAAATGCTGAGGAAAATCATGTCCTCGCAATGTCAGGCTATGCCTAAAGGGTTTTGTGCTCCAGGCTGATGGTTTATCTCTCACCAGCAATGAATCCATTTTTGATTTGGGAAAGAGCAGTGCCCTGCGTATGTGCGGCAAGTTGGAAGGTTGTGTATGGTAACCCTCTGTCTCTTTGCTTTTGGTAGGATTTCTCCCCCTTCAATGTTGTAGCCTGGCACGGGAACTACACGCCGTACAAATACCACCTGGAAAAATTCATGGTCATCAACGCTGTTGCTTTCGACCATGCGGTAAGTTCTGGAGCTGGGCAAGGCAGACTAATGCTTTGTGGATACTGTATCATCCAAACCCACCCTGAGCTTCAGGGCCTCAGCGCCTGTTAAAAAATATGTTGTGCTCTAACAAACATCGTGAAATCTCTTGTGCTGCTTTCCTTGGGCCTAGATCAAGCTCTTATAAAAAAGAGACAACTTTCTTTGTGGTGCAAAGACATAACTGGAGGTTGATCAGCTTCTTAAGCAGGTTTATGGACCTTAGCATATGGACCTTAGCATACGGACCTGCACCCTGGAGGAGAGCTGAATACTGAAGCCAACACAGACCATGCAACTCAGCAAAAATACTTCAGCTTCAAATTCTTGCCTTGATTTATTTCTTGCAATTGCACAGACTCCTCTCCCTGGTTCATCTGAGTCCAACACTGAAATTTGTTTGAAGAGCTGGCAGCTTTCACTGCAATAATTTCTAGATCTTATGGAAAATAATTAAAGCCAAAACTAATGTGAGCAGCTCTTACAAAAAGGAAATCAGCCCAGTGGGAGAGGTGCCCACAGCGATGCCATCTCACAGTGCTGCTTCTGCAAGTGGGTGTGCAAGGAGACTGGAGCATTTCTAGTGAGACAAACAACAGAAAGTATTGTTTAAACTCTTGAAAAAAATGCCAGAAGAAGAGTGGTTTGGGGATCAAAGCCCAGAAAGTCCCTTTACTGGCTAGAGACTTCAAAAATCCCGGAAGCAAACCACACTTTCTCTGCACTTTGCTCTCCCTGTTTTTAAACTAACAGGGCTGTGAAGCTTGATGCCTTCAGCAGGAAGTTTTGTCCTCGGTAAGCAGCTGAGGCGGGTGTATGGCTTAGTGGTAGGAGGAGTGCTGGAGACTGCTCCTGGAATTTCAGAACGCCTACTTGCGGGGCTGTCCCTCCTCTGTATTTGTGCCACGAGCTCTGAGGGCATCATTGCTGGGGCAGTGAAAGCTCTCTAAGGCTGCCGAAAGAATCACCCAGTTCCATCTCTTGCCCCTCACGTTCAGCATGGTATCGAGATGTTGGGTGTTGTCACACAAGGTCACTAATCTCACCCATACGACCAGGTGCAGGTGGTGAAAACAGTTTTGGCAAGGGAGAGGCTGTACCAGTCAGGTTTACTGGTAGGATGACCCAGGTAGCCAGCTCTGAGACATGCTCTGTTTCATGCTTTTCATTTTGCTTTTTTCAGGATCCTTCTATCTTCACTGTCCTGACGGCCAAGTCAACCCGTCCTGGAGTGGCACTGGCTGATTTTGTCATATTCCCCCCACGATGGGGGGTAGCTAACAACACCTTCCGGCCACCATACTACCACCGTACGTCTGCTCTTTGTTGGTTGTGCTTGAGTACAGGACAGCAGAAAAAGAAACAAGCCTTCATTTATCTGGGAGTATGCACTGGGAAGAAGCAGTCTGATTTGTTGTCCTTGGCAGAGTTAGATTCTCAGGGTCAGTCAGTTCTCCCTGGAAAACAAACAAAACTAAAAATGTCCCTATTTAGATCATCTCAGGAAGACGGAGGTGATGGGCAGGTTGTGTCTGCATAGATGCATGTGTCTGTATCCACTGAGACTGGGTGCATATAGAACTTGGCGTTGCACAAATGCATTAGAAATTGTCCTCTCATCCATAGCACCATAGAATCATTCAGGCTGGAAAAAACCCTTGGGATCATTGAGTCCAACCATTAACCTTGCTCTACAAAGCTCACCCCTAAACCATATCCCCAACACCACATCTAAATGACCTTTAAACACCTCCAGGGATGGTGACTCAACCACCTCCCTGGGCAGCCTATTCCAACGTCTGACGACTCTTGCTGTGAAAAATTTTTCCTAATGTCCAGTCTAAACCCACCCTGTTGCAGTTTAAAGCCATTCCCTCTCATTCTATTGCTAATTACCTGTGAGAAGAGACCAGCACCAACCTCTCTACAATGTCCTTTCAGGTAGTTTTAGAGAGTGATGAAGTCTCCCCTCAGCCTCCTCTTCTTCAAACTAAACAGCCCCAGCTCCTTCAATTGCTCTTCATAAGATTTATTCTCCAGGCCTTTCATCAGCTTCGTGGTCCTTCTCTGCACTCGCTCCAGCACCTCAGTATCTCTCTTGTATTGAGGTGCCCAAAACTGGACACAATACACACCACAAGGTATGGCCTCACCAGTGCTGATTATAGGGGGACAATCACCTCTCTACTGCTCACCACACAATTTCTAATACAAGCCAGGATGCTGTTGGCTTTCTTGTCCACCTGGGCACACTGCTGGCTCATATTCAGCCACTTAGGTTGATTAGGTCTCCCAGGTCCTTTTCTGCCAGACAGCTTTCCAGCCACACTTCCCCAACCCTGTAGCATTGCACGGGGTTGCTGTGGCCCAGTGCATGTTCCAGCCATGAATTACTTAGTAACTCAGTAGAGTGCATGAATAAAGAACAGGAGAAAGGGAAGTACGATATTGCAGGTGGGATAGATAGCATGATAGCAGAGAGAGATATAGGGCTGCCTAAGACCATCATAGGGTGAGATCAGATTTACAGCAAAAGAACCATTTGTCTCTCCTGAGCCCTTCTTTATCACTTCCACAGTGAAGGAGGTACCTCTGGCCTTTAAGAAGCCAAAGATAAAGAACTGGACTCCTTCCCAGGCAGAGAGTTGGTTGATGTGTTGGGGATTGGGTTGCCATCACCAGAGCAGGGGTTTTGGGGCAGTTTTTTTGTTTTATCTTGATAACGCACGGCCACATGTTGCGTTGAATGGATGCTAGAAATCCAGTTCCCCATATGGGGCTGCCTTTCCAGGGTCGAGATGAGGCAACATGCTCTGTGAGACTGAGGGGAAGGCTTGCTCATCCCTCACCCCTTCTGCAGACAGCTAAAAGGCCCCATCCCAAAATCTATCTAGGTCACACTATGGTCACTCTGAAATGCTGAGAGGCTTTCAGCACACTTACTAAGCACAATTTAATAGCCAGCTCCTGCTACTTAGACTTGGGGTCTGGCAGAATTAGTGGCACTTGCAAGCACAGTAGGCAGCTGTGCCGCCATCTGAATAAAACCCACAGGCAAAGTCCTGCCCTGTCATTCTGCTTTTATTCACAGTCATGAGTGTGACATGTCTCCTGATGGGCTGGAGTAGCGCCAAGTCACTTTTATTAGACCCTAAGAGGTGAGACATGCTGCCAGTTTACCACGATTAAGTTGCTGCGCATCAGCAGAGCTGTGATGACTTTCCACAGAGACGTTGTGTCGAACAACATGAACTTGTTCAACTTCACTTAGTCTGTGTAATAGTCAGTTGAAATAACTGTCATTCTCTTGTCCATGTTGTGAGCTAAGCATACACATGCATACAGCTACCACAGCTACTCACTTGACCACGGTCAAGCCAAAGGCTTGAGCACCAAATTCATGATGAGCAGATTGGTTGTCTGCTCTACTCCCAGCCATGGAGGAGTAGAGCTTGAGTGGATAAGACAAACAATGCAACAGCTGAAATTATCGAGACACTGCACACATTGGCTGCCTTTGAAATCAGTGCTGCGATGAGAATCTCATACCATTAAGCAGGGCACAACAAGACAGAACAACTCTGAGGTAGAAGTAGCACAAGTTCAGTGCTGCTGAACTCTCCACTCTAAATATTTTACAGGAAGAGGCCTATTTTTTTTGTCAGCAATGCCCTGTTTCCTCCTCTCCTCAGGTGCAGTGGGAAACCTGTATTCAGAGAATTTCGGTGCGCTCTTGAGTCATGGTTTTCATCTTGCATTAGCTTTGCCCAAAGTACATATATATAGCAATAGTGGTCCAGAAATATTCATCCTAGACATTGTAGCAATTTCACATTCAAAGGTGGCTGTGCAGCTCATAAATACTGACTTCTCTTGGTCACCCTTCTACATCGCTGGAGGCTGTGAATTACTCTTAGGGTCTCTGGACCACAGGTTAAAAAAATGTGTCTAATGCAGGTTTTACAGCAGATATTGCATCTGTGCCTTGGAGAGCACTTGTGTGATTCTCATTTTGTTCAAACCTAGTATCTAATGGCCACTAAGGGATTTTAACTTCACAACATCCTGCTTGGAGAGGACAATGCTGTTTTACTGATAGGGAATGGAGGCACATCTGAGTTGTTGGGGATCATGTAAGAAATCTGTGAACAAATAGGAAAATGAACTGAGCTCATCTCTTAAGTCTCAGCCTGGTTTCCTACTCATCTGCCTATTCTTCCTAAACCACACTATGAGTCTCACTGCAGAGGTGTTGGCAATCCCGCTCTTGGTGCCTGTGTAGCAGTCTGAGTGCACCAAGTGCGGTACATGAGTGAGTTCAATGAAAAGCCTGTAACAACCCGGTGTTACATGAGATACTGACAACTGGGGATGAAAACTAATGAGAGTTTGCATATATATGTAGGCCAACTCTGCTTTGAGCTAAATTGATTTTGTTGTTAAATATTTTAGACCCTGGGCTGTACTTAATGAAGACCAAGATAGTGGTTAAAAAGGTCTATATATAACAAAAGTGTGTCCTGGTTTTGTGAAAACTGGCTACTAAGCAGAGCGTTGCCATATTGTTTAGTCACATTAGGCCTTCTAAAACTGAAAGCTTGGGATGGCAGCTGTTAAAGCACTTCCTTTACAGGGAGCATAATTCAGTAAGTACTGAATGATTAGATACAGCCAGGCGCCCCTGCGCACAACAGGGAGGTTGGATTAAATGATCTCTAAGGTCCCTTCCAGCCCAGGCCGTTCTATGATTCTATGATTCTTACCTGAGTTTGTGGTATATTACTCCATTGGTTTCAGAGGCTCAAAGTATTCCTCCTTGCGGAAGGACAGAATTCAGCTGCTTGTCTTTGGGTGCACAGTGGCTCTTGCAAAAAAAGGTAGATAACGCTTGAATCAAAAGCGTAAAGTACTGAAGTGCCTGGCTGGACTGGAGGTGGTAGAACAGTATAGAAAAAAACTATTTCAAGTTTACAGCCTGGGACAGCAGACCAGGCTCTCTCACCAGACTGCCAGTCAGGCATTTTGTGCCTCAGTGCCCGTAACACAGGAATGATTACACTGAACTTTCTCTCCAGTGCTTTAAGATCTCTAAGTCTTGTAAATATCAGGTTATGTCATGCTGGCGGTATGCGGATATAATACTTACACAGCTCAAGGTGGTAGGAAAAGCACAGGTCTACCAACATCAATGCATCTTCATTAGGGAGCTCTGCTTCCGAATCCCCATAATTAAGAGTGGAATAAAACCCATACAGTGTTGCAGGATCCCCCATGTCTTCTCATGTGATACCCTGCTTAGGAACCTCCACCCAGTGCCTGGTCCAGCTTAGCTGGTGGGTTTCAAGGACCTCAAAGCCCAGCTCTGATGCCTCCGATTCACACCGTGTGCTACCTCTTCTCTTTGCCTCCTGCAGGGAACTGCATGAGTGAGTTCATGGGACTCATCAAAGGCCACTACGAAGCAAAGGAGGAAGGCTTCCAGCCTGGAGGGGGAAGCTTGCACAGCATGATGACTCCTCACGGGCCAGATGCTGACTGTTTCGAGAAGGCGAGCAAAGTCAAGCTGGAGCCTGAAAGGGTTGCAGAAGGGACCATGGTAAGGAGTCAAGGGAGCCAGTAACATTTTGAATATGGCACAGAGTACTGTGGCTGTGCCACTCTCAAAGTATAGCCTAGCTTCCTGCTGGCAAGTTGGAAAAGTACTTAGGATCATACTTGGACCAGACTGCTGCAGCGTTCACTTTCCTTACCATCATCACCAGGAGCTGCCCTGGAGACATGCAATGCCGGGCAGCTTTCATCATCTGCCCACATAAATTGTTGCCTGAGCAGGAGGCTGGGAATTTTCATGCTGATTAATTCAATTTTTGTCTTAGCCTATGTGCAAAGAAGCAAAACTCCTGACAGTCCTCCTTTCTCCACCCCCTACAATCATCATCAACAGACCTTGAACTAGAGCTTTTGGAACAACTTGTCTTTCCTGGGTGTGCAGGGAGTCCAAGGTCACTCCTGACACCTGGTTAATACCAGCATTCCTATGCCAGCTCAGTAGAACTTTCTCCAGCTGGGTTGATCAGGCAGGAGTCAGAACTTGCCAGTGCTAGACCCATGTGTACAACCACTGTTTGTGGTAAAGCAGAGCCACCTCGCCTGGATTTAAACTCTCGCTCTCTTGCTCTAACCCAGCCTCCTTCTTCCCACAGGCCTTCATGTTTGAATCATCCCTCAGTCTCGCCGTCACCAAATGGGGCCTCCAGACCTCCAACTGCCTTGATAAAAACTACTACAAGTGTTGGGAACCTCTGAAAAGCCATTTCAACCCTAAGTGCAAGTAAAGAGAAGTTATTTGCTGTTTGCAATATAAGAGCAAAGGCAGGGAAATCCAGCGTACCCATGTGTGGTGGCACAGTTGACTTGAGCAACAGGACAGAACGGCGTTTCTGGCAGCCAAGCCATGAAGACGATCATCCCCATGTAACTTGGGAAATGCAGTAAAGAAACCTCCAAAACACTACATTATTTTTAACTTTCAAATATGCAATTAAAGCTTTCCTGGTGACATCTTGAAATCGAAGCACTCTCACCATGTGTAGTTGGTATGAATGCTCGTGTGGACACGAGGTGACAGCCAGCCCCCGTTCATAGGGCCTCCTGAAAATACAGCCTGGTGTGTCTTCCACAGGGAGAAGCTAGGGATCAACGTAGCAGTTTAGGCTGTGTGTAGGGAAAGACCTTTAGAAACAGAGCTGAAGGTTCTACCAGAAATAAGTGTCCTGTCTGAGCAGGCCACTTCAACCTGCTCAATCTATGGCGGGTTGCCGAGGAAAGACTTGATTGTCCAAAAAGTAGGCCGCAAATTAGGAAAGTTTGGAGGATCCAAAGTGCTTCACTGCTAAGTGAGGGTAAGTTTCCTTCCCAACCTCATGCTCTGGCCATCCTTCAACATCGACTTGTTTGTCAACACTCGTCAAACCTCATACCTGCACTTTAGCACGTACCCATGTGAAACAGTAACTAACCTTGGTTGTATCAGGATCTGTGTTTCTTCCTTTCCGAGAGAAACAATCCTCAATTTTCCAAGATAAGGAAACATAGAGCTGTGACATTTAACTTCAGTCAGTTACATCTATCATCAGTTTTGGATCTGCACCAGATCCTTGGGGAAAAAAACACACCAGCTTTGAGCAAAGTATTACATTATAAAATCTACAGGGAGATGTTTACTCTAAATAGCCAGCTCAGAAAAGGACGTCCAGGAGAATCAATTTGTCAGAGAGGCTGATTTAATCAGACTGATCCAGGGATAAACGAGGTCTAAATGTTTCACAGGCAAAGGGCAAAAACTCATTTTCTGTTTAGGACCTAAATTATCATCCAGTGACATGCAGTCTTGAGTTTCTCTTGCTACAGACTCATCACTGAAGCAGACATGGGTGGTAAAACATCAGTCAGGGGTGAAATTCCACAAGGCACATCCACTTTTCTGTCTTCACCCTACATTTCTGAAGAGAAACATCCCTTTCCTTCCTCTGTGCACCTAGCACCTCTGCCGCAAACCACCAAGCCCACCTCCAGTAACATAGTGCGTTCGTTCCAGCTTGGAGAGCTCTGCCAAAAAAAAAACCCACAAGAGAAAACCAGGGCAGCCTTTCTTCAAACACCACGCTTAAATCTGCTGGGACCTAGCCATCAGACATAGCCATCTGCATAGGAATGGGCTGTGGCAGGTTCCACAAGCATCAACCTGGGGCTGGCCCAAAAGACCAGAGGCCCCGTGCTGACTCCCAGCTCATCCTGAGCCATTTGCTCCACTGGCCTGAAACAAATACAGCTGCAAGGAAGAATTTACATGTGTGGCAACTCGAGTTCCAATTAACTGAGGAAATGGATCCTGGGAGATCAAATTAGTTTGTGGCAGCAGGAAGATAGTTAATTCAGCATGCTCAGACAAGCAATTATTTCTTTCCCTAAATACCGCTTTCTCCATGCATTGATGCCTCTCTCTTTCTCTGCACTGACCCACAGCCATATCTTGTAATATCATTTGTGACAGTATTTTACCAGCTGTTCTGCAGAGAGAAAAATCCGGGTTTGCTTTAATTGAGCCAGCAGAAGAACCAGACACAGAGACAGGTGCAAGAGGGTTCCCGAGAGCGTGTATGGGGACTGCAAAAGCAGGCTATGGCCTTGCACAACTGCTGCACACATCGTGAGTGCCAAGCTCCCCACAGCTGGACGCTTCATGATCCAAGCAAGAAAGAGAAGAGCTACAGGAGAAAACACTTTAAAAAAAATTAAAATTGGGAGACACATTTTTACTGTGAAAGTTATCCAGCATTAGCACAGGTTGCCCAGGGAGCATGTGGAGCCTCCACCCTTGGAAATACCCACATTTCTAAGCAACCTGTTCTAGATGACCCTACTTGGGCAGGGGCCTGGATCAGATGACTTCCAGAGGACCCTTACAAGCTCAGCTGGTCTGTGATTCTGTGCAAAAAGCTCATGAACTTGCTCTGATGGAGAGTGACTGCAAACAGCCTGTATTTATGTCCTAGCCATAGAGTGGCTTGAGTTGAAAGGGACCTTGAAGACCACCTAGTGCTAACCCCCTGCCATGGGCAGGGACACCTCCCACTAGCCCAGGTTGCTCAAAGCCCCCTCCAGCCTGGCCTTGGACACTGCCAGGGAGGGGGCATCCACAGATTGTTTGGGCAACCAGTTCCAGTGCCTCATCACCCTCACAGAAAAGAATTTCTTCCTCATGTTTAACCTTCTAACCTAAATCTACCCTGCTCTAGTTTAAAATCATTGCCCCTTGCGCTGTCACAGTACTCCCTGATGAAGACTCTCTCCCCAGCTTTCCTGCAGGCCCCCTTCAGGTACTGGAAGGCCGCTATAAGGTCCCTCCGAGCCTTCTCTTCTCCAGGCTTAACAGACCCAGCCCCCTCTGTTGAGTAGGAAAATGATGTGGTAGAGACGCTTTTGCTGATAATCCGTAGGCTGCCTTCCCGCAAGGCAGAAGGAGGCTTTCAACTTTCATATCAGACTGAGCTTTTGGCGTTGACCTCAACATTTGGGAAGAAACCGCTCTCATATTAATGCCTTAAGAACAAACATTGTTTGGATCATGATGGCACCTACAGGCCATGTGAAAACTCACATCTGAACTAAATGTCTTTTCCTTGCACTCACATTTCAGTACTTTGACAGTTAACAATTCTAGAGCCCCCTACGCTAGTTGACCTCATCAGAATAAAACTTGTGTTCTTGCAAGAATAAGCAGAGAAGGTATCTTTGCAGGCACAAGGTTCAGTTGAGCTTGGCCTTTTGTGGATTTGTTTTTCATTTGTTTTTTTCAATCATGGCCCATTTCCAGAGGTGAAATGGCTTCTCCCATAATATAAGGGAATCTGTGTCAAAAATAAAAATCCTTGATCTGTTTACTTCTTGTCTCCCACTCACAGGAATCACAGAATTAGTGGAAGTGCTAGTTTCAGATAGCATGACAACATTCAGCTCTCTATTTCCAAGTCTGGTACAGTTAATTTTATCCAAAAGTTTATTGCAGTAAACAAACATGCCGTTTAGGCTTGCGTTTTATTGCGGGAAAGGAAAATTAGCTCAACTTATTAGGAGCCTGCCTGACTGCTCTCAAAGTTATTAAAGACATATTCCAATCAGGGAAAACTGCATAGTCAAAGTGATGCCAGGAAGAAATACCTGGTAGGCAAGCAGTGGTTCTTCAGGAAACTGCTTTGGGCTTGCTTAACATTTTAGCCTGCTACAGATTTTAAACTTCAGCTTGTGCTGCTCTGACAGCAACAACTCACACTGTTTAAAAGAAGTACACTGGTCCAGTTCGGTACACCCTTTCTGTGTCTATCTGCGCTTTCACCATTGTTTAAGATGCAAGAAAATCAACAGGCAATTAAGATTTATTCTTACAAAGGAGAAACGTCAGCACACAACATATCTTATAACTTATTTTATTTATATGCCATGAATAGCACTGCAATTCCAGGAACTTAAAACATACTGAACGGTCGCTCGTATTTACCTTCTTGGATAAGCTTCTCTCTACGATCCTGTGGAAGAAAGAGAACACTCATCATTATCCTATTAGAGAAGAAGTTTCAGTCAGCCTGGGACGACAGAACAGCAGTACTAGTATTTCAGCATGGACTACAGAGAGGTAGTACCACATGACCTTAAGGGTCTTTTCCAACCTACATGATCCTATAAGCACAAACTCTGGTAAAAGCTGTTGTGGTTAAAAAGTAAAAAAGAACAAGGTATTTAGCTTCACCTGCCAGACATGGAAGAGATGCTCACATTGACCTCTGCAAACGCAGCCACTCTCACAGGCCAGCAGAGACCAATTCGTTTAATGTATTTTTCACCAAACTCATTCCATCACAATTAATACATACGTTTAGGTTCTGCTTCCTCCTTCTGGCTGAATAATTCAGTTTAGACATTTAATTATGGGGAAACTTCTTAATAACTTGCCTAAATGTGCCTGTATTCACTTTCAGCCCATCTGTATCTCACTCTGAAGTCATGTACCTTTCTGACAGGTATTGTTACTGTTACACAGACGCTGCAGATATTGCCCAGATGCCTTCAGCTGGAAAAAACCAGAAGCCCTGCTTAAGACTTGGCAATTTATCTTTTGCTTTCCCAGATGCAGAACAAACACTCCACAGAGAAAAAGAGTTATTGTGCATTATATACTACGAGAAAATGAAGAAAAATCCCTAAACATCAGTGAGGAAACTGCAATAAAGGCAAACAAACTGTCCTGGAGACTACATTAAAGACTTCAGCTTGAATACTCCCAGGCAAGTATGTCTAGATTTCACTCACACAGGTTTATTTTCAAGCACTTACATGCTAAGACCTACTCGGTGGCTAAGCCCAAGCCTGGCTCTATGTACAAAACAAAACCAGTATGCCAAAATACTGCAGAGATGCTGAAGTCTCAAAAACATTTATATCAATATGCTCAACACGTTTCCTAAAAGCCTGTATTTTTGATTCATCCTAGCAAACAACATTCCCTACAAATATTCTATCAATTTTAATTGATATTTGTGCTTCTTGGCTTATGACTTCATCTAAAAATGCTACTTTTGTGCAAAAGACAGAAATAAAGTGTTTTACAATGGCCACAAACTCACTAGTAAAAAACAGCCACTGTCTGCCAGTCACCTAGCATCTTCTTATGTGTGCATAGAGCTAATTTTTTTTCAAAATTAAATACTCAGGTTCTGATGCCCACATTTCAGGAGTTAGAACAAAAGCAAGACGAACCTTCCAAAATCTTACACATTGGGCTGAGATCAGACACTGCAATCAGCATAAATACTCCTCCCTATTTACTTTACGAGACCAGAAAAATGGTCAAGCAACCCACAGAGACATTACTGGGTCTGTCATTCATAAGGTCACAGAATCACAGAATCACAGAATGTTAGAGGTTGGAAGGGACCTTAAAGATCATCCAGTCCAACCCCCCTGCCAGAGCAGGATCACCTACAGTAGAGCGCACAGGAACGCGTCCAGGCGGGTTTTGAATGTCTCCAAAGAAGGAGATTCCACAACCTCCCTGGGCAGCCTGTGCCAGTGCTCGGTCACCCTCACAGTAAAAAAGTTTTTCCTCATATTTTTCTGGAACCTCCTGTGTTCCAGCTTCCACCCATTGCCTCTTGTCCTGTCAGTGGATGCCACTGAAAAGAGCCTGGCTCCATCTTCCTGACATTCCCCCTTGACATATTTATAAACATTAATGAGGTCACCCCTCAGCCTCCTCTTCTCCAAGCTAAAGAGATCCAGCTCCTTCAGCCTTTCCTCATAAGGGAGATGCTCCACTCCCTTCACCATCTTTGTGGCTCTACGCTGGACTCTCTCAAGCAGCTCCCTGTCCTTCTTGAACTGAGGGGCCCAGAACTGGACACAATATCCCAGATGCGGTCCCTATGTATTTTAGGGATTGCCATTACTACACCATCTATAACTAAAATAATAGTCTCTTATGATAAATTTACATTGACAGTGTTACAGAGACGTTTATTATAGCAAAATATTCTGATCAAGGGCAGTGCGACTGGACATACCCAAGGGTACAGTACAGGCACAAGAGGACTTTACAACCAGCCATGAGCCAGCAGGCTCAGTATCAACCTTCCTTTCCTCACTACTTTGAATGTATTAATCATTCTCAGGGACAAGAGGATCCCACCAATGAAGTCCCGAGGCAGACCTACATTTTACACTTACCCTTTCATATTTGAAGGCAGCAGCCCATAAGAGAAGAGGGCCTAACGCATAAACTGCTCCTAGAAAGGATGTCTTAGGTGTCGGTCGGAAAGTGGGGTAGACGTTGTGTGTCCTAGCATGGGCCCAGCGGAGCAAGGCAGGATCTTCCTGGGGTGGGAAAGAAAACCACAGTGAGGCCCCAGGGGCCCCGTAAGGGCCACTCACCTCGATGGGGCTACGTTGGCCCCCGCCGCTGGGTTTGGGCCTGGAAACCCCCCGGCTCTGCCGCCGGGCCCAGGCCGGGAAGGCCGCCAAGGTCACGGGGAAGGCCGCGCCTCTCCCGCACGAACCCCGACCCAGGTCCGGGCCGTCACACCCAAGGAACCATAACAAACCACTCGGGCCCCGCTCGGGGACGCCGGGTGAAGCCGACCAGTCCCTCCGGCCCCCCCCTCCCCACTCACGATAACAGCCGGTGGCTTGGGGTTGTTGAGCTGCAGCTGGTACTGCCGCTTGAGCCGGGCGCGGATAGCCAAGCGCTCGGCCTCGGCGCGACGCTTCTCCGGCGACAAATCGTAAGAGCTGGGGTCGAGCTCAGCCGGCAGGGAGACGTAGCGGTTGGGCCGGTAGGCCTCGGCGGCGGTGGGAGGGGGTCCCGGCGCCATCTTGGAGGCGATGGGCGGCCGCGGGAGGCGGGGCCGGCCTCGCGCCCCCTGCCGGCCTCGCGCAGGCTCCGTCAGAGCCGCGTCCTTCCCCTCGGGGAGGGGGAGGGGGAGGGGGAAGGGGGAGAGGGGAGTGGGTTTACGAGGCAGGTGGTCGCGTCGAGGGGAGCTTCGCCCCGGGTTGACAGCATTTCCAGCAGGTTAAATCATAGGTCATAGAAGAGTTTTAGCTGGAAGAGACCTGGAAGATCATCGAGTCCAGCCTCTGTCCCAGCTCTATCAACCCACTAAACGATGCCCCCCCAATGCAACATCCACCTGTCTCTTAAACACCTCCAGGGAAGGTGACTTAACCCCCTCCCTGGGCAGCCTGTTCCAATGCCTGACAACCCTTTCAAGTAAAGAAATTCTTCCTAATATCTAACCTGAACTTCCTTTGGCACAATTTAAATCCATTTCCCCCTCATCCTATCACTCTCCACTAGGGAGAACAGACCAACTCCCGCCTCGCTACAACCTCCCTTCAGGTAGATGTAGAGAGCGATGAGGTCTCCCCTTAATCTCCTCTTCTCTGGGCTAAACAGCCCCAGATCCCTCAGCCTTTCTTCATACGACTTGTGTTCTAAGCCCTTTACCAGCTTGGTAGCCCGCCTCTGTACCCTCTCCAGCACCTCAATGTCCGTCTTGTAGTGAGGGGCCCAAAACTGGACACAGTACTCCAGGTGAGGCCTCACCAGTACCCAGTACAGGGGCATGATCACCCCCCTGCTCCTGCTGACAACACCGTTCCTGACACAGGCCAGGATGCCATTGGCCTTCTTGGCCACCTGGGCACACTGCTGGCTCATGTTCAACCGGCTGGCCAGCAACACCCCCAGGTCCCTCTCTGCCTGGCAGCTCTCCAGCCACTCCCACACAAGCCTGAAATGGCCTATTCCCTTTTCCTGCTGGGAAAGAAAAAGCCCAGAGTTGATGCATAAGGGGTGCTGTACTGCGGGATTATCCTCTGCCTGTCCTCTGCCCTGGTGAGGCCTCACCTGGAGTTCTGGGTCCAGTCCCCGGGTCAAGAAGGATGAGGAACTGCTGGAGAGAGTGCAGTGCAGAGCCACCAGGATGTTGAGGGTCCTGGAGTGTCTGCCATTGGAGGAAAGGCTGAGAAAGATGGGTCTGTTTAGCCTGGAGGAGACTGAGCAGGGAGTCTCATCAGTGCTTATAAATATCTAAAGGGTGGGTGTCAGAAGGGCGAGGACAGACCCTTCTCGGTGGTGTCCAGTGATGGGACAAGGGGTAATGTTCACAAACTGGAAAACAGGAGGCTCAACCTAAACATAAGGAAATACTTCTTTACTATGAGTGCTTCTGGCACTGGAACAGGCTGCCCAGAGAAATTGTGGAGTCTCCATCTCTGAAGACATTCAAAACCCACCTGGATGTGTTCTTACTCTAGGTGATCCTGGTCTGGCAGTGGGGTTGGATTAGATGATCTTCGGAGGTCCCTTCCAGCCCCTAACATTCCGTGATTCTGTGAAATTCATCAAGAGCTCAGGGGCTGATAGGGTGGCCACGACTGTGCCTCCTGTCGCAACCCTGTGCTATGTGCGACTAAAAAAAATACTTTGTATTATGTAAGTGATGAATCGCAGGCAGGACGGAAGTTGCAAAACCCTGCTGTTACTGATGTTCAGCTTCAGATTGTCTCTTTGATGCTTTGACCAAGGCCGAGCCGGTTGGATAAAGCCTCCAGATAACCTTCAGGATTGTGGCGCAGTGACTCATCACCCTGATAAACTTTATTGACATTTCACAAATCACCCTCTGCTGATGAGCACAAGGTGAAGCAAGCGAGCTCTGGCCTGAAGGTTTTGACTTCAGGGAATTTCTGTCTTGTCAGTGTTAACTTCAGAGATGTAAAAAATGCATGCAAGTTGTCTTTCCAGATACAAACTGGCCAGTAAACCCAAGTTTTCTGCTCTTTTTTTTCTTCTTTGGGTATACAAAGGAATGATAGCAGTTACGCTGATCGGAACAAAGTAAGTTAATGGCTGTGTATTTATAGTTATATACCATTTGCACTGGGGTAATCCTACAAACTTGAGTAATGTTGAATGAAGGATTACAGTTTGCTCCTAAGCACACACAAAATAGTATTGCTGCCTTTATTTAAGATGCTGTGCTTTGACTCTGTAATAATAGAGGAAGAGCTCTGCCTCGCATCTTACGACTTCACTCTTCTTTTACCTAAGCACTTGGAAAATAGATTATCTCATTTTGGTCTTAGCAGCTAATTAGAAGTTGGGGCTTTGTGATTTGTTTCCAGCGGGATGACACATGAGTTGGATATTCCTGCAGTTTGTGCGTACCTTGAGCACATGCCCACAGCAGGAGGTACTTTTCCCTCTCCCAAGGACAAGACTGCACTCCTCTCAGAAACTCTCTCCCAGTGTTTCTGCAGCTTTTCCACCCATGTTTTCTTCACAAACGTATGGCTGAAAATCCAAGTGAAAACCAAGCTACTTCATTTGTGGTCAGCTTCCGAGGAAGTACTTACATGCTCCATGGCTTTCTTTACTGGGTCTTTCAGCCTGGGATAGTGGCTTCTGTTGCACCGAACAATTTACTCTCTTTAACCTTCCCATTTCATGACCATCAGAGCTCATGACCTCTGTATCTCTGTGTCTCCGTGTTTGTCTCTCTCCATAACCAGCATGTGGAGATCTACTTTAGCAGCACACTGCATACGCCAGCAGCACTGCCATGTGGCACTCCTGTGGTACTTTCATCTCCGACAAATCTCAGTGACTTGGCAGCCTGCGTTTCCCTGCTCGTGTATGGCCTGCTTCTCTAAAAGCTGTTCCTTCCTGCTCTTATTTCTTAATAAATGACATGTGCAGCCTTGAAACAAAGAGATTCCTCGTAGGAATGGGGGTGCAGTTGGATTAGTGTACTGGGAAGCAATAGCTACACTGTGGGGAATGGTGGGTGTTTTCCTCCTCTTTGCTGCATCACGGAGTGCAACAGAAAACTCCTGTCCCTGAGGATCTCCCAAAGGATTTTTTGAAACACACAGATGCTTTTCCCACAATCTACTGGCTCTTGAGAGTCTGTCTCTAATGGCGTGCAATGGTTACTTTGGGCAGGAGCTAAGATGATCTTGTGGTGAAGTCACTTGGCAGCGGGTTTGGCTCCCAGTGCCATTGCAGAGTTTTTATGGTCTTATCTATGCAGGTCCAAGCTGTGCCTTCTCCCTCTCCCCAGAGCTCACAGCTGTGACTGTGCATGAGTGGCATGCAAACAGTTCTGAAATTAATTCTACTGGGAGAAAAACAGAAGGTGCAAAGCTGCATTTCTATTAACAATGTAATGTACTGTATTAGAAAACTGAGCAGCCAGCCGCTATGCTGAAAACACCTTTGCACTTCATCTCTAATCACCAGCTCATCTTCCCTCCCAAAGGATCGAGTTCCCTGCAGGGAGTCTTTTCTGAGAGGTGTCACATGTTTCACAGGGCAAGGAAATAACTAAATCCCTGGCAGAGAAAAGTATTCTGTGACACTCAAGCCTATGCACTGCACCTTGTTGCTTTCACGCCTCTGAAGGTGATTCTGTGCATTTTCTTCATTTCGTATCAGCCATGTCTCTAACCTTTTGCTCCAGCAAAAGCCTGAGACACCAATAGTAAGTGTCTAAACCTTGCATAAAGCAATGCGGGACAAAGACAGAAATACTGCAATCAAAGCATTTCACTGAAATCAGTGATAGTTTGGGGTTTTTTTCCTCCTGAAAGGAACTGCTGAACACAGTGAGAAATGCTGTGGTGACAAAGTGGACCCCTGTGCAGACCTCCTGCAGGACCTGCTCCTTCTGGGCCCCCGTAAGGCAGCCCCTGTAAACAGCCTGGCTGCTGTTGCCGGACCACCTTCGAAACAAAAGATTTTGCGAAAGTGATGGAACGACTTATCCTTGGTGCCATCTCAAGGCATATCAGGGATAAGAGGGTCATTAGAGACAGTCAACATGGCTTCACCAAAGGGAAGTCGTGCTTGACTAACCTCATAGCCTTTTATGAGGATATAACAAGGTGGATAGATGATGGCAGAGCGGTGGATGTGGTCTACCTTGACTTCAGTAAGGCATTTGACACAGTCTCCCACAGCATCCTTGCTGCTAAACTGAGGAAGTGTGGTCTAGACTCTCGGGTAGTGAGGTGGACTGTGAACTGGCTAAGGGGAAGAAGCCAAAGAGTTGTGGTCAATGGGGCGGAGTCTGGTTGGAGACCTGTATCCAGTGGAGTGCCTCAAGGGTCGGTACTGGGACCAGTATTATTCAATATATTCATCGATGACTTGGATGAGGGACTAGAGAGTACTATCAGCAAGTTTGCTGATGACACCAAGCTGGGAGGAGTGGCTGACACGCCAGAAGGCTGTGCTGCCATCCAGCGAGACCTGGACAGGCTGGAGCGTTGGGCGGGGAAAAATTTAATGAAATATAACAAGGGTAAGTATAGAGTCTTGCATCTGGGTAGGAACAACCCCAGGTTCCAGTATAAGTTGGGGAATGACTTATTAGAGAGTAGTGTAGGGGAAAGGGACCTGGGAGTCTTGGTGGACAGCAGGATGACCATGAGCCAGCACTGTGCCCTTGTGGCCAGGAAGGCCAATGGCATCCTGGGGTGTATTAGAAGGGGGGTGGTTAGTAGGTCGAGAGAGGTTCTCCTTCCCCTCTACTCTGCCCTGGTGAGACCCCATCTGGAATACTGTGTCCAGTTCTGGGCCCCTCAGTTCAAGAAAGACAGGGAAGTGCTGGAGAGAGTCCAGCACAGGGCAACTAGGATGATTAAGGGAGTGGAGCATCTCCCTTATGAGAAAAGACTGAAGGAGCTGGAGCTCTTTAGTTTGGAGAAGAGGAGGCTGAGGGGTGACCTCATTAATGTTTACAAATATATCAAGGGTGAGTGTCACGAGGACAGAGCCAGGCTCTTCTTGGTGACAACCACTGATAGGACAAGGGGTAATGGGCTGAAACTGGAACATAAGAGGTTCCGCTTAAACTCGAGAAGAAACTTCTTCTCAGTGAGGGTGACGGAGCCCTGGAACAGGCTGCCCAGAGAGGCTGTGGAGTCTCCTTCTCTGGAGACATTCAAGACCTGCCTGGACACGTTCCTGTGTGGCATAGTCTAGGCATTCCTGTTCTGGCAGGGGGATTGGACTTGATGATCTTTCGAGGTCCCTTCCAATCCCTAACATTCTATGATTCTATGATTCTGTGAAAACGTCCTTGTCCCCGTCTTTGCCAGCCAGGTCATGAAGCTCATTTGACTCTTGTCTTGACCGCTAGTTTTGACCTAAGACAAACAGCAGAAATATAAAATGGGCACTAGGGGGAGTGGGGCAACTCTCAGTAGAGCAACACAGGCTTGAACTAGAATATGCTGGTCACAAAACCACAACCTTGTGGGCTCAAACACCAAGACTTACAAGGTAAGATCTCAAGTGTTTTTCCTCTTTTTAATAAGGACTGATGATTATTGACTGTTTGAGGTTGGCAGGATTGAATCAAACTAACAATTCTCACATGAAAATGCCTCTGAAGTTTACATCATCTGTTTTCTTTATGATCAGCAGTGACCAAAATGGAAAGAAGGAGCCAAGAAAATTAATCTTTCTCCAGAACCCTGTGAAGGGTTGACCTTGACTGGCTGCCATATGCCCACCACAGCTGCTTTCTCACTCCTCTTTCTCAAAAGCCCTGGGTGAGAAAATTACATGGGAAAGCTCATGGGTTGAGATAAACACAGTTATTAAGAAAAGCAAAAATTGCACATAGAAGCAAAGCAAAATGAGGAATTTATTCACTGTGTCTCATCAGCAGGCATATACTCATTTGCTCTTTGGAAGCAGGGCCTCAGCATGCATAGCAGTTGCTTGGGAAGACAAATGACATCACCAGAAATAGCCTCCAATCCTCATCAGCTTTTATTTCTGAGCATGATGTCACATGGTATGAGATATCTCTTTGGTTGTTTGGGTCAGTTGTCATAGTTATTTCCCCTCCCAACCTCTTGCCTGTCTCCAGCCTGAACCTTTAAAGTTGGTGGTGGGGCACTGGAGAGGAAGCCTTGATGCTGTGCAAGTGCTGCTCAGCAGTAGCAAAAACACTGATGTTACCAGTGCTATTTCAGCCACAGATGCAAGTTAAAGCACCATATGGGCTGCTGTGAAGAAGGTTAACTCCATCACAGCTAAACCCAGTACAATTCCATCTTGAAAATTATCCCACACACCACTGAGTTTCTGAGAATGTTCTCATCCAAATTAGTCTGAAATCAGGTACACTTCTATGACAGGCTCTTTGGTTGAAGCTGCAAACAACTTCCACTGTGAGTTTAAAGTAAATAAAGATATTGACCTTCAGTTTAAACCTGTGTCATTTTTGTGTGACTTTTCAGTCCAGCTCCAAAATATACACTGACTGGATTTGTTCAACTGTATACACAAAGCCACATCTTTTCAGAGCGGCCCAGCTAAGTGACCCTGTGCTTCAAGTGAATGAAAGAAAATTTAACCTGTCTATCTATCCCTGAGGTGATTGTGCACGGTGCTTTCATAAGAGACATGTTAAATGTGCCATCATCACAAAAAAATACGTGTCTGTCAAATTTGTGCTGAATGCTTGCAGGTGCCCTGTTTGCATCAGTTGTCAGGCTGAGTCAACATGTTGCTGAGCTCTGTTTTGAATTCTCACTGACCTTTTGCACAGAAAGCAAGCTGGAAAACAGGGGAGAAGCTGACAAGATCACTCGTGTCACAAGAAGGTTCCCGAGCAGAGGTCCCTTACTTCTAGTTCCCACCTGTAATGGGCAAGAAGGGTCATTTGGCTCCTGTTCCCATTTCATGTGAGTGAATAAACACTGATGCCTGGGCTACTGGCTGCCTTCTGCGAGGAATCAGTATCAGGAATCCATCTGCATGGGTAGATGCGTGGTAAAATACGTAGTAGATAGGGAAGGGGAGCAGTGCCAAAGGTACTAGGACACAGCATAGTTTATCTGTGCTCAGAACAAGTGTGTCTAATTGCAGCATATAGCTGTGTCAGAAAATTGTCCAGATAAAGGTAATTCAGTCTGCATTAAGAAGTGAAGTCCCCAGCATCTTTATCTTGCAGTTGTTTAAAGGAAACCTGGCATGCAAAGGAGGGAGTTAACATGGTTAGGGGAGTTATGAGTAGTTCAATCGTCATTACAGCCAACAGGCCACCCATAAATGTGTATCAAATGTTGAGCTCAGCAGGAGTTAGTTACAAAACTAGGACACTTAATGAGTCATAAAGTGCCAGGAATAATGAGAGACAGCATTAAACTAATCATTTCTGCCTCTCCTGGGCTTGCTCAGAGATGGTGACAAGAAGCCCTCTGCTGTTCCAGCTTTTCCTGCTGAAATAAAATTTTCGACTCGCACAGAATTGTAGCGGTGCCTGAGCTGCCTGAGCTGCCTGAGCCAAGGAGCTTGCGCAACCTGAGAGGCTCTGGTGGGACAAGGAGAAGCTGTGATGCAGTGAGCATCTCTTCTTCACTCCCTTGCAGGGCATTGATTGTAGCATTTTGTAATATGATTTTCTTAGCTCTCCCTCTGCTTCCAGCTCCTTGTAGGAGAGGCTAATAATAGTCACGTAACGTCGAAGAGTGGGAGAGAAGGAGTTTTTAAAATAAAGTATGGTGGCAATTAGAGAGCTGAATGTCTGAGGTTAAGTCCTATTATTGGTTAAGTGTTAGAAGTGTTTAAGCAGCCAAGGGGTAATGCTATTCCTAGGCTTTCTCTCATGATAGCTGTCAGGAACCAAAGTACACCAACAAGCTATCTTTACCCCAACCAGGCTCCTCTGGACCCTCCATCAGCTGCTGGCCCAGGAGCAGCATTGAAGCTTTGTCCCTCGGCCTTAGCTCTTGCCTGGTCTCTGCCAAGTGTGCGTTTTGTCTCACCTTGGACTGCAGTGTCTTGTGTTCCCGGCTTGACCTCAGACTTCCCATGTCACAGACATCTGTGATATCTGGGCCTTGCCCAGACATCTCTTGACTGTGACCAGTCATGGTTATTGCCACTAGACCTGCCCTAATCACCTTGTTTTGCTCCCAGCTCACCTTCACCCATGGAGCAGCCCAGTCTTTCCATCCCTGAACTGTACTGTGTCACTCACAGAGCAGTGCTCAACCTCACAACTGTAGGGAATGTACGTGATGCCAAGAGCGGACTCATATTGACACCATTAAAATTCCAAAAGCAGTTGCTAACAAGAGTCAGTGAGAGGAAAGTTAAGTGTTACAAGAAATGCCTCACATAGTGTGAGGGGAGGCATTTTTTCTGGCCTGTTGCTCCCAGCACAGACTACCACCAGCATCTGACACTTATATTTTCCCCATTTCTCCCCAAGTGTTTTGCTTTGCCCACAGAAGAAAGAATAGATGTGGCCTCATTCAGTTTGAGTATCAGAAAAGTAGTGCTGCCTGCTGTGAACTGTGCCCACGTCAATCTGATATGGTGGAGGGAGTTTTGGATGGTGAGTCCTCCCACCCTAAAACATTTTTGAGATGCTGTGACTCATCCTCTGGAGAGCCTGTCTTTCCCCATGGGCTGTGGAAAAAGTCTAATTTAGTGCAGTCCCTGGAGTATCCAATGTGCGACAGTGCTGCGGCTCATGTAGTTCAAGGCCAAATGTTACAGTCTTTATTGTACCTGGAGGATGCTTCTGTAAGTTCTACCCAGACCCAGAGATGCAACACTGGACTTGCCAAAAGCAAAAGAGACCCTACGAAAAACAGCTCTGTCCCGCAAAGTTGTCAGGTTTCCTGCAGTGCCTTACTTGAAGTTACCTCACGGGTTTATCTGGATTTCCTTTCACAAACAAAATCAGAGTGAGAGGAAAAGGCTACTGTTCAAAGATCCAACCAAGAGGGGCCAGTGAGACTTTAATACTTCTTTACTATGAGGGTAACAGAACACTGGAACGGGCTACCCAGAGATGTTTCGGAGTCTCCATCTCTGGAGACTTTCAAAACCAGCCTGGATGTGTTGCTGTGTGATCTGCTCTAGGTGATTCTGCTCTGTCAGGACGGTTGGACTACATGATCTTCAGAGGTCCCTTCCAACCCCTAACATTCTGTGATCCTGTGATTCTGTATTCCCCAACAGATATGGCCACTCCTGCTCCTCAAAACAGAAATACAGTGCCCCAAGGTCTAGAAGGGTCCCTTCGGAGAGCCGGCCAAGTTAACGACCATCACACCAATATGGCTACAATTCGTCCTCCGCTTATTGCTCCGGACAGCTCAATATATACAGTGAAGCAGTGTCCCTGCACCTGCCCCTTCACAGAGTTGGTCAGTTACAGGTTTACACGCCCCAGCGTTTTATTGGGTAGTGCCATTCCACTATGCAAGCGGCTCTCGCCCCCGCTTCTCCCTCCGGGGCCAGCACCTCCAGCCAAGCATCTAGCAAAGCTCTCACAAAACAGATAAAACCTCCTCCTCCCCGTGTTCCAAGGCAGCTTCAAGGACAGAGCCTTTGTTTAGGCCTAAGCTGGGTTGTCCACATCTTTAAAGTAACACCGCGCCTCTGCTCCACAAGAAATTCCTCTACACCAAGGGTCAGTTTGGTGTCAGCCACTTTGCGTATCCTGGTGGGGCCCACTCGTCTCAGAGGAAGCCTCACTTTGTGAGATCATTCAGTCCAAAACTTCTCCACAGCCCGGAATTAATTTTTAACTGAGAAAAGAGCAGGACTTTATAGACAATAACTCTGCAAGGAGTCACATATTTCTCCTTTGTACAGGAGGACACTCAACACCTGTATGGAAAAAAATCGCAACCCAGCCTGAAATCTGTGATAGAAGAGCCTTGAAAGAGAGGCAGCTCCGTAGTACAACTGCACAGAAAAAGACACTTACTTTATTATGCTTTATATATTTTGTTAGAAGTCTAGAGCTTAAATTTTAATGCAAGTCTTTGGGTACACACTGTGAAGCAGACCATCAGTATGAATAAAATATGTTAGGAGGGACATGTTGAATTTAGTGTGACTGTTTGGCAATCTCTGTATCGCAGTGGGGAAGTACTTAGTTGTGGCAATGCAGAGTGGGTTTTTTTGCTCAAGTAAGAGACAGAATACAAATGAGGCTGCTGCTGCAGAATGCCAGCTAGTGGGAAAGATATACAGTGTGCAGCCTGAGTATTTTGATGTTTAAAGAAAATAATTATGGCAATACTAAAACCTTAAACTTCTAACCTATAGAGATAGAATGGCAGAGCAGTGCTTTCCTTGAGCTCTTGTTATCATTGTTTAAATCAGGAACATTAACTAAGCAAGAAATAACCCTTGGCATTGCAGAACCTTGTATACATCAGGTTTCATCTGCCTTATTGGGGAGACTGGGTAAGGCAGCTGTCAAGGTTAAAAATTGCCTCCAAAATTAATGTCTCCCTACTTCTCCATATAACCTTTTAGCAGAAAGGTTTGCTCAGTGGATAAACCACTTCTGTTTGCAGTGATATGTCCCTGGAATCCTGCCACGGCAATTGCATTTTGCAGCCCCAAAGGGAAAGAATTCTACCTCTGGTGTAGAAATCTTAACTTGCAGGGCCTGTCAGACACAGTGTTTCCCCTGCTCTCCTGCTGCCCCTCACTCTACCCCCTTACACACATCTGCTTCTCTCCTACTTGCCTGCAGATGTTTTTGCCCTAGCCAACATTTTCCTCCCGCATTCCCAATGCTGCTAAGGGGCTTTTTACTCTTTGAATCTACTTCGACTTCCTCTGCCTCCTTCACTTGCTGTTTGGTCTCCTTGCTTTCTCCTGGCTGCATCTCACTCACTTTCTCTCAAACATGTCCACATGAAGATCCACTTGTGGTGGCAGCCACTTGCAAGTTGCTTGCTACCTTGCGGCACTCTGCTCCCTGTTTCCTCTCATGGTCTCTGTGTCAAGCAGTCTGTACATGACACATTTGGAGCAGAGCTGTTCATGTTCTTCCTACCTTGCTTTCATTTACTTCAGAATCTTCCTGCAGCCTGAAGCCAAGGCAAGTATAAGCAACCATCATACTGCTTGCTGGTTCTCCTCAGCACGAGGGCTGACCAAACTCCGTTTCTGCAATCAACCTTTTTAGTTTTGCAGACCAATATCGTGGTGAAGGCTATGGAGAAGGACCCATCCATCTCTGTAAAAATGCCTTGCATGGTTAATCCTTCCATTCTTTTCTTTGTGTGTCCTTATACTGTCAGGAGTGGCGGTACAACATCCCTCCTGTGCCGAGGCACAGGCATGATATCCCCACCTTCTGTTGCTGTGTTGGTCTTGCTGCAAGCTGCTTCAGGAAGGCAGCTCCCTCTTGCTTGTGACATGGTCCACCAGGCAATGCAGTGGCCCACAGCACATGGTCATGAGTCCAAGGGAAGTGGCAAAACCTTGTGCTGTTCTGTCTATGTCAGTCTTTCACAAAGGTCTGGGGTACCTCTTCTGCTGGACCCGTTAAGAGGGAGGTTGCATTTCTCTGTAATTTCTCTGGGGACTGAACGCATCCTGTCAGCTGAAGGAACAGTGACTCACCCCTCAACCTGCCTAATTCTTTCCAGGAAAGTCTTTCCCACCAAGGATTGAGAAAGTCTGGGATATACCCACTGGAGAAGCTAATATGTCAAAATCCGTTTGTCTCAAATCCAAATAAAAATTTAACATATGATGAATCACTCACTGGGCACAACAGTCACGGAAGTGGAAGTGCTTTTTCTTTACAGATGTTTAACTCTTCCTCAGCACAGAGCAAGACTCTGTTTCCCATCCCTTTGCTTTGCTCTGTGGGACTGCGTTGACTTCTTGACCGTTCCTTGTTTTACTATACTGTAGAAAGAGCTTAAACAAAGCAAGAAAACTGAGCCCTTAATCTTAAAAATCTCCTGTGTATTTTTTAGGACGAGTGAAATTATGAAGCTGAAACCTTTGATTTCCTTGTTCTTAGACACAGGTTTTTTCAGCTGGGTCATGGAGGGGAGACCTGCTCCTGACAGCAATGCTGCCCTTCTGTCAGGTAATGATGGAGGTCTTTCTGGCCTGCAGAGGTCTTTCTGGCCTGCATAAAGGTCTTTCTGGCCTGCAGAGCAGTCTCGGAGCAGAGTTACCTCTATTCGTACCCTCCCACTTCTGACAGCAGTCAAGAAAATCACTTCAGCTGACACCTGATGGATTTTTATCGTATTTTCTCATAGCACAACCTCTTCCAAATACCGGCATCTCTATCTTGCCTGAGTGTACCTATATTGCATCTGGCACCAGTTTTATCAAACTTGGGTAGACCTGTCCAGCGTCTACCTCCAGATTTGCGAAAAGATTTGGGACAAATTGTTCTGACTTGCTGATCATGTAGCATACTGCTCAAACAAACTTCTTAAACGCCCTGTGCATGATGCACAGGCACGCAACTGCAAGATATGATACTGTGCTGAGAGGTCTCTTCCCTGGAATGTCTTGAAGGGAGAACATGTCGCAGCGCATTATCTTGATCTTGTTCAGAAGCAAAGGTGCAAAAGTATTCCTTGATACTGGAGTCTAGACAGCCACAGCTTGGATCAATACTGAATTTAAGCATTTTCCCACAGAGGATACTGGCCTTCATACATTGACCCGAGGAGACCTTTGGGCACAGCATGCAGCCCAGCTTCCTGCGCAGGAGGATGTCCCTAGCAGTTTCAGGCTGATATTGTTGTTAGCATTGGCTTGTCTTTGCCTGATACCTTGTTCCAGGAGGAAAGGAAAAGTCAGGGATTGGGTGAGATTTCCATCAGTTAGAACATTAGTTGATCAAAGCATAGATATTTCAAGGTGACTTCTTCTGGCAAGGAATTCCTTTCTTGCTTGAGAGTTGCTTGTTGTGCTCTTTGGCAGTGAAAGACCAGGACGTGATGAGGAAAAGGTGGTGAATTAGTCGAGGGACAGGAGAAGTGAATCACCAACTCCACAGCTGGAATTGCCCTTGTGACACTGCTTGACACCTTCGTGCCTTTATGGCCTGACCCTGTCTCAGGAAATGAGATCATTGGATCCACTCCAGGACTTCTGAAGAAATCATCAGTCCTTCCTAGCAGTGAGAGGTGGCGGTGAAAGCATAGTGGGTTAATGATGATGGTGATAAAAATACCAATAAAAATAGCTTGACAAAATTTCCCCCAAGAACCCCTTTCACAGATTTTCTGTTTTGATGCAACATTGCTGTTTTGTTTGGCAGAAACAGAAGCACCATTGCTCCCTTCTATTAGAAATACATTTGTTTATTTTTCACCTCCTTTTCTCCTTCTTGTACCAGTTACTAAGAAAAACAGAGGAGTAAACAAGAAGGAAAAGGGAGAGGGATAAAGGAGAAGAAAACAATACCAGTTTTGTTATTTTGAATAAATTTTTTCAACTAAACCCAGAAACATCATCATGGTAAAAATATGAGAAAATGCCTTCCAGCAAAAGCTGTCAGTTCTCCACGCTTTCTCAAATGGATTCCTGCTGCACTGTGTGTCCCTGAGTATAGCAAAGGCAGACAAGCATGAAGCATCCAGAAAATGTTGGCTCCTGACAACATCCTTGGTTCAGTTTTAGAACTGCAGAAGAGCAATGGTGAACAGCAAATCCTATTGATTTTCTTAACAATTATCCATAACCAATGCTTCACTTTACAAAGTAGCTTTAGGTTGTTCCTTTCTGCACTAGTGATCAACGCCTCCTGACACTCTACATGCGCTGGTCTGGTAGGTGTGCTGCAGTCTGGCCAGGTTTGCTGGAGCATGCTCAGGTCCTGCTCTGAGAGGATTATTATTGATGTGAAACTTCATCGGCTTCTCCTGAGATGAAATCAGTGAAGCTCTGCAGAAAGCACGGGTGAATAGCAGTGACACAGCAAAAACTGTTTCCTGGGAGAAGAGATCCTTTCTACAAGGGTTCACACCGCTGTGCAGAGACCAAAAAAGAAAGTCAAAACAAACTCTGTACTCCTATTGGTGATATCAAACGTCTTACAGCAAAAACTATTGTTCTTTATTAAGCTCTAGAATACTTTTGCATTAGGTAGTAAATAATTATGCATGGCTGAATGGGGAATGAAGTTTCAGCAATACAGTCCCAAACTAGTAAAATAGTGGGAGGGTTCAGAAAGGAAGAGATCTCTGGTCTAATTCGGAACTTAATATATGATTTCAAGATGTGTCTTGGCTGCATAAGTAAAAGTAATAATAAATAATCAATAATAATTCAACCCAAAGAAAAAATCCTAGAGGGAAAAAAATAAAGGTTTATAACAGAAGCACTGACAGGTCTGGAGCTGTGATCAGTAACGCTTCTCCTACACCTCCATTCTTAACCCTGAGCTGCTTTCTCTGGGTGAAAATATCTGCTGCCAAAATACTAATTACTTTAAAGAAACTGCTGTGCCAGCACTTCCAGAGGAACATCCCATTGTTTCTGTGTACAGTGTTAATATAAGCATCTGGTTCAGAGATGATATTGGGGTTGCGGTAGAGCTCTTCCACCCTCTGTTTAACTTTCCAAAAGCAAACAACACAGCAGAAGAGTGAAAATGCAAGACCCTGACTTACACAGAGCCCTCTCTTCACTGCAGGCAGCACTGAAGGCAAAAGATCTCTGTGGACCCATCCAGAAGGGTCCCTGGCAGAGGGGTCTGGTGGGTGTTGGTGACAAGAGGCTGGTGTCTCATCAGGAGTGCAGTGAAGGACTCTTCTCCAGAAAGGACAAGCTGGTGCATTGGCCCTGCAAATAAGCTCAAAGGAAGAAGAACAAAAACAATCTCCCTCTGCTTGGTCCAGTAGCCAGCATGTGTCATAAAGATGAAGATGTAAATACGCTGCTGGGCCCTAGTCTTAGAATCATAGAATGTTTTGTGGTGCAAGGGATCTTTAAAAGTCATCTAGTCCAATCCTTCTGGAGTGAGCAGGGACATCTTTAACTAGATCAGTCTTGGTGGTTTATTAAATGTCGAAACACCTTGCCATCTGATCATGGGGTCAAAATTCATTCTTAGGGCTGCTTTGAGAGGCCCATGCACAATAAGCCATGCTTTGAAAGAGCGAGTAGGAGTCCTGTATCATTTCTTCAAAGCAGCAGAGCTCTTAACAGGGCAGGGCTGTGCAGCCCTGCTACCTGCTGTGGAGTGCCAAGAGGCTTTGCACATGATGAGGGATTTAATATGAACCTGCACAATGGGCTTTGCCCATTATGTGCAATCCAGCCCATGATCCCCATCACCATTATCAGTAGACCAGTCGGGTTTCGAGATGTTTGTCATTCTTACCCATTAAACCAATGTGACTGACAAGTGTTTGCAGTGATGGCTGTCTTTCTCTTTGTGGGGAGCGCTCATTTAGCCTCCGCAACTACCAGCCTAGTGAGTTGTGTCTAACAGCCAGAAGTGGGAGGTTGGATTTTGCTCTTGGCTCTCTTTGGTGAGCTTTGGAAATCTCTCCCCCTGCCTACTTCTGTTTCCATGCCTGTACAGTGGTAATAATATTTTTTATCCATTTTTGTTGATGATTTGGGGAATTACAGTCCCACATGTTGGAATGTCTTAATGGAGATTGCGTGTTCTGTTTTCCAAGGCACCCAGGAGCATGTCTGGAGTGCCATGGTTGCTACATAATCATCCTGAGGCTTAACTCTCCTGTCGCAAGTAAGGCATGTCTTCAAGCCTAAGAGCTGAAGCAAAAATTTGTCCATGGAAAGCTCAGTAAAGGATCCCTCCGGTCACTGCAAGAGGACCATTAGGTCAGATCACCCCAGGGTAAAGTTCGAGGTAGAAGGAGAGTTTGACATCGGAGTTATGTAGGTCCTTAGTACATAAGGTCAGGAGACAGTCCAGTTTTATTTGAGTTCCTAATTCAGAATTTTTGCCCAGGGACATTTCAGATTACTCACGTCACCTAATATTTGGAAATACATATAGAAACATTTATAGCACCGGGCATTTTCATCCAAGATTAATGCAGTGGGACCAAAGTGCTCCTAGAGCAAAACCCCTCAGTATCATCTATGTTGTGCCTTTGGGTAGAAGACTAAGAGCCATTTGGTAACAGCTTTAAAAAGGGACAGAACAGATGGTTTTAGTTGCCTTGTGTTGGGCAGGAGATACCAGAAGAAATCACAGGTCACATCACAGGGTGTTTACCATGATGATGATGAGTTCTCACTGCTACTGCTTCTGATGGTGACACTGCAGCTCCCAGGCTTGGAGATCAAACACGGAGGAGCAGTATTGGCTGTATCACACCATGGGCATCTACCTACCATGTCCTTGGGGCCCTGCCTTGGACTTTTGTGGTAAAATTTTGAGTTTGGGCTTTTTGCCCAAATTTTGTGCATTCTCTCTTAGAGAGGAAATCCACCAACCTCCTGGGAAGACACCATTCAGTCATGTTGTGCTCCTCTTTGCTGGTGATAATTCCCTTCCTGAGTCTCTGGGACGGGCTTCCTGGAAGTTCCAAAGCCTCGGAGGCATCTGATGCAGGTAGAGAGACAACTTGTCAGGAAGAGAGGACAAAACCAGATGTTTAAGAGACCCATAAGAGACCTGCTGACGCCTGATGGTGAGCCCTCATGGAATTCTGATTTGTACATTTCTCCTTATATAAAGCGGATCCTTTCAATCACCTAATATTTTTAGTAGCCTGATCATTTAGATGGGAATACAATCTTGGTTGCCTGGGAATGTATGTTTTAAGTCACTGCTTGCAGACTCCTAGCCTTTCCCAGCACAACATGTTCTGATACCTGGCACCTGGACATAGACAGTGTCTTTTATTTTTGTTTTTACCATTGAATTGCTAAATTATGGTTCATATCCATTGTATCTGCAAAAAAAAAAAAAAAAGAAAATAATGTTTACTATTGTTTTTCCTTATTATTAAGTGGCTGCTTCGGTAAGATTGTGTGTGCCTATTTTGCATGGACTTTTGTTCATATGTATGGAAAATTACAGTTATTTATAAATCCATATATATTTGTATATGAACAGTTGTACTCATCATGATCAAGATTAGTTGTAACTAAGAATAAACAAAATCTTAGTTCTCCAAAATTTTCCACTAATTCAATTTTTATTTCTTCTGACTTCTAATGTTTACAAACAAAGTTTCATTATTCTAGCCAAAAAAACCTGATGATGCCACTGTTGGAGACCAGGCATATGTGTCTTGTCAGCAACATCAAACAATTCTCCAGCACCTCACAACCTGAAAAGCATTTGCATAAATTCTTGGATGAACACACCTTGGTGAGAAATACATCTGGGAAATTCGTCCTGAGTCCTTACATGGCATCAGAAAGCCCATGCTGGTTTGGAAATGCGTTGGTTAAAGACAAGGTGGCTGGCTTTGCTGCAAGCTAAGATTTTTTCTTCCCAATGGCTCTTGGAAAACCTTGCTGTAAACTGAGTAGGACTGACCCTCAGGCTAGTTCAAATTACCACTCATACAGTGTTTCTTCTTTGTCTTACTGTCAGTGTTCCTGACATGACCTCACTCTGACTTCCCAAAGGCATCACTAACATCCTTTATTTTATCCTATATTTTATTTATGGTCGAGAAAGGAATAAGACAAAACTGGTTCAAATCTGTGGTTGCTCTGGTTGGATTTCTGTTGTCATTTCAAAGCAGAGAATAGGCTGGTTGTCACATTGTGCCAGCAGTTGCTGCTGAAGAAGACATGAAACAAAATGTGCTGTTTACTAAATGGTCTTTGCAGAAGGAGATCACTGTCCTGTTACTCTCTGCCCTGCATGCCATGGTTCCAAAATGGTCCTGAAGGTGGCGTGAGCATCTGGTTCAGCAAGAAGCTCGCTTCACGTATGTCAAGAGCTGCATCAAGCCTCAGCTACCCATGCCTCGGTCTTTATCTGTGGGGTGTTTTTCCTGGGGGTGAGGCAGAAGGTTATGACTTCAAGCAGAAAATAAGCTGCAAGGTGCTCAGTGCTGTCTTCTAAGTGTGAGCCCACTTCCAAGAGCTCTGGGTGACAAAAAGGGGGATCCACTGCCTGAGGGTCTCTTCATCCTGCAATAAGAAGGCTTTTCAGGCATAGGGTGACATCTCTCCTTTGCCTCAGAAAAGGGTAGTCCCTCAGCAGTACAGGCTTCCACAGTTTGTTCTGTGGCACCAGGAAATGTCACTGACTCTGAGACAGGGCTGTGGTGGCTGCAGAAACCTGTGGCACAGTGCAAACAGGGCAGAGCTGAGGCAGGAGACGTGGCGTGTTGGTGGAGCTGCTCCTGAATGGGGTCCATGTAGAATAGAGCCGTATTGGATGCTCTCCCAAGCCTCGTGAAGTGGAGTTTCACCTCGGCAAAAGTTCTCAGGTGCTTTCTTCTTCTCAAACAGAGCTTTAGGTCCAGCCAAGAACCTGAAAAGCGGGTATAGGCAGAGGCAGGAGAAAAAGGCCATGAAACTCCTCCAACAGGCAACCTGCCTGCCCCCGCTGACTGATACTCCCTCTGGCACGGAAGGGAGCCGTGCCCTCTGGTGGCAGAACAGGGGAATAATAAGTTTAAATGATTAAAACTTTCAAATCTCCAGTCAAAGGGCACCAAAGCAGCGTATGTACCCTCTGACCTCGGCCAAAATATTTGGCCTCCAGTGAGGCTTGTACTGCCCTGGAAATTAAAGTGGCTCCTGTGTGAAGTGGGTCCTTTGCTGTGGTCAGGGTTTCCTTGTTGCAGCCAGCGGCTCTCCTGTCCTGGGCACACCATCATCCAGCCAGAAGAGCAGTCTTTGGAGGAGTCCTCCAGCAACTCATCAAGAACACACCCCACCGCCCAGCTCAGCTGTTGCAGCTCTGAAGGAAACAGCCAGGGTTATCAGCATTTGAGTGCGTCAGTATCGCCTCCATCTCTCAGCGCTTTGTTAACAAGCCTGTCGCATGGCATGGTCAGGAATCTTTTAACAGTTTGTGCTGAAGGATTGTGTTGATTCAGATTCAGATGCATGTGAAAAGCAAGCAGAACAGTTTTGCTGTTTGCAGAGAGAGTCTAGACCAAATGGACTTTAATAACACCTGTGATTAGGGTGAACGAGCTGTTTATCAAACTGTGAAGCTTTTGTTTGCTATGCATGATGTTTTTACGCTTCCAGAGCAACCTTCTTCTGCCCAGTAACCGCATTGATCCTGGCACTGGTGGTAACCATTCCACAAGAGGCCGCGACTTCACACCTTCCCAAGTGCTTTCCTTTCATCCTCAGTTACTTCTTTGGGCATGAACTGCAGGTCACTGAAGAATGAGTTTCTTATAGCTCCTTTTCATCTAAAGGAACACATCAAAACCAGCATATGTGAGCTACCTTGTTGCAGCAACTGAATATTGCTGGAGCAACTGACCATTCCCTTCCACCATGCTACAAGTGCAGCACAGCACAGGCAGGAGCCACCGCTGTTGCATCCACTCTTGCTGACATGACTTTGCAGCTTAAGTTTGAAGATCCTTAGTTTGCAGACTGCTTGGATCCAAATGAAATGATTAAGAAGAGCGTGTCCAGCAGGCCTAGGGAAGTTCTCCTCCTCCTCTACTCTGCCCTGGTGAGACCACACCTGGAATACTGTGTCCAGTTTTGGGCTCCCCAATTCAAGAGAGACAGGGACCTACTGGAGAGAGTCCAATGAATTGCTACGAGGATGATTAAGAGACTTGAACATCTCTCCTATAAAGAGAGACTGAGAAAACTGGGGCTGTTTAGCCTTGAAAGGAGATGGCTGAGACGGGACCCTATTAATGTATTTATATATCTGAGGGGTGGATGTCAAGGGGAAGGAGACAATCTCTTCTCAGTGGTGCCTAGCAACAGAACAAGGAATAATGGGTACAAACTAGAACGTAGTAAGTTCCACCTCAATGTGAGGAGAAACTTCTTTACCGTGAGGGTGACAGAGCACTGGAACAGGCTGCCCAGAGAGGTTGTGGAGTCTCCTTCTCTGGATGCATTCCTGTGTGGCCTGCCCTGGCAGGGGGGTTAGACTATATGATCTTTCAAGGTCCCTTCCAACCCCAAACATTCTATGATTCTATGTCATTGATCCTGGGTGCACAGAGCCTCCGAAAAGACGCTTCATTCCCATTAGCTTTGCCACTAGAGGAGGTCAGCAGCACCTTTTCTGATGCAAAGTCTTGACTGCTGAATGCTCCCTTTCTGTGTCTTACTTTGCACACAGCTGGGTGCAGACCACACAGGGTCATATCAGGAGCCAGTGAGATTAGGGAGGGGCTATGGGCAGTATGGAAGGGATAGAGAGAGGGAAGTAAACCCTGAGCATCGCATTCCCAGATCTGTTCCCTCATCGGTACGGGGGAACATTATCACTAGCTGTAGTTGAATACATGTAGATCTGATGACTTTAAAAGTACTTTCCAAATGAAAACTCCCCCTTTATGCCTCACCTGCAGCATTTCAGCAGTATGAGGCAACAGAGCAAGGCCAGCTTTCAACATACTGGTACTCTGTACCTTGGTTTTGATTTTCTGTTCAAGGAAGCGCAGGGCTTGGTGCTTGGCCTAACTCTTGTTACTGATGTTAAAGGGACATGGAACATGCTTGTAGATATCTGAAAAGGTTTATGCATCACTGTGGCTGCAAAAGTATCTCATCAAGTGGAGCTATCTGTGTTTGGATATTATATTTTGGATGTTCTGTTGTGGAGAGCTCAGGAGAGCTTAGGTATGTGTATAGCAAATCTTTGAAATAATTGAAATAGCTTGTGTGAGAAAGCTGTATGATCAGTCACACCTAAAATTAATTGCCACGGAAGACTGGTGCAGTAGCCTGTTAGCTGAGAAATGAGTTTTCCAGCTCCATGCATAACAGGCTGCTCAGTTTGCTAAGCCCAGTAGACCTGTGAAGATTGGTTTCAAAAGGCAAAATAATAGATTGAGATTCATTTTCTAGGCATCTCACCAATAGGAACAGAGTGCACAATTGCAGGCTTTTTATTTCTTCACAAAATGTGTTAAGAGCCTAGAACGGTTGGTTTGTTGTTTTAATATTTTTTTCTGCTTAATTTTTGCTTTCAAGTGGGAATGCAAAGCCTGAAGCTTCAGTAGCTTTGTAGAAGTTTTGATGAAGCTGAAATAAGAATATTGTTGGATCTGGGCTGAAAGGCCAGAAAACTTACCGATTCCTCTAACTCTTTGTTTGCCAGTTGAGCTAAACTTTTTTGATATGAAGCAAACAAAAATAATTTTAACACGTTAATAGCAATAGAAATGGCTTCCCAGCTGGAATTTACACTCACCAGTGTATTATCTTTGTGATAATACTGTTGATTTTTACATTACCCATAGGAAGTTCAGGAAAACAAAAAGCAGGAAGTCCAGATTTCATCATGTGAGCAACCAGCAGGAAAAAAAAAAAAAAAATTGCTGTTCGGAGAAGGTCTTTCAGCTTCTCTTTTTGCACGAGGGACAAAAGCTGTTCTTGGGTTTAAAAGCGATTTCTAGGAATTCTGAATTACTAGAAAAGTGTATTTTTGGCTTCCATTCTATCCTTCAGTTTTTCATAGATTTTTCTTGTCTGAGGACTGTATTTTTGTCATACGTGCTTAGTAGGTTAATCCCTTCAATCATTTACATATTTCATGATAGATTTAGAGCCAGTCTTTTCCACTCAAATACATATCTGGCCTATGTAGTTTCAACTTGCAACAGGATTTTTTTCTAACTAGGTATTAAAATACTGTCTTGGTTCACTGGTGTCCATGGAATCATAGCAAAGATGCAGTAACAAAACACATGGAAAGTCTGTGTCTCCCTGCAGCTGATGAGGAAACAGGGTTTTCTAGAAGATGCTCCTTTTTTATGCAGTGGAAGACCCCAGCTGCCTGCTGCTTGGATGTTTTTTTCTGTCAGAGAGGTAACATGGCTGATGGTTCTGATATAATTCATTTACTTGCAATGCCTGCTTCAGCCACACAAAAACACCCCTTCTAGGGCCAGACTAGTCACTCACGGGCAGTCTGTTGTATGTGAGGCATTAGAAGGTGGCTTAGTATACAATATCAGTCCTTCAGGGAAGATTCCTGTATTTCCTATGGTGTACTATAGACTATGGGCTCCTATATTTCACTGTGTCTTCATTATCTGCACCCGCACAGAAGTCTTCATCTCAGGCAGTTTTAAATCCATGTTATTTAGCCGATGTGGCAATGTTGTGTTATCTTCTCACTCCCGAAGAACACCCCTCAACTTCTGAAAGATACTTCTGGCCATTTTCACCTGCTTTAGCTGTGAAAAAGCGAAGATTAGACTGCAAACATTGAGTTCGGTGCCTTGCCTAGGTCTAAGTTCCCTTCGCAGTCTTCAACAAATTGTTTGCTCTTGCTGTGACTCGATTGCTGATACAGCATATTACTAACCAGCGTCCTGGCATACAGGGAGCAAAACTGTGTGGCCCAGTTACTATTACAATGAAATTTTGAATTCAGGCATGTCTTTTCATGGGCACAGTGCTAGACATCCAGAGTGGTCCTCAGTGGTCTGCAAAGCCCTGCATAGCCTCTGTTTGACGCCTTTCACATCTTGCCCAGCCTCATTTCCCATCTCTCTCTTGGCAAGTATGTGTGCAGCGTGGCCAGCTGCCTTTGAGGCACCTCAGGTGCTGCAAGGACAAGGTAGCCAAGGTCCGGCCAAAATCTTGCTGCCAGGTACACACAGAACAGGATGGGACAGGGAGACATGGGAGGGAATGACTTTGGTCTTTGCAGGAACAAGAAGGGATTTCTCAGTTTATTGTGGTTTTTAGCAAAAAACTTAAAGAGAGAGAACAGGATGAGGTCAAAGGAGAAGAAGGTAACAAAGAAATGTACTACAGAAGTTTTATTTTTAAGCAAGGACAAGCCACCCTACCCACCCAGATGTTGATTCCCATTTCACCCCATGGTGCAGGAGGGGATGCTCGCAGGCTTCTGCAAAAGGGGCTGGCAGCGTAAATCACAGCATCACAGAATCACAAAATTGTTGGAGTTGGAAGGGACCTCTAGAGATGATCTAGTCCAACCTCCCTGCTAAATCAGAATTACCTAGAGCAATTTCTGACAGTGCTGTACTTTTCACAAAATAAAATCACAGAATATTGGGGGTTGGAAGGGACCTCAAAAGATCATCTAGTCCAGCCCACCCGTCAGAGCAGGATCACCTACAGTAGATCGCACAGGAATGCGTCCAGGTGGGTTTTGAATGTCTCCAGAGAAGGAGACTCCACAACCTCCCTGGGCAACCTGTGCCAGTGCTCTGTCCCCCTCACCGTGAAAAAGTTTTTCCTAATGTTTTTGTGGAACCTCCTGTGTTCCAGCTTGTATCCATTGCCCCTTGTCCTGTCATTAGACATCACTGAGAAGAGCCTGGCTCTGTCCTCCTGACACTCCCCTTTGGCGTATTTATAAACATTTATGAGATCACCCGTCAGCCTCCTCTTCTCCAAGCTAAAGTTCCCACCAGGCTTGAATGTGAGTTTAGTATTAGCACCCCAGGGAGAGGAACTGTCTTGGCTCCTCTGCCAAATGCATCCTGAACGTTTCCCTTCTCCACCTCATGCCAGCTCCAGCACAGGGAACTTGGGGGAGTTAGTGGCCACCTGGCTGGACTGTCATGTCCACACAGGCGGGCAGGCTTGTCTCTAAGGGTGAAGCAGCTCTTCTTCCAAGGCTCCCTTTTGCGGTGTAACAGGATGATGAGGAGAGGCGTGCAATACCTAGAGAGTCCCACCTGCAGGAGCCTCCATCTCCCAGATCACTTGTCTGGAGGAAAGGTAAAAGATGCAGCTGCTCCTGTGACCCTCAGCAGAACCAGAGTGGTCCCACCTCATGTCTGCCTCTGCACTGGAGGGGTGAGCTTAGCGGAGCTGAGGGATGAAGAGCATCTGCAGAGGCTGGTGAGGGAGTCTGCAAAAGGACCTATGCCTCTGCATGAGCAGCTCTTCACCTCCCTGAGAGAAGCCCTGCTCCCCAGGATGGTAAAAATACTTCTGTGTTTCAACAGCGTGCACTGACTGGGAGGGAAAAGTTAATATTTGAAGGAAAAATGTTTTTGGAGCTGTTCCTTATTTCAAACATGTCAGCCTGCTTCCAGTCTTAAAGAGTACCGTTGTTCACAAGGCTGGGACACTTCCCTTTGCCAGGAGGGAGCTGAGACACTTCAATTTGCAGCTAGCACTTGATGTATGGTTTTGCCGTTGCACACAGAAGGATGAATGAAGCGAGCTTTGGGTTTACAGGAGGTCTTATTCTGCTGGCATTGCGGACAGGGATATTTATTGTTCCTTCCCTGTGTTAAGTGATCCTGGTTAGCACAGATACAGCCCTGCGTTTTAGGTTTTAAGACAAGATAGTTTTCTTTTAAATATGTTGCAAGGAAAAAAATCTGTTTATTGTTACAGCCTGCTTTCAGGGGCATGGTTTGCCCTTGGCTGATTGCACTGGGCTACCTTTCAAACAAAGCCCCTGCAGAGGCACTCCAGGTTTGACCAGCTGTGTTAGCAGTGGCTTTGTCTATACTAGTAAATCTAAATATCTGTATGGCTTACAAATTAGCATGCTTTCAGAAAGTCTCATGTCACTCTGTAGTGCCAGGCTGGCAACTTTTCTGAGGGTTTTTGGAAGATACTTCTTTTTCATTTCCCATTTGGCCTTCCTAGTGCAGATGCAAGTTTTGGTGAATCAGAGTCTGAACAGCTTGGACAGAGCTAAGTTTACACAGGTGAGACTTTCACAAAAACAAAACCTGCAGGAGGTTATAGGATTAACATTGACCCTGAAGGCAATAGGGACTGCTGAGCCTCTTGATGAGAAAAAAAGGAAAAAAATGGGAGAATGGAGGAGACCACGTTAAGAAAGCCAGCTCTGCCTCACCCAACCAGAAAAATATAGCTGTGCAAGCCTGCGAGGATGGCAGGGGGTTCAAGTACAGCAAATGTTCTTGCTATTGACCGACCTCCTAACTAACCTCGTAACCCTTATAACTAGAGCAGCCTGGAGATGAAGCTGGTGACAAAGAGCAGAGGCAGGTGCCGTAGTCAGTAGCCCCAGTGCTGAGGTTGGATGTCTCTAGCTGTGGTAGGAAGGCAGGCAGGAGGGGACTCAGAGGTGAGGTCCTTCTGTAAGACGGCTCTCACTTTCTCCTACCACTGTCTTTTTTGGATTCACTGTTGGTTGAGCAGAGCTGACATTTGTTCTGGTCCCATCTGCAATTTACAAAGTTTTCAGTAGCAATGGAAGCCTGATGTTACCTCACAAAATTAGCCCTCAGAAGGCCCTGGCACAGCTGCTGAAGTCCCACTTCAAAGAGTGGTACAAATCTGCAAAGAATAGGGTGGGATTGCTGCACATCCATGCCTTATGGACATGCTGGCCATAGGCTTCCTTGGCACTGAGTGGGTGCAGTCAGCTCTTTGAGGGGTTATGTCCTCTGGGCAGCAGCTAGCCCAGGAGAATCCTGGCTCTTAATTGGGTTTTTGAGATATTGGTGACATATAACCTGAGCTTTCTTTATCTCAGTCTGTTATAAAAAGAGATGTTTCAAAGACTCCTTGCCACCTACAGCTAGCATTACTGACTTCTCCTCTCACATCCTGCCTGAGGCATGGTCAAGTGCTCTGATCTCCACCTGCGCAGCAGAAACACAGTTTCAATGTTTCAAGCTATGAGTTTCAAGGTTGTAGGTAAAACCACAGTGTTATGGCCATTAACTCCAGCCGTTCCAGGCTGTCGGGATCAGACGCGGCATCCTCCATAGGAGCACGGCACTCTGCCCATTCATACATCTAGATGTCTTCTCAATCAAGCTAAGCATCATCTTAAAACCAGGGTGCCCCAAGACAGCTATTATCTGCCTGTTTTTTCAGCAAAGTCTTGAAGAGCTGTTTTGTTTTCATTTTACAAGGGTGCCTATGCCAATCCACTCCTGGTATGAGCCTTTGGGGACTTCAGCACACTACCTGAATTTCTCTCTTTCTGGATGCTTTTGGAGATAAAAAATGTCTCCTGTCTTAGTCAAATTTCGCCTTGTTTTTATTTTGTAGCTGGATATTGGTTCACCTTCCTTTTTGTTGAAATCTTCCTTACAATGAAGATGCTTTATTCTGCTTAATGCTCACATTTCTTCCAACACACGTCCTAGTGTCTTACAGTTTTTGTGAGAGTGACATCCATTGCAGATGATGCTTTCAGATGAGAGACAAACACTCCTCTGTTATTCACTTAACAGAGAATAAATGCTGCAAATTCCCCACACGTTCCTGTTTCCTTTGTGGAGGCAAGGGCAGATGCAAGAGAACATCTCTTTGGAGATTAATAGATGCTTCCCAGCAAATCAGGATGGCAAATCAGGAGCAGCAAGGTTGTGCAGTACCTGCACGATACTCCGCTCATAGTGCAGAAGCCATCTCCTGGAGCTCCTACTCTTAAAAACAAGGAAGGGATCCCTGTCTGTTTCCTGGTGCAGACCTGCTGTCAACCGCTGTTCACATTCTTATACTCAGCCCCAGGTCAGAGACACTTTCTATGGCCTCAGCCACCCTCTGTAATGCAAGATCTGTGCAGCAACAGTTCCCCTGTGCCCTTCTGGCTGCTACAGCCTCAGTCTGTTTTGGCAGTGCTTCTGGGATGGACGTGGTGTGCCACCAGCCAGTCTGCTTCTACTCCAGACAGTTTTCATCTACTGCCAGAAGATGTCTACCCTTCATTTCTACCTGCGTGGAGGATTGGGAAATGTAATTGTTGGTAAACCAGTCTGTTTTCCTAGCTAGGAATAAGTAATTGTTTGGTGGGCAGACATTTTATTCTTTAACATAAACGTAGATAAAATAATTCATCAAAGATTTGCTATGCCTCTGCAACAACCTACTGCAAGAACATCCCACTTCCACCTACTAGATCGTCTCTAAGCATCTAAGTGTTCCTCCAGTCTGGGGATGAGGGCTGGATTCAAGCAAGCAGATCATGTAATCTCACAAAAAAAAGCCTTTGCTCTTGAACTGGTTTGAATGTACAAGTAAGGCAGTCAACCTTCACAGCTCACATACTTTTCAGATAGCTATTTGGCTTCCATCAGTTATCAAACGAATGTATTGAAGCTGATGAGATTGTCCCGTATTTACACAGATAGAAATAAAAGCATCTTGCCTGGGATTTTGAGAAGACTAAAGTGACTCTGTGTTTTCAGATCAATCTGCTGGAGAGTGACAGGTGCAGTGGAGAGAAGGCAAATTTCATACTGGGATGTCAGTACACAAATCAGCCAAACTCAGATTATAAGAGCAAAGCAATAGCAAAGAGTCTGGGAAGGGGGAGAAAGGGTAAGTCGTCTCTTTGGTCTGTGTATAGACTTTTATTAATGTGATATTCAAGTGAAGTGCCATTCTCCCCCTTGCTTTGCAGTGTCCTTTGCACAAAACCTTGAGGAAAAACTGCTTTGGTTCCATCAATATGGAAATTGCTGTTACTTTTGCCCAGTATCAGCTCTGGTGTCGCTGGGCACACCAGGTTTCTTGACCCACATCTGTCCAGTCCCACTGAACGTGATGGCTGTCTGAGTCCTCAGATCCCTCTGGAGACTCAAAGGGAGGCCTACACAGGTACCTGTGGTGATACAGAGAGGTAAGTGATGGTAGATGAGCCTCCTGCTATCATGACCCTGCTATGGAAAAAGCTACTCAGTGGAAGAACAGGGCCCACAAGCTGATGGCAGAAGCATAGTAGTCCTTGTCTGCTGGGCTGGGCCTCCGAGTCCTGGAGATTTTTCTTACTGCAACCTTTGAATGCCACCTCCATCTAGCTGCCCCAGCCTTGCTCCCTCCTGGGGCACAAATTGGTCAGCAGGAGAGCTTTGACCTGTACAGGTGTTGCTCTTTCCCCAAAGAGAGCACAGGTCTCTGGCTGGAAAGATTTTCTTGCCAACATAATCACATTTAGGGTTTTGCCAGCTTTGCTATACTAGTTGGAGATAGAGAGCGGGATGAGGGTAAGTGACACTCTTAGAAGTAGAGCTTTGCCATAAAAACTTTTAGTGTGGCTTAGTCTTAATAGCTGCCATTCTAGTCTCTGGTTATTTTTAGTTTGTCTTTGCAACAGACAGACCTGTACATTTCTTATGAATAATGTGAAATTTGCCAAGTTCAGAGTGCACATTTTAATTAACTCAGCATTTGCTTGAAAGAAAGTGATATTGCTGCACTGTCATTTGATAATTCAAATAATACTTGCTGGGTGTACACTCCTGACCTGCAAGCCCTCATATTTAAAACAAGCTGGGCGGTGGTGGGGGAAGAAAGGCATTTTTTGGCAAGGAAACTGCTGCCCTCAGGCTATTAATGCATCTTAATCCTGAACAGAAAATGAAATTACTTTGAGCAGATGCCAAGCAATACAATGACTTTCCTCTGATTTCAGGGAGTTCTTCTGGAACAGCCTTTCCTGCGTGAAGTAAGAGCCATACTCCTAGGGCTTTCTTCTGCTCTCACTTTACACCCATTTTCTACCTCTGTCAAGACAGTGTCCCAGCAGAGTTTCCCCAGAATTAACAAAAGAAAACCAGACCTCATTGGTGCTGTTATTTATTATCTGTATTGTGGCTCGGGGCCCATATTTACTATTGCTGACACTGGACTTCATGCCTGCAGAGCCAGAGGGCACATTTTTTCTTCTGATTGTGCATTTGAGCATAATTGCCTCTAAACTGCATCATTTGCTGATCTCCTGGTAGTGTTGCTCAGAAAGAAAAATCTCTGAACCTCTCTCTGCAAGGCAGAAGATGTGTGGTAGTCACTGGGCTGCTCAAAGAAGCCAAATAGCATCCCTTTGCCACTGATTTGTCCCAGGGGTGCGGTGCATGGTCCTGTTTGGCTGCAGTGCTGACAAAAGGGGATGCCCCACTTCTCCAGCTCCCCAGGCCACTTATTCTGGGTTTTCTGGCCACCTCTTACCTCCCCAAGTGGACCTGGCATGAGAGGCTACAGGGTGTATCAGATAAGCTCACTTACTCAGCTGGAAAGTAACTCAGGAAAATATCCATGGGGTGAGTATACTGGTCTGAGTTGCTGCCCAGACAAGAAGTGGTGGGGAAAGGTGCAGGAGCAGGATGTGTTCAGTTGCTGGCAACCCACACCTAAATGTTCTCCAGGTAACATGGTAAGATGTTGGCTCCCTCCTGACATGGGCATAAATGTGGGCATAGTGTGAGAGGAGCAGGAGGTCAGGGGAAGGAGCAGAAGGGAGCAGAGCAGGGCCCCTGAAAAGACAGAAAAAGAGGTGGGTTAGAGCTGAATGCTTTGCGGGTAGTGTGGACTGGTGAAGAACTCAGTGCAAAAGGACAGAAGTCATAGAATCATAGAATCATAAAATCATAGAATAGTTTTGGCTGGAAAAGACATTCAAGATCATCAAGTCCAACCTTTTCCTAGCCCTATCAACACCACTAAACCATGTCCTTCAAGGCAACATCTACCCTTCTCTTAAACACCTCCAGGAATGGTGATTCAACCACCTCCCTGCGCAGCTCGTTCCAATGGCTGACAATGCTCTCAGTAAAGAATCTGGGAGAATGAAGCAACTATTCATAAAAGGTATTCATCTTATGCAAATACATATTTTTTTTAAAGTGTGGGGTTTTTCAATATTTCCAATACATTGACTAAGGTGGAGTACGTGAGATGTCAGAATGTCTATTCTTCAAGCCAAATGCACAGATATGATTTCTTGAAAAGGAAATGTAGAAAACTCCACCTCCTAAAACAGCATACTGGTGTAATTTCTGAGAAAGAAAGCTCATAGAGAAGTTACTGAAAGGGAGCAAAGCACAAATAGAGGGGTCTGATAAAGAAAAAGGGCAAAAGAAGGCATCCAAAGCATTACAAAACATGAACAGAGGGATGTGGCAGAGAATGGATGCTACTGCCCCCACAGCTGGTCCTGATCCTGACTTGCTGACTCCCCTCCCCAGCTGATCCTGCTGCTCCCTACCATGGATTGAACAAGGCTGGAGTGAAGGAGGGCTTGGATGGGTCTTCCTGAAGAGAGGGAAGCAAAAACTGGAGGTGTCTGCAATGGCAGAGAGTGAAGAGCAGGGTCCTGGGGAGAGCAGAGTGTGACCAGGGATCTGGAGGGGAACAGAGCACGTATGGAAGCTCTCCAAAGGAAAACGATTTCACACAAACACAGATTATCTAGGGAAAAAAAACCCAGTCTGGGTAGAATGAGCTCGGTAGTGACTTAATACCTGAGGCTATAAGTAAAACTCTGCTTTAACAGGCAGAAATGGTGTGCTGAAGGAGATATTAGTAGGGTCAAACCAGAAAGGGGCACAAAGAACGTCAGTGATGAAGAGACATTTAGCACTAGAACAGAGAGGGCTTGGAGAGCATAGGCGTCTAGAAGAAGAGCATGGAATGGTGGTACCACATCAAATGGAGAGCCAAGGGCAGCAGGGTGCCATAGGCATTGCTGTGAGAGGAGGGAGGAAGTGGAGGGCCTGACCTACAGACAACAATTAAAGCAAAGCACACAGACGAAATAGGTCAGCAGGATGTCTATGAGACGCGTTGTGCTGCACAAAGCAGCAAGCAGACCTGGCCCTCAGGAGTCCAGGTGAGAGCTTGTCATTTGAGCAGAGGGAAAGGTAAATGTCTCAACCCACACCTGTGACTGCAGAGCACCTCTGAGGACATCAATTCAGCAGCAGTGGCATTGCACTCTTACTGACATGATACAAAGCAGGAGAAAAGTGGTAAGGCACCTCTAATTCTGGTGACAGGTCTGAGGAGACACTCTGGTAACGCTGGATCTTCTTATGGGGGCACAGTCTAGATGCCACCCTGGGGTAGCACAAAGGAGAAGCATAGCCTGAGCCACCCTGTGAACACTGCCGCAAGACTGGCAGGATGCAGAGATCTGCATTTGGCACAGCAGGGAAATGCAGTGTTTCACACAGTTATACATCAATGTGTCAAATATTTCTTGTTCTGTGCTATAGATATGCCAGCAAGACCGGTTCTAGGACAAAAATCCTTCAGTCCCTGAAATCTGATAAAAAATCTCAAAGCCTGCCTCACAGCAGAGCAAATCAAGTGCTTTCCTGGATTGTGAAGACATGGGATGGAGCAGCAAACTCACTCCTTGCAACAGTTTGCCAGGAGCCTGAGTGCACTCTCTCCCTTCTAGGACTTTGGCTGGCAGCTCCAGACCAGCTGGCTGGTCAGAGCTGGTGGGAAAAAAAAAGAAAAGATCTGGAAGAAGCTTTTGTGGGACAATCCACTGCATAGCTCTGCTGAGATGCTTTCGTGGGGGAGTTGAGCAGCTTTTAAGTCATTGTCCCTACCTGAGCTGCCCCATGGCCATGTTCATGCCAGGCTGGTACCCTGCTGGTGGGGGCTCTGACTTTAACTCAGGGTCTCGACTCCTCAGCTGAGCCTTGGATTTTCCTCATCACTTTGAGCATTGCCGCTGCCTGCTCTGGTTTCATTGTGGCTGCCAGGATGGGACAGGGGCACTTGTCCAGCAAAGGAGCTGTGCTGCATCGGAGGATGATGGATGATTCCTCCTCCACTGCAGCGGAATTGAATCAGCAGGAATCATTGAGGCTGACATCCCAGGCTCCCTTGGGATTCCTTTGCCAGCACAACTCCTCCCTGCAAGAGAGTAGCAGCTGCCTAAAATTATGAATGCAGCGGCACACGCACTGTGTCATCCAGCACCGGCAAGAGTCAGAAAGGACTGGGAAGCAGAGCCTGTGTCGCAGCTGAAGACAATTGGGTGAGTGGAGGAAGCACTGGAATGATTTTGCACAATAATCAGGAGGAAAGAGAGAAACATCGTTATAATCTATAGCTGCAGACTCTTGAGAAAAAGAAAAGCAATAAGAGAAAACTTTGCTCTTTACACATCCAAGATGAGATCACTGATCTGCTCTCTACGGCAAATATACTCCATATACTAAATGCTCCATCTAGGCACAAGCAGTTCAGGCTGGGCCAAGAAAGCAGAAAGTTAATGACTTTAAGAAGACAGCACTTCAAGTGACTGTGTCTTAAAATACTGCCTATGCTAGAGATATTCCCCAAAAGATTCATGAAGTAGCACAATGCTGGTAAAGAGCAGGAGCCACTCTTTATGACATTCTTATGCATGGCAGACCCAGAGGAAAACACGACAAAAAAAAACCCTAAAAACATTACCTACAAGCAGCAGGGAATGCAGTCTAAAATTGAGTCACAGCAAAACACAAATTCACACAGAGGATCTCGATTATTTCGTCCATGCTGCAGAAAGAGGAGGCATCAGATCTGATTCAAAATAAAGCAAGCAGCTAACGAACAGCAACTTCCCTCTAGAAGTCAGCAACTGAGCAAGGAATATTGACACGCCTATCAAGATTTATACCATGAGCAGCATAAATGCAGAGTTTATGAACTCAGGAAGGGTATAAATGAGGGTGATTAAGAAGGAGTAGTGCCAAATAAACCTTGAACAGGACCTCCTCTGAAATCAGACTAAATCAGCAAAAGCAAAAAGAAAATACCACATCAGTCAAAACAATAGGAAGGAGTTCTGGTAGCATATGGATGAACTGAAGCCAATGCCTATATTCCTACAATTCTATATTCCTAGAAAAGCACTTGTTTGCCATTGTTGGGGTATCCATTTTCTCTGGTACATACTGGACCACAGGCTAATATTGCAAGCGATTCACAGTCCCCTGGGAGACGCTCTTCACAAGCCACACACTCCTGTACCACCGAATCATTAGCACGTAATTCTAAAACTACAAATATTTAAACTGAAAGGAAAAATCTAATGGAGGCAAGAGAAGTTCTTCTAGTGTATCTTCTTTCTTGAAATTTCCTATGGAATAGGAAAAAAAAAAGAGGAGGAAGAGTTCGAGGAAGGAATTCATAGTGATCGTCCAACACTTAACAGTGTCTACAAATAAGTTGTCAGAAATAGCAAGAGAAGCAGAGTGTGGGATGTGCTGGATTTTAAAAAGAAGCAAAGAGAGCAGAGTGACCTACACAAGAATAACAAGCTCCCTTGGCTATCACAGACTTTTGGAATGAGAAAAGCATTGTGTGCTGAGAAAAGACTAAGGCTGAAAGGTAAAAAGAAACAGTGGTTCCTAGCAAAATGGATACAGAAGATCAGAAAAAAAGATGGGTAAAGGTTTTTTTCTATAACACTTTATGAAAAGAAAGTAAAAGAAAACAGATCTTTTTGACATGGCATGAAAGCAGAGGTAGAAGGAAATATCAGACATTGTTGCTCAAACAGAAACAGTACTGCAAGAGATGAATCACGGTTTGTGTTATTGGCAGCAATTGACGACTGATGCACTCAGTAGAGGAGATACCACAGCCTATGTATCACAAATCATTGTTACCAGTTAGGTTTTGTTTAGCTATGCCATTAGCCAACAAATTTTCCGCCACAGTGTCGAATCCCACGAAGGTAATATTCACTCTGTACACAGTGATGCCTGTGGCTCTTCTGATAAAGGTGAGATGTTTCAGAAAAAGTCCCTGGGACACCAGGCACTGTCTGTGTGATTCCTGTGTTGGGGGGTGAGGGGGGAGGGGGGGGTGTGAGGAGCTGGGAGCCAGCTATACTGACGCAGATGTGCACAGAGTTGTTGTACCATTAAAACCTGTCATCTACAATTTCTGAGCTGGCCTTAGAAATGTTGTCACCACCTGCGACGCCATTTACACCACAAGGAATGTGCTCACTAAATGACGCAGTAGAGTTCAAATGCAACAACAAGCTCTTCCTCTGCTGTCCACTACCTCCTCTGGATGTCTGTTACTTGAATCAGATGGCAGCATATGCTGTGCTCTGATCTTTTTTCGATTTGTAGATGTAAAGATGGGGAGGCAAATTTTAAGAGACACTCAGCAAGTAATTCTGGGATCCCTTTTCCTCTTATTTGTGTAGACCTGTGTAGATGAACTGAGCCATTGGGCAGCAGGGAGACTTGAAATGTTATCTTAATTCAATCACTGATCACTGCTTGCCGAGGACAATTATAGCTAAGACAGTGCGAGACTTCAGGTTTGATACAGTATCAAAAGTGTCAGAGACTGACTACTGTAATTTGGGGACATGGTTTAGTGGTGGACTTGCCAGTCTTATGTTTGTGGTTGGACTTAATGATCTTAAAGGTCTTTTCCAACCTAAATGATTCCATGATTCTATGAACTCTGACATTCCTTAATCGAAAGAATAAACCTGTGGTTTCAGACCAAAAAGTGGAAAAAGTGGCCCAGCTAGAACCGAAAACTAAAAGACTAAAGAAAAACTTTGCCAACTTCTCTGTTTCTCTGAAAGTCCGTCATGAACTCCCTAAATTTCCCGCACCACAAGGGAACAAACAAGCGCTGAAGCAAGAACGGCTCTTCATCTGCAGCAGACATCAGAAAAAAGAGGTAAGGATTTTATCTTCCCTTTGCATATCAAACAATATTTTGCATTGGTCCCATCTGTGAACTAATTTTTGGCCCATCTCAACAGAAGTGCAACAATTTTGCAAGAGGAGGGAGATGGCCAGCAGGACCATACAATCTTGATCTTCAACCTGAGCATGGAGGGGGGAGAAAAGAGAGCTTATTCTAAAGTTGGGCTAACCAACATTGCATCCAACATGCATTTTCAAAAGACAAGTTAGTCCCGGCACACCCCAAGTTGCCAGTCATGAGGCTTATGTTGTTTTCAAAGGACTCTAATCTGAGCATTTTAGGGCACTAAAGAATATAAGCTCTTTAATGAGATCAAGGAATTCCCTTGTGAAACTTGTGTTGCTTTCAGTCCTGCTGCACCATCTTTGAAGGGTTTAGCCAACAGGTTGAGCTCCCAAGGATTGGGGCTGCTCAACTGGGAGGGCTCAGATGTCTCAGGCACCAGTTTTAGAGGACCCAGTTTGTGGGCAAGAGTTATGTGACGTCCTCAGAATGGGTGTCACACAAGGAGGAGCCTAGGAATATGCATTTACCACCCCAGGTTGTAAACCATGAGGTGATTGTTCAGCTTTCTCCATCAAGAATAGCTGTGAGACCAAGTGACCAGATCTGCTCACAACAAATGTTTGACCCTGCAGTGCATGTCCACTGGTCTAGAATATAGCACAAACTAGCAGCAGAAGGAACAAATGCTCTATATTTACTTCCTGCAAACCAAGATGCTTTAACCAAGTACAAGGTAAATGCTTGGGACAGCAGGAATTGAGTGAAATTTTGTGGCTTTGAGTTACAGGCTACCCAACTGTAGCCATGTGCCAGTCTCCCACTCTGGCCAAAGTCCAGCTATAAAACTCTGGCTGTTTAAGCAAATCTCAGTTCTTCTGTTTGTGAGGTCCTACAGCTGCATATATTCAGAGACAGAGAACAATGTTGTTTGGAAGGACACCTCTGGAGGTCTCTAATCCAGCCCCTCCCTCCCAGCAAGGCTAATTCCAAAGTTAGATAAGGTTGCTCAAATGCGTTCTAAAGTCTCCAAGGGGAGACATTCCCCAGTCTCTCTAGGCACTTATTCCAGTGCTGAACCCCTCTGTCCTGCCAGAAAAAGATCCCTTGGGATTTTTTTGTTAAAACTAGTTGGAATTTCTGTTGCAGCAACCTACATTCATTGCCTCTCAGCCTTTCAGTTTGGCCTCTGTGAAGAGTCTGACTCTCTTATAACCCTTCGTTTAGTCAAATAATGCAAGTAGGTGCCCCACAAACTTCTCTTCTCCAGGACAAACAAACCCAGGCCTCTCAGCTGCTCGTTAGACATTACCAGCTACAGATCCCTGATTTTCCTGGTGGACTCTGTTGGGTACACTAATATAACTCATGCCCTGGGAAGACCAGAACTAAAAACAGTTCTCTAGATGCAACCTCATGAGTCTTGAGTAAAGGGAAATAATCTCTTACTTTGACTTGCTCTCTTGCTTCTGCAGTCCAGTATTCATTTGGTCTATGCGGCTGCTGAGGTGCACTTATGAATCATGTTCAGTTAGTAGTCTTCTAGGAGCTTAAGGCCTTTTTCTGCAAAGATGTTTTCTAGACAGTCAGCAGTCAGCCTGCGCTGGAAATGGGGCCCTTGCAAACAGTTCAAAACTTTCCATTTGTCATTGTTGACCTTCATGAGGTTTCTGCCAGCCCACTTCTCCAGTTTATCTAGGTCCTTCTGAATGGCAGCACTGCCCTCCAGCATATTCACCACTTCTCTGAGTTTGATATCACCTGTGAACTCCTTAGGGATTTTGTCTCCTTTTTCTCCTGTAGATGAGGCTGTTAAATGATATTGGTCCCAGTATTGACCCCCTGAGGAATGTTACACCTAATTGGCTTCCTGTTAGACTTTGGAATGTTGACCTTTACACTTCAGGTTCACCTGTCCAGCCTGCTTTTCACTCACTTCATAGTCCGCTCATTCAGTTCATAACCCCCCATTCTGGCTACAAGGTTAAAACAGGCCAATATTCTAGTAATCCAGCAATTTATGAGGGATATACATGCACCTAGACATCAGTCATTAGACAATTTTTCTGTATCACGTTTGGCCACATCTTCTTCACCAGCAATAGATCAGCTGGACCAAAGCTCTCTGAAAAGTGTAGAGTGGGACACAGGGACAGAATTTGACAGCAAAACCGTCAGGGAGTTATGGCAAGTGGCCAGAACCACAAGCTGTGCTATGCCAGTCACAGATGGGAAGTGGAAATTTGTGACATTTTGTACTTCAACCCAAATTTGAACAGATTTTCATGAGACCTCATTTAAAAAAAAAAAAAAGGCATCTTTCACCCCCTAACTTATGTACCCTGCCAAATTTCATAGCCTTTCCGCAAGTACTGCAAGAAAAAAGAAAGTCACAAAAGGGTGGTGGAGGAGCTTTTTAATTTTATCTTAAGAAATGTGTCAGACTGCCAAGGTTTAGGAGTGTGAGCTCCTCTGCAAAATCAAAGGAGTCAGGATACACGGTTTTCAGCCAGGGTCCACTGGTTATTTCCACCAGTTAGGCACAGCTGTAATCTCAGGAGACTGGTATTTGTGCTGATAAATCTGAACACAGTTTCCTGAGGGGTCTGATGTGGTCAGTTAAGGATCTCCCCTCCGCAAAAAAAGGCAGTGATGTCTCCTCATGTCTCCTTTTTCTCATCTAAAGCTTTTGTTTCAAGTCCCTGAATTTCTAGTTCTTGCTGGAATGGTTCAAAAAACAAGTCTGCACTGTTAAAACTGTTCTTTTCCCAAGCCTTCTCAGAAAGCAAGAATGCTATTTCTGTAAGAACTTAAAAGGAAATACATGTCTGAGACAGAGAGCAAGAATGGAAAATTTCAGTACAAACAAACGGTGAATGTTTGGCAGCTGGGAGCTGACAGGGTTTTGTAATATGCTGTAAGAGAGAGGTTGTCTTGCTGGCTCTACCAACAGTCAGATTTCAAAGGAGGAAAAAATATGTGCCTGTTGGAATACATTTTCTTTTGCAGAAAATGCTCCAAAAGGCTGTTATGGTGTAGAGGGAGCAGTTATGTTTTTCAGATGGAGTGCAACATATTCCCCAAAAATGTATATCCCCTCCTTCTCCTCCTTTCCCTTGCAAAGCCTTGGACGAACTCTTTAACCACAACTTTTTTTCTTCCTGCTGCTATACTCGGCCTTCCCAGCTCCAGCTCACATTCTTCTGCCTTTATTTTACTGAGATCAGCCTTGCCAGCAGTTTGGAAAGGGAAATGAATGGCTTTAGCTTATGTTTTCTGGCACTTTGAAGGGCTGTGAAATGATGGGAAGCACGTGGTGCAACCTTACCTGTGGGTCAGGAAGGTCACTTGATGTTAAGTGTCATTGTTAGGAACGAAAGACTGCAGCCATCAGGTTTCACAACATTTCCCATCAGAAAAATGACCAGAGGATGTACATTTCTCTGCAGATAATGTTGCTTTTCCCAAGGATACAAAGCTTGTTGTCCTAAAGGGGCTTTTCTTACATGTTTCCATATGCAAACACCAAAATTAAACATTTCTTCTACAGAGCAGTACTTTCCTTTGAAAGATAATCCACCATAAGAAGGTAAAATTCACTTCAGGAGAGGGTTTAGTGTTAGGGTGGTGTAGGGCTGTAGGTTGGACTCGATGATCTTAAAGGTCCTTTCCAACGTTTATGATTCTATGATTCTATGATTCTACGACTCTATGAAAATAGAACTGGGTCTGAGGAGGAACAAAATGTCCATATCTCCAAGTCATCACCTTAGGTAAAGGCCACTGAGGTGGCCCTCACACCTCCCCTCAACCTGGGTGAGTTCTTGGCTACAGCTCTGATTTTCATCGGTTAGGGCAAGAGCAGCAGCGTGAGTTTCTTCACAGGGTGGATAAGTTTGCTCGTTTGACTCCTAGCTGGAGGCAGGGAGCCTGTAACTCCTCTTCTGATGCCTTTCCCAGTTGCAGCAGCTTGGAGCAGGAAAGGCATTACCAGAACAGAGTGGTGAGGTCCAGATGGAAAGAAAAGAGGATGTATTGGGACAAGCCTCCTGGGGCTGAAATAGGGACCAGGCGATGACTGTTGGTGGCAAAGGAGGACCAGGGATATATAGGACAGTAATGGTAGGATCTGGACTGCTGAAGGAGGGCAGACTGGGAGTGGAGAGACACAGCCTGAAGGAGCTGAGGTGGAGGACCTGTAGAGAGCCTGAGGAAAGAGACTGGGAAGTGGGTGACTGGGCAAGGAGCAGGAGGAGGGAGACTGGGAGAGGGGGATGGATGTTTGGGCGAATGCTGGGGAGAAGAGGAAGGGATCTGAGCCTCAAAGCTGAAGGTAGGCAGGTGCTTTGGGGACCGAATGGAGTGATTCTGAGGAGTGGAGGCAGTGACCGGAGAGAAAAGGGGACTGGGATAAGAAACCAGCCCTGGGTATGAGAAGGAAAGGAGCAAGGCAGGAATGAAGGAATCAGACTGCGAAGGTAGGGGTGGGTTGCGCTGTCACCAGGAGTGGCTGGGCTCTGTTCCACGCAGCACCACTCCCATGCCCAGGCAGCACCTCCTGCTGGTGTATTTGCAGATGCTGTGACCTGCTCCCTGTCGGCAAAGGCTGTGGCCCCACTGCTGCTCATGGTGAGTGTCCATCTGATACCATGGCATGGGCTTTTGTTGTTGCTGTTGGTTTGGTTTGTTGGGTTTTTTTTTTACTTTATTTTTCTGGAAGATGGGACATTTAACAGTCTTGCCAAGCTGAAATGCTTTGAACTATCAGAGAACAGAAGGATATTTCAGATTGTCCATTGCATTGCAGTGAAATCCCAAGCGACCCCCTCCCTCCTCACATCTGTTTCTCTGCAGGAGCTCCGTACGTGGCCCCTGCCAGCCCATGTGCTGTCACCACAGCTAGGACATCCCTGCTCCCCACTTCCCTCCCCGTTTTTGTGGGCTCATGTCTGTCTCCTCTGGGTGATAGACTCATCTTCTTCCCTGAACGCTGGTGCATCAGGAGACATCTGTGTGTGCTTACTGTGTGGTCTAACCAGGGGCTGCTCCCGAGCCAGCCCGTACCTGCAGCGATTGCAGTGTGCCCTCTGCTGTCTTGCTATCCCTGCAGTCCGGCATTTCTGAGGTTTACAGAAGCTGAGTCTCTGCCCAGAAGCAAAAGCATCTGTGACCCCCTTGCCCTTGTATCAAATCTTTTAAAAGAAAAACATCCCATGCAGTGAGTCATGTGTGATCTACTTCTGTAAACTACTCTCTTTTAATTCCCTAGTAATCACCCTCCCACTGAAGGGCAGATAAAACTTCAATCCTTCCCTTTCCATGGCTTTTACTACCTCCCCTGTCTTTGCACTCTCTGATGCATCCCTTCAGATCCAAATTTTCCCAGCTTCTCTGGCTCAGTTCTGTCATGGTTTTTTGCAGGGATCCGTATTTCCTTTTATTCTTTCCTCTTTTTTTTTTCCCTATTGCCTGTTCTTGCTTCTCTGTTGCAAAAGCTGGTATCTCTCCTTGGTTGTCCCGTATCTCTCCTTAAACACTCCTGAACTGACAAATGATCTATCACCTCCTTACCAGAGCATCTCATCTGCTAGGAACAGATTTCGTTTGGGCAGTGTTTTTTGTCAGCCAAGGAAAAATCACCATTGCTTTGGGGAAAATGTCTGATCTTTACTCTGACTGAACAACGTAACTTAGCTGTTTGTAATGCTGTTTACCTTACCGTTGAAGTATTACATTTGCAAGAAAAGGAAGAACAAGATCTGACCTCCAAAGCAGAGAGTAATTCAGCTAGATGAAGCAGCATACCATTAGTCTTTATTGTATTTGCCAGGTTTTCCTATTGCTGCTGTACTTGTGCTAAAAAAAAAAAAAAAAAAGGAAATAAAAAATAAGCCTTTAATCAACCTTATGCTTCTTGCTCAGACCAGATGAACAGGAACAGGAGGTGACTCTGTGTAGTTGAATGTAAATTTACCCACTATTAATGAAAGAAATGCAAGTAGAGGAATTTGTAGAAAAGAATTAATGTAATGTGTTATGCATTTCCAGTCAACATTTTAGGTCATTTTCAGATTTGTAGGAAGTTTACACTATTAATGCCTGAATACAAAACTCTATAATGACCACAACTCCTAATGTGGAACCATAGCCTAAACTAAAGCTGACTCCCAATGCTGAGTAGACTGTAGTATCAGAGTCTTCAGCAGTGACTCAGGTCATCTGTGGACAAGATCCATCCAGGTCCAGGAATTTTCCTGGATCAGCCGACAGCTTCATTTCAGATCACTCATCTCCTACATATGGAAAACCCTACAGATGTTGAAGAACCCCAATGTCTGGGAACGTAGGAGGGCGTGAGGGTAAGCTTAGGGAGGTCAGGAAAAGACTAAAGGCTTCACTCAGACAGTGGTGCAGCACTGGAATGGATGCCCGGGGAGGTGATGGAGTACCCATCTGCAGAGATTTTCACAATTTGGCTAGATAGAGGCATGGTCAACCAAACTCATAGAGCTTCAGGTAGGAGGCTGAACTACATGACCACTGAGGTGCCCTCCACCCAGTGATTCTGCAGGACCACCCAAATCCCCATGGAGGCCTAGCCTGACAGAGATTCTCAGATCACATCCCCTTCACTTTGATAATCAGCTCCGCAAACAACTGCCAAGGAAGCAGTTGCTCTCCATCTTTCACTATCTAACCAGGTGCTTTGAGCGTTTACCTAGAGTTGGTGAGACATGCTGCTAGGCTTAGGGGAGTGAAAAGGGAAGGATAAGGAATATTCCAACACTTTTGTTGAAATCGTGGGGCTTACAAGCAAAAGTAAGCCAAACTCATTAAGCCGGTTGAAATGACGTCTGGTCCACAAAGTTGGGGTCATGAGCTCTTATCCTGGAAACCAGGCTTCTAAAACCAATGGATACCTATGACTTTTGCTTCCAAGAACATCTTGATAAAATGCAAAATATCGCACTGGGAATAGCATACCTCTGCCCAGATCTCCCTGATCCTAGGACAGCCCTTGTTCCTGGAGGAGCCTCGCTCCTTCCTGGGTAGGTTGCTGACAGAAGGGTCCTCACAGATCTTCCTGCAGCAATATAGATGTGATTGTGAGTATCTGGTTTGCATTTCTTCTGTATCTTTATTTCAATTCCTAGAGTTGAGTTGGCTGGAAGGGGCCCTAAGTATGTGCTGTAGCGGGCCTAATTTCATTTCTGGATGGTTCTCATCTAGTGGCTCCTTAACTCTCTTGCAAACATGAAATAAAGCTTTGCAGACTTTCCTTCTCAAGGCAGATGAGATCACGATATTTGGAGAATCTTCAACAGAAGACTCTTATGACCAGAACAGCAAAGTTATGTGAGGATGAAGAAAGGGGCTTCATGGGTTCTTCAGATGGGCCCTCCCAGCTTGGTGACCTCCTCTGCAGCTGAACTTGATGGGATGAGGAGTACACAAAGCAGAGTCTGATCCCACTCCAGTATCTGGTTTCTGAGAAGAGAGTTGCTTGAGTCTGCACAATAAGTAGGTGGTCCAGCTCCAAGCTCCATACATGTGGTTCCCCCAGCAGGGAATGATACTTCGAAGAGGGAAAAGAGGAATCCTAAGAGAAAGCCTTACTTGAGTTTTCCTTCTTCCTCCAGTTCCCCCTTCATAGTTTTCTGCAGCAGGGGCAATTTGATCCCCAGACAGGGGAATCTCACAAAGTATGAATAGGTCTCAAAAGTGCAACACAAAGGCCCTTTGTGCTGTATATAGCGGAGTTAGTTGTCAGTAACAGTCATCTACCACCAGTCTCTATAGCCAGTTCCATGCAGTGTGATTTTACCTCATCAAAGTTAATTTATCAAGCTGTTTAAATGGCTGTACAGTAGAGCAAGCCACCTCCCACCACTAGCGTCTTTTTCAGCTGCTCCCCTGCTGAGGATGCTTCAGACTGGGTGGTCCCGGCACCACCCCGCAGCATTTTTCAGTCTTGTCAGCAGCCTGGAATAGGGTCCTTTCTTCTGAGCTCTTGGCTTCGTTTCCCAGCCTAAGTTACAGGAGTCCTGTAGAAAATGATTTGGAGGAAAAGAGGCAGCTCTGATAATGAGAAACGTCTGTGAGGGACTGGAACATTGGCTTGGAATCCCCGGACGAAACTGCCTCATTCAGAAAAAGGGTGGGGGGGAGGAAAGCATGCAGAACAAAGATCTTATTTCACTTCATGAAACGAACACGTCATGTTTTCTCTGGAATGCCTCACTGACAAATGGGCCCAAATTTTCCAGGGACCATGGCTTTTATTTAGGCTCAGACAAGGCCATAAATGGCTGAAAAGTATGTAAATTCGTGGCTTATGTTAATTTGTCACTTCCAGGCTTGACACTAACTCAGAGCCAGGCTGTTTCCAGGTTTGCATTTCCTAGGGAGTGGGATGGTGGAAGAGGCTTTGCATGGGGACAGAGTTACAAAGTGTGTCTCCATCCAGACCTGCCTGGCTCCATCTGACCTGTCTGTTGAGCTTCTCCCACCAAACTGGGATAGGTACCCAAAGGAGTCCAAACTACCAAACCGGGTATTTTGTCTGGAGCAGATGACCTTATACCTTCCTAAACAGAGACAGGTACAAGCTTGTGAAAGGTACTGGAGGTCTGGATTCTGCGGAGAAATTTTGTTCAGCATTTTAGGCTCTTGCCAAGGCTATTGCTAAACGACTGCACCTCTTGCTGTGGGAACTCACGGACAGACATTTAAACAGAGTTTAGATTCAGTGAACAGACTCCAAAGGTGGGAGTGCTCTAGCATTAAAGTCAATGAACTTGTGAGCGTTAGCTCTCCAGTTGGGATTTCAGGAGATGCCATATTTCCACCGCAAATCTGTTCCTCAACTTAGCCTCCCGGTTTTGAGCAGGCCCCTCTGAATCCATGCTATCCATCTGGAACCTGCCTGTCCCCCTTTCCAAGCCTTCTGATGGTGCTTTCATCCTTTCCTTTTGCTCACAGCTTGCTTTGCTCTTCCAGTCTGTTGTTCTGCCAGAGAGGTGTCTCTCACCTCCTTTGCTTTGCCATCTAACATAGTGTACCAGCCCAGGGCACTGAGTACAACATCTGAGCATGTCAAACACCGCTCTTCCAGTTTCCATTCTCCTGGGACAACTCATTCATTTTGCAATCACAGGTTCTTATCCACTTTGCCTCACATTACTAACATTTCTGATGCAAAAGCTTTCTCACACAGGTTGAAAGTGACAACATTTTCCTCTGGATAGGCTTTGTTTACAGCTATGTATCCTCTTCTCACATGTAAAAGGTCTGGCATAAATCCTGATCCACTGCAATTAACAGCCAATATGTTCAAATATGGATGTCTAAGGTCAAATACTTTCTCCAGATACTATAGAATCATAGAATGGCCTAGGTTGGAAGGGACCTTAGAGATCATCTAACCCAACCTTCCTTATACTTAGAACCTGATCAGCCTGATTTGCAGGTGCTCAACAACTGCATTTTGCAGCTCTGTGGTGGAGCTCAGGGTGCTCAGCATCTCCCAGGGAATGATAGCTCTGGCTAAAGACAGGCCTTGCACCTCTGTGTGGAGGAAAACTAAAGCTTGTTGGTTTCCACTGCCTAGCCCAGGGCTGGGAGGGGAGTATATGATTTCACAGCATTGCTAAGCAATGACAAGAGCTAGTCTCTAGGGTGAGTTGTGTTTACTAACGCATTGCACATTTTCTTCCTTAACAGTACAGTTTCTCATTTTATAAGTCCCTGAGCTAATGTTTGTGTCCTAGATCAGCTGTCCAAACTTACACTGCCAGCTCCCAAGCTTTCTCATATGGACCACCAGAACAACCATCCCAAATTTGTGTACTGAACATTGCAACAGCCTGTAGTTAAATAAGGCTCTGTGGACTTCTCCTCCTGATCTCACAGAGCCCTGGTGTCTCACAGAGCTGCTGTTCCACACCCAGCCCCCACTGACCCAGGTACGACTCACACAACTCTAACACATTTTGGGTAGCAAAATTCCAGAACACCACTGAGCAAGCATCCCAAGCTCTGCCAAGGGCTGGGACAAAGAATTGTGTTAGAGCATGTTCTGTACGAGTGGGTTGCATCCTTGGAGGATGAAAAATAGCTAGCAAAATTATTTAGAGTGTGGGTGGGAGAACCCAAGAACTCTGTCTTCTGAATCATATGCCTGACCTACACAGTTTATGAGAGTTTTTTGTATATGTATAACGTAAGGATAAGGAGTACGTAGTTATGGGATGTGAGTTCTAGATGCGCTTTGGCAGTCCTGTAACAGTGTTGTGACCCAGTATCTGCTCTGGCAGTTGTTTGAATGCGTGGTGGTTGGTGGCATCTTGAGGTCCACTCTGTTTCTATTGTCACACCACAGATATATGCAGGTTAGGAGACATCCCCAGAGAGAGCTGCTCTGCAGAGGGTCAACTCAGAGGTCTCTGAGCTCAGATCTCTCATAAATGGGTTGTGTGGTGCTGAGGCACACAAAAGCCTTTACAAGAAATCCAGCTCTCCTCCATCTCACCAGGCTCATTAGCTCCATGTCCATGCCCTCCATTCCTGAAAAGGGGCTGGGTCCACAAACCCCAGCATTTCCTGTGATGCTCATATTAGCCCAGGTGCAACCCAGCCCTGTTGCCTCAGCTGTGGAAGAGCTGATAGACCTTTCTTGGCAGCTTCCTTAGTTTGAAGAAGCTGATTTCCCTGATCGATGTGCTGCCCCAGCAGACAATTTTGTGAGCATGCTCTGAAGCATCCTTCTCCAGGGGCTCTTCCACAGCACTTCCTCTGCTCTGTGCTGGGACAACTCTTCAGCTTTCGCTGCAAGTGGAGCTTGGGGCGGAGGGGGGAGAGGAGAAGGGCATGGATGAGAGAACTTGGGAAGGGTTCCTAAGCAACACACCCCATTGAAATGCCCTCTGGCTCTTCTGGCACTTGGCTCTCTGATTTGGTATTCAAGAGCTGTGGGTCCCACAGTCAAGCCACAAAGGATGGTCTTTGGTTGGCGAAGAGAGAGCACCTGTTTCTTCACAGCAGGATGGCAGGCGTTAGCACACCTCTGGGAAAATTTGCTCAATATTTCAATCAAACATTGAGCTTGCCCCTGAGTGACAGCAGTGACTAAGAGGTGAGACAAGTGAGTGGCACGTGGAACACTTGTGTTTTGTTGCGATATAATTGATAGATTATAATGGCCTGTGCCTGAGCTCAAGACATCCTGGGTTGATTTCCTGCTACATTCATGAGCACAAACCCCCTACTGTTTCAGCTAATGGAGAAAGTGCCCTTAATTGTGTGAATCGGGATTTGCTGGTGGCGTGCAACCGCTCACTCTGCAGCAATAGCATGTTGGAGATGGGTTGCCTGGGCTCATTGCATGGAACATGGCAAAGCCAAGTACATCTTTCTAGCTCAATGATGCAGAAAGACAAAGTAGCTGAAATTTCATCCTGCTACGCAAGAGGCCTGGATTTGACTCCATGCTCCTCCAGAAGTGACCTTAGCAACTTTTCAGTGAGAATGTCTGCAAAATGAGAGAGGTAGTGGGGAAGAAATTGGAAAGCAGTGATGACTGTTTCCTCACTTATAGAGAATAACATCATATTTAACAGTTCGCGCTATGAAGTGCACGTGACATTAGCAGGTGTGGAGACAAGTTGGGACTCTGCCTCAAAGTCTATCTCCATCGCAGTATGTACTAGTGTGCTGGTTTGCAATGTAACGTGACACATTAGGAAAGCCATCTTATGAACCATACGGGCCCATCCAGCTACCTGTATGATGGACAACTCACCTTACATTGATGCCATTGCCAAGGCTTATTTTGCCAGACTCCTGCAGCTGCCTGTTGCGTAATCAGAATCTCTCTCTGAGGGTCTTTCTGAGGTCAGAATCAAATCCAAGCTATGGCAGTAGCACATAGGCTAGGATCCCACAAAATAACTGTGAGTACGAATGTCTTGCTAGTGACTGCCACATTTGGGTGGAATAAGGTTCTTGCTTGTCTAAGCAGATAAGCCACATCTCCTCTGTGTTGGGCAGTCACTATGAACCAATCTCAGTGACCAGCCAGCAACTACATGATGGTGGACGCACACATACGGCAGCTGGGATAGGTCTTATTCCATGTGAGGGTGGAGGGTGGCCTTGCAGGTGTCAGTAGGGCCCATGGGACTGCCTGGAAACCCCGTTTCTTTCATGCTAACTATTGCTTCGGGTGCATGAGCCATGGTTTTTGTGGGTAAGGAATCACAGTTATTCTGACAGGATTGTAACCTCAGAGCACAGCTAATAGATTTCTCAGCTCTGAGCTGAGCCATGGGCTAGTAGCATCCTGGGGATGTCTTTCAGGAGATGGTACCAATCTGTTCCTGTCTGTACAGGACTTCTCTCATAAGAGTGCTTTTAATTTGAAGGCTTCGGCAAACTTATTGGACCAAACATGTGTGGATCATTCAAGTTAGACGGGACCTCAGGAAGTTTCTAGTTTTCCTCCTGCTTCAAACAGAGTTTCTTCTCCAGGCTGAACAAGCCCTCAGCCTCTTTACAGAGAGCATGGCAATAGCAGAGTCAAAAGTAGGAGTATTTCACTTACCCATGCTGCATCATGGCCTGGCAACAAACAGAGTGAACTGGCACAAGGAACATGCTGAGACAGAAGCATGTTGTGCTGTTCAGGATAGAGGCACTGTTTCCACACAGAGGTTTTATGGCAGATTTTCTTTTCTTGCACCACAACTTCTATCTTAGTGTAGCTGGAGTCTACAAGGCACTGTGAACATCAGGTTACCCTTGGCCAGGCTGTGGCAAATGGTTACACAGGCTGGACATGGGTGCAGTTCTGTGCCCACTCCTGGTGATCATGGCTTGCCTGGGTTATCACATTTGGGTGCTGGGGCTGGATGAAGTCTGTGAGGAAATGACGCCTTGGGAGCTTGCCTTAGGTTAGAAAACATCACCTTGAATAAGGGATACCAAGGGTAAAGTTTAAGGGCCAGGTGGTCAAAAGTATTTAGGCATTTTACTGCTCTAGCTAATGGAATATCTAAAAGCCCATCAAATGCATTAACCATTAGAGAATAAATTTTATACAAATCACAATTCCCGCTAGTGCCAGACTTGTGTGCCCTTCGGTTAGCAAAGTCCCGAGTAATGCCTGCAAAATAAAGATAGTTCCTGGGGGGGGGGGGAAAGGGGAAGGTACAACACTTAATTGCATCAGGTCTGAAATAGAGCTCTAACCAATCATGATTAGTACAAATGCTGTAGCTGGAGCAGAGGCAAGGAGTGGGGAAACCACAGTGAGAAAGAAAATTACAAGAGCAAGAAAATGAAAAAAAAAGCAAAACTAGAAGAATAGAAAAAAATAGTTGTATTTAGCAAACTGAAAGTTGGAAGGTGACCAAAATACAGGAAAGTGATATGGACATGAGAAAGAACTGTGCTGTAAAAAAGGGAGATTTGGCTTATCTGCATGTCATGTGTGTACCCTCACATCACAGTTAACCATACTTACCTGAGCTTGAGTTTTGGTTTTAAAAGTATCTCCCTGAATTACTCTCCTTGAACCAGAGAAGCCTTAGACCTCAGTTAGTTCATCCAGCTGGGTAAGTACTCTAGAGGCCCATCCTATTTCAGTTTAAGAGTTTGGGTGGTTTGCTGCAGCTCGGAAGCTGAGACAATGACAGCCATCCAGCATTTTCCCAAAATTCAGGATAGGAAGCTGTCTCCTTACACACCATTCACTCCTAACAACCTGCTACTTCCCGCTCACAGGCAGAGAGCAAGGCCCTGGTAAAGATACTCGGAGGAGTCAGGACATGGGATGCTCTGGAGAGGCTGTAAATCAGCACTGCCGCCTCAGAGGGACACCTGGAGAAGGTTGCTACAGGCCTGAGTTCTCACCGAAGGTGGTGAGATGTCTGTGTGATCCACACATGATGGCCCTGGGGACCCTCAGACCAAGCCAGCACTCTTTCGGGTCTGATGCTCACACTTTTGCACGTATAACCCCACTCCAGATTTCCTCACTGGTAGGCAGTCACTGACCTCAGTACAACGCTGCAAGCACGACCCCATTTCTTAGGGCTGATGTTTCTCGTGGCAGGGGGAAAGGAGGAGATGTGAAGGATGTGGGTGGTGGATGGGAGTGAGGTAATGTGGAGAGGGTGATATCATGGTATAGCCACAAGTGTTGGGTGAGGGCTTAAGAAGTAATTTATTGGCCTGTGTTTAGCCTTGTTTCCCTAGGAAATGAGACTTACACAATCACTTTGAGTGTATGTCTGTGCACGTGCTGTAACAAGGGAGAGGCTGTGGCTTCAGATTAACCCGCATGAGACACCAGAGAGTCCAGGGGAGTGATGCTGACAGTGCCCCAAGGATGGGGAAAGCTTCAGTTGGAGCCTGCACATTATTAAATACAGGAGAATGTATCCACCCATGAGATGTACACTTGTGTGAGTCCAGGCTTCGTTTGCCCTGCTGCTCAGGCAACGGATTGTTACTGAATTTTAGTCATGTGGCCACTTGGGCATATGTGTGTGTGCATCTCAAATTTTGCAGTCCCATATGTATAACAAAATGTTTGTCTTAAAAATACCAGTGACTGGAAAGTAAGCATCAGCAGAAGCGAAATACTGATGAATGTAATAGAATAACATCTTTTCTGCAGAGCAATGATTCCCAATTTCTTTGGCCCACCAGAGCATTGCAACCTTCACAATTTCAGGCAAGCGTCGTTCACCCTTATAATAAAGCTTTTAGCTGAAAGCATTATTATGATACTACTTCAGTTGTGTAGCCAGCAATGATGAATTACCATATCCATTATGGCCCCAGCTTGAAACCACAACTGTAAATGTATTTGCTTTCCCTTTATTCTAGTCTTTCTGATCCGAGTTCCCTGTTATGGGTCCATCACGAAATAGCAAAGATTCCCAACAGATTTATTTTTTATGCACTCAGGTAGTACAAACTGCTCCTTAGAATCTTACAGTTTTAAATGGTGAAAGTTTGGAATAAAAGTGAACAGTTTGTCATGTATCATGTTTGGTTATAAAATGTGTGCCTTTGTACATGGTGCTAAGGCTCTGGTGTCTGTGCTGAGATTGTTTTGTGCTGTCTATGACAGAAGAGATAACACACCTTTTCCCTGCCTCCATATGTTTCCTGACTCGGTAGACATCCATGCTCTCACCAACAACTCTGGCCTCTATCATCGTCATCATCTTTCCAGAAAAGGGCGAAGGACTGTTCCCCCCCTCACCATTCACCAGAAATACTCAGACCCAACTGCACACAAAAGTTTTATCTGATCTAAGGGTGTAGCTGTACAAACACTTCTCTCCCTGTGTGGATGCCTGTCCTCCTGCAGGAACTCTCCCTGACGCTTGTGTAAGAGATGCTTTTTGGTTTTCATCTTTACTCATTCGCACATGATAAAAACTGACTGGAAGAAATACCCTTTCGTGTAGCTGAATGCCAACACAGAATGGAGGATTTAATCCTTTACCTTGTATTTTGTATTCAGTCCTTTGATTACACAGGAAAAAAAACAGAACAAAACATGCTCATGGTGACCTACATGGCTAGGTGGCTAATCACACTTATATGAGGTAGCTGCCAATGGTATCAGAGAGGGAACACGGGAGCTGGGAGACCCCTGCTAGTGCTCTTTTCCCAAGGGCAGTATGAGTCACTTTTGCCCCCTAAAAATAGAGATCCTCCTTGTATGGCACCGCTTCGGAAGAGCTGGGAGTCAAGAGGCCAGAAATCAATGAATCTTTTAAAACGTATTTATCATTTGCCACTCGTTTTTTACTTACCATGACATACGCATCAGGGTGACTCAGGGTGAGCCTGATCCTACGATGCTTCTGCAAACTAGAGGCCAGCTGAGTTCAGCCATAACTCTGCCTGCGCTGTGTCATGAGGCAAGGCAACACAATCAATGACTCCAAAACAAAAAGGTACGTTGTGAAAGGTAAGGTGTTTTTTTGGTGTTTTTTTTTTAAAAAAGGACAGTGAAAACCACATCGCTCAGCATCAGCAGTGAAATAATTAAACATCTCTTCAGGATAGATTTATAGGGTAATACCACTCACAGACAGAAGCAGAACTTGCTGGGGAGGATGCTTTATAAATGTAAAATTAGTAACAGTAGTCCTAAAAACAAAACAGTGAGGAAGCAGAGCCTGAGGAAGCGCGGAGAAATGGCACAGCTGCGGTGAACAGACCAGATGTGGGCTGATCTAGGATAACTTGCTCCCCAGAGTTTTCTCCTTCCAGCAGGATACTCGAATATTCACTAGGTCTTGGTGAATGATGAGGGGACACACACCAGCATTTCCCAAAGTGCCTGTGTTGAAGGCACAGAATAAAACAGAGCAAAAAAATAGCAGGCTTATGGGTATGCTTGGTTAGGGAGTGAGGTAGTGTTTCAAAGCCAGCAGTGTCATTTTTGGTTACAACCAACCTCAAAACTTGAGGAAAAGACCTTGACAACTGGTGTCACGATGGCGCTTGCTGTAACAGAGATTTCTGTCCGTGCCCACAACAATCCATCTCTTCGCATTGTCAGCTCCTGCCTTCTAGCTACCAGAGGCCTCTGAAATTCAGAGAGGAAGAGATTAAACAAGATGATCACAAGTATTTGTACCTGAATCTTAGAATGAGCACCACTTGGTATTTCAAGTGTGATTTTGGCCCCCTGTGCCCAGCATGGCACCCTGTCTGCCTGTTCCACTGAGCCAACACCATTTGGATCATAACACATATGGGTTTAAACCCATATTTTCAAACCTCGCGACATCCCTGGCACGAATGGCACCTGTACAGCCTCGGCTGGGATGTCATGTGGCCTCATATCTGGAGCACGGGGACAGCGAGTTCTAGAGCGTCCTGCCTGGGGGGAAGATTAAGGGACTTGAACATCTCTCCTATGAAGAGAGACTGAGGGAACTGGGGCTGTTTAGCCTTGAAAGGAGACGGCTGAGAGCGGACCTTATTAACGTATATAAATATCTGAGGGGTGGGTGTCAAGGGGAAGGAGCCAATCTCTTCTCAGTGGTGCCCAGCAATAGAACAAGGAATAATGGGTTTAAGTTAGAACATAGGAAGTTCCACATCACCATGAGGAAAAATTTCTTTACGGTGAAGGTGATGGAGCACTGGAACAGGCTGCCCAGAGAGGTTGTGGAGTCTCCTTCTCTGGAGACTTTCAAAACCCAGCTGGACATGTTCCTGTGTGGCTGCCCTAGGGGATCCTGCTCTGGCAGGGGAGGTTGGACTGGATGATCTTTCGAGGTTCCTTCCAACCCCGAACATTCTGCGATTCTATGATTCATGCCTCAGTTTCTCCTTTTATTTCAACAAGGCTGCGATCACCTTGGCGCGGTGCTCTCGGCCGAGCCTCTCCAGCTAGGCACGGCTGCCCCCCAGCTCTTCCTGACTCCCCACCGGGGGCAGGGACCGGGGGTTCTCCCCGACCTATCAGAGGGTTTTAGGCCGGGCCGTACGGGGCGGCCACTCACACCCCCGCCCCCGTCCTTGGGCTCTGGCCAGGCCAGAGGACCGCAGGCCCCGGCCACGGGCCGACCGAGTCCCCGGGTCGCCCCTCAGCCTCCAGCGGCCTCCAAAACCCGCGAGGGGCTCCGACGTGCCCCGCAGCAGCCGGGCTGCTGGCCTCACTGCCCGGGAGGCGGCCGCTCCCGCCCGGCGGGGCCAGGGAGGAGCCGGCCCCGGGGCGGGGGTAAGGCGGCGGGGGTCGGGCTGGGGGGTGGAGCCGCGGGTTGGCGGGTCGGGGTGTGGGGGAGCCATCCCCTTCCCTTCCCGTTCGAGCCGGAGCCGGGGCCGGGGAAGGTGCCTCCGCAACTCCTCCTGCTCCGCCGGTGTCGCTCAAGTCGCCCGAATCATGGTGAGTGGGGCCGGGAGGTGGGAAGTTTGGAGGCGGCGACCCCGGCCCCACTCGCCCCGGCCCGGCCTGTTCTCACCGCTCCCCCCCCTCCCTGTATTCCCCCTTCCGTCTCTTGCAGATCTGGAAAACTCTCCCGCTGCTCTGCGCCCTGATGGCTGTCGCCCGCCTGCGAGCTGAGGTAAGCCCGGGGCGCCGGCGGCGGGGCGAGGCGGGGGATATCGGCTTCGGGCGTCCTTTGCTGGCGTTTTCCTACCGAGTCCCCCTCCCCGGCGGCACCGGGGAGCGGGGAGCTGCCTGTATCGCCGAAAGTAGCGGCCGGGGCGGGAGGGAAGTTTCTGGGCCGCCGGACCCTTCCGTGGGGGAGAGGGGGCCGCGTCCCCGCCCGAGCCGGGCCGGCTCCCCCCGAGCCCGCCGCCGGGCTGGGCCCCCCCGGGGCAGCCCCTTCCCCGCCCCCATCCCGCTCTCTCTTTCTTTCTCTTTCTCTCTTTCTTCCTTTCTTTTACTGCGGTGACATTGAACCCCCGCTCCAGCCCCTCAACTCGCAAACTCTCCCCCCCTCACCCCGAGCTCTGTTGACAGAAAAAAAACGGTGCCTGAATTCCCGGTTGCGGCGGCCCTCCGTAAAAGTGAGGTCAGAAACAAAATATTTGATAATTACGGCGTGGGGAAATGTGGAAGTGATTTGAGGAGAAATGAACTCAAGCTGGGCTGGGGAGGGAGGCCGAGCCCGCTTTCAGAGGGAAGCGGTCCTGCTCTGGGGAGCGGGGGGGGCTCGTCCTCCCCGCCCGCATTTTTTCTCCCTACATATTTCTCACAGATGGCGAGACCCACCCTAGAGCATCACAGTTTGGCTTTACACACACACACAAAAAAAGAAAAGCATAAGCACATCTGATTTCCTGCAAACGGTTCCCTCTTTTTCTGCCTCCCATCCGTGGACCGCGCTGCCTGGCTTATGCCAAAGAGAGGTTTTTAGGGTGAAGCCGAAGGCTGTTACTCTGTCTCTGTAAGCAAAGCTCTTTGGCGAACTCCCCATAACTGGCAGCCTCTTGCCAAAGGGATAAACAATGGGAAGCTGGAGCATGTGAGGAGCGGAGGTGGGACAGGGCAGTTGCGAGCCAACACTGTCGAGCTACAGCTCCAGTTGTGACTTTCGTGAAAACCGAGGGGAGCAGGACTGCGCTAGCGTTTTACATCTGCCCGTACATGATGATATTGTAATATGCCTTCTTCCCAAGGCGTGACATACTTACGTAGTCAGTATTTCCACGCATCCTCTCCAACACTGAAAAAGCCAGATCGGTTTTATATTTTTTCTGAGGAACGCTAAATAAACCTTAGCCGGTTCTGGTCAATATACAGCAAAACTTCTGTAGGAAGGAAGTGCACAGCAGTGCATCTGTAAAATGAATGATAATAACAGTTACATAGTGATGGCACTGGTCTCAGTAAAGCGTCTTGGAACCAGTAACAAAGAGAAGTATAGCCAAGATGTGTTTGGCCCTTGATTGCTGGTTTTACTGATGCTGATGGTGTTAGTGGTCAAAGTACTAAATTCTGCTTTTTGCCTGATGTACTCTGATTTGGAGTACGTTGATGACTTCCTGAATGTAAGTACTGTCATGTCTCTGTGCCTCATCTGCACACTGAAAGCAAGAAGAATGTACAGCCATCGTGTTCAAAACTTGGTTTTAAACACCAGTTTGTGCTTGAGTGGATAAATGAATGATTTGACTGTTTTCAGGGGTAATAGCCCAGGTGTCAAACCAGTGAATGTTTTGGTTTGATTCCAGTCTAAGTTCAGCACAACTTGGGAGTGATGACTGAGGTTTGGGGCTAATTTCAGGGAAAACTAAGTAATTGTGCTTTGGCAGGGGGGCTGAACTAGGTGATCTCTTGCCGTCCCTCCCAACCCCTAACAATCTGTGATTGTGTGAAAACTGACACCTTGGACAACTTTGATTTTGGGGTTCAGTTTGATTCCTTGTTGCTGGTAGTTGCCAAGTGGTGACCATCAATCCATTCACAGGCAGTATCCCACCCTCGGGGCTATCTAGACCTTCTCATTTTCCTACGGAGCAGGCTGTGCTTGAAGGTGAGCTGCTTGCAACTCAGAGACAGCTTTGATGGTTGTTCCCTTCTAAATGTTTCTTATTACAGCTCTCCTGCACCACTGGCATTTAGTAAGATTAGTATGGCATTTTCCTGTGTGGTTTTCCCTCTTCTAGATTCTGGAAGTGATAACCTCTCTATTTCTTCTGTTTCTGCTGCAGTGTGCACTTTGTGCCTTTTAGTACATTCGGAATATTAACACTGAGCCTTAAGCTTGTAATCCTTTTGTCAGCAAAACTATATCAGAAATGCACTGGGTTTTTTGCACAACACTCATTTCTGCAACATTGTTAGGTGCATAATTAGAGCCTTTAAAGAAAGAAAGAAATTGCTTCAGTAAATGTTCCTGGCATGACTTTGTGCAGACTGGAAAATCTGAGACGTGCCAAAACTTGGGAGCTTTTCTTGGCCTGGTTCAGTAATAGTCACAAGAGCAATAGACGGTGAACTGTACTCCTCGGATGGAAGCCAGCCACTGGTTTCAGACAGCCTTTTTTATCTCTTTCTTCCTGGGTCAGACTCTCAGTGAGGCAGCCGTTCACTCATGTTAGCAGAGGTGCTACAGAGGTGAAGTTAATTGCCTTCTCAGCTTTCTGAAGCAGATGAAGTGATTTTTGGGAAGCATCCTTCGGGACAGAGGAAGAGGCAAGGGCTTGAAATGTCTGATGAATGTATTAAAAGTTGATCAGTTGTTCATATTCTGCCTGGAGTAAGTTAGGTAGTTAAGCCTGGAGAGGAGCCTGGTCACTGTTTGCCTGTGTCCATGAGATCTGAAGGGTGGCATGTGGGACAAATGAGACAGCCTTTGGAAACAGTTGTGTAAACAGCTTAATCTGATTTGTCTCATTTTGCTTGGAAAGGGCTAGAGGAGGAGGGCTAGAGGCTCTTCTCTTGCGAGGAGATCTGCTGACAAATCTGAGGGGGCTGTAACCCCTGAGCAACACCAGGATGACAAGCATCTGGAGGCAGATTTATAACTTTTTCTAATAGCACTGTGTTTGCAGTGCCTACGTCTGTTGTAGCCCTGGGATTAATTTTTTGCACGCCACTTCCTTTTTCCCCGGCGTAGTTTTTCCATGTGAAAAACCGAAAAGGGATGTTATGGGGGAGAGAAAATACAAAGGATTCAGTTAAGTTCTGTTTGCTCAGTTCACCTGAGTGCTTCCTCTCCCTCCAACTTGACCGCTTTTGTGTGTAGGGAGGGCAACACTCGACCCCTTCCAAGACCTGTGCCCCTTTTTGCCAGCAGAGTGCTTGTGTGCCCTGAGGGAGATGGAGCTGAGAGTTCAAGGAGTCTTTGTAAAACCTGGTGTACTTCCTCCCTTTGGGCTGTTCACACAGTCTGGCCAGCATCATCAGCTTGCTTTCATTAAACTTTTCCCACGTTCTTGCAATGGCAAAAACTAAAAATTGCTGGTTTAATCAGTGAAACTGAATAAATGAAAGTTGAGATCCTGATGTAATGGTGTAGCTGTATTTGGCTCTATTTGGCCTCAAAGCCATCATTTTAAGAAGGGTCTGTTTGCTTTTGAAATTTAGTGATAGAGACTTTGTGAGTAGGTAGTTCAATCCTCCTCTCACTGGTACCTTGTCTGTGGCAGTGGAAAGACACATTACGGTGCCAATCAGATGGGTATCTTGGGCTGTTTTTAATAGACACTGGCGCTGTGCAATAAAACCCAGCAGTCACATGTAACCTGCTAATGTAATAAAACTGGCTTCCCAGGTCTAGTCTATCAGGCGTGTCTTCAGTGGAAGGAAAAATTGCATCCATTTTTTCTCCTTGAGCTGATTTTGGAGTGATAGGCATTCTTCCTCCTTGAAATCCTGCCCTTGAGTGCCAGATCAGGCATTGCTAGAGTTGCACCTCAGGGCGATAAGCATATTTTAAATGCGAAGGCAGGGAAAAAATGATCCTGACCTGGGCACAAAGCAAAGGCTTCAGTGTGAAGCCCGTTTTTTAAGGTACATGGTGTGACGTCTGGCAGCTGCTGTGCTGTGGATGGTCGCAGGGATCAGTCCAGGAGACGAACCAAGCGGTTCTGTCCAAGGCACCTCACACTGTGCTGAAGTCTCTGGCCAAATGCCCCATGTACGAGTGTTTGAACAACCTCCCTGGCTCTTTTGAAGGGGCCATAAACTTGGAGCAACAGCCTGCACAGCACAAGCTCTGAGGCAGAAGTGATGTCGCGTAGGGCATGCGTGCGCGTGGCACCCCGGTGCTCTTTCTTGGACAGAGCTGCAGTCTGATCCGAGCTGCTTTGTGCAAACGCGCCGTAGCTGAGTGAGTGACTTTATCTGCCAGAGTGCAAATTCCTTGCCAGTAATTAACAGGGGGCTGTTGGTGGGGGCTGCCTGGGAGGCAGCTCTGCTCCCAGCACAGGAGAAAGGGGCTGGCTGAGTCTCCTGTTGCATTTTTCCAGCTGCTCTTATTGGTACAGCTGCTTACCCATCAGGAGGCACTGGGGCACCTTTGATCTTTCTTGGGTGGTGTTATATGAGCTGGGGAATGTTTCTCTTTGTACAGAAGACAGTTTGTCACAAATCTCAGCCAGATGTGTCTCTCCGGGCTCATGAGACTCCTATTAACCAGGCTCTGTTTTTTGCCACACATTCTCTGAGCTAAATGGGGCTGGTTCCCAGAAATGCCTTATTTAGCTGTGTTGCATCTATCTTTGCAGGGGGTTCTACTTCTACTGTACTACGGTATCTAAGCTAATCCGTGAATAACCAGGATTTCTTCAGAAAGATTTATCCCTCACAGTGTTGTCCTTGAGTGTAGCAGAAAGAGCAGAGCGGACTGCTGTTCTGCTGCTTCTGGGTGGCAGATGTGGGCTTTATATACACCTTCAGTTTCCCAGAAGTTGTAAGTTTTGCCAAGGCTAGGGTACTAAGTTAGATGTGACTTGGTTAGAGCAGGGGCTTATTTGCTCTCCACTGTGGGGCTCTAATTGCAATTCCTAAGCATTGCAGCAGTAAATAAACAAATGGCAGGTAAGCGGGCCGGGAGGCTTCCGTGCTGTGTTACTCGAAGATGAGAGATTTATGCTCGGGGATCCCATAATTCCTTTTGTTACTGTTAACTATAGCACAAGCAGCGACCACACAGCAGTTTCTCACTGCTTGCTCTCAAGTGTGTTCTGGTTCTGATCTGGGCTGAAAACACCAAGTAGCAGTAATGAGTGACTATGTCTCTTCTCTGCTGTGCAAACCAGCTACCCAGAAGTCAAGTGTGTACAAGTTCCTGTGAAATCTTGCTACCTGCTCTATGCCTTGGCTCTGTCACTTATTATACCATACCTCTTGGTTTCGATATTGGGCCTGTGGTTGCTTGGGACAGTGGATTAGATGTAGGCTGCCTACGAGAGATAATGAAGAAGAGCAATCTCATGCACTAGTCTGTATATGTGGAATTTCTTCAGACACCTGCCCCTTGTTTGGAGTGCGTCAAGGGCTCCATAACCTGGAAACAATTTAGAGACTCCTCTTGGACCGACACCTTTGGAAAGAACAAGGGATTCGGGGTGGATGATTGGGGAGGAGTTTGGTATCTCATTAGCTTGGCTGTAGGTAGATCCCACCTTTCTGGTGTTTGACAACTAAGCAAGTATTTTTGGCAGAGGAAACTAAACACTGCACAAAGACTGGAATCTGGTTTTTTATCTCACTGGGGAAAGAGTCCCATTTCTCCTGTGCTGCTAAGGGAAATACCCAATGCACCAGGAAAACCAGGAAATTGAGAAGAAGGACTTGTTAGAAGCCATCTCTCTGCCTGGGCACAGGAGGGTGGCTCACTGCACAGCGTTTCCCTTGGCTATACCGTATTAGCTGCTGTCCCAGCAATGGACCTCTGATTACTTCCTCTAAATACTGTAATGCTGTGTAATGGACCCCATAGTAACCAGCTTTTCTTGTTCGTTCTCCTGTATCCTTCTGTCATTTCATTCTACAGCTCTGTTACACAGCAGTAAAGCTGTAAGCATATGAATTTGTTGCTCTTTTTCTGTTGATTGTATCTCTGTAGAGGACCCTGACATGCAAAGAGCAACAAACAAGCTTGAAGGAACAATGGGAATAGAAATGGATAAAAACACTGAGGCAAAGCAGCTGGATTTGATTGGTAGGAGGAGAGAATTTGCAGACCTTGTGCTCCAAGCATAGAAGGAGCAGTTGGACAGCCATTTGTTACCCGCTGCTGGTTGTCTCTAGCCAGTACATAGTCCTCCTCATCCCATCCCTGCTCCTTGCTTGGACTTCTGAGACAAGATCAAGAGGCCTTGGGAATATGGATGCAGGTGGAGCTTCCTGTGCTTAATCCACAACAGTGAAAGTTTTCAAGAAATAGTGATAGTTTCAAAGATTGTCTATAGCCAGAAACAACTTCTTTGTTTCTTTGTCTGTAAGGAAACCTGTGAGGGAGGTAGTAGAAGGAGTTACCTGTGACAGAAGTAAGACTCAAGCCTGAAATGGTCCTCTCAAGTCTTCCAGGTCGAGGAGAGAAGAGAATGTTAAAATCCTGGATAAGGAGGAAGTAAGAGTGGGCTAACAGGGGTGGGCTGGTAAACGTCTCCTGCGTCTGATGGAGAGAAGTACTGGTGAACCTTTTCTTAACACAGGAATGCTGTCCTTGGTCACTGTTTCCTTGTCACCCAGCAGCCGGGGCAAAGCATTTCAGATCTGGAGCATCGGAGAGGCAGAACAAGGAGTTTCTGTCCATCCACCAGGACAAACGGAAGAGGGAGAGTTCGGCAGGCACTGGCCACTTTCCAGGTTGGCCTCCGGCACCACGCTGACCGGGGATGGTTTTCATGGCAGAGTATGTTGCTGTTTTCCCCGCAATGAATCAATCTGGAGGACGATGCTTGTGCAGGGGGGAGGCCTCTCCATGCTAGAGCAGGCGCTGGTTATTGCAGCCTGAAGCCAAGAGCTTTCCTTCTGCATGATGTAACTCTTTGCATATGCACTCCTTGCTTCTCTGGGACTTTCCTTCCCCTCCTGTGTTTTGGCCACTTTTTCATGTTTATGTTAGAGGAAGCTTAAGTATGAGGGATTGGAATTGTTGTCTCGTTTCCTATATGTAGGAGTAAGCGATTTCCTCAGGGAATTTTTGCTATGTCTGGATCATTTCGTTGCCTGGGTGAGTAAAATTCCTCAGGGATAACCGAAAAGGTTGCGACCCAGCTTCAGCCTGCAGCTCGTGCATTCAAACCCAGGGCTCTGAAAGATTAAGGTGGGGGGGTACCAAGCATTCACGTTGAAGGCATCGCCTTCAACTTGGCAGAAAAGCTGCGGTGTTCCTGTGTGAGGACAGCGCGTTTGCTTCACGTGATGCAAACTCTGGGGTATTCCAACCCCAAGATGATGAATGCCACGTGAGTTGTATTGGCCTCATCTTCAGGCAGAAGATTCTTCTGCCCTGCGGACAGACAACGGAAAAGTCGAGTTGCAACAGAGGCTCTGTTTCTCATGGAGCTCCATTTCTCATCTTCCCAGAACTGAAGCCCGGACGTGTTGGTAGAGAATGATGTGTAAGGGTATGAAGGAATAGAGTAAGGAAGGAGTATGTTGTTTATTTTTTAACTGCCCGATTTATACACAGTCTGCAGTTATAGAGCGAGTCTCAGTGTCTGGACTTGCTCAGCAACGGCACATCGCCTTCCCTTCCCCTGACGAGGTGGCCTGTGCTGTCCCTGGCAAGGAGCGTCCCCGCGTTTGACCTGCTGGAGGGTTGGGGCTGCAGCACAGCCGGTGGCACACGTCGGTGGCTGCTCGCAGTGTCTCCTTGGCCATGTTGGATGCTGAGCTAGGGATGGGACGGTGTGACTAGCCCTGCCTCGCTGGAAGGAGCCCTTTCAGGAGGGTGAGAGTCTTGTCCTCAGGTCTCTGTTCACCTGAGAAGTGTACGTGAGAAGACGTGTGTAGGCTTGCAGGATGATTCTCTGCGGCCTGTGTGTTTCACCAAGCTTTTCAGAGGGGCTGGTGAAAACGTGATAATGCTTTTTAAGATAGCACCCCCCTTTAGAAAAAGAGACTTCCTTCTGACAGGTAACACTGCGTGCCCTGGGATTAGTAGCTGCTTGTACAAGCCGTAGCCATTAATGCCTCATCAAATCCAGTTTTACACATCCTCGATAAGTGATGCCCCTTCCTGTTCTGTGAATGATACCATGTTCCGAAGTATCTCCAAGTCAGTAAGTTTATCTTCATGGTCCTTTTCTATGAGCGAGTAGACCATTAATCTTTTTATTCTACCCCAGTGGTCCTAATTGTGTCCCTGTGTTCAATGATAATCAGTGCTTCCCTCAAGCAGTTATCTCCACCTCATACATGTAGCCAGTTTATGGGGCCCCTCAGCTTTGTGCTTAGCCCATTTATTCTCCTTGTAGCTCCCCTCCTTATGTCAGAGCAGAACATTTTTCCCTACTTAAAGAAATTGAGCTTTATGTGATCATATTCTCTGTTAATCAGTACCCTTGAACCTCCTCAGATAACTTTTAAACTCAGCAGCCAGTTTCAGATGTGTTTAACAAAGTGTATTCATTTCCTACAAGATCCTGTATTCCTTTTAAGTTTTGTGAAAATAGACGCTATGGTAGAGTAGTTACTGCCCTGCCTGAAGGAAAAGCTTCAGCACGAGATCAGCTTTTACTACAGACCAGAGAAGCATTTTATGAGTCTTCCAGTTTGACTGTAGTTTGTACCTTTGTAGCCACCAAATATGATCAGCCTCTAGACAGGAGTCTGTGGGAAGCAGCTTGCAGAACAGCTTGCTGTTGCTCGGCTTTGCACTTGATGGTTTGTTCTCCCCTTTTTGGCACTCAGAGCTGCCTGGAGTCCCCCAGGACGGTGTTGTGGAGGAAACTGAGCCAAAGCATGGTTAATCATGGGGCACAGAACACGGTTTGTTAGACCTTGTGTAAACCTACACACACGCATGCAGAGCCACCTCACTCTGCCCTGTTAGGGAGTAACTTGCAGAGTAACCCCTGCAACCCAGACCTCGGATGGGGAAGCGGAGGAGAACGCAGCAAAGTTTGCCATCAATGAGGATTGTTTGGGAATTTCAGATCCTATTGGGTGAGTGTTGAATCTTGCTGTGGTATATGAAGAGCCTGAAGCCGCACGGTGTCAATGTGGTGCCGGGGCCACTCCTAACTTCATGCACGTGAAAACCATAGGAGACGGAAGAACAGCTGCGCGTTAATGCCTCCTCACAAATCAGTGCCAAGCTCTTCTGCAGTGCAGCAGCACACACCCAGACGTTGGGGTGAGTTAGGTCAGCCTGGCTGCGGATGCAAGGTCACAGTGTACCAGCTTTAAACAGACAGCTGTTGGGTTGTGGTTTCTTGGTTTGTGATTTTTTGGTTTTGAGGCTGGTGGTTTTTTTGTTTTAGATTTATTTGCTGTGGTGTTTTGGCAGGGTGGAGAGACTAAAGGAACTCTGAGCATGTGAGATTCAAACAACTGCAGAGCTTGTAGGCATCAAGAAAATGTGGACTTCTCTCTCCAGACCTACTTGTTTGCATTCTTAGCATCATGCCGTGATTTTGTGTGTAGGCTTTGGGCGAAGCACCCAGTTCCTCTAAGCTGTAGTATTCACATCTGTGAAACGAGGATAATGATGGTCCTGTGCCTCGCAGAAGGGTTTATGAAGCTGAATGCATTCATGTTAAGGAAAGTTTAAAAGCTCTCGTGTGGAAGGCACAGTAGGCATTGCAGAGGGTCATTACCATTATTAACACCAATAGCAATAGCAAAGAAAATGGGGATAAATAAATTTCTTGCCAGGCAGTAAAGGTGTGCAAAAAGGGCTTGTACGGGACACATTTAAGATGTGAGCCGGTGGTCTGCAGATAGAAAGGAAGAAGTGATCAAATGTTTTTATGGAGCCAGGGAGAGAGAGAGGAAGGACATCAGGTGGGAGAGCTGGAGTGTGTCGCAAGGAGGATTGCATTTCTGGAGCATGTTTGCTCTTGGAGAGGAGCAGCGAACATCTCTCCAGCCGTTTGTAGCTCAGAGAAGACAAACTGGAGATGTTCTGTAAGGGGAGCACTTGACATTGTGGCAATGCAGATTTCCCTGTGAGCTCTGTGTTGTAGTTAAGTAGAGAATCTTACACGGGGCATAGTCGCTTGCTTTCCCTGACAGGTCTGCCAGAGGTTGATGGAGGAGAAAAGATGGGTTAGCGATTTCCATTGGTTGTCATGGTAACTAATGGAAATTACTTCTTTTGGGTCTGTCTGTTGTTTATGAAGATGTTTGTTAAAACAACCAGGAAACACTCTCCCCTCTCTCCCCTCCTCCCATTTTAACTGCTGACTTCTGACTTCAAAAGGAACATTGTTACCAGGAGTTTTCTGCGGAGGCTATACAGAATTTTTAAGTGCTGTGAAATATGTACTGGGGATGAGCATCTGGAGTAGGCAGCTGCTGGGCCGTTCCCTGTGCTGAGCCACTTCCCACCCCGAGATCTTCTGCAAGGCACCCATGTGAATGTTTTCTTGCCAGGAGGCCTGAAAGTAGGTGCCTAGGATCATAGGTAGCCTGCTTCCTATATAAATGGTGAGCATGTGATTAGCTACTCACTGGATGAAAACGGGATGATAATGCCAGTTTACCAGCCAGTGACTTGTCAGGCTTACTGCCATAGTGAAAATAAAGAGCATGGAGAATTTCAGACTAGAGGTGTGGGTGAAACACCACGTATTGTTATTACTATTTCATGGAAACATCATCATGTCTTCTCACTAAAAATATGACTGTCTACCAACTCCACTGACACTAAAAGCGGTGATTTTCCCCTTACATCAGTAGATGGTGAGGCCAGAAGGAGCTATTGTGCTTTGCTTCTTCTGTCCTCTTGCATAATAAAGCCCATATATCTAGCTCTTTGATTAATTTCGTTTGCTCTGGACTCTAAAGCATGTCTTGAAAAACATCTAGTCTTGATTAAGTAATTACCACAAATGGAAAATACCACTGTGTTTGGTATGTTGCTGCAGTGGTTAATTACCCACATGCTGCTACACCTCATTTCTGGCTTGCATTTGTCTAGTTTTTGTCTCCAGATGCTGAATCTGCTAAACAGAAGAAGCCTTTAGTACCCCACGTCAGTTCCCCACCATTGTGGGGTCCTGATCTGCGACAAAGACTGCTCCCAGTCTTGACTTTTGGCAAACTTAACAGTCTGAGCTCCTCAAGCCCTCCCCTGGTTAAGGTACGTCTCCTAATCCCTCGCTCAGTACTGGGTCTCCCCGTGTTGCATCCCCTTTCCAAGTCTGTTCTCTCTCCCTCACCGCATGAGGACAGGGCATCTCCACGCGCTGTTACTGGGAATCCGTTCAGCCTCGGATGATGTAAGTTGTAAAAAGAAGAAAGACAAAACCAGTATGAGCCCTAATTTAATATTAAGAAGTTATATACATTAACCCACACACCATCAGGAAGCGTAGCTGGTGAGGTTTTCGTAAGTCTCCCACGGTATGCAAATGCACTGCTGTCGTTACCAACTAAAGCCTTGGGTTTGGGGTTGCTATAATGCACGCTTAGGTTAAAACTCAGTATTTTGAGGCTTCTCAACCCTCTTGACCCCACAGGTGAGGCTTGGCTGGCCTGAGGGCCAGCGGGATGCCTTCTCAACACAGCTCATGCCCTGTAGTGGGCAAAGGGCCATATTGCAGCGCTGTGGCCAGCTGGAGCCTGTCCTCTGGCAGGCAGCTCTGGGTGAGCCGCGTGAGAGCTCGTGCGCTCCCCGACCATGTTTCCAGGCACCACGTCTCTACCGTCACAGGGCCCTTTACACCAGCCTGGGCTCTGGTGTGAGCTGCCAGCTAACATGGCCTGCTAATCCACTAGGTGCAGCAGTGAGGAAACGTGTGATTTCTTTACATGTAAAGTATCTAAACCATTGCAGCGATGGTTTGCAGAGCTGGGGCCTGAGAGCTGTTAAAGGCAGTGCTGCCGACACCAGTGAGTGCCTCTGCCTGCAATATGAGATTCCATGTGAGCATCAGCATGTACTGCCGTTGCTCTGATTTCTTGTCCTTTTCTCGGGGCAGAGACTGATGAACTGGTAGGTTTTGACAGCAGGGAGAGCTCTGTCTTGAATTCAGAGGCTTGAATCTGTTTCAAGGTGTGACTCGCTTTGCTTTGCACACAGCTGTTCATCCTGGGACTCAGAGGGACACTAAAACGTGCAGGCTGACCCCACCCTAGACAACTCCAGCCATCAACCCAGAGTCTGACATGCATTGGATACAGTTAGAGAGGTGCAGGCCAAGCTAGATTTCTTGCTGTTTGCTCCACCCTTCTCAAATGATCGCTTTCTAACCAAATTAACAATGCAGGAGTTTCTTCCAAGAGCAAACCTTGCTTGCTGTCCCAGGGGCGTGGACTCTGTTCTGCCAAGTCTTTGTACAGTTTGTCACAGACTGGGCTGGACCTTCCCTTGGATCTTGGGAAGCTTCTGTGCTAAAAATGCATAATAAAGATCATGGGGTTTGGGGGTTTTTTGGTTCTATTTCCACCTTTGTCTTTAAATATGGTTGTCTAGGGTTTTTCCCAGCTCTCAGAGAAAGTAGAAGGCTCTCTGCATTTCTTTTCACAGGTCGCTTACAGTTCACACCTTGGGAAGACTGAGTGGTCTAGGCTGAAGGTTTGTGTTTTCATAGCTTCAAGGCATCTTTCTGCAGGGCAGCCTTAACTGGGTAGCAGAGGTATTTAAATAAAGCAAGCTCATGCATTTTTTCTATGGACAAACTAGTTAGAAGTCTTTTTTTTTTTTTTTTTTTTTCCCCTGGTTGTTCACAAGAGGTGAGAGGAGGTGGTTCCCCCTCCTGAGGCATGTTTTCACCCTGTGTTCTGCTGCTAGCTCAAACCCCATTTTTAAATAAAAGTCTGGCAAGAGGCAGTAAAGCCCTGTGTTCCTCGGGGCTGTGATTTTCAGACTTGTAGCCAAATTGCCTTGCAACGTGTATCTAAAGGAGCTGTTTCCAACCCGGTGCAAGCTGCTCTGCCTGTCAGCTACCCTGGAGAAAGGCGCTCGCTTCTCTTGCTGCTTTCTCTTTGTGCTCCCTCTTCTTCCTCCATGCAGCCGACAACTGGACTCTGCCCCCCAAAAACTCCCGTTGACAAGCAGGAGGGGGAACATAGCTTTTCAGTTTTTATCTTTGCACAGGCGTGAGAGAAAAAGTAGGAAAGCTGAGCATGAGAAGGAGGAATGACGTGACCTCCTTCCGTGCCCTGCTGCTGGCCACAGCACCTGTGAGAAAGGCCCCTTAGCTGGCTGCTCTTTTTTTTTCTTTGTTTTTTTTGATGGAGGAGAATTTTAATGCTTTCTCAGAGAAGGTGTGGTCTGTCCCCATCACTCTACTTGTACGAAGCCTGTGGGAGTCACCATGGGTCACCAGGATGGAGGAGCATGGCCAGACAGGCCTCTCCTCCAGCACCCACCCTCTTGGGGGGGAGCATGGTGGGCTCCAGCAGCTGGCGGGGGGATGAGGAGTGTGGCCAGCATGGCCTGGAGCTGTGCCTCAGCTTGTGCTGGACACGGCCCAGGGATCGCTCGCCTGTTCCTGCTGTGTTTCCCTGTGGTCAGCAGAGCGAGAGGCTGCCAGAGCCCTCGGCAGGGGCTGTGGCAAGGCTTCTCCTTCCTGGCCTCCAGCAGCGTACAGCAGGGTGGGGGGTAATTTCCACCCTCCCGAGGGGCCGACCGCCTGTGAGGTGCTTCCCCTGTTGGGAGAGGGGACTTGTGAAGCGCTCGTTTATTGCAGAGGCAGACTCCAGAGAGCACTAGGTGAGGTATTCAAGGAGACAAGGTACCTCGAGTGAAGGATGGGTGCTTCTGCGTCCATTAGCTTAATTCTGCATAAAGGAGGCTTTGTGTCCCCGCTCATATTCATGCCGTGTTTGGGCCAGGGTGGTGTCATAGACTGACTGCAGTTGTCAGCAGAGGGGTGGGGACATGCTTACCTGGCAGGACTTGTAAGGCCCAGCTTTGCTTCCTATGTGGTACTGGAACAGCTGCTGAAACCTAGGGCCCTGAAGACAGATCATGTATGTAAGGCTTATGGAAAACAAGGGAGTTCGTCTCTTAAATGGTGATAAGGGTCTGGGCCCAAGTACTTCAAGGTGGATGCTTTGGTAGGACCCCTGCTCCTATATCAGTGCACGAGATTCCTAAGGGAGAGCTTTCCACTACTGCTCTTAGGTGATAATTTTGCACAGTTCATGCCTGCCCTCAGGAAGCATCTATCTGATACAGCAGCTGAAGAACATGCATACAGCTATCCCTACTTTCAAACCTAGGGCTGTTCATTTAGCCAGCAGGCATTCACACACCAAGTACGAGGAGTCCCAGATTTGTTCCTTTCAGCCTCTGTCCCATCTAGCAGCATTATGTGTTCCTAAGAGGTTGTTGAAAGCATTAGGAAGTCTTGAGGAGGTGTGCCTGTGTTTGCATCACTATTTTTGATAGGATTTAGCTGTTAAAAGCCAGGCACACTGTGTACTACTGGCTGCTGTCCCAGCATTAGCGTAGTCTGATCTCTCTGCAGTTGCATGGTTTCTGACAGGGAAGGAGTGAGGGGAAAAATTACAATGTCCTGGCTCAGATGCAGATACAAAACTCAGGTAGGATGAAGAAACACAATGAAATCCATGCATGGAGCAGGCAGAAGTAGAGCATGTGTCTCATGGACTGTTGCTTAGTGTGTTTGATGACATGTAGGAAGGGAGGAAGCAACAATATTTAATGGGAGATAGGTGTGACTGAAGGAACAGGGTCCCTGTGACAGGGCTGTACTAACATCCTAGTGCTTTGCTCATGAAAGTCAATTGTGTTTTGCTGTAAGGAAAGACTTGGGAGTATTAAACTTGGGAAGCTAAAGTTCTTTGTGACCATCTGCTCCACCCTTCGGTTGAAAGTCACATAGCAGGGATGAATGGACAGGTGACAAAACATGACCTGGATTGTTTATTGCACAGCATGGATTGACAACTGAATTTGGACCAGCTGCATGGTGTATACTGTGGTATGTACTATGGAGGATGGAGTGGTAAGCTGCAACGCGTCAGGAGCTGCTTCACAACTGGTTTAGATACCTTTGCTACAGAGCAAGTATTCGTTCCTAGAGGGCAGAAGGAAGCAGCCACAAGCAGTGTCTCTTGGAGACACTTGATTTTCATCTGCACTCTGGACTTGATGTTGCTGACTGCAGCTTTAAAGGCCTCTTGTGTAAACGATAGCTGCTGGGATGAGGCTCTGTTTATGTACAGGTTTCACAGAGTCACGGGTATCAAGTGCAAGAGCAAGTAATATTTGCAGGGGTAAGGGTTTTGTGGTTCGCACAGTGAGAATTGGTGTCAAGGCCCCATGAGTGACAAACTCTTCCAGATCAGCACAGATGTGATAGGCACTCATATTCACTGTAAGATGCTTAGTCCCTCTTTGGTCAGGGATGTTTTCTTCTGAGTTAGCACACTGAAGTGTCTCGGGTCTTGTAAGTGTTCTAGCATTTACAATGCAAGGAGGGATATAGAGCCAGCAGCTGGGTTTGTTGGTAAAAATGTTAGATATTGTGATAGGACAAGGGGCAACGTGTGCAAGCTGGAGCATAAGAGGTTCCACAAAAACATTAGGAAAAAGCTTTTTCACAGTGAGGGTGGCAGAGCACTGGAACAGGCTGCCCAGGGAGGTTGTGGAGTCTCCTTCTCTGGAGACATTCTAAACCTGCCTGGATGCGTTCCTGTGTGACCTACTGTAGGTGATCCTGCTCTGGCAGGGGGGCTGGACTAGATGATCTTTTGAGGTCCCCTCCAAGCCCTGACATTCCGTGAAAGGTTATTTACATTGTCTTGATTTTGCCATAGGCTAAAGAATCATAGAATCATAGAATCATAGAATGTTAGAGATTGGAAGGGACCTCGAAAGATCATCAAGTCCAATCCCCCTGCCAGAGCAGGAATGCCTAGACTATGCCACACAGGAACGTGTCCAGGCAGGTCTTGAATGCCTCCAGAGAAGGAGACTCCACAACCTCTCTGGGCAGCCTGTTCCAGGGCTCCGTCACCCTCACTGAGAAGAAGTTTCTTCTCGAGTTTAAGCGGAACCTCTTATGTTCCAGTTTCAGCCCATTACCCCTTGTCCTATCAGTGGTTGTCACCGAGAAGAGCCTGGCTCCATCCTTGTGACACTCCCCCTTGATATATTTGTAAACATTAATGAGGTCATCCCTCAACCTCCTCTTCTCCAAACTAAAGAGCCCCAGCTCCTTCAGTCTTTTCTCATAAGGGAGATGCTCCACTCCCTTAATCATCCTAGTTGCCCTGTGCTGGACTCTCTCCAGCACTTCCCTGTCTTTCTTGAACTGAGGGGCCCAGAACTGGACACAGTATTCCAGATGGGGTCTCACCAGGGCAGAGTAGAGGGGAAGGAGAACCTCTCTCGACCTACTAACCACCCCCCTTCTAATACACCCCAGGATGCCATTGGCCTTCCTGGCCACAAGGGTACAGTGCTGGCTCATGGTCATCCTGCTGTCCACCAAGACTCCCAGGTCCCTTTCCCCTACACTGCTCTCTAATAAGTCATTCCCCAACTTATACTGGAACCTGGGGTTGTTCCTACCCAGATGCAAGACCCTACATTTACCCTTGTTGTATTTCATTAAATTTTTCCCTGCCCAACACTCCAGCCTGTCCAGGTCTCGCTGAATGGCAGCACAGCCTTCTGGTGTGTCAGCCACTCCTCCCAGCTTGGTGTCATCAGCAAACTTGCTGATAGTACTCTCTAGTCCCTCATCCAAGTCATCGATGAATATATTGAATAATACTGGTCCCAGTACCGACCCTTGAGGCACTCCACTGGATACAGGTCTCCAACTAGACTCCGCCCCATTGACCACAACTCTTTGGCTTCTTCCCCTTAGCCAGTTCACAGTCCACCTCACTACCCGAGAGTCTAGACCACACTTCTGCAGTTTAGCAGCAAGGATGCTGTGGGAGACTGTGTCAAATGCTTTACTGAAGTCAAGGTAGACCACATCCACCGCTTGGCCATCATCTATCCACCTTGTTATATCCTCATAAAAGGCTATGAGGTTAGTCAAGCACGACTTCCCTTTGGTGAAGCCATGTTGACTGTCTCTGATGACCCTCTTATCCCTGATATGCCTTGAGATGGCACCAAGGATAAGTCGTTCCATCACTTTCCCAGGGATGGAGGTGAGGCTGACCGGTCTATAGTTACCCGGGTCCTCCTTCTTGCCCTTTTTGAAGACTGGAGTGACATTTGCTTCCCTCCAGTCCTCAGGAACCTCTCCCGTCTCCCAAGACTTGGCAAAGATGATGGAGAGTGGTCTAGCAATGACATCAGCCAGCTCCCTCAGCACCCGTGGATGCATCCCGTCTGGACCCATGGATTTATGGATGTCCAGATTGCTTAATTGGTCCCTAACCCAGTCCTCATCGACTAAAGCAACTCCTCCACTGCCCTGACTTCCTGTGGGGCCTCAGGGGAAGTACATGCATACCATTCCTCAGCTCGGTGAGATAACTTTCTGGGCTGGTATCTTACATGTGTGTCTGACCTGAAGGGTCTATACCCTCACAGGATCTGGGCATTTGGCAGGGAAGAACTGGGGCAAACTTTGTGGTTTTTTAGCCTAGAAGGGCTGTTAGACCTGCAACAAGAAGCTTTTGGGGCTTCCTTGGGTAGTGGGGTTTTTTTGGTTTGGGACTTTTTGGTTTATTTTAAATATTTTTTTTCCAAACTGAGCTAACTAAAGCTATTGAAGAGCTGAAAAGTAAGACTTGTTTTCTTTGAAAAGCAAACCAAGAGGTTTTACTCAAAAACTGAAGTTCAGTGTTGTGTTACCGAACCTTTCATTGCGCGATATTAGACTTTCAATAGTTGCAAAACCTCGGGGTGGCCTGCAGCACACCCTACCACTGTTTATTGTAGCTCAGTCCACTTTTTAATATCACAAGCTACTTCTAAAATCATATGAGGTGAAACAGATCATGTTATATTTATTTCGTACAGCGTGCACTTTTGTACAGGTAGCATCTGCTATAGCTTTGTTCAGAAAGGCAAGTGTGACATCCAGCACATGAGAATCATACACAATGATATGTACTTAAGCAATGTGTTCTCAGTATTCAAAAGACTGCCACTGATTTCCTGGTGTGCTGGAGTCAAAGTCGGCTTTAGAAACACATTTTAATAAAGGATATGGGTGTGTGAATTTCCTGGATTTTCTTAAATCCTTGTTGAAAAGAAAACCCATTGTCCCTTCTGAATTTCCTGTCTCGATTTCTTTTGACACGTGCCATTTTATCACTGAAATCTCTTCTCTGCGTGGGGGAAGAGGGTCTGGTTGCATCAGGAATGGCAAAAATAGACTGCTTATACATTCGGGTGGTGTCATTCCTGGAGCCATCCCTGGAGAGGCCGAAGTCAGAAGTTCAGAGCGTAGGGCCAGGAAAGCTCTCGGCTTCATTGTGCCTGGTTCTAGCTGGAGGTGACGAAGGATGCTCCCGCTCTTAGAGTGGGCTCTGGGCTGGCAGGGGCACGAGCAGCATGATAACTCTTGCAGACCTGGCTTTGTCACCCCCAGGGTGAGCAGCAGATGATCAAACCAGCCTCTCCAACAGCAAAGGGTGCAGAAAAGAGGCACTGCAGCAATTTCTCTTTGTTTCAAGTCTCTTCTAAGCCATTCACAGCAAGGGAGACATTTTGTTCTGTTCTTGTCTGCTCTTTCCCTCCTTGGATATATGGCCACGAGTCTTGCTGAAAACCAACGATCGTCAGCAGTTCGGTCTAATACACTGGGCTGTGAACTGTAGTGGTTGAGGCACAGGCGTGTATTTCTTTCTGCTGGCTTTATTAGGGGAGCAATAAATTCTGGCTGGCCGACGAGGTGGACAGCCAAGGCTGGCAGACAGCTGTGCGAGCTAATGTCTTAAACTGCTGCAGTTGGATTTGCCAGAGGCTGCCTCTGAAACCGTTAGTCTGCCTCAGTTTCACATCTGTCGGAGTTCATTCTTCCCCCCTCTGAAAGTAAGGGCAAAAATCCGCTTGTCTTCACTTGGTGCTGCAGGAGAACCTGGAGCTGCTTAACTTTGCACAAGGACTTTGCTAATGGTGCAGCAGAGGCTGGGCCTCTCCTGTGCTTAATTGGAACTGCAAAAATAACGTGGCCTTCTTTTCAGTTACTTGCCACATTCATTAAATGGGAAATTTTCTCTGTCGAATACCAAAATTGTTTATACTGCTTTAAGTGAGGGGAAATTTGCCAAATATTTTCTGCTTGTTAAGTTAAAATACATCCAAACTCGGTGTGCTCCCCCTGTCTTTGATTTGATTGTGACATAAAGCATGTAAAACATCAACTTTCTGCCTGCCACAGCTGTCTTCCTGGCGTCTGCACAGTTCCACAAACAAGGGGATTTGTAGACAAACATTTAACAGCCATTGCCCTGGCTTTGGGGAGCGGAGCTGGCCGGATCAGAGGGGATATTTTCAGGCAGTGTTAGGCTGGTGCTGTGGGCTGGGTTTCCAGCAAGGCTGAAGGCTTTTGTTTCCCTTACATATCACTAAGTGTTTCCAGCATCTGTGAATCAGGCTGTTCGGGAGAATATTGTGCCCTGGCAGAGGAACCGACACCAATCGGATGATTTTCACTTCAGGGGTGGAGGTTAGAGGGAGGCATGCAGGGGTGGATGCAAAAGGTAAATAGGAAGAGATCACTCTTCTGTGGTGTGGTTCCCAGGAGGCTGGGAAGCCAACCTTGGGTGATCAGCGGGGTCAGCTCCGATTCAGGGAGGGGTGGTGGATGAGAACCCCCGTGGCTGAAAGCATTGGTAGGGTTGTGTCTGCATCACAGATACTCCTTCTGACTAGGGAGACCTAGCAAAAATTCCTGATATCTGGCTTCTTGCTTTTGTATGGGAAACAGAGAGACACAAAAATGTAATCGTTAAATGAGCAAGCAGAAAAAAAAAAATCCACGGAAATAACCTGTCCCTAAGCCAATTGAGCTGACTTTGGTAATTGGAGATCTCTTGTCCGTGCGGAGATCTTGGCTTCCACTGCTGCTATAAACTTTCAGGTTTCTGGGACGTTTCCCAAGGTCTGGCACAATCACCTTTTCTGCTCAGGGAGGAAGGGCTGCTGTGCAGGTTCCTTTTACTTCAGTGTGAGCCACCGAGTTGTCATTTATCTTACTTGGCCACCTTTGTTTTGCCCTGGATGGCCCCCATCCTGTGTTCCTGAGCTCCAGGGTATAAATCTCTGTGCTGCTGCTCCAGCTGCTGTGAAAAACCCATTAATGTTGAGAGATGTGCCCTGCTTGGGTGGCCATTCCTTTTGTGATCAGAGCAGATGGCAGTAGGAGGCAGTGCTGCCTAGATGGACCCTGGCCCTTCTAGGAGAGAGGACTGGGGGTGTGTGGGGGGGTACTGCTCTGCTGGGGCAGGGAAGAGACCTGGGATGCATAGTGCTGAGCTCTGCCTGCAGTTGGTTTGGCATTCCTTGACGTTGTTCGCTTCTGTGGTACAGAGCATTTGCAATTATATTTTGCCGTCTGCTGCATCGTCTGTCTCAGCCCATTAGAGCATTTGCTGGTTAATTACTTAAGGTGCCATCAAACCTCTGTGAGGTAGCCTGTTACTGCATCTCTCTTGCCGCAGACAGAAACAAGCGATGAAGCCATCACCTCCTGCTGTCTTAGAGGTGTGGTGGCAACTGTTGTTTCCACACTGCTAAGAGCACACGGCTATGCTTCTCTTTTGAGAAAATCTAAAGAAAAGAACAGCTGAAGGGCAGAGATGAGGTGTGAGCTGCCCATGTGCTTGGCTCTTGGATCCACAGTGCTTGCTGACCAACTGATAGGGACAGCAGTTTCTTCAGTGGACCTCACCCACCTTCACAGGGAAAGGGTTTGCAGCACTGCATTCATGCTGGTGCTGGTACTCATTCAGGTTCTGAGCTGGATCCCACCATGTGGCTGGCTTGATGGGGGAACGTAAAGCACACACTGGGATCTGCTGCCCCAGGATCCAGGCCCCACATTGGGCTCTAGCTCCAGGGCATGGTCGTGTCCTACCTGCCCTGCCCTCTTTGTGGTCTCCGTTATGTCCTGAGCCTGCCTCTCCTATGCAAAACATCTGCTGATTCAGTTCTCCAGACTTGTACTATTTGTCCTCAATTACTGTTTTCTTCTGGCATCAACCCTGCTGGCTCTAATGACTGATGACCTGCAAGGCAGATGTAGTCCCCTGCTTTGCATTTCATCGCTTCGTGCTGTAGTCCAGGCAGCAGCTGTCTATGAAACCTGCAGTCCCAGAAGAGAGCTTGTTTGGTCACCATGTTCAGCTAGCGTTTCGGCAACGGAATCAGGATCTGTGAGCCGTCAGGGGAAGGATTGTTCTTAGCAAGGACTGAAGTTTCAGAAGTAACTGGATGCTAGAAAGGTCACTGACAGCATGTAAGCATGCTCACACACACTTGTCACAGTCTCTGGGAGACGTGGATAGCTCCTCACAAGCAAGAAGCACCAGGGTGACTTTCCCACCAAATTCAGACTCTTGCAGAGGTGCTGAGGACTGTTCTGTGTTCTGAGCATGGCAACTTTAACAATTCCTTGAATATGGACAAAACAACTCATTTAATCTTCTCAGAAAGCACTGACGTTTTTCTGTTGACACTTTTGAAAAGAAAAATCAGCCTAAGGCAAACACCTGTCATGGAAAATTTCAGGCTGAGCAGCCTGATCTAGTGGGAGATGTCCCTGCCCATGGCAGGGGGGTTGGAACTAGGTAATCTTTAAGGTCACTTCCAACCCTGACAATTTCTATGATTCAGTGCTGGCAAAGTTCTCAGCAACAGAAAAGGTGATTTCCTAAGGAGACGTGTCAGGCTGCCTTTAAGCACTGGAGTGCCACCTGTTCCACCCGTAACATGGGGTGACACTTTGAATTCTGTGAATCCGCTGGCTCAGCTACTCTCTGTTCCTCTGAGGACCTTCGGAGGAGGTCGGGCTGTGAAGCATAAACCCACATGAAGCTGGAAGTGGACCAGAGCGGCTGTTTCAGATACACAGTTTGGCGAGCCTTGGTCTTTTCCAGCCACAAGGATGTCTTGCAAATACCAGATGCGTGGAAAACGATGCCTTTGTGTTGGCCACTACTGTATCTCCCATCCTGGTGTTTGACTCTTCACAGATTGTGGCTGAGATTCTGCCATGGTTTCGGCAATGCCTGCATTAATAAATCAAACATCTGCGGGGTTGTTTGCTGACTGTGAGACCAAGTGAAACTGAATGGCCTGTATCTACGCTCTTAAACTTATGGTGGCTGCGTGAGAATTGCTTCTTGGTTACTGATGGTCTGTGCTAAATCCTAAACCATGTCTGAGAACTTGCAGACCACACCAGTGGCCCTGCTCTGATTCAGACAGCTCGGGTGCCTGGGATTTTCTTGCTAGTGCCTGGCCTGCTTGAATTTCTGGGGTGAGTGTGGGCTCTGAGCCTTGGCACTGTGTGTGCCCATTCCAGAACCTCCCAGTTCCATCAATTTTTTTTTTTTGATTTTTTCCTTTTCTGCATGGTGTTCAGGAGAGGGTTGCTCTCAGTCTGTGGCTGTTCCTGCTGCCTGGGGTTATTCCTGTCAACGGCTGAACTTCGGGCAGCTTTGCTGGGATTAGCCTAGACATGGAAGATTACCAAAATGTCTCTGATATCTGTTATGAATTCACTCTGTTTAGTACTCTAAATTCTTTCTCCTTACTCATGGATTAGTAGACTTAGCTGCTGCTGCTGAGTTTGTTAGAAACGCCGGTATGGAGATGAACTGACGCTGATGAGCTGACATAGTTTGATGCGTGCCTTGGAAGCATCTTCAGGCAGGTTATGATTTCTAGTTATGGATGACGCAACTGCAAGTAGTGTCAGAGGCAAAAGCTTGCGTAACTCCGTTATCCTGCACACGGGTTGTGCTCCTGCTACAAAACCTCCTCTGTATTTCTGAGCAATGGAGATGTATTCAGTAAAATACATCTCCTGTGAAAGCTGCTCTTGTCCTCCTATCTCTCCACCAACAGCTTCAAGGACAATGCTGCATTGCTCAGATGCTTAATACCATAGAATTTGTCTTGGGAAATAATGTAATTGTATTTTTTGTCGTAACAAAGCCATTACACTGTCAAAAGCTTAACTTTCTGTTGCGTTAGCTGACAGCCAGCGGAGATTGCTGGGAAAATAAAATGCTTGGCTTAACCTAAATTTTTTACTAGCAAGAAAAATGGAATGAAACCAAAATGAATTTATAACAAAATGAGTTTATTTCTAGGCTTTCCTATTGTGCTGTTTGCTTTCTTTGAGGGCATTTAGAGCTGATCAGCAGACTTGGAGACAGAAGTCCATTATTTACCCAAAGAGCAGCCAAGAGTGGAGAGACAACAATGCCGCCTCCCTTTCTCTCTGCTCCATCCTCCACATCCCTCTTGCATTCCCAAGACAAGCCTCAAGATTGTCCTGAAGGGATCATTCTTCACTTGAGAGGGAGAGGACAACTAAGTCTGTGTGGTCTCCTGCCTTCTCTTAGAGGTGCCAGCAGAAGCAGAGATTTTGCTGGAGGCCTCCAGCTCCTTGGGATTGGGTCTCCGTGCTGAGGAGGAGCATGGGATGCCTTCGTGGACTGCGGGAGGGGAAGGGCTGGCGTGGGTGTCTGAACCCATTTGTGCTTAACCAGCTTTCTGGGAAGTTGAATCAGAAGGCCTGTTGAAGGAATGAGGAGGACGTATGGTCCCACTGAAGAGATTTTGCAAAAGTACACACAAAAAGAATTGTTTCTTTCCGTGGTAGTTAAAGCTTGGGGAACAAAGTGGGAGAGCCAGATGTGTGCCAGTCTGTGGCAGCACCCCTACACTCTTCCTCCTCCTCCTCCACCTCTTCCCCCTTCTCTCCCAGGAAGTCTTCCTGAGCCCTCCCCATGCTCCATCTGTGGGGGCATGGGAGCTTAAATACGTGAAGAGATCCCAAGCCTCTGTGGCAATTGTTGCCTGTAGCATGATGATTTTAATTGCGGGCTACATAGCCCTTGTATATTGGAATGGGGTTACAATGCGGGGAAAATGCTGACTTTTGTCTTCCAGCTACCTGTTGAGATACCAGCATGGCTAACTAATGGATATCGGCTCCAGACAGTAGGGAGCCTAGTCCTGGAGGGGGCTGCTCACTCTCTGAAACACAACTAAAGCTGCCTCACATTAGAAGCCATCATTCTGTTCGTTTCTAGGCTAATGCAATCAAGAGCAAATCTCTTCTACTTTCTGTCTCCATCCCTAATCTCGCATGTCACGTCTTGTTGTACAGGGGATTCTTTTTCCTTGGAAGGAGCAGGAATTTGGTGATCATGACTTATTGTCCTGATTATAATCTTGGCTGAGCTTGTGCTGTAGCAAAAATACTGAATTAAATTTTGAAACTTTTCTTTGGCCTCTTCTGTCCATAAAATGGTGTTAAACTGCATATTTTCACCCCTGATTTGGCCTGTACTCCAGATTTCCACTGCAATGGTAGATTTTTGGATTCTATGCTTGTTTGAAATTGTTGATAACAATCAAAACACAGGTTACTTTTATGAGAGAACATTGTTTATGAAGACGGACATCTGTTACTGCTATGTATTTTCCTCCCTTATGCTGGGCAGGATGGGGGAATGAAGGGTCAGGAAGGGAAGCGTGCTGTTAAAATACAGAATTCATATGCTTTGAGTTAAAGCATAGAAATTATTCATATGCCAGTATGAATAATTAGGTATGAATTGGGCATGAATACAGTCAGTCTTCACATTAGGGGAATGCTTGTGACTGCTAAGAGGTTTTTGAGAAAAAGCTTTCAATGGTCATGAGAAAAGCAAAAAAAACCCCAGAAAACTTCCTTTAATCAGCATCATGTAAATAGAGCTGTATGCAGAGGTGGCGTGGGAAGCGTGGAGATGGACTTGAGCACTCAAGAGGTGCTTCCCAGCCCAGTGTGCTTCCTACATGGATGCCATCCCATTGGGAGCTTTGCAGTGTTGGTGATGTAGAACGTTACTGGAGGCCAGGACCAGCATGTTGGGAAGGTGAGCAAGCAAAGTCATCCGGACAGGCAGGGAATGGGGAGCTGGAGCTCAAGGAGGCGAGGTATGACACAATCAAGTTGTGTTTCACCAGCGAGTCCTGCCACTTGGGTCTTGTGAAGATCTCTTCTCCATCTCCAGGGCGATTCTTGAACAACAAACAAGATTAAAGCTTTTATTTGTGATACCTTGGAGAGAATGTGGACGTGATGTCAACATGCTAAAAATGTAAGAGAAATGCAGTTTAAGGGTTTTTTTGACCAACACAGTCAAATTCCAAATTCTTGCTCTAAAGCATTAGAAAGGATTCAAAGACCGTGACTAACCAAACGCCCTTGAGAAAAACCAAAGGCTCCACCAGTACAAAGTTAGAGGAGTAAAAATCAATCAAGGGGGGGAAAAAGCAGTCTTGAGTTTGACAACACAGAGAAATGACAGTTCCCGGCAGCTGGAGGAAGTTTAGTGCTGAGGAATGGAGGGTCTAACACTCAAGAGAAAAATTAAACAGCCAGTGGGCAGCAGGAAAGGTTGTGGAGCGGAGAGATGCCCCAGAGGACTGAGTTTATCAGGAGCTGAAAACGCCACACCGTAGTGGTGATGTGATAGAAACGCAACAGTTTTCCCCTCTGGGCGATTGTCTTTACTCCTGCTCAAGGCTCCTTCATCCAGGGCAAGGCTGTGGGTGGGAAGGAGGGAGCTGGGAGGCCTGAGGCTTAGCAGCGCTGGGATGCACAGGCAGAGCTGCTCCTACAGCAGCCATGAGTTTTGTTGGTGAGTGGGCGGGTGGCATGTTTTCTGGCACTCTGATTTCTGTGAGGTGGTATGGAAGGGGCTGTTTGGCTGCCTGTGAGAAAAGAATGGGAGGTGTGGGGAAAAAGGACCTGTCTAAAGAGGACACGTGAAAAAGAGCCACTTTTCTGTACTCAATCTTCCTTTACAGGCTATTGTCTCCCACAGCATCCTCATAGGTAAACTGAGGAAGTGTGGTCTGGATGACCAAGTAGTGAGGTGGGTCGCTAATTGGTTGAAGGGAAGAAGCCAGAGAGTCGTGGTCAACGGGGCAGAGTCTGGCTGGATGCCTGTGTCTAGTGGGGTCCCTCAGGGGTCAGTGCTTGGGCCGGTGCTGTTCAATACATTTATCAATGACCTGGACGAGGGATTAGAGAATGTTGTCAGCAAGTTTGCTGATGATACGAAATTGGGAGGAGTGGTTGGCACACCAGAAGGCTGTGCTGCCATTCGGAGAGACCTGGACAGGCTGGAGGGCTGGGCAGGGAGAAATCTTATGCGGTTCAACAAGGGCAAGTGTAGAGTTTTGTACTTGGGAAAGAATAACCCCATGTGCCAATATAGGTTGGGGACTGCCCTGCTGGAGAGCAGTGCAGGGGAAAGGGACCTGGGGGTTCTAGTGGACAGCAGGATGGGCATGAACCAGCAATGTGCCCTTGTGGCCAAGAAGGCCAATGGCATCCTGGGGTGTATTAGAAGGGGAGTAGCAAGTAGGTCAAGAGAGGTCCTCCTGCCCCTCTACTCTGCCCGGGTGAGGCCGCATCTGGAATATTGTGTCCAGTTCTGGGCCCCTCAGTTCAAGAGAGACAGGGAACTGCTTGAGAGAGTCCAGCGCAGAGCCACAAAGATGATGAAAGGAGTGGAACATCTCCCTTATGAGGAAAAGCTGAAGGAGCTGGGTCTCTTTAGCTTGGAGAAGAGGAGGCTGAGGGGTGACCTCATTAATGTTTATAAATATGTCAAGGGGGAGTGTCAGGAGGACGGAGCCAGGCTCTTTTCAGTGATGTCCATTGACAGAACAAGGGGCAATGGATACAAGCTGGAACATAGGAGGTTCCATAAAAACATTGGAAAAAGCTTTTTCACTGTGAGGGGGACAGAGCACTGGAACAGGCTGCCCAGGGAGGTTGTGGAGTCTCCTTCTCTGGAGACTTTCAGAACCCACCTGGACGCATTCCTGTGCGACCTACTGTAGGTGATCCTGCTCTGGCAGGGGGGCTGGACTAGATGATCTTTTGAGGTCCCTTCCAGCCCCTAACGTTCTGTGATTCTGTGACTTGTGCGCATACGGCAGTGGTGCAGTTTATGCACTCACAGAAGAAGCCCACGCGACTCATTCAGCCCACCTCTGAGTCATGACGGTGAAGGGAAATAGGGGAGCACTTGCCTCAAACCGTATGGTGCATACAAACTGCTTTCACAACAGAAACAGGCCAAGCCCAGCAACAGGGGCTCCCTTGTGCAAAGAAACGTGTGTAGTGGCCAGCAAAGGGAGTTCCACAGTTTTTGAAGTGGTTCCTGCCCTAAGTGCTTTGGCGTGCCTCTGGTTAGCTGGCACGAAGCAACAAGGCCATCAAGATCCTCACAAGACAGAGAGTTTCACCTTTCATTTCAATGAGGCCAAGATTTCTCTCTTTGGATCTGGCTGGTTTGGTGGTTTCTCTTCCACGTTCGCTGGTGGTTGTGGGTTTTTTTTTAGCAGGGAAGTGTTTAGAATTCCTTGTCTCGGTGAGTGAGGGCTGCAGCCACCGGCCAGGCTCTGAGCTTATCTCTGCCAGCAGCCTGTGCTGCAGGCACTGACTTTTTTTCACAGTTAGGTCTTTATTGGTAACATTTATACCCACAAAATCAATGACAAAAGTGCACTTGCTTCGTGTAAAGAAGCTTCCACATTTTCTAATCTAGATGAGCTGGAGCATTATAGCTCTAGTTTCTCCCAATGTAGAAAATATTTGTGTGTGGAATCCTTGAGAGCTGCCTTCAGCTCTCTTGAGCTGTGCCAGCATCACCCTGCCAGAGGGGAGGGCTGGATCTGGAGGGGTGTAGGGGAGGCCATTGTGCGGGGAAGCCCCTTCTCTTACTGGTTGCGAGGGTTAAGGCTGAGCTCCTGCACAGGTGCCAGAATTTAAATGGGAACCACTGGTGGGGACAGTATGTTTGGCTAAAATCCTGCCAAACTGCTGTTGGACTCTCCCTTTAAGACCACAATGGGGCTGAGCTCACACACTGAGACCTCAGGTGATCTTTCCTCCGGTGGTTGGGGTCGGGAGTCTGGTTTGGCTTGTGCCGGAGCTGGACAGGGGAGATGGGATCCGTGCAGATGTCTGCATTGCAACCCCTCGACTCCTGCTGGCTGCTTAGGTGTTGCACAAATCCTGAAGTTTCTGCCCAAAACCTCAAGTATTCTTTGGGATTCCTCCCTACAGCACACGTTTTCTAGTGGTGGGCAGTGATGCTTCATGGGCTTGATCTGTGACATGCTCTGGGAACTGCAGGGACAAAAGAGGTGAGAAACACAGAATCACAGAATCACAGAATGTTAGAGATTGGAAGGGACCTCAAAGATCATCTAGTCCAACCCCCCTGCCAGAGCAGGACCACCTACAGTAGAGCGCACAGGAACATGTCATTATTAAGCAAGTCCACGTGCGGATAGCATCGTGCTCTCTACATTTTGCACCGTGTCTCTTTAAGGCCCTTAGGGGAGACGGGAGAGCTGCCTTATTTTCTGTAGGGCAGGTTGGGGGCCCTGAGGGGGTGACTCCTGGCCCTAAAGTAGAAGGGTTTGTGCTGGGACCATGTGGCATACCTGGCAGGCAGGGATTTGTGAGCAGGCAGAGTGGCTGGAAGGCAGCTTCTTCTCCCCGGCAGCATGCCACAGCTGCTTTGAGGAAAGCCTGTGAGCCAGGAGCGTGTAAGGATGTCGGCATCTGTGCGCGCCCACAGCCTTTCATCTCTGAAACGCGGCCCGACCACGCCACAGGGCAGAAAGCAAAACATCCTGAGAAGAGCTCAAGAAGTATTAGAGGATAGCTGTGCTTTTGGACGTGATTCAAGCAGTGATCTGTCTTCTAGGAACGTGGGCTGCGGGAGGTGTGGAGAGTCTCTGGGTCACTAGCAGGGCTCGGAGCCCTCACTTTCTCTCCCAGGGCAGTACCAAGGACCATAGCAAGTCCCTAATGCCTCATCATTGTCTCCAAAGCAGTGAGAAAAGAGAGAGAGGGGCAAGTGGCGGGCTACCAAGCTGTCAAAAGGCTTAGAACATAAGTCTTAGAGGAAAGGCTGAGGGATCTGGGGCTGTTTAGCCTAGAGAAGAGCAGATTGAGGGGAGGCCTCATCTCTCTACAACTACCCGAAGGGAGGTTGTAGCGAGGCAGGGGTTGGTCTGTTCTCCCTAGTGGAGAGTGATAGGACGAGGGGAAATGGATTTAAATTGTGTCAGGGGAAGTTCAGGTTAGATATTAGGAAGAATTTCTTTACTTGAAAGGGTTGTCAGGCATTGGAACGGGCTGCCCAGGGAGGAGGTTGAGTCACCTTCCCTGGAGGTGTTTAAGAGATGAGTGGATGTTGCATGGGGGGGCATCGTTTAGTGGTTGATAGGGCTGGGACAAAGGCTGGACTCGATGATCTTCAAGGTCTCTTCCAGCTGAAACTCTTCTATGATTCTGTGATTCTAAGTGCTTGGGTCATTGTCAATGCATCTGGCTGACACTGGTTGCCTCCCTTTACTGGTTTGGGGCCAGATAAGCTACTGAAATACAAAAGCCCCATTTCTATGTGACTGCAGTGATGCACTCAGGTCCTTTACATCTCTGTGCACTGAGTCCCCCCGGGTGCATGTATAGGCAACAACAACAAGTCTTGTGAAATTGCCCATCAGGGAATTCGAGCTGGGCAGAAGACCCAGCACCCAGTCCCCGGCTGCAGGCAGCGCCGCGTTGCCTCTGCATGAGTCCTGGGCACTCTCTCCTTCTCCAGGTGAACCTGAGCGTGCTTGTACCACTCCATGGTGCGCGTATCAGCCTCCTGCTCGAGCTTCTTGCACACAAACCTCGCGATGCCTGTTAGCTTGCCACCTGGATTTGGCTGGTTCCAGGAGGGGGAATGATACTTAGCAGGGGTGCAGGTACAAGCTCCTTGGAGTGCGAGGAGAAGCGATGGGATGGGACTGAGTGTTTGAGAGGGAACCAGAGTGGAGCGGAGATGGAGAAGGGCGTTTGCAGCCCCAGTACGATTCGGACTGGGAGCTGCCTTGTTAAATCAGCGCTGTTTGCTTTCCTGGAATGACTCGAGAGGAGAGGATGGTTTCCCTGAAGCAACATCTATCTGGGTTATCATAACACCAAATGGAGCTGGAGTTTTATTTTTCTGTTTGTTTGGTTTTTAAAGTCAAGCCATGGAAGTCAGCATTAACAGTCTTCCCAGCTAGACAGGAAAAAATTTCATGATTGCAGAGAGAGGGGGGAGAGAGATGTCTGCAACAGTTCTTCGTTATTTCCAGACACGGTCGTGAAGAGCCAGATGGAAGGAGATGAAAGAATGAGAAGAATAGGTTGCTTTAGACACCAAATAACGATGTTTTAGGAACAAACCTATGGCAATTTTATTTTATTTTTTAATTCCCTAGCTGAATCGGTGATTCAAACCAAATATTTCATTTCAGGTCAGCTGAAATTCAATTCTCAGTAGAAAAAAAAGGACTGACCAAACAAAAAGTTGCTAAGCATATCAAAACATATTTTTATATTGCACTCTTTGACCTTTAAGTTTAGGTACCACGCTTCATGAAATATATTTCAAAATAAAAGAGGGAAAATAGTTCACTTTATCTTAGAAATAATTTTGGAATCAAAGCTGTTCCTTGAACTAGGCAGAAATTTCCAAATAGTTTTGGCCAATCTCAAATTGCATTTCCAAGTGAATTAGCTTTCTGTCTGAAAAATGTTACCCAGCCTTGTTTAGGAATTATAGAAAATCAGTAATCACTTCTCATGTTTGTTAATCACAGAATTGCCTTTGGGCTGCAAGTGCTGGCGAGTCCATGCTGTCAGCCTGGCACAGAGGCCATGGGGTGATAAGGGAAACTCTGCTCTGGGAGAAGTGGGGGTGACAGGCTGCTCCCCCCGAGACTACATGCGTGGGTATGAGGCGTGCCACTGCTAATGAGCATAACAGAGGTTATTCACTACTCAGTTACATTTACCCTTCATTTTATGTACTGCTCTGCTGCTATGAGAGGGAATGTAGTTGTGACAGGATATATTGTGAAAGCAAGAGCTTGTAAGCAAACAGGTCAAGGGGGTGTCAAGGAAATACCATCCGTCTTCCTCACCGATAGCCCACACAGCATAGTTTATTTCCTGTTTCTCTTCTGTTTATGCTGGGTTAAATCAGAAATGAGATGGGGGACCCGCAAGGATGCACGGGTGTAAGTACAAGCAGCTTGCCTAAGAAAAAGCCTTGGCGTTTGGCCAAGCATCTTGCGGGAGAACAGGTTCAGCACGAGCTGCAGGGAATGCTGGAGGGGCTGCGGGGCTGTGGGTGCTGATAGCCCAGGGCAATACCCACCTGTGGGGCATCCATGGGGAAGTTGGAAGCCTTTGGACTTCTGAAATTTTTTTCCTTTGCCTCCCAGCTGTGGCAGTTACCGTAGTGATCAGATTTTATAGCGTATTTCACAGCGGTGCTACCGGTTTCCTCATGGCCTTCTCACCTTATCAGAGCTTCCTCTTGGGCTGTCTCAGTGAAGAGGTCAGCCCTTACGCACAAGTCGAAGAGATTTACAGCGCTTTGCCTACTACAGAGGGAAGGCTCTTCAGAATAGGTGTGAAATGGTGTTAGCTCCGCACAGGGACGGTTTCAGATGCCGGTGCCTGGGCTGGAGGCTTTCTGGGGATAATAGGGGCAGCTGGAGTTGGAAAGAAGTAGCTGGTTGTAACTCAGGGGTCACAGTTCCACTTGTGCTGCGTTGCACATGGCCCAGCGCTGCTACTCTCTGGTCCCAGTGTGGGGTTGTGGGGTGACTGCACTTGCGGTATGATGGGATTTGCTTGGTGATGGTGTTGATGTTTCTGAGAGCAGAGAAGAACGCATGCACGTCTCCTTGTAGTTTGTATGCATGTGCAGCCCTCCCTGTGTTTGTCTCACTGAAGGGTTTTCACTTAGTTTTTACAGCAGTGGTTTTCCTGTCCTCTTTTCAAACAAATGAGTGGGCACATGCACCTTTCTGGCAGTTGTCAAATCTTCAGTAGTAAAAGCTGATGTTACAACAACCTAGAGAGCTTTCTTTGCACCTGCCCACCTCCTGAAATCCTTGTTTGCATTTTGAAGGTTGTAGTATGAGAGAGCTTTGGCAGACTTGCCTTCAGCTCCCTCTGGCTGAAGGGGCATAGGTTAACCTGTGATGGAGCTGTGCCTTTTTGGCAGATGTGCCACTGATAAGCAGACTTCACATTAGTTCCCCAGCCTTCCCAAACTTTTTCACTCTTGCAGATTCTGCCTCACTTCTATTTTTGCATTTTCCTATTAGTCTAATAACCATTCCTGACTATACAGTTTTAGGAATGGGATGCTCTGTCAATACCATGGGCCAAGAAAAGTTGTCTAGACAAAATAATGCCTAATAATGGTGTGTATTCTGACCCTGTGTTGTTGTTTCCACTGTGTAAAGGGGATCTCATGACTTTTCACATAGTAAAGAAGCTTCAGAGGAATGGCTGTGGCAGAGAGCACTGCCCCCTGGGGATACGCTCTTGCAGAGCCATCCCCAGCAGAGCCATTGGGTGGAGCACCCCTGAAACTGCTCAGTGTTAACGAGGAGCTGAGCAAGTCCTTGACTGAGGCTAGAAGATGGGAAGCGCAAAACTGGCTCATGTCCAATCCTGTTCTTAACTCTCCCTCCCACACTGAGGCTGACTCAGTGCTTCCCTCCAGTCACGTAGTGATTTCCATTGCTTTTTTGTGATGTGGTAGAAGGAGTTTAAAGACGGACCAAGCTGTAGAGCTGGAAAGGGGGATCATCAAATCCGGTGCATTAGTGGTGGGAACAAAACTACTGAGGTGTCTTGCGCAAGAACCAGGAGGCTGCCAGTAGAGCAGTGCGTTTCCTGCGCTCTTGTGTATCCAGTTACTGGAAGAGGTGAGGAGATGCCATAGGGTTGTAAATCCCAACTTGCCTTCAACTGCTCAGCTTGTTCTTCCCTTCACTCTTTTGGAGCCAGGTGATGGCTGAGAAATGTGCCAGGTTTGGATCCCATCCAGAAATAAATCATCTCAGCTGGCTGGAAAAAGAAGCAACAAAATATTGCTGGCAGGACAATCAAAATCCACAGGACTTCCGAGTGTGGGAAATTAGGAGGATGAGGGATGGAAAAAGAGGGCTTGCCATGACACGGAAAGCGCTGTGGGTGACCACAGCTTTAGGGGTTGAAAGGGAATGTTTGAGGTTGTGTATGGCACAAACTGCCTCAGATTGGGTGAGCAGGGGACACAGGTGGAATGGGGCAGATGTTCTCGGGGCTCTGGTGCTGGGCTCTGTGGACTTGGTCTTCTTGTGTCTTGCAGAGGAAGGAGTATGCCTTTGGGAAAATGCTAGCTGGCAGAGAAACCTTCCTTTTACCACTGAGCCTGGGTGTGCTTGGAGGTGATGGTGCCTGTCTTTAATTGCTAGGAGGAGTCTGTGCTCCACAGCTCTGCTCCGCTCTGGAGGCCAGAGACGGTGCTCCATCTCTGCCTGCCTGCTCTGAGGAATAACTCTTCCTCATCCTCCTCTTTCACACTCTCCTGTTTGCAAGGGCTTCCTCTGATCACGCCTAAGGTGCTCTGACTTGTCTCACGTGCTATCTGCATACAGAATGGCCCCCTCCTGTTGATGTGCTGGTCTTGTTTTTATTTTTACATTTTAAACAAAACAGGGTGGAGAATTGCAGTTCCTGGAAGCCCAGCTGTGGCATAACAGGGCCCAGGGCACTTGGGATCTGGGAATGAGAGTCATGCCCCAAGGAGGAGTATGGCTCATATATCAGATTGCAAAGTGATCCTGGCTCCAGACCAGGAACCAAAGGGAGCTGAGCTGCTGACTTCTGGTTGTTCTTGAGCAAATCCCCTCCCTTGGGCCTCTCTTTTCCAGTCTGTCATGTGAGGAGGATGATACCAATTTCATCCCCCAGATCCCGTGGGACTAACTTCATTTAGGAACTTTCGTGCGCACTGAGATCCTTCCCTGTGCATGAGAGTTATTTTCTTATCCAAATATGAAGTGATTAAATGGATTCCTCCCCCTGAGAACCGCTGTGTAGCAGCAGCACCACCACCTCCTGTCCTCCCCTGGGACTGACTCTGCCCTGCTTGCAGCAGAAGCCTCTCCAGATGGTTTGGCATGCACAGATCAATCTCTGATGTCCTGCCTCTGTGCCTTGCTGGAAGCCAGTTGCCGGTAAGAAAGTTCCTGGTGGCTGCGGAGGAGCTGGCAGTTTCACCATGTGATGCAGCAGGATGGAGTCAAGCCCCTTTTCCCAGAAGCGCTGCAGCAATGGGTGGAGTGAAGAGTGCTAAGAGACATTTTGGTTTGGGGCTATTACGTTTTTGAGGCTGTGATCCTGAGGTGGGGTTCAGGGTGAGCGGCAGAGGAAGGCTGCAGCAGGGAGAGCACTGCCAGATGCAAGCTCCCTTCCTTCTAACAGCCATTTTCCAGACTTGTTTGCGGTAGAGATTTCCTCTTCCCCAGACTCTCCTGTCATTGTTCCCCTTATGGGGCCTCACCGGTCATTGCCTTGTGGTGGAAAATATGAGGTTGTGGGGGCCAGAGCACAGACATTCCTTCCAGCTTAAAAGGGAAAACAGAGTCCTCGCTCAGTGGAGTCCCCGAGAGAGGTGTGTCTGGCTCCGTGACTGTTAGCAGCCCTGTAAGAGAAATCAGCTGTTTGGCAGATGCCTCCTCTTGATTAGGTTGTGGGGAGAAAAGCCTCCTTCCAATTCCTGCTTCTCTTTCCTTGCAGGCGCAAGCTTCTGCCTGCTCACTGTGGGACAAGAGAAAGCCATGGCTGGTGTGTTAGGGTTTGCAGTCCCTGTCGGGGGACCAGGCCATATACCCACTGGGGTTGGGAGGAGACAGAGCTCTCTGTATCCACCCCACTAATCTGTGCAAGGCAACACTGCCAAGAGAGTCTTCTTTTGTAGCTGTAGTACCATCAAATATCTTCTCCTTCCTGACAGAGCCACAGACCAAAATCCACAAGCTGGCTGCCATGAGCAATGTTATTTTTCCACGGCCCCGTCCAGAGGTCACCAACCTGATGAGCCCCTCTCATCGCAGAGGTCAATTAGAGCCTCACCACTCTCTTGCTCAATTCTCTCTTGTGATGGACACAGACGGTTTTAAGGATCGTGGACTGTGCAGCCAGCAAGACAGGAAGGGTCACAAAAGCTCCTCTGAGCTCTAGGTATTGCAGGTCCCTTCTTCTCTTGCATGCTTTTCCTGCATCCAGGTTTTCTGGGAACGTGCCCTGATTCCCAGCATGGGCAGAGATACGTGCTCTGGCTTTTTTCCCCATTAGAAGAAATCAGCTGCCGTTAAATATTCCTCTATTAAGCATTCAAAAGCCTTTAAGGGATTGCATTTAGTTGTGTAATATATTTAGTGAGCTGGTCCTAGGTGTCAGCTGGGAGTAGGAAGAAATGTGGGGAGAGATTTGAGAATGGGGACGATGACTAGGGAACTATATTAGGACATGTGATTCTCTGTGGCAGGCATCCCGCAGGGAGTGCAGCAGCTCCCGGCACTGTGTCCGGATGGCTGTTCTCGGCCCTGCATTGCAGCTGGCTGAAATACCTCAGTGGTTCCACAGCTCCAAAGGATGGATGAAAGCAGACGAGAGATGAGGTCTGTCCTCCAAAGCGAGGAAGATGCTGGGGAGGGAGCTCAAGGATCAGCGTGGGGGAGACTGAAGGAGTGCTGGGGTGAGGACCTGCCCCCAGGGTGGCAAGCAGTGGTGACGTTGAGTCTGCTGAGACAAGAGGCTAAGCCAGAGGGGTGTTTTGTGGAATTCTGCAAAGGAATTACAGCCTGGTTCCCTGAGGAAGCAAAGCTCAGTCAGCAGGCTGGCTGTTTGTGCATGCCTGCTTGCCTGTCTGTCTGTCTCTCGTCTCCAGTGAGTCTTGAATCTCTCAGCCTGTTTCCGCCACAGCTGATAAAGCAGTGGAGGCCTCTGAGATAATGGGATCCAGCTGGTTTTGTGACTCTAGGTGACTGGCTTAATGAGAAGGGCCTGCGAAGGCACCCTCCCGAGGCAGGAGTCCATACGCTGCCCTATAACTAGCTGACAGACAGGCCATGCAGAGAGAGCTGTTGGATACTGCGCTTCGTTAGTTCTGCTGCTCGCAGGACGGCTTTAAAAGGATTTCGGGGAGGAGGAATCCTGAAGTTTTAAGGGCGCTGAACCCCTTCGCATCCAGCACAGCCCTCATGCTGACAGTCTTCAAATAGGGTATTGTTAGTGTTTGGGGACATTGTCAAATGCGTCTGGTCGCTATGCACTGGGCAATCCAGCACTAGTCCAGACTTCACCTCACAAACATCTTTGCTTTTCCTTTTTAACTAGCTTGGAAACAGCCTGTGTTTGGGCCTTCTGAGCTGCCATTTGACACCTTTGGCCTGAGCTGAGCTGCAGGACATGTACCATGTCCCTCCCAGAGGCAAGGGCAAGGGAAGCTTCTGGTGGGGGATGTCTCCAGAGGATGACACTTTGGGACTGGGTAAAACCACACCTGAGGAAGGGTGCAGCTTCTTCCTGATGTGCCCCTGCACCAGTGAGTTCAGCAGCCTCAGGTGGCAGGCTTCCTTCCAGAGCAAGGATGTGGATCACTGCACAGCCCTCTGTGCCATCCTAACAGAAATGATGTCCTGGGCAGTAGGTTTTATCGCAGAGCTGAATCAGATGTTGCTCAATCCCCACATGCTGGTCTTGTCTCCATCTTATCATTGACAACTGAAAGCTAAACCTTCCAAGTTGGACTTAAAGGTAGTTTGTGTGGGGTTTCTTTCAGAGACTGCAGAGTCCTGAGGCAGTAGCCCTAGAGAGGAGAAGTTGCAATGTTGGCCTTACCTGTCTATTTATGGCAAACCCAGCGTCGGGGGTGCCTGCTCGTTTCACGTTAATCTGCTCAGTTTATGCTACTGCCAAATTTCCGCACCGTCACACCAGGGTGTTACAGGATCCAGGGAGCTGCTACAGAAATTAGGTCAGGTTTGCGGGGAGGGACAAGTGCTTTTCTTGTTAATCACAAACCAGAACAAGGAGACAAATGGCCGGAGGTGACAGGCTGACTGCCCGTGCATGCCCTCTGGCGAACGTAGGATCTGTTCTTCCTGGACCTCTGCAGGAGGGCACACTGCCAAAAAAGCTCTTTTGCCCAGAGGCACACTTGGGTGATGGGGTGAAATGCACAAGCCAAATGCTTTCTTGACTCCATTACTGGACAGGAATTGCCCAGTTTACCTGATTTCCCCCTCCATGAGCTGCTCTGCTGCCCAGCCCTCTGTGGATATCACAGCACAGCTCCCTCCCAGCCCCACGATGGGAAACGGGAGGTTTGGGAGTCAAGAGACACGGCTTCTCATCGTAGCCTTCTGCGTCACTGACATTGCACCTTGCATCTCCAAATCTTTCTGTGTTGGGGAGAAAACATCACCAAGACAACAGTGGAACAAAGTGCTGTGCTTTGTGGCTGGATGTTGAGCTGGTTTAGAAGTTGTACAGGCAGCACTGTCTACAGGTGGCACTTTGGCACCCTTATATCCCTATTCCTGTGTCAGTCATGGCAGGGAACAGGCAAAAGGGGTGTGGATGGAGGAATGTAGGGAGGACTGGCTGAAAGACGTAGCTGCAAAGCTCATTTCTCCCTGCCTGTGTGGAGGTTGTTGTGAATCGTACTGGTTATGTCTGAAAACTTCCTCCCAGCTTTTGCTGCTGCCTTCCCTGAGGCATGAGGATCTGTGCAGGTCTTGCAACTCGAGACATCATTTTCGTGCCCTTTAGTTTTATCTGGGTAGTACGTTAATACTCAAGTTTGTATGTAATGTGGCATTGCCTCCCAGAGGAGCTTTCATTGCTGTAGCTCTAGAACATTTTGACTTCCTTGCGCATTGAGCGGGGCAGAAATGCAAAGCCTTGATTTTACAGCAAACAGCACAAAGCATTTTGCGAGGGGTCAAGGCATTTTACAGATTTCCACAAACTGGTGCCAAAAGAGGAAAAAGGCCTACAGTCACTGCTGATAGCAGAAAAGCCTTTTACTCGTGTCATCAGGAGCAGGATGGCAGGTAGTATTTCTCCAGTGCAGCATAGGCCATTGAGAAAAAGAATTTTGAGATCTCCAAGGGGAGAATTTGTTTGGAAGGATGTGCAGAAAGCAAAAAGCAATCTGAGCGGTTGCTTTCAAGCATATTAACTCCCCACCTCGGAGCAGGGTGTTTTCCCTGCTCATTTTCCAGAGCATGCATAATGGCAGAAATCCCCCACTGCTCCCTTCGGGCAGTGGGGCACCACGGACGTGCAGCTGCTTGCACGGCTCTTCTCTGCAGGTGGAAAGCTTTTTCTTCCTCACAGAGGTATTTTGTCGCTGAGCTGTTAATGGTTTCGGCTTTCACAGGCTGGTTGAGAAAGTCTCCATTTCCACCAAGTGACACCAGGCGGTTGTAGCTCAGTAGACAGCTCGCAGGACCTCGGGGCCCCGCACAGACCGGCATGTGGCACTGTGTGTCGGCACGTCTGGCCAATCTTGGTCCCAGACATCCAGGCACAGGCAGGGGCTCGGAAATGCTCCCGACATCTACACTTACTCTGTGTTGGGGGTCCGACGCCTCAGCACCAGTCGCTGCTTGGGATGAGAAACAGTCCTTCCCACTGCCTAATTTTAGCTCTCCACCTTGAGGCCCTGCATTGCCGGTTGCCATGGTGATCCCTCACCACCAGCACTGCCTGTGCTTTCTCGCCTGTGGATGCCTTGGAAATGTCTATTTTTCCTCCTTTCTCCCCAGGAAGCAACAATGGAGGCAGAAGCAATGCATGTGGCTCACTGCCCTGTCAGTTCAGGTCTTCTGCTTGGCGCTTGCCCATTCACATGCAAGAACCTTTCATCCATGGAGTTACACTTGCCAGCCCCTGCCGAAAGCAGCGTGCGTTCCCATTCCCATTTGGCAGAGAGTCTGGGCTATGGGTACGTGATGCTGATGCTGCCCGACTGCCCTGAATTTCTAGCCCGTGAGCCGTGACAAACTGCTTTCTCCATGGTCTTTGCCCGAGAAGCTGTTTGGGGAGGTCACGCCCCTGTGGGGGCCATGGGGTAAAGAGTAGGGAGTGCCCTTGTGCTGGGACAGACGCTCTGGACTCCAGGTGCTCCTTCCCTGGCTTTGTGCTCACTGCTTTTTCACCTTCCCTCTTGCTTTCTGCACAGCAGAGGAGTAATTAAAAGCATTGCCCCGAGAGAGCCTGGGCATCTCACCTGAGGCAAAGAAGGGAACTGCCTTGTCACGGCTTGCGGTGTAAATGCCACCGCGTAGCAATTAATAACAACTCTCTGCCCTTTCCCTTCCGCCTGCCCGAGTGCGCCGTGCACAGGGATGAGTGACACTTTGCAAACCCACAGTGACAGAAAAGGCAATGGCAGCTCGCAGGGAGGAAGCAGTGTTAAAACTGTGATTCCAGCCCCCAAATCCTCAATTTAATTTAGGGGCAATGACGTTGAAACACAATGGAGTCTTTTTCTGTGTATGACCTTGCATTTAAACCTTCATATCTTCAGGCTTTTCTGTGGTAGATGTGAGGATGAGCTGTTTAATATAACTTGTTTGCTTACTTGCATGACTCCAGCAGACAGAGCTTTATAAAGACCAAACATGACAAGGTCCAAGGTAAGATCAAAATATCTGTCACAAAAAAATGGTATGTCTGGAAGGTCACCAGAGCCTGGCAGAGGAACGCACCTTGGCCTGCAAAGCAGCTGCTTTGGGTCAGGCTGCAAGTGCAGGCTGAATAGATATAGGGGTGGAAGAGGTGATGTCTGGTGAAGGAAGGACGTGGGTGAGGGTCTTGAGGATTTGGGGAGTGGGGCATACAAGTAGGAGGGGCTATGGTTTGTAGGTCATAGTTGGAGAAAGTATGGTTTGTTGGGTGAGCATTGCAAGGATGGGCAGCACAGGAGAACTGGGAACTGAGGTGGAAGCTGAGAGCTGCTTCCATTAAAAGTGGAGCCGGCATCCAGCCTCATAACTCCTGCCATGGCTGCTGCTGCCAGGAGGGAGGATGAGCAAGCTGAGTCTGAGAAACCCTGTGTTGGAGTGAGAGTGGAGGCAGGCAGAGCAGCTTGATTCCTTCCTTTCTTTGGAAAACTCCCAGGGTAGAGAAAACTCTGCCCCCCGGGATGTGGCAAGCAGCTCTGACCCACTGCCAGCCTAGGACAGCTTTAAAACGGCAAAAAGAAGCAACTGGCAAACGGTATTGCTTTGAGTAATATGAAAAATCAGAATAATGTGGCCCTGTAGCCTGGCAGGAGGCTGTCCTGGAGGTGTGACCCTGCCAGCATACCCATGCTGGCTCCCAGTGGGAGAACTGTGGGATGGCTCCTGGGCTCCCTCAGGAGTGCAGGGAGAGAGCTGTGGCCGGGAGGGCCATGTCACAGGCCTGGGTTTCAGCAAGCTGTAGAGAGGAGAGGAGTCTGACAGCCCAAGCTGGGTCCCTGCAGACACCTGCCACAGTTCTGTGGTGCCATAAGTCTCCGGTGAGTAGGCAAGAGCCGGGTTTGGCATCATCGGACAGGGCTGGGAGATTGCTGCCGGCAGTCCTTCCTGGTCGTGGGTAAGGAGAGGAAGAGCACTGCCATCTATTGCCAGGCACCTGGATTACAAACCTTGGTGGAGGATGGTTCCAAGCCGGGTCTAGCTCTTTATTTATTTTTTTTTTTTGGTCTTTGGCTCAGTGAAGGCTTGGTCATGATGTTCAAAACCCTTTACATGGATCAGCGCTTCGGTGTCTACAGTGTGTTTTAGCTGAGTGCCCTAGTCAGACTTCCATCTGTGAGAATTTGTGTTTCTTTTGTGCTTTTTCCAGAATGGGTTATTCTTCCTTTCCTGCCCTAAGTTGTATGAGGTTGCGTTGTGCAGTGAAGCAGTCGTGTTGTTCCATCCCACCTCAGAAACACGTAGATCATTTACCTTGGCCCTGCACCAAAAGGCAGCTAAAGAGAGTTGGATGCAGGAGAAAGGGGCAGAGCGTCTTGCATTGCTCAGAAACAATATGTGAAAGGAGGGCAAAGGGGCAGAGAGAGGATAACAGACTGTCTTCATGGAGTGCGCAGGCCTGGGACATGGTGTGCATTTATGAGCTAAGACTGGTGTGTCTGAATACCGTATTTTCACTTTACAGGATAAGCAGCAAGATAGAAATATTTGTGGAGAGTAGGAAGGACATTTGTCACTGTTTGAACCCGGAAGGAATCCTGCAGTGCTTTGAAAAGACCTTCTTGGGCTTGATAACTGTGCAGTAGGCCAGCAGACAAAGTATTCTGAAGACCAGGGCAAGGTCATTGAGAAAATGATCTGGCTATCACTCTTCTAGAATTCTAAAAGGAAAAAAAAGGTATTAAACTGATAAAAATAAATTATGGTTTTGTTAAACACACGATTAACCTGTGGAAATCTTTCCTGCCAAGTGTCACCTGTTCAGGAGTGCAGTGGGGCTCAAAAACAAAAAAAAAGGGATTTGACAGTTACATGAACAACAAGAATGCTTAAGATTACTTTGGCTACGAGAAGACTGTAAAGCGTAAAAATTGTACTACAGGGCGTAAGTCCACTGCTGGCTGTCAAGGAGCAGGAAGAAATTTTCTCTGTGAGTAGGTTACTGTATAATTATCTGTAACAGTGTTTCTTCCTTTGGAGTGTTTAATCTTGACCATTGGAGGCAAGATAATGGGTTGAGTAGCTTTGTGAAGTTTTTTTGAGACAAGGGCATTATCTGGTGCCTGATGACGATTTCTTCTGCCTGTTTGGTACCACACCTTTCTCCAAGGTTATGTTTGTCTTCTTAGATGTCTCAAGGAAAGATATTTCCGCTCCCTATTTCGACTCCAGTCGAAAAAATTTTGAAGACAGCAGTCCTTGACATGGGTGAATTATTCGTGCCATTCAGGCTAGACTTTCTTTTGCTCATGTTTGCTTTGGTTCCTCTAGGTGATTATCTGGGAACGACCTCAAGGAAGCCCTCTACTGCTGGGGCTGTAGCCCTTGCTTTTCTATCTGCTCCTGCTGATTGTCTGAACTGTCCATCTTCTGCAGTCATGTCTCCCTCTCTTGTTCTGTAATCTGTGCCTTACCACCTTGGTGCTCTTTGATCCAGCCTACGAGTTAAATGTGTTGGTTTTTTAAAGCTGTGTTGCTGCTCTTCCAAGTAACTTGATGTATTTTGCATCTCTTACTTCGTATCTTGCAGGAAGAGCCAAGGAGCAAATCCAAGATATGTGCCAATGTTTTCTGCGGAGCTGGGCGGGAGTGTGCAGTGACTGAGAAGGGAGAGCCAACCTGCCTCTGCATTGAGGTAAGGGAGTAGCACAGGTTCTGCGTCTGGGAGGTGTCACCGCTGTCACCCACAGGCTGAGTTTCGGTCTCTGGAAGGATCCCGTGATGGGATGAGGCTACGGCTGTTTTGGAGCAGCTGCAAATTCACAGTCGCTCTTGAAACAGCAGGGCCTTTCCCAGTGTGGTGTGGAGGAAGAATCCCGTAGGGTAGATATTGTCTGGGGCTTGCAGCTGTGCTGCTTGCACAACTGCCTAGGGTCTTCACATGCACAGGAGACTTGGCTGGAGGTCTTCTGTTGGGAAAGCCCAGTAGGGTATTGCTATGCAGCTGGCTTTGGAGGGCACTCTAGGGAGTGGTCTGCAAGCTAGGACAGTTAGCTTGCCCTAACTGGTGTGTTGTTTGAGGAAGTTACAAGCACCCTACTAAAAAAAAATCAGCTTTTGTAGAATGGAAATAATTGTGGTAGAGTGCTGTGAGGATGAATAGCTTCATCCAGCAGGGAGCCAGACATGATTAGGAGAGTCTTTCCCAGCTGTAGAGACACAGTGTCTTCCTACTCCACTCTGCCCCCTGCTTTCAAACCATTACTGGCTTCTGGGAATGGACGTGTGGCTCTGTTCCCAGTTCCCTCAGAGCCTATAGCTCAGACGCAGCCAGCCTGGGCACTGGAGAGTGAAATGTCCCATTAGCAGGAAGAGAGTCTGTCGCTGTGGGTAGGCTTGGGCAGACAGAAAGGGACAAGAGGGAGAAGTGCGGAGCCTGAACAGGGGCACTGGTGAACTCTCCCTCTGCTCTAGGCTCTGCTGCTTACTTGTGGCTGATGCCTTATTCTGCATTCAGTGGCAGAAGGGTGGAGCAGAGCCTACAAAAAAGTGCAAGAGAGCTGAGCAAGCAGAGGTGCACAGAACAGATTCACAGAAACACCTGTGGGCAGGCATGTCCATGGCACACAGAGCAGCTCAGTGTTACGTTCATTATGCTCGGTATTTATGCTGGGCACTGATTTCTCTGCTGGGCTCTCCTTTCAGGAATTTCTTCTGTCTTGGTGGTGGTGACAAAGTCTGGGATAAAGTGAAGCCTTTGAACTCACACCCTCAGACTTCCTTGTGCGGGTTTTTCTGGGGTGGTGATGGGTGGGTTCGGCCTGTTCCAAACACCTTGTGGCCCAAAGGGGTCTGTGCTAAGGGCTTCTGTTGAGTTGGGCTGATGTTGGGACTCACTTGCCCCCCTCTAGCCATCCCAAAGAGGCAGGTAAAGTGCTCTCTTCTCTGGCTCTCTCACAGAAATGCAAACCTCACAAAAGGCCTGTGTGCGGTAGCAATGGCAAGACGTACCTGAACCACTGTGAGTTGCATCGTGATGCCTGCCTCACTGGCTCCAAGATCCAGGTGGATTACGATGGCCACTGTAAAGGTAACCCCAGCGATGAGGGCCGGCTACTGTCTAAGAGAAGGAAAGTCAGAAGCGAAGCATGGTAACAAGGCAAGGCAAAGGCCTTGGCAACCGGGACCTTGTCCCACAGTTGCTAAGTGGGGCAATCAGGAATGATATCCAAGTTCAACCAAGAGTCCAGATCACCAAACAAGTTTGTGGTGATGAAGTCAAGCCATGAAATCAACTCTGGTGATGGTAACCAGAATCAGGCGCAGGCCAATAATTGCCAGACAAGTCCATAGTGATACATTTTCTAGCAAGCCTGAGGTCAAGGTGGGAATACAGTCCCCAGGTCAGGCCTCAAACCAACAGGGTCTATGACAGGTACAGGAGCTGTTGCAACAGAGCTGAAAGAGGCTTACCTACAGCGTAATTCCAGGAAAGGTCTAGGGTCTGAGACATGGACTAAAATGGAGCCCTTGGGCTCATGGGTAGAGACTGTGAATGGAAGCCCTTGGGGCTGTTAAGGCCCTCATTAGCTCACTTGGTTAGAGCATGGTGCTGATAACACCAAGATCACGGGTTCCATCCCTGTTGGGTCCTCATGTGTTGCCTGATCGAGTTGAGAGGTGTCCCTGCCCATGACAGGGAGGTTGGATTAGATGATCTCTGAGGTCCCTTCCAGCCTAGGCCATTCTAGGATTCTATGAATTCTATGATTAATGTACTCTTAGTGTGCCCTGATACCTTGGCTATGGTGGGATTTTGCCTCAGCAGTGGGGCTGTTTAACTCACCTCCACAGCAGCCACACATTAAAATAGTGTTTCCCTATGTTCAGACAGAATTTTATGTGTTTAAATATGTGCCCACTGCCTCTTGCCCTGTCACTGGACACTATGGAGAAGAATGTGGCTCAGTCTTCTTTGTTGCCTCCCATCAGATTTATAAACATGGATGAGATTGTCCCTGAGTCTTCCCTTCTTCACCCTCAGTCTTCCCTCAGGGAGATACATGTTCTAGTCCCTTAATTATGTATCTGACCCTCATGTTTCCAAAGAGTGCAGAGGTTACTCTGCTCTTGCCCAAGTGGCAACCAGGGTGGGAAGAGCTTCATATTGCTTCATTTTTCGTCAGAAATGTCTTCTTCTTTATTTTGTTAACAGAGAAGAAGTCTGAGAATCCAGCTGCAAGTCCAGGTGAGAACCCATCTCCTTGCATAGCTGGGGCTTCTGTCAGCATTTGGAAAAAGATGGGGAGGAAGGTCTGCTGGGGAAGTTGCACAGCTCTGTGTAGAAGTCCTATCTCTGCATGGGCTGTGACAGAGTCAGAGTTGATAAAGCAGCTGAAATATGATTGCCCAGCTCTTTACTCCTGGGTAACCTTTCAGAGCTAAGACATCTGGGCTCATCACTGTGCCGGGGTGTCTCCAAGATTCTGAGCTTATACAAGGTGCAATGGAACCCAGTTTTCCTCTGGGGACACAAGCTGTTTTCGTCACACAGACTGAGAGAAGAGACACTGACTTGCGTAGTTTATTAGGGTTCTAAGATACAGGCACTTTGAAGATATGTCCGCAACTCCAAGGAACACTTTTTTGAAAGGAAACTTTGCTACAGGAGTGATTAACTGATGGGTGCAGGGACAGAGAGGAAGCGCTCTGTAACAAAAGGGGCATTGTCTGGGGAGTCAGGAGGTGTTGCTGAACCACCTCTTCCATCAGCCAACAGGTCTCTTGGATTCCCTGCGCCTGGTTTCTCTCATTATGCATTGTCTTGTGTACTTAGACTATGGATTTTGGGGCCATTGTGCTTCATCAAGGGATCCTTTTCCTAGCCATGGCCTCTAACTGCTGGGGCTGTATAATCATCAGTGTTATCTTCCTGGGACGGATGAGTGCAAACCCTCATACAGGCTTAAGGGAGAGGGCCATGTCAGGGCATGGCCACTATCTCAAAGCAGTTTCAAAGAAGTTCAACATTAAACATGCAGAATCCCTACAGGTTTTTCTTTCATCTGTCCATCTGGTTGTGATTGTAGTCACTGGATTCAGAAAGAGATCTCTAGCGTATGTAAGCAACATCTCAGATGCACCCTGATTCCCCTTCTGGCTCTGTTGACCTCTGGGCAGATGTGGCAACTCACAGAAGCCAGAAGATCTAGGCTTTCAGTTTTGCTTCTAAATACATAGTTTGATATTAGCACGTGGGAAATAACCATCTAGAGAAACCTGTGACTGTAGGGAGTGCTGTGAACATGCCCAGCTTGAACCCCCTCTCATTTCCAGTCAGAGCGGGCAAGTCAGGGCGTTGAAGAAACAAAGTCTCCTCAGATAGCAGGTTCTAAAATTCAGGTCCTGGGGATAGAGGCTTGCTCAGTCTAGTCTTTGTCTTTGCAGAGAGTGGAGGTTTTGGTATTTGAAGGGTAACAGCTGAATGCCTGTTCTGCATGGCGTCGGGAAGCCCGGGGACCTTGTCAGGGCCAGTCAGTCGCTTTCCTCTCTCAGTCTGGAGACCAGATTGCTGTTGTTGCACAAGCCTTGAGGACGGGAAGGCAGAAGAGGAGTTTGTCAGGAGTGTCGTTTTCTGGCCTTGCCACATGGTGTCACCACAGCCCATCCGCTGTTCAGCACATGGCACCTCTGCTTTAATCTGGCGGTGGCGCCGCTCCAAGGACAGCGAGGCCCTGCAACCTGCCATCAGGGCTGGCTCGCTGTTTTTTGTTTCCAGTCGTCTCTCTGTGGTCTGCCTGCCGACTTAATTTCTCTCATCCTTGCTTTTTCTTGTGCTACACGTTCTCCAATGGCAGTCGTTTGCTACCAGTCGGACAGGGACGAGCTGCGTCGTCGTGTCATCCAGTGGCTGGAAGCTGAAATTATCCCAGATGGCTGGTTTTCCAAGGGCAGCAACTACAGTGAAGTCCTGGACAAGTATTTCAAGGCAAGTGGAGCAGCGCCTGCCTCAGAGGCCAGAGAACATTTCTTCCCCTGTCACTGCAAAGCTGCTGCCATGTCTCCACCCAAGAGGTTCCGGTGTATGATGGACCTGTCAGGCTGGGGGCCAGAGAGGTCTGGTATGTCCCACAGTGTGATGTGTTGTGGGCTGCCTGCAGCAGCTGCTCACAGAGCCATGACAGCCCAGACCTGGAGAATCCCTGGGGATCTGACCAGCCCTTGGGAAGAGGAGGGAAGGCAGGACAGGTGTGCCTGTGACAGGGGAGAGAAGAACTGATCTCAGGGGACAAAAGATAGCCAGAGGAGCAAAGGTGGGTGAAAGTGCTGGAAAAGCAGGTAGAAAGAGCAGGAAGTCCGGGCAGAGGCTGCTGGTCCTTTGTTCCAGATAATCCCAAGGCCATGTTGAGATGAGGATAGGGGACACTTGGGGGCTTCAAATGGAATATTTGCTTGCAAGGAGTATGACCCAGTAGTGGCCAAGAGCTGGTAGTTCCCTAGTGCTCTAAAGAGAGAGAGGAACCGCTTGTGAGTCTCGAGCCCTGCAGTAATCCCATTCCTCTTCCTTCCTCCCTGTCAGTCTGTCCCTCAGCGTGTCCTCTCCCCCTTTTGTAATCAGCAGATCACAGGCTTCTCCCATGCTCCTGCCACATGCACTGCTTCATCCCTCCCCCTCATGCCCAGCTCCTGATAAAGACATCAAAGCATTCAGGATGGAGCTAGAGAAGCAGATGGGGAAAGGGGGAGAGTGTTTAAATCAGAGGCTGTTGACAGCAAAAGATTAATGGTGCCTGACAGGAGTTAGTGCTGCAAGCAAATTTGCCATGGCAATGGCACCCCTTGGTGAGACAGAGGAGCTGGTCCCCATGCTCTAGGGAGCATCTTCGCCTTTGTAACCATTAATGCTGCTCCCTCAGTGGAAGCAGCCTGCTGCCTCAGGCACCCCCACTGGCACCTGCCAGCACCCAAAATCTTCAGTGCCCTGCAGAGCGGAGCTGCTCGATCCCTCCCCCTGCAAACGTGCTGTACCCCAGCCACCTGCACGGAGAGCCTTGCCAGGCCGTAGGCTTTGCTGAAACATGTGAGCCAGGCACAGGCTTTCTCCACCGCCATGCCACAGCTCGGTCACCCCTTCCAGCTTGTTGCGGTGCTGGCAACATCCTCTGGCCACAGCTCAGAGGCAGACAGCCTCATGTTCTCTTTATTCTCCCCCTTTTTCTGGAGAACTGATCCCAGGCACAAGCAGGTAAAAGTTTCCAGGAGCAAGCCATACCTTTTCTCAGACAAAAGGGGGAATTTAATCCACCATATCAACAACCCTTCAGATTTCTAAAGCAGAATTCAGAGCTTGGAGTAACTTGAGACAAAACTAAGCAAACCAAATTCAATGGGTTCAAACACACACAAATTTATGTCACCAGTGAGGGTTGGCTGTCACTGGAGCAATTCTACTGTACCCTGAAAATGTCCCGATTCCTGCCCTTCAGGTCATAAACACTGGAGACAAAGATGATATAAAACTTTTCTCTTCTGTCCTTGACAGGGAGGTTTGTTATTAAGCTATTTCTCTCCTGGAAGCCTGACTTGTGTGGGTCACTAGGATGTGGGTTGTATGTCAGACAGGCCATGGCCTTGAGGGACGTTATTTCAGGAGTCTCTGGGGGAGCACGTAAAGGCAAGAAAACTAGCATGAGTCTGGGTCATTGAGGGGACAGTGGCCACTTTCACAAGAAATAGCAGGATGAGAGGTTTGTAAGTCTAGTAGACGTTGAAACGTGTTAGCGGAGCAGTTACACGCAGGTGGCAGTGCGCAGAGTTATTTTCCTAGCCCTACAGGTTTCTTCTGAACCACATAGAAGCACTGCACGAGGAGCCACAGTGACCTGCCCCAAGTCACACTGCAAAAATGGGCCAACAGCAGTCTGTGTGCAGAATTCATCTTCCCCTCACTGCAATGCAGCTGTTTCTGAGGGGGCCCAGCAGTTCCTGCTGAGTGCCCAATACTGTGATATGACATCTGCAAACAGAAAGGCAAAATGCAATTATCTCTTAGGGAGTGCAGCCAGGATTTCGGGGCTAAAAATCTTGTCCTGCAGTGCCAGGAGTCCCATCAAGACCTTAAGAAGTCAGCGGCAAAGCATTGTGCTGTTGCGTTAAATTGTCCCTTCTTTGGGATCAGCAGAAAATTGCTTCCCGTGATTTTCCCTTTTGTCACTGTCACAGTCCAGGTCCAGCTTTGGATTTACACATATTGGAAAGCTGACATCTCCTTGAATGCAACTGGTCTGCTTTAAGGCAGGAGGTGTATAAGAAGGCGAGGAGCTGGCTGGAACAAAGAGAAGTAGGGCTAAAGCCATAAATCAAGCAGCAGGAGGTGAATGAGAGGCAGTGTAGCTTATTGGTGAGAACAAGGCTGGGATCATGTCTCCCAGTTTCGATGCTCTTATGGGTGTGTTGCTGCTTTTCTCTGGGCTTCTTTTCTTTGTGCAAAACAGGGATGGTGCAACCCGTTTCACTAGATCTTTAAAAATGCTAAGTACGTATGGAAGAGGAAGAAGGAAGAGGTACCCTGAACCAGTATATCGGACCCTCTCACATCCTCACATCTTTCCCTGCAGAGCTTTGATGATGGTGATTCTCGCTTGGACTCCACTGAATTCCTGAAGTTTGTAGAGCAGAATGAGACTGCTATCAACATCACCACCTACATGGACCAGGAGACCAACAAGCTGCTCAGGTGAGCAGTGGACAGGATGCCAGAAAGTGGGCATGAAAACCCACTCATGGAAAAATATCCGTTAGGAAAAAATAATAGTTTTGGGATATTATGTTGTTAGGGAAACTTATTAGTTAGTTAGCACTAACAAAGATAACTGTTTATAAATCATAGATCAGTAGAATAAAGGGACCTTTAAAGGTCAGCTATTCCATCCTCCTTTAGTGAGCAGGGACGTCTTTATACCATGAAGTGGCTTCTCAATTAGGTGTGAGTACCACCAAAAGGAGCAGTCCCAGTCCTGGCCTTCATGTTACTCATGTATTCCAACGCTCTTTTGCCTTAAATCTAGTAGGTGTGCAGCCAGACAGTGAGTTGGATGACAGAAAAATTTGTCTCCTTTTTTATTTCCTACTAGATTATCTTTTCAGTGGAACTGACTCACCTTATGCCTGATAGCTAGATCCAGTGCAAGGAAAGTGGTGGTGGGAAAACACAGCTCGTGGGCAGCTAGCAGTTGGAGCTGGTGCAAGCTTTGCATGAAAATGGAGTTTGAGAGGTTTACCTTTTTTCTGTGTGTGAGATGGTGAGGAGAATGGGCTGCTTGTGCCTAGGCTGTGCTTGCATCTCTACTCATGTGACAGCATGTAGATATTATCAGGGTGCTATTTCTGCTCTTCTGAATATCCCTCTGCTCCCTGGCCCTTTCACAGAATCACAGAATCACAGAATGTTAAAGGTTGGAAGGGACCTTAAAGATCATCTAGTCCAACCCCCCTGCCAGAGCAGGATCACCTACAGTAGAGCGCACAGGGAGTACTTTGTGTCCCTAAACACTAAAACATGCCTCTGTGTTTTCTTTCAGGGGACTCTGTGTAGATGCCCTCATCGAGCTGTCAGATGAAAATGCTGACTGGAAGCTCAGCTTCAATGAATTTCTCAAGTGCCTGAGCCCATCCTTCAACCCACCAGAGAAAAGTAGGAACTCCTCATTTGTACTGGGGAACTAGAGGGATCCTGGGACGGGAGGAAGGAAAAGAGTCCAGCTTTGGGCCAGACGTTGGATGCTGTAATTCCACTCCCAGAGATAATGTTGCATCTCCCACCCGACAGCACTCCTTGTCCCTGCATTGTCACAAGTATTGCTTTTCTGTCCCATAACTCTTGTGATGAAAAAGGTTTGGATTTTAAAAGCAAGAGCGAAGGTCAGGTGGATACGGTATGCTTGAAAGGTCAGGGCACGTATTTAACAGTGCCAAAAGAAATCACATGAGGAGTTCACATCCAAATAACTTAGGGAAATCAGACCAGACCAAAGTCCTGTTGTGCTCTGCCTTTCGCACAGAGAGCCTCTCTGGTGAACATCTTAAAGTTTACTATCCTTCCAAATCCTGCTTAGTGCTACAGTTCATGTGGAAGCAGCTTAGCGTTCTGCTGACCAGGCGTGCTTAGCCCTTCATCTAATTGTCTCCTCAGGGAGTGCTGGTCCAAAGGTGTCAAATTTACATCCCACTGCTGTGGCACCAGGAGCAGACAGAGCCTGTGCTGCTTAGGAATATTAAGTTGAACTCTCTGTTACCTGTTTCAGTGGGAAGCTAGGGATGCTTCATCTGCCCTGGAAAACACAATTGGCTGGTTTTCACCTGACACCGTATGGACTCTTGAGTGCTTTGGGCGCCTCAGCTTAAACATACAGCAGAGCTGTGAGAAAAAAATGTGAGCTGGAATGAGAAACCTGAGAGGTTTTCCTTTTTTTTTCCTAAGGGCAACAGCAAATACACAAGACATTTCCCCAGCTTCTCCCCAACCAGAACAGGAATTCTTGCATAGTAACCAAAACTTTCACTTTGGGTGTTCTCTTCTACGTGTAACAGATTAGGAAGTTCAAGCAAATCCAATACTGGGATTTCATTTGGAATTGAGAAATTGACGTCTGTTCTTTTGAGGAAAAAAAATGAAGCATTTGATTTTACCAGTTTAATTTTTGGCTGATTTCACAGGCCAAATTCAACATGAATATTTTGATCATTGTGAACTTTTGGTGGTTAGCGGAAGGAGGGTCTCCTTCAAAACCTTGTACCTCTTCTCTCTCAAGGCATCTCCAAAGTACATTGTCTTTAGCCTGCTTGCTCTCTCTTAAGCATTGTCCTCGCTTTGTGCCTCTCTAGAGTGTGCCCTGGAAGATGAAACCTATGAGGACGGAGCAGAGACCGAGGTGGAATGCAACCGCTGTGTCTGTGCCTGTGGGAACTGGGTGTGCACTGCAATGACATGCGAAGGTCCGTATGCTCTCTAGACAATTACTGTATTTGGTTTTGTACCACCTATCCAGACTTGTTCTCTCCCCTCCTTTTCCTCAGCCTCCCTGTGGGTGGCATCTGCATCACCCTCCCATGCCCTGTGTTGGCCAAACCCAAGCTGGTTCTGATCCAGAGGTCAGAAAGCATGTAACTAGGTTGGGGGCAACACTGCTGGGGTTTGTAGTTTGAATTTGGTGTCATGAGAAATCAGGACTAAATCTTCCAGACCAGAGCTATGCTGCACGCAGCTGGCTTAAGGCATGCACAGACCAAAGGGATCACTGTCTGCAACCACAGATGTGAAGAGATCAGCTTTCCTGTATGTGTATTGGTATCCTCACTCTGTCTGTGTTCACGGTATCTCTAAAGCAGGAGCTAGAGTCTTTGCTTGAGCTTGTTTTCAGTGCTGTAGGAGCTATCAGCAGTGTGTTAGTTCAGATCTATAGCCAGTAGTTTGGGCAGAGTAAGAGAGAAGGGAGCAGCAACAGAGTTTCATGTTTATCTGACCTTCTGCAACAGAACGTTTGGGATCACCTCACCCGAGACTTGGCTGTGGCAGCAGGAACTCACCTCAGAAAAGGTAGCTGGAATAGAGCTGCCAGTGGAGCTGTGGGTAGGTCTCGGAGATTGAGACACTTTTTGTTGCCTCCCCAAAAACAGCCTTGAAAATTGCTATGCAACACCCAATCTTGCTGCCTAATTTGTTCCTTGTGTCCATGGCAGAAGCACACAATGGGACAAAAATTTCTTGACTTTTTGCCCATGTCAGAGCAGCAGAGGGGTTAGAGGTTGTTGCTAGAGGGGTAACGAAACCAAAGAATCAGATCAAATAGATCAGCAAGTTGCATCTCCACTGAGCAGAAGTACCTCTTCGTTATACGTCAGCTATTGTACTTGATAGCACTGAGCTTCCATTTGTTCCCTACAAGAGGCCAAGACGTTTGAACTAATTACAGGTGCTTCTTTGAAATAATATGCAGCCTCTTCCTTGTGGGTTTGGGTTTTTTTCCACGTGGGAGGGAGAGACAGTGGCAGTTGGGGTACCCAGGTTCTGAAGTCCCAGGCAGCCACAAGGCCCACTCTCTTTAAATGAAGCCAACCCATAGCTTCTTCCAGCAAAACCTCTCTGAGCTTGAGGTGTGCTGTGGCCAACCTGGCTCTTTTTGTTCTGCGTGGTTTGGCCTCTGGAATTTGTATCTTCTGTTTGTGATAACACTGAGCTCTGTTGCATTTTGCAGGGAAGAATGGTAAGGTGCCTGCTCAGAGACAGCGACCTAACGAAGACCTGACTGAGGAGGAGCTGGCTAGATATGTTCAGGAGCTGCAGAAACATCAGGTTAGCATGAGTTGGGGAAGGTCTGCTTGCACTAAGCCTCTCCTTGCTGGAGGAGTTCCTTCTGCTTCTGTCACATGGAGACTTTGGTAGAAAGGGAGCACAGTAAATGGGGATCCCTGCTGCCTGTGGGGACAAATGTATTTATCCACCTGTAGGTGTGGGGCTTTGAGGTATAAGCCAGTGTTGGCACTGCCTGTGAATGATCCAAAGGCTTTAGGGTGCTGCTAGTTCCTACGTCAGTGCAGAGCCTCACTTTTGTGCTCTCTCTCTCCAGGAGACAGCTGAGAAGGCCAAGAGAACGAACACCAAGGAGATGTAAGGGGCCTCCACACTGGAGGAGCCCAGGAGGATGGGCCCAACCTGCCACCCTGTCCTCCAGTGCTGATCTCAGTATGCACAAGCGTCTGCTACAGTTGCCCAGTCACAGATATTTACATTGTATAGCGATGGGTTATTTGTTTTGTAATACACAGAGAATGGGGCCAGGTAAGGGGAGCAGAGCCCACCTGTTCAGGGAGCTTCATTGCTGGGGGCTTGGAAGGCTGGGAGGGACTTAGAGCAGCCTCTGGGACCCTTTCCCAGAGCAGGTAGCTGTTCCCTTCAAGAGCTACAACTGGGCTTTCTTGTTCCCCTGGGTCTGGGGAAAGGACAGAGGCCAGTGCTGGATAGAAAAGGGGGTCTTCAATCGATAAAATTGTCAGCACCGGCCTTGGCTACAGAAATACAGGCCCGGCAGTTTTGTGGCTTAGTATGTGTGCTGCAGGGCGTTGGTAGCCAAGAACCTTGCCCTGCTTACCCTCTGCTTTGGTTCGAGCTCCTCAAAGCTGGTCAGCCTGGTGTGACATCTTGAAGTCATGGTGTCACGCTGCTGGCGTAAGTCCAGCACGTTCCTCCTTGCTTTCCACCGGCCTGTCCCCAGCAGCTCCTCCACTACATTGTGGGCTCCAACACAACACAGTTCCTTTTGACCTCATCTCGCTCTTGCTCTCCTTGCCCCCTCCTTAGAGGTGCTATGGTATTTTTTTTCTTATCATGTTCACGTGCTGACTCCCCCTTTTGGTTTTTGTTTTTTTATTACTTTATGTCCTACAGTAGTAATTCAGCTTTTGTATGTTTCGTAGCTCTAGATCTTTCAAGAAAACCCAGCTTGTGAGTTTTTGTTACTGACAGTGCTCTAATGCCCGTGCACAGTTTGTATGGCACTGCGCTCAGCCACCACAAACACCACAAGCAGCAACTTGGGAGCCCTGCACTACAGGGTATTTCTCAGCTGGGAATAGCGGTGTCCCTCATGGGAAGAAGTGACAGGGCTGGGTGGGATTAGTTTGAACAGGCATTGATTGACACTGCAGCTCTCTAGTTCTTGCTCCCTTAGCTAGCATTGACCCATGTGTTCCAAGTCTGTGCTCATGCCTCTAAATTGCCCAGAGATTTGTCTAGAGGTTGAGGGACCAGGCAATCGCATTATTAGGGCATCTTAACTCCACAGAAAACTGTCTAGTTGGAGTCTGGGCTTTTAGGCATCATCTTGGGCTTTCTATCTCCCTCTGGGGTGAGGCAGCAGTATTGTTCTTTGATTCCGGGTCTGAATTTGGAGTCAGGGCTGGAAACCTCATTACAGACTCATTTCATTGCCTTTGATCAGACCATCTTGGACTATGTTCACATCCCTTCATTTTTGTCTGACCCTTTTCTTGGAGCATTGGTCCTAGATGCAAATGAAATGCTGTTTTGCTGACAGTCACCTCTGTAGCTTCAAACCCAGCTGATTTTCTCCTGCAGTTGTCAAATGTACTCTATAACACGCACACATCTGAACATCCTTTTTCCGCATTCCCGTCCACATCCCAAGCAGTTGCAAGTACCCCAAGATGCCTGCTTGTGACTTCCATCTTCCTGTTTGTGAGCAGCTTCAGCAGTTGTTGCCAAGTGTCTTGCATCTGTAGTGCTTACTCAAGGGAAGCTCCACATGCATCTGCATTCTGCTTGAGTGAAGATTAGCAGGACTTTTGTCCCAACCTTCCCCTTTTTGCACAGTGTTTTCCTTGGAGAGGAAGAATGAGCTGGTACCTAGCAAATGTAGGAAGAGACAAAAGTTTGGTCCCTCCTGTGGTCTCGCCCTTGAGCCAGATTTGTTAAAGGCTGTCTGGTCTTTGAGCTGTTTTCCTGATGTCAGCCCAGAGGACTTCCATTGACTTTGGCACAGTGCCGCATTTCCAGTGAGAATCATACTCTCCCCCTGCCGTGCTTAGAGATTTTGGCATAACACATACAGAAGGGGGCTGGTTCTTCTCCCATTAGGGTCTGGATTTCAGAAGCTGTCACCTATGGAGGTGAGGGGAATGAGTCCATAGCAGCTGAGTTCAATGTGGACAACGCTACGCTGAGACAGAGTCATTGTTTGCATTCTGGTTGCACTGGAGGAAGTGGTTGGTGGAATTAGGAGCACTCATTAGACATACCCTTGCTCCTTCCCAACAGTATGAGTAAAACAGCATCATGTGCTCAATGCGGAGTCATAAGAACGTTATTAGTAAATGTTTTGCTTTATTCCGACCCTGCTCTGAAAGGTAGTTTGTGCCTCCCAGCTCATTTCTTTCCATCTTGGATTGTTAAAGTGCCTTAGAGAAAACACAACAGCTTGCCTTAAAGGCTTTCCCTGGATGGAGATAACATCTTATTACCTAGTCAGGAAAAATCTCCAACCAGGAGAAGCAGAGTATGTGCGGGAAGGGAGGCTGGTCCGTGGCTGAAGGGCTTTTGTAGGCTGCATTACATGGTATGTTCTCTAGTCCCCTTCCTGTCTCCTGTGGATGTGTGGTCTAGGAGGACGGCTGCTGGGGACAGCTGGAGAGGTGGGTGCTGGCAGTGGAGGTTTCCAGAACTTACGCTTGCGCCGAAAGCAGAGCTGTGGGCAACTGTCTCCAGCAAGGAGAGCTGAGCTCTCTGACAAGCCATACAACATACCCTAGGGTAGGAGTGCAGTGAAGATACCTCCAGAGAAAGGGCTGCCACCTCTGGAGCCTTTTCCTCCTTGTGCCCTCAAAAAGGGAAAAGCAACTGTGGAGAGCAATGCCAGTTCTAAGGGCTATGGTACCCAAAGGGAAACATCTTGCCTCCCCACCCCAAGAGGGAGAGTGATGCCCAGGCTGTACCCCGGGGCAGCCTGGCCAGTCGCTAACTCGTGCAGGGTGACTTGGCTGCTGGGGAGGACATGCCGAATTCTAGCCCTTGCCCTCTGGGACAATTGCTGTACAGACTGCAAGGGGCAGGGAAGGTTTATTTGTTGTTTGGTTTTTTTTTCCTCCAAAGCCAAATTTAAGCAACAAACAAAGTCCCACTCCTCCCTCTATATTCCCTCCTGTACGTGTGTGAAATTTATCAGTATTCTGTAGGTTTCCTTAGTGCACTTATTTTACTTGATTTTGTAATTGTTTTGAAGCAGGGGGGTTTGGATATTACTGCCAAATAAATGAAACAAAATTTAAAAAGTAACACGTGTTTCTGTTTTATTTCTCACAAGCTATGTTCCTTATTCACCTCTTCAAAAAAAAAAAAAAAAAAGAAAAGCTGGCTTTTTGCACATTTGTACACACATCTCAATGGACTTGACAAATGTGAGACATGACTGTCTCTGTTTTATACCTGGGGAAGCTGAGCAGAGAGAAGCAGAAAGCTGCGATCACATGGTGAGCCAGCGGCAGAGATGCAGCCAGCAGCCACAACTCCTGCCTCCCAGCCATGCACTTTCAATGATGAGATCGCTCCCCTAGCAGTGCCTTTCACAAAACAGGTGGGCCAGGTGGAAAGAACATGGAAGCAAGTAAAAATAATAGCAGAAAATGTGTCTTAAAATGACAGATCAGAAGTCTTAGGCAGGGTTAAGAAGGAAAGTTCTGAATGTTTGCCTTAAGATGGGGACTGCTACCAAGACGAACATCCCCATCTTGAGAGATGAACTCTACCCATCCCCATCAGGTTTAGTTGCTGCAGTCAAGGCGGATCTAGATGAGACATTGGGGAATGCTTTTAAATGTCAAGACTAGCAGAGAACTCAAAGATGCCTCCTTGATATTTCACAGACTTCCTCCTTGTACGGATTTTGAGAACAGACTAGATAACAGCTATCAGGAATAGAACAAGTACAGCTGATCCTACTCTAAGGTGAAAGAGCAGGCTGGTGACCCTCCTGAGGTCCCATCTGTTTCTGGTAGGACCTTATGAAGACAGGGTGAAATGGCTCATTTCACCTTTACCTAATGGAAGGATGAAACAGCCTTTAAGTGTCATGACAGGAGGATAATATCTTAACATTCATCTTCCCTGTAACTGTTACGGACTCCACAACTTCTACTACTGTGAGCTCTCCTGTGCAAAGGACAGTCCAACAGGAAAGAAGGCTGCTTTACTTTGTTTCACTTGGCATGCTCCTTCCCAAGCTGTTAAAAAAACCCATAAAAAAACTCCAAACAAATAATGAACATTGCCTCTTTCATGGTACTTGTTACACCAAATGGCCTCTGCAGCATGTACTGCCTAAGCAGTCTTAACTGGCATTCCCTGCCCCTTTGCCACTCAACTGTAAGGTGGGTCTGCCTTACTGCTTTAATTTCTACTGCTAGAATTTCCCAGGATTTTAAGAAGGAATGAAAGGCAGACTCAGCCAGGAATTTAGCTAGATGGCACTGTAAATACTTTGCCTTGTGCATCATGTGTACACTAAAGTGAAGTGATTTTGGGGTGGGAGAGAGGAAGATTAGGAAGGCTGTTGCCCACCTCTAGCCTTGGAAAACCTCTGAGTTTTCTGCTTATGGAATTAAGCCCATTGGTGTATTAGTGAGCTGCCACATTATGTTACTAAATGCACTTAACCACAAGTCTCCAGCACTGTTAAAAACTGAGAAATAAGCTGTTTAAGTGGTTGATCAAGAACTGAATTTGTAAGGTATTTATTAACTTTAATTCTGAAGATGGGAACACACTAATGTATCATAAGACTTCCTGAAAAAAAAAAAAGAATGAGTTCATAGGACACAACTTTGGGAGAGCACAGACTTAACACACTGCAGGAGACAAGCAAAATCCAGATGGACCTTACTTTTGCGCTTACATAAAACCTCCCATAAACTATCCTGGTCCAGCTGAAAGAGCACAACCCTTATAGAGTGGGCAAAATCGTATTGAAAAGAACTATAGTGGTATGGCGTCTGTTCTCAGGCAGCTATCTCTCGGTTCACATCAAGGGTTGTACCTGGGAGTCCGTAGAGACTTATAAAACAAATGAAACAAGTCCAACACAAGGTGACCTGTTCATTCCCACCCATGACAGCACACCCTTCCTTGAAGGCTGGGCACAGCTCTGACAACTCCCTGCTCTAAGGAACAGGAGTTGTCATTTCAGAATATTTGTAGTGGTAAAATCCAGTGTTCATAGAAGCACCAGAGGAAGGGTAAGCGGACTATGGGTTTTGTCCACAGTATTCAGGATACCTTCAAACTCAGCACTGTTAACATGTAGACGTGGCAGTTCAGGACATGGTTTAGTGGTCATGGTAGTGTCGGGCTGGTGGTTGGACTAGATCTTAGAGGTCTTTTCCAACCTTAATGATTCTATGATTCTCTGCTTGCTACTGCTCCATGCCTTGTTTCTAAACTCCTGCCTGGCACAAGCCAGCTATGGTTTGTTTGCATTTCTTCCACTCTAGGATGACAGAGACTTTTGTGCGTATAAAGAGTCTTAAGCAGGTGGGAGACTGCCTCTATTTTTCTGTTCCTCCATGCATCATCAGGAAGCAGGTCTGTTTCGTAAGCATGGACTTAGTCAGGGCAAAAGTTCCCTTGGGCTGCAAATCTTCCCCTGGTCATCACACCTGGCTGCTGCTTCCTGCAGTGGGCGATTACTGATTACACCGTCGTTAACCTGTGTCCAAAGGGCAACGAATTGAAATCACAAATCTCGAGTTGCCTGTCGGTGTCTGGCGGAACCAGGGGCAGCTCTACATCAGTCTGAACTTGCATCAAGCCCGGACAGACTAATGCGTTGTGGGCTAACTCCTGCCAATGCCCTAGCTCAAGATTAAAGCTGTGTTTTCACACCCGGGCAAGGAGATACACCGAGGTACATCTGGGGAGGCATCTCTTTTTTTAGAAGGTTTGGACCAAAGCAGGCAAACTTCGGACAAAACACCCTCTGACCGCAAGGCCGGCAAGGCCCCACCAGCCACCACAACAGAGAGAGGCCTTGAGGCACCGGCAGGGACAGGGAGTGCCTTTCCTCCAGGGTCTCAGTGAAAAGGCCACGGGGAAGCTTTTTTTGTTTTTAATGTTCAGTCAGAGAGACTCTGAGCTTTAGCGCCCCTCGACGCCAGCGACCTCGGTGTGTAACCCCATGAAGGGCGCAGGCACCCAGTGGTTCTCCGGCTGGGCCAGACCGGAGCGGTGACCCGAGGCAGGGGGGTGTTAGCACCAGTCCCACGCGGCCGTTAACAGTAACCTCCCTCGCCGAGTGCGTGGCGTCAGCCTCTGCGGTTAGGGGGTTCGCATGCTCGTTCCGGGGCGGCGACGGTGCTCCCTGTCTCTCCGCCGCCCGCCCGCGGGCGCCCCGCATCCTACATAAGAACGCTCGCCCCTCCCCGGCCGCGGGGGCCGCTCTCGCCTCGACGGGTCATTGAGCCCGGGATCGAGCATGAGAGCTCGGGGCCGCGGCGGTGGAGGGGGTGGGAGCGGGAGAGGAGGGGGGGTGACGGTGGGGCTATTCAGATTCCGGGGCGGGGCGAGCGGGCGGGGCGAGGCACGGGAGCCCCCTGGGTGACGCAACGGCAGCGGCGGCGAGTGGTGCCGTCCCTCGGTGCGAGTGGGATGGCGGCGGCGGGTGGTGCTGTCCCGGAGCTGGAGCTGCCGCGGCGCGGCCCGGCGGCGGAGGGCGAGGAGGTGGAGGAGGAGGTGGCGGCAGCTGGGGCGGACCTAGAGCTGGCGGCGGAGCTGGCGGCGCGGCGGAGCGCGGAGGCGCGACGGCTGGTGCTGTCGCCGCGGCGGCTGTCGGGCCCGCTGCCCGCCGGGCTGTCGCAGTGGTTCCCGTCGTTGGAGGTGCTGGACGTGAGCGGGACGGGGCTGGCGGAGCTGGGCGCGGAGCTGCTGGCCCTGCCGCGCCTCCAAACGCTCCTGGCCAAGAACAACCGGCTGGGCGGGCCCGGTTCGCTGCCCAAGGGGCTGGGGCAGGCCCCGCTCGGCCGCTCCCTCCGCGTCCTCAACCTCAGCGGGAACCACTTCGCCGAGGTGCCGCCCGCCCTCCTGGAGCTCCGCGGGCTGCAGAGCCTCAGCCTCGGCGGCAACCGCCTCCACGGCATCCCGCCCGACATCCAGGAGCTCCGCAGGTGAGGGCAGGGCGCGGGCGGGACGGGCCCGCCGCGCCCCCGCGGCCAGGCCCTTGCCCCGGGGGAGGGGGACAAGAATAAGCGCCAGCGGCCGCCGGGCCAACCCAACCGGATTTTCTCGCCGGCGAGCGGGATGCTGCGGGCAGCATGCCTTCTCCCACTCGAGGAGTGAGTTTTGTCCGGCCTCAGTCGTCTCTAGGCAGTGCAGCTGCTAACGTGTCTCTTCTCCTTCATCAGGTGGTAGTGCCCGACACTCAGAGCTGCTGTTCAGGTAGGCGATGGGCCTGCTGCGCTTGCCGGATGGGCGACTGTCAGGATTCAGCCCAGTCCTTGAGCTGCCTTGGTGCAGGGGAGGCTCTCCTAAGGACGGTGTGGTTGGCTGGCATGCAGAAGGCGCCCCGCAGCTCTGCTTTAATACAGGTCTCTAGGCGAGAACAAGATAAACCCCCTGGTCTCGTGCAGCTCATGGCTGCACAGGAGAATAAAGATCTGGTTGTGGCTTAGGCAAACAATAGGACCTTTCTGCTGACACAGCTCCAGGCTCATCAGGGTGCTTGCCACCATGGCTGCCTTTCTGTTGTGTTCCTCTCCATCCATCCAGCTCACATGGATCTGACAGATCGGCTGACAGATCTTCTGAAGCATTAGAGCCCTAGGCTGTGCTGAGGGGCAGGGGTACATCTGGCCCCGGGACTGCAGCAAACCACCGCAGGGCAGTGACATGGGAACTGTATGGCTGAATCACGTCAGTTAGGAACATATTGGTGGGATGGGAACTGATCGTAGGTACGAGTGGCCCGCATTGATCTAGGATAGGTGGTTCTGAAGCCTGCCATCCTCCTGGGCAAGCTGGAGGAAACCCTGTTCTGTCTTGCATGTTATACACAGGCACCTTGATGTGTTCTGCTGGTTTCTCGGGCTTCAGACTAGCCTGTGTGTGTCTCTGCTGAGGCTTTGGGCCTGGACTTGCTTCACTTCAACCCTTTGCTAAGGGACCTGCCAGAGGCAGCCTCTCTTAGGCCTTAGTAGCTGGATTTGCCCTGGTGGCTCAGCAGAACTGCATCCAGTGGAAGCATGGGATGTTGTGTGTGGGATGCTGTTTCCCACAGCCTGAAGTTGGAGGTAGCAGAACTGCTTGAGAGCTGTTGGGAAATGGTGTTGCCTGCTGCAGTATGATACAGTTGGATATGTGTCCTTTGCCCGGATGGCACAGCAACCACCTGTTGAGCATCTGGAACAATTCTGGGTTAAGTTTGAAAGATTCTACGAGGCATTTTGAGTGCTAGAGAATGCCCATACTCTTCTTGGCAGAATCATAGTATGTCAGTCGTAGAATGCCAGATTGGAAGACACCCCAGGGATCATCTGGCCCAACCTTAGAGCTGGGATGCACCCTGAGCTGGGGTTGTTGTGAGGAGGAGGAACCTCAGCTTTCTGTCTGTTTGGGTGCAGTTGCTTCAAAGATAATGAAGGAAGTGAGGACAGTAGCACCAACTTCGTGGGAAAGGAGGGCAGTTGTGCATGGGAGATGATCCACGTTGCCTCCACAGCATGGTTGGTAGCATCCAGGATGTGATTGGGATCTGTTTGTTGCACTCATCTCTGAAGCAGAAGCTTTGTGCTGCTGCTTACCTGTCCTCTTCTGTGGTTGTAGTTTCTCTTTTTTTGGTTTCCCCCCCCCCCTCCCCCAAGAAAACGATCCTCAGCCCTTCTTTTTGTTATGCTGCTGACCCCAGGAACCTACCAAGCTACATAACACTGCCCATGGTGCCCCAATGGGCTGCGTGCCATGCTGCACCGCTGTCAAACTGCTGCTGCATGGTGACTCTGCGTTGTTCCTTTGGCCTGCCCTGAAGCAGAGCTCCTGTTTGTCCTGTCCTGCAGCTTTTCTTGGGCTGGTTGTGCTTGAACCCCAGGATCACAATTCTGAGAGGGCGAATGCGGACAAGGCTATTGAACTGTCTTGTTTATCGTTACAAAGTGATGTGTCAGGTAATAAAGCTAGGCTAGAGCCAACTTGTGTCTGCCACTAGCGTAATCACTGCTAACTCCTTGAACTTTTGCTAACGTTTCACCGTAATATAATTGAACTTTAGCTCAAGATAGGGAATCCGTGCTCCACCAGGGCTGTCAGCGTCCTTGCCACTGTGCCATCAGTGACTCTTCTGTATCTGGGACTGCTTAAGTAACAAAAGGGAGCAGCACGGTTGCTTGCCAGAGCTGGGAGAAAACATTACTTTATAATCTAATATTTCTCCAGAGGGAACCCTGAATCTGCCCATTGGGAGCCAGCTAACCAGTGACCTGACACTGTTGCCAAAAAGATAGTAAATAGGTACTGGAGAGAAACTGCTTCCAGACCCTCCCACTGCCTGCCAACAAGAGTGGTGTCTGCAGAGTGAGCATGTATGGTGTTGAAGTGGGTAAAACAAGCCTGAGCAAAGACAGAGTAGAGCCAGCTGTTACAGCAGGACAGCACGGAGACAGGCGTCCGTTTGTTTCTGAACTCTGGACTGAGTGGTGGGACCTGGTGTGGGTGTTGGGGCTCCTGTTAACCTCACAGCTCAAGCTGCAAGTGTCCATCTCGCTGTTGCTGGCGAGCCAAGACTTTGAGCCTTTTTCCACATGCAGTGTCCCATAAAAGAAACATTTTTCATGTCTTGTGGTCTCTGAGAGCACAGAGGAATCCAGGCTCTACTTTGACCAGACATGTTGCCTCTGCTGGTACTAGAGTTCCTGAGGCCAGCAGTTCTCTTCTTCCCGTGACCCTGGCAGCTTCCCTTTTGCTCCAGTCACTGATTATAGAGCTGAGCAGTTGCATGGATCTAGAAATACTTCTTTTGTTTATGGGGAATGTCTGAGCTCTGATGGGATTTTTATTTTTAAAAAAATAATAATGATAACTAAGTCTCATGTCTTTCCTCTTCATCCCATGGTTTCCTTTTGTAGTTTTTGAAGGGGTAGCATGCCAGTTTTAGTGAAGGCCAGGAGTACAGCAGGTAGGGAGTCTACACGGTGAAGTTGAAACAATAGCTGATGAGTCTGATCTGCCGAGAGAGAAGGAACATGCTGGTAACTACAAGTGCGAAGGCCCTGGAATGTGAGACGTGTCCTATGTGTTGTAACTCACATGAAGATAGTAAATCGCCAACGTCGGAGCAAGCTGGGGTGAGGCATTTTGTGCAAAAACTTTTCCTAGTGAGTTGACAAGTTAATAAGTAGTGATAAGAACCACAACCATTCCTGTGGTTGTCTTATCTCACTCTTTCGAACTTCGTCCACCTGCCCCATGCTTGCCCATGCAAATCTTTGTGGGCAGCGTGGCATCCTGCACAGGATGCTGCCTTCCACCTGGTTATCATTTATCTCCTAGACCACTCTAGAAGGACAACCTATCGATGACCTGGTGCTTGAAGCTTCCTTCACTTGGCTTCATAAGTGGATGATAATGATTGCTCCGGTGATGGCAGCAGGGTGATGCTGACCATAGCTGGCACCAAGGATGAATAGTCTTTGCTTCATGTTTTCAGTTAGGAAAATGCAATGTTCTTTCCTCTTAGTTCCACCACAGGTGTCTATTGGTGACCTGCAACAGCCTCTCTTGCCTTTCTGAGAAGGGCAAATGTGGGCCCTGCTGAGGGCTTTTGTTCATCATGCTGAGGCTGTGCTAGCTTTTTCTGTGTGCCCACTACCCCCAGTTACCGTCAGCTACCAGTATCAGTACAGCACAGAACCAGAATTGTTGCTGTGAATTTGGAGTAGAAAATGCACCAGATGGATGCTTCTTTGCATTGCTTTTCTGTACGTTGCTGGATAAAAGGCGAGCTTAGCATTGTTAGACATGTCATCTTTGCTGTAGTTCTCCCTCCAGCATTGACCTTGCTGTGTTTTCGATGTGAGGTGTTTGGTTGGTCACTCTCTCTCAGGCTGCATTTGCAGACCCCAGCAGCTCCTGGACTTTGATCTGCATAGACATCCCACCGCTGTGTTGGTTGTGTGTCCTTCCTCTGCTAATCCAGCTGGGATCCATGAAGGGAAAACGTGTATTATAGCTACTGAGCTGGAAATGTGCCCTTTCTGGACAAAATGTATTTGTCAGTTCTGGTCTTCACTGTCCAACTGCAGCTTTTGTCTAAAGGGTGTATGGGTTGCCCTTGTCAGCATGCACACTCGTGGAAAGCGCAAGTGTCCTGTAAAGGGAAAAAAACCTCAAGAGTTTAGCAAAATACAATAAATACCTTGAGTCTCCTGATGTGAATTTCGAGTTTAGTCTGCTAGTGAATACTCTTACGCTCAGCAGAGCCCCAGGAACGGGCAGAGCCAGGCATCTGCCGTGCATGCTCCCCTCCTTCTGGCTTGGATTCTTCTAGTAAAACCCAGTTGTGCAAGGGCTGGGATCAAAGGCCTCAAACGCCTAACTGGATTCATCCAAGTTGTGTGTAAAGCCTTTAGATGCAATGAAGACCAGAGTATTTGCTTTTATTCGTGGGTAGTATTAAGCATGTTAGACAAGCATATGCTTAAGAAGGGCTGTTACAGTGTGGGAAAAACGGCAAGTGAAGCTTTGATAAAGATACAGCATTAGGAAATCTGCTCGCTGCCTCCCTTTTTCTTCCCCTCTTCAAACGTTTTGCAAATAGCGTTCAGACAACTGTTTGATCTTAAATTTGCCTGTCAGCAAAGGCTCTGCAGTTCTCTCAGGAATTAGCAAATCATAAAACAGGGTTAACAGGAGTGTATTGTGGGCTGCTTTTAAATTCCTCCCTTGCATGAGCGTCAAAACTGCCCTGGAAATTTCTTGCTAAAAAGTTTATCTTAAAAAGACCCGGAGCTATTTCAAGCTCCATTGTTTCTCTTTTAGATCACCTGTTTAGATGCATCTGTTTGATGTCAGCTGTTCAATTTTATCCAAAGAAGCATCTCTGGGGAAACAGGGTGGATTGAAAATTTGAGTATCTTCCACACCAGAATACATTCTCCCCTTGAAACATGCCTGTGGAAGTGTCACGGTAATCAGTAGGGTATCAAAAATACTTCTGGTATTCAGAGTGGGTTCTTCTTACTTGCTGAAGCTTTGGGGGCTTTTTGATTTGTTTTATGCTGTGTAATAACCTGGAGTCAATTCATAGTTTTTTGAGCATTTTCCCCACTCCCTTCCCTTACACAGAGGGATTTACACAGCCCAGTGGTGTGAAATCCCCTGCCAGAGAGCAGCGACAGCTTCAACTGTGGGCCCGATGTGCTGGCTGCTGCTTGGCAGCCATTAGTACTGGCTGTGCTGAGCAAGGGGCCTGCTGGACATGAGACCGAAAGGGGCTCTGGCCTTTAATTAGTGTGTTTGTAAACATAGCTAAAAGGCAGGGGAGAAAGTGTCAGCCCCTGTTAGTTACTCTGTCAAATGGAGGCTTCTTTTGGTTTTTGTTGAGATAGGTTTTGTTAGTGTTTGTCCCCTCTGGTAACTCATTCAGCCAGAGCCTGTATAGCAGGTTGGAAGTAAATAATTTATTCTAGCTTCAAAAATTGGAACTGGTTGCTCTCTGACTTTTGTAAGTTTCTGAACTGACTTTTGATAGTATGAGAAAGTTCCCTCTCTCCCTCTGTAAGCAGCCACGTATGAGACCTTAGCTGGCTGATTCAAATGTCTATACAGATTAATGATTGTTAGAAAAACTGGATCTTGGTGTGAAAGGTTAGTCCCGTGTCTGCTACGTTCCTCTTATGGAAAAACAATGGTAAATGTTGTGGATTGCCTCATTGCGGGCTCTTTTGTGAGGAGGGCAGAGCTCAGCAGTGCTCTTGCTTATCTTACCAAGCACAAACTCCCCCCCCCAAGCAACACAGCTCAAGAGCCAGCATTGCATTCGGCTCCAGCTAAAGGCTTAGTATGTGTCCTGGTTTAAGCTAAACAGAACCAATTCTGTTCAGTGATTCTACTTTTCAGCTCAGTCTCCTCTAAGAGGCTGCACTTTCTGAAGTGAGCAGCGTGCTTATTCAGGCAGTGCCTGCTACTAGCAGTGGTAGCACCTGATGTTTACAGTTACTGCCAGGGATTGACATGTAGAAAAGCTCTTGCTGATACTCCTATAGTTACCAAGGTCACTGCTGGGTCTTGTGTGCCACGTTGGTGGCGCTGGGAAATAAAAGGGGTCACAAGGAAGTAAAAGATCAGACCTCCAGGGAGGAACAGACTGTACAAGTGACCAACGAGAGTATTGCATTCCATATACATCGTATCCAGTGTAAAACTGAGGGATCATGGGGGTTAAGTTTTTTTTCAGTGGCCGGCATCCGAGGAGCACTCCGTACCTTCTCCTGCCTTTGATCCCAATCCTGAGCTCCCAAATCCAGCTCCTGTGTCCAGCTCCCCACCACCACTGAGCCTGGGGTTCCCCAGTGCCGCCTGCTCTGCAGCACCAGTGGGGATTGCTATCAGGGAGGGAGTCAGGTTCAGTATTGGATTAGTTTATTTTCATTATTCTCTTATCAGTGCTATTACTATTTTATCAAAGCTGTTTAGTTTTCTTTTCCAATCCATAAGTCTCTGCCTCATTCTTTTTCCGCTCCTGTTTGGGGAGGGAGAGGGGTTAGAGAGTACCTGTCACCATTTAGTGGCTGGCCCACCCCTAACCTTAGACAGCACAACACATCTAACTCTACTGACCTCAGAAAGGTGATTCAAAAGATAGGTAAAAATAAAACATTTTTTAAGAAGTCCTTTGTTGCCACTGAAAGAGTTACGTTATTTAGTAGATTTTTTGTTAGAGGCTGTTTCTAGTCTGGTCTTAGGGCTTTATAGCCTAGCTAGTACAACTGAGTGTTCTCATTACACAGACTTCACAAAGAATGGATTTGAGAGCTGTAAGTAGCTTGTAGGCATCATTTTTTGCATGCTTAGCTTGTGCAGTAAGCTGTTCTTGAAACCTGAAATGAATTTCAAAATTGGTCGTTTACTATATATTTTGCACCTCTCTTCCTCTTTCCTGGTAGTATGTGTTTTTATGCAGTGTGGCTTTATGGGCATTATTGTCTTCAAACGCAGAGGATGAAGAGTTAATTATTTGCTTTTCTAGGAAGTGGAAACTTGTACACATCTAAACCTTGTTTAGACACTGAAATCCGCATTACTGGTATTCCCTTGCCCAAATAGTTTTTGGTGTGGGCTCCAGCAATGACATGGAGTTAAAATATGCCTAGTAATTGTGTGGTCAGCTGTTAAGTCCCTGACGAGAGCCAAGCAGCCTAAATCCACCTTGGGAAACAATGGAGGCTGAAGGAGGAATCTTGGTTAAAACTCAGGGCTTTGTCAGAGGATCAAAATTTAATTAAAAATAATCTCCCTTTGACGTGGTCTCTGCACAGCAGCCTTCCTCCTGCCCCCACTCCTCACCTACAGCTTGTCTGTGTAGAAGAGAGGCTGCTTTTGAGCAGTGGGGCTTTGGTGGTGGTTTTTCTTCTCCTATGTACTTTCTTGCATGTTCAGACCAACCTCCAAACGTGCTGTCCCGTATGCTGAAGCATGTATCTTTAGTTACTTCCGTTCATATAGTCAAATTCAGTTTAAGGCTTGATTTTATGTTCACTTTGTTGAATTTCAGTTACTTTGCTTGCTTCTGACATACTCCAAAAGGGTAGGCGAATCTGGGGGAAGTTAAGCTCTGTGAGCATCTCCTGGTGTGCTGCAGAGGTCTGTCGTTCTGCCCTTTGCTGCTGAAACTTTGTACTGTGTTAGTGGCCCCTGTAGCCCAAGCAGATGCTATCATTGGATCTTTGGGGGTTCAAGTTTCTTGCAAGAACTGCATAAAAGTCTCTTTCTACTGATCTTCTGCTCCATCGCAGGGGAAGCCTCAGGGAGGAGCTTATGTGGTGCTCCACGCGTGCTGTGGCACCGCTGTGGGGTTCAGACTTTCTCTGGGTCGACAACCACATCCCTTGGATGGTTTGGTCATGTGCATTTTTGCCAGTCATATCCATAGCCTTTCTCAGTTACTGCGGTGAGATGGTGTCTTCTATTTCAAGGAGGTTGTAAGATGTTCTTAAAAAGAAGGCTGATGGACCCTGGATGACTACTCTTTCTCTGGAGAACTGTGTGGATCAGAGGGGGCTGATGTACACTGTAGGCAGCTGACCTGAGTATGTACCAGAGATTTTGAACCAGCACCTGCAGACAGGACTGTAGGATTCACTTTTTTCAGGCGTGGGAAAAAGTGTTATCTGGACCATGATTAGCAGTGGTGTCTTTTCCCACCAGAAGTACCCAAACTGAGCCTGCCTTTGCTCATTTTCCAGCCAGCATCTGAGAGCAGGGGAGAAAAAACTATTTGACTCTCTGAAATTTGAACTCGAAGCTATTATGTCAAAGAGAAGTGCTTGCCAATTTTTCTTCCTAGAAGGGCAGAGATGTACAGCAAATGCTCTCTACTCTACCTGGCAGAAGGGAGCTAGTCCCTCTCTTTGTTCCTGCCTCTCACCTGCTGACTTTTTGCAGGACATCCAGTGACTTTTTTCTTTTATTTAAACCCAAACTGCAGTTAGCCCCAGCTAGTGGTTTTGGTAGCTTTGGTCTCCATTACTTCAGTATACTGAAATGAATCTACCTGAGAAATTGCATGCCTGTACTCGTGTGACTTAGACGTGCTCTTGTGCTGTTGCAGCTGTGGTGTTGTCATTACGTGAATTGTATCAAAGAGGAACTGGCTGCGTCTGACTCCTGCTGAAAGGCTGCGATTAGTCACGGAGAAGTCAAACGATACCGTGGATTTTCAGGGAGAGCTGCCGCTCTTTTGCTTTGCTCCTACTGAGACTGGGAACTCCCCGTGGCTGCAGCAGGAGCTGAGTCAGTGCTGCAGACCCTGTGTGCATGGGCTGCTCTGGCTGGGAAACTGTAACAGGAGCTTTGCCTGTGGGGTTGGCAAAGGAATATGTAGCTGCCTGGTGCCTATCTACAGGTGTATGGATAACTGCAGGAGGCTGGAGGTGAATCTCAGCATTGTTGGTTGTGAAACAGCAGCTCTGTCATTTTGATGTAAAATTCGGCTTTTCTTTTTGTTTTTCACCCTCAGTAAATTATTTTGTACATAGTCACCTGTAAGTTGTCTTTAAGAAACAGGAGATGAGATGACCTAGTGTTAAATGAAACTGGAGATGACCTTAATGAAATAATGCAGTGCATTCTCTTCTCTTTTTCAGTTTAGAGTTTCTGTACCTTGGAGGGAATTTCATCACTTCAGTTCCACCTGAACTGGCAAACTTGCCTTCACTGAGCTATCTAGTTCTGTGTGACAACAAGATCCAGAGCATTCCACCTCAGCTGGCACAGTGAGTATTTACTGTCATCAGCCACCAGCTGCTCTGCATGTGTGGATAAAAGCACATGGGAGGACCAATTTGTCCATAAGTTTGGTAACATGGCTAAACTTGAACAAGAGGATCCTTAGCATGGTACGCTGCAGGCAGACAATGGGATAATATATATAATGTGGAAATCTCAAATCAAAGGGCTATGGAAAAAAATATGTCACCAACTGTACACTTTCTGGTGAATTAATACATTTTTACAGAGAGCACTGAGAAGTATCTGGGCAACTCGGGAAGATAAACTGCCATGATACCATATTCTTAGTGATGAATGCTTGGTCTGTTTTGTCATGCACCCGGAGCCTTTTTGTGTGCGCTTTTGTGTTGTACCATCCCCTGTGGTGCCTTGGCATTTCTTAGTTTAAGATCTCAGAATGTTTTAGTGTTCATTAGATCCTGCAGTGTAGCTCTGGAGGATAAGTTAGTGCTTTATGTGTTTTATAATGGAGGAAAGGATACTCTGCAAACTCTGTATGAGTAAGATGGGAGGTGAAGAATTCAATCTGTAGATATAACCCAAAAAGCAGTTGAATGGCAGCACAACATTTCCTGAGTTGAAATTTAATGGTTTAGTGAGATTATTTTTGATATAAAATGTCCAGTTGTCTTGTACTGGTTTGAGAGCATCCCAGATGCTGTGCTGGAGTGTTGCTTTATGCTTCCTGAGAGAGAACGCCGCCTCCAAAGGCCAGAAAGTCTGCTTGTCACCCATGATGATGCTAGCCTGGCCTGACCTTACTTAACTTTTGAGATTTGGTAGTATTGCAGCACAAGGTGATGGAGCTATAGGCATTGAAAATGTGGTGTTTTCCAGGCTGACTGCCTACCAGCAATCACCTTTAATGCATGAGTGAAAGCAGGTGACTTATTCAAAGTGTTGCATGGAACCATTCTTGATGCATACAATGCGTAGAAGGAAACATTATCTCCCCCAGAAGCACTCATTTCATATGCTTTTGTTCTGCGCTACCTTTTTTGGGAAGCGTGTGTGGTGAATACTGAGCTGGACAGCAGTGTATTGAAGACCGTACTTAACAGACACTCCAGACCTGAGCCAAGTTTTCTGGCGTGTTTTGTGTCCTGGAGTAACAGCAGCTGTTTTAGCATGAATTTCTGCTTCAAAAAGAAGAAAAGCCAAAGAAAAAGAAATTGGTGGGAGAGGGTAGAGTAATCAGATCTCCGTAATGCGATTGTGGAATGATTTCACTTGCACATCTTGATTTGGTTTCCATCTCCATCCTCAGGCTGCACTCCCTGCGTTCCCTTAGCCTGCACAATAACCTGCTGACTTACCTTCCTCGAGAGATCCTTAACCTGGTTCACCTGGAAGAGCTGAGCTTGCGTGGGAACCCACTGGTGGTTCGGTTTGTCCGTGACCTGACCTACAATCCCCCAAGCCTTCAGGAGCTGGCTGGACGCACAGTTAAAACTCGCAATGTTCCCTACACTCCTAGCGACCTCCCGGAGAATCTTGTCCGGTATCTGAGCTTGGCCACCAACTGTCCCAACCCCAAATGCAGGGGTAAGTTCACCTTCACTGCTCTGCTCCCTGCTTTTACCTGATGGCTTTTCTTTCCATCTGACTTGCCATGGCTTTAGTAGCTCGCTCAGGTTAGATATCACATCTGAATTCTAGCTGTATTTCATGGGCTCAAGGTCTCCTGCAAATTTGTCTTTAAACTGTGTTCACTTGGGAACAACATTCAGAGTTGTAGTGCTGGTTTACTGTATTTGCATGGGAAGTTAAAACAGAGTTTCTTTCAGAGCCTTTGCACCTCATCCCAGCGCTCAAGTTATGCTTTTATGGTCTGAAGTGTCCGATCCCTCTGCCCTGTAATAGCTCAGAGTAAGTAACAGAGAGGAGAGCTCTTGCAAGCACTCTTGCTGAAGAGCAAGCTTCATTTCTGGATGGAAAAAAAAGGAGCGAGGCTGTAGTGCTTGGCAGTTACCAGAGAGTGACTTGTTTAACTCTTACTTGGGACTATAGCATGTAGTTCCTGGAAGGAGAGGGCTTCATAGAAAAGCCTGGAATGCTTGGGCTTAATTTGGCTTAGGGCTTAATCTTTATACAGAGTAAATGATCTGCACATTTAGCATTTATAAGATTAAGGAAAAAAAGAGATCACTAGTTAGTATCTACCCTGCAGTCATAATGCAGGCTGTTACCTTATCTCCTCACAGGACAATATCAAGGCATGGTCGGTAAGCAAAGGGCTGGAACTTGCGTTGTAAAGGAAAGAAATGTTTCCTTTTTTAGTTTTGCACAGCTTGGATAACAGTGGATTGCTTTTGCTCTTTTTCACTTTTTCTTATAAACCGCTGCAGTGTGGCTCTAGCACTGCAGGAAAAAAACTTGCTCCAGACCAGCCAGGACTTAAAACACTGCTGGAAACTTCTGAAAATGTCAGTGTCTAAAATCACTTGCTGTGGCAGGAAGAGAACCTAATTGAGTGTTAGAGCAAGACTGTTGCCATGGAAAGTAGCATCCAAACTCAGCACGGTGGCTTCACTCAAGCAGAAGAAAAGTAGACCTATGAAGGTCTATTTGTGAACACATTTTTTGCTAGCTGGTAGAAGAGGTTTTACAAGTTTGAAAATAGAGTGGATTAATTAATTTGACATTTAAGAAGTTTGCAAATTTCCAGCCTGAGTTTTCTCCCTGACGGTTAGAAGGAATTGCCAAATTGTTTGAAAGTAGCTGCCCTGTGTCTTTTTATGTAGAGTGTCCTATTCTGAATGACCTTCCAAATACAGTTTTACACAATTGTTTGGTTTTGGTTCTTTTTGGTTTTCCTACTAAGAAAAGAAATTCCACATTTCCATAGGTGTCCTGATACCTTCCCTTCCTCCAGTATCCCTTATCCTTCTACGTCCGGTGCTGTGCCAATTAAATCCTAATTTGAGGGATTTGCACTAGCCGCAACAACCTTGTGGATCTCACGAATTTCTCCACGCAGGGTCTCATGTGTTGTTCCTGTTCCCTCTGCCCTTACAGGTGTCTACTTTGACAGCTGCGTCAGACAAATCAAGTTCGTTGACTTCTGTGGGAAGTACCGCATCCCGCTGATGCACTACCTGTGCTCCCCGGAGTGCTCCTCTCCCTGCAGCTCTGCCTCCCAGAGCTCTACTTCCCAGAGCGACTCTGACTCTGAGGACGAAGCCAGCGTCGCGGCGCGCAGGATGCAGAAAGTCCTTCTGGGATAACGGGGAGCGAGATGGGGAGACGGGAAGGAAAAACATGTTTGAAAAGCGATAACGGAACGACAAAGCGTGAGCCTCTGGCCTGAAGGGCTCGCGAGAAACTGTCCTCAAGTCAAGGGGCAGAACATCTTAGCAAGCCTAGGTTTGCCTGGTGCAGGGCTGCTTAGGAGAACTAGCTGAGCAGCATAGTGCCTGTTGTAGGGTGCCTGGGGTTGTTAGAAATACCTCCTGTCCAGGAGACACCCCCCTCCCTCACACGGCTCGTACAGGCCGGGGCGGGAGATTTGTTCTCACTGGCGGATCACAAAGGGTTTTAATATACGACACTTCACTGGGATTCAGTCACTGTGAAGAGCAAAGGAGACTGTCCAGATCTTTTAATACTGTGGTAAATGAGAAACAGGCTAATGATGCCATGTGAGCACATATGGACCCCAAGGTTTTATATAGCGTTCTGATTCTTTGCCATCTCCTTTGATTTCACTTACAGATTTTTACACTCATCCACTAAAAATGGGAGTCGGGTTGGCTTTTTTTGTTGTTGTTCAGGAGTAGATTTTTCAAAACTGGTTACTCTTCTTTTGCCTAGAGGTGCAGGGTCTCTGTGCTGTTACAGGTGTTACAACCATCATAGAACTGGGCCACCTTTTTTTCTCCCTTGTTATACAAAGCTGCTCTTAGTGTTTCCTTCTAACTGTTATTTTTCCTCCCTCTGCCTCCTCCCATTACACCTGGAGTGTTGCTGTCTTTGTAGTGCCTTCAGAAAACAGAGTTGTTCTATCAAGACTCAGTATTACTTTGTACTTGTGGCTGTACTTGTGCCTGTGCGAGGGACCAGATGTGAAGCTCTGTATCGTGTTTCTGAGTCTCAGCTTACTGGACCAAATTTATATCTGTGAAATGCAGGAAAGATCAATTCACATTTCTTGTTTCTAAACAACCACGTCCCTCCACTGGAGCCAGCTCTGCTAGGCTTGGTACAGAGTTACTTTATGTCTTTAAAGTCACCTGCTTAAAATAGGCAGCAGCTTAATGAATTGGAAGTACTGAGAGAAGCGTGGTGGAGAATTTTGTTTGTTTTGTTTTTTTTTTCCTTACTCATTATGTGAAGAAAAGCCAGTAGAGAGGCTAAGGTGCATCTGGCATCTTGCACGAGGTGGTTTTGAAACCTCTTCCTTATTTATTTGTTTGCATCTTCTCCTGTTATAATAGCTTTGGCAGTCTGTTAGATCGTTCAAATACATTCGATTAACTTAAACCAACCTTGAAGAAAATCTGCAGAAAATAGCTCAGAATTTTTAAGTATCAAGAAGTACCTTATAAAAATGATTTTGAATTGACAGGTATCTATAAATCTACTTTATGGGGCTGTTGTGTGTTTTGCCCCTATATTAACATTTCAGGGCAGACAGTCCTTTCAATGCAGTTTCAGACAGAGCAAATCCAACTGTGTCTTTGAATGCATGAGCAGAGCAAATGTATTGTCTTAAGAAGCTAAATAAACAAGAAAGACTTTTCTTAACCTGCTGTGGCCTTACAGGGGAAATTAAAAACCTCTGCTCCTCTCCTGCATTCAAAAAACACATGTACCTATTTTAATATCTTATGGCAGCTCTGTTTTGATCATTCTGTTTAATTATATTTGACACTTTATACATTAAAGCACTTTGATAATTCTAGTCTTTGTAACTAGCTTTAGTGATTTTTAATTTTTTTTTTTAATTAGACTACCATTTTTACTTTAGTGTGACCTGAAGGTTAAGGTCTGTGAAACTTTGTACATTTCAGTCTGTCTTGGTGTGCATGTTGAACTTGTTGCCTTGCGTTTCCTTGGCAGCAGTCCTCATTTCTCTGGTTTTCTTTGGTGAGAACTGGAATTTGAAAGAAATGATCTGATTGTAAAATAGCACCCTGTCCACTATTAATCACTGCAACTTAGCCCGAAGATTCCCCACACGCCCAGATCCACAAGGAACTAAATTGCATGTACTCTGTGCCTTTCCAAAATGGGGGTTTTTTTTAGGTATATTTTTAAGAAACAATAAGGTATACGTGCAAAACAACTGGATGTCACTTTAGCGAATTCCGTGAGGTTTGCTTGGGAAGGAGAACCTACAGATTTTGAGAGAACCCGATTACGTGCTGTTAGTTCAATTGAGATCAGCGAGTGGCCTGCGTTTTGCTCTTCATCTCCTCTTTCAGATGCTTCCTTCTGTCCCGAGTGAATATCCTCATACCAGCGCCGAAGGACACCAAACTGATTGCAGAGCCAACGTTTTTGTTGGCTGCTGATGTAACACTAGTAAGCAAGAGCTTGGCTCTTCTGCCAGCGAAAAGTGAGCCACACATGTTGAGATCTCAAGATCTGCTGAGCTCAGGGCTGTCAGGTACCACCTTCCTTTCTTCTCTTTAGTCGCAGCTGTCTTGAAGTCATGCACTTTTTCACTTCACAAAGTTAGATTTCACTATGGCTCCTGTTTGTGCAGCAGCACCACTGTGTGTGACGAGTTAAGGCCAGTGGTGGTTGGTTCTAATTCAGCTCGATCCTTAACTGCATTTTCTTTCTGAACTGGGCAGGCATCCCGTTTCTGCCCCAATTCTAAGAGGGCTGATAGGCTGATCTTTCTTCACTGTGGTCAGGTCAAAGCTTGACAGCTTATGCAGTTGATATCTCTATGCATTTTTAGACTTGATAAGATGTCTTGCCTCTTAAAAGTTTATATATATATTCCCGAGTATAGCTACCAAGTTTTCTTTTTGCTGCTGGGCTTTAAAGTGCAATTCAAGTAAGTCAAAATTTACAACAGTCAAGGGCTTGTAAGAACACCAAGTTGTTGGTGGATTGGTTGGTTGGGGTGGGTTTTTTTTCCCTCAGAGATAGGTTTGAGAGGACTAGGGATACAGGTTTGTACCATAGTGCCTAATGTACTGAGCCCCTGGGAGTCAAGTTTTTTAGCCCTCAAAGACTGGAAAATATACTGGACAGCAAAATAGGTGGGACACAACTTGAAAATAAGCTGATGGGTGGTAGGGACTACTTCCTACCATCCGCTTCTCAGGGGCCCTGGGAGGCAGACAGCGGTTTTTGCCACCATTATAGCTCTTTTTGTCAGTTTTAAATAGTGGATTTCAGTTCCCACAGATGCATCTCCAAGCGAAGCCTTCAGTCACTGTTTTGGTATCAGTGCCCCTGTTGCTACAGCAGCCCAGCACGTCTGGCTTTTGAAACTGTTCTGAAGCAGAGACGCAAGTGTGTGAAGCGAAGTCGCTCATTCCCTCTTCCCCGCAGGGCCGTGCCTGCATTCATCCTCTGCTCCCCCCACCTCGCTGCCCAAGGGGAGCTGCTGGTGCGGTTCTGAATGCAGGTACTTAATGTGAACAGTGGGGTCGCGTTGAAAAGAGGCAAAGTATCAGTTTGAGTGGAAGCAACTTACACAGTTGCCAATTCTTTTTATGTTTCTCTTTCTTTAAGAGGTGAGACTTGAGGAAGTCAGTAATGAATATTTAAACACACTCTGAAGTGGCCAGATGCAGTTTTTCACGGGCTTCTGTCCTGGTCGTTTTAAATCTTTGAAATCTTGTGTTGAATTATAATGGGAGTAGGGGGGGGGGAGTGGGGAGCCATCTCCTTTTTGTTCCTTATTCTTGTTGGCAATAATGAATGGAAAGAATTTAATCCAATGAAAGTAATGAAACTTAATCCTTGCAATGTGTCTTTGTAACCCAGTTCAAAGAAATATTTTAATGCATCTTACTCACACCATGCCCTCCATCCCCAGCTGAAGGTACTTCAAATAGACCACTTCAGAATGCACTCTAATACAGCATTAACTATCTTGGAAACCTTTCTATTGATTATTTCATTTGCCTGCCTGACTAGAGGATTGATCTTTCACTGACCTGAACATTAAGGATAGAAAAGGTTCTCATCCAGCCCTCTTGCTGAATTTTTATCATGAGCATTTGTTTTAGGAAGTCTTCAAGTGCCTTATGTTTTTAAAAGTGTATTTTGCTAGAAATGTATGAATGTAGAATCTCTCTAACAGTATTTCATTATGAGCTGTAAAACAAATTGCAAACACTAAACCAAAAATGTTATTTCTGCAGTTGTCTGTCTGTTATTTGCCGACATCTCAATTCTGGTATTGCTGCACACAGAACCTTTGCGGAAATGTCAGCATTAAAAGTGGGACCCTACATGGTCAGGGAACAGGTGAGATTTGACATGTGCTGTGTAAAACCAAGAGTAGGTGAGATTTCCAGAAGGACTACTGAAAATCCTGAGTTTTGGGGACCACTTGTGACAGGCCAATGTGTGTTACAGACCAGACGCTGTTTTGCTTCTGGTATAGTGTTGCAGAAATATGCTCCATGGTTTAAAGGTAGAAGTAACTCACGAGCAAGATAAATATACGAACAAGAGGAGGTGGTGGCACGGTGGAGTTTTCCAGCCGTATGAAACAACAGTTCTAAGCTTCTTGAATTGTCTCCCTCTTAATACACTAACTCTGAAACCTGTAAATGACTTTTTGAATGCTAATTTTCTGATCATGTTAACTGGCTAGTGTGTTCCCATTTCTTGTGTAATCCTATGTTTCCTCTTACATCCTGAAGAGTTTTTGTGATCTGTTGCCAAAATGTTTGAGATCCTGCCGTGCAATTACCAGTTGTCAGTGCAGAAATGTGGTGTATTGGAAAATGGGACAGTGGGAAACAAGAATTACTTGATATTAACTTCAGCAGGAACTATTTCGGAGATGGTTCGTCTTCATACATAGAGAAAACTATCTCAAATCATGCAGCAGCCCCGTTTCAAGTAACAAAATACCAAGGAATGCAGTGACCTTGCCTGTGATAACTAGGCTGAGGATATTCTTTCCACTTTTTGTTAACTAATGTAAAGATACCATTTTGGTACCTTCTTAATACCTGCCTTATATTTGGAAGCAAAATAATAGAAGTGCTTGTTCAAAGGAAGCTCTGGTGGTCTCTAGTCCTTCCTCTTCATTTAAGCAAGGCTATTGCCAGCACTAGTTCAGGTCCCCATGAGTTTGTCAGGCTGAGTCTTAGAAACCTCCAAGGATGAAAAGTCCACAGTCTCTCCACCTCAGGTGCTATAATCTCCTTCAAGTGCAGAAGTCTCTCCAAATGTCCAGCGTCCTCCTGACGTTAGTTTCCTGTTGTCTAATCTCGAGCAAATCCTGGGTCTCAAACTTTCTTCTCTCCTAACGCAATGGATAGAGTGTAAATGAAACATGAAATGCATGCTCAGAATGTCAAACTGACACTTCAGGCTCATGCAGAATTGCATAGATCTAAAAGGCAGCATTATGTTGATGCTCTGGAAGTGCTCTTTGTAAAGTAGAACTATATGTTTACCACTCAGATGGGCTGCCTTAGGTGATAAAGATGGCTACAGCTCAATATATGCACCTTTTCCTCTGCACTAAGGTTGTGAGTTGCAGTTGCCAACCATTTAAAAACACTTACTGGAAGAAAATTAGTCCTAGTGCTGCGCTGAAGGTGGCCAGGGCCGTCTGTACCTTTAGTTACAGTCTGGAGACAGCATTGCCATATCCGAGTGTCCCTTTCCAGTAGCTACTGTTCTGTGGTGACTTTTTGGAGGGGGATCGAAAGCACATGTTCTACTGTTGTCTGCTCTCTCACCGATCAGCAAAGTGGAGGCTTTTGACAAGGTGGTTTATCAGCAAACAAGGTCCTTTTGGGATGGAGGGGAAGGTAATCCATAGCAGAGCCCAAGTCCTGCTTTCAGTTGGTCTTTTGCTGCAAGGTGAGGATGCAGTTCCTCCGGTGTCAGTTCGAGGACTGGTCGCCCAGGGAACAGCCAGAACCCTTCTCTTTGTCCTGACCTGGGACTTACTGGTGGCAGCTCAAAGCTTGCTATCATAGTGGTAATACATTAATGTATCTCCAGAGTTGTCCAAACACCCTGTCTCTAACCACTTCTTGACTGTGGAAAAAGCAGGTCCTGAAGTCAGCGCTGATGAGCAAGTTTTAAGTTTATCCTAAATACTACACTTCAGTCAGTGCGTCAAAGCCCCGCAAGGCCGGCTGCTGTTTACAGATCTCTGAAGGTTGTTGCTGGCGTGTCGGCGAATGAATGACTTGACCAAGCTGCATCATTGCTTGTATAAGGGAACGTGACAGACCAGAAGTGTTACAAGGTCCTTGCCTGTGCTGGGGCAGGAACACTGATGAACTGGTAAGCTGGGAGGGCAAACAAACCTTTCATCTGGATGATAGTTCGGGCGGGAGCATGGGGTCACAAGCTGAAGCTCAGCAGGCCAGCATGTCACTCTTTATAGCAGCAAGGACGTAAATACCTACTGCTGGTAAAAGGACCTGTATGAGAGGCACAGGATTGTTTTGTTTGGGGGTTGTCCCTGAAAAAGTAAATTTCAGCCTTCAGGCTTTGAAAAGGGATAGGAAGGGAAAATGCCATCGTGGAAAAAATGTTTTTTTGTAATTCCTGGATGTCCTGGCATCTGTAATAAAAGTCACTTTATAACAAAAATGCATAATGCTGAGCAAATGTCCTTTGTGCCAGGTAATACTACATGGTTGCTCTCCAAAACCTTGCTTTGCAAATGCTATTAACTCTGGGGAGGGCAGCCCCGTTGTTCCTCAGAAGTAGGAGCCACGTGGTTGTTGTAGGTGAGTTAATAGATTCTGCTTGTGAGCAGGATGACCCTGAACAGCGCTATTCAATGTATCTGTCAGTGACCTGGACGTAGGGACAGAGTGCACCATCAGCAAGTTTGCTGATGACACAAAACTGGGAGGAGTGGCTGACACACCAGAAGGCTGTGCTGCCATTCAGAGAGACCTGGACAGGCTGGAGATTTAGACGGGGAGAAATTTTATGAAATACAAGGGCAAGCGTAGAGTCTTGCAGCTGGGAAAGAACAACCCCAAGTACCAGTATAGGTTGGGGACTGACCTGCTGGAGGGCAGCATAGGGGAAAGGGACCTGGGGGTCCTGGTGCATAACAGGCTGACCACGAGCCAGCAATGTGCCCTCATGACCAATGGCAATGGCAACCTGGGATGCATCAAGAAGAGTGTGGCCAGCAGGTCAAGAGAGGTCCTCCTCCTCTACTCTGCCCTGGTGAGGCTTCATCTGGTGCACTGTGTCCAGTTCTGGGCTCCCTGGTTCAAGAAGGACAGGGAACTACTGGAGAGAGTCCAGTGCTGAGCCACCAAGGTGATGAGGGGTCTGGAGCATCTACCATATGAGGAAAGGCTGAGAAAGCTGGGTCTGTTTAGCCTGGAGGAGGCTGAGCAGGGAGTCTAAATATCTAAAGAGTGGGTGTCAGTAGGATAGCACCAGACTCTTCTCAGTGGTGTCCAGTGACAGGACAAAGGGCAATGGTCACAAGCTGGAAAATAGGAGGCTCAACCTAAACATAAGGAAATACTTCTTTACTGTGAGGATGACAGAGCACTGGAACAGGCTGCCCAGGGAGGTTGTGGAGTCTCCATTTCTGGAGACTTTTCAAAACCTGCCTGGACGTGTTGCTGTGTGATCTGCTTTAGGCAATCCTGCTCTAGCAGTGGGGTTGGATTAAAAGATCTTTAGAGGTCCCTTCCAACCCCTAACATTCTGTGAACAAGTCTTCATCAAGCTGGCAGGTCACGGGAATAGGAGTGTGACTGCAAAGCTAGACACTAAAGGCAAGGAACCCTACATTTCCTTTAACAATAGCCCTCTCCTTTAAACAACACCAGGTATTTTTTGGAGGTAGGAGAAGTCTGGCATTTAGAGAACATCCTTGCATCAGGTCAACATGTCACTGCAACTCTGGTACCTCCTTGGTAGAGGAGCCCCCTGAGCCCCTCAGGACGGTACTTTGTTGCCTGGTATATGGCCCTGCTCTGGGTCCGTGGGACTCCCCAAAGCCAACCCCCCTGCTTGTAAAACCTCCCCACAGGCAGAGGGGGCTGGTGAAAGTGCTGGCTGAACCCAGCAATTTGATTCTGTTGTGCGTAGCACTGCCGAAAGGGACTTGCTGGAAGATTTTAAAACATCCCTCGCATTTACATCACCAAGCCCCCTTTATAATCTAAATCAAACCTGAGTGGTTTACAGCAGTGGTTTTGTTATCTTCAAATAAACACAGTGGTGTGTTTTCCAAAGTTGGGTTCCCTAGTTACTCTCTTCAGATATTTGGAGTTAAATTGCATCTTTTTGTTTGTTTTTCTTTCTCTCTTTAAAGCAGTTGTGAGTCTTCTACTGAGAGATACAATCATAAAAGGCCTTGCAAAAAACCCCCATGTGACTGGGCCCGTCGAAACACGTTTTGAAAGGGTCCAGGAATGTCTGGAACTTTATGTTGGTCTTTCACAACCTGCAACCCCATCTGGCTGCCTTGCACTTTGAAAACCTGTTCAGAGATCACCCTTTGCCATGGTTCATGGGGACAGCCCACCCTGAAAGTCTGGGCACCTGGCCATGGGTCGTCCGTGATCCCAAGCACAGGCCTCCAAGCATCCTGCCTAGAAACTCTTCGTAGTGCTTTTGGGAAAGCAAATTTTCTGTGGTGTGTATGTGGAGGGCAGAAATATGTCTTTGGGCGGCAAAAACTTTCCTTGATCGAATGCTGCCAGCTGGCAAGCTCCAGGCTTGTCATGGCAAGCGGGTATTTTCATTCCTGCACCCTGAGGTCTCCAGGACTGTGGGCCATGAGAAAGAAAACTGCTGTGGAGCATGTCCAGGAGCATGTCATTCTCTTCTCCATCTCTTGATAAAGGGCTGTGGGCATCTTACCCTGTTCATGCAGATTTTAAAGGTTGTCTGCTCTGGTTTATTCCTATAAATTTGCTCTGCATTAATAGTGGCTGGCAAAGGCTTTACAGGGTGTATTCCTGCTCCAGTGTTCCTCACTTCAAGCAGGGGATTGTAGCTAGTGAATTCCCCCCAGGAAAGAGGGCAAAGGCAGGCTGGGCGTCTCCCAGGGCCAGTGTGTTCCCACAACAAGGAGGAGCAGGAGCTTGTGCTTGTTTACCTGTACTGGTTGCCTGTAAATGCCCCTATGCAATGCCGTTTGCAGAGCAGGGGATTAGCGGGGCTTGTCTTCCACCAGCAGCACGGAAGAATGCATGTGCAGTGTGCAACGGAAGGGGAAATCACTGTAATTACTGCTGGTGGCATGGATGGTTGTCCCAAAAACAAGCTCTGTTGAGAGCTGGCCGGGCTGCTAGCGAGGATGTTAAAAGCTCACATCCCTGTGTGGTCCCAGGGAGGCACAGCCCTGGCTGAACTGCACACACAAAACCAAGAAAGGTTCACCTGAGGTGCCTTCGAGATGTAGGAAGTGGCAGGTATCTTTGCCATTACGCAGCTGAGCTTTTGCATCCAAAAGGTCGTTTCTCTTGAAGGAAGATGTTCCCCAGCAGCTGCATCCTTCTGCTTTGGGTTGTCACAGGGGTTTTGCTCCCACAGCCACAGGTGGCAAAAATGTCACTGCTGTGTCACGCTGGTGGTTACCTAAGTTTTGTTCCTTCTGCTTTATGGTTGAAGAAACATAGATCCTAGGATAATTCCTCAAACCCAACACCAGCTTCCGAGGGTGTTCCAACAGAGAACATCTTCTAACATCCTTTGTGATCTCCTGGCAAAAGTACAGCGTGAGGTGGTGATGTGTGCCATTTGGTACCTGGTCTGAAGGCAGCTTCTGTAACAGATGAGTCAGGAGGGAACATCCTCTTTAATGGGATTTTTCTGAACTGCAGTCCCTCTTCAGACAAGCTGTAGCTTTTCAACAAATTAATGGAATATGCCTTCTGTACCAACCCATGCATCACCAGTATCTGATGAGGGCAAGTCTGGCCTAACGCTATTTTTTAAACCATCATAGTTGTGCCCAGCTTTCTGGGGACAAAAATGAAGCCTAATGATACTTTGGCATGACTAAAATGAGGCATATCTGCTCTGGTTTGACATTACTTAAATAGCAATTGTTGTGTGATACAGGACCTAGGGATAGATGTCGCTTTTTCCATGCACAGGGATGTAAGAAGTTAGAAATATGGAAATACATCTCACAAATACTTATTTCACGTTGATCATATTAGTGCACCAACAGAAGAAACCACCAGTAATATCATAGAATGCATTGGGCTGGAAAGGACCTTTAAAGGTCACCTAGTCCAACCCCCCTGCAGTGAGCAGGGACATCTTGAACTAGATCAGGTTGCTCAGAGCCCCATCAAGCCTGATCTTGAATGCATCCAGGTATAAGGCCTCCACCACCTCTGTGGGCAACCTGTTCCAGTGTTTCACCATCCTCAATTGTAAAGAACTTTTTTCTAACATCTAACCTAAATCAGCCCTGCTCTAGTTTGAAACCATTGCAACTTGTCCTATTGCTACAAGCCCTTGTAACCAGTTCCTTCCCAGCTTTCTAGTAGGCCCCCTTCAGGTACTGGAAGGCTGCTATAAAGTCTCCACGGAGCCGTATCTGGGAAGATGAAGAGGTTCATGTTTACCATGACCTAGCAAATTGCTAGGATGATGGCTGTTTCATCACCAAGGAAGACCTTTCCATGCTTCCAAAGGCTCTTCAGACAAGTGTTGTAGTGCTGGTCCAGGCAACCACAGAAGGTGGGGATATAGACGTCCTCACTGAGAGACAACATGTCCCTAGAGAACACTGGGACAGCTGCACAGAGAGCTCACTGATACTGTCAGAGAGCAGCAGATAGTAGAAACTTGACTGAAAGCTACTATAAGCCAATGTTATTTCCTGATGCAAAAAAAATCCCACTTGCAAGAGGACTTGGGTGAGGCTAAGGCCAAGGTATACGAAGCTGGTAAATATATTAGTATCTGTGAAGCTGTTCTTTGCCTTCAAAGAGCAGAGAAGACAATATGCTGGCAACAAATACAGGAGAGATTTGTGTGAGGACATTGCGAGCTTCAAAATCATTAATGATCAATTCCAGACTAGAAGATGCTTTTGGCTCCTTCTCTTCCCTGCCTTCCTCCCTCTCACCTGGGAAAATTCAGCTGGCTCTCCAGGGAGCAGCTTGTTGGCAGACCCATCTCATCTGTTGTTCGATGTTAGACACCTCTGCCTAAAGTAGATTGTTTTTTCCCTCACATACAGATGTGCAAACTCTCCACGCAGCTGGAGCTAAGAGTTCTGCAGCTTGAAGCTAGAAACCAGCAGGCCTCTCTTCATTTCTTTCTACAGAGTCTGAAGTGCAGGAACTAATCAGGCCTGTCCGGAGGTTGTTTTAGTTTTCTTTTAACAGTTTTCTGTAGCCATCTTCTCTTCCTGCAGGTATGGTAGAAAAGAAGAGCTTCATTTCTGCTGCTGTTATCCTCCAACCTAGGGTGGACACACTCGAAAAGGCAGAGGAGGCAGAACAGGAACTTCTGAGGCAAAAATACTCAACTATTCAACTGCCATCATGATGGTGAGTCTTCAGTTTGAATTTACACTGGGAGGAGGGAAAGACCCAGACTCCTTACTGCCTTCTAGGAAAGGTCCCACAAAGACAACACAGCTTGCTTGGAAGCTTCAAAAGCAATACGTTTGGATGGCTCAGAAGTGTGTGTTCGTAAGTCCAACAGTGCACAGTCACACTTGAGGAACAACTTCATGCCCAGATGAGCAACAGCCATTCTTCCACGCTCCTGCATTTTCCACAGGGCTAATGAGAAGCCAACAGAAGCCAAAGCTAAGAGCCCTCAGGAGCAGCAGTGCAGACTCTTGAATCACAAAGCAAAGGCCAGGCAGCAGAGCAGAAACCCATCAGGCTCGGGTGAGCAGCTCCAGAAGCGATTCTTCAATGTTCTGGTAGGTTAGGGATTACAGTTGAGTTTTGCCTGTGATTCTGAAGTAGTGGAAGTCTTTTCTGTGTAATTCCTGGCAGGGTGGAACTAGAGGAAAGAAGTTACTTGCTTATCCTGCACAGCATAATGTCAATCCTTTTAGGTGGAAACCCAAAACACGTAGCCAGTTCTCCAAAGAATTGAAACTATTCCATGACAGTTGTTCCTCTGGAGACCCAAGGTGTGATATCACTGGTTTGCTTTTGAGGCTTTGTCTGAACATAGTGTCTGTAGAAAGGAAATATTTGGCAGAACAAGTGCTATGTCCATGCAGGAGGAATGAATCTCTGCTGTGCTGGGAGGTTTTCTTGGCCTGGTTTGACAGGGAAGCCTTTGCCGTTCAAAGACAGATGATCCTGTGTTTTGGTCGGGAGGAATGCAGAAGCTGGTGGAAAACCTTGTGCTCCATAGAAGCCCTCTGTTCCTAGGAAAATGAGGCACTTGAAGGCAAAGAGGTCTGGGGTTCTGAAGTGTAAGCAGACGCATAGGTGGTGTTTGTGTGAGTTTAATTAATTGTTGTGTGCGGCCTCGGGCATTTCTTTCACAGGCTTTACAAAGCTGGTTGTCTAATGGTCAAATGTGGAAAATCTTGTTTCTTCCTTTGCCTGTGTCCCTTTCCTCTGTTTTGTCTGGTGAGCTTAGATCTCAACAGATCTTTACAGGGTTCTGTCCCAGTTAATCATTGTCCATGGACTTTCTGGGCTAGGTCTACTGTACAACTAACATTAAATTTTGCTTTTTCTCTCCCAGTCACTAGCAAACTCTGCTGGACATCTCTCACTCTTCCATGGAATATAAAGCCCAGAATTTCCCCTTCCAGGGCAACACTGCCCAATCATGATGCTTAGGACAAAAATTTTTACACTGGAATGAAATGCTCATACAAATTTGTGGAAATTTTTTGTCTGCTCCAGTCCTCCTGTGTTTTCCTATGGCTGTCCCTCAGCCACCTCAAGACCCAGGCAGGGCTGTTTCACCCTCCCACAGCTTGCTACTGGCCTGGGGGTATCTTGGGGAGATCCAGCCCTGGTGGGTTGGAGGCCCCTGGAGGGTCTTCCTGGGGTCAGGACTGTTTGGGGAAGGCAAGAGCTTGGAAGGTGTGCACCAGAAAGAGCACTGAGCGGTTTGCGCTGTCCCAAACCAAGGTGCCCCTAAAGGTACATGGAGGAGTCTGGGTCACCCTGAAAGCCACACGGAAGCTTCAGGGAACCCCAAAGAGTCACACCAAGGGGTTCAGAAGGCCCTGAATTAAGACAGATAGGATGAGGAAGGTATCCAGGCATGGCAAAAGGGATGCCAAGGGGTATGGGATGGACTGAGACTAGGGATACCCCAAAAAGCACAACAATTGCCCTAGGGTGTAGTGAGGGGCACACCAAGGGAGATGGGGTGCTGAGGAGAAAGCACACTGAGGGGTCTGGAGGTGTGCCCAAAGCCACCCCAAGGAATTGGCGTAACCTGAAATTGTGCTTTTGTTATGGACTTTTTTCACAATTCTCCAGGGTGAAAAAAGCTGACAAATGTTTTGTCTTCATGATCTTTTTTATTCAGCAGTGTCTTCTCTAAGCAAATTTCATCGGTAAACATATAGTTAGAAAACTTTTCAAAGGCCTTCTTTTTTCTTTTTTTTCTTTTTTTCTTTTTTCTTCTTTTCTCTTTTCTTCTTTTTCTACTTTTTTCTCTTTCTTCTTCTTTTTCCTTTCTTTTTCCTGTTTTCCTTTTCCTTTTTTTTCCTAAGAAAATAATGTTTTTCTTCTTTCATTTTTAAAGCAGTCCACAATGAATGGTTTTCAAAACCTTCAGAGAGACTGAGGAGTTCACAACATCAGGGCTGGTGTGTATCACTCTATGAAGTCCGTGATTATAACACTTTTAAATGATCCCATTTCGGTTTCTACATGTTGGAGTAAAGCAATCTGCAGTCACTGCTTCGAGTTTCTTAGGGGCAACGAAGCAGTGAGCTTATTTATCAAAGTGCTTCAAAGCTTCGTTAAAAACTCTCTAGTAGAGAGCTGTGATTTTTGAGGTGCACATCCTTGACTCAAAATAACTTCAAAGGACATGGAAAATCTATCATATGACTTTTGTTTTAGGTGTAAAATATGTACATATTTAGATCGGTGCCCATCAAGGGGCTTAAAAGTACTTAAGTGGTTGTTTAATCAGGTGTTGTGCACTTACTGAAAGCTGCTGCAAAAGCCACATTTGAAACAACAATTCTGCTTTAAAAATTAATTTGTGCCAGCTTTTACAAAGAGTATGAATCAATTGTTTCCTTGCATGCCAGGCTTGCTGTTTCTCACTACTCCTTCTGCTCCAATTTCTCTGTTACCTTCAGCTGACAAACTCTTGGTTTGCAGCAACCTTGTAGCCTATCTTAAAGCACGCAGCTTGAAAACAGTAGCACTTAATGTCATTCAGCTACTGTTACTCATGTCCTAAAACTCAGCCTGGTCTTTCTGCAAGATGTGCTTGTCCTCCCTGCCGTCTGAGTTCACTGCCCAGCATCTTGTGTTGATGCCATAAATGAATATTGAATGAATATAAATGAATATAATGAATTGGGCATGGAGGAACTCCACAGCAACCCTCCCCTCAGCTGCCTTTCCCTCTCCATGCTACTCACCATCTCTGCACTTGCTGCCCTTTGGACATACCGGTCTTCTGACTTGATAGATTTCTTAAGAGATATTTACTGCTAGGGGCATGTGTCAGTTCCTTCAGAGACAGCAGTCATCTTTTTACCTTCCCACCTGCCCTAGTTCCTTACTTGAACTCAAGTTTACTAAATTACTCTTAATATTACAGATATCAAAATGTGGAAGGTAGTAACTTGAGTTTCCTGACCCTGTTTCCCATAACCCATTCTGCCTTTGTCTCTGAAGTCAATAGTGCTGTCCTTGTGGAAGTCAAGGCTTCATATTGATTTAGCAGATTGATTTAGCTTTTCAGCCTTACTGGCCTATCTCTATTCCCATTTGTCTCCACACAGCACCCATTTCTTCTCTCATTGTTCTCTCTTTTGCGTAAAGATTTTCCTTCATGACCCCATTTTACTCCTTTTCCCTTCCATTCCTCACATTGCAGTCCCTTGTCTGGCAGCCAGCACATGTGTCAACTCTGCCAAGGATCTCCATTTGCATGGTCGTGCTTTTCACGCAGTGTTTGTCCAAGTCCTTGGTAACCTTTCATCCTTCTGTCTCTACTTCTTCTTGACTTTTTTTCCCTTCTAGTGAGCCCAGAAACACCTACTACCACTTGTCCCCAGTATGCCGTAGCGTCCCCACAGGGATGGGTAAGGACGCAGCAGGCTGGTCTATGTTCCAGCATGACCCATTCACCCAAGAGCCAGCTCTGATGGACATGGGAACCTCCTCATTCAACGTGCTCCCACCAGCCTCAGTAACAAATGTTGAGCAGTGAGCATCTCCCTCTGCTCCATGTGGTTGTCAGCTGCAGGTTCAGACTGAAGTCTTGGTCTTTGCCTCTAAGGTCTGCCAGGAGCAAGAGTTTTCCTGAGGATCTGGAAACAAGGATGTGTGGTCCTTGCCTTGCAGCAGTGATTAGCAGCCAGGGAGAGAAGTGCCAGGCCCCTGCTCTGACAAGGGACCACCTCAGAAGGAAGGTGGTGGTCTGCTTTTCTAAACCTTAAGTAAGAAAAAAACACTTCGGATGTGGTAGCTAGAGCCAGAAACAAGGGATGCTTCTGTTGTGCACTGCATATACATTAGATCTGCATTAATAAAAAGGGGTTTGGTTTTGCTTTTATTCTCTCTTGTGAGAAAAAAAAACCCAAACATCTCCACCATGCCAGGTAGAAGAAAGAACATGGTGAATAACTGAGGTGAGATCATTATATGACTTCATGGGTAGTCATAAACTGCTACAATTGAAGGAAACTGTCATTTACCACTTGTTATTTTGCAGATGGGTGCATCTGAAACTCGTCTCTGCTGTAGACTTTATTGTTTCCCTGTCAAATCCTAAGAGGCTGAGATACCTCCCAGGAGACCACTAATCACTGCTGGGTTTGGGTGTTGCTGGCAGCACTAAGTGAACCTTAAAAGGTTTGGTGGTTCAGATTAGCATCAAAGAGGCTAAATGCTTCCCCTGGGTTCCAGGTCACGCTAAACTTTTAATAAAAATCCTACACTGAGATTTGGTGTGAAAGGAAGGAGCGGGCAGGCTTATTGGCTGCATCGGGCATGACCAGTCCCTTACCTAAAATTAGGTAAACTCCTGGTATCCTGTGTCAGTGTGCACTCAGGCTTGAGTAAACCTCAGCTGGTGTCTCAGGAGCTTCGTTCCCCACAATCACTTCAAAGCGTTAGTGTGGCACCCAGGCATGGTCTTTCATTGAAGTACCATCTGATCTTGGAAGACATTAGTCATTCATTCACCAAAAATGAGGACTGACAAAAAACAAGTTTCCAATGGAAAATACAAGTAGAAAAAGCAACAAGCAGAAAACCACATGGTTCTTCATTGTTTGTTTGGTTTTTTTCCATTTTCTGTATTATGGTAAAGAAAATGCATCACTGTGTGGGCAGTTCAATCAAGGATACCCTGTCTTCACACCATCAGACTGTCTGGTTTGCCATGAGGTGTGATTCTGCCTGATCCCATCCCTGTGGGAAGGATTCACTGGTGTCTAATAAAAGCTGTACACATGCTTCTTCCCTGCGTAGGAGTGGGAACAACTCACCAGGTTTCTCTCTCCTCTGGCCATCCATTGAAACTTGTAGAAACTTAATAGCTTTGAGACTCCCAGCCTGCTGTTAAATTTGTTGCAATTTGCCACGTGGTTTAAAAATTGTTGGTGAAGAAGGGATGCCGGACAGACAGACACGTGCACTAAGTAAGCCTAATTCCCTTAGGATATCGCTCTAAAAATGGGAATAGTCCAAACTGGTTGGAGAGGATCTCATCAAAGATGAGGCAATTGTTTGTCTCAGAGTCCTGGGACCAAATCTGTGTGAACATCCATTTTTTTTCCAGAGACAGATGGGTGCTTGGTGCATCCTCCACCAAAAATCTGGTCACAGCCTCCCTTGATTCCCTTTCGGGCTGGCTACATGTTGTGGTGTAGGGTCAGTCTGCTGCTTTCTTAGAAATCCTACCTTGACTCCCTTTTGCCTGACACAGTACCTAACTCATAACCTCATGTCTTTCTCTTGATGCCATCCCAAAAAAATAATAATTAGAAAGTGTGTGGGAAACCAGCTTACAAAGGGTTGGCAACCTCTCTCCCACATCCGACTGAGGATTTGCTCCATCCAGCTTCGCTTCCTTCTAGGCAAATCCAGCCCCACTGCTCCATCTGCAGTGTTCCAAACTAGTGGGGTGCAGAAAGTCCTCACAAAGAGTTTTTAACACTCTGTGGATCTGCTTAATGGGTGAAACAGAAAGTATCAGAGAGAGTTCTAGACCAGTGTTTGCACTGACAGCGAGCACAAAGCTCTCTTCTTACAGGGGACTAGCCAAACAGTGGCTGGAAGGAGGTCGTGTCTCAGATCTAAGCCTTCCATGACTTCCTGACCTGACCCCCTGTCAGGTGAATCTCAGATTAGCCTTATTTTGCATAAGAGGCAGGCAGGGTGAGTAGGGTGTTGCTAGCAAACCAGTTTTCACCGGTGGGAGTGAGCTTCAGTTCAAAGTGCAGTGAAAGCCACGCTAGAGCTGATGTTCCTACTCTAGATGTGTTCTAAGTGCCACATCTTTTGCTTACAAGGGGATGTGGGTCTCATGCCACTAGTAGGTGCTTTTATTTCACCATATTCTTAAAGTCTTTCCTTGGTTTTCTCTGCTTGTCCCCACTTTTTCTTATTCCTGTCCTCACCTGGGTCACTCTTCAGATCTCAGTTTGTCCACCTAGCAGCAGTGGCATCCACATCAACCATCCAAAAGCTGCAAGATCATCTTTCTGAGAGACTATTGAAAATTTGGGAAGATGCACAGCCATGTCTCACAAAGAAACTAGGGGTTTTCCCTTGCCCTGGATGGAGCAGGACCAGTTGGCCTAGTAATTTGCTGTGGCAGGAGTAAGCTTACAAAGTCATCCTAAAGCAGTTCAAGGTAACACAGAAAACAGGCTCGAATGGGAACATGATCTGGTCCTCCATACTGCTGTCCTAAGCTGCACCTAACTTCTCCTGGCAGAGATTTAACCATCTGGAACGGACGGTCTTCCAGGATATATTCGGAAGAACAGAGCGAGTGGTGGGAACCTCCCTGACAGAAGTTCTTTGGGTTAATTTTCGAGTGCCCCACACATCTCCAGCTGCCTTAACAAGGCAAGCAATTATAATGGACAGCTGCCATTAAGCTTAAAGAATAGGATTTAAGAAGAGACCACTTAGAAAGAGAAGCAAAAGCAACAGGATGGTGTGAAAATAGAAAGAGATTATTCAAGACATCAGGAACCTCAGAAAAGTGGAAGGAAGTCCCAGTGGTCATCTCATAGTTCCAGCTCGTGCACGCTGGAGGAGAGGATAGAAGCTCCTGGAGGTCGAAACAGTAGCTGATGTTTGCTGAGAGGCTGGGTTGTGCAGGGCACTCAGCCCTGGTCTGAGAGGACAGAGTGATGCTACAGCATGGCCTGCCTGTCCAAAATCCACCCTCATAGCCTGGAAACAGTCTGGAAAAGGCAGGATGGTTTCAACAAGCCCTGCAAAGAGAATCTTCAAGTGGGAAAAAGCTTCAACCATTTAAACTCAAGGGACCATAGACTAAGTGGGTATGTGAAAAGAAGAAAATGACCAGTTGTTGAAATTCCAGAACAAGAAACTTTGTCAATAGGAGGAAAAAGTTTCACTTTGAAGAATGAATTGGACAAAACTGGTATTGCGTAAGCATGGGCAGATGCTTTCTTTAATGAAGAAGTCACAACTACTGGCTACCATATGCTGACAAAGGAGACAGGGAGTGAAAGAGAGAAGGGGGGTGCTTTATGCTAATGGCAACATACCTGTTTTAGAATAAGGGGTAACTCGGAGCAGATTGTATGTAGATCAATGCACTAATTAGTAAAGCCCAGGAGGGAGTACTCTCTGCACGCCTGTGTGTATAACTGACTGCCTCATCAAACGATGCCCAGGACAGATGTCTCTCTACAGGCTTATTTGCAATGTGTGAAAAGAAAACTGTATTTGCATAGAGATTTTAATTCTTGGGCACATCTGTGGAGATTGCCTGCAGGCCACAGCTAAGTCTCATGAGAGTTTCTAAGTGTGCTAAATGATAATTTCCCAGCAGTGGATGCATCCATCCAGCACATGCTGTCTCCCTTTCAGATTCATGGTGATGGGTAAAGAAGAATCCATTGCTGAGCTACCAGCAGTTACTTGCCTCATTGCAATCAATGTGAGCAAAGTCAGGGCAATCGTAGGTAGTCATACACAAATTTGGATTTTCAGAGAGACAAACTTTCCCCAAACTGAAGAAAACATAAATTGCACTTCATCCTGAAGAAAACAGATAAATTTAGTGACATTTGACTGAAGAGAGGTGTTACTGCCAACAGCTGGCAGGTAGGGGGTTTCTTTCCACAAAAATCTGCTCCAGGCCCACTTTTCTCAACAGTAAACTTGAAGTAAATATAAAGTCATGTACGCATCGTGGAGCAAAAGACCTGAGCCATTCCTCCAAAAGGAGATGGTGTGTCTCAGGGGGCCACAACTCCCAAGCAGGCATAATGAGTAAATAGCTCTGTGCAGGGTAAATGAGGTGCTGGGGATGAAGAGCCAGAGAAGCAGCAAAGACCAGGAGGTTTATCCCCCCTATCAGGCAGTGTTGTGATGGAAAGCAAACCCCTCTGGGTAGCTCTGCAGTCTTAAATTTTCAACAGGATGTTTAAAAAGAGCAGGGACCGAGCCAAGCTGAACTGTGGAAAACAGTTGGAGAAAATGGCATCCCATCTCCCCCAGCAATTTCAGCCAAGTTCAGCTTTTGCTTTCCTTTCGTAGGACCCAGCCTCTGGCTGCTTCTGGGCTCCATTTGTACCTGGGCCTGGGGTCATGTGTTCCAACATGGGGTTACCAATTGCTCACAAGGATGACGTTGTGGTCCCACTTCTGCAGGGTGAGGAATAAGAGATGACACACATGCACACATCTGTAGCAGTCGCCCCAGAAATGTCAATACCCTCAGAGCTTTGATTTTTTTCTTTTTTGAGACCAAAACATGGGAGAAAACTGAAGCACACACAAAGCAGCAATTTCTTGTTATCACTATTTACAAGTAACTTAGTGATTTGTGTGAGTCAGTGGGGTGACATGGGTGCTTTCTGTTAACATTGAGAAGGACCAGAAGGCATCCAGCTCCTGTTTCTGTGGGAATGGTCAGATTCCTGCTCTGTTCCTTTTCTTTCCCCTCTCTCCTTCCTGTGAGACATTTTGGTTTATGATCCTGGTTTTACAGAAGCAGAGGCCGGATTGCTGAGTCCAGTCCAAGAGCCTGCATGTTTTGAAAGAGATCAGATTTCCAGAGATACTGAGATATAGGGGACCTTGATCACAGCCACTGTGAGCTGCAAATGCTCTGTGCCTCTGCAAATTGGGATGTTGCCTTCAGTGCCAAAATACAGAATTAATCCACGTCAGGGTCTCCAGCTTTTACATCACTGGCCACCAGGGCTGGATCTTGGTCTTTCAAGGCTTTCTAAGGGCTTTTTTATCCTCCTTTGAATCTGGTAGTACGAAGGCTCATAGCTCCTTCACCTGTTCCAGACATGACCCTCGACCCGACCAGAAGCTATTGTGAGTCCAGGACTGACCCCTGACACATCTGCTCTCATCACCCATCTGTGCCCAGGCTGGAAAATGCTTTCCGGAGGGTGGTGCATTAGATTCTCTGGGGAAGTGCACATCCCTTCGTTTTCTGTTGGAAGAAGATGCAAAAAGGCAGTGAAGCGGTCCTACTGCAGCTTCCCCACTTTCTCACTGGGACGTCAGTCAAGTCTAGTAAAAGGCGGTGGGAACTGCTGCCAGAACCAGTAACTGCAAATGTGATGTTTTACTGGGCTGGGGAACTAATGGATCTGTGTGTTTACGGCAGCACTGTGTGGCACAGCACGCCTAAGAGGGATGCAGAAACCTCTCTGCTCCCATCTGACCAAGGCTGTGTCTGGTTCACAGCTCTGCAGGTTTGGGAGTGGGCAGGAGTGGAAAACCAGTGCTGCTCATGCCAAGGCCTGGCAGAGTCCGCTAATGAGGTAAGAAGAAGTACATAAAAAGACAAAACTTGTGTGGCTTTACGTCTTTCTGCTAACAGTCCCTGGCATTTTGCTGCAGGATGGGAAGGAAACTTTGGTGCTGGAGCACAGTTTTTAGATTTCAAAGCTGAGGTAGAAGATCCAGTAAAATTGAGTGAATGTCTTGTGTGGAGAGAGCAAGAAGTTCATGAGGGCACCAGAACTGTGGGAGGCAGAAGTGATGTTAAGAGAGGTGTTGGGCCTGTCCACATGACACTGAGTGTTGCTCACACAGACATACCTGTGGCAGTAGTCACGTTGGCTACCACTAGCTATGGAGCTGCACAAGCAGGTCACGGAGCGCAGGCTGGGGCCACCCTCGCATTTACTCACCTTCTCCGGCCGGTTTTGCCACAGACGTGAGGCTTTTTTTGTGCTGTCTCAGCTGCGGGCAGGGCCCGAGTGAGGCGGCTTTTATCAACTGGCGGGAGATGGGCATCGCCACGGGCCGGCGGGACGGACCGCGGGGCTAACGGGACGCGGCGTCGGGGTCAGGTCAGATGGGGCCGGAGGGGTGGAAAGCTGTGCTGGTGCGGTCCCCGGCTCTGGCACAGGGAGGGGAGTGTGTGTATGTTTTGGGAAGGGGGTGACACCGCTCTAGCACGAAGCAGACTCCAGGGTGAACCCCACCGGGGCAGCGCCGGTCCCCGTTTTTTTGTTTTGTTTTGTCCTGTGGATTTTTTTCGTGCTGCTGAAAAGTTTTGTCCCAGGTCAGGTGGAAACGGTCCCGGAGCATCCTCCGCCCCCGGAGCCACCGCCCGGGAGGGAGGAGCGCGGCCGCCCCGGCCCCTCCCCGCCGCCCGCCAGCGCCGGGCCGGAGCGCTGCGGGGCGGCAGCCGGCGCGGCACTCCGCGTCCCCCGGCCCCGGGGGCGGCTCCTCGGCCCGCCCCAGTCGCAGCCCCGCCCGGGCTGTGAGGGCTCACCCAGCCGCCGCCACCTCTAGAGGTTTGCGCCCCGACTTCGTGTGCTGTCCCGGCAGGTGGGTTGGGGTTCTCGGAGGGGGTGGGGACACACACACACTGCTTGGGGAGAGGTAAAGGGGAGGCAGGAACGGTGGATGGGGCTGCTCCGCTCCAGCCGGTCCTGCGGTGCCGCGCCGGTAGCAGAGATGAGAAGTGCCGTTTACCTCCCGAGTTGCTTTTCTACCTCACAACTCTTTGCTTCGGAGTTTTTTTGCTCGCCATGGCCCCTTCCTCGAGGTAAGGGCTTGCCGTGAGCTCAGCCCTGCGGCACAGCCCCCCAGCAGCGCGGCCGGTGGGGCTATGCTGGCAGTTGCCGGAGAGCGGGCGTGGCGGCACCCCCGAGCACTCCGGCTCCGCGGCAGGGGGTGGGTGCTGGCGGGCAGGCCGGGTCTGGGGTCACATTTTGAGGATGGAGCGCTCCTCGCTTGCTGTTCGATGGCTTGGCGGTACCCGGAGCACACCCCCTGAGCTCGAAATGGTGGCGGACTTGTGCCGGTGTTTCGTAGCTCGCTAGAAAATAGCGTCCCAAACTCTCCGAGCAGCGCCCTAGAAGGAGGCGGTGGGAGTGGGAACCTGCCGGCGCTTTGCGATAGGAAAGGGCCTTCTTGCGAGGACGGATGCAAAGACGTGAAGTTGCAGCACTGGCTAGTTTGTTCTAACGAAACCGGTGCTACCTGGGCAAGCTGCATGCGTTGTGGAGTTTAATGTGAGGGGGAAGAAAGGCTGCACCCTAACCCCATGGTGCAACTGCCCCCTTGGGGGAACCATGTACCCCGTCGGTGCTGGATCAATGGTCCTGCCCCTGTTTGCTAGGGGTGAGAGCCCCCCGGGAAGTGCTCTGGGACCCAGTGCATCTGCTCCTCCTTGGCTGCTGGAGCTGAGCATGGTGCAGCGCCCCGAGGCTCTGCCTCATTTCAGGGAATGTGGCTCATGGAGTCCTCACCCAGACCTGGATTTTCTGCTGCTCCACAGGTGCTCTGCAGCCTGAGAGGGGCAGGGAGGAGGCCAAGGAAACCAGATCCCTGATAACTAGGAGCTGTCAGTGTTGAGTTGCAGCTGGCGTTTCTTATGCATTCTTGCTGTATCTGCCACATCGCCTCTGGTGCTGGGGCATCACATACACCTCTCTCGTTGCAGACCCCTGTGCTTGCACAGTTTACAAGTAGCACTTTCCACCAGGATTCCGTCAAGCTGCCTTCTGTGGGGTGCTCTGGATGGTGGACCTCGTGGAAAGCTTGATACCACCCTCTGCCTTGATGGGGTGGTTGCTTTGCCCAGCAAACGGATGAGAAGCCTGAGCAGGGGACCACTGAGTGCAGTTTGGCAGCCTGGGGTTCCTGGGAGGTTAGATGAGCCCTGGACATCTCCAGCTTTGAGTCAAATCTGTCTCCTGGGGGCAAATATTCCCTACTGCTTAGTCAGTGGGGGCAAGGTGAAAGAGCCACGTCACTTCATTCTGTCCTCTCTTTGGAGGACACAATGTGTGACTTGATTTTTAACATTCTGCCAAATTTAAAAGAAAAAAAAAAGAGAGAAAGACAAAAAGATGCCAACCTCATTAGGGTTAGCAGCTATACCCATGTTTGTAGCTTTGCAACCTGGCCATCCTAGACATGCTTGTGAAAACACAGGTGTGCTGGTGCTGCAAAGGCTATGAGAGGCTGGTGTCTGGTTGCATGAAGGAGCTGCTGTAGCTTTCTGCCAGCTTTGGAAAGGGAGAACTCTTAAGGATATAGGCTTGATCTGAAATGCAACTTTATGAAAATACTCCCTCAGTGGCCTCTTCCACCTCTGTGCTTGATAGTTGAGTAGCAAACACCTCCAGAAGGGGTGGGCCTCTGCATTTTAATTAAGTCATGTACACCTCAACCACAAGGTAGATCTCTCTTGTAAATCAAAGTATTAAATCATCTGGCTTTTTTACCTCTTATTCATGGTGGCTTTCTAAAGATGGTGCAGTTAAGAGGGGAAAAAATCACAGGCTACAACTTCCCGTAAAGCTGTTTAGCATGTTGCATTTTGTCAGGCTGGTGCAAACACCCTGAAGGCAGAAGGAGATGATGGGTGCGAGGGATGCCGGAGCTGCCAGCAGCAGTGCTCCAGGCTGAGCCATGCTTCAAAGCAAAAAGTAACAGTATTTGATGGGAATGGCCTGGGAAAGAGCAGTTTTTTGAAGGAGGTCATGTCCACGGATGGATGGAAGTGTGAGAGGATCACATAGGCAATGTGAATGGGCAGGATCCTAGGTTCTGAGCACTGAGACCTCTCGATGCTCTGCTGGGACCTTGTCGCAGTGCCCAGTGGGCAAGTGTGAGTGTCATCCAGCTGCAACGGAGTGTCCTGCAGCATCCTTGTCCTGTGGCAAGGTACTAGCCTCCCTGGGGCAGGGATGTGGGAGTGAGAATTGACAGAGTTGACAAGCCCCGTGGGCATGCAGCAACTGCCAGGGATGCAGGGACGGCAAATTACAAAGCAGATGTTTTGGGATTTTTTTTACACACCTCCAACATATCTTCTCCTTGGGTGTGCCTGGCAGCATAGAGGGCAGGAGCTGTGTTTCTGTGAGCATGGGGCATGGTGACTGTGCAGCATGGCCCTGCAACTAGCTCCAGCTATTTCTGCTTCTTTGTGATGAATGTGTGGTTCAGCATGAAAATGACTGTGTGTTTCTGGAGAGGCAGCCCCTGACACCCCACCTTGGGATCAACGTCCGCACCCCTGGTGCTTGAGATGTGAGGACCCTCCTAGCCCAGGGGTTTGGGGCAAATGAGGAGGTTGCTTCATGCAAGCGGAACAGTACCTATGGGTGTGGTCTCCCACTAATAAGTGAAATGATTGATGAAGTTGTTCTGGAATAATGAAAAACCTAGCATTTTGCCCCAAGTGGTGAAAAACCTCTGCTTGGCCTCATTGTTCATGCAGTACAGCTGCCTGGGCCTTACGCACTGCAACCTCCAACCAGGGGGCAAAAGCTTGGCCGTGGGAAGGGCTGAGGAGCAGCACCACATCTTCTAGAGCTGAGCTTGGAGCATGCCCCCCCGCCCTCTCTCTGGTGGGGGAGCTGTGCCTGCCTTAGCCCAGGGTGGTGAGGTTGTTGTCTTGCAGCAGACAACTGCCCGCCTCGTTCATTCACTGCAGAAAGGTGGGCTTACACCTCAAGGTACCAACAGTGTCACTTAAATTCAGTGGGAAAGAGCTTTCCAAGGGGTTTCTGTAAAGCCCTGCTGAGCCACCCAGCATCACTGGGGTTGAGCCCAGCCTGACAGGTGGTCCCAACCCCTGGGCTTCCAACCCCTTTGGGGAGGAAGAAACCTAATCCACACACCGCTCAGCAACTGCTACAGCCGGGCGTGTGGGAGAGCTCAGATCTTTGGATGATGCAGAGTTGCTCTGGGCTCACCTTCCTGTCAACTCTGGTCATCTTGGTGTCATCTGCAGCAAGTTTCCCTGGGCTCTCAGCATTTCCTCCCAGTTTTCCTTCCTTTGAACTTCTCCAATATAGTCTCTATTTCTTGCATCCCTATCGTTATATGGCAGTTAGGGAGTTAAAAACCTTATCAGCTCTGTGGTGGGAGGTTGGTGAGCTGGCTCCTTGCACGACCACATGGTGGTTCAAAAACATCATGACTTTTTTTTTTGCATGGAAGTTTGTTTATATTCAAAACATATACAACAGAACTGAAAAGGAGCTGGGCAGATATTCAACCTGCATTAAAAAAGGTAAGAAAGACTAAACACAGAACTAAATGTGCCAGCCTGGTGCTATCCTCCCAAGATTAATGACCTACAGTGGACAGACACAGTGCTGGGGTGATGGGTAAGATTGTCATTCAAAAATGATGGGCTTCATAGTTGTGGGAGTCACTATCAGAAATGGATAGGAGGCTTCAAAATTGCAGCTAGCTTCAGTCAACATAGATTTTGGGTCTTGGAGCCACCTGGTGAGCTCCCTGTGCATTGGGAGACAGAAGCAGCTTGTCCTGGATCTCCTGCCTTTGCGGGTGGCAAGGTCCTGCAGCTCCCCGTGGTTATCACCCATACACTGGGTGTGGGTCACAGAGCAGGACACTGCCTGGCTGGGAAGTTGACACAGTTCGGGTCCTGTGATATGCCCCATTGCTGTGTAGTGAGCTAGCTGTCTGTCTGTCGGGGACAAAGATATCTGAAAAGCCTGGAGGTGCCCCTGGAAATGGCAGGGGTAAGAGCGGGGCGGAGGAAGAGCACAGTGTGGTTCCTGAGAAGTAAGGTGATGGTTTTGCAGCTCCCTGGTGCTCCTGGGGATTGAGGCTTTGTAACCCGGGAGAGGATTATGTGATGAGCAGAGTTTCTCGCATTTCTTTGTTTTTTGTTTTGTGTTTGCAGGGGAGAGTGAGAAAACTTAGATGCTGAAGTTTTAAATATAAATTAAAAATAAGCTTTATATATGCTGTGTGTTCTAACTCAGAATTTTTAACTAGCTCTGTTGGGGGAGGTGTGTTGCAGTAAGTCTAGTTTGTGATTTACTCTTTTTTTGATCACCTTGGGGTTGGCAACACTGCAGGTTTCTCAGGTCAAACAAGAAGGGATCTTGTTGGACAAGAAGAGCAGAAGGGAAAAGCAGGAGCCTGTCTCAGAAGTGCCAGCATTTTGTGAATTGCAAAACTCCACTTTGAGTTGTTCAGCTCACCAGAACAGTTATCCGGACTATTTGCTCTTTTAAGTGTGGAGCCTGGTGTCCTGTCTGACCGGGATTGGTCCTCACCAGCAGACCTGCGTCTCCCATCGGCAGTGCTAGTAGCAGCACAGGCCCACCATGGGTGAGCCGAGGTCCTCCTGCTCTCCTCCCAAGGCAGCAAAGGTGCAGCTCGGCTCCCTGCACATCTCTCCTTTCCCTGCCTGATTGTTCTTCCCTGTCTCTCTGTCACGCAGCAAAGCCGTGGGTCGCAGCTGGCCACACGGCAGTCTTCCCAAAAGGTTCTTCCCAACAGATGTGCTCTGCTCTTCCCTTGCGGAGGTGTACACGTACCACTTCTCTGACATGACCAGATGGGATTGCAGGGCTCATGAAAACTGGCACATTTTTGAATGCCATTTTTCTGTGGTCTGTGATTTGGCATCTTCAGTTTTGCACCTTTTGATTCACTGAGCCATGACGCCGCCTTGTTCCTTGGGAAGAAGTCTCTCCTTCAACACTAGATCAAAAGGAACCGGCTGAGGTGAAATGTTCGTTCTGCCTGCTCAGGGTCTGTACATGCTGCATCAATTTTGCAGCTTCTTTAAGTGTGGTTTTTTTCCCCTCTGCTTTTTAAAAAGAAAGCTTTTGAAGGGGAAGAAGAAACTTGGAGAGTCAAGACACGCATTTGGACATAACTGCATCTCTTTTGAGGGATATTTATGTGTTAGTATATGGTTTCTCAGCATTGGTAGGTAAGTAATCTGGGGTCTTGAAAGATCTAAAGAAACAGGTTTTTCAGCCCTGAAGATCAACTATTGAGATGACTGCAAATTGCTTTTATCCGAATACTGTTTTTAACAAGTTAGCTCTACTTTTTTATATTTAAAGATGATGGTACTAGTATTTTTCATGTGGTCCAGTCACTTGTTTCCTACCAACTTCAGGCTTGTAGGGTCATATCCACATGCACACTGATGCTCAGCTGTGACCAAATACTAGCCGCTATGACCCAACCAGCCAGCAGATGTAATGCCACAGAGACCAAGGTTGGCAAGCAGAGGACAAAAAGGCAAGCAGAGCCAGCAGGCTGAGCAAGCGCTTTACTTCACTTGATACTGTGTCTGCTTCCACAGGGTGTGTGGGCTGTTGGAAACTGCTCTTGTGGTGTTCCCTCACATCTGTTGTCTGAAAATCAAATGACAGCAAGTTCCACTTAGGGTCAACGCCACTCTCTGGCTTCTGTTTTCCCTCTGTGATGTTTAGGCTAACAAGAGCATGAGGATTTGCTAAAGCCCTCAGCCTTTCCCGTCCTCTTTCTACAAGCTGACTTTTCTTCTGAAATTACCCAGGCAGGAGCCTAACATTTCTAGAGTGACAAACATGACAAATGAGAACTAACTCTTCTTGAGTGGTGGAGGAATTGAGAGAAACCTGGTGCAGGAGATCTTGGACAAAAAATTGGACATGAGCCATCAATGTGTGCTCACAGCCCAGAAGGCCAATCATATCCTGAGCTGCATCAAAATAAAGCGTGGCCAGCAGGTCAAGGGAGATGATTCTGCCCCTCTACCCTGCTCTGGTGAGACCCCACCTGCAGTGCTGTGTCCAGCTCTGGGGTTGCCAACACAAGACAGACATGAACCTGTTGGAGTGAGTCTAGAGGAGGGACACAAAAATGATTGGATGGCTGGAGCATCTCTCCTATGAGGACAGGCTGAGAGATTTGGCTGTTCAGCCTGGAGAAGAGAAGGCTCCAGGCACACCTTATAGCAGCCTTCCAGTACTTAAAGGGGGCAAATAAGAAAGATGAAGACTTTTTTCCAAAGCATTTAGTGACAGAACAAGAGGTGACAATTTTAAACTGAACGAGGGTATATGTGAGTTGGACGTAAAGATTTTTATGAGAGTGGCCAGGCACAGGAACTGGTTGTCTGGAGAGGCAACCATGCTTGGGAGCATTCAAGGTGAATTTCGATGGGACTGAGCAACCTGATCTACTGAAAGATATATCCCTGTCCACAGCAGGGGTGTTGGGCTAGATGGTCTTTGAAAGTCCCTTCCAACCCAAACTATTCTGTGGTTCTGCTCCAAAAGTGATCCAACAGAATTCTCACCTTGACAAAAAGCCCACACTGACCCCCCAAAAAGCCCTGAAGTCTGCCCTCAAGACACTCTTGCATTTTAAGGATGTGTTTTCTTGACCATGTTGCTGTCTGTTCCCCCCTCCCCAACCATTGCTCAGTGTCACCCTAAAGGGCAGTTGTCCCCCACAGCACTGATGCCGCTTGGATGCTCTCCAGGCTATGGTGCAGCATCCCTGCTGGCTCTCTCAAGAGGCAGCAGCAAGGCTGGAAATTCCTGTTGCCTTTCAGCAACAGCCACACTAGTGCTCGCTTTGTTACATACTGATGTGCACTAATTCATCTCAGCTTGTTATCAGTGTTGCACAGGCCCCATTTGTAGAATAGTGGGGTGGGGACTGGGGAGACCCCAAGGGCGGTCCTGCCCTCTGTCAAGAGGTGGCTTTCCAGGAGGATGGGGGCTGAACTGACACTCCTTGTAAAAACATCTCCATTTGTGAGCCATGTGAGGGCCATGTCTGTTGGCCTTGTGGCAGCCTTGGTGTTGGTCCACCTAGCAGGTGGGCTTCTTCGCTGATGTGTCAGGAGGTTACGGGGGTTATAAGGAGACCCCTTGTCCTTAAACATGCATGGGGGCATGGGAAGGAGCCAGGCTTTTTGGGAGGCTGGGCAGTGTTCACCTGCAGGTCTTCTACTCCCATCCCCAGGTGCTGCATGCAGCGCCTCCATGTGTTACCTCATTTACCAATGGTACTTCTGAACCTGGAGCCTGTTTCCTTTCTGCTGCTCTTCTACCTTTGTTGCAATATTGGGCGTTCACCACTGCAGCAGCTGGATATCTCCTGCAGCCATATCCCTTTTCTGATCACTCATCCTGAGTGCTGAGAGGCATGGAAACCTCCAAAGGGTGGTCCTGCTGTAGGGGAAATGCTACCACAGTTTGCTACAAACTGGAGAGGAAGGCAGGCTTGATGGAGCTGGTTTGCACCAGTGCTCTTAAAAAAACCCCAAACATCTCTCGCCTCTGGGGGCCTCAGTGTCAGAAAGATGTTGGAGCAAGTCCAGAGGAGGGCCACAAAGATGATCAAGGGGCTGGAGCACCTCCCCTGTGAGGACAGGCTGGGCGAGTTGGGGCTGTTCACCCTGAGAAGGCTCTGGAGAGACGTTGTAGTGGACTTCCAGTGCCTGAAGGGGCCTACAGGAAAGCTGGGGAGGGACTCTTTATCAGGGAGTGCCGTGATAGGATGAAGGATAACTGTTTCAAACTGAAAGAGAGTGGATTTAGATTAGATATTAGGAAGAGATTATTTACTCTGAGGATGGTGAGACACTGGCACAGGTTGCCCAGAGAAGCTGTGGATGCCCCCTCCCTGGCAGTGTTTGAGGCCAGGCTCGATGGGGCTTTGAGCAACCTGGGCTAGTGGGAGGTGTCCCTGCCCATGGCAGGGGCGTTGGAAAGAGATGATCTTTAAGGTCCCTTCCCAGCCAAACCATTCTCTGATTCTATGATCATGCATGTAAAATCCCAAGTCTGGCTAATGTGTGAGAGTGTGTTTGTAGGATGCAGTGAGCTGACGTCATGCTGGGCGCAGCCCTAGTGCAGGTAGGATGGTGTCCAGACTCACGGTATGCCAGGACTTCTTCCAGCAGAAGAGACAGAGTTTTTTCTTCAGAGGTGGCTCTGCTAATGTTAGATGAGTGTCCCACTGACCCTGACGTTTTCAGTATGGGATTGTAAGTGACTTGTAAGCTGTAAATCAGTTTACATGAGCTGAGGATGACACCCATACCTTTTCTGATGTTCGAATTCTGATTATCCCCCATGAAGAACAGCAAGTTTCAGTGACCATACTTTGTTTCAATTTACCTTTTCTTTGCTCACAAATGACGGGAGTTTTTCCAAAGACAGGACTTGTGAGGAGAGGGCATCAAAGTGCCTGGAGTAGTGGCAGGGAAGGATGGAGCACCAGCCAGGTGCAGGGCATGAGTGCAGGGGAGCAGCCCTTAGGAGCACAATACGGATAGTTTTTTTTCCTCCCACCTGTTGCTAAGAGCAAATAGAGAGTGAGTTATTGTGCTTCCTCCCCAGCTGCTAACGACGGGAGAGTTGCTTATGGTCGTGCACTGGAAGCTAATTAAAACCAGTGACAATGGTAATTGAGTAAGCATGCTTGAGGATAAGTATGACCTCATGTCTAAAATGGTAATGAAGCCTATTAAAATCCCCACCAAAAAGAGAAATGAAACAGGGAACAGAGGCAAAGGTGGTGTGAGGAGAGCAGGAGGAGACAATACCTGGCAGCCAGAGTGCTGGGAGGGATGGGGAGCACAGAGGTGCCAGGCTTTTAAATCTCCTTAATAAACAGCCCGCTCCTCAGCTAGCCAGGCTGCTGCTCAGGCCGAGTCAGCCAAAGCACTTTGGTATATGTGAAATTCAAGTGCCTTCCTCCCCTGCTCACCCAGGCCAGGGTGTAAGTCCCATTAAGCGATGGCAACGCTTTTTGCTGTTTGTGGTTGTCTTCACTTGATGGATGTTTGCTGGGAGAAGGGAATATGCCAGGGAACTGGCAGTGGTTGCTGGCACGGGAAGGGGAACCTACAAAGATATGCCTTGAAATTGTACCGATGCGGGAAAACACATTAGTGGAGGAAAACTGCGGTGAACTTGGGGTGCTGGAGTGCCACACTCCGTCTCGGACCAGCATGGCACCTGCTTTTGGCTCTGCAACTGGGGTGTAGGGGCCAGGTGCTGCTGTGACCCTGGCATGTGTTGGTTTTCAGGGTGGCGTAGCAGGGCTCAAGATGCTGCTGTGCTCCGTGGGGACCTGTGCCCCACACTGACTCGTTCTCCCACGGGGGACACCCTGAGGGGCGCCGGGAGGTGGGTGCTCCCCGTCCTGGCATTGAATGTGGACTGCATTGCTTCAGGTAAGCTCAGCCTTGGGCTGCCGGGCTGCTTCCCTTACACCCTGCTGACAGCGGGAGACCTGGTGTGTGCCAAAGGTGGCTTCTGGATGAACGAAGCTGACCCTCATCTCTTTCTGGCAGGGGTGAAGGTACAGGCTGGATGACGGCTGAGGATGTGCTATGGAGCCAGGATTCAACTGCTCTGAGCTCTGCGATGGCAGCTCCAGTTTTGGCAGCCAGGAGCAGCAGCAGCGCGCACTGCAGGAGCTCTGCACTGTCACAGTGGTATGTACGGAGGGCAGGGAGCTCTCTATGGCATCTGTTTTGCTCCAGAAGTGGATTTGGGTGGAGGGGTGGAAAGTAGGGGGGCACAGGGGCACAGCTGCCAAGCAATTTCAGTCCAGCCAGAGGCTCCATGCTGTTACCTCCTGAGGTGGCCTCCAAGACAAGCCCTGTGTAGACATCCAGCAGTTAGGCAGAAGGTGAGGAAGCAACTATGACAGCCAAGTTATGTCCAGCAGCCCTCCCATGTGTTGTCTGGCATGACAGCTGTATAGGAGTGGCTTGGGATGGCCTCCTCTGCCCCTGACCTTTCCCATTCCCTGGAACTTCAAAGTGCTTTTCAAATATGAACAGAGCAGGATTTAATTAAAAGTCATCATTTATAATAAATAGTACCTCTTCCCCCACCACTAAGCCAGTAGAAATGACACCGGGGTGCACTTAGTCGCAGTCCGTTTTGCTTGAGGCTGCTGGATGGACCAGCGAGGCTTGGCCTGCAAGACTCTCCATCACAGCCTGCACGACCACGGGCCTTTAATTAGAAGACCATAAGCTGCTTGGCTCCCCTGGCTCTGGCAGCTGCCTTACAATTAATATTCCCCCTGCTAAGGCCAGGATTTACTCTGCTCAGCAGCAGATAAAGCGCTCCATCAACTTCAAGTAACGTCAACATCCAGGGAAACAGCAGGTGGAGGGAGAGAATGTTGGGAAAGGAAAGGTGGAGATCACGTCATGTTTCTGATCACCAAGTGGTTGCTGGAAAGAGGATGCTGTAATACCTCGGGCAGCAGCCGGAGGTGGAAAGATACTGTTGGTGGATGCAGCTGGGAGTGAAATGTGGGAGCCCAGGGTGCTGAGTCCACTCTGCTCACCCTACTGGCAAAAGCCAGGTGTTACCCTCAGGCTCGACCAGGCAGGGTGCAGAATTGAGATGGTGTTACAGCCTCACACCAGCCCTGAGCAGCCCCATCAGCCCCCCTGAGCTCCAGGCAGGTGGGAAGGTGGCCTTAATTTGTGCTGAATGATGGGGTTTTTGCACAGCAAGTCCTGGCATAAGGGGAGACTGACCTGGCTGACCATCTCCACCATCTGGTGTGGTCTTCATTCCCCAGAGAGCCCAAAGACCCTCCCAAGGGGTAATGGAGGAGGAGGAGGAGGGGAGGGGTTTGCAGGAGGGAGGTAAACATCTCCCCAGGGATCCCTCCATGCTGCTGCAAAGTGGGACTGAGCTGTGTGTGCAGCTGTATCCCAGCACGATGCAGCAGCAGCAGCAGCAGCATCTCTCTGGCTGCTTCTCCCAGCCAGGAATTTGCCTTACCCAGCAGCCCTGGCACCAACATGTGAGCTGCCAGGAGCCTGCGGATTGGCCGTGCTCGCATGGCAGTGACACATTTTTGTTCTAAGAATTAGGTGTTGGCTTTAATTCTCCTGGCTGTGCCTTGTTCTTACTTCGTCAGAGGAGATGGAGCCTGACTGGGGAAGAGGGGAAACAAGGCATCAGCTTGAAACAACTGCATTGCTTCTCCCCATGGATTTATTTCTAGCAAGGCTGGAAACAGAAACAGCTCAGACCTTGAAGGAAGAATTGGGAGTTTGGGGCAGTGGCAGCTGTTGGGAAAACAGTCTTCTGCTGTAGAAATTGCATGCAGGTGAACTAAATACCTGAGAAAGGACTTAGCACCAGAGAAGTTAGTGAGGAAGTGTGTGATTCGAGCTCAGTCTTCATCCTCCTCTTTACCCTTAAAGAGGCTTCACCAGTAGTTAAGTAAAAATAATGCTTTTTAAAAAGAAAGAAAAAATATGTCGGTAACATGCACATATAGTATGTGTGAAAGAACCCACACATGCACACCCTGTTAAAAATGCTGCAATATTTTAGATCCACAGTGGAAATAGGTTTCTTGTTTCATGTAGGATCATTTTATCCATCCCATGTTACTAGGCAGATAGCGGAGAATATTTTTAAATGGAGATTTAAAACTAAAAGTCGCTTGTGTGCAAGGAGAGAGGTGCCTCAATCATACTCACTTTGGGAGTGTCCCTCAAAAGCCAGTTCTCAGCTGATGTCTACCTAGGACCAAGTTAGTTTCCAGCCAGTTGGGAGACGGGTGGAGCCCAGCGCAGTGTGTCACTGTGTAATGCCTCTGAAAAACGCTGTCCCACTCCCTTTTCTGTGTTTTCTGCACCGACTGGCAGCTCTGCTGCTGGCTCCTAGTCACGCCAGCTGTCTGGTTGGTTATCTGCTGTATATAGGGGTAAGAGTGGGAGCCAAGGATGCCCTACCCAACTTTCCAAAGAAATACGCTGCAAACTTGGGTACCATGAGGTCTTTCTCCAGGGGTTTCTTTCAAGAGGACTGTCGTGAACCGTCACCTGTTTCTCCTCTCCCATGACCGGGGCTACCTGAGGTTTATGAGTCACTCATACAGCTTCATTATATATTCGGGTAGTTGGCTGTAAGAAGAAGGCTCCTGGATTGCCCTCTCCTCCTGTGTTCCTGTGCTCAGCAAGAGGCAGAGTGTGTGTCTTGTCTACACACATCTCACTAGCCCTGCCTGCATGTCTTGGTCTGGTTCTGGGGTGTCTGCTCATGCAGAAGAATTTGGGAGATGTGGTTTCTGGCTGAGCAGGAGCACCCATGGGAATGATCATGCCAGAATAGGGACCTTCTTCGCTGGAAGCCCCAGCAATGTCCTCTTCTTCCTCACCCCTTTTGCATCCCACAGACATCTTCTGACCGCAGTGGAAAGAGCTCCCCATCCTTCTCTGCTGCTCTCCTGGGAGTCGTATGGACATTCCTGACTGGAGGAGTCCTGCTAGCTCTCTTCTTTCTTGTCTTCACAATTCGCTTCAGGAAAAACAGGTAAGAACTATGAGAGTTCCCCTGAGCAGGAGCAGCGGGATTGGACTCCTTTAGGACCAGGTTCTGAAATCATGGCCAGCTAAGGGTCAGGAGGATGAAGCCTGAAAGGAGCAGCACTGGGCAAGCAAGGGCAGTGCCAGGGATATTGCAGCTCTCTCTGTCACACTCGGTGCTGATAACTGGTGGAGACAGTCGTGCTTGGACTGTTCCCTTCTCCAAGGGAGGGAGCTGTGGACAAGGCAGAGCATGAATGCCCTCCGGCGTGGCACAGGCAGGAGTGCATGATCTCTTCCTGAAGGCGCTGTTCAATAAAACCAGCAACAGGAGTGAGCAGAAAGAGAGCTGGTCTCCTTCTCCAGTCCACAGTCTTGAGAGCATCACTTTGAGCAGCATAGCTCCATGAGCAAAGCCATTATGCTCTCCACAGGGTGCAATACCCTTCCTGCTGTTGGGCAGCTCGTAGTTTGAAGATGTTCCTAACCTTTTTTGGTCTTGGTGGTTGTTTGTATTGGTAGTGAAGCTAGTAGTGAGCTTCAAGCTTTCCTTGGTGCTGTTCAGTCTGCACAAAGGATATAATAAATGCTGTTCCCCTGAATGCAGCATAAATCAAGCAGAATGCTCAGTGATTCCTCATAGCCCAAAATATCTCAGCCAGTGCTTAGCCTTCCTCAGCAATTCTGGATGTCTGACCTGACTCCTTACCACCTTCGCCTCAGCTTTGCTGGTCCCTCTGCTGTTTTCCCCCCTGCCCAGAGATACATCCCTCTCTCAAGCTTCACCTTGGCAGAGCCTTTGTGCTCCATGTGCCATTGCTTTGCATGGAGATGTGCATCTGTGTGCAGCCAGGGCTGCTGCTCTTCCAGTCCTCTGGCTGTCTTAATGCTTCTTATAACCATTGTGCAGTCAGGAAGGTCCTGCTGAGAAAGGTTTGTCTTGAGCCCTGTGCCTGCTGCAGTACAGTAGCTGCATGACCTGCATCCCGATGTCAAGCACTTGATTTACTGAAGCAGAGTCGTGTTGAGTTTGGTGGCCACTTTAATTGATTACCAGATTATTTAAGCCCCTGAAGATATTCTCAGAGCAAAGGTGTAATGAATACGTGTTATTTATTTGCACCGCAGCAAATAAATACTGGTCTGCCTGCTGAACTTGAGAGGGCAAAGAAGACTTTTTTCAGCATACAGCTGAGAGGGTGAGCTGATGAACATCTCTCCCCAGGGGCTGGGGCATGGCGAGGCAGGCAGGGAGGGAGAGAGCCAGGTTGAATCCCAGGCTCCACATCTGCAAGGCAGCAAGCCAGGAGGGAGCTCGAGGGTAGAGAAATGCAATGACTTAGCAGCAGATCGAAGGGAAGCAGCTGCACAGGAGGAGATGGCAGGAGCTTCAGCTTTCACTAGATGAGCTTTCTAGAGAAGGGTGACAGGTCGGGAGAGATCGGTGGGTCGATTCTCCCCTTCCTGAATACAGTTACAGGATCATGAGTGATGGGGTGAAATTACAGAGGGGAAGCTGTAACCTGAATATTGCTGGCAGCATCCTGAAGTTGAGACTATGCTGAAGGGAGGAGCGGTGGAAAGAGCTTCTTCTTGGAGGCGTTTGTAGCTGCTGTACCTAAAGCTTACTGCTGGGCATGACCTCTCCGGGCTATGTTGGTGCGATTTTCCACTTCTGCGTGCTTGCAGCAGAGGACAGCGGAGGAAGGTATTTGGCTTCTTAAACCTGGCATGCTAAGCTGGGCACTGTGCTATGTGCCACCTGCATGGCCATGGGGCATTGCTTCCTTTTGTTGAGGTGACCCTGTCTGCTTTGCTGTTAAAAGCCCGTGGTTTCGCAGTTTTGTCCATTAAGATGCTAGCTGAAGCTGCCTCAGGGATGCTTTTCTGTGCTGCAGATCCATACAGGGGGTAGAGGTATGTGGTACCCATCTGTTTGGGGGAGAGGGAATCTTGCTGTCCCACAGTAGCATTGAGATAGGGCTAAACAGATACTTTAAGGACACTGAAGCACTCCAGCAGTACGGGGGAGGGGGTGGGATATGCACCACAGAGCAATGGCTGAGTCTTTGGAGGAGCTGTGAAGAGCAGGGGCTGGCAGGGGGGACAGCATGTCAGCATCCCTTACAGCCATCGTCATCCCTGTAAGGGGACCTTGCCCCTGTGCTGCCAGGTCATGATGCTTAGTAACTGTCGCCACCTTCCCTCCTTTGTTTCCCGGAGGATCGTGAAGATGTCCAGCCCCAATCTGAATATTGTGACCCTGCTGGGAAGTGGCTTGACTTACACTAGTGCTTACCTCTTTGGGATTCAGGAGCAGAGCCTGCCATCTGGAGACTCGGTGGAAAAGCTTATTCAGGTGAGTGGCAGGGGGGGGTGGTTTGCTGATATGTGTGCCTTCATACATGCACGTGTGTATGTACATGCATATTTGTAGATGTTCTCTCTTAGCTGCAGCCTGTTGCCACCTTGCTGCTGGGTGCACTTGGCCGGGCTGTGATAAAAGTGCAACTGGGAGAGGGGAGCCTGGAGAGAGATGGGATCCTCTGCACAGCCACTTCCTCATGTGGCACAGGTGCCATAAGGTTGCAGACGAGATTTTTCACTGAAAAGCAGGTCTTAGTCAAAATTCTGACCTGTGTGATGAACCCCCGTGTCCTGACCTGGGGCAGCCACATTGCCAGACTGGGGACTGGGGATGTACCTGGATAGGAGAGTGAGATGTGGGAGAGAGCACACCCTGCCATCCTGCTCAGCCACCAGGCTGAGGATAATTAACAGAGTTGCCAGCGAGTGATTTATTGGTGCTGAGACCCTCTGTGGCTCTGCTGCTGGCAAGCTGCCTGGCTCTCCTGCCTGCTCCTCTTCTGAGAGCCCCTTGGGACAGGGAGAAAAAGGCAGACAGCACGCATGCCTGCAGAGGAATATGTGCCTTTTAATTTATTTCACCCTGTAGTCAGTTTTCTAGTACTCAGTATGACCCTCCAGAAGACCATAGACACATCCCCACTCATCTTCATTGCATCCCTGGGTGGGAGGGTGTGGGCTGTCCCCAAGAGCCCCACGGCTGCCCCTTCAGCTCCCTCTCTGTGCCCGCCTCTGGCAGGTACGGCTCTGCCTGCTGTGCGTGGGGACCTCCCTGGTGTTTGGCCCCGTTCTGGGGAAAAGCTGGCGGCTCTACAAGGTGTTCACTCAGCGGGTGCCAGACAAGCGAGTGGTAAGTACACAGCACCCAGGGGTGTGGGAGCCAACTCCTCAAAGGGGGCGAAAGCCAGCAAGTCCCAAACCGGTGCAGGATAGCAGATAAAACTGGCCCATTCCAGGATTGGCTACCACAATCACAGGTCTGGTTTCACACCTAGCTGGGGATGGGCTCCTCGTTTGTTCCTGCACAATGAGCCTGGAGCTTGTCCACTCTACAGACAAGGGGGTCCTCTGCCAGGATGCCTGTTCTCTGGTGGAGTCCCAGCCCCATCACTGAGCATGGTCTTCTTATTTTACGTTGACCACATGCCTTCCTTAGGCTACACATCAGTGTTTGCATCCAGGTCTGGGCTGATTGTTTTTGTGGGATGAAAATAAACCAGGTATCCTCAAGGGCATCTGATATAGGGCCATCCCCAGTGGCATCTGATCTCCTCGTGAAGGGAGGGAGCACTGGGTACTCCTCTGCAGCACTGAAGGAAGGGGATCCAGCAGCTGGAAGGGAAATGGGAGCTACCTATATAAATTTGTGCATGTAAGAGTGCACTTACAACTTTCAGTGGCCACTTTCCAACAGTCAAAAAAGCAAGTTTCAGATGAAAGGTGAGATGAGAGGGTTTGCAGGGGAATATGGTACCAGCAAGGACTCCCATTCCTGAGGCATTGGGATCTGTGTTAAATTTGCAAAATTATAATCCTGCCAGCTTTTTCCTGCTTTTTGTCTCCGCTTGTGTTATGAGCATAAGAGATTATACTCTTTGTTTTGGAAGAGCTGGTTTCTGTCATATCATTTAGCATCTAGGCACACCATTAGGGAAGGTTTACACCTGATTAGTTCTCCAAGAACTAATATGGGGAGCTGGAGATAGAGAGCCTGTGGCCAACTTGGATGTACGTGAGCTGCTTGACTCCACTCTGGTGGGAGTATTAGGATGGACATGTCCTTGAAAGAAACAACCAGAAAGAGACCCAAGGGGATGGAGGTTATTGGTGTCCATTTGCCCCGCAAGGTGATGGCTACTTTTTCAATGTTGGCAGATCATTAAAGATATCCAGTTGCTGGCGATGGTGGCAGCATTGGTGCTGGCAGACACTGTGTTGCTCCTGACGTGGGTGTTCTCTGATCCAGTCCAGTGCTTCCGAAGCCTCAGCGTCTCATTGCGGGTAAAGGGATGGGGGGGGTTGGAGTGGAGGTTGTGCCATGTCCTGTCTGATCTCTGTGAACAAAGTTGGTGGATGGCCAGGCATTTGGAGGTGCTGTTTAAAAAAAAAAATTAAAAAATAGAAGAACAAGCCAGAAAGCTTTCTGGGCACTCTGGGTTGGGTTTAAGTCTGGTCTGTCACAGAAATGAGGATCTGCTGCAAAATTTCCAGGTCTGTGCAGGTCACCTGGGTGACACAAGAGAGGTGCGTGGCATCTGCAGATGCTTCAGAGAAAGATTTAACCAGCCCTGTTAGCAGCAGGCTGCCAAAATATTTCTTGCTTTAACCTTCTGCCACTGGCAGCACCACCCTTAGCCTCTCCTTTTAGGAATTTACAGAGGAGACCCGTTTGTCTGCCCATCGGTCTGTGCCTGCTGCCGGGCTGGGGCAGCAGCCTTCACTCCTGCCTTCCCCTTGCCTCCTAGGTGACGGAGAAAGGCATGACCTGCTCAGTGAACCGCGTGCAGTCCTGCGCATCTCTTTATTCCGATCTTTGGCTCGTTCTCATTTTAGGGTTTAAGGTACGTAACGTCTTTATCGATACTCATGTTGTATCTTGCCTTCTCCCAGTCTCACAGCCTAAGCTGTTTAGCAGCTTTTGTAGTTTCATTGCGCTCCCAAGCTACATGCCTGCTGCAGATTCCAGCTACTCTTGTTTATCTTGAAAGCCGTCCCGTCTCTAGTTCTTCCCATCTTGGTGTTTTCTTGCATTCCCTTGTAAAAGCCCTGTTAGCCACTTTTTCCCTGCCTCACCATCCCTTATGTACACCGCGCACATACTGTCTCTAGTGCTCTCCCTGCAACACCCTACGCCTTGTCTCTCTCTCTCTTCTTAAAACTTGTTTTTTAAAGCACACCTTTTCCATAAAGCCTAAGATGAATGTGCACTACAGCGATGCACTATGTGGTTCAGCCTACGAGTCCTCTGACTTCAAATGAAGCAGGTGCTGATGACAAGTGCTTGGTGCCTACCTTTACAGGATGTGTATCAGCTTAATTATACCATGGAGGTACACTTTCACTGTGGTAGCTTTGCACGTGGCTATTCTTATTCCTGAAAGAGTTAGTTATACTGATGTAACTATGTAGGTATAATTATCGCTGTAATTATCTGTGGTCTCATGTGTCTTTGGGTTGGCAGAGGCTGGACACATTTCGAAAAGCTGATGTAGATGAAGCTTGTGAGATCACAGCCTTTCTTTGGAAATGGCTCCATCTCTGTGTGCGCAGTACAGGCAGTTCCCTTCTGACTCACTGTAATATAATACTTATTGACCATCTACCCAAAATCATAAGAAAAAAAGCAGAAAGAGACCTCACAACATATCCAAGTCCTTCTTCCCCCCTACACTTAATTTTAAAGACATTTGTCTAGCCTGTCTTTAAACGTCCTTTGGTACTAGGGGTTGCAGGCATCCTTTGGGCTTGCAGTGCTGTGTCTCCACCTCTGATTTTGTCTGCAGGTTGTGTTAGGGTTTAGAAGGCAATGCTTTTGCCCACAGCTCCTACAAACTGCTTTTTGGAAGAAAACATCCCCGTTACCAGTCCTAGGTACTCTTTTTTAGTGGTATGTTGAACCTGACCCTGATCCTATCTACCTACTGGAGGTCATGGAATTATTTATTCAGTGATTTCACTGGACTTATTCTGAATTTACAGTAATGTGAGAGCAGGCTCTGCTTCTGTGTGTACATAACACTTTGTTATCTTCCACGGCATTAGTGTGCTCAGCCCTTTGTGAAGCAGCCACTTGGTGTATTACCCTGGCTTTACTGGCACAGAACAATGGAAAAGAAATGGCTTGCCAAGGACGTGCCTGGAATTAGGAACAAAGTCCTCTGCTCCAGATAAAAACAAACAAACAAACAACTTAGTTTTGTGCTTACTGAGAGTCCTAGTTTACTAGATGGCTGTTGTCTGTGTCCCAGATAGATTATATGAATTTTAAATGGGACTTCAGTGCTCTTTTTTATTTCTTGCTCAGGGATTAGGAGTTGGCTTGCCCTTGGACCATTTATTTGGAGGTCCCCTACTTAGTTACAGAATCATAGAATCATTTATATTGGAGAAGACCTTTAAGATCATCCAGTCCAGATCCTGTGAAGCAGGGTTAGGCATTGGCCTAGTTCCCAGCGAGGCAGGTCTCTCTATTACAGTCCTCACCTTAAGAATTCATAATGCTCTGAAGTTGGGAGTCTCACCGAAGACCATGGATTTGAACCTATCTTGTCTGTGTGACTGTCCCTACAGACCCTAACCCTGGCAGTAGCCATCATGGTCATCAAGCAGCCACAGCACAGAGGGGTCCAGAAAGGTCTACAGAACATCAGCACCGCAGGTCACAGATCACTTTTTGATGCCCAAATAACAATTTAATGTCTCCTACTAAAAGGCTGACAGTTGCACTAACTGAGTAGCACAGGAATAATGTAGATGTCATGTATTCTGGGTCCTTGCAGGAGCAGGGATTTTATTAGATGGTATTTCCCAATGATCCTGAAGGCAGACCATGCTCAATGCTACAGAGGAGGGCAAAAAATATTTGTTTTCCTGCCAGTGTGCCCTGGGGAAGGTGGGATTCATCCTGGTGGGTATTTTAATCCTGAACATGCTGGAAAGATGCATGTGTGGGACATTTGAGGGGCAGTGTGGTGAGGAAGCCTGCTCTGAAACAACCACCCTGCTTCGGGGTTAGGAGGGCCCCTGTGTACAGAGCCCTTCCCCAGCCCTTCCACCACTGCCCAAGTCAGGCAGGAAACAGTGAAGGGAAGGGAGAAGAATTGCACCTCATAGTTTCCTTGATTTCTATTTAAAGAGCCACCAAGTACATCCTATTCCATCCAGTCTAAACCCCCACTTTTTCTGCTTTGCTTTTTCCTTCTGAATGTCCTTGTGAATCTCCTTCCCGCTCCTTCAGAGGTATGTTGTTGCTCCTTGATGGCACCCCACCGCTGCATCCCTGCAGGGACCTAGGTCTCTTGTCTTTCCATCTCTGCTTCTCCTGCTCCAAGCTGCCCTAGGGGAGATTTTCACATCTTGCCCTGCTCCATGGCATCTCCTGCTGACCTGACCCTCAGCTCCTCACACCCCTCGGTCAGGACCCCCAGGGCCCACCAGCTCCTTTGCTCCTGCCCTCTATCCCCAGCCCCACTTCTGAGCTGCAGCAGCATGCCAGGCGTTTGCTGTGGTGTCACCACCACGCGCTGAAGGTCTGCATTATAGATCAAAGAGCATTAATTAGGACTGTGATGAGTGTATCTGAGCTCACTGGGCTCGGTACGGGGTGGGGGTTGACACCATCAGGCCGTAATTTTCCACGCTCTGGAAACCTCTTTTTTCTGCTTCCAGAGTATCCTTCTGCTGTATGGGACCTACTTGGCGGGTCTGACCGACAACGTCAGCTCCCCACCAGTCAACCAGTCCTTGACACTCATTGTTGGGGTCAACCTCGTTTTCCTGGCTGCCGGCACTGTCTGCTTAGTTCACCGTTTCTTCTGCGCTTGGCACAACTTGCTGTTTGGTTTTACCTCTGGAGGCATCTTTGTGTGTACGACCACGATCAACTGCTTCATCTTTGTCCCACAGGTATGCTGCCACCCCTCTCCCACTACCTGGCTGGAAATGGGCACATTTTCAAAGTGTAATAACAGCAGATGTGTGGGCCAAAGCACTTATTTTCCTACTTTTTTCCCCAAATATTCAGGCTCACCTGCACAGCTCATCTTCCAAGTCCTCAGTGACTCTGCTTCCCTGAGTCCCCTGAGTCTCCAAGGAGCACAGGCACATTGCAGTGCTGCTGCTCAGAAACCCTCATGCAAAAGCCTTCTGTGGGTTGCAGCCACACAGAGGGTACATATGGAGGCAAGGTGGCTGCTGCCCTCCTCCTCCATGTGGGTGGTGGTTCATTCATGCTCTCTCCTCATACCCCACACACCTGCTCCCACCAAGGGTTTCTGCCCATGGCAGGGATGGAACTGGGCTCTAGCCATCCAGATGGTCACACCAGGCTCAGAGGCTTCTGGTGATCCCCAGGGAAGGCTGTCCTCCTCTGTGCTCTTGGAGAAGGAAGCTGGGCTTCACTACAAGTGAGGAGGAGGATGTGGAGGTGTTTGAAGGAAGCCTTTTGTGGTGAGGGGAGGCTCTTCTGCTTCCCGTGTCCTGCAGGAGCTGCCCCGAGTGCCTGGCCACAACATTAGTGGGGGAAAATGCTCCCATTGTTACAGGGAGAGGAAACAGTTGTTTACTCAGTTTAATGTTTTGAAGGGATGTTTGGGCTCAAGGAAATGAGGTGAGAAAAGGAGGAAGAGGTGAAGCTGAAGAAAGCACATCTGTGCAAGAGAGGGCTCAGGGGATCTCACCAATGTATATAAATACTGATGGGGGTAGAGTAGGGAAAGGGGAACCAGGGTCTTCTCAGTGGTATATACAGGGTACAGGGGACAATGGGGACAAGCTGAAACACAGGAAATTCTATTCAAACATCAGAAGAAGGGTGTTTTTTTCTGTGAAAGTTGTAAAGCACTGGAGCAGGTTGCACAGAGAGGTTGTAGAGTCTGCATCCTTGGAGATACTCAAGACCTAGCTGGATGCAGTTCTGGGCAGCCTGCTCCAGCTGACCTTGCTTGAGAAAGGTAGTTGGACTAGATGATTTCCAGAGGTTTCCTCCTACCTCATTTGATGCAGCATAACCGCAGACTCGTAGCTCACTAGATGAGCAGGCCTTGGGAGTGGGATCCAAACCTCCTCTGACAAGGACCAAGCCTGCTGGCAATGCTCTGCCAAGCACGAGGTCTCTCAGAGTGAAGGCAGAGATGCTGATGAGCTGTACTTGCACTCTGCCTGCACCATTTTTCTGCTGTAGCCTGGGGGCCTTGAACATTTTATTTAACCTGGATCTTTTAATTCATCAACTTGTTTTTCCTAATGGGCTTGCTCTTCTATTGCTCATCCGAGATCGATAAACAGCTGGACCTGGGCTGCACAAGGCTTCCACACAGACAGCAGATGAGAAAGCGGATACTAAGTGTTGCTGGTTTTCAGCTTGTCACCAATGATTCGGGGATAAGGAGGCGTGTGTGACACTGTCTTTGTCTGTCACTGAGTCAGGGAGGGGGGAGAAGAGGGAGGGGGTTTTACAGCACACTTCGAGGTTGCAGTGAAGGCAGGCACCGACTCTCCATGTTAAAAGCTGGAGGCAGGGACAGGGTAGGACTCAGATGGGTGGGAGGCTCCAAGTGACACTGCAGCCCCTTGCCCAGCTGTCTCTCGCCACCCGTCTCTGCTCCTCTGTCACACCCTGCCTTTGTCTCCCCTTATCCATCCCTTTGTCTGCTTCCTGCCTGCCTCCTGCCTGTGCCTGCTACGAGGATAACGGCCTCTTCTACCCTCCAGCTCAAGCAGTGGAAAGCCTTTGAAGAAGAAAGCCAAACTGTGAGCCACATGGCAAAATATTTCACCAGCCCCAGCCGGAGCTGCCGCTCGGTGTACAGCGAGGAGCAGCTCTACCAGCTGATAGGGGAGAAAAACTCCATGAAGCGGCTGCTCACTGAGGTACGGGGGTTCTTGCTGGCCCCCGTCAGCTGCACCAGCTTCTCCCTTTCCCTTTTGTGGGCTGAAGGCTTTGCAGGGTGGGAAGCCCTTTCTTATGCCCTGGTCTGCACCAGCTTCTTCCCTCATGAGGGGAAGAGCTGCTTTGCTTTGTCACATCATTCTGCACCCCAGAGTGCCAAAATTTAGGCATAATCTGGAGAGTTTCAAAAAAATACATGGGGAGAAGAGCAAGAAAGCCTGATTCTCACTGTGCACTCAAACATGGTTAATTTAGACAGGAGATGTTCTGTCTCAGGAAAGCCCCCAACAGTGTGTGGGCAGGAGCACCGCAGCTTGGAGAGCTGCCTGCCCCAGAGCCCCCTTTCCTGCACCCACATCTGAGGAGGTTCTAGGGTACTCTAGGGGAGGACAAGGTCACACACACAGCCAGTGTGGCTCTTGCAGGCTTGTTGCTGCGCTGCCTCGGAGCACTTCTCCATGCAGAGAGGGAAGATGCGTATTCTGGGAGTACCTGCTTCCAAACTGGTGGCATTTTCGTATCTTCTGCCTGCCCCATGCTTGACAGGCATATTTGTTTGATGCAGAAAAACGCCGTGATCGAAAGCCTGCAGGAGCAAGTAAGCAGCGCCAAGGAGAAGCTGATGAGGCTGATGTCTGCGGAGAGTGGCTGTGACCCCCATGCATCCATGCATCCAGAGCGGGATGGTTGGCAGCCTCCCTGCTTGCCGAGTACACCACCACTTTGCAGCGATGCTCAGGACCTCGGGAAACACGCGAGCCATGAGCCTGTTTGCTCTCAGGCGCTGCTTTTTGACATGGGGAATGGTATCGAACGTGACCTGAAAGACAACCGGGAGTGCGGGACACCTGCAGGGCAGGAGCAGCCTCCAGAGCAGCTGCTGGGCCAGGACATCTCAGCCAGTGTGGGCTGGGAGTCGTCCCCCAAAGTCAGCTACGTGAGCAGTGAGAAGCTGCGGGAAATCTTGCAAGAGCTGAGCCTGGATGGCAAAACCTACAGCCCAGCCTTACCTGGGCGACTCCTGCGTAGCAGCCAGGGCCCCCCAGGTGAGCAGGGAGGAAGGTGGGGGGCCCAGGAGAGCTACCCAGGCATCCGCACACCCCTCAGCCCCTACCTGGCAAGGCGGCGACGGAGGATCCCCTTGGCCCCCACTTCTGCTTGCTTCCCTGGACATGTGTCTTCTCATGCCAGCTGTGGCGTGAAGGAGGTGGGTGGCTGGGACTGTGGCCTGGGGAGGGAAGAGGAGATGGCTGGCAGAGGGCACCTTCACTCACTGGCACCATCCCCTCCAGCCATCCCTAGGGAGGTCTGCCTCCAGCCAGAGGTGTGGCCAGGATGGCCGGACTCACGGGGCGCTTTGCCATCCACCCCACGGGAGCAGCAGCGGTGGCAGGGCTCCCTGAGGGGACCTGCCGAGCCCTCCCTGCGCTCGCTGTACTATTACCCGGACTCTGACTCCAGCAGCAGCTCTGAGGAGGAGATGTTTCACGGCTGCCACCGTCCCTGCTGCGAGGTCTGCTTCCAGAGCCCGCGTGGCTCTCTGGGAAGCAGTAGCACGGACACGGACACAGAGCCCAGCAGCTGCACGGGCCGCCGGACAGAGCATCACAGCGGGCCCCAGCCTGTGGTGAATTTCAAAGAAGATCTGAAACCCACCTTTGTGTGACTAGGAGCATCCAAAGGCAAGTCCCTGAAACACTGCGTGTTTTCAGCAGCGCTAAAGCCACGCATCCCTCTGAGGGATGCATCTTGTTCTGACACCTGTGGTCTGGGAATAAACCTTTCCACACTTGGGGCTGCAGTGTCAGCCCCAGCCTGGTCAGCAATGCAGACTGTGTTTGGCTGAGAAGAGGCAGCACTCGGGCAGGCGGAGGTGGTTTTGTCCTGGCTACTCCAGGCCAGCTGTGTGCACCTCCCAGATACCCACCACATCTGTCTGTCTTAGTCCTGGCCTGCAAGTGCCCAAACTTCATCATCTCGAAGGGCTTTCCCTGCAAGAGCTGGGTGGTCTGCACCTGTGGGAGCAGCACAGCAAGCACACGTGGCTTCTTGCACTCAACAGACAAACGGACAGAGGACTCCTTCCCCAGAGGCTGCCCATGTTGATCCTCCCATCTGCATCCCACCCAGCAGGAGACTGGGGGACAGAGAGACAACAGAAGCAGTTGCAGGCTGCTGCTCACCTGGGGTTTGCTGCTCCCTGGCAAAGCAAGGACCTTGGAGTGGGGTGTGCGCAACGAGACTTTTGGTGGGTGGGGGTTTTTTTTTGGTAGCATCTGGTTGAGAAAATGGGCTCCGAAAGTGATGTCCCTGGAGGTGTCTTTGTGTTTTGTGTAGGTCAGTCACACAGTTGTAGGTGAGATCCAGGTCAGAGCTGAAGGGAAAGACAAGCTAGCAATCGTAAAAGAGGATCTGAAAAGATTTTTTTTTTTTAACTTGTTTTTCGGGGGCTTGTGCCATTCTGTCTTTGTATGAATGATGTAGTCTGGAATGAGGTTTGTTTAAATTAATATGATCTGTTTAATTTTTATCTTAGAAATATCAAGAATGGTAAATCCAGTGTGTCTGCATTTTGGGCTATATTTGTGAAGGTATTTCAGTGTATCATTGCCTCTATGGGAGAAGCTCATGATGCTGAGAGCTGACGCCCAGCGCACAAAAGAACCCTCTGGACAAAGGCTTTGTTAAAAGGGCAGGTGACAGAGGAATCTCAAACTCGGTTTTGAGGGATGCACATTAGCACTGCCCTCTCCGTTATTGTTTCTAATGCTGAAATCCCTCACTGCTGTGACCCTTCACTGATGTCACCACTTTTTTTTCCATATCACCTCTGCAGTTTTCCAAGCTTGCTGAATTTCTAGGGCAAAACACCAAACCAAATAATCTAATGGGGAGCAATGTTCCCATAGTGCCTCTTTGCTTCTAAAATGGAAACACCCCAGAGGGTAATCCCAGTTTTTCTTTGTCTCCTTTTGCTAACAGTAACCAGTTTCCTTAGTTTTTTCCTTTCACCACTGAGCACTTTTGCTCTTTCCCCATCGGCTCCCCGCCCCGGGGCTGGGGAAAAGGCACCTGCAGTTCTGCAGCGCTTGCAGCAGGGGCTGCTGCTGCTACATCGGGTGCAATAGCAAACCTCAAGTGCCCCACGCAGGGCATCCCCACGCTGGGACAAAGGGTGGGACAGAGTGGTGGCTGGGATGCTCTTAGGGACCCTATTAAATATGGGGTAAAGCCAAATTTCCAAATCGGGACTGACTTCTTTGCCACCCCCAACCATGTTCAGAGCAGCACTTTGCTCTGGGGCTCAGAAATACTGCAGCATGGTCATAGGAGATGATCAACCATGAAGCCACCTGGAAGCAGCTGATATAAAAATTAACTTAAAATCCACTAGCGAATGCAGAAAAACCTTACAGAGGACTCTGAACCTATAGTTTGTTTGGAAACTCGTCACTGGCATTTGGGGCAGTTGCTTTTCTGTCTGGTGACCAACTGAAAACCATGTCATGTGGATGTTCCTGCTAAGAAGGCCAGTAGCATCCAGGCCTCTGTCAGAAATAGTGTGGCCAGCAGGACCAGGGAAGTGATTATCCCCCTGTAGTCAGCACTGACGAGACTTTGAATTCTGTGCTCAGTTTTGGGTCCCTCACCACAAGAAAGACATCTTGGTGCTGGAGCGTGTCCAGAGAAGGGCAACGAAGCTGGTGAAGGGTCTCGAGAAGAGCGGCTGAGGGAGCTAGGGTGGTTTAGCCTGGAAAAAATGAGGCTGAGGGAGACCTTATCGCTCTCTAAAACTACTTGAAAGGGGGTTGTAACGAGGTGGGGGTTGGTCTCTTCTCCCATGTAACAACAAATAGGACAAGAGCAATTGGCCTCAAGTTGCACCAGCAGAGATTTAGATTGGATGTTAGGAAAAATTTCTTCATGGAAAGGGTTGTGAAGCACCAGAACAGGCTGCCCAGGGAAGTAGTGGCATCACCTTCCCTGGAGGTATTTACAAGACATGTATATGTGGTGCTTAGTGACATGGTCTAGTGGTGGACTTGGCATTACTAGGTTAATGGTTGGACTTGATGATCTTAAAGATCTTTCCCAAACTAAATGATCCTATGATTCTACTTTCTGCACACACACAGCAGGCCAATGCAGTTCATATGTGCATGTGCACAAATGAAAACTCACTGGTGCTTTTGATGATTCCCAACTCTGGCCTTCCCGTGTATCTAGCAAGGAATAAACAACATTTGATTCAGGTGGGGAAGAGTCAAAACACCATGTGATGGATTGCACTGCCTGCACATGAAAAGAAAGGAGAGAGATGGACTGCCTTTTATTGCCATTGGTATTAGGGCATCCTTGCATTGGGCATTGAATATGGGCGCACACAGGAGCCTTCAGAATGCTTAACTTCAGGCATCTGACTTAGGCACCGAATTCAGCATTCATTCCCCCATGACGTTTTGTACACTCTTTGGAGGAGCCTGTCTCTCCCCATTAAGCCATTCGAAGCTTTGCTCTAAATCCAAGGTTTCTGAGCAACTGCACATGTTCTGTGAAGGCAGAGAGGAGAGGAAGACTGCAAGAGCGGAGAATAAGGCTTATGGCAAAAGGACCATGAGTGCTCTCATTTATAATTGACTATAACTGACTCTGTTTCTACTGATGATGGATATAGCCTGAAGAGAACCATTTCTTACCCAGGGGGCCTGTAGTATCCATATCCCATGTGAGCAATTCCTTCTCAAATGTATCTGCTGTCTGAATCTGTTCCCTTTAGGAAAGGCTGTGCCTCTTTGCAGTTCAAGGCAGAAACTTTCATTTTACTGAAATCGAAATGAAAGGTAAGTGGCTGGAAGGAGGTCCCCTGCCTGTTCCCAAATGAGTGCTCAACTCACCATCCTTATAAACGTGCTCACTTGAGGGCATGTGAGAAACTCCTGATACCCAGAAGCTACAGAGCAGCCCTTGGCAAACCTGTAGACTTTATCCCAGAACCCTGAGCGCATCCAAGTGGTATCTGCTAGCACAGAGGCTGCTTCTTCCACACATGGGGCAGCCACAGTAGTTAATGCTGATGAGGTCCTTTGAATGTTTTTAGCTTCCTGAGCTGTGTTTCCAAGCCATCCTTCCCCTGGTAGCTGTGCACCTCTGCAGGCTCCAGCTCTGTGACTCCTGCTGCTGTCTACAAACCATAGGAAGAGACAATGAGTCCCTCTCCACTAGGATCCCTGAGCCCTGCTATGCACAGTGTGATAGGAGATGTTCCAAGAGCGGAGCCTTTCCCTATCCACAGGCCCATTGACAGGTGCTCCTCTTCTGTTTAAAAAATCTGTATGACCCCAGTGATCCACTGACACCTCTGTGCCCTTTTCTTGCTGACAGCTGTTTAGGGAGGGTCATGTCACAGCTGGTATGAGATGTCTCTGCATGCCTGCTTGCTGGGACCTTGGCAAGAGCCAGGAAAGCAGGAAGCCTCGAGGCTCTTGTGCCGCAGCCACCTGCCATCGCTTGGTCTGCCTCTGTTCCCCTGTCAGCTTGCGACAGTTTAGGAAGTAACAAAATTGATCTCCATTGTGATTCAGCTGCCTGGTTTAAAAAAAATAAAATAAAAAGGGAAAAAAACAAGACCTTTGTTAGCTATGGCAGAGAGGGATTAAGCCAGGCTCTCTGGGAGAAGAGTGCTGACTCTTGGTGTGGAAGTTTCCCCACTGCCTTGTGTTGGCGTTAGTAGCTGGGATCTGTGGGGAACCTCTAGCTCTGAGCTTTGATACTACGAGCAGTTATTAGAAATAATGGATATTCAAAAGTACCGCAAGCTCAGCAGATGTCCTTGGCCCAGAGTAACCAGATTGTGCCACCTGTGGAGATGGTGGCAGTACAGTGGTGCCACATCTGTACGAGGACATTCCTGTGGTACAGTGGGGAGCAGCAGTCAGGGGCTGTAGGTCTCCAAATAGCCTGTGCTGTAGGTTTGGAGGAGGTGAGGGAGCACCCACATCTGTACATGACCTCCACAAATCTAAAAGGAGCCTCAGAAAAGTGTTTCTCAAATGCAACAGCTGCGAGGGCTGTGGAGAAGCACTCTTCTCCTGCGCCCTGAAACCAGGCTTGTTTCCTACCGTATCCAGTTTTTCATGGATGCCTGCTCATCAGCCTGTCTAATCTGTTCCTCTGCTACTGTTACCCCAAAATCAGCTCCTAAAGCCAGAGCAGCAAAGCTGTAAACATACAGTTGTGAGGCATCAAATGCATTGGTGTAAGCTGCATCCTGATTGCTGACCTTGTGCTGCAGAAAGTGATCTCATCCTTGAGGTACTCCTAGGAGACAGGAAAAAACACCATCAAAAGAGCTGTGGATCCTGGGGTGGCAAGAGAGCTGTGGATGTTTTAGTAGTTGATGTTAACTGCGGGAACTTTCCGCTACACTACAGTGGTCATGCCCTGTGGAGAAGATTCTTGCGCACGCCTGACTGAACAAGTGCACGGGATACCTCCACACGGTTCCAAGCACTGAGTTTCTTTCCTGCATTAAAACTGCGTATCAAAGCTGCTGGAGCGCGTTCACCTCGGAGCATGTACCTCTCAGTGTTTACAGTGAGGGATCCTGCTTTCACGCCCATGCCACAACCTTTCCCCTGTGTAGACAAGCCTGTAGCTCAGCTGGTTTTCTTCTAACTCAGGCATCCGTAGCTTTACACTTTGTGCTGCCAGAGCACAATCATTTACGTAAGGAATTTTTATTTTTTTTTTTTGTACTGGAGGTTCTTGCAGACAGGATGGGTGCGAGGGACTTTGTCCTGCCAGGCAGCTATATAAAGCACTCAGTGATTCAGCATTTTCTGCACCCCACACAGATTCCTCTGTTATCATACCAACAGGAATGCAGGGCTAGAAGGGATCTCCTAGTCACCATCATATTCCCCAGCTATGACAAGCACTGAGTCATAAAGTCCCTCTTGTTAATTTATCACAGTCCATCTTAAGAGTCACTGGGAATTTTCTTGGCAGGTTATTCCAGAACCTCACTCTGACAGAAGGGGACTTGTTTCTGATTTGCAGCCCACATTTTTTCATAGCCTATTTTTATCTACTTGTTCTCATGCCAATGCTGCCTTCTAGTTAGTAGCTGCTCTTCCTTCTTGTTCTTTAACCTGCTCTCTTAGATGATGATGAAGAATGTAGCTTTTTGTTCTCAAGATCCCTGGTCTTGTTGGAGAAGAGACTGTCTATTTTTAGCTCCCTCTGGCAGCTTATATCTGCCCCTTTTTCACTCTGCAGGGAGGCACTGAAGAAGAGTCCTGATTTTGTCGCTACCAGGTCATACTCTTCCCATTGCAGCGACGTGAGGATGTCTGCATACACTGCTCCCTGCCTCCAGCTGCAGAGGAGTCCATAACAGTGCTTGGCAAGACGCTAGAACGGAGTCACGCTCACCTTTTGAAAAGCTCATGAGAAGAAACATTCATTGGTAGTTATGACATCGGAAAGGCAGGCCTGAAGCAGGCAAATTTCCTGTGGATCCGCAGGAACTTTTCTTTGCAAGCCTGCAATGGACATGGGCTTCCCAGCACCCGTCAGGTGCAAGTTTTACCAGCAGAATTTTAATATACTCAGAGAGGAAGGCCTGCCCATCCATGTTTCCTCCCAACATACCTCCTGCAAGTGCTCAGAGTTGCATTGGTGCCTGGTCGGTGCAGAAACCCTGAAGAATTTTTTGCTTCTTGGAGCTTCCCATGGCTTTGGAAATCTGTATGGACCTGAGCTCCTGAGGAAGGCCCTGGTATCTCTCAAAGGGCCCACAGGAAGGGAAAATGAAGGCACACCCTGCGCAGTGCCCTAGTGCTATGATCCAAGGGAATGGTGTGGATATTTTATTGGACAAGTGAATTTAACTAGCAGGGCACCCTTCTGGCATTGTGTGCTGGTTTCCAGGCAATTAGATCTCATATCTAACCCAATAACCCAAATGAGTCAGGCGATATTTCAAGCCAAAGAGAACTGCAGGAATAATATTAGCTGATGCAATTGCACCTTGAATTTACAGCAGTGCTAGGCAGATCCATGAACAGTGGGATATTCTTTATGTGATTACAGCCAATTCAAGTTCTAGTTTGAAAGCATCTGATTTTTATTTTTTTTTAACAGTCCCCCAAATACAGGTGCTGGATAAAGACTTCCTTTCCTTTGACAGGTGAATCTTTCATGTGATGGTGGATTACCCTTTTTCAAATACCAGCTCATTTTCTCACTATTACAGCCTTTTTCATACCAGTAACAAAAACACATTTAGTGAGCTCCTGCATCCGCGATCCATTCTTCAGAACTCTCCAGTGGCGAGGTTTTTTTCTCATTCTCCTAACACCTGATATTAGCATGCTGAACTCAAAGGGGGAGGCAGGCTCTCCTGTTCCTGGAGGCCCCACATTACGAAGTACCTGCTGGGTGACAGTACCACACCTTTGGGCTAAATTCCACTCTCTGATGGAGAAAAGCTCTCAGCCCCTGCTGCCTTCAGCAACAGCTGCCGGAGGGCATCTGAATTTGGCCTTCGAAGCAGACAAAACCAGCAGTGACAAAGAATACCCAAAGATGATGTGGGGTCTAATTTACTCAAGGAGAGGGCTCAGCAGTCAAGAGCCTCATCTCTTCTACTGTCTGTTGTGCTTGTCTCAGAAAGTGAAAAACAGTCTTCTCTTTCTTACTGGCACCTGTCATTCACCTGAACACAAGACCACCTCCTTGAGATGCATCAAGGCTTCTTCACTCTATGTTTTCAAAAAGAGCCTTTGGGTGCTTCACCAGGAAGGCCTGACAGGTTGACCCATCAAAAACCAGGAAAACGAGAGCTCATGCTCACAGCTGGACCCTGGTTAACTTCCTCAGACACCAAGTGTTGGGCCTCTGTGAGAATCCTAAACCTCCTCTGGAAAATGTGAGTGAGAGGCCAGGGAAGGCAGGGAAGGATTTCAGGCAACAAACTGGGATATCAGTAGCAGAGACCAATGTTTTTGCTGTTGAGTAATCAGTAGTTGCTCTATGTGAATGGTTTGTTCACAACAGCTAGTTTTAGTGAATCAAATAATATCTCTGCATGTTTGTGCATATATTTGTGCATATATTTGTGTCCTTATGCAAACGGGAAACATCCCAATTTCTCAGGATCACCCCACCGTCCAGAATAATTGGAAATTGTCAGTCATAGACTTGAAAGAGCCAAGAGCCCTGCTCTGCATGAGGAATCCAAGCATCTGCTGAAGTAAGTATAAGGTTTCTACCAGTAAGCAAAGATCTTTCTAGATAATGACAGCATTAGAAACAACCCTACAAGCGTGTGAGATACGTCTGGTAAAGCGCTTAAATTAAAAAAATCCTCTTGCAGCTCACCCCTGGGAAAAACGAGTGCCCTGCTATGCAACCAGAGCCTGGGCTGCAGGGGGGCCACAGTCCTACGAAGAGAGATGACGCCTCTGTGCTGGGCACAGCAGGGGCCTATTTATTTTGCAGAATTGGGCTGTCCTCCCCCTGATCCAGACAACATCAATCTTGCAGCAGCAGCGGGAGGTAAGGTAGGTTTTGCACTGACCACCTACCTTCCGGTACAGCTGGAAATCTAGGAACAATACCATTTCAAACATTATTCATCGGGTTTCGAGATTGGTGCCAAGCTCTGTGCAGCTAACAGCTGGGCAACTGAGATTTTGTCTGCTTTTACAGGATTATTATAAAATAATTTTCCTCCGTGACCAGTTTAGGCTGCTCTAATGCACAGTCATAAATAAGACATTGACTTTTAAAGATCTTCCTGCCCTTAGGGTGGCAGATGAAAGAATAGGTCACAGCTTTGTTCTGCCACAACATGCCTGGAAGTGTTGAGAGACATGCTTTCATTACAGGGAAATTTCCACCGTCTCATTGTTTTTTGCAAGTTTGCAATCTACCTGTAGAGTATAAAAGAAATGCTGGGCTGACTAAAACAGATATAAGATGCTGATTTGCTCATGCCATTTAGGCAGCAATAGCTGTCCTACTGATGTCTGTGTCCGTTGGAAAGAGCACAGTGATTTCCACCTCTAACATAAATCTTGTGGCATTTTTCAGAAACTCAGCAAGCATGCCCAAGCCTGAGATAACATTAATTCATTTAATAAATCTGAATATCATCTTTGCAAAACAAAGTAATCAGTGTAAGAAAAGTCCACAACACTGTGCTGGGAAGATGCTGTTCAGACTAATTCAGCTGCTGATGCAGATTGCACATTTAACACTGCCTATGACTTAAGTTCCCAGTTTAATACCACTATTCTTATGACTCTGCGGTAGCCAATGAAATAAATTAATTCAGGGGATGTTCCAGATATCAAGGAGTTCGTCCTGCAGCAAAAAAAGGTCAATGATTTCATGCTTGAAAAAAAACGAATAAAATGCAAGAGTATGCAGCAATTAGCAGATTTTGATAACTGTTGAAAAAAAGAAAAGAGAAAAACAACAGTGAGAGTGAATACTTTATGATTGCATTAACTAACTGTTAAGGGGGATGCATAATATTCCCTGCATATTAAGGCTGCACAGCATTTCCCATAAAAATATCTTAGACTCACTTGCTTACCATTTTCTTAAAGCTTAAGCATTACACCAAAATTTTCAAGCTGAGTGTGCTAGAAAGTTAAGATTGAAGTGATTGAGGACATTTCCAAGAACAAGGCTAACAAAAATGCATTCGTCTCCATTTCAGTTGTCTGTTAGGTTTTTTCGTCTGAGACACTTCATCTCCCTTCACACCACACAAACTAGAAATCTAGCTTCTATGGGTCTTGACAAAACCCATCCAAACTTGACCACACTTTATGACTTTGAAAAGTCATAGGCCACACACATCTGTGGAGGCTTCTTAGCATTTAGCGGACAAAAAGCCATTCCCCAAATCGTCCCTGGAAACTCCTGAGTTTGCTGAGTATGCGCTATGTCCTTGCAGCTGCTAAAGCACCCTGCACCTGGGCTGTCCACAGGTGGTGGCCAAGCCCACCCCACCTGTGAGTCATTGCAATTACCATTGGTGGGAGGGTGCACTGAGCTGAGAGCAAAGTGGGTTCTTTCATGAAGGTGACAGCCAGCATGCTGGCAATGAGGCTGCATGACAGAAGTGGTTGTGAAAGCTGATTGCAGGAGGAAAGCAGTAGGTCTGGTTGAAGAACCTGTTGTGACTGGGGCTGGAATACCTGGGGGAGTAGACGGGGGAAGGATTGTGTGATCAGGGCAGAGGAGGGAAGACAGTGAGCCTCATCTTCTGAGTCAACAAAGAAGAGGAATGAGGATAGAGAGAAGGATTAAATCACCAAGTATTCAGAGTCTGGGAGCAGACCCGAATGGGAAAAAAATAAGGCAAGGGTGTAGAGGAAAGAGCAGAGGTGAAAACATGTGTGATGGCAGGATGAGTGAGATGATTAGGAGTGGCAGGAGGACAGAGGTAGTGTATGGGTGTGACTTCAGGTGCGATGCAACTAGTGAAGACAAGGTCACTGCAGTGGGTCCATTGCAAGGTTGTTAACAGACCTCGTGGACGTGCATATCGTGACATCCTTGCTAGGTTGAATTGGCTTTAAAACAAACCAACATGGATCCTAAAAAGCAGCACACTGTAATCTGTGCCAAAAGGGCTCTGAAATCAAGCATTCAGAAGTTAGGGAAGCCTGGAATTAAAATAATTTGTGCAAACTTAATTTGGCTTAATTTTGGCATGCATGACTTTGTGGAAAACAGGCCTGGGAGGGACCTCAAGGAGCCATCCGGGGACTCCAGTTCATCTCTTTCCCCTGAGGCAGGACCAATTATTCCTAGACCACTCTTGATAAATGTTTCTCTAATCTTCTCTTGCGAGACAGACATTAATGATATGATCACATACTTTTTTTTAATGGGATCCTGTCTCAGTGCATCAAATATACCAGGACCATGCTGTGGAGGAGACTCAGAACACAGCTGGAGAAAAGATAGGCTCATGGTTCAACTTGGGGAATGCTGAACTGCCTCCAATTCAGAGTTCCTGGGTGGTCACTCAAATCAGGATTCTCCCAGGTGGTCATTAATTGTGTTTTCTCCATTTTCTGGGTGCTCAGCTTGAAAAGACTCCCTTTGATTTAATTGTATATGCTTTGTGTTCTGTTTTGATACAGTGTTAGGGCTTTAATTTTACCACCACCACACAAACAGCCTAGCCTGTGTTGTATTGGCTGCCATAGACTGGGAAACAAAACTGCAATTCTTAGGCACTGTGCTCAGTACTGGCTGTCGTAAATCACTCATCTCCCACTTCTCATTTGCCCCTGCCCTGTGCACTCTGTCAAGCTCCATCTCTCCATACCTGACTTTGCTGAAAGCATGCACACAGAACACCACAGTCATGAATGATGATTCCCAGTTTCTTTATTTTGTTTGTGGACAATTTCTCTGACGATTTTATGAAGTTCAAGTTTCTCCATAACTACCTCATCCTCAGGAGGTGTATGCATTCAGTCCAATTAATTACACTAGTAACGTCTATAAGTACTTCAGCAAAAAATCAGCAAAATGTGTAAGAATCGACAGCATAGAGGCCATCAGGAATGACTGTAGCAGATCACAGAATAACTTCAGGATTGTGGATGATGGAAGGGACCTCTGGAGATCATCTAGTCCAACCTCCCTTGCTCAAAGAGGGTCAACTAGAGCCAGTTACCCAGGATCATGTCCAGTCAGGGTTTGTGTATTTCAAGAGATGGAGACTCCATAACCTCTCTGGCCAACCTGCTCCAGCTTTTGACTACCTGTACAGTAAAAAAAAAAAAAAAGTGTTTTCATGTGTTCAGATACAATTTCATGTGTTTTAAACAGTGCCTACTGCTTCTTGTCCTTTCAATGGACACTGATCTTCCTCTTCATTCCCTCCCACCAGGTACTTACACACATTAACAAGATTCCCCCTGCACCTTTTCTTCTCTAGGCTGAGCAGTCCCAGCTCTCTGTGTCTTCTTTCACATGAGAGATGCACTCCAGTCCTTTAATCATCTTTCTGGCCCTTTGCTGAGCTTACTCCAGTAAGTCCACATCTTTCTTACTGGGGAGCCCAGAACAAGGCACAGGACTCCAGGTATGGCTGAGTAGGAGAGATCACTTTTCTTGACCTGCTGGAAATGCTTTTCCTAATGCAGCCCAGGACATTGCTGGCTGTCTTTGCTGCAAGGGCACACTGCTGGCTCATGGTCAGCTTAATATCCATGAGAACCCTCAGGTCTTTCTCTGCAGAGCCCCCAGCATGTACTGGTGCATGGGGTTATTCCTCCCCAGGTGCAGGACTTTGCATTTCCCTTTGTTGTACTTCTTGCGATTCTTTTCTGCACAATTCCCCAGTCTGTCCAGGTCGGTCTGGATGGCAGCACACCATCTGGTGTATTCACTCCTCCCAGCTTTGTAGAATCTGTAAATTTGCCAAAGGTGTACTCTGCCCCATCCTCCAAATTGTTAATGAAGACGTTAAACAGTATAAGACCTAGTAACTCGATATACCACTAGTGACTAGCCTCTAGTCCACAAAGTGGACTTTGTGCCACTGATCACACTGGGTCTGGCCATTCAGCCATTTTTTGATCCACCTCACTCTCCACTTACATAACCCATACTTTATCAGCTTATCTATGGGAATGTTATGGGAGACAGCATCAAAAGCCTTACTAAAGTCAAGGTAAACTACATTTATTGCTCTCTTCTCATTCAGCAAGCCAGTCATCTTGCTGTGGAAGGCTGTCATATTGGTTAAGCCCACCTTCCCCTTTAGTAGTCCATGCTGACTACACTCGACCACCTCCTTGTTCTTCATGTCTGGAAATGATTTCCCTAATTTCTTGCTCCATTGCCTTTTCAGTGACTGAGTTGAGGCTAGCCAATCTGTATTTTCCCAGATCTTTCTTGCACTTCTTGAAGAACAGTGTTACAGGCTTGGGGAGGAGCGGCTGGAGAGCTGCTCAGCAAAGAGGGACCTGGGGGTGTTGATGGCCAGCCGGCTGAACATGAGCCAGCAGTGTGCCCAGGTGGCCAAGAAGGCCAATGGCATCCTGGGTGTATTAGGAATAGTGTGGCCAGCAGCACCAGGGAAGCAATTGTGCCCCTGTACTCGGCACTGGTGAGGCCGCACCCTGAGTGCTGTGTACAGTTCTGGGCTCCACAGTACAGAAAGGACATCGAGGTGCTGGAGAAGGTACAGAGAAGGGCAACCAGAATGATTAGGGGACTAGAGGGTAAGTCTTATGGAGGGAGGCTTAGGGAGCTGGGGCTGTTCAGCTTGGAGAAGAGGAGGCTGAGGGGAGACCTTATTGCTCTTTACCACTATCTGAAAGGCAGCTGTAGCGAGACGGGTGTTGGCCTCTTCTCCCTAGTGAATAGCAATAGGACAAGAGGGAATGGGTTCAGGTTGCACCAGGAGAAGTTCAGATAGGATATTAGGAAAAACTTCTTCACTGAAAGGGTGGTGAAGCATTGGAATGAGTTACCGTGAGAGGATGGTAGAGTCACCATCCCTGGACATGTTTAAAAAACAGCTGGATGTGGCACTTCAGGAGATGGTTTAGTGTTACGATGGTGTAGGGCTGTAGGTTGGACTTGATGATCTTAAGGTCTTTTCCAACCTTGATGTTTCTATGATTCTAACATTGGACTGACATTTGCTTTCTTTGAGGCCTCAGGAACCTCTTCTGATTGCTATGACCTTTCAAAGAGTGACCCTGCAATGACGTTAGGCAGCTCCGTCAGCACATCTGGGCCCTTCACTCAGAGACCTGGGACTGCTGAAGGACATTCTCTTCAGTAAGGCTTCCTCCTGGCTCATGTACCCCTGCTTCCACCTTTTGTATGTTTCCTTTTTATGTCAGAGTTTAGTCAGGAGCTCCTTGCATACAGGCCTCCTGCCACCTTTGCCTGATTTTCCTCTTGTCAAGATGAATCACTCTTGAGCTTCAAGAAGATGATCCTTGATTATCAAACAACAACTCAAGCCCTGGTTTTTAGACCAATATCTTGTTCCTGATTGTGGTCAGGGCAAGACGTTTGAGAGTGTTTTATAAACCTTCCCCATTACTTAGAGTAATTTGAATTCAAATAGCATTTTTTATACCCTTTACCAAAAAAAAAAAGGAGTTTTAGTACTACTTACTTCGGGGGTCAGTATTATCCAGGTACATGCCCGTCGGTGATATCCTGCCCAGTGACTTTCAGAGTCCAGTTAGAAATACCACTGTCTTTCTGTCGCATAGTGGAGGGCTTCTTACGTGAGAGCCCACTCACTCAGCAGGTCTTTCTGGGGTCCTTTCATAGGTGCAGAGAAGAGAAGCTCCTCTAGGTGAAATTTTAAGACCAAACCCACTTCGGAACTAGAATCATCTCCTGCAGAAGCCTCTTACCTTCCAGGGACAAGAAAAAGCTCCTACTTTAAGTACCTGACATGCAATAACTGCTTAATTTAAAAATACTTCCTTCTGCTTCTTTTGAAAGCACCACCTTTCCCATTAGTTGCACTGTCCCCTTGCTCGAGTGCTATAAGGCAAAGAGAATATCCTTTTGAACTCAGAATGGCATCACCAGCTTGATATGGCTTAAATCCAGTCCAATTAAAAATAAATAAATGTAGCGCTTCCCTTAAGTCAGATGTCCTGAAATGACTCCTTTATAAAAAGGCATTGTTAATCCTACCAGGCTTTTTCTGCTTGTTGGCTCTTTTCTTAGGGGTCATTTGGAGTGACTGCTGCTCCAATCACGCTAACCTTGTTTCAGCTCACCCATTTCCTCTCCGTGTCCTTACATGCCTACTCATTTTTGCATTGAATTCTGTTTTGCTCTTACTGTTGGCTTGCAGCCTCTCGCAGGGTCTCGCAGAGAGAGTGCTCATCCAAGTCTTGCAGAACAGCCTGTGAGCAATAGAGGCTGGGTGAGATCGGGAGATAAGCTTCGTTGACCACTAGAAAAACAATGGACTGGACGCTCAGTGTGGTTAAATACACAAAATAAACAGGGAGGGGGAAAAAATAGGTCACTTGTAACAATCGTGGTCACAAAATGTTCAGGAGGAAATGAGATTCTGGGAAAAAATTATTTATTTAATTATTTTAAGGAATGCAGTTGTTTTCATTGATTTCTAGAGCTTTTTGGTGCTTTTATGCTACTGGGTTCTTGCCTTCAGCCAGTTAGATCTTGCAGCCTGATCCTGAATCCTGCCTTGCAGAAAGGGTTTTGAATTACGTCTAACAGGCTCAAGCAAAAGCAACACGGGTTGTTAGTCTGATCAAATTAGGAGGTGTGCTCTGTTGTGCAGAGTGTAAAAGATTTTGCCATGTCAAGCAATCCACAGGGAATTAGAGGAAACAGACGTTTTTTATGGGAAACACCCAGGACTTGTGTTTTAAAGACACAGCAGCGAGTCTTTTCTGTTCTCATTCTTGTGCCTGCTTTTAAGCTTCGTGTTTGCGGACCTGCTAGCCTGTCCACATATTTGCTATTTTTTTTTATATTTGATAACTCAGTTTCAATGTCACATTTTCTCAGCTGTTTTTGAGATTTGGGAGAGAGCTCTCCTTTTAAAAACAGCTGTCTCTCCATCTCAGGGCAACACAGCTGTCCACACCATATGCACAATGCAAGACGCAGCAACAATTAGTAACCATTCGCAAGCCAAAGATGAAGGAAGTAGCGTGCAATGGTAATTAGTGAGCGGCCAAGGCCAGGGATCATTAAATCAATTAGAGTGCCTGACAAAAACTCAATCAACAAAGTGAAAATACCGTTATATTTTTGGCGACTTCACAATTAACTGTGCATTTTCTCCCTGATTCTGAGAACCACAACCTTTAATCCTGGGCTGAGAACTAAAGACTCTCAGTTCATAGGTAAGATGAACAACAACAGTGCAAGTTTGTTACTGTGGCTGCTGTATGTAAAATGACCAAGGTTTCATCTTTCTATCCAATCATTTTGCTATATGTTGTACATTGCAGAGCAAAAAAACCACCAAAACCCACTAAACCTAAACAAACAAACTCTGTGCAGACATGACTCTATTACACTCCCAACAGTTTGCCTTGCAGATATTAAGGATGGCTTTAACCCACCTAGCACTATCGGCCCCTTTCTCCCCCAGGGAGCTGGCTGTCCTGGGGAAACCTGTACCCATGTGGTTATTTTCAGCCAGGGTAAAAGCAGCTGTGACAGAAAGAGCTGGATGAGCATTTCACTGCAGCCGAGGATGGTAATTTTGGTCTGCAGGGAGCCCTTGCAGTGAGGACAGCATCTCAGGCAGGCTCCGCCAGGCACATTGCTGCTTTCTGTGCTTCTTTGGTGATGCAGACGCCTACTCCCAACGGCCTTCTCTCCTGCTGTTGGCACCTTGAACTATATGCGACGTTTTCTTTCCGAAAACTATTTCAGTAGGAACGACTGAATCCTTCTCCTGCGTTTGTCAGAAGGCACAGCAAACCTCATCACCCTGGTGCAACATCTCCCAGCTGTCTCAAGGAGGAAGAGGAGAAAAATTCTCCTTTGTCAGCTGTTGTGTTTGGCTCCCTGGTCACACTTCTAGGTCACTGTGATGGTTTGGAAGCCTTGCCTGCGTCTTCTCCTTTGCCCGTGCCTCTCCCACATGTTTACCAAGTCCCAGCTAAAGAGTAGTCCTAATCCTCTGTCTCAAGGTAAGGTTTCCTAGCCCTACAAGATTTTCTTGAATGGGCTGAAGGCTTTAGGGATACGGGCTGCCTTTAACTCTCTTTGTTTTGAAAGTCTTCTCAACAGCTAGTTTGGAAGTTGATTGGGGATGCAGGGAAATAGTGAGCATGGGACATTTGTGGGCCCTTCCACCAGTACTGTAGTATAGAAAGAGCCCAAATAAGCGCTGGGGAACTGGGTCATTTTAATTTCCTGCTCTAAGAATGATGCACCTGCTCCTTGTTATTCCCTTTACAGAGACAGACTTGCTGACAGCACGGGAAAATACAAATGGAAAGCAAATGGCTGTCAGTCTTGGGGTGCTTGCCTGAATCTCACGTCAAGGAGAGGATACATACAGAAGAGCCCATAGTTTTCTAGAGCTGAACCCTTTCAAACTCTTGATGAAACAGGCATAATTTTTGCTTTCCAGAAACAAATGTCTGGAAGAGTCTTCAAAGGCTCATTAGATTGACAGAGCTTCTTTGGCTCTGGACACTATGGTTTTCCAGGGTTATTTATGAAGAAGGTGTGGTCAGACAAATGCTGGAGCAAGGGAAACTGTCCAACGGAACAAGATGTTCTCCTGGCTGAGTGGGAAACCTGATGCCTCTTTCAAGAAAGAGACAGTGGATAGGACCAACCTTAAAACTGGGCGAACATCAACAGGGAGGACTTCCACAGAAATGGAAGCATTTGCCTGCTTAGTGAGTCACTGATCTTTTCTGTGTGTTGCAATGTTGCTGTGAACCCGTATTTGGCATCTCTGCTTGTTTGACTGCGCTGTAAAATCAGGAAATGGAAGTTGTCCGTTGCTCCTGTTACATGAAAATGTTCAGACCACTTGGCTCTGTCAGTTTTGGCAAACTTACCTGGAGTCTTGCAAGGCCTAGGTGCACCCACGCACGTCCAGATCAGCACAACATCAGCTGTTCTCTGAAGCAATTGTCAGTGACGACATGTTTTGTGACAGGAAATCATTGCAAAATGCTGAGTTCTCAGGATTAAAAACTTCTGTCCTGCTCAGAAAAAAAACCCAAACACACAACTGGTATGTTCTAAACATAGATTCCTTTGGATTTTGTTCTGGGACAAAAATTAAAACCACTTTTCAGGATTTATTGTCTAATCATTAACGCCTGGGCAGTCAGTAAATTTGTTACTGTTACAATCTCTGATTTTCCACTGGAAAAAAAAAGAAGTCAAAGTTCAACCACAACCACTGATTTTGCCCATGCCAATCAAACAAGAGATGAGCCATTACAATGTCTCGCTAAACTGTTTCATGGATAATTCCCTTTGCAATATTAAGGAATTAGATGCAAGACTGGTAGATCCATTAATGTCACTGATCACTAATATTAATGTTTCTGGTGTAACAAAGTTCAAAACAGCCTATAACAATTGCATCTTATCAGGCCAGCCTTCTCATGGTGGCTTTTGGTGGAATGACCCAGTAAGAGCTGTAAGGTGGGCAAACAGAGAATCCTCCTGCTGATCAGCCAAAAAGGAAGCCAAGGAGAAAGAAAAAGCAGGAGTTCCCTTGCAGGAACATGTCTACTGGTGCACGTTGGAGCAGACGTGTTCAGCATCTGATTAAGATGATGGGATTTGAAGTTTACAGTTGATATATGAAATGTAGACCGACAAAATGATAATCCCTAAACAAACAAAAAAGCCTCGTACGTCACTCCTTGAAGCTTTGTTCTCCCCAGAAATAGGGCCATTTTACCAATTCACTGCCACCTTATGGCATTCCAGAGAGATAACACCTCAGTAATTTCTGTTGGATGCTTCGTATTTTCAGGCAGCCTCCCTGGGAACTTGGATGTTAGAGAAACATCACAGCTGTAAAACTGCCCCTTGCACCCAGATTTAGAACAATATTAATGCCTGAGATGTGGATCATACTTGATTATGATAACTGATCACTTAAATGTCCATCCTATTTACATGTGCAGGTCCTAAAGGAAGGCCATTTCATCAGCCAAGGGGCCAAAAATAAACACGCACTTTGCAATGTTGTCAAAGGAGAATCTTTCAGTCCAAAAAGGCAACTAGCTTGCTCATGACTCTCCCAAATTATATTCATTGTTGATTCATTTTTGAAATTGAGGATGATAACAGACAGCCTTACAGTATATTTAGGGTTCTTCTGAGAGCAGTCTTTGCTAAGGAAAGAATCTACGAAAAGACTAAGAAACTGGAGATGCTTTAGAGTTTTCCATCCCTTCAAACACATAATAATCCTCCTTTAAGCACATCTGGGTGGTTTCCTGATAGAAGACACTATGACTTGAATGGACAGGCCTTGGAGAGTTGGTTGGTTAATTATTACTTGGAAATGTGGGCAGGATTGCCTAACAGGAAATCAAGCAGCTGGGATTTTTGTAACGTGCATTCCCCAGGTGGCTGGATAGGCTTGGTATTCAGAAAAGCAAGATAAGCAGTAACTGAGAGTTTTGGGTTCGATGCAGATCATTTTGGTACTGAAGAGGACACCATGCAATTTTAGGGCAGGGCTATGCAGAGGGACAAGCATGATGTTGTTTTCCTGAGGTAGCCTTGTTCTCTGTAAGTGAGTGAATGAAGTTAATTTCCCATTTTTATTGTCAGGTGGTAGACTTGTTATAAAGCTTTAAGGGACATTTTTCAAACAGACAGTGCCAGTATAGATCATGCATGGGTCTGATTTTTATTTACTACTATTGTGAGTAACAACAAATGCTAATGCAAAGAGCTCACCCTCCCCCACTTGTTATTTTTCAGACTGCCAACTTTTTCAAGTAACAAAGCTCATCTGTCCCTCTCTCGTCAGTTCTCCTGTTTACATAGTCTTTAGAAAGAACTTTGTAAGAAAATAAGAAAATGGGATTTGTCTTGCCATTTTAGTGCTCAAGGCCAAAATAAATAATTTCAGGCTCATGACTGGAATGTCTGGTGGCACATTTCAGGTAGAGAAGAGCCAGACACTGCCTAGTTGCATATTTACTTTGTCTTTTTATGTAAGAGCACTCTTTAGAGAACTAATCCAATCTGTAGCCCTAATTTCTGAAGAACAGTCCTGGCTGGGGTCAACAGCTCTACCAAACCAGCAGAGAAAAGGTCATTTTCATGGTTGGTGGCTTATTGAGACCATGTCTCAGCAATGTTCGATAGAGTGGCATCTCAGGGTGGGGCTGGAACCATGAGTACAGCATGGTGGTTTGGGGTGGCTGCAGCACCACTCAAATACTGTGATTTCTGACTGTCTCTTTTGGTCCTCGTTAGGGCACACCACTCCAATACCGTCATGTTTCCAGCTGTACAGAGCTGCATAGGTAGCTCGTGAAGAATCAAATCTTAAACAATCCCAGGGCCTTTGTAGTAAGTAAAACCATTCATCATTTATTAGGCAAGAAAAAATGTTTCCAGCAAACGGAGCACCCTGGGGTGAGCAAACAGCTGAACAGGACCACTGTGAGGGAATGAGTTTGTTTTCTGCTGTGGAAAACAGCTCACGTAAAGGATAAATTTTAGCTTCCTTTGGCCATGTCTTTGTTTGCGCACATAGCAATGTTGTTCAGAATGGGACTGGAAAATAAGTAAAAACCCAACTAAATCTGGCAATATTTTGCTGTCTTGAAAACAGCAGCTCTTAGACTCCCAACATTGGCAAAAAGTGCTTCCGCTAGTCCAAGTTATTTTGTTTGTGGCATAAATTATTCTGGCAAGCTCACTTTTTTTTTTTTTTTTAAATGGCGTAAGCAAGCACTGCTTAGTTTTGCTGAGGTCTGCCAAGTGATTTTACTGAGGTCACAGCAGGGAGCACCACTCCAGCGCCTGGGCTGGGAACCAATGACCCTGGGGATGCTTCAGAGCCCTGAAGAAGTACAAGCTCTTCCAGAACAGTGCCTGGGACTCTGGCCAAGGCCAAGCTCAATCTACTCATGGTGGCACTGAGACCTGAATACGAGGGCCAATTTAGTGGCTTTCCTACAAACTGTTTCATATAAAAAGCTTTTGCTCGTAACAGCTGAATTGTGCAGATGAAATGTGAGTGTTGATCCTCTTTCTGCTCAGCCCACTTTCTGCAAAAGAGCATTACCATCACTTTGTGTGCCACCTCTGTGACTTCCAGCATACAGCTGTCATATTTTTTAACAAGTCACAGAATCACCTAGATTGGAAAAGACCTTTGAGTCCTGAAGAGGGTCCCTTCGGAGAGCCGGCCAAGCAACGGCTATCCCACCGATATGGCTACAAGTCGTTCTCACTTTATTGCCCTGGACAGCTCAATATATACAGTTCAGCAGTGTCCACGCGCCTGCCCCTTAACAGAGTTGGTCAGTTACAGGTTTACAGGCGCCGGTGTTTTACTGGGTAGTGCCATTCAACTATGCAGGCGGCTCTCGACCCCCCTCTCCCCCCGGCAAGGCTCTTCACAAACAGCTGCACCTCCTTCTTTCTGTGCCCCAAGGCAGCTCCAAGGACAGAGCCTTTATTTAGGCCTAAGCTGGGTTGTCCAAAACGTTTAAAGGGATACCGCGCCTCTGCTCCACAAGAAATTCCTCTACATATCCCCCTTTTTCTTTTTGGACAACCCACGCTTTGTCCGCTAGCTTGCTTATCATTTTCTTGATTATATTCATCAAACAACTAAACATAACTAAGCCTATAACAATTAAAACTCCAATAACCAAAAATGTCTTAACTAAACTCTTAATCCATCCTGTCAAACCACTCCAGTTCAATCTTGAGTGATCTGTTTTGAATGCTCTTGCAATTTTTGAATTTTCTTATGGATGGATTCTGAGTGATCTTCAAGATCCTTACAACACATCCCATCAAAGTCCTCACACCCATCAAAGTTATAAGATGTATTTTTCAGTTCTTCAGACCTCTCCGGCAGCACTTCAGGTGAGATCGTTAACTATAACGAAAAAGAATAGAACACTTCCCACAACAACGAACACCATTAAACACAAGTTTAACACAGAAAGCCATGTTCTGAGATTTAACCAAATCATATCCTTGCTAAAAAACGTGTAGTATTCATCCCACTGCCCCGTTATGTTTTACTTGCTGTTCTGCCTGAGTTCCCAGGACTCACATCCACTGCTCTGCAGGGCAGGAATGCAAAAGATGCCCCTGCATCAATCCCAGGCCTCTGTTACCTCAGTGTGGGTGTGCTGCTTGTTGAGCACACAAGGCCAAGCAGTAATCCAGTGAGATGTCTGTGTTTTCTGACACTTTAGGTGCAAGTTGTTTGAGCGTACCTACAGTTCCCATCACCAGTCACCCTAAATCATCCAGACCTGCAGTCGCTGGGGAGCCCCTGTTGCAGCGAGGTTTCTGGAGAACCCTCCCGACAATTGAGAAGTCCTACGCAGTGCGTCCACTCATAGGTGAGGTTTCTGAAGTCACTGCAAGAGGGTCCAGCATTTATACTATTAAATAAACAACCTTAAATAATGTTGAATGCGGGAACATCTGGTGTCGTTTGCTCCGTTGAATTCTTCCCACAGTTTGGCCAGGGCTGAAGGAAGAATGCAAGGGAGTCTCCCTACCTATTTTGGTCCTTAACACACACTTCTAACAAAGCAAAAGGCACCTGGTTTCTCCACCTTGCTTTTAGCTAAGAAAGATCACTCTGCTGGTTAGAACCATGAATCCTAACACCTATTATGTGGCTTTGATCAGACAGTCTTACACAACCAATATAAGGTTCATTGTTAGTCACACAAAAAGAATACATATTAATACAACAGGTAACATTGAGAACAGTTACGTTTTCCCATAATTGCTCTGCCATCAGCCATAACCATCTTCTGCCAGTCCAATCCATGTTGCTGTTGGTAATCAGTACTTCAGGGTCCCATCACGTCACTGGGCGAAACAAAGGGATTCAACAGGCAGGCCCAGTGCACGGTTGTGCTGCTGCTACGCTGTTGAAGTAACAGGATGCTGCACAGCCACATCACGCAGAATCATGCGGTTCCCAGGTCCCTTGTCCGTTATTAATAATAACAGGACACGCAATCGAACTGGCTGCTTCCCAATCTCCCTCTATTATAGCGTCTCTGATGACATCGCCCCATCGCTGTTGCAAAGGATCCTTTATGGTTCAAGCTTGAAAATCAGGCTTGAGTGAGGGAGCTGATGGTAATGGGGGAGCTGAACTGGTTGTCTCCAAAGTGACAATGAAACTGGTTTAAGGGTTTCTTCTATTTCTTGCTGTCTAGTTGATAATTCAGCGAGTTTGTTCAGGATGTCTTTCATGGGTTCATCTTGATCTTCCTTTTTTTTTTCCCCCCTCTTTTTTTTTCTTTTTTTTTTTGTTATTAGCTCATGTATTCCTTCAATCACTCTGTTATCACACAGGGAGAGCAGTCTTTCCCAGCTCTGTTTTGATCATACTCTCCCATTCACTCCCATGCACATCTGGTGTACAAGAAGTGTCTTATCTGTTCATTCTCATGGACAAGCTCTCAACATGAGCTGTACTTGGCTGGTCAGGGTCTCTTTTCATAATTAGCAAGCAAGAGTTATGTACTTGTTTAATAAAGAGCTCAAGGACGAAAGTCTTAATTCTGCAATGCAGTGCTGCCAGCACGGCTAGCTGTAAAAGGTAGGGTATCTGCAGTTCCCCCCCCCCTTTTTTTTTCTTTCCTCCTCCCAAGCCTTCAATCGCCGTCACGGCGACTTTCTTTTCTGCTTGCATAATTTCTGAAGTGCGTATTATGGTTTTCCAAACTGTTCCTAGTTTTTTCGCTTCCTTTTCCTCCCTCTAGAGTACAGTCCCACAAAAGGTCTCCTACTTCACGCCATTCTGTTGAACTAAAGATTAATGACGGGTCCTTCATTTTCTCTTGTTTTCGAGCCCATTGGGCTAATATGTCTCGCTCCTTTACTTTTTCTCCTCTCTTAGAGAGTATATTAACAAGAAAGTGAGTTGCCACATCAGTTTCCATCGCGGTCTTAGCTTGGCAGGGGCTTGATCGGCCACTCAAGCTCTGGTCTCTGGTGCCCTTTTGGCCAGACCTGGAACTCTCCTGCCTCCAGGTCTCCAGCTCCCAAATTGGCTCATGTCCGATGCTTCGGAGTCTTTCCGCATTTAAGCAATCCCCATTTAAGCATCCATAGAGGGTCCCTTGTTCAGGTGCCAGATGAAGAAGGGTCCCTTTGGAGAGCCGGCCAAGTAATGACCATCCCACCAATATGGCTACCCACCAATACGGCTACAAGTCGTTCTCACTTTATTGCTCTGGACAGCTCAATATATAGTTAAGCAGTGTCCACACGCCTGCCCCTTAACAGAATTGGTCAGTTACAGGTTTACACACGCCAGCGTTTTATTGGATAGTGCCATTCAACTACGTAGGTGGCTCTCGCCCCCCCTTCTCCCCCCGGCAAGGCTCTTACAAACAGCTACACCACCTCCTCTACATGCCTCAAGGCAGCTCCAAGGACAGAGCCTTTATTTAGGCCTAGGCTGGGTTGTCCAAAACCTTTAAAGGGATACCGCGCCTCTGCTCCACAAGAAATTCCTCTACAGAGGCCAACCGTTAACCTAACACTGACAAGTCCTCAACCAAACTATATCCAGAAGCACTATGTCTGCACGACTCTTAAATACCTTCAGGGATGGGGACTCCATCACTGCCCTGGGCTACCTGTTCCAATGCCTGATAATCCTTTCAGTTAAAGAAATTCTTCCTAATATCCAATCTAAACCACCATTGGTGTAACTTGAGACTGTTTCCTCTTGTCCTGTCACTTGTTATTGGTTGAGCAGACCCATCGCCCAACCTCTACAACCTCCTTTCACGCAGCTGTAGAGAGCGTAAGGTCTCCCCGCAGCCTCCTTTTCTCCAGGCTAAACCACCTCACTTCCATCAGCTGCTCCTCCTAAGACTCGTGCTCTAGAACCTTCACCAGCTTTGGTGCCCTTCTCTAGTACCTCAATGTCCTTCTTGTAGGGGGGGCGCCCAAAATTGAACACAGACCTTGAGATACGGCCTCAGCAGTGCAGAGCACAGCGCACGGCTATCCCTTCCCCCGCAGCCATGCCTAAGGCCTGCTGGGCGACAACATCGCCCGTGGTACTAACGACTTGTCCATTTATCTTTCAGGGCTCCTCGAGGGACTGAGGGCAGGCCTGCAAGGACCCCGCATGGTTTACTCCATCGTTTTCGGGCCTTCTTCGGCATTGCTCCGTCGGGCCTTGTGGGCCAGGCACCGCGACGCAGAGAGGAAGCCGCGCAGCCGCCTCCGGAGGGCGGGAGGGGGCTGCGGGCCGGCGGCTGCCGCCCCTCAGGCCACCGCCCCCCCCGGCACCCTCGCACCCGCCCTTCCCGTCACACTGAGCATGCGGGTTCCCCTCCAACCACCACCCCTCCCCCCACTCCGGCCCCGCCCTGAGCGCCCGGTGAGGTCATAAAGGTGAGCGGCCCGTGCCCCAACGGGTGCGAGTGCTGCCTTAGGGATTGGTCCGTGGCGGAGAGCCGGATTGCGTCTTCGGGCCGCCTCATCGTCGCCAGCCAATGGGAGCGCTACGCTCCGGTAAGCCAATGGCAGCCCGCGCTCGCTCTCCGCCTCGGGCTGCGGCTTGAAACCGTCCCAGGGCTGTGTGACAGAAGCGGCGCCCTCCTTCATTGGCGTCTCCCACTTCGGCACTCTTCGGGTTGGCCCGGCAATAGCCGGAAGAGGGTGCTCTTTCCTATTGGCTACCCGACAGCGCTGCTAGGGCGGCGGCAGCGTTTTCCGATTGGGTCTCCGTTTCGCTTCGGGGAGACTCGGCTGTGCCCGTGATGTCTTCGTGATTGGTTACGACCCGTTACAGGCATTTCCGTAACGGCCTCGGGATTGGTCCCGAGGAGGCTCGGATGTTTCCGTAACGGCCTCGGACTGGGGGCTAGTGAGTGCGTCGGGCTCTTCGGCTGGGTATTCACAGAAGGTGCTTAGGGACGTTCCGCAGCGTAGGGCGGCGACGGGTATAGGCGGCTGCGCGGGTTTGGCGCACACACAGAGCGCAGCAGCAGGAGCCCGACACGCAGCGGAGGCAGCAGTGGGGACAAAGGGACTGATCGGCAGAAACGGGGAGGGGGGCCCGGCGGGAGGCAGCCGGCGCCGGGCGGGAGCGGCAGGAAGCTTCAAGCCGGGCGGGCGAGTCCCATGTGCCTTGGGCGCCCGGGGAAGCAGCAGCAACAACCGCCACCGCCGCCAGCGCTCTGAATCCGGCTGAGGAGGAGTCGCGGAGCCGCCGCCGCCGTCATGGCCTGCGCCGCCACCGCCGGCCGCCGCCCGCAGTGCAGCGTCCCCAGCCTGAGCCGCCGCCAGCTGCCCCTGCGGGCGCAATGAGGAGCCCTGCCGGAGCCGCCGCCTCAGCGCCGCACTGAGAAGCCTTAGCGAGCGACCGAGCGAGGCCGCCCAGGCCGCTTCACCCCTACTCCGCCCGCCGCGGATCCCAACGCCCCTGCCGTATCCCCTTGCGAGCGGCCGCATCACCTCCTGTCGGCGGATCCGGGAGCCCAGAGATCCCTCCGCCGGGGAAAAAATAGTCCCATTCCCTGCCGCCTCCCTCACAGGCGAGGGGGAAGGAGAGGAGAGGCGAGGGGGAAGGAAAAGGAGGAAGAAAAAGAAGAAAAAAAAAGAAGAAGAGCAAGGATTAAAAAAAAAATTGAGAGAATCCCGGCGACGGGATCAGAGGAGCTGGGCCGTGAGCCTCCGCCCCATGTGACTGGCGCCCAGGGTGGGGGCAGCGAGGCCTAGCGAACCCCCCTCGCTCGCGGCCGGGAGCAGGAGCGGGAGCGGCGCCGGGGGGGGCTGCGGACTGGGTGGAGGCGGCTCTCGGACTCACCGGCGCTGCCGGGAAGGATGGTTTTGTGAGAAACGGGCGGCGTAAGGAAGAGGAGGACGACGAAGAGGCCGGGCGAAGGGCGCGACAGAGACCGAGAGGGGAGGGGGCTTCCCCGGGGGGGGGGGAAGGGGGGGACCCGGCGTTTCATGTGGCTCGTCCCGCCCGTCTCCTCCAGCTGAGCGAGCCGAGGGAGCGGCAGGCGGGCCCGCCGAGCCGCCGGAGCGAGGCGGAGGGGGAAGGCAGGAAGAGAGAGGTGATCGGGGCAGAGCAGGAACGGGAGATCATGTCCGGGCGGCCCAGGACCACCTCCTTCGCGGAGAGCTGCAAGCCGGTGCAGCAGCCCTCGGCCTTCGGCAGCATGAAAGTTAGCCGTGAGTATCCTGCCGCCCTACCCGGAGGTAGGGGGGGGTGTCCGTCTGTCTGTCTGGCCTGCCGGGGCTTTCCCCCCTCCCTTCGCCGAGGCGGGCCGGAGGCCGGTCGGGGGCCGAGCGAGCTGGCCCCAGCTGAGGCAGCTCCCTTTCTCTCCCCTTCCCCCCCCCCCTTAACCTTGAATAGGCGCACGCCGCCGCTTCGTTTAGGGCCTGTTGGAGAAAAAAAAAATGCCGGGTGGTTTGTCCTCTTCCTTAGCTTCTCGTCGCTGCCAGCGCTGGAAGCGGTTTCTGGCGAATTGAAAAGCCTTTTTTTTTTTTTTTTTTTTTCCCCCTTTGTGAAACGGATTGGGAGCTCCATAGCCTGCATTTCTTTTTTATTTCCCCCTCGAAAGGAGGAAACGAATTGCGGGCACACAGGTATAGCCGTGACGTTCACGTTCATTATGTGTTTTTAAGCACTCCTGGCTCTGAAGGAGAGAGCTTGGAAGATTTTTCCATGCACCCGTAGATCGGGTGTGAGCACCTTTTAGTCCAACCCATTAAGAAAAGAAAAAAAAAAAAAAGGCGGGGGGGAGGGGAGCTTACAAAAGGTGTCTCTCTGATATTCTTCAGGCTCTCGTTAAATACTCGGTAGCGGGGATAAGGATAAGAAAACGGTTATTTTGACATGTGAACCTGTGGAGTAGTTATTTCAAGCTCAGGACGCGTTTTCCAGTTTTCTGATCAGATGAATATTTTATAAGAAAGAGGCCTGTGCTTTATTCCACACAGGCATGTTGGAAATTGTGTTTAATATGTGCCCATCCTTCGTATTCTAGCTTGTGATATTAGCTGGTTTATGTGAATTAAAAACATGTCTTAAATATGAACAACTGCACAGTACGAATGGAAAAAGGCCCTGTTCTGTGTCACTAAAGATTGGCTATATGTGTATAATTTCTTAACTCCTGATTTGAATACGGTGATATTAACAACTGAACTGTTATTCCAGATTCGTATTAATAGCGTAGTTTTTGGAAATCTCTTTCTTATGGAAGCGCGGGGTGACATCTTCGTGGATGGGACTAGGAATGCTTGATATGCATTACCATTCAATTGATCTATCTGATAGTTGTGTACAGCCACACCTGACATGGCTCTGTGTGTGCATGCATCTGTATATCACATAATTTTATGCATTTCATGCCAAAGCTCTATAAGATTGTGAGCTCTTTGACAGTCAGAAATTCTGATGTTTTTCTGCACCGAAATGTCTTCCACTGCGGTTAAAGCCTAGAAGAGAGTGTTTGGCTTGGGGTCTGTAGCCTGCCTTGTATCGGCATGATCTGTGTGCCTGCAGCACTTAAAAAAACCAGGGGTGCAGTTAACCCATAAGAGCACATGTTTGATCAGGTCTAGCATTAGCATTTATTAAGGATTCTTGATTTGTATGGAGAAAAACTGTGGGTGACTCCATTTTAGTTTATTGATTTATTTTATGCGCGTGTGGAATAGGAAGCAGGTCTTGTTGATCAGTATTTCTGCAGGTGGCTGAACCAAGCAAGACCCTAGACCTGTCATGCTTAGCATCTAAATTTGTCCTATTCAAGTTCTACAGCTTGATTCTTGAAAGGTCATTGCTGCTCCTTTCGCGTTTATTTGAGGTCAAAGATTGGACAGATGCTTTCCTGTGAAGAGGGTGCTAACTGATGCAGACTAACAAGTTTGCAAATATGATTCAATCCCAAGTGTATAACGCTAACGGAGAAACAAAGGCCGTAGCATAAAGCGCACGCACTTGTGATAACCCCCACAGTCACTCTAGTCATGTGCTCTTGGTCCTTCTGCTGTCTGGAAAAAAATGTCAGAACAAAGCAAGAGAACTACATACAAGGACTCTGTACAGTTTATATTTTCATTTAATCCATCTGTGTAAGACAGTCCAAAAAGTTAACTTTTTTTTTTTGCTTTTTAAGAGAGAAGAATTTCTGGGTGTCAAAAAGGGTTATGTTTTTCCGTTTCCTAGGAGTTCTGGTAGCATTTTATGGCATAATGTAGCAAGTTAATCTATTTCTGGTGTTGAGTGCTTGAGGGGGAAAAAGTAATTTGCACGGTGAATGGAGAGTTTGGCTTTTTCATTTTTACGGACTGATACTTAGCTACATTCTGAGCCATTTTGAGTAAAAGCTGGGACAAAAGAGTCCTTGCGAGGTGAAAATTGAGGGATTGCTATGTTCTGAGTCTCTTGGACATCTTCAGTATCTGTCTTAGTGCAGGTCTTTTCCAAGTCATCAGGGAGGAAAACCTGACTTGTTTGATGTCAACCTTTTTTATTTGGAAACTTGGAGTAATGGTGAAATTAAATTATGAAGTCGCTCTTCTTTTGCTGTCTCTGTGACTGTTGCAGTTTCTGGCTGTGCACTGCAGCAGTTGCCTGGAAGGGGTGGATCCAAGTGATCAGGAAAGGATTGATAAAGTAGTGGAGGAGGGCTCACTCCTCATTGTGTTAACCTAGAGGAGCAGTACTAGAACCATACAGTGATTACTCTTCTCCCCAAGGTATATGGAGGAGAAGGAGTGAGCGAGGATTTTTCAGCTCTTCCCTGCATCATTGACTGGACTTAATTTATGAGACTTTGTTCTCAGAAGTTGGCATGAAAGCCTGAACCTTGAATGAAAGGGGGGGAGATTACCAACAGCTGCTTCTCCTCTGGTTGTTGAGAAAGATGACTTCTCCTGTGTGCTGCTCTCATTCCTTTGTAGTTGATGTTAGCAGGGTTTAAATATCTCTGCAAGAGTAGGAACCCCGTTGCCACCTCACGTCTCTTTGAAGCCATACCAGCATCAAGAATACCTTTGGAAATCTAACTATTTTTTGTTGACTGTATTTTGGTGGTTTTAAAAAAAATCATTCTACCGTTCTTTGCAACCCACCGTATGAATTTGTATGCTGAAGTAATTTCAAGTAGGTTTTTCTTTGTGCAGATCTGTGTTGCTGGGTTTGTAGTATCTCTCTGTACACAAAGAAGTGTGTGTGCTCCTTGTGTTGAGCTTGTTTCTCAACATGAGGGAGCTGAGCTTCCAGTTTTCCACTTGCTGATACGATCAACCTGCTGGTTATAGTATAAGAGAAGAGGTATGAACATGAAGCTTGCTTTTGTTTTTCACCTAGTTGTACTTGCATTGCTTCCAGATGTACATTGTTTCCCAAATGGGACAAAAATAATCCTGAAATATAAAGGGTAGTCATGTAACACATAACCAAAAATATCTGTATAAAAATAGAAGTCTCGAAGTTTGCAGTTTGAGAATTTTCATCTAATGACTGTGGAATTGATTCTTTTTTTTTCTATTTTTTTTTCCCTTCCTCAAGCTTCTAGAAAATAAGTGTTTCAAGTAATACCAAGTCCTTGTAGACAGCAGTACTTATTGTGACTGTAGCAAATCATCTCATTGGTCTGCAGTAAATAATGTCATGGCTAACACTTGCCATGAAGACTTTTTAGCTTCATGTGCGAATGTCGTGGCTCTGTGACTGTTCGTGCAGTATTTGTTAACTTGGAGGATCAGGAGGCAATTTTATTTTCTTTAGCTGATTCTGATGTTGTACACATACTCTTGATTGCAAAATCTAAAGGACAATCTTGTAATAATTAATTTTGGACTCTCTGAAAGAATGCTACAGTAGTGCCAAACTTGGTTTTTGTTAAAGTTTTTCTTCTTAAACTCACTTTTTTTTTTTACTGTACAATATCACAAAAGTACAATAGCTAGGTAATCCTATATCGCTGTGTACTATTCACACATGGTACTACTGCTGTCATTTGAGTGATGCATCTTTTGCTTATGTAACAGCTCTTTCAAACATGGTTCATGGAATAAAGTCTGGGAGATTCTTGTTCTCTTAGTAGCTACTCTGTGAGCAAGGACGTAAAAGTGATTGCTTTTCAGGTAGCATTTGGCATATAGGTGGCAGTTTAATTTAATAGTGTGTGTTGTCTAGATAAGTGTATATGTAGAACTTTGGAAAAGAGCACCCTGGGCAACTTCAGCGGGAAGGAATGAGTGGGATTGTTGAAACTGGCCAAGCGGTTGAGATAATGCCACCTTCTGTTTCTCAACCCAGTTCGGGCAGGGCCCTCTCTATTGCTTTGATAGCAGTTTCTGCCTAATTGGATTCTGAAACTGGGAGCCGCCCATCCTGCTCTCCTTGCTGGAGAGAGGAAGATCACTCCCTTCTAGAAGCCTGCTGAGCATTATGTGTCTGGCCGTCGCAGATCCTAGCCCTGTCCAGCTTTCTGACTGCTGCTGGGTGAACAGCTTTCCTCGTGTCTAAACTTGAAAAAAAAATGCGTTAACGGGGTCAGGTAATGACCACGTGTGCTGCAGTGAAAAGTCTCTCTTGCTGTAGTGCCCCGAAGTCATGCCTTGCAGTCTCAAAAGGAATAAACCAGCTGGCTGCTGTACTTAATACTAATGCTGCCAAACTGTTTTCTCTTTATTCATGTCATTAAGGGTAGTTGAGCAGAAAAATAACTAACAAAAAAAGTGAAACTTGCCAATGGAACCTGTCCAATGATAATTTGACTAATTATTCTGCTGTGCCCCCCACGTCTCATTTCTGTGGGTTGGTGGTTTGGTTGGTTTTTTTTTTCTTGTCAGACATACTGGGGTTTATCCTGAACCTTTTCTTCTCATTCCGTCACTGTTCTGCATGTTTCTTCTTCCCTATACTGATTCCTGGAGGCAATCCTCTGTTGTGTTATCACTTGATTCACCTTTTGTACTTCTTAGCAGTATTTTAACCATCTTGTTCACCTACATACACAGCTGAGGAAACCCATATCGCTTATGGAGTATGTTCCATGCCTATATGCATCCTGGCTCTGGAAGCTGTTGTATTGCTTTACCCGTTAATCTGATAGGGCCCTGTAGGTGTCACAAAGCAGTGGTGATTTATGTACGCTGATCTTTTTCTTGGTGGTAAGAGAAGTAGTTCTTTGGCATATATTGCTGAAGACCATGACATAGGTTAAAGGGTTTCCCTCTACTGCCACAGAATTTCTTAGATTTTCATGTATTATATCTTTAAGTGCTGGTTTAGATAGAACATAAAGGATTTTTCTGATATTGGTATCCAGTTTACTCATTGCAGGTCTTTATAATGATACAGATCTGTGTGATATTGGCTATTGTTTGTTTCCTCACCTCGTGCTCTTTCTGGAACTGGATAGATGAGGGATGTCAAGAAGATTCTGAAAGCCAGCAAGGATAACTGTCTGCAAAAAGCCTGCAGTTAAAGCTTTGTGCTGTGACCAGCTCTAGCATTTTCTGAAATGCATTAATGTTAATTGATTTAGGTATTTGAACATGTTAGCTAATAATATGCAAGGTGATTGGAGAACACTTGCATCTGCTTGGTTCCAGCTGTTGTGGTCTTTCAATTTTGAAAAACTTGATGGGTTCTATTTTAAATTGGAAGGTCTGCTACCTTTGATTTTCCAGAAGTTTCTATAGACTTAGTACTTGAACAGTTTTCTTGAAGTTCTGTCCCTTTTGGTTTTGTTTTTTTAAAAAAAAAAAAAGTAACTTTGAGGAATTTTAGTCACCCATAGCTAGTGTGGGAAGTGCTAAAGTGGCTGTCTCCTGCAGAAGCTCTATGGTTGGTGGAGTTACTTGGCTGCTTTCTGAATTTAATGAGCATCAGCCCAGTGCAGCCTTGAAAGATGAACAAAACTTATAAAGTCAAGGAGCTTATTGAAAGTTTAAATGCCTCACAAAACAGCTCTCATCATTTTTCTTTGACCCATACCCATGTAAAATCCAAAATTTTGTCTTATCGGCACCATCTTCAGTAAGCTGCATGGAATAGATGTGCTTTTATTTATGTACATTGAAAAAAAAAAGCTAATTACAGCTTTTACAATGTGACAAGAAAACGTACTCCGTCAGACATAAGCGTCCAGCCCCATAGAGTGCTGTACAGATCAAACCCCCTCTCTTAGCTCCAAAACGAGGAACTCTAGGCACTTGTCATCAGGTAGAAATTATTGTCAAAGTGCTGTGTACTGCCATTAGGGAAGGTATTAGTTTGGAGGCATGATGGTCTATGCCACTTTATATTTCTGAATTGATTTCAAGTTGTGCCAGTTACCAAATGCATTGCAGCAGTCTGATCTGAAAGTGAGAAAGGTATGAGACGTGGTAGGAAGATAGACCTCCGAGATATGGCTACAACATCACAGTCATGCTCAGGCAAGGTGTTTCCTGGTCAGTGCTCTTGTGTCTCATTAAACAGAAGCCTAAAATGAAGCTGTACCTGAAGCTTTTGCAAACTAAACTTGGATAACCACTATAGGCAGAAGAACTGCTTTCACCAAATCTTTGGAATCCCTCCTGCTCCCATTGGTGCCAGCTTGCCATGCCACAGAGAGAGGGTCAGTTATCTGGGTGTAGTCCACGAGACACTGCATGTTTGACCCAATCCTATATCCTCCAATAGTGCTGCTGTGTGATGTCCTATCTATGCAGTAGAAGAGATGAGATGAAGTGATTTCAACAGAAATTCATGTTAGAGTCCTTACTGGAAGCACTTCTGTATCACCCTCTGAGAGCTATCAGAAACGTGGATGTCCAGAAGTCGTACTAATGTACCTCTAGAAGAAGTGTACAGTGGTTTTTCTTGTATGATCAGTGCTATCAAAGAATCTTTTCAGTGGGTGCGCTGGCCTCAAATGACTTGTCTGTTCAGAAAAGAAAGTAAAGCAAAGCAGTTCATTCTGTACTTTTTATCTCTTGCAGGCAGGAAGTATATCTAAGCATTTAAGGTAATTAGTGTTCACACCTAGTCTGTCTTATAATGGTAGAAAAGAAAATGGTAAGATAGCTTGTCGATACCAAGTACTTAGGTTTGTTGTGGGTTTTTTTTTAAAACAAAACAAAAACAAACAGAAAGCAAAAAAAGCCACAAGAGATATACAGCAACAGCTCCATCTGAAGGGACGCCACCAGTCCTTGCTAAGAGTATTGCCACTTCTCCATAGGAGTGGATCCAGTATTTACCGGCTTAGCCTCATCAGCTGAGGGACTGCTAATTTAATATTAGTGCCAGTGCTTCCTGCACATGTATTTGACCAGTGAGCTGATATTAACTGGGTTAAAGTGAGTTACCAAGTATCTTCCATGTGATTAATTTCTTGAACGTTTGCAAGGTTTCTGTGTCAGTAGCGTGGAGTCAGTTTAGCTGAAGGAAGGGATAGCACTGTGGCGTTGCAGAGGGCCTTGGTGCCTCCCATAGCTTGCTTGTAAGTAAGACCTTATGGCTAGGCAAAATAGTTTCGTAAATGTGATAGGTCTGAATAGGGCCAAATGTCTCTTGCTTCGTAGGTTATAATGACCAATGGAGTCATGTTGGAAATAGTGAATGACTGCTATGCTTGTGTTATGGTAAGGTTGAGTTGAATTAGTTAGAGATAGCTGCTAGTATTTTAGCTTTGTTTAGGTAGCTTCTGTTGATTCTATTTTTGAGCCTGGAAAACGTCTCTTAAACATAATGTACCACAGGAATGTGTAGTGGTATAGTTACATTGTTCGGTGTGTCTCTTCAGGCACTTGGGTGGATTTGAGGAAACCTGTTAGTAGTCCAAGTCGTTGACAGTAGATGAACATAATAAGAGAACTGCTGAGATCATAAGAGAAAGGGAAGATGTTCCTCGTTGATACTGCTGGATAAGGAATGCTGTAGAGGTTATTATGGGATTTAGGAATACTGTGTTGCTGTGCATGCATGAAGATAAGTATCTGAGCATAGTGACAAAAGTGGCCACAGGCTTTTGGATCAGAGCACTTAAAAAGAGAGAAGTTGCATGTTGGCTGTGAAGTTATAACCAGAAGGGAAGCAGCAGCTGAGTTTTTCCAACCAAGGCAGACTTCTTGCAGCCACAACTGTAGAACATCGTCTGTTTTGACTTTTTTATTAGGAATATAATTCTTGTCAGCTACAAGCGCTGTAGTTTTAAGAAGCATTTTTGCCAGGAATTCAAGCAATTGTTTAATTTTCAGAAAGGCCAAGAATGTCTTTTTCAGAAAGATATAAACTAAAGTGACTGTTCCTGCAAAGAAGAATTTGATCTTTCTTGCAATGTAGAAAGAGGAAAAACTGTTCAGCTGCAATTGATAGTGCCAGTCTGTTTGGTTTTCTTGATTCACACCCTGCTGCAAACAGTTACCCAGGACCTGTGTTACTATTTGTGTCCCATCTCTCATGTGCTGAAGTATCTATTTAAAAAAAAAAGAAAATAACACAATGAGTTGACCTGTATGAGTGGGTTTCTTTGAGGGAGGAAAGGGACATGAATTTATCAGCCTAAATAAATGGAATATTTGGTTATTGGCCAAGTAAACATGAATCATTTTGCACAGATCTGTGTCCCTGTGAATGAAGTTCATAGATATAAATGAATTTCCCTGCTTTTGTGGGATATTGAATATCGGCGTCAGAAAGTATGTTTTGTGCTTTTCTGAGAGAATAAAAGCAAGGCATACCTCTTGCAGGTTAGTTGACACTTGCAGAAAATATTGTCCTTGAGAAGATTGTATCTGTTGACCGTTTCACTTCTGTTCTTGCAGTTTTACTCTGGTTGTATGTACTGGCTTGGAAGCCATGGGTATGTAAACTGTAATGCAGTGTTATAGTTTCAAAGTAATGTATTTGGTTTTGTATTTTTTTTTTTTCCCTGTGTTCCTCAAAGAACAGAGAAACCTCACGAATCAAATTAAGACAGTCAGTACTCCTTTACGGTATTATTTTCTGTCACTCTAGTTATTTCTGCGTGGTCTTGGGATGTATTTCAGTTACAGTTCACTGATCCTGTTCCTTCTTCCCTAGCAGTGAAGTAGCATCGTGCAATTGACAGCTTGCTGGTGGTTACTGGATGTGAAGATGAGAACCTATGAAACTGGCCACAGTTTTAACACTTAAAGGCTAGATAGATAGACTTTGATCTGGGAATTTAGCATATGCAATGGCTTGTCCTAGTGTTGGCATGTAGTTCTAATTTTGAAAGAGAAAGAGTAGCTTGTGTCGAAAGAGACCTTTAAAGGTCATCTAATCCAACCTTCCCTGCAGTGAGCAGGGACATCTTCAACTAGAACAGGTTGCTCAGAGCCTTGTCCAACCTGACTTTGAAAGTTGCAAGGGGTGAGGTGTCTGTCACCTCTCTGGGCAACCTGTTCCGGTGTTTTACCACACTCATCACAAAAAAAAATTCTTCCTTATGGCTAGTCTGAGAGAGCTTCCTGAACCTTGGGGTTCAGATAGATGTACTGTATTTGGAAAAGCTTAGTATGATTAGGGAGTCTATTTTTAGTTTAAATGGATTCTGGTTCTGAATTTTGATGTGGGTGTGGTGTGTTGTTTGGTTTTTTTTTTTTTTTTTAAGTTTAGGGCTGTTCATATGAAAGCTTGCTCCAGTTTGGTAGTCCTGTACTGCAGTCAAGAGCCATAGACTTTCTTTGAGGGGTCTCTGGAGCTTGTTTCTTGTGGGTCCTGAGAAAAACAAGGTTTTCCTTTAATATTTTGATTGTGTTTCTTATTTCAACACAAAAAAAAATTACTGCAAGTGAAGAACTGCTCAGAGCTTTAAGCATGTACCAGGACCATATGGCAGTAGCTGTGTAAGTACCAAGCTTATGATAGGGGGTGGCTGCCCAAAAGAACTTCCAGTAAAGTTAATTATTTTGGTGTATGATGCTGATGCATGAAGAACCTTCGCCTTGTAATGCGTAACTGTCTATTCACAGTAATCACTTTAGTTTTTAGGTAATAAATGGGCAAGTGTCTGAAGATTGTGTGTAGAAGCCAGACATTGTATGGAGTATGAGCCAAGGCAGAAAATAAATTCTTGGTTTTGTACATCTGTGGAGTGTAGATACATTCTTTTAATTTTATAAGTGCTCTGTTTCAAAGGTCAAAGATTTGATGTGGACCTTGAAAATAAAAAATGTTGCCTTTTGTGTCTTTAGAGCAAAAATGATCATCTGCACTGGTATGTGGTTTCCCATTTGGTGTGGAAACTTTGACTAGAACTACACAAATGCTGCCTCTCAAAGCTACAGTCTTATTTAGTGTACATGTGAGGTTACTGTGAAAGGCTGGAATCCTGAACTACTGTCAGTGTAACTTCTTTAAAATTATAATTTGGTTTGTAAAATTCTGTTGATGCCTTGCTTCCATGTTCCAAGTGATTTTGAGTATGCGAAAATAGGTAGATGTCAAATCAAGTTATGTTCTGTTTTGTTGGTGGTTTTTTTTTTCCTTCTAATCTGCTCAAATAAGTGAGGAGAAATGATAACCCTCAAGCCTTCTGCCAAAGTCCTCCTAAGGTACAGTAATAGTTCAGAATGCTGTTTACTTTAAGTCTTTGGCACGTGAAAGAATTAGACCGTTAGCTGTAAGAGAGACTCTTGCTGGAGACTTGTACTTGATTTCTAGGCAGTGCTTTGCTGAAACCTGTGCTTAGTGTTTGCTCAGACTTTGACATGCACAGAATAATCCATCTTTCAGATGGCTTAGACTGTCAGGGCGTACAGTTCCGTTTTTTGTCTGCAGCTGTCATCAGCTGAATGATGGAAGAGTTTACGACTTGGGTATTGTTGAAAATTTGTTCCTTTTCCCTGTTGATAACTGTGAGAGACTGGGGCGCTTCTGTTGACATTCTTCAGCTTCAGTGCTGTAATGGTGACAAGAAGTTGAGAGAATAACTGACATCAGAAATGACTGCTAGGGAAGAAGTAAGGTAGAGCATAACCAGGTGGTCTTTTTGGCTTATTGGAGTTGTTCACATTAATTGGGGTTTCTGAAAATGGATGAACAACAACAAAAATCCCCTCTCTTCCCTGAGCTGTTTTTTTTTATTCAGGAAGCATTAGATGAGTATCAGGCAGTTGGTATGCTAACTGAACTTGTAAGTTAATGCAGTTCTTAGTACTTAAGTAACTTGCTCATGGAGAAGAAAAACAAATGGAGATAAGTACTCAATCCTTCTTCTCCATATTTATCAAAATATTAGTGAATTCTCACATATAAATACTTCTGGTTTAAATGGTCACGTCTTGTTTTATTGCTCCTTTACAGTTGTAGTCGGTATTTGTCCTTGAAACCACATGGAACCACAGCTCTTGGATGGCATTATCTCTGGGAAATGTTGTGATTATTGTTTGTGATGCCAGAGTTTTGTTGATGTTTTTGAGGGGAAAAAAGTGGAACAGCGAAGTTGAAAACTGGTCTGGTTTAAAGACTGCAGCAATATAGCTTTTGATGAAAAGAGAAAGCAATGAGAATTTGAAGTTTCAGGTCCTACTGATGTCTTAAATACGCTTTTTTTAAATGTTTCAGAACTGTTTTTGATACTGGCTTTCAGAGCTTCTTAGAGGTAGAAGGTAGAGGTGGAAGCATATGTAAAGGGACCCAATTTCAAGATTTGGACTAAAATTGATGTGCAGATAAGTGGATACAGCTGGGAAGTTTTTAATTAAACATGCTAATTAAGTCATGTAGTGTACCCAAAAAGCACTGCTAGGTTATAGGGAAGAAGAACAGTTGCTTTGCCTGTGAGTGAAGGAGAAATACTTCGTTTTAGCTCCTCTTGCCAGTGGGAAGAGAACATGGAGCTTGAAGTCATTTAAGAACATCTAAGTAACAGCAGTAAAATTTATAATCATTTGGTTTCATCCATCTTGCCTTTTCTAATCTTAAGCACTTTAACGTGGGACAAATTTTTACGTTGACTAATGTGAGAGTATAATAATGTACAGGAAGAGTTCAGTGGCTGTGAATAAAGGTGTCTTAGAAATAGCATGCTGTAACACGGTGAGCTCCTATGTTGAAAGCTTATCATTTGGAAATATGCATGCACAGAAGCACAATGTTGGTGTGGCTGGAATGTTAGAACAGTATAGCTGTAAACGTGGTAATTGTGGGCAGTGGACTCTGGTGGAGATGGGGAGATGAGTGGCATCGTCACTACTGCTGAGGCCGTGGAGAGTACTGTGTGCCCATCTGATCACTTGGGCTTCACGAAAGGGGAATTCAGTCTGAAGCACAAGCCAGGATTATCAGGGAAAAGGCAAACCAGGAAGTGAAGCTGAAGTTATTTGTCTTAACTTTAGCAAAGTAAGTCAAAGGATGTTTATTGTGTTGGGTTTTTCTTCTCTGTAAATACTTTGAGGGCAGAGTGAGCAAACATTAGTTTAATTATTCCTTTCACTTCCCTTAAGTACAATGATTGTGTAAAAACAAGGATGCTGAACTTACAAAAGAATGTATTTTCTGTCTTAAAAGTATTTTCTGTTCTGCCCACCCAAAGAACAAGTTTTTTAGAATACCTTCCCTCAAGAAAAGGTAGGCACCTTAAAGATATACCTCGATTAAGCACATGCTCAGAGCTATACAATAGTTTCCATCAGTAGGAGGAAGTTGGACTTGGGACCTAAGAGATCCTTTTCTTTTTGCTGCTTATTATATACATTTTTATATATATATATATATATATGAGAAGTTAAAGCTGAGAAGCTTTCATGATTTTAAAACTCTACCGACAAAACCATCAAAAAATGATCTTCAGCCTTGCTGAGGATGGCATCCTTGCATATATGGAGATGTCTCTTTGTGTCTTCAAGAGAAAGCCTTGGTTGCTCCTGTTAAAAGCAGTTGTGTGCCTTCACCCAGACCACTTAAGTGGCTGAAATAAATCTCAAATGAATAAAGAGAAGCATACTAATTCAGTTGTTGATGAGCAACTATGTATGGGATGTTTCTTTGTGGCAATAGTACCTGGAACAGCCGTGTAGCTTTATCAGATATTGAGTTGTCTAGACTTGCATTTGGTTTAGGAACCATGTTACCAGCAGACTTTGTTTTCCAGTTTCTCTTCTCTTTAAGATTTGAGACTAGTGCAAAAAAAGCCTTTTGTCTGTATGATAACATCAGCTTTTTTCCTGAATGCTTTCTGTGAGGAGAAAAGAAGTAAAAGAAACTCTACCTTGTGTGGAATTTGTCTGTTTTGTCCAAATTTTCTACCATTCTTTAAGAAGCATTAATATTTTTTTTTTGTGGTTGTCTCCACCATATTTGGAAAGCTTGCAGACTATTGAGGGGAATCCCTTTCTTATTTTAAACTTCATAACTACCAATATTCTGATTGTAATCTAGATTCAGAGACTGGCTGAGTAGTACACAATGAACTACATCTCACTTGAAATTTAAGTTGCTCTTACCTGTCACTGTTTGTGCAGCTTGGTTTAAAGTTGGGTTATTTGACATTTAGAGGGAAGTTGGATGTAGTGTCTGACATGAGGCAGTGTACTAGCTAGTACTGCATGTTAAGATGTAATTGAAAGCAGTGATTTGGAACTAGTGTAAATGTGCCTTATCTTCTGAAACTTAAGGTACAGTTAAATTTTTGTGGACCTCCTGAGCGGAATGGCTTACTGTTAAAACAATGTTCTGTAAGCCATCAGTGTGACAGCTTGAATATTTAAATTCAATGTTTATGGCATTTATGTGTAAATTCAATATATTGGAGAAGAATGTGAGAGAACTGAAGTCACATTTGATTTGTTTTTTGGTTTATATAGAAAAAGTACATCTAGCTTTTGTGAGGATCATTAGAATTGTAAGCCCTGTAATGAAGGCAGATAGATAAACTTATGCAGATTCTATTTTAAGTGAGGTTTTTACCTCTCCATCCATTTTTTTTATTTTTATTTTTTTAAAGTAATTTTAAGTACCACTCTTTGCTTCTATCAAAACCACTGTATTTTAGGTATGGATAGAAGACTTCTTTCTCTGATTTTCTTGACCTCTCTTTTCAAAGGATTTTGTGAAGAAAAAAAAATTGAAAGCAAAACTGGTTTTGGTCAGACTGCCACACCTGTTTCCACTTACTGTTCTCCAGTCTCTGGCCTACTAACAGCAAAACCTTTCCTTGAGCTTTTTTTTTTTTTCCAAGGTACTGGGCAAAAATCTTAGACAAGTTAGTGTTGAATGTGGTTTGATTGTGAAAATTTGCTTTGTAATGCTTCTGCATGAGGGGATTTAGCATCGTCTATGCCCAAACAAGATGAAAAACCTTTGTTTTTGAGAGAGAGTTAAATCTAATCAAATAGAAAAACATTAGTAAAGTTCAGGCTGTGTTTCCAAGCATTGGTAGCTTTGAGTTTTTATTTGGATCATGAGTTTGTAAACTTTTCTTTATTTCAAGTCCTGTTGGACTTTGATAAAAGTGCATGCAAGTGTCTGCTTATCATGGTTTATTTATTTTTAATGTACTGTTGAGGTGTGTGTGCTTCGTTTTGGCTTTTGGTTTGTTTTTTTTTTTTTTTAAAAAGTATATTCCCCTCACTGACTCCTCTGCCATGGTTCTTCTGTATTGAACATTTTGGCTAAATTCTTGTTTTTGTTTGTTTTGTTCTGTTTTCTTTAAGTGTGACATGTCTTAAATGGATAAGCACAGCTTTAATGGAATCATTATAGGGAATTTACTTTTTGTGGCCATAATGTTCCGTCAGTAACATGAAGTGTGATTTCCTTGGGCAATTGAGCTTCATGTCTTAACTAGTCTGGTGACAGCGATGCTTGTTGCTGAAGCAGAAGCATGTCTGTGATTCTACAGGATGCTACCAGATTACAGCATTGGGGAGACCTATCATTAGCACACTGAGCTCCTGAAGATACGTGTCCATTCCATGAAAATAACGTGCGTTCTTGTTCTTGTTGAGTAGTAGAGAGTGTGCATGCACTTTGGAGCACATAAAAAGAAATGGTGATACATAAGAATGAAGTACTGGGTTAATATGCTCTTTGAGGGTTTTTCTGCTGCTCTTAGTTATTGTGAAGCTTTACTGCAACAGGCAGTGAAATTAATTGTATTTATAAAGTAAGCGGTTGGTCATTTTGGAGTAGCTTTCTTACTGTTTGTTAGCTTGATCTCTTCAGGGTTTATAAGAAGCATGCTCAAATCTTGGCACAAAGCTGCAACAACTTCTTGAAAGCCTGGCAAGTTGTGTCTTCTGGCTATGAGGTGTCAGCCTCTTCCAGTGCTGTCACAGAGTTTATAACCAGATGTAAACAGGCTTGAACTTCTAAACTGTGGCTTAAAGACTTCTTTGTTTGCTGTGGTTTTTAACATATGTTTTTGAAATAATTTTACTTAGACTTTTTGATGTAGAACCATCTGTTTTTGAACTTGAGTATGAGTTAGTTAACCAAACCTGCAGGTAGAATCTGAGTTGCTGAGACATGTAAGCTGCAGCATATATCTGGGGGTGATGTTCTGCCTTATAGTGACACTGTAAAATAACCACAGTTACAACAAAGGTGTAAGATGTTGCAGGCAAATTCTGTGTGTGGCCAACCATGTCTCTTTGTGGTTTCCTCTGACTGATAGCATGTTTCCTGCTGGTGCGTCCAAAAAGAGGAGTTGAGTTTGTTTTACCTATATCTGTCTTTAAAATGTGAATTAAAATTAAGTGTCCACCTACACTCTAGGAATAAAGATCATTATTTTTGCCTAATATTTGTAAATTTGCTTTGCTCTTTATTTGCTGACAAATGGGACTCTCAATCTGATTTTTATGTAAAAATTGTAATTTAAGAAATATAAACTGTAATATTACTGGTAGATATTTTAAAATATAAAATAGATAAATATTTTTTTAATGTTTTGCAATAAGAGCTAGCTGCTTTATCTCTGTTGGAAACAGTACAGAGCACATCGATCATATGTCAGTCTACCTCTAGATCTGGGCTTTTGTATTTCTCCATGTGTGTTGAAACTCTTCTGTTTGGCCTCCCTACCTCAGCACACACCTGAGTTACAGTTGTTATTTTTGACTGTGAGCCAGGGCTCAGAATTTATTGTTTTGCAGAAAAATAACATTTTTCTGCACAGAATTTCTTGAAACTTGGTATGGCTGCCATCAATTGTTTCTGGATGTGAGGCTGATAGCATGCTTAATGCCTGCTTTCAGAATGTCCCGTTTTCCTCTTTATCCCAAAGGAAGTACAGTTAGATTGCCATCAGATGCTATGTGTTGGTCCTTGACATTCTTCTGCATGGTATGCTTTAACTTACTGGGAAAACCAGCCGTACTGACAGTCGGTAATGATCTGTGGAGTCCCGTTTAAAGAGATTTGTGTTTAAAATGTGTGATGGCTGTAATTACTGCTCTAAGGGTGTGAAGGGTTTCAGGTCTTTCAGTGTAACTACCAAAGAACCCAAGTATATTTGAACTTTATAAACTGGCTTAAACAGCCAAGCTAGTTGGGATCTTTGGCTGATGTGAGGTATTAGGCTTTTTGAGGGCTCTCAGAGGACTCTCTTGCTTTCACATGTGTAATATATTCACTTAGAAATTCTCGGAACATACAGTGTGCTTAGTGAAAGCTCCTGCTAATTTGTTGAGGCAATACTAGTTTATTTGCACAGCAGAATGGTTGAATCCTTGCTTTAATGGTAAAAATTTGGTTATATACTTAACTTAAACATGTGGAATAACAAATGTTGTTTCTCTAAACTTTAAAATATCTTCAGTATATTTAGCTTGTCCTTAGGAAGCTTTATTCCAGCAATAAGCATGGTGAGTTTCATATTGAAATAATGACGCACTTAATTTTCTACTATGGAAAGAGTTGTGAAAGTATGCATTGCTTTTTAGGTGTTGTTTCTTGCGTTGTGGTAACAGCTCTAAAGATGTTGCCTCTGGAGTTGTCAGAATATTGTGCAATTTTCTTTGAGCCTCTGAATGGCAACCTACATACCAAAACTAAGGGTTGATAAAATCTTGTCTTGTATTCAAGTTTCTGCCTAGTTGACTTGCTGTCCTGCGATTTAATTCTCTGTATGGAAAACTGAGGTCAAAAGAAGGTAAAATAAGTAACTTTTCTTGTAGCGTGATGAGTCTTCAATGTTTATATCTCTAGGGTTGCAGTACAGTAGCTGCAAACCTTTGGATGACACTTGAGTCAAATATGTTGCTGCCATAGAGGAACTGGTAATACGCTCTCTTGGCAGAAGTTATTGTTACTTCACTGTGGTGGTACATTGAGGCTGAAAGAGTTCATAAAAGTTGGAAACTGTGTCGACAGCAAACACCTTATGAGTAAGTACTGAGAAGTATTTTTTTATGAAGAGAATACTTGGCTTCCTGATTTATTTACTTTTTTCATATGAATGTGCTGTACTTCAGTAGTGAAAATGTTACTTCATTTTGATCAAGCCCTGCTCCAGGCAGGGGAAAAGTGGTTTGACTTGGAGATGTTTATTCTAAACTAATTGTTCCCGATTTTGGGCCCTTAGAGTCATCTGTGGTTGTCAGTGCTGTACACTGGGGATGTTCCAGGTCCAGTATACTTCTGCATGGTTAATTTATTTTTTTTTTTCCTGTGTGGTGATGGTGGGAACCACTATTCAGTGTTTTGCCTAAGTTTGTGGTAAAATCACTTTGTGGTATTGTGATAGCTTCGTACATAATCTAGATTGGTTTCATTTTATAGACGGGGAACATCACAGTTTTCAGCTTCCCTGCCTGAGCATGTATGTTTCTGATGAGCAAAAGAAAGTGAGGCTTTCTGAGATGCTCATGCTGTGTGGTGGATGTTTTCATATTGGTTTTACATAAAGTGAGGTGTATAGTTACAATGGTCATACTTTAGAATTAAAAAAGATTAGGTGGGTTTTTTTTTCCTGCTATAGTTAACTTAAAACTGCCATGTTGGGTAAAACTGTGTCTTAATGTAAAAGCAGATGTTGGTTCCTTTTTTAGTTTGTAATTTTTTTCCTCCATCTGTACACATGCGCTTCTATAAAACAGAAGATGCCATTTTACCACCTTTTGGGATGTGGAGGTTTTAAGACTCTTGTTCTTACAGTTTGTCTTCTGCAATGGGCAGCCCTGTACATTGTCTTTAGCTGATGGAAAACCACAGTGATGGAGAAACCTCCATCTGTCCTTTTTCTTAGACACTTAATGACAAAGTGTGTCATGTAGGTTCTTCTGATAGAAGCCTTATGATGTAGCTGAATGATGGAATCAATTAAGAATTTGGCTTGAAGAAGCAATGAGAAGTTCTTTAACAATGTATTTATGAAATGAATAGTAGTTCTGATATGTCTAGACAGTGTTCTGCCCAGCTATTAGGATAAGCTGTCTTTTAACTGTGATTATAAAGTCAACCTTTTCCTTGTGGAGATAAAGCAGTTGCATTGACCTTGACTGATCAGGTCTAGGTATGTTAAAGGTGAGTCGTGCGTACCTAATTTGGAGTAAGAAAACCTGTGTGTAACGTGTCTCACTTTAATCTTATCTAATTTACTCATTCCTTAGCCCTGTGTAAATAAGACCTTAGGATGATTTTTGTGTTGTTTTACTAGCTCAGGTAGCTGATTATGGTGTTAATACAGACCAGGGAACAAATGGCCTATTGCATGGGAGCCTCACAAGTTGAGGAATCGAGAATGAAAGCATTGAGTAAATTATGCAATGTATACAGAGCATTTCAAGTCATGGAGTTGGACAAAATGAGTATGGTAAATTAAATGATTAGACCTAATGAGATAAGAAGCTGGTGTTCAGTGCATGTTTTTACTAGAAGGTAAAGACCAGCAAAGAATTGAAGGTATTACCAGGAGTCCTATTAACCTAATTTCCCTAAAACATTGACATATTTTCCTTTTTTTTATTTTTTTTTGTCCCTTCCCTTCTCTTTCTGTCTTCCCATTATCACTAGAGGTGAGGAAAGGGCACTTTCACACTAATGAACTGACATTCAGCTGTAACCAAGTAGAGCTGTAGCTGCCTTGAATTGACCCTGGCTGGTGACGTTGGCATGTGTGAGTGAGCTCATAGGCACCATCACGCACTTCTAAGAATGTGCCACTGTGGAGTCATTCATAGTTCAGAGTCCTCTCTGTTGAATTTCACATCCTCCTACAAAATGTTTACAGGCAGGAGCAGCAGGGTAAGCAGACAGAAATAGAAAACCGAATTGTCAGTTCTGTAGATCTTGAACACTTTAAAATGTGTTGGCTTCGCTTTTATGTGCTTAAAGCAGCAGTCTGATCAAAATGTAAAGGTTAGGAAATGACTTGTTCTGCTTGCTGTCCTCTCGATTAGGAGAAGTGGACCTCTGTGGATTTTTGATTTTTGGTTGGTGTTTTTTGGGTTTTTTTTTTTAGGTTTTGTTGCTAAAGATTGCCTTCTCTCATTTAGAGTGATTTCCCATCTAGTCGTGTTCAGCTAGATTTTGTGTGAATGTTAATTTCCCAAGCTGTGTGTGGGTTGGTCCCTGCTTGTCTCTGCAGTACTTCTTCCAGAAAAGCATCAACATTGGTGGGTTAGTGGTTTTGCTGTTGAAGCCTGTTAGATGGCAGTAACATTAAGAAAATGAAAGTAGTCAGCCCTCAGCAGGTGAGCTTTGAATTCTTCAAAGGGTGTAAAATCCAGGTAGATTTATAGTGTAACTCATTAATATATTTGTGTCTGTTTTAATCTGTTACCAAGTTGTTGCCAATTTTTTTTTAATTAAAAAACCCATTACTATGTCATGTTACAGGCTATAGTTTGTAAATAAATTCTCATGTTAGAATTGCATTTACCTTGCACCTTTGACCTCTAGAACCAATATTTTGTCTGTTAATAAGACTTACAAGCCTTATTTACAGCTTTGTAAGGTTTTGTAATATTTATGTCCATCAACACTTTTATTATGGTCTGTCATGCATAGATTCTGTGGTGACTGAGATGCCCACTGGTGTAAAAAAAAATACAAGTGGGTTGTAGGTATAATTCAGTTTGCAGTTTTGAATATTCATAGTATGAATAAATCTAGTTCATGCACAAATACATAGGTGTAAACACAAAGTGATCATACTCCAAAAGATGTAGCTCTCACTATTACAAATTTCCTGAGGGTGTGCTGTCAAGATTTTTAAAGCAGGGTGAGTAAAGAAATGAAGTCAAATACAGGAGGAAGCAGACCCCTGGAATGCTTCTAAAGCAAAGGTTGAGAAGTTTGTGGACGTGTATAGCAGGCTTCCGAGCAGTAGAACTAATGTCGTCTCCTTTCTTAAGAATATGTCCAATTTTATTTGTTTATATGCTGTAACTTGGTGGCCTTGGTTTCCTTCCCACAGGCAGAGCAGATATGAGTTTTGACTTGTCTGAAGCAGACCACATTTTTGCTGATGTCTGGTATATGTGTGCTGCTTAGTTGGCTTCCTACTGCCAACCAGCGTAAAGAAAGCTGGGGGAGCATTACCTGGTTTGACAGGGGGACCAAAATGACTCTTGGACTTCTCCTTCAGAATAGGCTGATTATGACCAATGAGGTCCATGTCTTCTAGTGATGGAGAGGAAAATCAGATGGGCAAAATAGTGACCACATAATCGTAATTTGCTTGAAGAACCAGCTTCTAAGCAGTAGCCACGATAGAGAAAGTGCAGAAGAAACAGAATAGAAAACAAAACAGAGAGAACTAGAGATGAACTTTGCACATAATTTGTCCCTTCAGGCAAAAGTTGAATTTTTTTACCCAACATATCAATTTGCAAGTCATATTCTAATCCCTATCATTACACTGAGTGCCTTGCAAGCATTGCCTAATGAAGCTATCATGGAGCATTACGTCCTAAAGAATCTGTCAGCCAGAAAAACTTGCCCACTGCATGAGGCTTTCGGTTCAGTCCCCAGATCTATGCCAGTTTTTAGTCTTACTGTACTTCTTTAGTCACAGAACAGCTTTTTTGTTCATAGTGGAGAGACAAGAGTTGACTTGTCACAGTGTTCCTGTGTTATGATGCCTTGTGCTGAATGAACTCTGAACAAGCATTTGGTTGCAGAGCTCCTGCAAGGTTTGGCTCTGTCAGTACTGGCAGGGAACAGAATAGAGAGAACAGAATGAAGAGCATCAGCAGTATTTTACAGGTGAAAGAAATGTGGGAGCTGGGATATCTGGGTTGAGTTACCACATCTTCGGCTGTCTGGAGACCCGGAGCAAGCTGTGTGTGCCTGGCTGCTGTACTTCTAGCTCTGAGGCTTTTTTTTAAGAAGTAGTGCTTATGCTATTGAAAACTCTGCGGTGGTCACATTGTGCCAGCATAGAAGAACTTTCTGTCATCACATGCAGTTCTTATTCTATGTGGAAATGAATATACCAATATAAAAATGCCTTTATAACCTCATTATAGTGTCCATGGTACATTTTAAAATTTTTCAGTCAATACTCCTCTCTGAAGTAGGCAAATACTGCTGTGCAGTACTCCACCTCAAAAATACTTTGAAAATGGCCTTTTCCTGTCTCATCAGGTATTCTGAGGGCAGTGACGGATTATGAAGCCCTTGGGTCCCTGCTACTGTAATATATAAGGGTGTGGACAAGTGAACAGTCATTGCAGGTCAGATGTGCCAGACTGCTAATAGCTACATGTGTGCTCATTCCTAGTGTATACAAGGAAAATGAGCTACAGTGAAACTTGCTCGGGGTGACTGTACAGATCATAGAATCACAGAACAGTTCAGGTTGGAAAAGACCCTTGGGATCATCGAGTCCAACCATTAACCCTACGCTACAGGTTCACCCCTAAGCCATATCACCCAACACCACATCTAAGCGACACTTAAACACATCCAGGGATGGCAACTCAACCACCTCCCTAGGCAGTCTGTGCCAGTGTCTGACCACTCTTTCCGTGAAGAATTTCTTCCTGATGTCCAGTCTAAACCTGCCCTGATGCAACTTGAAACTATTCCCCCTGGTTCTGTCCCGAATTACCTGTGAGAAGACACCAGCACCAACCTCTCTACAATGTCCTTTTAAGTAATTGTAGAGCATGATGAGGTCCCCCCTCAGCCTCCTCTTCATCAAACTGAACAGTCCCAGCTCCCTCAATTGCTCCTCTTACGATCTGTTCTTCAGGCCCTTCACCAACTTTTTTGCCCTTTTGTGCACTCGCTCCAACACCTCAATATCTCCCTTATACTGAGGTGCCCAAACCTGAACACAATACTTAAGGTGCAGCCTCACCAGTGCTGAGTACAGGGGAACAATCACTTCCCTATTTCTGCTGGTCACAAAATTTCTAATACAAACCAGGATGCTGTTGGCCTTCTTGGCCACCTGGGCACACTGCTGGCTCATATTCAGCCGGCTGTTGATTAGAACGCCCAGGTCCTTTTCCGCCAGACAGCCTTCCAGCCACCCTTCCCTAAGCCTGTAGCGTTGCAGGGGGTTGCTGTGACCAAAATGCAGGACCCTACACTTGGCTCTGTTGAAATGCCTGCAGTTGGCCTGGGCCCATCGATCCAGTCTGTCCAGGTCCCTCTGTATATATAGCCTTTCTACCCTCCAGCAGATCGACACTCCCTCCCAGCTTGGTGTCATCTGCAAACTTGCTGAGGGTGCGCTCAATCCCCTCATCAGGATCATTGATGAAGATGTTACAAACAGGAGTGGCCCCAGCACCGAGCCCCGAGGGACACCACTCGTGACTTGCTGCCAACTGGATTTACCTCCATTGACCCCAACTCTTTGGGCCCGACCATCCAGCCAGTGTTTCACCCAGCAGAGTATGTGCCCATCCAAGCCATGGGCAGCCAACTTGGCCATAAGGATGTTGTGGGGGACAGTGTCAAAGGCCTTACTGAAGTCCAGGTACACTACATCGACAGCCTTTCCCTCATCCACTAAGCAGGTCACCTTGTTACAGAATATTAGATTTGTCAGGCAGGATCTGCCCCTCATGAATCCATGCTGACTGGGCCCGATCTCCCTGTTGGCTTTTAATTGTTCTGTGATGGCACTTGAGATTATTCATTCCATCACCTTTCCCGGCACTGAGGTAAGACTGATAGGTCTGTAGCTACCGGGATCCTCCTTCCTGCCCTTCCTGAAGATGGGCGTTACATTTGCCAGCCTCCAGTCTACTGGGACATCCCCAGTTAACCAGGACTGCTGAAAAATGATGGAGAGTGGCTTGGCAACCACATCCGCCAGCTCCCTCAGCACTCTAGGGTGTAATCCATCAGGCCCCGTAGGTTTATGAGGATTCAGCTTATGAAGCAAGTCCATAACTATTTCCTTGTGGATTATGTAGGTCCTATTCTGTTCCTCATCCCTTTCTTCCAGCTCAGGGGGCTGTGTGCCCAGAGAACAGCTGATCTTACTGTTGAAGACTGAGGCAAAGAAGGGATTAAGGAGCTCATCTTTTTCCGTATCTGTGTTCACTGTGTGTAGTAGCAGATGGAAAGGTGTAGCACACTAATTATTCCATACTAAGTTCAGTCGTGTTTTCCACACACACAGTGGCTTGTTTGCCTGTCTGTGCTCTGAGGAAGAGAGTCGCAGTCCCCCTGGGACTGTTCCTTTGCAAGGCTTTGGGAAGGGAAGTGTAACAGTAGTAGATCACAGGTGTGTTTATAAAGAAGGACCCAATTTCAGTGGTAAGGGGCGGGGTGGGGGGGGAAGGAAGGGATCTCTTGTACCTGGACAGGAGGACACTGCCAGGCTATACCCCTTTCTGGGACTGTGCTCCGATTGCTACCCTTGAGCGCAGAGGTGTTGGCTGCAGCATGCATAGCATGCATAGCTGAATAGGACTTCTCTGTACAGCCGAGGGGATGCCATGAAGAGTTACATAGAATGTATACATGTGTGCTTTTTCTAAAGGTCATTGTGTAACTGCTGGGTAGTTTATAAATAACATAAAAGTAGTAACAAAGGTTTCGATTTTGTTCTTTTTAAATTAAGTTTTGAGGCACTGTAATCAAATATGCATTGTTTTATACATATACAAATATGCATTGTTTTATATAAGTTTGAAGTAATTTAGGTAGGAAGAGGTAGGGCAGCTTCATCTCGGTGCCTCTGGAAGGTACTGACTAAACATCCTCTTCCTCCCCCTGCTCCTGAATCCCTGCTGAGTACAATTACTTCATATTCTGTGTCTGTGGTCTCCTCCCCTCCTCACCCCCACATTTGTTAGTTCTAATCTGTTTATAGAGGAGAAGAAATCTTTTGAATGTGCTTCTGAGAAGTTTGGATTGATTTCCTTTCAAGCCAAAGGTTCTGCCTACTCAGATTTGCCCGTAGAAAGCATCTGACCTCAAAGCCTGAGTGCTCAGTCCCTTTCACCCATTCCACATTTTCAGTCTGGCCAAGCACTTTTTTTTTTTTTTGAGGGTGCTCTGGTGTTGTGATTGCTGTGAACTGAAGCATGCGAAAGCTATTGATAAAGTGCTCCCCAAAAGATAAGATTATAGAACTTATTGTTTTCCTATTTTCATTTCCTTGTCTAAATGACCCTTTCTTACCAGTTGATTGGAGGTAATTTCATTTATGTACTTTAAAACTAGCAAGAGATGTGGCATTGTATTGTTCCTTTTTCTTTTGTAAGCATCCTTTCATTTTCCTTTTTGGCGTACTTAGTCTCTTTGTCTTCCTTCATTGTCTGCTGCCTGACTTACACAAGACATCTTGTTCTTTCCCTGTCAGGGTGGATAACACTTTCCTTTTTCAGTATTGCTATTTGGGTATCATCTGCTTCTGTGGCTACTCAGCTTTCCCATGTTGGCTTGTCATCATGCCCATCAGGTTATGTTGATACTAATGAAGTTTCCTTTCTTGTTTCCATTTGTAAAGTGTGTGGGATGCCATCTTTCAGGGCAGTCTGTTTTGTGATATGTTGGCTGTAATTTCTGGTTTTGTTGCTGCTTGTTTACCACTGCAAGTAGAGATTATGCGAAGTGGTGTCTATCCTGCCTTGAGGATGAGTCATACTTACACCTAACATAAAGACAGCTTTTCATCACTTGAATTAATGGATTTTGGTCATAATATCTGTAACAAAGCACTTGATGTGAAACTTCTGATTAAGACGGTTTTGATGAGCCAGATCCCACAGGAATTGATGAATTACAATGAAATAAGTTACAAAAACAGAATAATTAGCTACTTGTCTCTGCCAGCGCCTTGCTCGCAAGACAGGAGAGAGCCAGGAGGTTGTTCTTCTCAGTCTCAGCTCTTTTGGAAAGTATTGACCAAATAAGTGGATGCCCTCAAGAGAGCATTGGGGTTCGAAGATTGTTTAGCCTTCATGTTTCTCTTCATACTGTTCACACCTCCAATGCATTTTAGGCCTAGAAATTACTTTTCTAGCAGTAGTAATCAGGTCAGGGCTTATTTGAGTTGGACCCTAGAAGTAATTCTTCTAAATCAGTGAAATGCTGTAACATATCGAATGACCGTCCAAATTTTCCGTTTAATGTTTTTTTTCATGAACAAAAAATAGTAATGTTAACTTGTACATGAGATCAAGAATTGCCAAGTGTTTTTTAACCCTTCAAAGTAAACAATATGTATTTATATATATGAAATATATTTGCACCCTTGTATAGTATCTGTGCATACACACATAAACGTATTTGGCAAGGCCTTGATTTTTGCTTTAAAGTCCCGGGTTGTAATCTAAATTGATACTTCTCTTGATTATAATTTCTTTTAACGCAACTTTGGAGTGCACTTCGCTGTTAGTTCAGCAGAATTGTCTTGTCGCTATCAAAATGGGATTCTACTACTTGCCATTTGCCTACTGCTTCCTACATGTGGTCTCACTGGAAGTTAACGTGGCCATAGAGTGAGCTGGTTGAACTTGCTTATTCATCAGAAAGTTAACTCAGCATGAGGCTAAACAGTTTGCTCCTAGGGTAGAGTGTTGAATTGGCTTATTTCTGTAGTTATGATGACAAGGGATGGGACTGTATGGCTGGAGGAAGGGGAGGCAGAACGCAGTGTCCCTTTTGATGACATTGAAGTATTAGGTCACCTTAGCAGCCGAGCCTAACCACACCCAGAACAACATAGTGAAAGACTAAAGGCACTTGCCTGTTTGTTCTGGACGTGTCCTGAACGGCTGGCAGGCATCCTTCCTTGAGTAGCAGTTTCCTTCCTTAGATGGAAACCTGCAGTCGGATTTTCAGACGCAGGTCTATATGCAGATGACTAGCCTGGTAAGGTGGACCGAGTAGATTGAAACTTGCTGTGCATAGAGCTAAGGTTTATCATGACAGTGGCTGGAAACACTACTGAAACAGTGTTTTTGTTTTTTTTTTTTTTACTATTGCATTCCTACTTATTAGTTAATTCAGAAAATACTGAGATGGAAAAGACTGAGTTTCTTTGCAAGTGAAAGCATATAGTTACGATTTGAAAACAGCAAGCCTTTGGCTTCAGTTAATGACACTTTTTTTTTTGTTGTTTAAAATATGCTCTTACCTTCCCTCTCTCCACCAACAGACAAATGAGAAGCTGTAAACGATGAGGTGCTTGGCTCAGGTACCTGTGAAGCCTGTACTTGGATTGCAGATTGTGTCAAATATAAGGAGGGGGTTGGGAGATGGGTGTACTGGCAGAACCTAAAGATCTTCCGTTGGCCACACCATTGCTTTTTAAGACAATGGAATAGGTAAACAAGTTCCAGACAAGCCCTGGTATGTGAGGAGCTGTACTTGGCAGCTGGTTACTTGTAGCTGGAGTTTTCTTGGAAGAAGAGCTTTTCTGGTATACCACTTGGCTGGCAGAATGTGAAAACTTCTGCTCGGATCTTGTGTTTAGGGATTATCTTAAATACAGACATGATGTCTAGTCAGATTCTGCCATCTGTATGAGAAAAATATATGGTTCTTATTTTATGTATACTTGTGACTGTTTTAAAGGTGAAATAAACAGGATTTTAAAGTCTGATTGACTTTTTACAGCAGTGCAAATAATTCATGGGAGTGACTTTTATGGAGGAAGGGGGTTTGGTGCTTAAAGGCACTTCAGATTTTCATTTTTTTACTTTGCAAGGTGGACATCTAGCCTAGTGGAAGTTAGTTGTAGGTTAGCATTTAGAATAATTGTATTTACAAGGTGTTCACCTCATCTGCTGAAACTTGTACTTTAAAGGAGGAATTGGAAAGCCTGCCTTTCTTAAAGCCCATGTTCTTCAGCCTGTGCTAGTAGTCTTCTAGTGTTTCTAGTGTTTGAACTACTCTCAGCTTGGAAAAATCAGTTGAAAGAAGTCAATTTCTGAAGTTAAACAGGCAGTTCCAAAACTTATGCACCATCAGTCCTACTGTTTGCCATCATCGAAGTAAACAGCTTCTGTGTATGAAATGCACATTTGGATGTCAGTGTTGTGTTTGAGCCTGTTTTTATAATAAAGATGAGATTTTTCTAAAAACATTTTAAACAGCCATGTTAATTACAAGACCAAGTGAAAAGTGTGTATGGGTACAGAGGTATTTTAGGTGAATCGTTCTAGACTTTAGTATCCCTTTTGGGAGGAGTGTTTTCCTGTACAAGAATATTCTTATTCTTCAGTTGCTTTCAGTTTGTTTCTTGCATATGGAAATACAGTTTACTTAATGTTTTCTAGTCCATGCTTTCCAAAAGCATATATGCTGACGGCGATCAAAATGACATTTGAAAGCTGCTGTAATTGCTTCCGTAAACTTGGATTAGATGCTTTTAAGTGCCTTATGGGTTCTGGAAACTTTACAGGCGTTTGCTCAACCTCAGAAGGAAGAATATGTTGCATGAAAAAAAGATGTTCTCTTGAGCACTAAACATGTGCACATACCAAAGTGAGACAGTGGGTGACATACCTGGAGGTAGTGCCATTTGGAGAGGACACCAGTCTTGACAGCACGAGTCAGTTTTTGACTGTCAGGTTGTTTGCCTTTGGGGCTTGAGAGCATCTTTTAAAAGGTAGCCAGAGGCCAAAATTGAGTCCAGGTCTTTTAAGTGACTTGACTTGGATTTGAATGTAGTGACAGGCTAACAATTAGCTTTATGAAAGCAGTTTCTAACTTGCTTGCTGGTGTCTCTCTGTCCAGTCCAGGCATCGGACTAGTTAAGTCATCTCTGGCTCTCGTGTTTCAGGAGTATCAGGTCAGGAGAGAGCGGGGCGGGGGGGTGTGTGTATGTAGAGTTCTTTACTGAAAATTTGTCAAGTAAGGTAGCTAACTCTTCTAGGGAAAAGGATCATGCTGTTTGCACACCTGTGTGCAGAAGTACAAGTTGTGATGGGCTCTTTTGCAGTTGCTGGGTAAATACTATGTAAAACAGCATTTGGCTGTGCATGTATCTGGACAGTGATGATTTGTACACAAATTCAGCTTCGCTTTTAATCACAGGGAGGCTGTGTAACTGCAAGGAAGACTGAAGTAACACCAGTGACTTCACCACTCACCTCTTGAGGCAGGCTGGAATAGACAGTTGGGTGTGAGGAAAGATACACTTCCTATTTGAGGAAATTGAAGGGGGAAAGCTAGAGATTGCTGCTGGAATTTTGAGTCATGAATGAGGAAGAGGCAGGATAGAAGAGCTGGAAGGAGTAAAGTAGATCTTAAGAGGCAATTGGGGTAAACAGAGAAAGGGTATGGGAATACAAATTAGGGAAGAGAGATAAAACTGGGTAAAATGTGGTTCTAGCAGATGGAGGTAACTGGTCTGAAACATCATGCAACTATGTTGGAAATTAATTTTAGTTTAAGTTCAGTAACTCCACTGTATTTTTTTTTAAGCAAAGGTAGTGCAATTTTATAGGAATTTGAACTTGTGCTTGCCCTCTGTACAAACTGAAATGTACTGAGCTCTAGTTGGCTATGTTTTGCATTAAAATAAACAAAACCTGCCTGTTGTACCTAATTTTGTGATTGTCAACTGTTCACAAACAGTGCTACCCAGAGTTAGGATGTTCCTGTAGTGTGAGATGGGAGAAAGAGGTTTTTGTCTTCAGCATTATGCCTTTTCATCTTTCTTGGGATTCCTGCCTGACCGTAAGTTCAGAAATAAGAGTTTTAAGGACAGACTCTGTAAAAAAGAATACTGCCTGTTCAAGGTAGTAGTAATGAACATATGGCTTCTAGCCTTTTGAACTTGGAGGGATTTTATGACTTTTTTTTTTCCTTAGCTAACACAGCTAATTGAAGAAACACAATGTCTCCACCTAATACAATGATCAGTAATTCTTAGTGTTTTCCTTCCTATTTTTGTTGCTTTGATTTCTGTTTGGAAAAGCCCCCAGATCAGCAGTTCCAAGAATTCCCTAAACAATATAGTAGACGTCAGCATAATAAGGAATCTGTAGACAGACAGCCACACAACTAAAATAAACACAGGAACTCTTCCTTCCCAGTTACTCCAGTTGAATGCGTGAAGATAAAAATAGTGCTGAAATAGATTGTGTTACTGCTTTCTGTTTGCTGGAAGAAGACTTTTAGGGGCTCGTGTCATAGAACAAACTACTGTTTCATTTGGAGTTGTTGTACTTTTGACACTCCATCTCACTTTGTTAGAAAAATACTTTTAAGTGTTGGAGGTAATCAGCACAGTTATGATGTTAAAGGGTTTATGGTCAGGCATAAGTAACACAAGATGGAATAAAACAAGAGCTGAAGTCATGCAAATGTAAGATGTAGGTAGCCTCTGGGAAAGGGTTCAGTGGCTTTAGTATTGTGATATTGTAAATACTATTTTCAGGAAACTGCTTGCATTTTAAGAGCGAAAATGTGCAGCAGGGATAGTAAGGCATTAACAAGTCAGTATTTAGTGTTAGTATATGGAAAATTCTGTGCTAGTGTAATACTGAGTTAGATACTTGAAATGACTAGGTTATGCTGCAAAAAACATGGTCTTAACATTGTCCTGAACGCGTACCCACCAACACATTGAGGTTTTAATATCTTTTGAGTCTGAAGAACTGCATAGCTTGTGGAGCAAATAAAAATGCATATTTTCATGATGCTTTAATTGTGATTGGTGACAGAGATTTAAGTTGTATGCATTTAATGACTCCTGATTGGACTTTGAACAGTGTATTCTTTTCGTTGCTGTCTTCTGCAACCTGATGATTCCATCTGCATCCTGTTGAAAGGAGTTAGGAAGGCTGTATTGTGCTCCATGAGATAATTAACACAAATGAAGTTCTTTTTAGGCTTAAATTTGAAATACTCTTCCAAAGAGCTTTAAGTCTAAATTTTACAGCGAAGTGTTGGGTCATAGTAAATGAAGGCAGTGCCACTTAGTCTATTTTAATTTTAGCAGAGTGTCATTTATGATTTTACTTTTATGGGGTCAGCTTGACTTTTTCTTATTTATAGTTTGAGGTTTGGTTTTGCTTTTTTTTCCAACCCAAGTACAACGTGAGTAAAGATATTTAAAAGCATATCTGTCATAATTATATGAAGTGTGATTCTTGAAGTGTTGCCTTTTAAGATACCTTAGTTTAAATACATGAACAGGATCTAGTTTTTAAAAACAGTTCTTTAAAATTAATTTGTTAATGCTGCAAAACTTGTTGCTTTTATATCTACTTGTTGCAAGCTGTGTGGATGTGTTCTTAGCTGCTTAAAATGGCAATTGAAATGTTTGAGCAAGGAAGAAGTCTTAGTGCTTTTGTAGTGCTTGGAGTAGTCCCATCACTGTATGCATGACTGATGGAGTGCAGTTGTCAGTACACCTCAGGTGGTTCCTTGTGGTTATAGTGCTTCAGACTGGGTTCTTCTTTTTGTTGCTATTTGAATGGGTCATTTTCTTTCACCAGGATCTGAAGATATGGAAAAGCCCCAAATAATTTTTCTTACAGTTGTGCTATTGTTGCTGTGGATACTGGTTCCTCACAACCAGCAGATGGAGGGGGAGAGGGCATTGTCTTGCAGCAGGCTCTGCTGATGGCAGGGTTGATTTCCTGGCAGTCTCTCAGGTCCCTGGAAGGTGTCACTGAGCCCCAACTGCAGCAGGGTTCAAGGTGCTGGCCCAAGGCAGGACTTGGACTGGATCTGTTGGCCCTGCATGTGCTGCTGTTTGCATGTCCAGCATGGCTGATGAGAACAGGTACCAGGTCAGGACTGTTGGTTTTGCCAGGACTCAGCTCAGGCCAGTGCTCCTGAGCCATTTTGCCTCAACTGCTGTTCAGACTCTGAGTCCCGGATAAGAGTTTTTGTCCTATGCAGCTCCTGTCTCAAGGTAAGAAGAGGTTGAGTGCTCTAGGTCTGTCTTAAAGTTGTCCATCACAATCTCATGTAGTATTGAAAGCTGTTTCCAGACCCATCTTGTGAAGAATAAGAAACCAAAGCAATGTTAAGGTGTATTCCCCAGGATTACTGGCATTGTACTGAGAAACACTGAAGCTGCCCGAAAGCTCAGCCTAAGGAGGAGACAGCTTTTCCCAGCTGTGGAGGGCCCAGTAATAGAGCATGTCTCTCATCACCTTAAGATAATTTCTCCAGGGATCATGCCAGTCCCAGTACTTTTAGAACCTGTCTCTGCCTGCTTCTCTTCTGCCATTCGCTGTGGTAGGAGCAGGAGGCAGTAAAGCAGAGCAGGTTATTGCTTTGAGGAAAACATGGGCAGGAAAAAAACAGATGTGTCTTAGATACTCAGGAGGTCTGAGTCAGACTGTAGAACTGTTCAGCAGCAGAAGTTAGAATGAGAGCCTCCCTGCTGCCTTGGTGTTTCCAAGGCGGAGAGGAATACCGGTGCAACTGCTGTATTTGCTAGTAGTTGAAACCAGCCATGTACAGATGCTCAACATGGCCTTGTCCCTCTTGAAGAAACTTCTGCGTCTGAGATACTGGACAGTGACTCAGTTGTTTAAAGCTTGTTTTTCTGTCCCTCCTAATTTAAGATTTGCCTGGAAATGAAGGGCCTTCATGAAGAAATAGCTGTTGCCTTTTAAAGGTGTGTTTTACTCCGGGTGGAATTCTCTTGAGATGACATCAAGGTATTGTAACTAGGGTTGGTCATGCAGCCGGGGGCAGGCAGCCCACTTTTAACCTGGGTTGGCTTTGCTGACATTGAAGTGTTCAGAGATGGAGCCTATGGCACAGAGGTGTGTAGCTGTTTTGGAAGCAAGCTTTTCTTGACTAAGTGCCTGGAGTAATGTATAATTGAGTTAGCTAAGCTTGTGTTCTTCCTGTTCATTCTCCTCCATCCTGACAATTAAGGTCCTCGCCACATCTAACTTAACATCTGTGCTTTTCTCCTATGAAATTGCTCTCCTTGTAAGAGTGTAGTGGAAATTAGATCGTTAAATTGTATTTGATGAAGTTTTTCTACTATTGTTTCAGTTTGAAATATTTGATATTAACATCATCATCTCCAGTTTTGGTTTAGAAGGTAAGTAATACCGCACTGGATCAAATTAGTGGTTCATATAGCTATATATGTATCCTTAAACAGTAGCAGTGACATTGCTATTTAAGGAGAGCGTATGAGCATGGCCAGGCTGTGACTCACTGTCGTCCTGCTGCTCTAGCATCCAGTCATCAAACTAGCAGCATTAGAGGCTGCATCCTTGTCTTTTCCCTTTGGTGTCTGCTCACGATCCTGAGGTAACAGATTCCCAAAGTTCCTTTCCAGTAATGTTGATCTTATCTACTGCCATTGTGATTTTGTAAACTTTGAATATATTATACTCTCCCACCACCCCTCATCATCTTGCTTCGAAACTAAAGAGCCCCAACCTCTTTGTTTTTTTTCTCCCAAGGCAGCTGCTCTGTCTCTTTCATCTTTTAATTGTCCTTTTCTATATCTTTGAATTTTGCTCTGCTTATATGTGGTTCTCGTTTCTGCATCTTGATTCATCATAGAATCATAGAATGGCCTAGGCTGGAAGGGACCTTAGAGATCATCTAATCCAACCTCCCTGCCATGGGCAGGGACACCTCTCAACTAGATCAGGCTACTCAAGGCCCTGTCCAGCTTGACCTTGTACACCTCCAGGGAGGGGGCAGCCACAACATCTCTGGGCAATTTATTCCAAAGTCTTGCCACCCTCGTACTGAAGAATTTCTTCCTAAGATCTAATCTAAATCTATTCTTCTTCAACTTAAATGCATTTCCCCTTGTCCTATCAGTTGATGCTCTTGCAAAAAGTCCCTCCCCAGCCTTCCTGTAGGTTCCCTTCAGGTACTGGAAGGCAGCTGTTAGGTCCCCCCTAAGGCAGCTGGTAGACCAAAAAACCTTAGCTGTATCTGCAGGCTGAGAGCATTGTACTGTGCACTTCTATCCAGGTCACTGAAGATGCTGAAAAGAATGAGTCCTAGCAGTGCTTCCAGGTCAGCTCTGCTATTGACTCTTCTCCATAGTGGAAAGTTGACTATTAAGTCTGACCCTTCCTTCCTAGTCTTTACCCAGGCTTCTGCCCATAAATAGACCTTTCATCTACAACAGGCAACTTGACTTCTTGCCATAAACTGAAGAAGCAGCCTGGGCTTTTGGAAAGTCCGAGTATGTGTTTTCCTTGGATCCCTTTCACCTGTTTGCTTGGAGTGCCAGCAGGGTTTCTCTTTACCAAAGCCTTATTCAACTTACTCCAGGTTGTTCGCTACATTCTTCTATCTGAAATCTGGCTATGGATGGAGATCACATTTACCAGTCTGTAACTGTCAAGATTCCCACTGGAGTTTTTTTGTTTTTTTTTTTTTGGAGAGCTCACCAGGCCAATTATCAAAGAACTTGAAAGAAATCTGTAAGTAATGAGAAGTTTCCTCTGCTGACCCAGAATTCTCAAAAGCATGTTTGGGTATTGTGAAGTGAAAATGCAATAATTACTAGAGTTGTCTTGCAGACTTTTAACTCTACTGTGTTACATGGCATATTAGACCCAAATTAGGCACATGGCTTCATGTAAATGTGTGCATGACTTGCAGTTCTATTAAGTTAACAGCAGAAATATTTCCCTTTTTAAAAAAAAAAAAAAAACCAACGAAAACCACAAAGGGAATGCTGATTTGCTCCTACCACTTGGGTTAAAGGTAAGTCTGTTCTGATAGTTGCAGTTACCACTGTTAAGGCTCACAAACCCTGCTGCATTATTTTTTAATTTTTTTTTAGTAAAGATTGACATTAGTTTTCCAAGTGGGAAGACTGGTTTAATTTTCCTACCTGACCCTGACTTGTTCAGTCCCCCATACTAGTTTCTTCCACAGCTGTGCTGTGAACCCCGTCAGTGAGATGATCCAGACTGGCAAGTGTATGTTTTATAATAAAAAACATAGCTTGGTTTCCTTCCCAGATTACTTCACTGATGTTTATAGCATAGCCACACAAACAGTTTCATCAGTGTGATTTAGTGCATGATGAATTATGGTAGTAGAGAGAGGAATAAGCTGCTGTGGTGTGTAGGAGACTTCTTAGTCTGACTTAGCTATCGGAGAAGAGCAACATGGGACTACGCAATCGACTGTATGTAAAACCAGCAAGTTAAAAGTGCTAGCCCTATTTTTCATACAAAAATACTTGGCAGTTGTGGCTACTGTGATGGTTGTGATGTTACTTGCATGAAGCTTACTGTTACGTTTTTGGTACAGTGTAATTTTTTAAGTGCAAATATGGAATATGTGGCAAATGTTGACTTGTATCCTTAGGGTGTAGTAATAGAACATTGAACTCCTGTAGTATTGCTTTGATCTGGAAAGACTTGGGCTGGTGATAGTGATTACTGAATCCTGATAGGAAATATTGAAGATAACAAATTGCTTTTCTGCTTGAAACAACCTTTATGTTACGTTGAGATTGTCCCTGTTGATGCTAAAACTGAAATAACAGAAAATAAAATAATGTGTACTTGTAAAACTGAAATACATGGAACCAGTGTGTGAATACGTACTTGCAAGGGGTGTTACAGTGCTGAAGTAGAGCTGTCACATTGGAAATGGGAATGATGGCTGTAAAACCCCGGAGTTCAGTTTGGTTGATGGAAGCTTGCAGGCATCTGTATATTAATTCTTGTCTTAAGGGAGAAATACTCTGTTATGTTTTGTTTCTCAGAGTCAGACTGGCTTAGGGTGCTTTTTTGAAAGGTGGACTGAGTTGAGCTAATATTTGGTGGTGAACAGGCTACAGTTTTTTTGTCTCTTAATCTGTTTTGCAGGTGATGTTGTCTTGGTCTGTCATGTGTGACTTTTGTGGGCAGTTCTCTATCTGATGGGGCAAATGGTAGGAAGATGGATTGTGAAATTGAAAGGAGTAGCTTACAACTACTAAACCCCATTATTTCTTACATTTAAAACTGTTAAAGTGGTACTCTCACAATGCCTTTTTTCTATTATTTGAAAACCTGTGAATGCTGACCCTGTTAGTTTTGGTGACTGATGCTTTACCTAGTTTCTTAGATTCACATGAAAACCTAAGATGCTTTGTGTTTTTGCTCCCAGTCATTTTGCAAAGCCTATATTTGGGAAGCGTATTCTTATCTTAGCTGTAGATCTTTCTGGTTTAATATATCCAGGAAATAATTTCTTGTTTTTAAGAAATGACCATGTAGTTAATTTGACGGTGCTCTCGTTGCATAAGCAACTCCCTGCTTACAGGTCTTAAAGGCTGCAGGTCCCTGTAATGACCAAGAGCATTTTTCGCCTCAGGATAAGATTCCTAATGCTCTAATGAAATACCCTGGCTTCTAGGCTCTTTAGGGATGAGGAAACCTTCTTGGAATTCTCAGAATTATTCATACTTGGAATTGTGGAAAAAAACCAATATGTATTCATCCTGTACAAGTGTGATGTCTTCTGTCCATTTCTTCATTCGGTTCTGACTTTCTGAGGAATAATTCTGCTGCATTGGCAAATGAGCTAAGAGTAAAGGTAAATGAAGATCCATCACTGGGATAGATGCCAAACGATCATTAAACTAAAAGCCTTGTCTTTGAATAATGTCGGTATTGCCATAATCTTTGGTGTTGGAAAGGAGATGAGTTTGAGTGTGAATATTTCTCAACCATCAAATTTTGATGAACATACATGTTAACTCCCTCTGATGACAAGCAATATATATATATATAAATAGCTAAGGGTTTTTCTTTTTGCATTCATTTGTGATGTCAGAAGCAGGCATTACTTTTTCAGTAGTTCATATCTACTGTATCAGCTGTCAGACTCTTTGGATGTGACAAACTGAAAGCAGTAATAATTGGATTAAAAAGTAGATTGCATTTTCAGGTCATCTTACAGAGGAAATAAGTCTTCTGAAAAAATTATCACTAATTCCAAAATTGTGTACCAACTCAATTACGTGTCACTATTTCAAAGAAAATACAGAGAAAAGAGCTGTTTCTCCTTAATTGCGCACTGAACTGTAGTGCTGTTTGATTTATCAAGGATATGAAGTGAAATATTAGATGTTTTCTTACATACAAGTGTAAAGGAAAACAGAAGAATCGTGGGTTCATTTCTTGGCAGATAAAGGACAATTACTGTTTTGATTGTTAGAAAAACATGTTTATTCAGAAGGATGTTTTTACTAAAGGAAGAAAAAAGAGTGTATTTTGTAATAATTTTGTCTAAACTGAACCATGAGCAAGTTTTTCTGCTTTTTTTGTTGGCATTTGCCATAGCTTTTTAAGATGATGAGTCTCATCTTGCCTTTGCTGAAATCCTTATGTGAAAAAGTTTGATTTATGCATTTATTATCTCTGCTACAGTGCCAGGCTGTAATGTCTTAATATAGTTTCTCTGTGGGTTTGTGGGTGAGTGGCTGCTGCTGTGGAAAATAATTTCTATTTAAGACTTTATTTCCTGTCTCAGCCAAAATGCAAGCATTCAAGTATATTCTATATGCTCTCTTCCAAGACTTACTTTATTCTCAACTCTTAAGTCAACACTACTTGATCTTTATGTTATGTTATTATGTGGCTATCCTTAAACTCATGCTAAATGTTTCTAATCTTATTTAGTCCATTCAAAGACATCAGTCGATTTTCCATTATATCACTTCTGTCCCATCCCAAGATGAAAGAGGAATTTCTAAATAAGGCGAAGACTGTTGTTGCATAGTAAAAAGTGCCTTAGCCATCCTGGACTTGGAACAGAGTTGTCACTACTTGCTATGTAGATGTTGAGAAGGAATTTCAGGTTTCTGCTAGATAGTTCTGACAGTAGTAGCCTGTGGAGATGTCACTTATGCCTATTCAGAAACGGTGGGTTAGCTTATTTCACGTAGTATCTTCAGGTGTTGGGATAGGTTTGTAAAGTCAGAAAGAAAAATCCAGAGGTACTGCCACTGGCTTGGGAAGCTCCCAAGCCGCCCTGGGAGACTGTGCTGGGGTACCTGCCCCTGTAAGTTTGTCCTGTTTTATACAGAATCACAGAATTATTGAGGCTGGAAAAGACCTCTGAGATCATCAAGTCCAGCCCATGTCCCAATACCACCACATTGGCTAGACCACAGCACTAAGTGCCACATCCAGCCTCTCCTTAAACACCTCCAGGGACGGGGACTCCACCACTTCCCTGGGCAGTGCGTTCCTTACACACAGTTTGCTGCTGAAAGAGGTGGGGAAATGATATAGACGAACGTGTGCTTTCTCTCTTACATGCTTCCTTTATCTTGATAGATACCATATCCGAATGTCTTTTTCTCTTGATGGGTACCCTATTTGAGTATCTCTTTCTCTGTCTGAGCCTTTCTAATAAAGAAATTGTATTCTTCAAATTGCTTTGTTTGTTACTGTTGTCTGAGCCAGGTGAAGAAACCTTTGTCTGCAGAACATTAGACTGCTCCTCTGTCTTTACTCTCCTCTGAGATGGATTGTCTGTTTTATTCTGTTGGAAGTAGCCTGCTTACCCAGACCGAGGTAAAGCATGGCTGTTGTTCTCCAGTCATAGCAGCAGTAGAGAAATATTAGGCTCCATTATCTCCTTCTAGAAGTGGAAATATTTTGCATGTACCCACAGTCTTGGCTTCATAATGCCTAGTTTATCTTGCTTGAGGTTCCTAGGATGAGGATATATGTAAGAAGAGAAGGAAGAGCTGGCAATGTTGAGACCTCAGTCTGTTTTCTCTTCCCTCAAAGACACTCAGAGCCTTCTAATTAAGAAAACTTGCTGCTGTGCTGGCAAGAAAGCCGCAGGTGCTTTCAAAGCTTACATAGATTTGGAACAGCAGCACTTGGAGAGACTCCACTTCTGGATTGGTGTACAACTTTTGCAGATGTAGGTAATATAAATGTTGAATTTCTCAAAATTTGCACTTGTAGTTTTACTGCGTGATACTTACTATCACTTATTTTGTGCTTCATGGTATCTTCTGAAGTGATACCCTTTGTCTGGCATGGAAAATGGTAGAATTTGGGAAAGATCTGTTTATCCTAGTTATTTTTCTTCTTGCCTGCGTAGTTGAGAGGAAATTTTGCTAAAACAGTGCTGCTCTCCTCTCCTTGTTTCCAGCTACCTGTGTCTATTTTAGGATTTCAAGCCCCAGCAGTCTTCCTTAACAAACAATTACAGGAACACTTTTGAGCATTTCAGCTGTATGTGCAGAGATTGTCCCTGAAAGCCTTAGTCTGCTCATATGCTGGCAAAAGAGAATTGAATCCCCAGATACCTGGGCTCATTCTTATGAGGAGAAATATTCCTTTTGTTCATGTCTGTCTTTTGTGGAGAAAATTAATTCCCACTGTGTAAGGGTTTCTTATTTTTTTTCTTTTTTTTTATTAGTAAAGTCTGCATATTGCAGTAAAATATTTGGAAACAACTCCTGTAGTTTGAATTACATTATTGTCCTTTCACTGGAGAGAAATAGTCATACTGAAGTAGGAGTATTTTCTTCTGAGAGAGGAAAAAATAAAGAAACTTAAGTTTAAGAAGCCTTAGGAGAAAATAATACTTTGTTTTAGCTGAAGTATGCATTTTGAGGCAGGATAGTTACTGTCTGGAATAAATGCCTGTACTGATGTAATGTAAAACTTGTGAGTTTGTTGGTTTGGGGTTGTTTTTTTTTTATTTCCCTCCCTCCCCTTTTACCCTTAGTTTGGAGTATTATTCAGTTGTCTGACGGTCCGAACTTGGGTTTTGCTTTGAGGAAGCGGTGGAACAGGTCGTGTCTCTTCGGTTCACCCAAGCCTGCAGTGGGACTGCTTCAGCCTGCCCTGGATGCAGGCTGTCAGCACCAGCGATGGCTCCAGCCTTCCTGTCTGCTGCTGCCTCCTTCCCCTGCCCAGCCCAAGCGCTCTCGTTGCTGTGGGGTGTCAGTTTTGTTCCATCAGAAGCAATTCTGATGGTGCTCACTTGCTCGATGATGGCAGCTCTTTGATACCTGGTATCAGCACACAGCTGTGTCGAGGCACAAGGAGGGATGGGAGGACCAGCCCTGCCCTGCTGAAGGCAGCCTCCCTTGCAGACTGTGGCTCTGCCATGGTGTGGAGTCGTAGGGTGTGGTTTTGTTACACTTACCTAACTTGTCTGCGAGTATAGGCGGTAAGGAACAGCCTTGTTCTCCATTCTTCCCCTTGTCAGAGCTCAAAACTGCCTGTCCTCAAGATGAGTTGGTTCAGCTTGACGATATGAAGTTTTTTTCTCAGATCAGTAAGCTAAACTGACTCATCCTCAGGCTACAAGATTGCCAGATTTGCTATGGCAGGAGTGTGAAGGTGGAAAATAAGACCATCGGTTTTGCCAGTAGCTCCCACTTTGATTGAATTATACGTAATGTGAAAGTGAGCTATAGTTTTGCTGGTCACCTTAAATAACTTTAGAGATGTCCTATACTTAGTTGTCTTGCTCTTCTTGCCCTACTGTTTTTATTACTTAAAAAAATAAATATATACACAAGACTTGCCAATGATAAAAAGCTTATGCATCTAGCTCCTAAAATGCTGGCTCATCTGTAATAAGAGCTGCTTCACCAAGATAGCTATTCCTGCCATGGAGAATATCCGCATTGCCTGGTGGCATGCCTGCAGTTTCTTAATGTTAATTGAGATAATGCTCTCCTTGAATTCATTGCCATCTTTAACCTAAACTGACTTGTTCCATTTCTGCGCTGTTCTGTGGTGTAATCTAAAGCCGTAACTTGGGATGGATGCGGAGGCTGTGTAGTCTCTCAGCGCTGGTCTGTGTTCTGCAGCAAGAATTGAACAGCGTAGCACAACTTGATTCTACTCTCTGTAGAAATGGCTGCAATGCCCCTTTCACTCTTAGGAGTGATGTTCAACCACAGGTCATGATTCGTCGTATGGATTCAGATTAACTACTACTCAATTTTTTCATTTTTTTTTTTTCTCACCGTACTTCCTACATGAGGTGGATGTTGGTTCTGAACATCTGGCAAACTTCTTAGTCCTCTTCTAATGTTAAAAGATAAGCATCAAGTGAATGCCTTTTCATAACTAGCTTCATTTTTCTCTGGATTTTAGCTGCTGTATCAGATTCCAGACAATCTATTTCTCACTGTGATTTCTCTCTCAGTCTGATTTACTCTGTAGATTGGACTTGGAGTCTGTGATTCTGTTTCCTTGCCTTACAGAGACTAGCATAAGTCTGTGCTGTATTTGTGTCCTATGTTCAGTGGAGAGGAAGAAAACATGTAAATTCCTAGTAGAGCGGAAACTAATTGTGGGGCACTCGGCAGAAGGAAGAAATTGCAAATCGGAGTCCTCTGATGTCCTGGAGAATAGAAACATGTATCTGAACCCGGGAGGGAGCTTGATCCTCTGCCCTTCCAGGAAAACTCTGCAGATTCAAGTGGATGTTACTCTTCACTGCACCTGGGTCTTCAAGGACACCTGTGTTACTGATAAGAATAGAAGCTGCTATTGATTTAGCAAAAAAAAATAAATTTAAAAAGAATAGAGATTTGAGGGTGCAGCGTTGCAACAAGGATCGGGCACTATGGCAGATAACTGCAGCAGTGTAGCAGAAGGGACCCTGCGAAGGAGACTCAGGCAGATGTGGAACTTCTTGCCCTGCTCCTTCCTCCACAGCCTGACAGGAGTTGCAGAGGCCACAGAGAACTACCCAGAGGCTTTGCCAGCGTGGTCTGCCCGAGGTGGTGGTGACAGCAAGTGCTTCATGTGCTTGGAGAACTCGTTTGGGGATTCTCTCTGTCTAGTGTTAATCTGATAATAGTCCTGCTCTGAATTCTCTTCTCTCCTTGAATCTCTGCTTTTGCTTCTGCTTCTCTTCACTTCTTTTTTTTTTTTCTTTTTAGAATGGTTCTGATATTCTTGTTTTTTGGGAGGTTTGGGGTATTTTGTTTACTCTTCCCTGTTCTTTCAGGTTTTTTTTCTTGTTTGGCTTTTTTTGGGTGTGTGTTTTTCTGGGGGATTTTGGGTTTGGGTTTTTTTTTTAACCTATTTCCTTTTAGGTCCATATGTATGTCCTTTCTTCTGCAGTAACTGTGGCACTTGCCCGAAACAACTGTCCATTATTATGCTGTCTTCTCTCTGGGCTGTGCTGTCTCAGCCTAAGTCAACTTGCTAGGCTGGGGCAGGAGCTGTCTCTTACTCCCACGGCTGTGCTTGGTGCAGTGGGGTCTAATTCACACTTGATACTTAAGCACTACTAACTCCAGCAGAAGAATGGCGGCTCCCTCTAAGATGTAGTAAGATGTTCTTAATTTGTGCAAATGTGTGGTAGGGAAGGTCTTGGCAACTTGTAGCTACTGCAGGGGGCTGTTCTGTGGGTTTTGCTTAATAGTACAGTCTTGTGCATTAAAAACCTCTTAGTGGATGAAGAGAGAGAATGAAAAGGGAAAAGCAGTGATAATCTCTGTTTTCAGGAGTTAGAGACGTACTTGACTAGGTGACATATGTACATTTAACCAGATTGAAAATCTGTAATAAAGGCAATTAAAACAGCCAGGGAAGTCTCCAGCAAGTAGATAGCATCCTATCTAAGCAGTTTACAAGAAACTGCTTTAGGTAGAGGTTTACAGGTCATACAAGATAATTTGATGGGAAGACTGTAGGCCTTCTAGGAATTCTCCAAATGTGCTGTTCATCATTTGTTAGTCTTTGAGGGGAGAGAAGTTTGGAGTCTCTAACAGTGCTCTTAAAGTAGGGATGTCAGTAGGTGCCCAATGATGGATTCGCTCTATCAGCTTTGCTGAAAGACACTGCTAGACTTATGGAGAGTGAACTGTTGAATGGCATGAACAAGTGGGTAAATACGATCTGTTTGTAATTTGGGGTTCTTGGTGCGCTGTCAGGGCTCAGTTACAGGGGTTTTATAAGTTATTACATGTCAGCTGAATTGCTATAGTTGTCTTTGGCAAATGTTTGCTAAATCATGCTCGCTGATGATGTAAGAGGGAGGAACAACTAAAGAAAACTTCAAACAAGAAGTCCTAGTACTGTATAGTAGTTAACTTGGGAGCTATGTAGCAAAGGCGGGTTTTGTTGAGGCCCATGTCTCGTGTCATCATACTGTTTCTGCTCGTTCCCTATCTCTGTCCTTGTCCCTTGTGCTACTTTTAATCTGTAAGCTCTTTGGGGCAGGAATGACCTGACCTGAAATTATAAAAACAAATGCTGTTTTGATCACTTTAGTACTTGCTTCCTAATCTATGGAATCACTTTATCTAAATTTGAAGTTGATTTATAAAGCTAAATAACTTCAGTGGGGTGGGTTTGTCTGTGTGTGGGTGGGGAGATAGGAGAGCCAAAAGAGTGCCTACTATAAATAGCTTGTTAACGAGCATGAGACTGCTTATGAAACCCCACTGGCAGCCAGTGTTTAGATTACCTTAATTATATGTTTCTGTAATTTTTTCCAAAGCAGAAATTGAAGTATAAGCATTCTAATGGATATTGTATGTAGTCACAGGGAAAAAAAAATTCTTTTAATGCTGCTCCCTAAGGTAACAGGGCAGAGTTTCTCTCCCACTTTCCCCTACCACCTTGGTGTTAATTGCAGCTTGAGAAACCTTAGAAATTTGCCATGGAGTGGTTTATGTTTGACATGACAGAAAGAATATTTGAAGCAAGCTAACCATCAAGAAATGGTTAACACAAGCTTTAGATGTGCCTCAGAAAGATCTGGGCACCACCTTACACAGTGGTAGGAAGGAAGGTTTTAGTAAGATGAATCTTTTCCTCAGATACTGTAAGTAAACATCCCTTTTGGATTCAGCTGCTTGGTTTTTATGTCGATGGGATGGTAACCTGCTGGGATTTCATGGTGGCTGATTTAAGCAGCTGGCTGTTGGAATCCCATCTGTCACAGTTGGATCCAGGGGAGGTTATCTGATGGCCAACGTGATAGGCATCCCAGCTCAATCAACATGGCTCTTCATATCCTTTTTCCTCTTTCGTTTTTGTTTTGCGTTTTAAATTTCTCAGAGTCAAGCTTATGGTGGCGTAGACTGGTGTGGCTGCATGGTCGATGTTGTGCTATGCTTGCTTTGGCATCCTTAGTTAAGATCTAAAAACCTGTAGAAAGTCAGTGCCTTAGAGCTTCGTGTGACCTTGTGGACGTTTTAACAAGCGTATCGTGGATATTCTGGGACCTGATAAGTACCCTGTTATTTTTTTTTAAAGGCTTGTTCGCAGTCTTTAGCATTAAGTTTTCAAAGAGAGTGAATTGAATGCTGCCTCCGAAAAACTATGTTCATCTCTGAGTGCGGAGTTAGAGCTCCAGTGGTATTTGGAATAACTTAGATGCAGTAAATCTGGATGCTGCTCCTTTGAATTAAATTTTAGGTTTTGTCTGGGTTTTTTTGTTGTGGGTTTTTTTTTTTTGCCAGCAGATAAATAAGCAGGAAAAAAAAATGTCCCTGCATCTCGATTTTATGTGCTTTCATCAAATATAGGCATATGAGCCACTTCATTTACCTGTCACACTTCCCTGGAAATGTGTTTAGTTTCTTTTTCCTTGTGACATACTGACCTCAAAAAGACATGAAGGCAGAGGTCAGTTGAGCTACACACTATTTCATTTTTATAATAAAGTTATATTGCCTTTCTGATCTGTTAGTTCTTATTTTGTAGTGATGTTGTAGTTTGTTTTATTAGACAGAAGTTGGTCACTGGTACTGCATTTACTTTTTACTGTTTTCCCATTGTCTTCTGCATAAAATAAGCACTTAGGACTTTGAATTTGTATTGCCATTGTAAAAGCCCTTGAGCAAAATGTAGAGGTACCAGCAGTTTTTTGGAGTTTGCATCCTGGAAAGTTTAGAAATTGATCGACATCTAAAAAGCATTGCTGTAATTTGGTGCAAGTGGAATATGTTCTTTGTTCCTTCCTTTGTGTCAGCTAGAGGCAATGGCAACTTTGATTTCAGGGTGGAATGTGTTAGAAGTCTTTTACGTTACTGGTCTTTGCCTTGGCAGTTGTTGCCGAAACTTGTCCCGATTATTGGTTACTGGACTGAAGCAAACGGAAGTGACCTGACACATAATTAACCGTGACTATCATTTGATCATTAACAATAAAGCTGAAGACTGAAGGCTTCATCTTTTCATCATTTATCACTTTACTGTGTTTTAGTTTAAATTGATTGTTCTGGAAAGCAGCATTTGGTGTTGAGCTATGGCACCACTGCGTTAGTGCTGGTTAGAAAAAAAGTGTTTTATGTAGGTATTGAACCCTTCTGACCTTCTTAAGACTCGGAGAATATTTATGTTCATCCTGGATGGGCTTTCTTATTACCAGCCTAGTAGTTGCAGTTCAGTTGTAGTGTATGCTTTAGAGAAGTTTCCAATGTAAATAAAAATCTTTGTTGCTAAAAATAACCTTAACTTCCAGAGTTTTGTAGAAAAAAAAACTTTTTTAAAATTTATGTTGTTCACCCACAGTCCTGTCCCAAACTTCTGCAATTTCTGTATCTAGTCGTATATATTCAGTTTTTAAATGGAGAGCTTTTAGATGTAATCCTCCAGCCTTCTCACTTTGACTTAAATTGTTTGAGCTCTTAAAGTCTCACTGAAAGTAACATATTTTTCTGCCCTGATGTCTGTGGCTTCTTGCTGAATCTCTCATGTTTTGAATCTTCCCCCCTGAATTTTAGCTGTCAGGACTTATTCCCGTAGCCTGTTGCACGGACGCCAAATAGGAGAGAGAACTCTTTCCCCCTTCACCTTTCTCTTTTGTTTCCTGGCTGGTGTTCACCTCTGTGTACATCGAAGAATTGCTTTAGGTTTCAGTAGCCATGTTGTGCTCGGGCACTTCTGTCTGTGCCAGCATGCCCTGCAGGGCAGAGTTGATGACTCCACTCTTTGAATGGCTTTGCTTGGTTTGGCCATCTTGCCTGTCACCTTGGGTACTTGGGTCCCGGGTCATAAAGGGAGGCTACCTCCCTGCTTTTTCATGGACCTCTTACACTGTGCATAACTCTAAATCTTGTGTCTGAGAACCTCATGGCTTTTTGTTTGATAAGTAAGCGTGAAGCCAAAAATTAATGCCAGTGGGGCCTTCTGCTATAAAACTTATGGACTAGTATATTATAATTTGATTAATAATCACATTTTTCTCTGTATGTTTCTTCATTAACTTAGGATGTGATAGTAAGTCAGAAGCCCTACAAGAATTCACAGTACTTGTGCAACAGTAGGTTGGGTTTTTTTTTTCTGTCTCTTTTCCAAATGAACCTGTGATCTCTTTAGCAACATGGAATTCAAGAAACCTGTCTCTGTAAACCACCTTACTGCTTTTTTTTAATTCATTATCAAGATAGCTGGTATAGTACTTAATGTGAAATTGTTGTCAAATTTACAGGATCATGTGGATCGTCCTATCCACCTTTGAAGTTCTCTGAGTGTTCCAATTTCTTTGAAAAATCAACATCCCTTCTCAGACTTCTTAGCTAACTCTTCCAAAATCCTTGGAAAGAAGTCATGAGATTCTTCTGATCTTAAGTAATGTCTGATGGCTGCTCTTTTATTGTGTTATTCAGTTCTAGTCAAGAAGTCAGATGACATTTCTTGTGCTATAACAAGTATGTGTGTGTGTGTATATATATATACACACATTGTGTGTGTAATACTTAGTGAATGCTTCTGTCCTCTCTTAAGTGATGATTGGCACACTCACAGGTTTTTGTTCAGTGTTTGACTTGTGTTACTTTTGAAATTTCAAGATCTATTTGTTGGGGTAAATTTAAAACCCAAAACATGCTGTGTTTTGTTAGACTGCTTTCTTCGATTCCCTGAGGTTTTCTGATTTGGTCCTTGAATGTTCATTTCTACCATCTACTGGTCGCCCACTAGCTACCAGTCATGCAGTTCACTGATGAAGAAAGGAAGCTGCCTAGTAAGAGTCCATAAATACCATCTTTATACTTTCTCCCTTGTATAGGCCAATACTTACAAACTTTTTGTGAAGTTAACATTTTAAAAAATGTAGTAGGAAGCATAATTTGAAAAATGTAAGCTAGTACTGTGATTTTTTTTTTTTTTTTTACTGATGATGCATATTGCTTCAACCATATATTGCTCACACTGAAGACTCTCAGAACAGCTGATGACCTCCTTCCTTCATATACCATGAACAGATATCTAAGCCAGCTGTTTTATTTCATAGCCTAATTTGATGGTTGGCATTAGATCCTAAGGGATAACTTTTCTTGTGCTTTCTATTAAGACATTTGTTTCACAAAGTATTTAAATCTTTTGACCTTCTCAATTGTCAATGACTGAAAAAAAAGCCGATGCAGTTCTGATGATAGACATTCATCCCCTTCTGGTCACTCATTTCTCTATAGATGATTGTGTCAGCTGCTGATTATAACCTATTCAAATTGGTGGGGCTACAGCAGGGAGAAGTGGTCAGTATTGACATAATATTGATCTATATCTTAATAGGGAGATGACATTGAGAATTAAAACAGATTGGGGAAGATACTTGAATTAAATGGAGACAGCTAGATGGCCTCAGACACTGTAGAGAGTGTGTTGTAGGTTTGTTGAAATTTTCTTTTAAGACTTAGGTTGTTTTTAAGTAATGTCTCATTGGGAGGGCCTCATTGAGGGGCGAGTGTAGTAATTGGAGGAAGGAAGCAAGAGTAGATAGGTAAAGTCAAAAGAAAGCAGAGGAAGAATTTGTAGACAGTGCAAAGGATTTAGGAAGAAAGCAGCTGTAAACATCCTACTTCATTCATTGTTTCTTCTCTTCAACTTCGAAACATAGAAGAGGAAGAGGTTGTATATGTAGTTGAAAGGAAAAAGTAGGTCTCTGACTATATGTATATTCACGTTTGTACTGCTCAGTCAGAAGCTAAACAGCTGAAGGGATGTAGGGCAGACAGAATTTTGGACTTTATCCAGGCCCATTCAGAAGAAGGCTGGAGGGGAGCTCTGATCAATAGTGAAGACTGTCTTTCATCATCTCTTGGGGGCTAAAGTGAATTTTACTGACTGATAGCTACGTTTAGGCACTGGCAAAAAGTGTATGTGCAGTATACTTGTAAAATGATCAGCTGTGAGCTAGTGGTAGGAATCTGTAGCTGGAGGGATATTTATGTGATGAAATGCTCATCCAGTATCAGTCTCACCAAGGTAAAAACATCTGCCACTTTTTTTTTAAGGTGCGTGCCTCTTGTTCCCAAATCATAGAAATATTTTGTTAAAATAAATGTTCCGTATTAATTTTTGTTTAATTGGTGAATTGTATAAACGAAAGACAGAATTGAATATATTCAACTCTTCTTTGAGCATACAAAATTGAAGTAATACTCATCTTGAAAGGGTAAATGGCCATTGGCATTAGGTAAAATGATGCAAGCCATTCTAAAGTTATACCAAGATACTGGAAAACAGAGCTTACACTGATGCTCTAATAAACTGTAGTCTTGTAAGCAGAGTATGTTCTGTTCTTCCCACAAACTGATGAGTATTGTGTGCTTTCAAACTACTGACTTTACCTAATGCTCATGATTTGTCCCATGTGGTCATCGTGTGTTATAATCATGGAAAGTGAGCTAGAAAAAATCAGAGCGCTTGGGAATTAAAATGTCTGCAACTTGTTTTCAGTTGCACATTGGACTTCTGGAGTAACCTCTTAATCAAAAAAACACCCCCAAATACCACATCATGGGTGTTAAACATCAAAGTGTTAAGGGTTTGCATGGAACGTACCAAGTTCAAATACAAATGTATTGCAGAGAGATATTTATTTTCACTTGTGCTTCTGTTGTGGATATTTTAAAGGTGATTTGCCTAGATGATTATTGTACAGTCACATGAATCTGCTTTTTTGTTACAGTACAACTAGATAGATCATAGTGGCGCTGGCCCCAGAAAGCAGCTTCTTCTGGACAAATGCTAGTGACTCTCCTGTTGTGAGCTGTGCTGTTGGGTCCTTCCTTCCTTCCTTAGTTTTTCAGTTTAATGTTCTAGTTCTGTTGTAGACCTACAATCGAAGGTGTCGAGAGTATTGTGTGTCTGACAATGCCTGCTTATCCACTGGGGCCACTAAGTCTGACAGTCTGAAACAAAATAAAAGGTGAAAGATGAGGTGAAGACTCCCTAGGCTTCTCATTAAGACTCGCTGTGCTTCTTGGTTTTTGCTGTTAGGAGCCTCAATTTGGAGGTACTGGAGATTGCTGGAAAAAGGTGTTTCTTCTCCATGATCTTTTGTCACACTGAGGCCAAAATCAGTATTTTCCAGAGCTGTATAATGAACTTCTTTATATGCTGTTTGGCTGGCAAGTCAACTCTTGCTGTCCAGATGATAAAAACTGGAATAACCGTTCTGAACTGTGCATAGTTGTCTGAACAGCACAGACATCTGTGGCAAAACAGGCTGTAGGCTCCAGTATGCTGCTGTGATACAAATATATATTATTTGTATACTTTGAAAAGTAGTGCATCTCTTCAAGTGATCTCTTCGAGATCAAAACTGTCAAAAGGTGGATTTTACTCCTACAGTCCCTCAGGTTAAACTATTCTGCAATGAACTGTAACTGAAACTCTAACAGGCGTGTTTTTTGAAAGGTTGAAGTCATTATGCTATCTTTTGTGGATGGATTTGCAAAATTTCTTGTTTATTGAAAGAACAAAACTGGAAGAAACATCTAGGAGGCTTAATGCTCTGTAACATTCTGATAAAGAAACATGATCATTCTTGGTGTAGCTAATCAGAGTGTCGCTGCTTACGCTTTTAAGCACTGAAGTTTTTTGTAAGCTTAGTGAAGCAAGGGCCTGATTTTGGCTTTTCATGGCAGCATTAGTTAGAAGCTGTTTTCCCATGAACTTAAAGGGAAGTGTGTAAAACTGACTGGCTTCTCACCTAAGTGCTGGAGAAGTTGATGAGGTTGCTGCAGCTACAGTGCCATGGTGGGGAAAAACTTCCTGGCGGAGCCTGAAATTCAAGGCTTGATTTTGGGGTTGAGCAGACCCCCTAAACGAATTGCAGCTCCCACAGAATGTCCTTAGAGCTGATCTCTTGATATCAGGTCCCTAAAAATCCCAACCAGTATGGCCAGGGACAACTTTTATTTTCTTCCAAAGACTCCATTAGGTTTGATTTTTGAGGAAGTGGGAAATAAACCTCATTAACAATGATCTCTATACTCTGGCCTTGTGACCAAGGCAGAAATAAATAAAAGAGACACCCAAAATGGGGAAGGGATTACCTTTTAAATTACGAGAATTATTTTCAGTAAAGCATATGTCGCCTCCTTGTATGTGCAGAGTTAGAATGCTAATCATAGAATAGTTAGGCAATTAGAATGCAGGGCTGCCATCAGAATTACACTTCCAACTTGTTTACCGAAAAAAATGGTTTCTTTCTTTTCCTGGCTTCCTTCCATCTATTTCCTGCAGTTATCGGGGGCTGAATTTTTCACACAGTTTTATCTGCTTCCATTTATGCTCTTCTCTCTCCCTTTGAGCAGACATTAATCTCTCTGGGTTTTTTTTTCCCTTTATTTCTCTCCCGTTTTCTCTTCAGATGTGTACATCAGCATCTTACCTTCTTGTGAATATTTTGAAAAAAGCCTACACCTGCTGTGCATTGCTTGGCAAAGTAGTTGGCACCCTTAACATTAATGTGCTTTACATTTAACTTGTTCATTTGTTTTATGAAGCAGTTAGATGCATAAAAGCAAACAATTTCTAAGTACCTAAAAGGTAACATAAGAGATGAGTAGCAGTTAATGTAGGTTTTTCAGGAGCAAATCATGTCAAGTCAACTTTCTTTTCTCTCGTATCTTACAGGTATGGATGTAATAGTAGTGGTATGTATCTTGATTCTCAAGTTTTCAGACTAATTTTCTCCTGATAAGCCTGGGAAAAAAATATACAGTTGGAAGTCCCCTGAAATGCAGACAGAATGGTTTGATTACTTTGTTTGAGCATAATGAGGTTCAAGGTTAAATATTTAATGGCTTTTCACAGAGCCTTTAAGGTGTTTCAGAAGATTTGCTGGTTTTCACCCATTTATTAGACAGACTTCACATAGCATTGTGAAATAGGTTTCCTGGTGGTGACTCTGTGCTTGAAGGATGTGACAAGCTGGCAAAAGAGCATTAAGTAACCTTGGATGTGGTTCAGTCGGGCCAAAGGCAGAATATTAGGCTTTGATAAGAGGAGTAATCAGGGTAGGCGAGTGGAAAGTGGATGAGGATTGGACAGGAGGCAGCTCTGCAGAGTAGAGTTGAGTACACAAACTGATCATGAGTCAACCAGGTTGCAGCATTGCACAAGCTGCAAACATTGTGCTGGGCTGTGCAAACAAGTGTGGTGTAAGTCAGACCCAAAAAGTCACCAGCACGCTGGGTATTGCTGAGGTCAGCTTCCTCTAGCTTTGAGTACTGTACCTGAGAGGCTTTTAGCAGTGAGTGGAGAGGTCCCCCCAAAAGAAATGACTTCTCCATCGTGGCAACTTATTCTGCAGCAGCCCCTCGCATATTTGAAGGAGGTAGTGGGGCGGAAAGAGGGCTGGAAGGGGCTGCGCCGTTTTCTGTGCCTTCTGCACGCGGAACGAGGAACAGTTTGCCTAAACTGCACTAAAAGTTGATCTGAGCTACCTGCTAGAAAAATTTCTCATAAATGCATGAGTAGTGAAGGACTGGAAGAGACTCTCTGGGGAAGCTGTGGAAGGAACGTTTCTTAGTAAGGAGATGTGACTAGCATCCCTTGAGTGCAGTTTCTGTAGAGTTGCAGAGTGACTGCTGTGGAACAGCAGGTTCTGTTTTTTCTCACAACCCTATTCGATTCTGTAACCTGAGTCACTGTAACTGAAGGGCAGCAGGTGCCCAGCGCGTGCTTGCAAAACGCCTGGAACTTTGGTCCTGTTAAAAGCAAAAATCAGACTTTGAACAAGGGGAAGCGCTGTCAGTGGTATCAGTGGTGCTAAGGTAAAGAGCAGCTTTGTGTTTTAGTGGGGAAGTGACTGGGAAAGAGCACCTGTGGTTGGCTCGGACTGCTGAAACCCACAGCTGCTGCATCTGTACCAAAGTGTGTGCACCTCTGCAGCATTCACCAGCGTAGGTGGGTTTGCAACAGGCTTTGTCACTGCTTCTGGCTTTCGTGGCGAGGTATACGCCTCTAAAGGACAGAGTGCTGCTGTGCAGGCTATGCTGACAGTTTGTTTTCTTCAGTTACAGGAAGATATGGGAAAATGCTTAATTTTTGATAATACAAACAACACTGTCATTGATACCTCTTACACTAATTAGATGTAGAAGTAAGTCCTTGTCTTCATTGTGCATCACACTTCATTGCTGAGCTCTTTGCTTCTTGAGAGGGAATATTTTTGTTAGCAGTAATGGCGATGAAAAATACCACTTCATGTATTTCAGTAAAAAAAAAAAGCACTTAGTGTTTTCTTTGCATCTTATCAGGGTTTTCTATTTTTCTCTAGAATATTGAAATACATGTGCGGATTTTTAAGGTCTTTGCCTTACCCTCTTATGTTTCAGTCTTGTTGGTCATCTTGTTCATATGTTTATTTTGATTATTTGTGTATCTCTTGCTTCCCAGGAGACAAAGATGGCAGCAAAGTGACTACAGTAGTGGCAACTCCTGGACAAGGTCCGGACCGACCACAAGAAGTTAGCTACACAGACACCAAGGTGATTGGAAATGGATCTTTTGGTGTTGTGTATCAAGCCAAACTCTGCGATTCAGGAGAGCTTGTGGCCATTAAGAAAGTCCTGCAGGATAAAAGATTTAAGGTGAGCCTGTGCATAAGTTTAGAATATTTTGATGAATGTTATCTCATTTTCCGTGTCTTTGATGACAATGTTTCTGATTGTTTTTATGTTTGGGTTTTTTTAATGTATTTTCCTTAGAGCACAGAAATACACAGAAAAATTTCCAAGACTAAAGATTAAACAGGGAGTTTATGATAAAATGACATAGTAACCTTGAAAATCAGTGAGTCACTGTTACGGTTATTTGGATTGGAGCAAAACAGGAAGCTAAAAATCCTGATTTGATGTTGTGGTGCTGTTTCCAGTTTACAGACTAAATGTTTCAGACAATGAGCTGTGGAAACAAGGGCAAAGCTTGTATTACACTTTTTTTTTCTAGTATAAACTCTTCTTGAGTCATTAGTAATTAAGCTGCTGGAAGGAACAGAAGCCTTTGGGCTCTCTTCTTGGTTGGTGCACCGACAGTGGAAGCTGTATTTGAGTAAGTCAGAAAGCCCTCAGGCCAAGCAAGAAGATAACCAATACTGAGCCCAGGGCAGTTCGGACTGAAGGCGAGCTATTTCCTTTAATTATCTAATTTATAAGCGTGATATGTTCTGGTGGTTTTAATAGACCAATGATTATTCTTTTAAAAACAAGTAAAAACACCAACCCCCCCCCCCATTTTTGTCTGGTGATACATAAACCAAATAGAAGTTGAGGACTGTCAGCAACCTCATTGGTCCTGTTAGTCCTCTGCTTGGTACTTGATGTGATTGACTGCTTTACCTTATAGTTGAGTTGGCGTGATCTAGCCACAAAAACTTCTGAGCTTAAAGATAGGAAGTTGAAGCATATTTAAGGAAAATAGCAATGCAAGACTTCTTTTTTACATTTTGATACTTACTGTTTGGTTTAGAAATACTTTTAGGGGCTCTTAGATGACATTTTTATTTTCTCAGTTTTCTCTTTTTTTTTTTTTCCCAGTAAGACTTCATGCACAACTAGCTTCCCTGGTAATGTTTATAATTTGTGTCTTGTTTTGGTAGCAAAATTATTCTTTTGAAATGTTTTAGAAGAGCCGGTGCATGCCTTCTCCTTGAGTCTTGAAATTGGTGCTGTCATCACAGGCATCAGCGTATCACAGATGCGTTAGACAAAGAATGGAAAAGGAAATATATGTTTAAATTAATGTAATTATGCAGTGTTGTTTAACTTCTAATTGAGAAAGGCGTGTAAAATTCTTACATTGTTCTTACATTAGAGTTATTTCTGGACTGTATTATGTGTTGAAGGCAATAAGTACTGGGGAAGCATGCGATGTGATGTCAGAGTGGGTGATTTTAGAAGAAGGGAAGAGGTAGAGGAATAATAGAAGCTCTAAGCTGAGTCATGCTTAAAAGGGCTTTTTGATCTCTTCCCGTTAAACAATTTTAAGGGGAAGGCCAGGACATTTCCTTTTGTCATGTCATGCTTGGTGGATGTCAGCTAGTGCTTTGGACCAAAATCTTTGATTTCTTTAGTCTCATGACTTTCAGGTTGTATAGAGTGGTGAAATGAAAACTTGCCTGAGCATTTTAGTTCCTGCTCATCAGATACTAATAATTTGTCACTTTTTCTTTTTGGTAAGCTTGCCTTGGGCACCTTGAATAAAATGTAGGTCTTTGTTTTCATAGTTGATTCAATGGCATTTGATTGTCTAATATATATTTTTATTTTTTTAGTGTTTCTTAAAGTGATTCAAAAAAACCATGACATCTTTTGAATATTAGCTCTCTTTTTGTTTAAGAAAAAAAGCTAAACTGAAAAACTAAAAAGCTAAGTAGGGTGTTTCCAGTTTGGATTCTGAACTAATTACCTATGTATAATGACGTAAGCTGAGAACACCCAGTATCTGGAGGCTTTAATATCCCTAAACTAGGTGGAATTAATGGTAAGTGCATATGTAGATTTACAGATAGACAGCATTAATTTAAAAATACTCTTTTAAACTTCATGATTTGCATGGGTCACATCTGCAGTAGTACAGAAGTTAGTCATTTTTTCATGTTCTTATCCCAGCTGCGCAACGTCAGATACCTTTTAGTCTCTGCTCTCTAGTTTTTCCTGTCATTCATCAGTTGAGTTCTCCCTTTTCACATTCTGATCTGGAAGTGTATGTTCTGTTGGTGGGAGGTGTAAATTTCTGCAGGCTGGATGAAAGCCTCTGCCTGAACAGATTTGGAAACTAGAGACATGTATCTGATATCAAAAATAGCATACAATTACTTCAGGGTGTGCTACTCTTGGGGAACGTCTGATCTATTTGCAACTGCTGGACCAGATACTTCACCAGTTAAAGAGGGAACGGTGAGTGTCTGTTGGTCAAACAGTTTGACTGCAGCGTAGGAGCAGACCAGCTCCTCTGTTCAGAGCTGAGCTGTGGTGAGCAGCTCAGCTGGGCTGTTGCAACCCTCACACGGCTGCCGGAGTCTGGATCTAAGTGGTGAGTGGAGATCCTTAAGAAACCTGCCACTTCTTCCTTCATGTTAATGTGCAGCCCTGCTTTGGAAATGGTGAAGAACACCCAGTTGCAGACAACCAAAGGTGGCAGCAGCCAGCCACCTTCATGAACTTCTGAGGGAAGAGAGCAGGCGCTTTAGAAATGCCTGTCTCCACTAGTCCCAGTGGTAGAGAAGCAACAAGAGGAAGGTAATGCGTGGAAGTTGGTTCCTGAAGTGTAGATCTTCAACAAAACTTTCAGCTGTATGCTTCAAGCTGGTGCCTGCTTATCTCTATCTTGCTGGATTTATCTTGGTACATGCAGCCTAAGTCCTTTGTTATGATGGAGCTCTTAAAATAATAAAAAAAAAAGCTTTTAGAAAAGTCAGCAGGAAGCCTTGAAACTTAAGAGTTTCTGAATCATGCCCTTTAAGTCCCAAAAGAGTATAACTTCTAGGCCCCTTTGCATTATATGAAGGTCTGGGAAATGTGCCACAGTTGCCAATTTTTAGATCTGTCAGGAAGTTGAGATACCTTTATCCAGGTTTAAAGCTAGCTTGAAAGCTGGAATTACTAGAGGGAGTTGTCTTTTTCTTTTTTCCTTTTCCCTTGCTATGACAAGTTTCTCAGCAGCCTCCACTGAAGTGGAAGCAGCGTTGGGTTATGCCAGAACAAAGTCAGTGTAAAATCTGCTAAGGAGTTGAATATTACAGTTTCTGTGATGGTAAAGATAGTTTGCAGTGCTCCTACTTCTTTCTACTCTCTTGTTGCAGTTTAGTGGTCCTTCAGCTTGAAAGTGTAGTTCCTGCATGGCTGTGTTTTAAACAGGGTCTCTGAAGTGTTCTGGGTTTTAAAATGAATATGCCTTAGAGTTTGGTGTAGTGCAGAGCAATAGTATCAGTATACTACGGACAGACACAAGTGACTAAGGGGAATAAATGAAATATAGAGGTTTTATGCTTAATTTTGGTTTGCAGTTCTTCTGCTCTCATTAAGCTAGATGTCCATATTAAGCATGAGGAATTTAAGTAATGTAATTTTGGTCAATTACACGATGCTTAGGTGAGAAGTTCACAAGCTGTGTACTGTTTATTGTTCATCTGTGGGACCATTGATTTTGTCTCTAGTCAGTATGTAGGATCATGTTTTCTTAATGTTTTTCTTCTGTTAAATGTTTAACACAGGTAAGAAAAGGATGTTTCTCTTTGAAAAATGGTGTAAGACAGCTATTCACAAGCTTTTGGGGACAAAATCCATTAAACCAGCAGAATTTTCTAAAGGTTACGTCTCAGCTTTTACAGATCTGTTTCTACTTCTATCCCACAGATGCATAAGAATAGACCCTCATGCAAAGCGTTGAGAAAGATAGGTGCAGTTAAACTATTTATAATATTTTCGGTAATTTTCATCCATGTGTCTGTGCAAGCCCTTAACTGACACAGTCTAACTGAGATGCTTGAAAAAAACCCAAACCTGACAGTATAAACTTTCCTGCATTGCTTTTGTTGGCATGTTCATTGGAATATTCTTCAGATTAAGAGTCAATTATGTTGCTGTCTAATTCTGCAAAAAGCAATAATAAGCAAGTAGGTACGCTAGCACAAATATAAGATTCTTACTCTAGTTTTTGTTATTTTTGTCGTTCTGTGCCCGTTCTTAAGAAATGCTGTGGGAATGAATACATGAATTGCTAGAAATATTTCTCAGCTGATCGAGAATAAATACTTAAATTTTTCATATCTGAATTGCAGTACTTAATGTTTCTGCTTTAGCACTAGACTGTCACCATCTAAATGATGAAGAGAGTTCCTAATAATCCTACACCTTTTCATACAATCCAGACTGGGCATCACGTTTCTTGTTAATGGCTCACATAGACCCGAATCCTGCAGCCAGAGAAAGCCCAATTCTGTAATGAGAACCATTCATGCCATCCAGTCTGTCAGATCATTCAGGGACTGCCTAGGTTTAGCAATCCAACTGCGTGTGCCCCTGGCTCAGTTGCCTGACTTACTTAAATTAGACAGATCTTCTGGAGCGTGAGAGGATGTCAAAGTAGGACCCTGATGGTCCATAAGTGTGAGGCCCTGTGCTGATAAAGCTTGGGCCACTGAATTGTAGCCAGTGGTCTTGACTGGTTTTAGCTATGAGAGGGATACATGTTGTGACCATTTGCATGATTTTTTTTTCACTACTTTTTTTTATATGCAGAATCTTAGTGTTCATCTGAGCCTTAAAGCCCAATAAAGCAGCAGGATGGAAAAATAAGTCTGTGTTGAGGTTCTGGTTTCTCTCTTTCTCTGCCGGGTCTGTGTACTTTTGTGAGCTGTTTGAAATGGTTCTGAAAGAGCAACAGCTTTCCTTCAGTTCGTGTCTCATATATCAAGCTGCTAAGTATAAAAAGATCCATTTTTCAAAGTAGCCTGTGTCTGCTGTTTGTGTTAACTTAATTGCAGCAACTTTGTAGCAGCTCACATGAAAAACCATAAAACCACAAGGAAGAATTCCCCTTGAAAAATGACTAGGTGTTTAGGTTAAGTTCTGTTAGCTTTTCAAGACGTTTCAGTTTAAAGCATTCAATAATCTCAAGTCGGCTCAGGTTTTTTTAGTAGCTTGTGTGTGGGTCTGGTTGTGATTGAAGGTGTCATTCTGTAAACATGAATGTAAAAAAATTTTGTAAGCCTATTGCCTAATTAGATATCTATCTTTTTGCTCCCAGGATTTTAAGTGGTTAACAGACCACTTGAGAGTCTGACTTCAAATGGAGTTTTATTTGTTCTACTGTTGGCTGACCCTCCTTATTTCTTAGCTCTCAGTTATCCTTGGCCATTGAAGATACAGCAGATAGTAGCATTATAATGAAAAAGGCTGAATTTTCAGGGAGCTTCGATCTACTAAGGTTATGCTTAGTGTAGCTGATCTGTTTCAAGGAGGGATGTACCTCGTAACCTGATAGAAATAAGAGTTAAAATAAGCCTTCTTTGCAGTCTGTAAGCTTGGGCTGCAGATAGTCGTGTTTATAGACTGACAAATAAACAGGAGTTTGATTCTCAGCCTCTTGATATGTGCGCAGAGATATTGTCTCTTCAGGTTTGATCTTCTTCCTTTGCCAGGTTCAGACAGGATATGAGAAGCATCTTGCTTTTTAATGTTTTAGGAAATCTGTTTTCCAGGCTCCTATTCTTACGTATTGTTACTTTAAGGATGTTAAATGTATAGTTGAAGAGCGGCCATCGTTGCTCCTGAAAAGTGAAGGGCATGGATGTCTTGGGGCAAGTCCAGAGCAGGGCTACAAAGATGATCAGAGGGCTGGAGCACCTCTCCTACGAGGACAGGCTGAGAGAGTTGAGGCTGTTCAGCCTGGAGAAGAGAAGGCTCTGGGGAGACTTTATAGTGGCCTTCCAGTGCCTGAAGGGAGCCTGCAGGAAAGCTGGGGAGGGCCTATTTCCAAGGGCCTTGTATCAACAGGACAGGGGGCAATGTTTTTAAACTACAACAGGGTAGATTTAGATGAGGCATTAGGAAGCTCTTTATGTGAGGGTGGTGAAACACTGGAACAGGTTGCCCAGAGAGGTGGTGGAGGCCCCGTCCCTGGAAGCAAGCGGTCAAGGCCAGGCTGGATGGGGCTCTGAGCAACCTGATCAAGTTAAAGATGTCCCCACTCACTGCAGCGCATTTAGACTAGACCTTTGGAGGTCCCTTCCAACCCAGTGCATTCTGTGATTCTGTACTGGATAGGACTCTGACTTCCTTTGTCTATAAGTGCCTGCGCTATAGACCCTTTCAGACGCAGTGTCTGAGTAAAGTATTTAACTTCCATTTCCTTCTCTAGAAAGGGGTGATCACAGAGGTGTAGAGTGAACACTTTCTGTCTTATGTCGGTGTTTTAAGTCTTGAATACAGTGGAGAGGTTGAACGTGCTCTGGTGTATTCGTGATTGTCTCTCTATATGCCCTGTTATCTGCACAGATTTCCACAGAACTAAGGACTGCACTTTCTTTGTCAACTTAATCTCTGTGTGAGTTAGCTGAGCGCTCTCATATCTTCAACTAAGGATTGTTGAATATTCAAACATTAATCTGTAAGGCCTTCTCTCAAGATAGTATATTAATCTACCCTGTTTCAGTTGAGTTGGAAGCACCCATGGGATAAAAAGTCACAAAGGAAAGGTACGGCGATGAGAAATAGTACCATTTAAACACCTTCCTTTTAAGTCTTTTGAGGACTTGCACATCTTAGCTGCTTTGAAGATCTAAGGAGTAGTGAATCACTGTTCATAAGACCATTATGGAGGTGGCGCTCTTAAAAGGGTGCTTAAATTTTATTGTTAAATAGCTAGAAAGAGCATCCAGAACAACAGATTTGTCTTCTGACTACTGTAATGCCTTGTGTTTGTATCACAAGTGGGGAAGGAAAGCTGAAAATATTTTCCAGTGACATGAGCAGATATTACAAACTTCTGCAGAACTGGTAGAAGGAAGATAATTGAGCCTGACTCAAAGCCTTTTCAAAACTATTCCTCTAGTCCTACCTTTTCTCATCTGAGTGAATGCAGTCCCTCTTAAAGAAGGACACCAAAGAGACTGAGTAGATACCTGAATTCTCAGCTCGCAAACTTGTAGTTAATTCCATTTTCCAATTTTTGCAAACACTGGGTTTTGCTAGTGAACAAAAAGTCTGTTTGTACTGTTGCTTTTGGCAGTCTTTGAAGTAAGCAGTGTGTACTGTTCATTGTGTCAGCTGAAACTACCCTTGACATAACTTCTGTGGCCTAGAAGAGATCTAAGAGGGCCAAGAAGCATCTTCTTCGCTTTGTATTATAAGTCTGCATAACTAAATTATTTGTAGTTGTGTTATGACTTACTGCAGATGTTCTCTGATCTAGGAAAGGAATTGGATATATAAGATGTTAATGCAAAATAAATCTTCAGTTTGACACATGAAGATGGATTAGAGTTTGTATTAAGGGCATTGTAATTTCCGTTTTAGTTTTAGCTGAGGAATTGAAAAAACTGCTGCCTAGAGAATGCAGTGTCGTCCAGCTGCAGTTGGCCTGGGGAAGAGGAGGAAGTGCTCTTCATCTGCAGATGTGGCCGTGTGTGTGTAGGGATGCATTTCCACATGGCAACATGTGGGAATCCGCATGTTAATAGGGAAATATCTGTCATAGGAATGTGTTCTATGAAAAGGGAAGAGTCAAAACAGTCCTTGAGGGTTTTTTTTTAACCCGTACCCCATGGATGCTAGCATAAGGCATTTGTGTAGATATATGTTGCAGTTCAAGTGGTGCATTTGTTTTGGATTTTGAGCTTTTCTATTTCTACTGTTTTGGTTTTTTTCCTGTGGTACTCCTTACACTAGGGTCAGAAATAGGATTTTAAACCAGGATAGCTCTTTGTGGTCAATTTTCTCTCTGCTCGTCAGCTTCTAGTACATAGGTTTAATTTTAGTCTCAAATCATCTGTCCTGTGTGCATCTACTGACCACCAAAAAGAATCTTAAGGCATTAAATTTATAAAACATTTTTTTCTCCACTGGTCTAGATAATTTATATCGCTGCTGTAATAATGCTTCAGTTTATTTCCTATTGTCTGTCACGTCTACTAAAGGGAGTTCTTAATGTCTGATGTTCATGAAATACATATATAAATATGTAAAAATTCCATATATATATATGTGTTTATACATTTGAGACACGAAGGTTAAAAAAGAATAACATTGTAGGGATGCTATTCTCAAATAATGACATTCAGAGTGAAAACTACAGTTATAAAAGAATTCCAAACCCTTTAAGGTAAAGAAATGTGTAGTTCAAAGCACATAAATAGCTGCAGCTTTGTCACGTACCGGCAGCATACTATAGCTGTGTGAATATGGGCAAAGATGCTGGAGAATTGCTGATCCTGGTCAGATTAAGGTCCATTTTTAAAAAACACTTCGACTTTCCAATGCTGCTGCCTAACTGCCTGAGGAGGACTGGCATAGAAAACCAATAATTTGGTGTGGATAACATTTTTATTGTTCATATTTGTAAATCAGAGGTTTACTTCTGGGTCACACCTTCTTCTTAGAGGGACTCTGGTTTATGGCTCCTATTTGCAGGTCTGTGTAACTGAGGTGAAAGCAGACTTTAACATTCTTCTTTTTCAAGGTGCCTGCTGATGTTCAAAACCAATTGTGTAAAACGTGGATGTGGTATTTTATAGAAAGGTCTGTGGTAGCCTTTCAGGTTCATTACCAGGAAGACTATATATCTTTGTGTGAGAATACATTCTAACACTGGATATGCATCTCTGAGAATTGTGGATTACAGGCTGGTTGTGCAGATCTTGATTTTCTTGTTTGCATTTAAAAATAAAGTATTTCATGGCTGCCACTGGTACCCTCCTTGCATGGCAATGGAGTGGCCTTTCTAAGTGTGCAACCAATTGGAAGTAGAGAATTGAAGGCTGCTATTTGTTTTGTGAATGCAGGCTGAACTTGGTCATTTGAAAAGAAAAACATCCCAGTAAAATTCCTGAAGACCTTCTGAAGCTCAGGGATTTAGCGATACACTGCTGCGTGAGGTCATACACAAATTCTAAAGCTAGACTTATTTTTTTCATCTTGTAGTTGTAGCAAAGAAGAACAGGCACAGAGCAGGCATGTCTAATGCTCTCAAGAGCTGGATAACTCTGCTGCTGTGCAGAGAGAGCTTGGGTGTTAAAGCAGATGCTGGGTGGAAATGATGTCCCAGTGGAAACCTTCTACATCTGCCTCCCAGTTAGGGAGAAGAGTATTGTATAGGACATAAATAGAAGGTTAGCTGATGCATGTCAAGTTAAAAATGGGGTTTTTCGAGACTACTTAGATGTTTAGTGCATGCAGTTACTTTAAGGCTTTTTTTTGTACCATCGTGTGTTCTCTTTGAGTAGTCCCAGAGCATGCGATTGCCTGGCTATGGAAGATTTAACGTAAACACTTTTTACATCCAGCAACATCGTGTACCTGTGGCTCTCATTTACTTCAATCTTACTTGTTTACCTTCGGTGCAATGTGCCCTTTTTCGAGTATGATTGGAATATATCAGCAAATAATTTGACTTCCATTTTTGCCAATGAACACTGATTTTTTTTTTTTATCTTTAGAATACTTGGCTGCTAAATCAGGTGGTGGTAAACTGTGTCCTTTTTGAACTGGGTATTTGTTATTTATTCAGATACTCTGCTGTGGTAACTATATACTTGAGGGGAAAGAAGGGATAACTGATGGAATGTGAGACACAGGAAGGGCAGAAGAGGTCCACCTGCTACTGCCTCCACCTGGAGGCATCCTGAAGCAAAGAGGGGGGACAGATCTTTTTGTTCATGTGTCGCTGAGACAGTTGCGCTCTGCCCTCTGGCACCATCTTGTAGTTCATCCTTTTTTGCTTTGTTTACAACCTTGACAATGAGCTGCCTTTTTTTTTTTTTTTAATTCTGATTCCTCCTTGAAGAGGGGTAACAAATTTGACAAAGCGAGGAAGGCTTAAAGAAATGTGGAAATGGGAATAATTTTTGGTTGCACTTCATTTTTCTTGACTAGACTTGATGTTTTAGAACCAACTGGCATGTTCTTTCTGGGAAGTTTTCAAAGCTTTGAGTGCCATATAATTTATGATTACTTTCTTTGCCACTAAAGCAATATGCACTGCCCATTGCTGCTCTGAAAAGTAGTACCTATACATGGGAAAATAATAAAAGGAAGCTATTTTAAATGACAAAAGTCAGACATTTGTAATACAGAGACAGAGGCACTTCAGACTGTCAGGCATATTCTAGAACTAGCAATGCTGCTGATTTATTTTTTTTTTCCTGTGACCCAGGTATTTCCTGGTCCCTGATATGACTGAAAAGGTGAGATGCGAGTGTCTAATGCAATTATTTTTAGTCTACACAGTACAAAGATTGTTTTTCTGCCAATTTACATTGCACTTTTTTAAACAAGCTTGTCTTGGCTTTATATCCCACTTTGTTTTATCCCCCCCTCACATCTTCTGTCTGTGCTATGCAGTGACATTTGGCGCATGGTGCCCAAGACTAAATTTGAAGCATGATGGAGGGAGTGAGGTTTTGTTGCATGACCTAGGTTCCTGTACAGACTACTGCAGAAAGTAAAACTGAATCTGATTTTTCTTTGAGTGGCTTTGTAAGAGCTGTATCATGTTATTGCATGATATCAAAAATAAGAAATATTTACCCAAAATAATTATTACCAAAAATAAGAAATATTTCTGGGAAGGTAATGAGAAACTTCCTTCATGAAAGAAAATTGTAATTGCAGTGCTTGATGCCTTGGTATGGTATTGGTATCTATTTGAAAATATTAGGAGTGATATTAATAAAGAGGTTGTAGTACATTCGTACTGTTTTTTTGGGTAGGAGCAAGGAAGGGACTTCTTTACAGTGAATGTGAGGTATGGTATTTATCATATTTTAAACCATATGTTACAAACTTTTAACTAAGTAGAATGCATTCTGCTTTCATCAGGGTGGAGTTTTGTTTATGTAGTGCCTGGTATAGTGAACTGGTATGAGTAATTGAGGCTCCTATACGTGTCGTGATGCAAATACCCAGACTATATGCATTTCTATTCTGTAGTTCTTCTAAAATTTGAAGCCAGGTCTAATTGTTACAGGCCCAACAAAGGTACTCATTTCACCTCTTCATTTGTGATGCAACTTTTGAAAGCCCAGCCAGGGTGATTAAACTGCTTAGTCCTGAGCTAACTAGTCAAAATACAAACATCCAGTCTGAATCATTAAAGCTTAAGAATGCATATGTAAAAGAACAGCTGGATGTGATTTCAATTGTTTGTTTAATTTAAAAGGCACTCTGTCACAGAGAGCTAGAATGTATTTCCTCCTTTATTTTCCCCTCTAAATTTCATCAAGTGGTGATGAAGATAGACTGCCTTGGTATCTTTTAAAGATTCATCTGCTTCTGTTTCTTCAACATTTGTCCCAGGATCTGCTTATCAGACAGAGTTTGCAGGCCCTTGTTCATTCATGTTAGTTTAATGTCATCAGGCACAAGCCATCAAAGGTTGTACCAAGTTTTTTGAGCTTGAAAACAGGCATGCCATTTATACCAGATGAGTGTAGCAGTGCAAGTGTGTTGATTGATTATAAATAAAATAATTTGCTGAAGGCTACTTAGTCCCTGAAGTAGGACTGTGCAGCTTATCTGGATGTCGTGGTGGGGCATGCATACTTCTACCTGAGCTCCCAGCTGTGTTGTTCACCAGTTGCATTGCTCTCACTGCAAGTGTACAGAGGAGGATTTTTTTCTTTTTTTTTTTAAAGTTCATAGTCTATGGTAATGTTGCCTGTGTGAACCCAGTGAGGCATCTTAGTGGAAAAGTTTGGATTTACTGGTTAATAATAGAGGAAACTTTAAAAAGATTCATTGCTGACCTGCTCCAAAATGCAGTGCATGGGCTGGGGAACATTAGGAAGACTCAATTCAGTGTCTTAAATGGATGCACTTGCTTTTCTTTCACATGTTGTGCAACTGTGTGAGCACATCTCAGATGAAATTGGACAGGGAGTAACAGGATGTAGAGCAGGACTTCTGAGGTAAGCAGAAATTTTTGAAGAATCCCTAAAAATAAGAATGAATACTTACTCTTTTCCTTTGTGGTGTTCTGCTGAACATACTTTATAAATAGAGAACAATTCTGAGTTACAAAATTAGAAAACAGTAAAAGCTGATAATTTTCAGTTGAGGCAATGACATTAGAAGCTCTGTAGCTTTAAAAAAATACTATTACATTCTTTCTGATTTCTTCTACAGAACAGATTCTTCTGTTAGTGCTATCTCACAGTAACCTTTTACTAGAATTGCCAGTCTCTGAGACCTGGGGCTTCCTTGATTACACCGGAGTTATTAACACTATTTGCTTGTTATTTCGTTACCTGCAAAAGCAGCAGCAGGAGAGCATATGAAATAGAAATACTTTTTCCCCAGTGTGCTGAAAACCACCGTATGTATGTAATGGAGTCAGTGTTTGAAGAGCCAGAACAAATGGTCAAGAACTTGGTACAATGCACACTTTTTTTTTTCTTTTTTAAAAAAACTCTTTATTCTTGAAAGCCACAATAGCTTGGGAAAGGGTGAAAGAGGACATGATTTGCAGATAATATAATGGATTTCCTGGTAGGCAATGACTCTACTTCTGTAAGTGTTTATAACAGGCATAAGGGTTATCTACTTTCGCATGGGGCTAACAGATCTAGTAGGACGAGAAAGCAATATGAGACATAGGAAAACTAGGGCATGTTGAGGGTTGCCTGGAGTGTTGGAGGCATAAAAGAGTCGCTGTACTCATTGAGCAATTTCTGTGGCGGCACGAAGGCCGTCAATTAGCAGGAAGGATAAACAGTGCAAGGACTCTTGTTTGGACCTAACCTGATGAGTATCTCACGGAAAGGGTCCGCCTTGCTGATGGGAACAGCCTGTACCCAGCACACAGGCAGGGCGCTGTGGGCAGGTGGCAGTAGAAAGTTCCTTCCTGGTGGAGCACTAAGCTGTGGCATCCTGTCCTACTGGCTTGTCTGCATGGATCTGCTTGTGGGTAATGAATCTGTAGGCAACTTTGTCTGCGGAGAATGGGCTTTTAAAGGGCATGGAATTCGTCCGAGACCCTTCTGAATTCAGCTGTCTGGTGGAACGCTGTTAGAAGTTTTAACTGACTCACCTTTATGATTCATTTGAGTTAAGTTGTCCTGAGTGTAAATATAGCTCAAGATGCGGTGGCTCTGTCTTAATCTAACCTTGCTTCCAGTAAACACTAGAATGTCTTGCCTGCATAAGCAGACCATACCGTGTCCTCAGCATGAAGTAGCTCTTCATTTCATGCTGTTGGAATTTTGAATGCAAAAGGATCTCGGCACCCTTTGCACAAAGTTCGATTTTAACAAAATGTGGAAAAGTATTGTTCACTCGTCAGGGGTGGGGTGAGGAAATGAATTCAACTCAAAAGGCCTAATCCTGTGGAAATAGGAGGCAGCTGATAGTATTTCTTTGCATTTTCAGTGTGTGCGTGCTGCTTAATGCTCCTGTCAGTAGGGACTATTCTGAGAACTTTCCTGCTAAAAGCTGTTTCTGTGACTGTTGACCTTGATCTGCAGACACTAACTCTGGGTAGTTAGCGAGATGGAGCTGCTGGCATTCAGTCCTTGGTCTCGTCACTCCCGATAACCAGAGACTTTTTTTAGTCTGCTTTTCATTGAGTACCAACTTTCAGCAGCGGCAGTTGCTATGACATAAGGTACCTTCAGCTGCTTAAAACTGGATTAAATTATTGTTTACAGGAATAACAGGTTTCATATTTTGCTCCCCCATTTCTAAAATGCATGAAATATGATAAAACAAAACCTTAAAGGTATATTGACACCAGTTATGTTTCCATAGGCTTGGAGGGCTAATTCTACAGATTTTTTTGCAATGTGAAGAGAAAAAGTTCAGAATTGTATTTTGAAGTGTTCAGGAAGAATATGCATAAAACATGGTGCAGGTTTAGTTTTTCAAGCTCATAAAACTGGCAGTAGTGTGTGCGCATTCTATACAGAAATGAATAGTATTTGCCTCATATTTAACTTGTCTTTAAGATTGCTTTTTTTTTTTTCCCTAACAGAGGAAAAATTTCAACTTTTCAAGACCTGCCTGGACACGTTCCTGTGTAGCATAATCTAGGCATTCCTGCTCTGGCAGGGGGATTGGACTTGATGATCTTTCGAGGTCCCTTCCAGTCCCTGACATTCTATGATTCTATGATTCAAAGACAGTCTAGAACCCATCTTGATTCCTGCATGCTTTGAGCCACTGGGTTTGCCTTCCCTTGCAGCAGCCCTGCTTGATTATTTCTGGCTGTGGAATAGAGCTGTAATACTCCTGAGCTGTGGGGGAGGGGGAGCATATAATTAAAGAATGCCCTGTGCAGGTTCCATCACTTCAGCTGAGTTGGTGTTTTATGCTGATTTTGAAGGCAGTTAGTTTTTAGGACAGTTTTCAAAATATGCTTGTGAGAGTATTTTCTGGTGCTCTGCTGCTTAGGAAAGCTGCACAATGTTTTCAGTATCCAGTAAAGACTTGCCATAGACAAGTAGCTTATGGGAGATCTAATTCAAGCTGAATTCAGTGCCTTTGCTGTGATATCTCATGGGATTAATAAATAATTCTTAATTCCTAGTTTTAAGAGGTGCTGCGGAACAAGTTAGGCCCTAACTTCCAGCCCAATTATGAAGGGTGCTATGCTCGATAAAAGTGAGAGGTCGGTCTTGTTTGCTTGCAGGAGGCATAAACTAAATTTTGCTGTTACTATTATAAATGTTAATGCCTTGATTGTTCTAATGTAAATTTCTGAAAAAACAGACAAATGGTGGGAAGAGATAGGAGTTGCTACTTTTCATACCCTTAAGTATTGGGGCAGGAAAGATAATCTGTCAAGCAGAGAATTCAAGTATTGGGGGGGAGAAAGCTTTACCATAGAGATACGCTGTTGTATTTGCGTCTGAAAATTTATTTGTGATTATTGATTGCTTTAGGTAGCACTAGGTTGATGGTTTAAAAACATGATATTTAGTCTTTCAGTCATCTTTGAAAAAATTTTGTCAAAGGTATGCCTTAATGGTGCTGCAGCAGTGAGGGCTTCTCTGTGGAGTGAATCCCTGTTTCTCCTTTGTGGAGCGTTGTGATCTTGAAGGTGATATAACAGTGCTTAAAAGGCTTTTGATTTCACAGGAAGCTACCAAGTGTTCAAGAGATACTTGATAACTTTTACATGGGCTTGCTTAGAGTCCTTCAGAAACTTAATCTATGGGTACTAGTGGGCCTAGATTTTTTGACAGCTGGATGTCACTAATTTTCATGTTCTATGTGTCTCTTCATATATGTAGCTTTTTGAACACAGAGCAGAAATACTTAACTTCTTCCATCTAGTCAAAGCTTCACTGATTGCATGTAGTTTGTTCTTCTTTAGCACGTGTTTATACTAAATTCAAACAGGGCATCTGGTGAGAAGTAGGCCAGTGTGCAAGGGGGGACTCGGCTTGCCTGGACAAGCCATCTCATCTCACTGCTGGCGGTGTTTGTGAGATACCTTGGGCCAGGACAGCTGCCCTGTCTGTCTTGGTTATCTCACATTCTGTCTCCTGATGTGACTTCTAAAGTGCAGACACTGAGAAACTTTTTCCATCTGTTTATATAGTGAGGATAGGACATAAGAAGCCAGTTTTGGCTTTTTGACAGATGTGAACATCGGTGGTCCCCGTTCATCTCCCTTGTGTGTATTTGATCACTTAATAGCTCTGTTTTACTCTGCCCAACTCAGTGTTCTGAAGTAAGAGCTTCCTGGATAAACCTGTTAATGTGGATTATTTTATGTACTAGTGATAGAATGAAGTCAATTTTACGTGATGCAACATTATAAAGTGCCGTGAGTGAGAGGAGACTGTGCCTGCCGTTTCTGCAGTTCCCTTTTGTAACAAATGAGGCAAGGGTCCTAAAACCAAATCTCCTTTCATTACTCAAATCTGGGTCATCCCTGCAACATGTCGTTCTGTGTGATAGATGTAGTGGGAGGCCTTCTTAAAGGATGAAAAATTAGGTCTTGTAGTAGAAAAGTATATGGCAACTTCAGTGAAAGGTTTTGCAACTTGAACTTTTAGTAACAGGTTATTTTAACAAAGTTACTTTATGAGGTTCTCCTCTAGTGCTGTATGTAGAGTCCTGCCTCTGGGGAGGAATAACACCAGGCACCAGTACAGGTTAGGAGTCACCCTGCTGGAAAGCAGCCTCATGGAGAAAGACCTTGGAGTCCTAGCGGACAGTAAGTTGTCCATGGGACAGCCATGTGCCCTTGTGGCCAAGAGGGCTAATGGGGTCCTGGGGTGCATTAGGAAAAATGTGTCCAGCAGGTCTAGGGAAGTTCTTCTCCCCCTCTACTCTGCCCTGGTGAGACCACACCTGGAATTCTGAGTCCAGTTTTGGGCTCCCCAATTCAAGAGAGACAGGGACCTACTGGAGAGAGTCCAGCGAAGAGCTACAAGGGCGATTAAGGGACTTGAACATTCCTCCTATGAAGAGAGACTGAGAGAACTGGGGCTGTTTAGCCTTGAAAGGAGACGGCTGAGAGGGGACCTTATTAACGTATACAAATATCTGAGGGGTGGGTGTCAAGACGAAGGAGACAATCTCTTCTCAGTGGTGCCCAGTAATAGAACAAGAAATAATGGGTTTAAGTTGGAACATAGGAAGTTCCACCTCAACATGAGGAGAAATTACTTCACTGTGAGGGTGACAGAGCACTGGACAGAGCACTGGCACAGGCTGCCCAGGGAGGTTATGGAGTCTCCTTCTCTGGAGACTTTGAAAACCCGCCTGGATGTGTTCCTGTGTGGCTGCCCTAGGTGATCCTGCTTTGGCAGGGGTGTTGGACTAGATGATCTCTTGAGGTCCCTTCCAACCCCTGATGATTCGATGTTAAACACAAAAGAATATATAGTTCATGGAAAAGGTGGTAGGTTATGTAGGCAATGCTTTCCAACATAATGTAATTGACTTGCACTCAATGTCACAAAGTCATTGAGTTTCTTCTGTTTTATAAATGCATTTCTGAAATTTGTTTGCAAGTTCAGCAAGAGAGGTTTTAGAGTCCCAGATGAATAGGAACTAAGCTTTTTTGAGCCTTCCTTGGAAGCATCTGGGTGATGGCTGCTGTTGAATTGTTGGGTGGTGTAGTGCCAAGATGATTGGTCTGACCAAGTCACCTTTGTTCCGTCAGTGCCCTGATTTCACCAGTTCTGCTTCTGTTTACTTGCTACAGGGTTATGTGCAAGTTCTTATTTTAATTTGGGAAGTCAGGCTGCTCCTGAACCTACCCCTCTCTTATATACTGGCAGTGTCACAGGTGTACTGCACAGGTTCCCAGCTATAACTACAGCTTTTTGGTTTTCCTTCCCTGAAAACTTGCTGGTCTAGCACCAGCTCTGTAGTTGTGCCCAGATACCTGTCAGTGAGGCCGGCGAACAGATGCTTGAAAGAGCTGAAGCGAGAAGACTTGCAGACAGCGGCGGATGCGGTGGCGATTGCACTTGACACCCGTGCAGGAAAGGCTTCAAAGCAGCTGTGGATCGGGGCTTGAGGGCTGACTCTCATTGCAATATATTCTTAAGACGTTCATTGTGGCACCTGGGGGTAGGCTTAAATTCAGAACTGTCTTATCCCAGTCAGAAAAGGGAGCAACTGAGATGACAACATTCCTAGATCTTTGCAGATATTGGGGAAAGGAGGACTGGGCCTTGAGGGAGTTAGGTTGCCCCTGCCCTGTGTTGGTCCAGCTGGACCTCTTCAGTGGGAAACTCTGAGATTGGAAGCCTGTGAGGTGGTAGTGTGTAGCCCTTTGGAATGCAATTAACATGTGCCACCTTAAATTAATGGTGCTCACCTGACATATGAAGTAACTTCTCTCTGCTTCTTTCTTTCTTTTGGAGATCCCTGTTATTTTTAGTGTGATTAAGTGGTGAATCTAACTATAGTGCTCCATCTCTGCTTTTAAAATTTGTTGTAGAAAACACGTTTTGCTACGCAAGTAGTTACTAAAACTTACTCTTCTTCTCTCTACTCTTTCTTTTGGGGCAGAAAAGGCTAGAAGTGAATGTGAGGATTTCCTCATCTTTTCATTTCAGTGCTCTGGCACCCTTTAGCCTAAGGAAATGATTTCCTGAAAAATGGAACAGTGTTTGAAAAGCACTAGCACTGACTAAGGAGGGAAAAAGCCTTCAAACGAGAAGTCAGATAACCTGTTTTATTGAACTTTGAACACTAGCTCTTCTGGTAGCTCATAGTGCTTTTGTACTTTGATGTAGCTGGCTTTCCCTTTCAAGTGGTTTCTTGTATCTAGCAAAGGTCAGCTGGTAAAATTAATATTGCGACTACTGGAAGAATATTCTGCTGTCTTTTAGTATGAAGATATATATTTGGGGAAGCTTGGATTGTTTTTGTATATAAAACTATGAAGAATGAGTGGTCAAACATTCTTGTACACATGGCCATCATCTGAAATTCAGTAGAGTATAGGCTTATCTCAGACCTGATATTCACATATGGTGGTTTTAAATTATAGCAGCTACTAATAAATGCTGCTATTTGCTCATGGCAAACTTAACACTACTAGGAATTTGGGGGAAAGACTTACACTCCTTACCTTATGCACATATACAATAAGTCCTTATTTTAGCTTCACTGCTGGAGTTGAGCCAATTTTCATTCCACTGCCCCCAGAGGAGGAGCTGCCCAGTTTTGCTCTGAATTCAGTGGGGAATGCTTAACCTTTTAAAAGCTTGGTCATCTGGGAGCTCATTATTAAGACTTGTACTTCCGGAAGATTTAATTTTGCTTGGCAAATAATTATCTGCAGGCAGCTAATGCCACTTGCTAGTTCTACTCCCCCTTTGCTCCCTGCTCAGTCTTCACCTGTTGTTTCACTGTTGTTTCCCTTACTTGTATCCTTCTGAATTGGATGTTTCCTCTAATGTCTTAGGATATCAGAAATTTTCATTTGGGTTATAGTTAAAGCCCCTAATGACTTTTATCATCAGGCATCTTTGTGTCATGTAGCAATAGTCCTGAAACAAAGGAAAAATGAATATTGAAGGCAGGACTTCCCTGTTCCATAGATAAATAAAATCTTTTTTGGAGACTGAGGAGAAATTATTTTTGTTTCTCAAGTCCTTTGGAATCTGTCTGCATGAAACATCTGCTGCATCATATGTAAGAAGAGAAGGCCAAGAGTAATAAAGCACTTCATTACTGTTTAATAACGTAGTGATTAGCAACCCAGGAAATGTCTTATGCCCGTGGGAGATTGGAACTTGTTTGATTAATAGATTAATTGCAACCTGTTCTGGTTGTGATTTCAGGTGTAAGTTTCTATGGATGTTGCAGACTCCCTGAGGACTGAATTTATAGGCATTCTTATGGTTATTTTCTCCTTCCTGGTCAGGGAGTTAAAACTTGGAACATGAGAGAAATATCTATCTACTTTTTCTATGAAAGGAAAATGACTTTTTTTGAAAGAGTTTTTCAACAGAGATCCTCTGTGCTACCACTGAAAAAGACTATTATCTCTGAAAGCATAGGGCTGCCTTTTAGAAAATACTTTTCCTTTCAATTATTCTCCTTCCTGCACTTCGTTTCAATGTTGTAATGGACTTGAACCATCTCTCCGAGTTTCAGACCTTGTTCCATCTTTCTAACTTTTATCTTGGGTGCACTGTAATTCTTGCTGCATCTGAACTCACCCCTGGCAGAGCATAGTAGATGCTGTCAAACTGAAATGTAGAACTGAGCTGTTCCTCAGGTCACAGTGGTTGAAACAACCACTTGAAGATGATTAAGTGAATTTCAGGTTGTGGTTTAGAAGTGACATGATGCTAGAAATCAGTTTACATTCCAAGTTTAGTCTCGAGCTTCCTGATCTGGCAGGATTTTAGAGATGGCGTTAAGTCTCTGAGAGGCTCTTAAACTCCGCTTCTATTCAAAGAGGCAGTGACAAACCGACGAAGAACTTGGCTTCCACCCTTGAATTAACTGCTGAGATACAGGGGGGACCTGAAAGAAGAGGTCAGAATTTTTCTTCTGTTCTCCAAAGAGATTGAGGCTTGTTGTGTGTTCTCTTAAAAACACAAACTGTTTCTATCTCTAGTTTAAGGAAACTATGTGTAGTAGCTGTACGAAGCAAAAACTTTGTCTTAGTGACTGCGTCCTACCTTGGCAAGAGCGGGCTGGAAATGATCTAATATGGCACTTGCCTCTGCTGACTGACAGGGAGCACTTAAGATGCTCAAAGCACGTGTGTCCTTTGTGAGAAGGGCTGTAATGCCTGAGTTCACTGGGGGCAGTTATACAAGAAAAAGAATTAACAGGACAGAAACGAAGTGTGTTGGTACCTTACATTTTCATCCAGTACGCCTTTCTGTCAGCTCGCTTGTGATTGCATGGTTGGGGTTCAAATCTATCTAGTTCTTAAGGGCTTAATGAAGTTTAGCCCACATAGGCGGTGGCTGTGTGGCTTCTTGCCTCACTCATTATTCTAGAGCTGTAGTCTGAAGCATATTTTTTTCATTTTACTGTCCCTGACCGCTCTTTAATTTCAGTTGAGCTGTAATAATAAATCATGGGTTTGTAGGTTGGGAGTGCGCTGGTGGCCTCACCTACACTCCCCTGAACCCTCTGCCTTCTTGCCCTGGCCTGGCCCAGACCCAGCTTCAGCCCAGCACGCTCTGCCCACTGGCCTCTTCAGGCAGGTCCTGCCTACCACCACATTCAGAGCCAGTGCTTTTTGCCCTGATCTGTACCTGTGCCAGGGCTGAAGGTTGCTGTGCTCAGTAATAAATTTTGGCTGGAATAGAGCTGATACAGGCATTTTGCGCCTCTGACTCTTTCTGGGTGTTCGCAGGCCAATGTTTCAGAAACACTTTGCAGTGCAGCCCTGCTGTTTGCCTCCATCGCTTGTTGCTTCAGAATCTTAATTACCAGATTTTTACATGAGGACAAATAATGGAACGTTTGGCAGCATTCTGGAACTTGTGAAGCTGGGTTTGGAGCCTTTGCATTGCTTTTGCTTATGTAGTAAAGCAGAGCACGATGCAGCTGCAGTTCCTCAGACTGCAGAGAAATGCAGGCACAAGCGTTCTGTATCTTGGACCTTGCTGTCAGATTCCTCTGCTCATCTTGCTTGGGATGCACAGTACATGGGAACTTGTTACTGTTGGGTTGTACCGGCACTTAGAATTTGGGTGTTTCCTTGCATGAGGGTTGTGATGCCTATGAATGGCTGAATGGAAGGCAGGAAGAGATGCAAGGAAAGAGTGAGAGGATGCAAGTATTTAAAGCAACAACTTTATTTGTACTGTAAACTGATAATGACTAGCACTGATTTATTTTATTTTTCCCCTCAAGAGAAGCCCTGAATATTAGCAATGTATTAATTGGTGTTATATCAATCTTGGAGACGACAGAAGTCAAACTGCTTTTACAAATGCTAATCCTCAAAGCTGCTTTTATGCACAGGCACATGTGGCACGTTGGTAGAAGTTGAAACAGGGCATGGTATCTGGACTATCTGAGCTGTGCGTTAGGCCTGCTGGGCTGCAAGTGTTTAACGTTGAGTTGCTGACGGATCAGCACTAACTGGATGATGCTGGCTGTGGCATTAGAGCTTTTGATATGTCATAAAGATATTTAATAATAGTATTCATATGTTAGTATTGTCATGTGTTTCTGGATTAAAGGTCATGATTGAGTTGAGACTAACAGGTCTGCTAAAAATGGAGACCATCCCAACTTAGATCTACTGGTGTTGGAAATATGCTGTGACTGGCAGGAAAGGGAGACCAGAGCTCTGTTGTAATCCATGCCTCAAATGTAAATGAGGAAAATTGTGATCCCTGCTGACATGTATCTCTGCTTGAAATTGCTTGCCTACAAAATAGACTTGTCATGGGTGACTGGCTATTGATGACTGGCATGGGCAGATTCCCAGCCCAGACATCTGTAGTTAAGCAGCTTTTGCACTTCTTTTTCCTCTGAGCACTGATTTATTTCAGTGATGGTTTGGGGAAAATACAGGAGAATGTGGAAATTAGTCTTTATGCTATAAAATACCTCAGTTATTTCATATATCTCTGAAAGACTGTTAGTTCTGTGAGCTATAGACCAGTTTCTGTAATGTTTTTGCTGACAGCAAAACAGTGAAAACTAGCCTTGTGAGTGATGATGTTTGAAATCCATCTTTGGAGGAGTAGGTCAGGCGCCGTCAGGAATTTTTAGAGAAGACATGGTACAGGTTTTATTTTTCATGCTATCCCACTAAGCTTAGAGTAAATCAAAAGCACTAGAATTGGAGCTTTAGTAATGCTATTAGTGAAAACAGGCTAATGCTAGTGATCCCACTACCCCTCGGTAACCTGTCAAGTGCTGTTTCTATACCACAGGAATCTCATGGTGAGTTCAGTGGTTTCCTCTGTGGTCTGGAGTGTTTTGTCTCGGTGCCTACCTCTAAGCTGAGCCTTGGAAGGCATGGCTCAAATGTTCCGCAAGCAGCTGTCTCTGCAAGGTGTCGGGCATAGCTGGCAAGGATCGCAGTGAAAGAGCTTTGTCGGCATGTGACTGCTGCCTTGTGCTTGGAGTCCAGCCTTTTCCTTGTGGTGGGAGATGGCCAGGATAAAAGGGGCTTCTTCCTGCTCGGTGAAAATGCTTGAAGTCCCTCAAGGTCTCAGCCTGAACCTGTTGTGCATCAGGTGAAGGTGAGTGGAGGTGACTACTTATTCAGGCTGTTCAAGTGGAAGGAGGCAGTATGTGGGAGGGAAGCAAGCCCTGTTGGTTTATCACTGCCTTTGTGGAGACTAGTTTCTGCCCCAGCTTTGCCTGTGGCTCCCTGCTCTGACTCTAGGAAAACCTTTACTGAAGAACAAGAAATGTGGTAGAATGAAGGAGGTTATTATGGAAGCAGACAAAAGGAGGAAACTGTGAACACGACATGTGCCAAAGGAGGAGGATTGTGAATATGTAGAAATTTGGATCTACTTGTGCTGCTTCCATTCATTTATGTCAGAGTTCACCTGACAGTTATTCTCTGTTTTCTCTTTTTCCAACCTGATAGAACACGAGATACTGAGCTTCAGCATTTGAAGGTAAAACCAAAAGAAGAATAAAAACTAGTTCAAAAAGGGCAAAAATGAGAATTGACTTTATTTGCTGGCCTTGGTTTAAACAAGACTGATGCTGAAGTTGCTTGTTGAAGTAGATTGGTAACTTGTCCTGCCTTTCCATCAAAAAGATATCCTCTCTTAAAAGGACAAGACTTATGTAATCTTATTCATTCAAAAGGAACAGATAGTGTCCTTGGTGTGACACAAGGCAAAAATACTAATTTCTAATTTCTCCATTTCATCTGCTTTGAACATAATCCTCAAAGAACCTTGTTGTGACTTTGAACAGGCATTTCAGAAGGGGGGAAAAAAAAAAGGCAAAACCCATCATGCCCTTTAGCTAAGGAAGCTCTGAGGAATTCTCTTCTGAACTGGATCCAGGTGATACTTCTACACTTCATTGGGTATATATTGATAATGTTGTGCTGACATGAGCTGTACAAAACCTTCCACCTTCATTTGCTCTGCTTCATATCAGGAAGTTGCAAGCCTTCAAGGCATCATCTCTGATGATCCAGTTGTTGTATTCTCTGCTGTAAAAAGGAGGGGAAAGAGAGAGAGAGGGGAAAAAAGAACGTAAAGATTCAGATTAGAGGTGATGAATGCAAACGGACGTAGCTCCAGAAATCTCTCTGCATGGAGAGGGAAGGGAGTGTGTGTGTGTGTGTGCCGGGCAACGTTTATTGTAGAATCACAGAACAGTTTTGGTTGGAAGAGACCATCAAGATCATCTGTAATAGCAGATTACAGTCATGAGGCAGAAATGGTCTTGCTTTGGTGGTTTTATATCAACTGCAGCATTAGCACAGATAGGAGGAATTGGGGTTGTAACTTGGAGACAAGGCATGAGTCTTCATGCATGAGCTTTATTGGCTATGCTTTGAAGTTATAAATGTGATGTTGTCTTGACAATCTTTAACCTCGATGAGCAACCAGGTTTCCTCAATATGATGAGCAGATACAGGCAGTCTAGGCTAGGGAAGTTATCTTCAGAAGTGATGAACAAGGTTTTGTCACATTGGGTTTAGTGCACTAGTTAGGGAAGGATTCAAATGCACTGGTTGTAAAGCAGTCGTCTTGACTGGTGCCCCCTTGCCTTCTGGATAAAGAAACCTATTTTAGATAAAAAAATGAAATAGCAGTACAAATTTCCTGAGTCACCTGTTCATAGTCCCGTTGGTTTGCAGCTTCTCAAAGGAATGTGTGCTGCAGGAGTTTGTGTTACAGCATGAACAGAAGTCCGCTGTGTCCCCTCCTGTGGCGAGGCTGGTGCTGAAGGGTGTTGCTTTCTTCAGTGCTTACCAGGCCTGGGCCTCTTGTTCAGTAAGGAAACAAAACCCTTCTCTTGGTGTGAATAGGTGGGAGGATGGGAAGGAAAAAGAACTTCTTCTTTGAGTCTTTGACTTCTTGGAAGACAAAAATGCTGACTCTAAGCATGAGCTTTATGTTTTCATCCACCCTGTATTTTGATCGTGCACTGTCAGCCTTTCTCATCAGTATGTTTTGAAATGGTTTTGGTTTGCATTATATTTAGACATGCATTTTCTCTCATGTACTCTGTATACAACATCTGTCACTGTTCACTTTACTAAAGGTTCCCTGCGTATCTGATTTTTTTTTTCCCCAGTGCATATGTGCACTGCTAATTAATAGCCCACATTATAATGTGAAAAAGCTGTTATTTATTTAAGATGTACACAGGGAACTACATGGTGAAGTGAGACTACTTGAAGCATTAATCTGAGGAAGAATGAATTCTTCAAGGCATCAGTCTGTTACATGAAGGTCAATAGCTGTTCCCCTGCTGCATCCAATTCAGGCTTTTCAACTGTTCAAGCATTTCCAGTTTTATCTCCACCAGGGAGTGGTGAGAAGAAATCTGCTTGGTTTTAAGATGACTGAGGTCATCTTTGACTAAGATGACAGTTTAAATTTATTTCCTTCTGTCTGGTCACAGGATGCGAGATATAGGTTACTGTGTAACTGGTTTATAAGTTATCCTTGATATTAGCACCTCTTGAAGCACTGTTTGTGCAGCTGGAGCAGATGGTCAGGACGAGAGCTGGAGGAGATGAATCAGAATGGAAGGCATCAAAGTGGGCATAAACTGTACTGGTGCTAGGATGAGATACCACAGTATAAATATGACTTCAACCTAGTGTTAGAATAACTTCTGCTGATTTTTTTTTTTTTTCCTAGTGTATCCTATCAGCATATATATACTGTCTAGAGAACATGGAATGATAACCTGACTTAGCGTATATATGGGTGTTTTAAGGAGCTAGTAGAGATGCTGCCAAAATAATATTTGCGCGTTAACACTTGGTGTATTCATGTTTCTTCCAGTAATGCCATGAGAGAAAAGGTATTATTTCCCTCTCAGAACCAGTGGGAGAAAGGGAAGAAGAAATTACTTGCTTCACATTGTGCTATGGATTGCTGGTGGAATTTGGTTGAGGTGCTGGAACTTGCAGTGTTAGAATCGGTCCTGTAGTAACACCATTAAGCACTGTAAAAGCCAACTAGAGAAAGTAATCTCTTGTCATAATTGGCATTTCAGTGACTGATGGGATCTAGAGCCATCCCTATTTTGGATTGTTAGTTGAATTCTGTTGCAGTTTGTAAGGTCCAGGGATTCACTACTAAGCCAACAGTGACATGTGCTTCAGACAAGAAGAGAAGGCGAGGCCTTTCTGTTGGCCTGAAATCTGTACTGTGCCAGGTGGCACAGGACCTCTAAACGTGACTCTAAAAATTGCTTCTTTTTGACAGCATTTTAATAAAGAATAAGTGAATAATACTTGAATTCCTCTTCCTACCAGGACAATGCTTTTTCCATGTGAGATCTGAGGTGTGTTGACAAGGTTGTGTGGTTGAAGCCTGTATTACTCTCTCAAAAATTCACTCCATGGGATTTCAGGAGATAAATGAAAACCACAAAGGTCTCTCCCTGCTTTCTCTTAACTTTCTCTCTTCATCCATCAGAATGAAGCAGGCCAGTCTCAGTGTGCCCCAAACGGATTTAGGCTTTAATCTGTTCAGAAGCTGGGCAGGCTCAGGGTAGGACTTGCTTTCTCCTTCCCTACTAGCTGGATAATTGCCCACTGATAATTGTGTGAGATGTCGCTCATGTTTGTAAAGAACTGGCTAATACTGAAGTATTTTTTCAGTCAGCGGGTGGCAGGGATGATAGGATTAATGATACCGCATCCTATCTAACACCTCTTTTTTTAAGGCTACGTGGCTTAGAGGAATTAAAAGCAGAGTTTGTAGCCATGTTCACATTAGAAGCTCCAAGTAATTCTTGTGGAATTCCTTAAGCTTTAATCATAGTGATAGGCACTGTACATGATCCTCTAATAGATAGAATGTGAAATCCTTATTTTGACAGCAGCACTGCACAAAGTAGGTGTTAGCTTTGGGCATTTAAGTTTGAAAATGTGTGGTGGCTATAGAATTTCCTTCCCAAATACTCCTGAAATTGACTACAGCTAATGATTCTAATAGGACCAGTGTATTAGTCTATTAGTCTGACTAGTTAGGATGCATGATTAGCAACCTCATGATCCAAGTACAGGTTGGAATATCTGATGGTTTTGATGCTGCAGACTGTACATTAGTTGAGGAAGGGAAAAGTCATGTGTAACTGTGACCGTAGGAGAAAGGAGTATTGTAGCAACGGCTGTGTAATGAAGTACAACAAACATAACTGTGCTAATTTTAGTTGTTTGTTTGTATGTGCAGTTCAGCATTTCACTCATTTTTGTGCTCCTCAATTGTAAGATCCCTCAGTTTTTTAGGACTTGGTTACAATGGATAGGTATTACACTAAAGCATGTAATTAATTGTTTTTATATTAACAGCTTTTTCAGGGTGACATAAAATAGGAAAATAACACTGTTACTCTGTCTGCCTAAGCCTGGTTAAACTTTGTTTGAACAAAAGTAAGAACTGGGTTGCCTGCTCAATTTGAGTTGATTTTTGTTGGTATTGCTAAGAGAGTGGTAGATGAAATGATCTTCCATCACAGACCTCTTCTGCAATGTGGAGGAGGGCAGGCATGCTGGTGGAAATGTTAGGTTTGCTTTCACATTGTTTACATTATTTTTACAGTATTCAGGGGAGGGGTAGGCTTCCAACCATCCTGGCTGATGTATTGTGTTATTGTAAGATCAGGAAATCAAAACATTAGTGTTGTCTTGCCTTTTACCACTGAAACTTTGGTGATGTAAGTAGGTTATTCTTGTGGTTTTTCATGTTTTTGCAGACCTTTATTTTAGAAGGAAAATGAACTCAAAGATGTCAATATTCCCAGTGATTAAAGTAATTGGAAGAAAGACTAGTAAACCTGTGAAAGTATTGCCTCTTTCCAACTTGAGTTGTTCTTTGTTTTCTTATTTTTATCAGCTTCTGTATCTGTATATTAAGATGTTCATTACAATACTCATAACTTTGTGAGAAATGAGGGGTTTTTCCTAATTATTTGCTTCTTCTGTTGTTTCAGAACCGAGAGCTCCAGATTATGAGAAAGCTGGATCATTGTAACATCGTCCGATTGCGTTATTTCTTCTACTCTAGTGGAGAGAAGGTAAGAATGAAAAACGAAACAATGCCTCTTGGAAGCCGTCTGGGGTATAACTGAACTACCTGAATTTCTAAGAACAGGAGTTTGAAGATAGTAGATGTGATAACATTGAGAAAATGCTGTCTTCCAACAGATCATGTTGGAGCACATCTTTTTTTGGGTATGGAAGCAGGTGGTCCACAAGGGATAATGTTATTAGTACAGCACAACAGCAGTGTAACGGATTTGGATACCCACTGATTCTTGTTTAATTTAGTGGAGCACAGCTGGGCTTCCTTTGGAGGTACTAGCACTACCTCTTGGTATGTGCAGATACATTTTCTAGGATTCAGGATTAAGTGCTCAAGATTTATGCAGTTTAGTGACTTTTCCTAGATCCAGTCTCTGCATGCTTCTGTCCCCCTTCCTTGTCTGTATGTTTGGTAAAGAGGCTGAGTTTCAAAGCTCAGAGGAAAGATTAATGTATAATTGCATGATAGTAGCATTTGTCAGAAAGCTTATGCTCCAGGAGAAACAAATAACTGGATTTATTAAATCTCAAGACATCGACACTGTCACTTGTTTTCTTTCAGTCTAGGTGTAGAAATTCCTTTATTTTTTAAAAAGGGGCGGTACAAGCTTTTGTTTTAGTGTGAAGTTGTAACAGTTTTCTTGTTTATGTATGTATCAGCATTTTATGAATCATAGGAGAATTCAGGATGAATTGGACCTGAAGATGGCATTTGGTCCAGTCTCATGCATAAAGCAGGGTCATCCATGAAGTCAAACAAAAAAGTCTTTCTGGCCTGTGTTGGGAGTTAACCTGAGCTGTGGGGTGAGGAAATGGGCTAGATGACCTTCTGAACTTCCTTTTGATATTTTTATATATCGCTATAAACATTTATATAATACTTCATATAAATGTTATGGTTTTTAAATTTAAGTAGATTGCATCCTTAGTTGTCTTCAGATGCCAGCACCTATGTCCACAGTGCTGCAAAGGATTGTATGTGAGAGCTGGTAGTTACTGGAAGGCTGTTAGCTGCTCTTGCCATGAAGTGGATCAGCAGAAGGGGAAAGGGAGCCCACCCACTTCATGGTCTTTGGAGCTAGAGAAGGAGCTGACGTCTCCAGGACAAGTTGTTGGTGGCAGGTGACTGCAGCCTTGTGCAGTGCACAGAGGGATAATTGGATGAGTTCTGTTGTTACTTCTCTGAGAGGTGGGGGGCTAGGACCTGGCCTTATGCCTTGCCTGTGCCTGTGGAAAGCTCGTGAAAGCACTTTGCAGGAATCAAGGAAAAATGTCATGTGAATTGGTTTTTATTATTACATTTTTTTTTATTGGTTCCTCCTTCCTTCCCCTTGCCTGGTGGTAGCAGCATTTTCAGCATTACATGGCTGTTGCTGTTTTGTGGGCGCTCATTTAGCATATAACCAGAAATTCCTTGAGCAGCATGAGTACAAGAAGGCAGATGCTGTGAAGGAGGGTTTAGTTTGGGGATTTTTTTGTTTTCTTTTTTAATCAACTTGTAACTTGGTTAGAGTGAAGTTGGATTTTGCAAGACAAGCGGAAGACAATTGCCTTATCTAATGGCTTTCAGAAACATCTCGCAAACAGTGGTAGCATTAAAACTCCTGAGAACACAGTTCCAGGAACTGGGTAACAATAACTTGAGTAAAGGTCTTTGGAAATCTTTAAACTTGATGTTGAGCTTGGGACTGGATTTCCTGCTTTGTTGTTTCAACTCCATGTGGCCAATTCTTGGCTGCCCTAGATTTGTTTTTTTAAAATGTGGTCTTTATCCATGACCAGCGAATCCCAATGCTTCAGTGAGAATTTCTTCTATCTCATTACTCTCTGCTCTTATCTCTTCATGCCTCTGCCATGTGCATTTGAGATTTCCACTGCTACCCCGTTGCAAAATGGGACAAATGTCATCCAGTCCCTAGGGCAAAGCTGCACCCAGCAGAACCTCATCAGCGTAACGCTACAGTTCAGGTGGTAAGGTCTCTCTGCAGTTCAATACAGAATGATACGTAATTGGCTTGCAAGTATTTCCATGTAGGTGGTGGCATGTGAAGGTGATTGGCTGTGAGTTGGGCTGCTGTTTGGGAGAAGCTCTAGGCGGCAGCAAGTTGCTGTTCTGAAGCTCATTTGGGAGTGAAGAATAGTGTATCTTCTTGTGCTTTTGTCAGTTTGGGACACGATAACATCTTTTGCTTCATATTACTCTTATAATTGAGCGAGCTGTTTGGAGAGTGGAGGAAAAGGCAGGAAATCTGGTAACCAGGAAAGACATGTAGGAAGGGATTGCAGATTTAGAGGCTAGATATCCACAACTTCGTACAAAGTGATTATTGAAACCAAGTCCAGCAGGAGGAGTAATGTAAAAATCAAAGGAACATAGAGCAGAGGATGTGGTAGCATAGCAGTGAGTGGGGCTTGCAGTTGTTGTCTGTCCTCATGAAGAACTTAACAGTCCACTGCCATTAATCTGTGTTTATGCTAATTAACTCAAGTCTAGTGATGATAGGAAGATTTTGGAGGTGACCATTAAACTTCTGATCCGTTTAATGAAGTAGTTCACCAGTGAACTTAGTTTGATGCCTATCTATCAGGCATTCTCTTGCATAAAGGTTTTCATGCTACTGTGATCGCTCCACCTGCTTGTTCCAGATGGAGTGTTTCTTGGAGTTCTCCTGTCTTCCCTGGTGCTTGACACCAGTGTTTCTTAAGCCTAGAGACTTCCTTTCTTTGTTTTTTTGGCAATATCTAAGCAGCTTAAATCTGCCTCAGTTTAGAAGTACCTCAAAGGATTTATCCAAATCGAGTCAGACTGGCGCTCTTTGAAAGCTCTGTAACTAATAGCCACTTCATTTTAATTGTTAGGCATTTTTAGGCACTGGACAACTTTAAAACTGGTTTTATCCTAGCAAAACAAGGAGTTGATTCTTGATGAGAAAACTCAAAAAATAGCATCAAATAGAAAAACTATTCTAAATAACACTTGCTAGTAATACTGTTCCTTAGTTGTACCGAAGTTGTAGCTAGTTTGCAGAGATTTGGAGCACTCTCTGAACTTTTTCTGGGTCTAGGGGTTATCCATGAAACTGGTTGAAGTGTTTGAGCTCCTTGTCTTTTGTTTTCCCTTGTGATGAACTCTACTTTTTATGTCTCACATTCTCTTAAACTTCCTGCTCTTGCTAAAAGCAGTCCAGAAATCTTGTATCAGACATGGCTTTGATTTCTTCTCTCGTTTTTTCTGTGACTTGGTGACTCCCTCTTGTCTGAGTATCTTTGAATTTGTGTTGCCACCCTATATGTGGCGGTGTGTGTGTGTATATGTATATACCATGGATATTTATACCTTTGTGTGTGTGTATATATATGTTATTCACAGTACTGACTATGTATTAATCACGTTTGACTAATGATTTCCAGTTCAAGAGAGCTCAAAGAGAGCATGCAGTATATATTAATAGCAAAGTTGGCAGGCTTGGCATTCAGGTTGCTTCCATAAACTATTTCCTCCTTGGTTCTTTCTTTTTGTATGTTTACAGACATTTGTCAGACCCGTTGGTTAACTCAGTTCTTTGAAAGACTCTTCCTTAATGAATTTGCCAGAGGAGGTTTTGATTTTTGCCTTTTTTTTTTTTTTTTTTAATGAGGCTGTGTGAAATATCTGATAGCAGGGCACTGCCTTTTATAGCTGCAGTGTGCTTTTCAGTAGTCCAAAATGTGTAATTGTAACTGAAGTAGAGGGAAAGGAAGGACAACCAAATAATGAGCTGAGTTATGTGTGGAATATTCTCTTGATGGAAGTAGTCACAAGTCTTGTCCGTGCTACATTTCTGTGATTGTGGTTTTTCTAGGTAATCCTTGGAGAAAATGGGCAGGATTAGAGGGTTAACCAACTCTGTGTTTGATAGTTTCGGAAAGCTGCCTTAGGGTAAGGTCTTAAACAAGATACCTGGTTTGCCTGTCAGCTTGCTGCTGGAGATCAGACTGTATTAGGGAGGCATGTATTTCTGGCTTGAGTTTTGCTACTTTTGCTTAATTTCAGGGACTGCCTTGCATTTACCATGATACATAAATGTAAATGTTGATTTACTGAAGCAGGGGAGATTGTCTCGCTGCCTGTCCTATTTAGCCTAATTCTGCTGTGAACCTTTTGAGCTGAGCTTCAAGGGAGGACAGACATGGAGACACTGAATAATCCTTCTGGCTCTTTTGAGAGTATTCCCCAATGTTTTATAGCATGGCCTAACTTAGATCAGTGGTTGCTCTGTGAAATCATTCAGCTGTGTAAAACCTTACATGAGTTCCTAATCCCCATTTATTTTTTTTTTTCCTCTCTGTATCTGGCTTAAAAGTTTCTATGTGGTATTTCATAAGTGTTAGGTTTTCTTGTGTGGATATTTTCTAAGTGTTTAATAGTCTGATCAATGCATATCTGTACCTAAAAGAGGAAAAGAAGTCACTGGAGAGAGATGTTCCTGCATCAAATCATGTAAAAATGAAGCAAATACAGTTTTTGTTGAGTAATTGAATCTCTGGTTACATAACTTCCCCCCCCTTCCCCCCCCCCCCCCCCGCCCGTTTAAGGTGGCTTGGTATTCAAAGGAGTCAAAGCACATATGGAAGCACAGGGAGATCACATATACACAATATGCTGACTCTTTTTTGGAGGCTGAGCTGGCCCTTCTGCATGCTCTAATTGATTTCTAGTCTTATTTAGCCTTAGCTGTATGGGCGTGCTGCCAAAAGTCCATGCAGACTCAGGGTGGAAATTTACTCTCATAGTCTGAGGTTTAAAATAAATGTGCAGGAGTTACATGCTGGGCTGCATCTATAAGCTCTTGTACACTATCTCACATGCACTTTGGCAGCGGTGTATTAAACCACAGTGAAGAAATTTGAAAGAAGGGAACAACCTGCTGATTTACAAGTTTGGGCTTTGCTGAACAGTTGGTGTTTCTCCAGGTTCATGTCCATGTTAGGAAGAGATTTATCCTTCACCTTCAAAGAGGCATGAACGTCACCGTCCTTTCTTACAGGAGTGTTCAGATGAGTCCTCATGTAAGGACCATCTATTCTCTTCCCTGTTAAAGTGGAGTACTTGTAGCTGGACAACTTGGTTTCTAAATTAAACTTGTTTAAGAAAAAATAAGTTATTGCACAGAAGGTTCAATTAGCAGAGCCTTGAGCTCAGTTTTGAAGTGACAGAGCCTGTGTGAATGTTTTGCACTAGTCTAGTAATGTTCTGAAGGGACATCACTAGAGATGATTTTAGTCACTGTGATCTATTTAATCCTTGGCAGATCTGCTGTGCTGTCAACAAAGGAGCAATTAATGCCAATTATGAGGAGTTTTGTGATGTTGGTGTCTTTGTAGTCCTTGCCTGGGGCCTGCCAAGCTCATTTCGAAGAGGGCACCAGTAATTGGATAATGATTATCAGTTAGGACTCGCAACATGCTGGGAAATTCCTTAGTTGTAGTTATGAGCAGTCTCTGGTTTTGAGTAGGTTGTGTTAACAGAAATAGCAGTTTTGTCTGCCTGTGGTCGGACTTCGCAAGAGCAGAATAGACAGCACTGGCTAGATCCTCAGTGTGGTAGACACGTGCACTGGAAATGGGAAGCTCCATGATTTCCTTCTCGACCCTCTAGTGAACCCTCCAGTACATCTGGTTAACCACTGCTCTGTTCTCCAGTCAGTCCTCAACCAGCTCGAGCCACTACTTTGTCTTTCTGTGTTGGATGACTGTTAGGAAAGCAGCTTGTCCTGAGCCCAGGGGTATAGTTTGAACCATTATTGTGTATTATCTTGCTCAGTTTGCTGTCATGGATATATCCCGATTCAGAAATTTCCACTCAGTCTGGAAGGTGACGTATGGGCAAGAAAACAACAGATCTCCAAAGACTCTGCTTTTTGGGTTTTATGGTAAGGTATGCAGGACAGCCCAGCAATCACAACATTTTCTGTTAATTTCCATCTTGTAACAGAGTTGTCGTCAGCTTGTGGCACAGTCCCTGCTTGGGAGCTGTGGTTCAGGTAGCCACAGATCACCTCTTAAATACTGGGCAACTGTTGCCAACTTTCTACAAATATTTTTCATTCAAAGTACAGCTAAAAGCTTAAGGGCTTTATAAGGCATGAAATAAATAAGAATTGGCAGGGATTCCCAAATTCTCTTAATGAGCGATCTTTTTCTTTACTATAGTCTCACTTTAGAGGGGAGAACTATGACATTTTTTTTTTCTTTTTTTCCTTTTTTTTTTTAATGGAAAGGCTTAGAGCATCGTCAAATAAGCCAGACTCTTTCAGTCATCACAGATAGATAATGCAAACCAACTGATTAGAACAAGTCGCAGGAAAGTTCTTAAATCATAATTCTGTTAGGGGGCTTGACTTATGCCCTTATGCTACCGTCACAGCTGAGCCAACTTGCAGTTCCTGCCTACATCAGACTGTGTCACATTGAAGCATAATGAGCATTACAAAACAGTAAGTTTTGACATGTAGGTGTAACAACAGAAGTCTTGGAAGATCTTGCTTCTCAAATTCAGCAATGGATGGTGAGGGAATAGGAAAAAAGATACATTTTGCCCAACATTTGCAGTTCTAATAGAAGGTATTGGTATCTTTCTGAACATCGAAGCTGAGTCTTCAACTGCTCTTCTGCCCTTGGAGTTGTGTGAAACGGCAGGTATGCAAGGCTTAAGGTTCCTTTACTTTGGTGGCAACCACAGCTCTGTTTGGAAATACGTGCCATTGTAAACTGCAAGTAAAAACAGACACGTGGGGCCTCTGGATATCACCATTCCTTCATACAAATAAGGTCAGCTACAACAATTTTTTTTTTTTGCATTTTCAAATTTTTCCAGTGTATTGTGGCTATTTGGTACTTAGAGTAGGAAGGCTGCTAATTCTCACTTTATCATTGAAAGCGTGTCCAAAGTCTTTGTCTTTAACACACTGTGTCAACCTTCAAGATAAGAGAAGGGAGGTGGATCTCTCATGGTGCTTGTTAAGGGTGTATGAAGTGCATGCTGGTTATAGCTTTAAAAAAATATATTCTTTTTCTGAATCTAGGGCAAAAAACTGTGTGACTTTGAACCTTGTATGTTGTCAAAATCTAGATGGCTAAGCCAGGGTGAAGAGTATACCTTACCTCATGCTGACACTCTTGTGGTTAAATAATGCACTCTGAAAGAAGGTGCAATCCATGTGAAATGCCAAAATCCATTTTCTTGCTTTTCAACTCCAAGTTAAATCGTTCAGCACTTTTTGACAGAACCCTTGTGTAGCTGCCATCCGGCCAGTAACAACTCTGTAGCAGCAATCTCTGAAACATCATCGGTTGGGTGCTGATCTCCTTGAGTAAACTGGCTTATTTACCTCATATAGTCTCAATACTGATGCCTTGCGATAATTTCAATAAGAAGTGCATTCTGGAGGCATAGTCCTTAATTTTAGGTTTATCGCTTATCTATGTGCTTTTGCCTTACATAGGCAGGTAAAGTGAGTTCCTTCAGAGCACATTTCCGCATTTATTTCTCCAAATGCAAAGTTAGATTAAGAAACTCATTTTCCTCAGTTGTGTTCATATAGCTGATCATGTGGAGTCCATCTGAAAACTAGCTTGATTAAATTATCTGGGATAAAAAAACATGTAGAAGCGAAGAACCACCCGCAAACCACACCGGAACCACCACCACACTGTTACTGATCTGCTGGGAGACGAAAACTGAGATGAGCATGTTCACCATCTTTTTCAAATCATGACCAGTAAGTTTAATCACCCTAGAAGAAAGAGTGCCCAGAATAGTTTCTTAATCTTTTATCCTATTATTTGACACTTGGGTAAATTTTCCTTAGATTCCAGGTAGGACTGACAGTTCAGGAGGAGTGCCAACAGCTTACTAGAGGCTGACATATTATTCAAGTACACACTGATTTTTAATTTTTTTTTTAACTTTTGCCCACAGTCTGGCATTTGGCATCTATGACCTTCCTGGCTTCCATTGTTGTGCCAGTTGTAAATGGGGGAAATAGTTGGACTGTGACTGACTAATGTTCATTGCAGTTAAATGCATGTTGTAAATGTAGTGTGTGTGATATGAAAAAAATGAATGAAAGCTGGTAGAAACCACTTAGGATTGCTTTGAGGTTTGTTAAGGTGGGAATTTGTACTTGACCTGCAAGGAAAAATCTGGAAGAGCAAACCTTTGAATTCAGTAGCTGTTGCTTTATATTTGCCACAGTTAAGCTCAACTGAATGATGCTTAGAACAGATTGCTTGTTTGGATTGAAGGAGAGAAGAGTTTAGAAGTGGAGTTTGAGATGTCCACGCAGCTGTTCCCATGTCAGTAGGGTAACATCTTCAATTTTGCTCACTCTTCAGCCACATAATAGAGTAGTTGTACTTGCAGCCTGTTTTATCTCCAATTTCTGATATGTGGAAAAAAAAATTACAAAAATGTATTGCTAGAATATTTTGGCTCTTGTGTTTTAGTCTTTCTCAAGCCTATTATTATGGCTTAGTCTGTATTAGTATTCACTTACATTAAGTGTTTCCAACCAAAGTGAAGTGTCAGTTCTTGAGAGGTGTAGAGCAGTTCAAGGACAAGGCAGTGGTTATTTTGCTGTGGCTTGTTTTGGAGCTGTGTTTGTCTATTGAGGATTTATCTGCCAAGTAACAAAAAGCAGCTTCTAATGTTTGAGGCAGTTGCAGATACATGCTTTGCTAAAGTCAAAATCCTAATGAAACACATTGATCCTGTATTTCAGGATCTGGCTTTCTGCCTTCCCCTTTTTTTATTTCAAAGAGTATCTGGTCATAACCTAGCGCAGGAGAACATGGATGAGTATAAACATTTGACCTGCTAAAGCAAGCTAATAATTTATTCAATCCCAAGATCTGTAAGTAGAAGTGAGTTATTTAATGACATCCTGTGTTTATTTTTGTTGTTTATATGATGCAGTCTCTTCTGGACTTGTGCTCTCTCCAGAGGTGTTTCAGAGGTGCTCCTCTTGGATAAGTTACCTTGCTTTGTTCCCAGCCCAGCAATTTTGAAACAGCCATGTGGAAACAAGTCACGTGTGGAATACATGGTCGGGTTTGAAAAAGGCTTCCTGGAATGGAAAGAATAGTCTTGATTCTCCTGCCTGATCCTGAGGCAGTTGCCCTCATTTGACAAGTTCTTTGAGCTAACCTTGTTTCCTGTTGCAATACATTTGGGTCACTGGAAAAATGTGTTTAGGAGGAGTGCATGAGGTCGGCAAACCAGGTTACATCATCCTCAGAGCTTGTCAGGCCATGACTGTTTTCTCGCTCATCCTGAATCTTGTTCAGGGGAATCCAGGTAACTTGGATGTTATTTTCATCCAGTTCATGTGCACAAAGAAGGATGAGGGCTCTTGAAAATGATGTTCTGAGTGTTTATCAGATTTTGGCCAGGTGACATCAAGGAGGAGGTAGGTCAGAACACTATAATAATCTTTAATTCATTAGTCATCTAGAGCACTTTTGATGTGTCGGTTACTTGTAGTAGGAGTGGAATATGCAGCTATTTGTAGAGCCAACACCATAAGCCTTGCCTTTATAGCTGCATATTAAAGTTCTGGGTATATCAAATGGTACATCAAAACTTGTTTGTTGGCTGGAGGAAAGGTGTTCATGTGCCTCCACGTTCCAGGGGATAACGTGTGATACATGTTTAAACAGGAGCGATACCACACAAAAACATGTTTTTTGTTCAAATACTGGGGGGTAGCATCAAAACTTGTAAGCATTGGTGGGTGAGTGCAAAATCTCAATTTCCACAGTTCGAGTGCTTTGAGGGTTTTTTTGTGCTTGTGTCGTATCGTGCTATTGAATTAGTCCAGTTTCCAACAACATAAAAAAAAATGGAGGGGAGAAGAGCAAAACAAAGATGGTATGAACTAAGTCGAATTCTGTAGTTCTCAAAAATCACTGTTGTCAGGTAGCATAGATATGATTTAATGTTCATATATATTACTGTTTCACATGTCTCTTTTTTGCTTGTACTATGAGAGGGTAATGAAATCACTGCAATTCCATTTCTACTGATTTTTTTTTTTCTGTGTTTCTAATCTCTCATGTACATCTTCTTGATACATGGAACATGAATCCTTGAATGGAAGTTACCAGCCTCAGTAAAAGAGTGCTCTGTGCAGTGACTTTTTACCAATAAGACTTTCCTATCCTCCAAGAGGCAAGCATTCAATATATTCATCAGGTTTTATCTGAATCAAACCAAGTTCATATTCGTGAGACTGTTTTCTCTCTTGGTGTACAGGCTGCCTTACCGGGCATAATGATTTTTCAAGACACTTATTTTCTGTGTTTCGTAATTAATACCTTGAAAGCTCTGACCTAGGAAGAGGTGCTGGTAGATTTTTATTGGCTTGAAGTGAGAGTCAGGGAAAGAGCAACTCTTGTTATGGGAGGAAAAGTGCTAAAATAAAAGTACATCATTTTGTTGTTTACATTTGTACATCTGTGGAGTTTTAAGAACTGTCTGGTGTTTCTTCTGCTCTGCTGTTACTCGTCCCTCCTCACCCATTTCAAAAAGTTGATTCTCCAGCCTGATTTCCAGATCACTTCATGTTGTTACCCAGTTCCTGGGATGGTACCGGGAGAGGCACCAGTGTAGGCAGCGTTTTGGAGGCTGCTGCTCCTTGTGTTGCAGAAGTGCCATAAAAGCTGATGCCAGTTAGTGGACCACTGGGATTTACTTGGTGCTGGTGCTGTTTTACTACTGTATCATTTAAGCAATGATATTAAAGAGCGTCTTTTTATAGGGAAGAAGGAGGTAGACAGAGCCTTGCAGGGTGACTTGGCCTGTTAGGAGGTATTGGTAAGAGTCCAGAGAATACAAGTGTTCATTGTCAAATATTGGTGAAAAGTGATGTTGAATTTTGAGTCTTGAACAGCACACAAACCCAGCAGTTCTCTGCACATTGTTTATTCAAGGTGTGTGTCTAGTGGGGTCCCTCAGGGGTCAGTGCTTGGGCCGGTGCTGTTTAATATATTCATCAATGATCTGGATGAGGGATTAGAGAATGTTGTCAGCAAGTTTGCTGATGATACGAAGTTGGGGGGAGTGGTTGACACACCAGAAGGCTGTGCGGCCATTCAGAGAGACCTGGACAGGCTGGAGGGCTGGGCGGGGAGAAATCTGATGAAGTTTAATAAGGGCAAGTGTAGAGTTTTGCACTTGGGAAAAAATAACCCCATGTGCCAATATAGGTTGGGGACTGCCCTGCTGGAGAGCAGTGCAGGGGAAAGGGACCTGGGGGTTCTAGTGGACAGCAGGATGACCATGAGCCAACAGTGTGCCCTCGTGGCCAAGAAGGCCAATGGCATCCTGGGGTGTATTAGAAGGGGAGTAGCAAGTAGGTCAAGAGAGGTCCTCCTGCCCCTCTACTCTGCCCTGGTGAGGCCGCATCTGGAATATTGTGTCCAGTTCTGGGCCCCTCAGTTCAAGAAGGACAGGGAGCTGCTTGAGAGAGTCCAGCGTAGAGCCACAAAGATGGTGAAGGGAGTGGAGCATCTCCCTTATGAGGAAAGGCTGAAGGAGCTGGATCTCTTTAGCTTGGAGAAGAGGAGGCTGAGGGGTGACCTCATCAATGTTTATAAATATGTCAAGGGGGAATGTCAGGAGGATGGAGCCAGGCTCTTTTCAGCGGCGTCCACTGACAGGACAAGGGGCAATGGGTGGAAGCTGGAACACAGGAGGTTCCAGAAAAATATGAGGAAAAACTTTTTCACTGTGAGGGTGACTGAGCACTGGAACAGGCTGCCTAGGGAGGTTGTGGAATCTCCATCTCTTGAGACATTCAAAACCCGCCTGGACGCGTTCCTGTGCGCTCTAGTGTAGGTGATCCTGCTCTGGCAGGGGGGTTGGACTAGATGATCTTTGAGGTCCCTTCCAACCTTTAACATTCTGTGTGATTCTGTGTCTGTGTGTGGTTTTGTGTGTTTGTTACCATGTACTGTTTTTTATACTCATTGGAGACTGCTGCTCTTTGCTGAGGCAGGTCAGGTGGGTAAGGACATGGGAGTACAGTGGGAGTATCACACCACATTCTGTGCTTGAAGTGACATGTTAAGTCACAATAGTATTATTAAACTGCTGTAGCTAAATGAGGTTTGTTTTCGGGTGTTAAGACACACAGCCAGTAGACCTGCTGACAGGGGACTCCAACTGAAAACCTGGGAGTTCTGTACCGTTTCTCTCCATGTAAAGCCTCTATGTATTGTCTTACTCTGTAGAAAGATCTAGCTGTTAAGACAGAAGAGGTTACTTCTGGTTAATTTACCGAGCTTACAAAAATAACTTTTCAGGTTGATATAGTTAATTATACCCAACCTGCCACCCCCCCAACATTAAATGTATTCCAAGTCCTGATAGGGTTTACACAGAAGGCTGCGTTAAAATACCAGAAGTCTTTTTAAGACCTATTTTACTGCAGAAAGTTCTCAGTTCCACAGTTAGGTACTGCATGATTATAGTACTTTGTCATTTAATTCTTCTTTGTTCCTTCTTTCCTGTGCTAATGTATTCTCTAACAAAGTACCTTATTATAAAGATACTTCTGTTATTTCTCCGTGTGACATTCACACGGACCCCTAGCCTGATCCTAGATATTAGAAGTGATACTTGAGTCTTTGTTTTTGTCTTGTTATGTTTTGCTATGACTAAATTCATATGTTTAAGTTGGAGATAGCTGGATGTCAAAATAGATGTAAACAGAATAGTTACAACTGTTAACACTGGCTTACTGTCTGTGAATGGTTAATATGTGTTATTAATCTCGTAATAGTTACAAAGATCAAAGTAACATTTCTAAAAGTTGCAGGGTTTCAGACTTTTGATGTTTAGTTGTTGGGAGGTGAGTTTGGGGCTTTTAAACTTGTGCTTCTTGGGTTTTGCTGGGTAAGGGACTAATGAGTTAGACTACTTTAAATAATGATGCATATGTCACCTTGAAATACCTCCTAATGAAAATATTGACAGGGCAGAATGATAATATTTGGGGTTTTTTATCCTATTTATAATCAGAAAATACCTTATGTTGGAGACTTAATTAACGTGACCTTAATCTTAAGTTTGACTTAAGTACTAGTGCACAAGTGCAAAGCCTAAAGGGAAAACAGTTTGGTCACAGTGCACACTCGCACTGAAGAAATGTACTTAAAACATCCATAGCTTTGTCATCCTGTCGGCTTCTCTGAATGTTTTAATTGTACTTCATGCTTCAAATCTATTGCTGATTTTTAATTTTTTTTTCTTCCTCTCTATTTCAGAAAGATGAGGTGTACCTCAACTTGGTGCTGGACTATGTTCCTGAAACAGTATACAGAGTTGCCAGACATTATAGTCGGGCCAAACAGACACTCCCTATGATTTATGTCAAGGTAGGTAACTGATGTGGTTAGATGAAGAAGGATATTATAGGAGTAGACTCTATGGATACCTCTTTCCTGACATAATTAGCTTTCTGTAATTTTTAGGAGCACTTACATCTTGAGGCAAGAAAAAAAAGACTATTAGAATGATTATTTATTATGGTGAAGGAAGAATAGAGACTAGAGGCTTCAACCAAGCACTCTGGATTTCTTGCTTCACAAAAATCTTGGAGTGTATGGGGGAAAACAGAGTGCAGGGGCAGTATTTTGTTTTCAGAGCAGCTTAGATGCAGGCTGACACCAGACAGATTACCAGCCTCAGTTTCCTGAGATGAAGACACAATAGTACAAAGGTCAGGAACTGAAATAGGATGTCGGGAAGAATAATGTTCTGTTATCTGTTGTCCTACCCTTGTCCTGGCACATGAGTAAGAGTTCACGTGCTTCTCTTGTGGGCATGGAAGGCATGTTTTTTGTCCTCACTTGGAGCCCATTGCCTCTGGTCTTGAAGAGCTACATGGGGTGCGATGCTTGTATGCCCCTTTTAGTCTCAAAACCTCCGTTAAGTTGTCTGCATCTTTTGTCATCTTTTACGGAAATGATTAAAATGAATAAAATTTCTTTTTTTTTTCTTTGGTCAAACATGGGACCCATGTGGATCTTGTATTTCTCTTTCATATATTGTGCTGGCCACAGTCCACACAATAGAGAATGATGGTATTTTCATATGACATTAACTTGTTAATGTGGCATCCAGATAACATTAAATAGAAATTATCAGTAAATATTCCTGGTTTGTATTGATTTCTGCAGAACCCTCTTTCAAAGTGTAATGTTTAACATGAGGGTGAGCTTAAGAAAAAACTTCAGTTTGATTGAAAGAAGATGGAAGTTATGGAAGTGAAAGCTACAGATAGTAATTATTCCAATAACAGTGCTATGCCATAACTGTATCTACGTAAATTGTAAATGGCATACCTTTTGCAGTAGCCAGCACTGGTGCCTGTTTTTAAGAAAGCACAGAATTTTGTCATCCAGCAGTAACAATTTCTACTGCAAGGTCACTCTGATCTGTTAGTGAAACAGAATGTCTTCAGGTTGTATGCTCCCCAGAATGTGTTAGCTTATCTTGTGGTAAATCATTTATATATCTTTTGTCAGTACTTTTGCCTTTATTGCTCTTTGTTAGGGGAACTTGGAAAAAATTTTCCTTACACTTAGAGAGAAAATTCTGCTTTACCTCAGTTGTCTTGCTGGATGCTTAGGGCTCCCTGTTCAAGGTAGCCTGGAAGGCCGTTCTTACGTTTCTGGCAAAGGCAAGCCTTTATCATAATCCCATATTTTAAAAGATCATGTTACGTTGTTATAGTTAAAGATTTTGCAGTTTTCTATACATCTTGACTACACTAGGTTAGATCGTACCTGTTTGTTCACTTCTGATTGATACCTAGGCAAGCAGAGAGCTGCTATTTGCTGGGTAACAATGATTTAACTGTTAAAGATCTGCAGGGAAACTCTTCTAGTAATCTTTCTGGTAACTCTTTTTTTTTTTTTTTGGTATCTTCTAACATGCTGTAAGAAATTCTTGGAAATTTTGGGATTTGTTCTGTGGAGATGAAAGGCATACTTTCTAAATCCTGCATGTGTTGACTTGACTCCTCAAGTTGGAGCAATCTTTTGCAGCATTTTGCAATACGCTTGCACAATACATACTTAACGTGTCTAGAAGAGGCAACTCAGAAAACATGTTTGTTTGCTGTTCTTTGTGCAGAATTGTGGTATTCAGAAACAAATAAGAAAACTAAAGACCTAGAGCTGAAATTCAAGCGGTTTTTCTCCTGCTCCTACCTTCCCTGCCAAACAAACAACAAAAAACGCAGGAGGGAGAAAGTGTAAAGACAAAGATAGTGGTGAAAGTGAGGCAAACATGACTTGATATCAGTATCTGGCAGTTGCACCTGGTTTTACAGACCGTTGAAGGTGAACTCTGGAGAATGTGCCTAGGAAAGGAAAGTGTGGAGGTGCATCTACAGTACAGTGTCCTGCCTGTAGCTTGACTTTTAAATGGAGTCTTGTGGGCAATGCAACAAAGATAGCCTGGAAGCCTGCTGGCGGCCGTGGAACAGGGCTTCCCATGCCTTTATGAACACACGTGTTGTACAGCCCTAACAGTATCCAGCAGCTCTTTATTCTCCATAGCCAAAAGTGTGTAGCTCCAGCAGCTGGACATCCTCTCCTTGCCCTCTTATCTTGCCCTGTGAAGCTTTTGGCTTCATAACATCCCCCCTTGCTGTTTTCTTCCTCATTCACGAGTTATCCTGTCTTGGAAAAGGAGACAGAGAAAACTCTTCCTCAGCATAGTTGTTTGCTGTGCTTTGTATAAAGGTATTCTGAACAGTTGTTTTTTATCTGCCTTCTTTCTTTGCCCAGATGTGTGAAATTGAAGTGAGTCTGTCCCCTCACCAGGAGAAACTGGGAGATTCAACCAAGCAACAGGCTGAAACACTGCTGTAGTCCTTGGACAATATTTAATATGTTGTCAATAACTTCATCAGCTAAACAGTTTTCTCTGGGTTTGGGCAGGGGGAATTTGTTTGTTTTATTCCCTTTTTTGGATAACCTGGAATACTTCATTTCTATGAAGAGGCTGATTTATAAAATCATAAGGGTTAGAAGGATGTCACAATTTTTTTTTTCAAATTGTGCTTATTTTGTAAAGGACGGGTAAAAAAAAATGAGCTGTGTGTAGTGGTGTGTGGCAAAGGGTGGGTGGGGAAGGTATGCAAATACCTTACCCATTTCCATAGCACTAATATGCATTCAGTAGAGTCTTATTTTGAGTATCTTATTTTTCTTTTAATAAGAGTTTCTGCTAAATTAATTGCTTACCCTGTTTCTACTGGCAAAGCACACCTTACGTGATGTTTCTGTGTTGCAGTTGTACATGTATCAGCTGTTCCGGAGTTTAGCCTATATCCATTCCTTTGGGATCTGCCACCGGGATATAAAACCACAGAACCTCTTGCTGGACCCTGATACAGCTGTTCTAAAACTCTGCGACTTTGGAAGGTAAGCACAGCTGTGGCCTGAAACCTGGTGAAAAGACCTTCCTTCAAAGTGAACCTGGGTGCAACTTTGCAAAGAAATTCTTTTGTGTTCCTCGGAAGGTCTTCATTTGCAGTTTTGAAAGAGAACTTATTTATGTTCTGTTTTCCTCTTAAAATGAATTTGGCAGGGAGTGAGGAAGAGCTGGAAAAACGTACTGAAAGGGAGGGAATTAAGGTTCAAGCATATTATTTTATGCAGGTGTTAGAAAAATAAATAATACGCTATCACCTATTTATAGGAAGATAAATAGGTACTTTCACTAAATAGTAGAGCGAAATGTCTGAGGAAGAGAGGACAGGTGCAGTGGCATAGTAGCCTAAAAAGCCTAACGTTAGACTTCACTAATCTACTTGTATCTACAAAAGTTTACTTAATTTCAAATACTGTAGAAGCTCAAGATCAGAAGCAACGCTTCTAATCGAAGCTCTTAGATAGTGGAAGTATGTGTATCCTAATTTCCAGTGACACATTTATTGCCACTATCCATTCAACTGAATCACCTTTAGAATCCAACCCCCATCCTAGAACTGATACAGAAATCCTGAGAATCGACATTGAGACAGGAGATAAATTTCTCTCCGGGAAAGTTCAGTCTTTAGATGGTGCTGTAACTTTGCAGACTAAAATAGTTAGGGCGTATGTGCAAGAGGTCACAGAAGCTGCTGTTGCTAAATTTGCTTGCCCATAGTGAGTGGGAATGTCAGGTGGTGTGGTGGTTCTTCAGACAGTGCATCATCATGCCTTGTGGCTCGAGAATCCCCTCCTTGGCTCTACCTCGCCAGTGCTGGAGCAAAATAGGAATTGCACTGAAACTCCAAAGTAACGATGCATAAAAAACATGGTGATACTTCTGTGTTGGCAGTGGGAATTTGTAAATTGTAGACTCTGTATGGAAAACAGAAAACTGAAGCTTTTCAAAACAGAATAAATGGGTGGTGGGAGTCCTTGTTCCCTGAAGGCTGAGCAGAGTGTCTGAAAGGCTGGAGGTTGGCTGTGACTGGTTTGCCGCTCTGCTGGGTTTGGTGCTACTTCAGTTGGATGTCTTCCTTCCAAAAGGAAGGTTTTGTCTTCCATCTTTCTAACACTTGGTGTTCATTAAGAAAGAAGTATAGTATGTTCAGCTTCTCCACGGACACCCCCTCGTCACGGGGGAGAAACTTGCGTGCCCTTATGAGGTTGCGAGCTATGCTGGCGGTGGCATATGCCTCCAGTAGGGTCTCCCATGCCAGACAGGTCTCAACTGAAGGGTCAAACTAAGTGTGTCTACGGGTAGGATGGGCTCACTAGCCTCCTGGCAACCATCCTAGGAGAAGGACGACTCTAACTCCAAACCTGGGCAGATGGAACTCGTTTAGCTCTGTAAGGCCGTCCATTTAAGAGAAGGATACTAACTGAACCTACGTCCTGAGGACTTTGCTGTCACCGTCCAACACACCACCCACACGCCATGTTCAAAGCCAGCTGCTAAGCACAGACGGCCAAATGCTTCTCACAGACAAAGCCTACATCCTGAATCAATGGTCTGAACATTTCCAGACTCTCTTCAGCGTCAGCCGTGTAGTTCAAGGCTCAGCAGTTTGGCACATTACACAGCAACCAGTGAAAAACGAATTGGATATAGCCCCTACTATGGGAGAGACTCTCAAGGCCATACAGCAGGTGAAAACTGGCAAGGCAGCTGGGATTGATGGAATCCTACCTGAAGTCTGGAAGCATGGAGGCCAAGCACTCCGTGATGAATTTCACGAGCTCGTTGTGCGTTGCTGGGAAAGAGGCGAACTACCACCAGATCTCTGTGATGTACACCCTGTACAAGAAGAAATGAGAAAAATCAGACTGTTCAAATTACTGAGGTATTACTCTGCTCTCTATTGCTGGTAAAATCCTTGCAAGAATTCTTTTGAACAGACTAGTACCAGCTCTCTCAGAAGAACTTGCACCTGAAAGCCAATGTGGTTTCAGAGCCAACAGGAGTACCACAGACATGGTATTTGTTCTCAGACAACTGCAAGAGAAATGTAGGGAACAGAACAAAGGACTCTGTGTAACTTTCGTTGACCTCACCAAAGGTTTTGACACTGTGAGCAGAAAAGGCCTGTGGCAGATCTTGGAACGATTAGCATGTCCTCCCAAGTTCCTCAAAATGATTATCCTGTTACACGAGGATCAGCGCGGCCAAGTCAGATATGGCGATGCACTCTCTGAGCCCTTCCCAATAACCAGTGGTGTGAAACAAGGTTGCATTCTCACACCAACTCTATTCACAGTCTTCTTCAGCATGATGCGCCAAAGGGCCATGGCAGACTTCAATGAAGATCATAGAATCCTAGAATGGCCTAGGCTGGAAGGGACATTAGAAATCATCTAATCCAGCCTCCCTGTCACAGGCAGGGACGCCTCTCAACTAGATCAGGCTACTCAAGGCCCTGTCCAACTTGGCCTTGAACACCTCCAGGGAGGTGGCATCCACAACTTCTCTGGGCAATTTATTCCAAAGTCTTGCCACCCTTGTACTGAAGAATTTCTTCCTGAGATCTAATCTAAATCTATTCTCCTTCAACTTAAACCCATTTAACCCTTGTCTGTCAGTGGACGCTCTTGTAAAAAGTCCCTCCACAGCCTTCATGTAGGTTCCCTTCAGGTATTGGAAGGCAGCTACTAGGTCCCCCCAAAGTCTTGTCTTTTCAAGACTGAACAATCCCAGCTCCTGCAGCCTGTCCTCGTAGCAGAGGTGCTCCAGACCCTGCATCATCTTTGTGGCCCTCCTCTGAACGCACTCCAACAGACCTATGTCCCTCTTACGGTGGGGACACCAGAACTGTACGCGGTATTTGAGGTGGGGTCTCACAAGAACAGAATCACCTCTCTTGACCTGCTGGCTACGCTTCTCTTGATACATCCCAGGACAGGGTTGGCCTTCTGGGCTGCATGAGCGCACTGCCGGCTCATGTTGAGCTTCTTGTCTGTCAACACCCCCAAATCCTTCTCTTCAGGACTACTCTCAACCCACTCTGTGCCCAGTTTGTTTTTGCCTGGGATTGGCCTGACCCAGGTGAAGGACCTTGCACTTAGATTTGTTGAAGCTCATGCAGTTTGCACTGGCCCATTTCTTAAGATAACAGCATTTACATCCGTTATCGTACCGATGGTAACCTGTTCAACCTAAGGCGACTGTAAGGCCCACACTGAGACCCTAAATCACTTTGTCCGCGAGCTGCTTTTTGGTGACGATGCCACCCTCGTTGCTCACACAGAAGCAGCTCTGCAGCGCTTAACATTCTGCTTTGCAGAGGCTGCGGAGCTTTTTGGGCTGGAAGTCAACTTGAAGAAGACAGAAGTTCTTTACCAACCTGCACGTCAGGAAGTCTCCCATCATCCCCACATCACCATAGGCAAATCAGAGCTTAAGTCAGTCCAGCAGTTCAGCTATCTAGGAAGTATCATTTCCTCGGATGGCAAGATTGACAAAGAGATAGACAACAGGTTAGCAAAGGCATACAGAGCTTTTGGAAGACTCCATAAAAGAGTCTGGTGCAATAAACACCTGGAGAAAAGTACAAAGATCAGTGTCTACAGAGCCATTGTACTGTCTGCTCTTTTGTATGGGTCTGAATCATGGGTCATCTGCCGCCACCATCTGCAACTCCTTGAACGCTTCCATCAGCGCTGCCTCCGTACAATCCTGAACATCCACTGGACTGACTACGTGACTAATGTTACTGTCCCTGAACAGGCAGGGGTCACCAGTATTGAGGCCATGCTGTGCTGAGGATGCAGCTGCGCTGGGCGGGGCAGGTCTCCAGGATGGAGGATCACCGCCTCCCTAAGGTTGCGCTCTGTGGTGAACTCGCCACCGGCTGCCGCAACAGAGGAGCCCCAAAGAGGACATACAAGGACTCTCTGAAACAATACCTCAGTTTTGGCCATATTGACTACCATCAGTGGTCCGCTCTGGCCTCCAGTCGGGAGGCGTGGAGACACACCATCCATAACGCTGCTGCCTCCTTTGAGAACGCACGTAGAATTAGTCTCGAGGAGAAAAGACAGTGCAGAACCGTGCCTCGCCAAAAGCACAGAAGGAGACTTTCCGCTGTGCCTTTTGCAACCAGACTTGCCTATCCCACATCGGCCTTTTTAGCCATCAGTGAGCTTGTAGCAAGTGTGGGTAGAGCCCTTCCCATATGTTTGCAAAGCCTGGCCATGATGATGATAGTATGTTCATGGACTCATGTTCCAAAAGTATCATGCTCTTTGTTTTCTTAAGCTCTTCCAAAGGTAGTGGTGGGGGCAGTATTGTAGGTTAGATCCTTTGTAAGTAACCTCTTACAGTATAAATGAAGCCTTCTTGTTAATTTTTATCATTAACATGTGACTACACTGGCAAAGGTTTTTTCCTTTGTCTCCTCATACGTCTTTTGCTGCATATCACACTCCCTTAAGCAGCAAAGAACCAGGATATTACAACAAGAATTTTTTTATTTTTTTAAAAAAAAAGTTATGGTGAATATCGAGAGCTTTTTGAACCTTAAAGGGTAACTGCGTTTGACTGAACTGTATTCTGGCCTCTTTTGCTTTGTAAACAAACCTTTGTACCTGGCCAAAAACCTGACCCTATTTTTCACTTAGTAAAGGAAATTCTGACTACAGTCTATGTCCAATATAAGGTAGCTGCTTGATGGATTGGAGTGATTTTACAGTGAGTCATTGAGTCTGTGGCTTGTTTCAGCTCAGAAGAACCTGATTCTTCAGTGTTTAGGAACTGGGAGTGGGTGAAGAGTGCCAAAGCTGAATGTTGGTCTGCACTGCAATATTGTAAAGCTGTTCATTACTGAAAGATTGTAATTTTGTTTCCTTTTCAGTGCAAAACAGCTGGTTCGTGGAGAACCTAACGTCTCCTACATCTGCTCTCGGTACTACAGGGCACCAGAGTTGATCTTTGGAGCCACCGATTATACCTCTAGTATAGGTATGTATGTGTGTTTGTTGAAAACTAGACCAACTGCATGAGACTTTATTTCTGATGTAATTTAGAGGTAGGGTTTTATTGTAAATCATCAGGTACACTACATCTTAACAAAGTGTACACATTTTGTGGATGGCTGCTGTGATTCTTATGTCTTTTCACATTTCAGTGTCAGTTACATTAGGAAAGGGGCTTTTTTAATGTGTGATAGAAATCTAGTTTCAACCAAAAAAAAGTGTCATTTTGCCATTGAGTTTTAAAGTAGGTATGATATTTCAAGCCACAAGAGCATCTTGACAACTTAAAATCAGTGTAAAGAATATGATAACATCAAGTACTGCTTCTGATATGCTGTGGTTTAGATGCAAATAATTCTATAATTCATTTACTTAACTTTTAGTAAAGAGTTTTTACTGTGAGAGGAAAATGTGGCCTAATGATTAGCTTTAAACTCTCTTGACAATTTTAATATATTGTGTACAGCTGCCTTTCTGACTCATTCTGTTAAATGTTGCTGTCCTTTAGGCATTAATTTTGGACTTCAGGATGTTTTTTCTAATACTTGACATGTAGCTGTGTCGTAGAAACGTTAGGGAAGCAGGAGATTTTGGCAAAGGACAGGGAACAGCCAGGTTTTCTTAATAGTCAAAATCTAAAATTGAACCACGGAATGAAAAAATCATAAAAATGAACAGTGTGTTGACTGGTTGTGGATAACTTCCTCAGTTGTTCGGTCGAGATAGTGCCTGGACTCCTGAGTGCTGGTGTTAGAAATGGGACTTGGCTCCCAGGTTCCCCAGCGTTGTGCTAAGCTGTTGCCGTGCTTATGGACTTGAGTCACTTAGGCAAGATTTCATACGTTCAGAAGGATTTGGAGGTCACAACTGGGTGTTGGCAGATTGTGGTTTTAACCAGTTGAAGTATCTTTGAAGTTAGTATGTTCTAACGAGTGTTAAACTCGATGGCTGATTGGTTCATTTCAGCTCTGTGGTTCTTTGAAAAAAGAAGCATTCCTGAAGGCTTACCTTGTTTCCATTAGTTATTCTTCAGCATGTATTGTAGCAGTGCTTGTGTAGCTCCCCAGTAGAGAGGCAGAACCCCGAGAAGTCTGGGGAGAGTAACAGCACAATAAAGGGCAGAACTTACTTAATGGTTGGCTGCTGCCAAAAAGTGGGAGCCCCAGCGCTGCTCTTTCTTGCCCCTGGATACCCTAGCTCTCACAGATGACTGTTGAATATGCCAGTTCAGCTTCAGCTGACTGGAAGTTTTTGGTGAGGTTAACTTTCTGCTGCGTTAGTGACTAGAACCAGCATTACTTACTGTGTAGTCCCGTAAGCAGCAGATCCCAGGTAAAAGTGAAGTGGTGGCAGCTGGTGAGTGAGGGGAAGGCGGCTGGTCCTGGCTGACGTCTTCTTGCCAGCTGAGAGCTAACAGATTGGCTCAGCTGCATTATCAGAGTGCACTGAGACAACTTGTTTCAGATGATAACTGCATAAAACAAATATTTTAGGTGTCACCAGAAGAGACTGCTTTATAGGTGAGGCTGTGAAATGTCTCTTGCTCCATGTGTGTAATAACTCTAATCTTAAAGTTTTTTGCAGACCTTTTTCTTTAAGTTGCTCTTTCCAGTTCTGTTTTCTTGTTTGCTGGTCTCTAAAACAGTTCTAATAAAAATAACATTCTAAAGTGAGGAGTTTGTTTTCCAATTGCCAAAAACATCATGAATTTCAATCATTGTTGAGACTTTTTTTGTGCCCTTCATCCTGTTTCCCTGAGCCCTGTCTCTGAAATTTGCACAGAATAGCTTGAAAGTGAATTTCAGCAAATACTCCTTTCTTCCTATCCTTTCTTCCCTCTGCCCTTTTCTCAACAGAATCTTTGCATTTGGGAGCTGAGAAGTAATAAAAATGCTCTTACAAACATACTTTGCAGTTACCTGTTGTACTGGGATATGTTAGAAATTCCAGGGGTTTACTTATGTGATGCTGCTGGTCCCAGTGGTGGTAAATACAAGGATATTCCTTAGTTCTTGCTAGATACGCAGCAACAGTGCTTAGTGAGAACTAATCTTTATTTCACATAGGATCGGTCATCCAAACTCAGGCAGCATTATTTTTACACTAACCAACAAGCACAGGTAGGTTTCTTAAAAGAGAGGGAGGGGAAAGAACATTTGATTATCAGTACTTTATCCACAACTTAAAGTACAGGGAACTGTGAAATGCTTCAGTACTGTAATACTGCATTTTAAACTTCTTATTTTTTTGAAGTGGACATGGTTGTGTTTTTTAGTTAGGTCTTTAGTTTTCTTCTGAATTGTTAGCACAGGAGCGTTTTCCTACTATGGAGTCTTTTTCTCTATGTAAGCATCCAATTGTGTGGGTGTCATAACTAAAAATGAGCTTAGATGTAAGGTAGAGATTATCACTCTTCTGTTTAAATATACTATCTTAAAACTACATTAAAAATAAAATCAGCTGAAAAGTTGAGGTGCTTCTTAAGCCTGGCTGGTGACACTGTGGTGGCCCAAGACTGACCGTACAGCCAACCTGCACCATGACTGTTACAGTAGTCAGTCATCTTGTTTAGCTCTGTTACCAGGAGTGACGTTAGGTTGTCTTTTAACATAAGAATTTGTCTGGGACATTACTTGCTTTTTAATGTAGCAGGAACTAGAGTTGTTTTCAGGATTTGTCTTTTCATTGTGGATGTCACATCAGAACTGTAAACTGGCTTTTAAATTCTGGGGTCTTGAGTGTGACTTAAATTCAAATTCTAAAGATCCCTTTAAAAATAACTCATGGCTGGGGGTAGCATTTGTTGCACTTCTGTGAAGTACTCCATTAGTGCTGTATTTAAATATATGGGTTAGTAACATGTTTAGATCAGTTAATGCCTCTGTGCGTATTATCCAGCAGGCCCAGGGCTATTGTTGAAATAATGACCTGGGAAATGACCTGTGTTGAGTTTTTGGGTAATCCCTGTTGGCAGCTATTTACAAATCCAGGCCTGTGATAGCTCTGTCGTCTGCCCACGTGACAACTTGAAGGGACTTTTCAGTGGTCAGGCACAAGCATTCATACCACTTGGGCTCCTTCGTATCTCATAGAGTTTGGGCCTTCATGCACCTCTGACGGAATTCTGCAAGTGTGTGTTATCCCTAAGGCTTGCTAGAGATGTTCTGTAGTTTTGTCTCTGCAGCTGGTTTGCAGGGCTGTTTGGTTTTGGTTCTTGGTTGGGATATTTTTTGGTGTCGGGTTTGGTGTGTTAGGTTTTTTTTTTGGTTTTGTTTTCGTGCAAACCAAGCCCTTCAGCTATCTCTTGACAGTGTTTTGGCTGAAGCTTCTTCCTGCATGTGTTACACCATCCCAGAGGGTGCTGCTGTCCTCCTGCTGGTTGTGCTGCATATGGGTGCTGCTACCTCCTGGAAAATATGTGGGATGGTTGCCCACATTCCCCTGCGACATCCTGGGACAAAGACAGGCACTGGAGCCGGAGTGGCTGCAGATGTTTCTGTTGCCTAATGATCCTCTCATATGAAAGGAAGCTGAACAATTAAGCTTTACCTCCCTAACATGCAGGTTTTTTACTAGGTTAGGGGATGCAGCAGTGCGAGGCTCACCAGAACATGGTGGTGCTTCTGGATAAACAAAGGTCTGGATAAACAAAGGTCTGCTGGTCTTGATGTGTTTTGTCCATCACTGCACTGGTGGGAGTTTAGATTGTTCCAGAGGGAACTTTCATAGCCACTGGCAGGGAAGGACTGATCTCTGTGGCTGTATTGCTGGCTTCTCTTGGGGCATCCAGGAATAAATAGCATGAAGTTACTCATTCACTTTCCTAGCCAGCGTGAGGACTGAGAGAGAGTATTTCCCCTCAGCAGCCTGAAGCAGTTGAGCTGTCTCAAAGCTTCCTGGGAAAGAGCCGTCATGCACTGTGTCTCAAATCTGTTGTCAAACAGTAAAAATAATTTACCTCTCTGTCTTGAATGGCAACTTCCAATGCCAAAAGTAAGCACCTGTGTTAACTTACTGAACTATTCTATCACCTGTCATTGTAGATTCATCTCTTCATTGAAGAGGAATAGAGACACCTCGTTTAGCTTTTATTCTAAATACTGGAACAAACATGGTTTTCCAGGTGTTATCAGTTTTCAACCTTATCGTGTCCATAGTCTGTGGATCTGTGGTGGCCTTGCGTGCAAAACTTAGACCAACGCAGCGTGTGTGCTTGTAATCCAGAATTTTGCTTTAGTTCTGACAGCCCAAAAACTGTTCCAAACATGCACGAATGAAGAGCACTTTGAGTTCTGCCGTTTGGCAAATAGAAGTTGCTGATTTTATGACTTCCTAGGGCTGCTTTTGTGACTTCTCGTTTCTTCCTTGCTAGTTTGTTTTCATGGTTTCCAGAGCGGCAAGTTTACGTCACCTCCAAGCTGGAGAAAATCCATCAAGATCAAGTCATAGCGAGGCAAAGATAAATAGATAAGGGGGAGGGAAATGTAGAAAAGTAAATGTGCCCCATAAAGTGTCAGATAAAGGAGAGTTATTAATTTGTACTAAATGGATTTTTTTTTTCTTTATGTCCTCCAAAGAACAAGTTAGAGGAGCTGGAGCATAATACAACGAATGGTGCTCATGCCATGAAGGAGAGAGACAGCTTGTCAGCTCAGAAAGACAGCGTTTGAGATAACAAAAATGAAATTTGTGGACAGGGTATTCTGTCACAAGCAACTGGAAATGGGTATTGCCCACTTGTAGAATTAAAGCTAAGGAGTATATTTTGCAGGTTGTCCTGCCAGATACCTCTTCCTCAACTAAAGAGAAATTTTCCTTTTCTTACCTTCTCTGTTGCTGGAATGGCATTCAAAAGCAAGGGAATTATGCATGTGGTATTAGTGGGCAAGTTAATGCCCCCCTCACAATTGTGACGATCAATAAAGTAGCCAAAAATTAATTCAAGTTTTGTAGGATAAGAGGCTGTAATAATTTTTGTGCACTTAAGTTAGTGGAGGTGGTTCTTGTGATAATGGTATTTGTCTGAGTGTTCTTCAGTCTATGAAAGATACAGCATTAAGCTACTATTATAATGTGTGAAAGCCTTTTGAAATAAGCTTATTCGAAGGTTCTTTTTGGCTGTCAGTTGCATTTATTGTCCATATTGTTGAGACTACATTTCACTGAAAGTATCAAGAGAGTAGCCTTGCCTACTTCTACTTAAAATGAATAGCTTTCAATGTTTTCTCTTAAAATTTCACATGGTCCCAACTGGTTTGGCATAAGGATGATTTGTCGACTTATTCTCCATTAAGGTTCTCTTGTACCTTGTTTATTAACTAGTTTAAAACACGTGAATGATAATGATATTTTGCCTTAATTAAATTGCACATATGAAAAAGGAATAGTTCAGAAAATGCTTTTCCTGCAGGAGCAGGTAGCTACACTGCAAGTTTGCTTTGTAAGGTTATTAATCTGTAGTAGGTAGCTGTGACTGTAGTAAGACAAAAGGGTCTGGAAAGGAGCTGTCAAAAACTAGTATTAACTACCTTATCACTTCTCTTAAGTGTAACATGTCGTAAATATAGAATTAGTACATTCGTTACTTCAGACTTGAAAAATGTTACCATCCCAATTTGGAAGATAAATTTTAAAATGCTATATTCAAAGGGTGGTGGTGGGGAAGTCAAACTATACTAGAGCCAAATTTTAGTCCTGTTAAAGTTGATGCTATAAATTCCATCAAGTTTCATCGGAGCTGAAATTTCCTGGATTTTTCCTTACTGCGCATAGCTCTTCAGAGTTGTATAAACACTTACGCAAACCCTTTTGTTGTCGTCCTTGCTTGGAGCTGCTGAACTTAGCCTCTGCTTTCTGGTTTTCCTTGAGTATGCTTCAGGGTTTGTTCACTTCCTTGCCCAGGGAACGTTGCCCAAGTCCTACTTTGGAAGCTGATGAAATCACACTTCTGGAAAAAAGTAGGGGATTTTGGAATGCTTGTAGCTTATTTCAGCATGTGTTTAAAGTGTTAGCAAGGAAAATCAAGAAAAATTAAATAGACTTTTAACAAGGCATTAAATCATCCCATTTTGGAAAATTTCACTGCCTGAGGAACAGCTACCTAGTTTTCTGATGGATTTGTAGCATTCTTGATGGATTGCACCCATCATGAATACATCAAGTGTTCCTCAGGCTTCCCCAGCTATTTCCTTATGACCTACATGCTTTCTTTTTCTCCTCTCTCTCCTCTATGATACCCTCAGCTTTCTCATGTACCCTCTGCCATTTCTGCTTGGCTGCCTTGCTTGAGCAAGGACCTGCACATCCCTCGACTTGTTTGCAGCTGCATCTTGGCAGGCTTGGGGCAAGCCCGGTGCATCCCATGGGGTGTGAGCCCTCCTCCTTCTCCTCAGCAGCAACACTGATGCATGTGCTCCACACAAAACTCCGGGAATGGATTTCAGATTCTGCCTTGCAGACTTATCTGAAGTTGACTGCCCGAGCGCTAAGGCATTTAGGGAGACTGGGAGAGGATAAAAGAGCACAAAGCCAACTTCATGGAGCAGCCAGACCAGAAGGTTATTTAAAACAGTTTTAAAAAACCACAGTCTAATTCTAAAAAGTCACGCTAGCATAGTTTCAAAATTTTAAAAGGAAGCAAGTTGTGAATGCTGACTTACTCTCATGTCAGCTTTGGGTTTGTGTATGTTCCGTTGAGTACTCTTCCTTCCTGAATATTTTTTTTATTTTTCAGTGCAAAATGAGGAATTGAAGTAGTAAATTACGATTATAGCTTTGGAGTACTGCTTGTTTTGTAGTCGGCGCAGAGGACTCGGCTTTTTCAAAACCCTCTAAGATGCCTTTAAATTGTTAAGTTCCAGTACTGTGACTCCTTCAGTACTTCTGAGGAAATCTATGCTATCTGTTGAAGTGTTGTGTAATTTGTTGTAAACCCACTATGCATGGTATGACATCAAAAAGTTATTCTTTGAATTGTCTTTGTATTGGTTCTGGTTACTGTTTGTGTTGCGAGTAGTTACTTTTTAGGATTAACCTTGATGCGATGTTTGTACTGGGGCATTATGTAAAAATGCATTCATTCTACTTAGAGGGGAATAATCCTGAAAGCTGCAGTAAAGGGCAGTGACAGGACAAGGGGCAATGGGTTCAAGCTGGAACACAGAAGGTTCCACAAAAATATTAGGAAAGACTTTTTCACAGTGAGGGTGACAGAGCACTGGCACAGGCTGCCCAGGGAGGTTGTGGAATCTCCTTCTCTGGGGACATTCAAAACCCGCCTGGACACGTTCCTGTGTGACCTACTCTGGGTGATCCCGCTCTGGCAGGGGGGCTGGACTAGATGATCTTTCGAGGTCCCTTCCAAACCCTGACATTCTGTGATTGTGTGATATGTTTCAATTGAACCAGATTTTTGTGGTATTTTTTGCATAGCCCCTCTCTTCCATTTAGACATGGGGGCAAGAAAAGTCTGTTCTAAGTTGCAGATTATTTTGTTATCAGTCTTGAATTCCTGAAAGTGTTTGGGTTTCTTTTTTTTTTTAATTATTTTTTGCATCGGTCTCTAGTGGTTGTGACAAAGCACTAATAGACTCTTTAGAGAACTGTGAGAGATCATTCCCTTACACCAGCCTTTAGCTGCAACTGACAGTGTTGTGTGTATCCTGCTTCCCGGTGGCACAGTTTAAATCCACTAGCAGAATAAGGATCTTTGTCGTAGCATGGGTTATCTCAGGTTAGAACAGGCCTCAGGAGGTAAATTCTCTGGGTTTTGAGTTGTGGTGATGCTACTGTTATTTCTTGGGGGAAGGTTACCTCGGAAAATTAGGCCAAAGTTCAAAGAAAGATGGGTGGAGAGCAGCTGGTTTTGTTCTTTTTCCCTTTGGGGACATTACAGTATTTGAGGCTTTACAAATCTGCCGTTACTGATTGCTCGTTTGAGGTTCGATTTTAGTGTAAGGTTTCAGGTATTCACTGAACAAATCATGACTTTCTGGAAAACCTGAGGGAACAGGGTCTCTTTAGTTTGGAGAAGAGGAGACTAAGGGGTGACCTTATTAGGGTTTATAAATATATAAAGGGGGAGTGTCACGAGGATGGAGCCAGGCTCTTCTGTGGCAAGCAATGATAGGACAAGGGGTATTGGAATCAAGCTGGAACACAAGAGGTTCCACTTAAATTTGAGAAGAAACTTCTTTTCAGTGAGGGTGACAGAACACTGGCACAGGCTGCCCAGGGAGGTTGTGGAGTCTCCTTCTCTGGAGACATTCAAAACCCGCCTGGACACGTTCCTGTGTAACGTCATCTAGGTGTTCCTGCTCTGGCAGGGGGATTGGACTAGATGATCTTTTGAGGTCCCTTCCAATCCCTAGCATACTGTGATACTGTGAATCTATTTTTATTTTTTTTTGGAGAAGCAATTATCTCTGCATCTAGGTGCAGCACTTCTACTGTGTTGAACAGCTTAAATCTCAGTGTTTGGTGTGAGATTACAGCAGACTCTCACAGACATCTGCTGTGTGGTGTTTACTGCATTTGCTTCACTAGGTTTTCTTCTTTTGAATTAACTATGTTGAAAAAAGGAAGTGCTATACTGTGTGATAGATACATTCTTAAGTTGCTGTTGTATTTAATCATCTCATTTCTGTGTAAGAAGGCACATTTGTAATAAATTATGAAAATTTTCTTTATGTAGAGGAGCAGCTGCTAGTGACTAGTTGTGTCTTTTGGTATATGTATGAGAATTAGTTCATGGTTGCTTCTATGGATGCTGTTGACCTGATCTATGACTTGCAGTTCTGTTTCGTCCAGCTGAGTTTGCAAATGAAATTGGGGTAAAGATTAGGTCTTGATGTGACTGAGTTAGAGAGACTGTTTCCCAGATCTCTTAATCATCGTGTTCTGCAGGATGCAAGTAATACTTGCAGTATTGGTTCATCTGTTAATGTGTATATACTTTCAATAGATGAATGAAAAATTGAGTCTTCTCAACATTCAGAAACAGGAAAAATGTCGGTTGTTCTGGTAGATGATACCTATGCATGGTTCATGATCAACGTGATTTAAAAGTAACACTGTTTTGGGAAATTCTTGATTTTTCAAATGTCAGATGTTCTCAGGTCTTTTCCCTGCATGTATAAGTTTTAATGTCAATATGTTATGGCATTTAACATCATTTTCCAGTTCTCATTTGTCTTACAGTTTGCCTTTTAAGGCTGTCTTCTTACAGACACCTGGCATAAAGGAATAGTGTTTTCTGGATTAATGTTTGGGATAGCAATGTTGTTATATTTTTAGCCATGTTATGCACACTATTAAACATGACAGAGTTAAGTAGCTTGAAGTTGCTGTGTTTTATAGAAATGGCCTAATATGTGCCTTTTACTTACACCTTTCCCTGTCTTGACTTTCCCTTTTTCAGATGTGTGGTCAGCAGGCTGTGTATTGGCTGAACTGTTACTAGGACAACCAATCTTTCCAGGTGACAGTGGTGTGGATCAGTTGGTGGAAATAATCAAGGTATGGAATTTTAAGTGCTGTTTTGACTGCATTATTCCTTGGGTATCAGAATGAAAACATGCTCTGTTAGAAACTTGTCAACATATATATTGTAACCATTTTATAGGGTGCATGTACACTGGAAAAATTGGAAAAAAATTCTCATGCTTTTTGAGAACTTTGGTGATTCTTATTTGCCCCCCTTGCAGTTGTGCATAATGATATATCATCTTTTAATTATATAGCTTTTTCCCTCTTAAAGGATTGCACTTTCAGTGTGCTTTGAAATAGTGCTTACGTACTGAGCCAATATTTATTAATGTGTGATTTTCATTCTTTAAGAATCTGGCTTTTTTTCCTTTGTTGCTTGCAATTAGTAGTTGGCTTCAAAAACAGTGTTGTTAAATTTCTTTGTGCCAGATTCTTCACAGATGTAGCCGCCTTCTCTTATTTCTTTCCAGCTTTTTGAGGTGAAAGGTGAGAAAGGGCACTCCTTTTTGTAGATTATCAGGAAATGTAAGGCAAAGGTACTTTGCATCTGAAGAGTCCTATTTTTCAAGTGGAAAAAACTTAATGTTTCAGAACACATTACATTTATGTATCATTTATGCCAAACACATCTTTGTTGATTTCATTTGGTAAGCTGTGAATATTATTTGATTCTCAAATTAAAGGCGTGGAAGAATAATTCATGACTTAAGACTGGTAACTAATTCCCAGCACCCTTATCTCCACTGTCTCCTTCAACTTCTGCAATGAAGGAAACAAGATTTCCAGAGAGCACAGTGTATTTTTTCCTCTGAACCTATACCGTGCACTTAATAAAATGGGAGTACTACAGAGGATGTGTCCACGCACTGTTAGACTTTATTGATTTCACCGCTGCCAGTGTGTGTAGTTGTGGCACACATGTGAAAACCTCCTCTAAACCAAAATGTGTGGGTAGAAGAGTAGAATTTCCTACTTCTGTATGTTTTATGCACTAGAAAAGGTGCCAGTGTGTTTGTCCCCATGCTAATGGCATGTATGGCACCAGCCAAAAGGAAGTGGTCATTCAGCTCAAGTGGGCCCCTCAGCTCAGGAGGGACAGGGAGCTGCTTGAGAGAGTCCAGCGCAGAGCCACAAAGATGATGAAGGGAGTGGAACATCTCCCTTCTGAGGAAAGGCTGAAGGAGCTGGGTCTCTTTAGCCTGGAGAAGAGGAGGCTGAGGGGTGACCTCATTAATGTTTATAAATATGTCAAGGGGGAGTGTCAGGAGGACGGTGCCAGGCTCTTTTCAGTGATGTCCGATGACAAGACATGGGGCAATGGGTACAAACTGGAGCATAGGAGGTTCCACAAAAATATTAGAAAAAGCTTTTTCGCTGTGAAGGTGACAGAGCACTGGCACAGGCTGCCCAGGGAGGTTGTGGAATCTCCTTCTCTGGAGACATTCAAAATCCACCTGGATGCGTTCCTGTGTGACCTACTGTAGGTGATCCTGCTCTGGCAGGGGGGCTGGACTAGATGATCTTTTGAGGTCCCTTCCAACCCCTGACATTCTGTGATTTTCCTATGGGGAGGACATGGGCTGGTGAGGCTCAGTGTTTCAGTGGCCTGCTCTGTGGTCTTAGTGGGGTGTGCTCTGACCACATCTCCTCCAGCCTTTGACCATGTAGATGTGTTTCTGTTACAGTGGGTTTCTCACTCTCCTGCTCGAAGTCCTCCAGTCAGCAGCTTTCCTCTGGAGGCTCAATGTTTTGCACCTACTTTTTACTATGACTTTCTTGATTTATTATTGCCTTCCTGCCCAGTGTATTTCAAGCTCTGCATATCCAAATTGTGTCAGTTTACATAGGAGACCCAAGTGGAAAAACTGGAGTTGCTGTCAGAAGAAGGGCTGATGATGGTACAAGTGACAATTTTCTCTCTTGGAGCAGAGCACTGCTTTTGTGAGCTGTGAAGTGGTCCCTGTGAACATTTCAGGAGTTTGTGCAATAACCCGAGGTGTTTGCCTTCAGATGTTTTTAGAAAGTCCTGTTCACAATTTCTTGGTTAATGTCTGTGATCCTGAGAAACTACATCTAATGGATTTTTTGTAAATACAGCTGTTTATATCACGGTGACAGCCCTTTAAGTCCTTCCGTGCCTTGATCAGAAATCTGAGAGGGGACTTACCAGCAAACTATAGCGCTCTGTCTTCCTGTTGCTCTGATTTTCACAATGTGGAATTAAAATAATCGGGAAATAGATGTCATCTCATTATGGATGTGCTTGCCAAGCAGAGATTGTGACGGGTCAAAGTTTGCTAAAAGCTGTTATCAGTTGGACTCTTTCAGTTCTGCAGTACTGGAAGTAAGCATCTGTGAACTAGTAATTTTATAGCACGTATGTGCTCCAGTTGTGATGGTTCTGCTTTGTTTACACTTAAGTCAAGTTTTATGGAAACAGAGGAGTTCTTTAATAAAATGGCTGATAGCCTATGTACCATCTCTGGTGTCTTTAAATGATACTACCATGAGTGATGTGATAACTTACTGACCAATTCATAGCTGAATACGTAATACTGGCAAACTAATGTTTTTTCTCATGGCAGCCAGAGAAGTATCCAGCGGAAAGGCTGGATGTGAGAAATTCTGGTGTGCAATAATGATTTCGCCTCTACAGTAACAAATTTTGGAATCATTTCTTTAAATGTAGAAAGGGGAATATTGAGTGATCATCCACACCTGTGTTGTGTTGGGGTTTTCTCATCCCCTATTCATAGAAATTGAGTGAAACAAATGTAAGGATAACTCCATTTTACAGTAAGTGTGATCTCTTCAATTAAAAACTTGCAGTACTGAGACAGTGTGGTTTAGCAAAGTCTTAGAGAACAAAAGCTGGACAAAGTGAAGAAATGAGCCCATGTGAACCTCATGAAGTTCAACAAGGCCAAGTGCAAGGTCCTGCACCTGGGTTGGGGTAATCCTCATTGTCAGAACAGGCTGGGGGATGATGTGATAGAGAGCAGCCCTGCAGAGAGGACCTTGGGGGGTGTTGGTGGACAAAAAGCTGGACACGAGCCACCAATGCGTGCTTGCAGCCCAGAAGGCCAATCACTTCCTGGGCCGCATCAAAAGAAGCGTGGCCAGCAGATCGAGAGAGGTGATTCTGCTGCTCTGTTCTGATAAGACATCACCTGCAGTACTGTGTCCAGCTGTGGAGCTGGACATGGATCTATTGGAGCAAGTCCAGAGGAGGGCCACAGAGATGATCAAGGGGCTGAAGCACCTCTCCTACAAGGACAGGCTGAGGGTTGGGGTTGTTCAGCCTGGAGAAGAGAAGGCTCTGGGGAGACCTTGGAGCAGCCTTCCAGTGCCTGAAGGGGGCCTGCAGGAAAGCTGGAAGGGGCTGTTCATAAGGGCGTGTAGTGATAGGACATGGGACAATGGCTTTAAACTAGAGCAGGGTTGATTTAGGTTAGATGTTAGGAAAAAGTTCCTCACTATGAGAATGGCGAAACACTGGAGCAGGTTGCCGAGAGAGGTGGTGGAGGCCCTGTCACTGGAGACATTCAAGGTCAGGCATTCTATGGTTCTGTGATCTAACAGTAGCAGTCACGAAAAGGGATGTTCACTGAATCGTTAAGGAAGTATTATGGAAAATATAAACCTGAATGGGTAGGTGTCATAAATATTTTTCTGCCTGCATATTTGTTACTGAGGCAGCATATATTCTCAAGGCAGCACTGGAAGAGAAAATGAATGCACGCTGCAGAAGTGGACTGGTTTTCAGTCCCCTCATCTACTAAATCTTGTGTTGTGAAGTTTTGTATAAACTACCCAGAAGCGCTCTGGCAGGAGACTAGGTGAGAATACAGAGAGAGTTATAAATTGAGAATATTGCATTCAAAATCGACAGTTTGAGGAGCTGTCTAGGAAGGTGCATGAGCTGGGCAATGAGGTGCTTCCCTTATAATGCCATACCCACTGTCAGGTATTTCTCATAGTGGGAATAGAGGGAGAAGAGCACATTTACCTCAAGTTTCAAGTAATTGTTTCTCACCTTTGGAGAATGAGGAAAAAGTAGAAAATGAGGTCCTCAAATTTCCGTTCTGACAGCTGTTGGCAGGGATCTGCCCCATCTACTACATATCCCTTAAAAGTGACCAATAATTGGATGGAGGAAGTTTGATTTTCAGATCTGCAGAGAAGTTATGAAACATTCTGCTCTTCCCAACTCCTGGCATGATGCTGAAATACGACTTCAAGGTTAGCGTAAAAACTGCAACCTGTGTTTATTGAGTGAGCTTGGGTTCTGCAGCTTCCATACAGATGAAGCCATGCATAATTCTGCACCATAAAAATTGCCAGAAATGTGAATTCTTGGATATAATATGTAAAGCATTAGGTTGTATAGAATTTCGTTTAGAATAGGATTCATTTCAAAATTTTTTTAGCAGTGTTATCCACCTCTTTCATTTGCTGCTGTGGAATGCTACCATTTAAAGCTTTCATGGTAGGTCAGGTTTATTTTAACACTGGCTGGCTGCAGGAGAAGGAGAGCTGTGGCGTCTGCTGGTTGTAGAACAGCAATGAGCTTTGTAGAAGGTTACAGAGTGGGACCTGTGAGCTCCTGTTTGACTATGCTGTAGTCGTGCATTTCACACAGCTTCCTTGGAACTGTATGTCTGAAACAGAGAGGTAGAGAAAATGGAATATTTTAAATTCCCAAAAAGGGGCATCATAAAAAAATACGTATATGCATATTTAGAATTGCGTATGACTTTAATCCCTTAAATTTACTTGATTCCACGGAAAGAGAGGTCAGCTTAGAAACTTTTCTGCTGGTTCCTGTCAATTCAGGATGACTGACTCACAGGCACTCTTGTGGCATTTTTTTGAGCCAAGATAAATTTTTCACTTCTCTCTTCAGTTGCTTGCTCAGCTTTGATTATTCAGAGTTCATTTCGCAACACAGCAATTGGGTGCTACACCTGGCTATGAAGTTTTTGCATCAGGTTGGAGAATGACTTAAAAATGCCACCACATTAAACTAGTCCTTCCTTCTTATGCAGTTCTCAATGACATCTCCTTGGTAGCAGTGTTCCTGAAGATAGAAGTTCTGCGATATGTCAGCTGGCATGGCTTGTCCTTCCTGCAGGTTGCATGCCCAACATCCTCAGTCACTTGCTGCATTAGAAACATTTTTTGGCTTTTGTCAGATTTTGAATCACTCAGCTGTATTCATGTAGTTTCATTTCAAGCACTGTTGCAAGATCTTCTCCATCCAGTTGCACTTGGAGTTTCTCCAGGCATATTTACAAACTGCTCCTAAAAACTGTGCCCCTCTAGAACCACAGCATCACATTCCTGTGAATCAAAAGACAGTCCCCTTCTTTTTAGCTTCTTTTTCTCCTGTTCCCGTTTCTGTAAAGTTAGTCTTTCAGATGTTCTCAGGCTGGCTGAGAGAGATCTTTGAATGCTTACCCCTGACAAAATGATACTCGATATGGGGAAATACTGTTTTGGAGCTCCATCTGAAGAAATAATTTAACCCAAGTACATTCTTCTCGAATACTTAGACTATTACAGGAGAGAAATCATGTGCTGTGCTTTTTCCGAAGTTTGATCTTGAATGGTGACTCTTCCTCCTTATTTTTAGCTCTTGCTAGCTATTCTAAATGTTAGGTTATCCCATCGCTGGGAATATCTCAAGTGAGTAAGCTGATCTGCTCATTAAAATTCATGCCCTTAGTGGCTTTTGAGTGACATCTTCAGAAATGGGCTCAGTTTCTGAAGCAGGCACAGTGGCAGCATGGATTTCATCAGTAGCCACGTAAAGAAATTATGTATGAGTAAAGGCTATATGCCTTTAGAGCAGTTCCACAGTCCCATCCCTGATGGAAGGGTGAAACCCCTCCTTCCAGCAGCCCAAGAGAGCTGCAGTTGCCACGTCCTTATTTAAAATCCATTGTGCAAGCAGGATACTGCTGAATATAGCTCTTAGACCACAAGAGGGATTTTTTTGAGGTACAATCAGGCAGATTCTTTCATGAATCCTCCCATCTTATGTGTGCATCTTGCAGTGCAGTGGTGGTGTCTGTAGGACTCCTGTGCCCCCTGTGAAAGCTTGGGAGGCTGGGGGAATTCTTGTGCCCTCTCCCACCTCTACAGCATCCTGAAGCCATCAAAAGAAAGCTGGCTGGGATATCCTCTCCCAAAAAAACCCTAAAACATCTTCAACCCCAGTTCTGTGGACAGTGGTTACTCTTTATTCCCTTTGCAAAAACGGAATCTCAGAAGTGTAATTTTTTTTTTCTAAGACTTTTTACAAGGGCATGTAGTGAGAGGACAAGAGATAGTGGCTTTGAACTGCAAGAGGGTAGATTTAGATTAGATGTAAGAAAGAAGCTCTTTACCATGAGGGTGCTGAGACACTGACACAGGTTGCCCAGAGAAGCTGTGGATGCCCCCTCCCTGAAGTGTCCAAGGCCAGGCTGGATGGGGCTTGGAGCAACCTGGGCTAGTGGGAGGTGTCCCTGCCCATGGCAGAGGGGTTACAACTAGGTGATCTTTAAGGTCCCTTCCAACCCAAACCATTCTGTGATTCTTTAACAATTATCTTCTGAAAGGTTCTGTTTAGTACCTTCTCCCTACTCCTCTCAAAAACAGAGGGAAAAAAAAACATTTCTGACAGAAGAATGAAGCAGTAATAATTGTCTGAGCAGCCCTGGGACACAGGGAAGACAGCATCTGCCAATCTGTCTTGCATTGTCTTTACAGCATATAGAAAAAAATATTTCTGGTAATCTAGAGTATGAGATGCATCAACGAACTTGTGAAAAACTGCGGGAAAGAGTTGAGGGTGGGGAGTGGCGTTTGGTTTGGTTTGGTTTTTGGTTCCTACTGCACTGTGGCTATTCTTTGCAACAAGACTGGCATTTCATTGTAATTTAAGAGAAATAATAAAATCTTCTTCCCATAGGTATCTGGGTTATCAGGGCAGGGGGCCAAGAGGGAAAAATATATTAAAAGACAAGTTCAATAGTATCAGGAATCCTATCCATGTGTAACTTTTTGGGCCCCGACAGTTTTACTGAGCCGAATGCTAAGTATAGACTACAATTATAATATATGGCTCATGCTCAAATGTCAAGGTACTATTTTGGGCTCAGTTTTTGAAATAAAATAAATTCAGTTGCAGTAGTTTAATGGGGAGAGAGGAGCTGTCTCTCCGGGAGAATAAGCAGTAGGGGAGCGTGTTTCATTGTATTGGATGTGGTCCTGTGCTGAGAACCTGCCTGCGTCTGACACAGGATTTCACCTGGGTCCTTGCCCCTAAGGGAAGCTGCCTGACATTTTTTTATTTTTTTTTTCCCCTGATGTCCCTGCATATCACAGCTTGGCTGTTCCTGTGCCTCACGTAATTCATCACTTCCAGCATTGCAGGCAGGCAGTGTAAAAAAGTTGATAAGCAATTATATTCATGTCAGCGGTGACAATGGCTTTCTTCCTATTTCTGATGTATTGCTGCTTTTGTGTTTGCGAATAGAAGAAATCTCTATCTTTAGTTGGCTTTCATTTTGTTAGACAAGAGTGGTTTTCAAAGAAATTGTATATAAAATGAGTAAGTTTATTTTTCTACAACAGACCTCTTGAAGTATTATTTCAAAGCTGATCCATGTTTACTGCTTGAGATGCCTGCACTGTGTATTTTTTAAATAACTCTTTGGCATACCTCTCACAACTTTCTGAAGAGGTGCAGACAAGTTTGCAGAAGTATTAATTATGCCATCTGGTAAGCCATACATACCAGACTTTGTGGAGCACATTTCCTCATAATCTTGCATGTTTTGCCCGAGGAAGATCACTACACCACGGTAACCATGGCTTTCTAGAGATTTCTGATTTGAATAAACACTTTTCCACTCTCTAGTTCAGTTACCAGCCAGAGCTCTGAACCCTCGGTGTCACTGTGCGTTTAACTTATTTTTACATTTTGTCAAAGGTTTGGCAGTAACGGTGGCTGTCGGAAAGGGCCTTTACTCCGCTAATGTTTTTGAGACCCTTGCGGTTTCCTTTTCCTCTGATGTTGCAGTGCTGTGGGTTTGGTCGTAACTAACTCGGCACATGCATCTTCTCCTATGAAAATTTGATTGTAGGAACATTACATGAAGATCTTTATGGTATTTGTAATCTAATTCCAGATTCACAGATCTCCCCTTCTTGTTCGGTGAGAGTGACATTATTGAAATCCTGTAGCTGTTCTTCAATTGCTTGAGATACATACCATTACCCTACTTTCATGAACCTCATTCCTGGAACAAAAATTATTTGGAGAGCATCATGTTACAGATTAATGTCAGGGAAAAACTTTTCAGAAAATACTGGTGTAACCTCTTGTGTTCAACTTTTGTCCTGAGAGAATCAGAGCAGTGTCTGTCTTATCAGCAAGTGTATTCTTTAGTTGATCTTAGTAGATAATGTTTCTTTATTTTCTATGATTCTATTTTTATTGAAGCGATGATGAGAATCAGGAATGAAGAGCAAGACTAGTTGACGTGTTGTTTTCACTTGCAGGACGATCCCTTGTAATTTGATGTAGACCCCCTTCATTCATTCTGAAATGTAATCTTTGTTCTAAATACAGTTGATTCCATCAGACAACTACATTTTTATTATTATAGTACTTTGATTTGGTTATCTTTTTCTTTTAAGTGCACAGTGAATGTAGAAGAAAACCCCAACTTTTTCCTTGGCAATATCAACTTTAATAGAACTGTCTGCAACAAGGAGAAAAACATATGCTGATCTGCATGGACCTGAATATATCAGTATTGGACCCTGTGTTCCTTAAAAAGCCCTCTGATCTTTGCAAGCTCTGGGGGAACCTTATCAGTGTACAGAAATACCTGAAGGGAAGATGCAAAGAAGAGGGAGCCAGGCTCTTTCTGTTGGCACAAATTAAAACGTGAAATTCAATCTGAATGCAAGCAATTTTTTCATTTTATTTTTACTGTGAGGGTAGCCAAACACCCAAACGCGTAGCCCAGAGAGGTTGTGGAGTCTCTGTCCTTGGAGATACCCGGAAGCTGTCTGGACACAGTCTTGGGCAAGTGACTCTCACTGGCACTGCTCTAGCATGGACTTTGAACCAGATGACCTCCAGAGGTCCTGTCTAACCCCAACCATTCTGTGATTCTCTGAAACCTCTCTCCAGGGAACATCTGCTCCATAGTATTTTCAGAGCTGTTATAGCAAGAGCAGCTGTTTCATGGAGTCATTCTGCCAAAAATGTGGAAAGTAATTTATGCTTCTCCTTTGCATTTCAAACAGAAAGAGCAGTCACATACGTGACTCTTCCAAAAGACGTTTGTCCAATTTTTGCAATAGCTTAAATGATTGGTGTTATTCACCAAGGTTGTTTGAATGTACTCCCAGTATACTGAAAACTTAGTATGAAGCGGTGAGGTACAATTTCAAAATCACATACCAAAGTGTGTTCATGCACTGTGGACTGGGGAGAGGTCCACTACAGATATGTCACATCTGTCCACTCTTCCAGATATTTCAAGTACAGGTACAGTTTTATAGTTTATCACTTTATTCATCCCACACTTTTTTCTTCTGGATTGTGATTTGAACTTGACACAGTGTTAAAAACTTCCGATCTTTTTTCTATGTAGCGTCCTTTCCTCTTCATGGTTTTATTTTGTTTGTTCGCTTTTATTGGGGGGGGGGGGGGGGGGGGGGGGATTGTGTTTGTGGTGGTTTTGTTTTTCTTTCTTTAATCTGCCTTCAGTACAAATTGAAAGCATAATCTGGTTTTACAATCCAGAGTGAAAAAAGTAAATACACAGAGTGGCTAATATAAGTCACTTAGCCTTTTGTACAGTTACTTTGTGTGTCAAAGGCTGCTATGTAACTGAAAGGTCAGGCGATTCTTTCTTTCAGCTGGAGTGATCCCTCTTCAGCACCTTCTTTTCTAAGCATTCGTGAGACCTCAAGCATTGTTGTTTAGATGCCTGTGCTTGAGCTTAAGATGTGCTCCCTCCCATCATCTGGAGTTACAGCTGTGGTTTTAGTGAAATTTATGAGTAGACATTGTCCATGGGTCCTTGCGTGAAATTGCCTTTGCCTGTCTGATCTGAATTCTCTCTGATGCTGTAGGCAGTCTTTATTTAAAGATACTTGCACTGTGTAGGCTCCTGTTCTGAGCAGCCTTGGCAACTGAGCCACTTTGCTGAATTTTGGCTGCATTAAAAAAAGTTAAAATCTCCTCTTTGCCTATTCTTAGGAAGTCTATTAAAGGAGATTTTTGAGGAGGGTAAAGAAGGTGTAAACATGCTTTTTAAAAAGTCCTTTTTGTACTAGGGAGGCCCTAAAAACTTAGCGTTTAGAAATGGTGGGAGAGCTGTACAAGTCATCTGTAATTTTTTGGGAAGTTCATTTAGCTAATCAAAAAAAACTTTCGAGGTTTTGAAAATGGCTTTTATCCTGAATTTGGATGAAAATAATATTTGCAGATGTGAAATCCTGTCATCTTTTAGAAGTGGAAAGCTTTGAGAGGTGTCATCCTGGAAGGGCTGGTGGCTGCGTGGCCACTGCTCTGTGGGAAACCAGGCAGAAAAGCCGCAGGGCAACGGCACGTTTTCCTGTCAACTCTCTTTTCCTTTGAAAGCTGGGCAAAGTATACAGAATCCTGCAAACACTTCTTTTTCTGCTATTTGAGAAAAAACCAGCATTTTCAGACACGTGCAGAAAAATCTTCTGTCAGCTTTGAAGGTAACCTTTGGCTTTTAGAGTGGGTAGGATTTAAATCCTGGTTAGCGTTGGGAAGGTAGGAGTTCTGTGATGATGTGTTTTGTACAACTCCAGGGTTAAATCTGTTATCCAAGAAGCAACTGTCTAAACAAGTTGCAGGGTTTACTTCCTCTGCTACTGTTTATTTAAAAGATTGCTTTCTGAGTAGGCATTTTAGTTTGTCGTACATCTCATAGTTGAAATAATAGCTGATGAGAGTTTCTCTGTTGCACAAATTAAACAGCAATTAACTTGCTCTTTTACCCCTTCACCTGACTCTTTCGAGTGTGTTCATGTAGTTTCCGCTCTCGTAACAGAGTGAAAATGTTCGTGGATACCACAATATCCATTCAAATATTTCTTTATCAAGCAGCTAATGTCATGTTGTAGATCATTTGCTTCCTGATGGTGACAGTGCAGTCTCCCGAGGTGAGGTGATAACATTACGCTAATGTGTGTGGCAAGAGACTTGTCACAGGGTGAGGGTAACGTGGCTGCAGGGTTCTTGTAGGGAGATGGACCTGAGCTCAGCATAGAGGAGCAACTTCTTTTTCTTCTGCCTTCTCCACTTCTCTCTGCAGAGCAAAAGGGATACCCAGCAAGTGGGTGCACGCAGAAAGCAGTGGAATTCCTTGGACATGCTTTGCAGGTTTTATATATAAGTAGAAGGCAATGACTCTCTTATGCTTAGTGCTAACTGAACAGAAAGCACTAATGCTATGTTGTCCAGCTTATTCCCTGAAGAGATTTCTGAAATCCATTCAAAATCTATCCACCCCTGCAAAGAGATGCACAGTTGTGTGTTATTTATCATACAATACTAATTTGCATGTGTAAGTAACATTGTGCAGATTGTGGGAATGAGAAATATAAATTGTAGAAGTAAACCAGGGGTGGCATGCATTTTAGGTGCTTCCAGGTTAGGTTTAAACTAAGTTTTATCTTCTGTGGGGAAGTATTGGGCTTGGGAACCATCACCAAAACCCACACAGTTTGAGGAGGGGCTCCCCTCAGCAGCAAGTGGCTGATCTTATAAGCTCATCAGAGGGCTGCCATTCATGACATAAAAATGCAGTCTGTGCTACTGGTCTGATCCTAATCAGCCGTATGCAGTGAGCTACAGTCCCTAAATGTGTCTGGCAGTACTGTTTTATAACATTCAAATTAAAGTGTACTCTCTTCCCCATCACTAAGTTTGAAAAAGACACTTGAATTTTGTGAGAAATGGTAAAAGAGAATTAAATTTTTGATGCTAGGCTTGGAGCGTGAACCAAATTACCAGCGAAAGACTACTTGGAGCAAGGGTCACAAAGATGATTAATGGGCTGGAGCATCTGTCATTATGAGGAGAGGTTGCAAGAGCTGGGACTGTTCAGCCTGTTCAGCTGAAAAGGCTCAGTGTGTATAAACACCTGGTGGGATGGAATGAAGAAGAAACAACCAGGCTTTTCTCAGTGGCGCTTGCTGACTGGGTGGTAGGCAGTGACACAAAGTAAAGCACATGAAACCTGATTTGAATGCAAGAAACCACCTTTTTTTTTTTTTTTTTTTTAAACTGTGAGGGTGGCAAAGACTGGAGCAGGTTATCCCAGGAAGGCTGTGAAATCATCTTCTGTGGAGATGCTAAAAACCTAGCTGGGCATGGTCTTGGACAGCCTGCTCCAGCTGACTGTGCTTCAGCAGAAAGGATGAAAGAAGCTTGCTGGAGAGGGAGGTCCCCTCTAACTTCAACGGTTCTGCAAAAGTTTTGTTGGTTTTGTCCTCAACACTATATTAACTTACTAGTTACACAGATCGATTTCAGTTTTCACTGTCCTCTTCATTGCCATATGAATATGAAGTGTATGTAAACAATTTGCCTTTTTTTTTCTTTCTCCTTTCTAGGTTCTGGGAACGCCTACAAGGGAGCAAATTAGAGAAATGAATCCAAACTATACTGAATTCAAATTCCCTCAGATTAAGGCACATCCATGGACTAAGGTGAGTCTATATGAACTGAGTAATGAAGACATGTGGGCTGAAAGTAAAAATTTGAGGAGTTCAGTTTGTTCAGTGACTTGGTGGCCTTCAGTTTAAACTGGGTGCCTTTAACTAAGCTGGGGACCTGGTAACTTTTAATGCAGATAAGAAGGTATTGAAGCAGTGTACTGTAATATCTATTGGTCTGGGGTTTTTTGAGGTTGCCTACAGGTGGTGTTTTGGTTTTTCGTTTTTTTAAACAAATGGTGTGTGTGTTTATAGCAGATATCTGTAGCAACATATCTACATCCTGCCATGCTATAAATTGATATGCACAAAAGTCACCTACAAACGAGAAAGTGTTCCAGTGATAACATGTGCAGCTTTTGTAGTTCTGTTGCATAATGCGCTGAGGGTTGACAGTCACTTTCTTAACTGGTTCTCTCATAGTTGTATTATATTTGTACTCCTATAGGTGGTGTTGAGGGGGGTTGTTTTTTGCTTAGAGTTACTTCTTAAGACTTCTTGTTATCTACCTTTCACAAGAAGATACTATCACACTACATGTAGACAATATTATAACCTTCATGATCAAAGAGGCAACTGGTGGAATTGAAACAAATACCTTGCCACACAATTATGTTGTCTTCTATGTATTGAGGAATGATGAATATTTGACGTGGGACAGGGTAACGATCGTTTAATTAGCCCTGGGTGGAATAAGTTAAATATTGAGTCTTAAACAACTGAAGCCTGGGTGGTTAACATTTTCTTTTTGCTCTTTGAGAAACAGCTGATACATTCCCAGTATATTCTTAGCATATCTTATTGTTCCTCCTTCTGGTGAGAAAGTCGCGTGTGCATGTGAAAAGGTTGTGTTCCTAGCTGAACATGTGTCCAAGTCAGACTCTTGGACCAGATGCTCTGTGGATAAACCAACGCTCTGGATAAACCAATTAGAGCTAATTAATAGTAGACCATGTTCCTGATAGGTACATGATGGGTGGATCATTTGATGGGTAAGGAATTGGCTGAATAGTTGCACTCAAAGAGCTGAGGTCAGCGGTTCGATGTCGGAGCGGAGACCAGTGACAAGTGGTGCTCCTCAGGGGCTGGTGCTGAGACTGGTGCTGTTTCACACCTTTGTAGGTGACAAGGACAGTGGGATCAAGTGCACCTTCAGCAAGTTTGCTGATGACACCAAACTGTGGGGTGTGATTGACACACTGGAGAGAAGGGGTGTCATCCAGAGGAACGTTGATAGGCTAGGTCCATGCCAATCTCATGAAGTTCAACAAGGCCGAGTGTGAGGTCCTGCACTTGAGTTGGGGCAGTCCCAAGTACAAATACAGGCTGGGTGATCAGTGGGTTGAGAGCAGCCCTGCAGAGAAGGACTTGACAGTGTTGATGGATGGAAAAGTGACCATGAGCCAGCAGGGTGCACTCAGAGCTCAGAAAGCAAATCGCATCCTGGATGACATCAAAAGAAGTGTGGCTGGGAGGTCAAGGGAGGTGATTCTTCTCCTCTGCTCTTGTTGTGAGACGCCCAGCTCTGGGGCCCCAACACAAGAAGGACGTGCACCTGTTAGAGTGCGGCCAGAGGAGGTCACAAAGGTGATTGGGGGCTGGAGCACCTCTCCTATGAGGACAGACTGAGAGAGTTGGGATTGTTCAGCCTGGAAAAGAGAAGGCTCCAGGGACACCTTGTAGCAGCCTTTGGGTGCTTAAAGAAGGCCTGCAGGAAAGCTGGGAAGGGGCTCTTTATCAGGGAGTGCAGTGATAGGACAAGAGGTAATGGTTTCAAACTGAAATAAAGTAGTTTTAAATTAGATACTGGGAAGAAATTCTTTACTCTGAGCATCCTAAGACACTGAAACAGATTGCCTGGAGAAGTTGTGGACACCCCCTCCCTGGAAGTTTTCAAGGCCAGACTGGGTGGGACTTTGAGGAGCCTGATCTAGTGGGAGTTGTCCCTGCCCGTGGCAGGGGGGGTTGGATCTAGATGACTTCTAAGGTCCCTTAGTGTGTGGAAGAACTCCAAGGCAACTAGTTTTCAGCATGTTTGAAACAGAATTACTGGTGATATAATCACTCCCTGCCACAAGCTCTTTGACGCGTGGGTGTTTTCCTTGTTGCTTTGTGGTGTTTAATACAACATGGATATTTTTGAAACTCAAGGGGTTTGTAGGTCCTACCTGGGGTTAATTTAATGCAGTGTTGATGCTCAGTGAAGGTGCATGTTTAGCTACTCTCTAGATGTTTAACCTCTTCTACAGAGTCTGAAACTGGTTGTATCCAGGCCAATAATCAATACAAGAGCAAGATCCATGGTTCGCTCTTGTTTCCAGGGAACTTTCTTGGTCTGCAAAAGCTTGTGTAGGTGGTAATTAAGAGTTTTCTTTGGAAACTGTAGTACGTGTAAGTTGCATCTGAAATTCTGTGGTGTGGACTTCTGTTGGATGTACCTGGTTCTGGTCTGCTCTCTAGGTATTTCTGGCAGGTATTAGCTGTGCTATTTTTCTTCTCAGTATTTCTGCGAGTAGTGTAATCTGCTATATTTGCTATTACCTGCTAGGTGAAGAGGAGTGGTGCTGTAGTAGAATGAAACAGGTTCCAGGTTTTTTTAAAGAACCAAAAAAATTGTTTGAGACTGAATAAGGATGAGTCCTTGAAGGGGTATTGTTTCTCAGATTCATTCAGTTTCAGGCTTAAACTGGTGTTTTGAGGACAAGTTTTATGGAAGTTTGAAATCTACCATCATATATCTAACTTAGAGTTTTTGTCTGAAAGGGACTGGTATCATCCGAATACAGCACTGATACTCAACGGAGTGTGAAGATAGAGATCTCAAATTAACAAGGGTCTGTCTTCATAGATGAGAAGTCAAGCAATACACAAAAAAATACTTTTCTGTGCTGCAGCAATAATGCAGTTTTACAGTGCAAACTGTTCTCAGACTGGTTTTTCAATCTGACAACTTGAGATTGAAGTACTTTGATAACGTAAGAGCTGGAATCTCTCGTTATAAAACAGAGAGGTCCCTCTCTCTTCTCTCCAAGGTAGTTCCACGTTGCCCAAGCATGTGCATGTTTTTATACCAGTTACGTGCATGATGCAGATGATGATGAGAGTTCAGTGTGTACCTGGCTAGCAAAAAGAAAAACAAAAAAAGAAATCTGGGCTTTCCAGGAATGTTTCAAACAATTCTTCCAAAACAGAACTTCTCTCTTAGTGCTCTGTTACCCCAGGAGGAATCTAGGATACTTTGGTTCTTTTGGGGGGGGTCCTCTTCAGAATACCAGTGTTTAATTTCATAACATAGCTGTTCTTTTCATCCAGGCCTTTCTTTGTTTTCACTTAGTATAGAACATTTTGCATTCATGGAGGTGCATCAAATTGCTTCTTTGCCTTGGTCTGTGAGTAAGTAGTATTAAGTTATAAGAGAAGCAAGTTTTTGCAGGGATAGAAATATCTTTTGACTGACTGATACGGTTGGAAGAAGAATGGGTAGGCTTTTAGACACACAATCATGTCTTCAGGTTTATCTTGGGTCGGAAAACCTGCCCATTTTTTCCAACTGTGTCAGCTCATCGAATAAAAGTTACTACCCTTTTTGGAGGCTTTGCTGCTGTTGTTTACAAGGTCAGAACTTTCTAGCCACCCCAACTGCTTGAGCCTTCTTTCTTCTTGGAAATGCAGTCTAATCTCTGCTACTAATCTTTATACTTGTTTCTCTTCTGACTAAGCTTCATCAGTACTTTGTAACTGTGTGACTGGAAAGCCAAGAAGAAAATCTGAGATCAAGTGCGAGATTGTACATTGCAGGGCTGTTTAAGGTGAGCTTCAGTGATTTCCCTGAAGCTTTCGGCCCTTTTGGAGGGGCGCAGAGTTGAAACACATTTTTCATAAGCTTCTGTTAGGTGAGCGTTGCTTACCATGGCCCCATTACAACTGGCCTTTATCCTGGCATTACTCAGATGCAACCTTCAGATCTCAAATCCTCTGGGTTATGAAGAACAAAGACAGTGCTTGTGATTATTTCCAGAAATACAAAAAATGTCCATCTGTGACAGCCTACCTTTTCTCTTGCATCCAGCTAGTAAAGGATCTCATTTGAGTAAGACTGCGGTAAATGTAATATAATTGTGTAGCTTAGGCCCCTTCTGTATGGGGGAGATCATAGAATCATAGAACAGTTCAGGTTGGAAAAGACCCTTGGGATCATCGAGTCCAACCATTAACCCTACACTACAAGTTCACCCCTAAGCCATATCACCCAACACCACATCTAAGCGACACTTAAACACATCCAGGGATGGCAACTCAACCACCTCCCTAGGCAGTCTATTCCAGTGTCTGACCACTCTTTCCGTGAAGAATTTCTTCCTGATGTCCAGTCTAAACCTGCCCTGATGCAACTTGAAACCATTTCCCCTGGTTCTGTCCCGAATTACCTGTGAGAAGAGACCAGCACCAACCTCTCTACAATGTCCTTTCAAGTAATTGTAGAGCATGATGAGGTCCCCCCTCAGCCTCCTCTTCATCAAACTGAACAGTCCCAGCTCCCTCAATTGCTCCTCTTACGATCTGTTCTTCAGGCCCTTCACCAGCTTTGTTGCCCTTTTCTGCACTCGCTCCAACACCTCAATATCCCTCTTATACTGAGGTGCCCAAAACTGAACACAATACTCAAGGTGTGCCCTCACCAGTGTCGAGTACAGGGGAACAATCACCTCCCTACTTCTGCTGGTCACAAAATTTCTAATACAAACCAGGATGCTGTTGGCCTTCTTGGCCACCTGGGCACACTGCTGGCTCATATTCAGCCGGCTGTTGATTAGAACGCCCAGGTCCTTTTCCGCCAGACAGCCTTCCAGCCACCCTTCCCTAAGCCTGTAGCGTTGCAGGGGGTTGCTGTGACCAAAATGCAGGACCCTACACTTGACTCTGTTGAAATGCCTGCAGTTGGCCTGGGCCCATCGATCCAGTCTGTCCAGGTCCCTCTGTATATATAGCCTTTCTACCCTCCTGCAGATCGACACTCCCTCCCAGCTTGGTGTCATCTGCAAACTTGCTGAGCGTGCACTCAATCCCCTCATCAGGATCATTGATGAAGATGTTACAAACAGGAGTGGCCCCAGCACCGAGCCCGGAGGGACACCACTCGTGACTTGTTGCCAACTGGATTTACCTCCATTGACCCCAACTCTTTGGGCCCGACCATCCAGCCAGTGTTTCACCCAGCAGAGTATGTGCCCATCCAAGCCATGGGCAGCCAACTTGGCCATAAGGATGTTGTGGGGGACAGTGTCAAAGGCCTTACTGAAGTCCAGGTACACTACATCGACAGCCTTTCCCTCATCCGCTAAGCAGGTCACCTTGTTACAGAATATTAGATTTGTCAGGCAGGATCTGCCCCTCATGAATCCATGCTGACTGGGCCCGATCTCCCTGTTGGCTTTTAATTGTTCTGTGATGGCACTTGAGATTATTTGTTCCATCACCTTTCCCGGCACTGAGGTAAGGTCTGTAGCTACCGGGATCCTCCTTCCTGAAGATGGGCGTTACATTTGCCAGCCTCCAGTCCACTGGGACATCCCCAGTTAACCAGGACTGCTGAAAAATGATGGAGAGTGGCTTGGCAACCACATCCGCCAGCTCCCTCAGCACTCTAGGGTGTAATCCATCAGGCCCCGTAGGTTTATGAGGATTCAGCTTATGAAGCAGGTGACTAGTTCGGATTTTTTTATCCCCACCCAAGGATGCTTCCACATATTTACTGGCAGGTATGATGAACTGACATGCCTACTAAGCTACAAGCATGCCCGTGGTTCATGATGGCAGAACAACACAACAGGTTATATCTGCAAAGGCGCTGTTTTCTCTAGTCAAATCATAACCTCTGCCAAGTCTCCATGGTATAGATGAGGAAACAGTTTCCACCACAGGCAGCTCTTCAAAATGGACAGCACATCTCTTCAGTGGCCTGTAGTTCAGTGGCCTTTTTTACCTCCTGTTCTGAAGATACTTTCAAGATTGTTCACACATGTAAGCACTTTTTAAATACACAGTTCTTCAGACAAGTTTAGAAAGAATGGCTTCATTCACCATCCCCAGATCTGTAGCTAGCTGATGTCTGAATCATAATTTCCAAGTCAGTGTTGAGATGGAAAAAGACAGGAGTCATTTAACAGTGGAAGAGAGGAAAAAAAGAACCCTGTCGTATCTAGGTTGGTTTTGAGCATCTCTGCCCTTCTGCGGTGCTCTCTTGTGGATGAACACACAAGGACTTCTCTCTGCAGCGCTTGGCCATCACAATAAAGTTGCAGCAGATTACGGCAGGGTCTCTCCCAACTTCATAAGTGTTTTTTATTTTTTTTTATTTATACTGTTTGGAATGCTCTTCTGTCTGTGTCTTCAAGCCAAATTATTACAGCAGAGGAAAACAGTGTCTGAGATGAAACTTTAGGCTCTAGCTCATCCCTTCTGGCACTTTTCCAAAGCAGTTGGTCACTCATGGCTGCAGCTGAAGTTGTGCAGAACCACGGTTAGTTGTATTATAGAGTAGCTTTGGGTGTTGACTTTAGGGTCCATATTTCTACCTGTATTATGAAATAATTTCTGCTAATATTATAAAATACTTAGCAAATATTTTAGTCTCAGTATTCTCTGTGTGTTTGTGTGTGTCTTCTTTGTGTGTATTTTACCATACTGATCTGTTTACCTTGAATGTTGAATTTTTCTGTGCTTGTAGCAGGTAGTCCTGTCGTCTTCCCCACACTCTGGGATTGGGACATAGAGTCTGGTCTCTCTCATGAGCATGTTTTTCCACCCTCCAGTATCAGTTTCACATCTTCATCCTGTCCTGCTCCTGCTCTTCTGGTTCTTGTCTGGTTTTTAAGCAGATTGTTTTGCTTGTAGTGCTTCCAAAGTGACTGGTCATACTGTAGATCAGAGGAAGAATCTCAAACAGCAAAATGGATAAATAGCTCATTTTGTCACTTCTAATTATAAATGATGACAAAAGAAAGTGAAAATTCTTTTGTCAGAAATCTTGTAAGTAAACTTGTGTTTGAATTAAAGCTGAAAATGCAGACTCTTCTTTCTGAGGTCAGGGACTGATTTTTTTTTGTAGAGCTACAAAGGTGCAGTGGAGATGAGATGCTTCTTTTGGTGCAGTTTCACAGCTGGCATGAGTTCATCCTGGAGCGGGTTCAGTTCTCTATCTGCCACCTTGCATATTCCTGATGCCTCCCTTATGCATATTTGTTCGTATATTAGCAAAAACGTCTTAGAATAACAAAAATGTTCAGGATTTGGATCACCTTTCTTACCTGGCTGTGACCATTCAGCTCCAACTGCAAGTGCTGGAACAAGGGAATGAATGGGGCAGACCTGCGTAGCCAGGAGAAGGGTGGAACTGTCTTTTCCATCATGAACTGGAGGTGAAGCATGCTTGCTGTGAAACTGTGCCTAGACCTCTTTCTGAAGAGTTCTGTTTTTCACTTGGTTTGTAATAACTCTCCAAGCAAAGAGTGAAAACAGTTCTGCTGGATACCAGCTTAAAAGAAGGAAGCAAGTTTTTTTTCTGGCAAGTTCATGTTTCCCAGCTCCCTTTGTAGGAGCAATGATTTTTGACAATTTAAATCTCCTACCTCCCTCTAAAACAAAAGCAAAGAAGCCACATCTCTCGGGTGGTAAATTACCCTGCCTCTGCCCGACTTGTATGCAGTAAAGAAAGTACTGCTTAACAATAAATGAGCGCACAGTAATGTAACATCAAGGCATGATTTGCATCAGTGCGACTACGGAAAGCGAAGCCTTCTGCACCGTAGCGTCTGTTCGACCGTCCCATTGCAACACACCTGCCTAGGCTGTTCCTAGCGGCTACCCTATTGAGGCTGAGAGCACTTCCAGAGGTATATTTTGGGGGGGTTCTCTCTGAGAAGGGGGCCTGTTTTGTTCTGCTTAGTTTTGTTGCTTTCCTTTAGAGCTTGATAGGAGCGGAGCACATGCACTGGTTAATAAACACTAGCTCGTTCTGTCTCTGCCGGGTCCTCAATGGAAGGAGCCCAGTAACAAGTGTGTGGTCTCGGCAAGAAGTAGCTTTGGAGACAGGTTCCTGGTCCTGTTCCCAGTTCTGTGCTGGCTTGTTTGTGAACCACTTAACCCTTCTGTCTTTATTTCATTTTCCCCTATCTGTATCAGTGCCAGCTCAGAGGGACTCTTGACTAGTAAGGCGCTCGCTGTTTTCCAGTTGTTTTTCAGAAAAAAAAAAAAATGTAGGGGGATTTAATTAGAGAAGGAAGTTTGGGGGCTTTGAAAGAACTCCCAACATCATTGCCGCTTTCGTGGACTTTTTTTTAAACTTTAATTTGTATCACATGAGTTTTATGCACTCCAAAATAGCCAAATGGCGTATTTCAGAAATCCCGTTGTAAAGTTCTCGGGCCTCTAGAACAAAACCAATTCCAAGGGTTTCAGCCCCAGATTTGGGTTTCTTTGTTTCAGGTAAAGCTCAGTGCATACATTGCTGTCTAGCATGTGTCGATGAACATGTCTTGTTTATCATAAGCCTTATTACATTAAACTTGTGTGACCAAAACAGCGCTTCATGTCGTCAAGTCGTGAATACATTTATAAAAAGTTGATCTGAGGGTTGTGCCCTACATCTGATGATGTAGCTTGTAAACAGTGCACACTTCCGGTTGAAGGGAGGAGCTTTCTCTCTTACCTAATGTTCATGTGCTATCAAAAATGTGCTTACAAACCGAAAGGAGATGTGCACAGACTGTCAGCCTGAATCGGTGGTGTGGGTGGTTCTTGGCAAAGCGCATGAGTCTCTGAAACTGGTGAGGAAATTTTTAACCGTGGTGTCACAAACTTGATGCATTAGCAACAGATGTCATTTCCATAAGCCTCTGCTCTCTTAGGGAGCACAGCATGCGAGCAGTATTCACAATCTGCATGCAGAACGCACAGTGGATGATGGCATGAAGTCATGTCTTTTAATACACGCTGGCTAGAAGAGCACCTTGGTGTAACATTGTGAAGGTTTGGCTTTGGGGCTTAATTAGACCAAGACGACGGAGCTCCGTGTTGTGCATGGAAAGTCTGGTTGAAGAATGTCAATGAACTGAAAGTCGGAGCAACCATTCTGTTAAAACAATACTTAGCTCTTGCCCCATGTGGTTTTATTTGAGAGCTGAATGCTGATGTGAGTGAAATGAAGTAGGAGAATCCTGTGCTTTCCATCCTTCTCCTTTCCTCTTTCCGTGCGTGCAAAAAAAACCACTAAATTTCAGAAGGGGCGTGAACTCCGCTACGCTGGTAGGAACTATTTCAAATTAGTAAGATAAGATGTGACCGCTCTGCTAGTGCGATTAAGACTTCATCTAAATTGAAGTCGCTTGTGAATGAGAGCCACTGTGTACCAGAGGCATTTAAGCCTGGCAGTTGTTTTTGAAGTGGTGAAGAAAGTGGTGGTTCCAGAAAAATGAAGGGGGAGAAACACGTAGAAATTTGCACCGGTAGCAGTGTAACTTAGAAGGGAGAGAGGAGTGTGTCCGGCCTTGCTGTCTAGCTGTTACAGTCTGTCAGTATTTGCGCATCACCAGCATGCCTGAACAAAGAAAGAACTTGCACTGGTCCCTCAGCTTTTTTTGGTGGGTGTAGATTTATTGGGATCTGAAAAGGGGAGTGGGGAGGAAACCACAAAAGCACCAGAAGCTTTGGATTTGGATGAGTCAGCATTTCCATTTGACGTGATCATTCAGATTTTTATAACTCATCCAAATAAAATAGAATCCAACCAACCAAAAAACCAGCAACCTGGGTCTCAGCCTGAAATTCATTTGCTTTGCAGAAACAAGAGGTTTTGAGTTATGCAAGTGCAAATTTTCCTTGAAGAGTATTGTATGTAAAACCTTTTTTTTTGCATTTGTTTATCTCCAAAACAGTTTCATTTTTTAAAATGAAAACTTGAGCCTTCGGTCCCTCCTGTGGACAAATAGCCTTACATGAGGTCTTGTTTCATTTTAGAAAAATGAATTGCTGAGCCGGTGGGGTAGTATTTGATTGCTTTAAAAGTTCCTGTCAGTGTTTTATTTTTGGTTTTCGTTTGTGGACTTGCTGTGCCTTTTGCCCGGCCGTATTTAGTCTGCATACTAAATGTTAGTCTGCCCAAACACTTTACTTTGTGCACTTAGCTTTATTTCCTTTTTTTTTCTTTCTCCTTTTTTCTTTCTTTTTTTTTTTTCCCTTTTGCTTTCACCCAGATGTACTTTAGACCAAGACAGACTTTGCTCCGATGGGCCGGATTTTAGTCCGTGCACTAAATTTTAGTCCGCAGACTAAAAATAACCCGCGGATTATTTACTAAATCGATTCCCTCACTGAGAACTACAGAGACCCTTAAGCTCCCACCGAGCTGGGGGCTCTTTGCGGGTCCCGCTGTCTGTCCATCCTCCTGTCCCTTCCCACCACGGAGCGCCCGCCCGGCATTGCCTCGGCGTCGGCGCCCCGTGGCACGGAAGTGCCGGCGGCATTACGATTGCCGCAGGCGGCAAGCCGCTCGTGTAGTTCTCGGTGGGTGAATTGGGCAGCTTTCCCGGCGGAACTACGTTGAATGGGAAAAAAAAATAGACTGCAGGGGGTTTTGCTTTTCTTTCTTTTTTTTTTTTTTTAATTTCGTAGGGTGTTATTCAAAAGGGAGGTGGGAGGGGACAAATTGAGGGGGAGAAAAAGAAAATTTTTTTCTTAAGAAACGGGTGCGACGGGTATGAGGGGGAATAAACCCGCAATAGAGAGAAACTCAGTCCATACCCGCACTCCTGAGGTGGTACGTCCAGTTCCTGAAGAATCCTAAAGAGATAACGCCAGCCAACAAAATCCAGTGGCGGGGGAAGTCAATCCAAAATGAAGAATAATCCGCGGCGGCCTGAGGCACTTGTAGCTCACGCAAATTAAAAGCATCCAAATTCAAAGTACAGATCTCGGATTTTTACTTTCTTTTCAACACCAATTATAAATTGCTAGGGGGTTGGGTTTTTTGGAAAAGAATTATACAAACCCACCCAAAAGTTTACATTGTGTCTCTGGGACAGATTTACCAGTGGGATGCTCCTTTGGGGACAAATTAATCTGGCCCCGTTGTCTGTGGAAGTTTATACCCAAGACCAAGGACTGAAAATTCTTTATAATGGGAATTTCAATTACCCTTTTAGTTCAAGTTAGAGTTTTGATTTCAATTTTTTTTATTTTTTTAGTAAATGCACTGGCATTGGAACATAAATTTAATATAGACATGTTTCTATACTATGCCTCACCATTGCACAATCGATTTTTTTGGCATACACTGTTTTGAAGTTGGACTTGCTGCTATGGAGACTGATGTTTAAAGTTTCTAATTGTATAAACATTTTCTATGTCCCCCACACCATGGATTTCTTATAATATTGGCTATATTTTTCCTTGCTGGACTATTCTCTTTTGGATTGACTCCCCCTGTTTGGATTATTTCACTGCATTATCATCTTTAGGACTCGTCAGGAACAGGACATTTCACCTCAGGAGTACGGGTATGTACTTAAACATTTTTTCAAATTACTAGGCCTAGCCTTGAAAAAATGGAAAGAAGTGCTGAAAGTGGAATATTTTGAGTTCGAACCACATCCCTGAGGCAGCAACCAGGCGAGTGTTGTAACACAAGGTGGTAGAGATGAGATGGGCACAGGCCTGTAACTCGCTTCATGTGTTAGTCACCACTTGTTGCAGGGGGAGGCTGTGTGAGGCCTTTTTTTTTTTTTTTTTTAATTATTCTTTTCCCCCCTCACTGGTTTGAAACAGTTAGGGCAGACTTCAGGAACTGCCCACCCCAGAGAGGCTGAGCAGTTCTCAGTGGAGTTGAGGAAACAGATGTTAGGGTTTCACTGGCTTGAAAACGAGGAGTTGAAGAGTGGACAAGCAAGTACTCCTTTTACAGATGGCAGATTTGAAACTGTCTGCCTGCCAATTTGCTAAAGGTAAGGGCCTGTCTTTGCCTTAAGGAAAAAAAAATATGTTTTTCTTTTTTTGAATCTGGTTAGTAACTGATATGTGAGCTGTCCTGAGGGAAAAACACAACTGAGAGTGAAGTACTCCAGTCTCAAGCTGTGATAAATCAAACCTATTAAACAAAATACAGTGCAAAGGTGCATGAGGAGACCTGAGTAGTTTTACCTCATGTTCAATGCCAAGCGACTTCACTTCTGTGGATTTACCTCAAGACATGCTCATTTGTGGTCCTTACCATGGTGTAAAAAGGAAAAAAAATTGTTGTGTTTCAATTTGTGCTTTTTAATTGGAGGCAGCCTTAGATTCTGTTGTGGTCAGGCCATGACTTGGCAGCAACACTTGCAGCTTCTGCTGCCCCTGCACGTGACCGTACAGTCACGGCACAGTGGTCGGCAGAAGTTCTCTGCCAGCAGTGGAAAGCTAAAGCCTTTCTTTTTGTCGTTATAGGCCTTGTGCAAAAACTTTTTCCGGTTTGTTTTGCAATAACCCGGAAGCAGGAATAAATTCTGGCTCTTTGGCTCCCCGAGTCAGGATTCCCTGCCACACAAATCAGTTAGTCCAGCACTCACTGCAGCAATCCCGTGTGCTCCTGAGCCAGCCGGGTGTCAAGGGCATAAAATTTTTGTCCCTGGAGAGCTTAGGGTTTGTGTTTGATTATAGTGGGAGGTGTCCCTGCCCATGGCAAGGGGGTTGGAACTAGGTGATCTTTAAGGTCCTTTCCTACCCAAACTATTCAATAATTCTCATTCAGGAGAGCATATGTGTCTTTGGTTTAAAACCTACTTAAGGGGTGCCTGTGCAAGTTCCTCATCTGCAATTAATTAGCATGTGATGCAGTGATTTATTTTTTTTTTTTTTTTAATTCTTACTTACTTATTTTTCTCTTTGGTGCTGTGTGGCTTGGGTTCACCTGCACTGGTGCAAACGCATTTTGGTTTAGCTCAATTCCTACCAAAAATGCTGGCATCAGAACTTAACGCTCACACCCACTCCACTCCCTTTTCCCCAGCCTGTGTATCACCTGCAACATAGCGAGAGGCAAGTAAGTGCTTGAGGAGGCCATCCAGGTCACATACATGATTAACTCGTATTTTGCTTTTGACGTAATGAGAAAGGAGGATGGGGTGTGATTAGTGGTGGGTAGAACTGTTCCTGGAGGTTTAAAACAAAGCTGCAGTGAAGATCTTGTTTTGTAATCACTCAAGGTAAAAATCTGTTCAGAGTAAAATAGTTGGTTCTCTTGATGCAATATTCAGCTGTCCTTACAAATACCAAATGTGCAGGAATTATCCCAATAAAACTTAAAGGAAATGGCTTGCCAGAATAAGGTCACGGAAGGAGTAACTTGCAAATTAGAGCTAGACATTTCCTGCACCCCACCCGTGCTTTCCTTGTTGTTCTCCAAAGTTGAATAGCAGCCTCCATAGCAACAATCTGACCTGCCCACCTGCAGAAGTCCATGTTAGTAAGACTTCATTCACTAGCCAAAAAAAGAAGAAAACAAAACCAAACCAACCCAAAACTGTAGCGGGGCCTTATTCAATTTTGACATTCAGTGAATCCTGCTCATTTGAACCCTCCTCCCCACCTTCACTCCACCCCATATGCATGGCTGGTAGCACCTGTGTGTGTTCATCATGATGTTTTGAATGAGTTTCCCCTTCATTCTTAAAGTTGTTTTTCTGAGTGCGCTCTCATGAAGTCTCCTGCTGGCATTGCACCTTCACTCTAGCGCAAGACGTTGCAATTAACCCTTTCTCAACCCCAGGAACTGGATTTTCCCATACTTACTGGAGGACTTTGATTAGCACGAGCCACAAGTTTTGTTCCAGCTTGTTGGGCAATGAGAGGTTTAATTGCTCTGACTTGCTTCTGGTCAGCAAAGAAAAGGAACATACCCAGACAACCTGTTTCTCCTTGCTTCTTGTTTTTGTTCTGTTTTGGTTTTTTTTAGGTCTTCCGGCCCCGCACTCCACCAGAAGCAATTGCGCTATGTAGCCGTCTGTTGGAGTACACCCCCACTGCCCGCCTGACTCCCCTGGAGGCCTGTGCGCACTCTTTCTTCGATGAACTACGGGACCCAAATGTCAAGTTACCAAATGGGCGAGAGAAACCTGCACTCTTCAATTTCACCACTCAAGGTAGCCCACGAGCGTCGAAGGATCCCTTCGTTAGGAAGATAAATGCTTGTTGTGATGCGAGTGTCTGTCCCCCGACAGGACTGAGGTTATGAAGCGGTTGTGTAACCAGCTGTCATTTTCAAAAAGAGAGGAAAGGGACTTGGGGAAGTGGATTACAGGATTTTCAGACGCCTGGTGCCTTTGATTCAAATTTCGTGCAGGGTACCGAGCGTTGTTACTATTGCACTAAGAAGGCTTACGTTTGCAGTTCAATATCTGCAAGTCGGCTGAGGGTTTAGTGTGAAATATCACAGTGAGTGGACCGTGGAGATGAGATTATCAGTTTGGAGATGATCCTTCTCCCTCATACCTGAAACACCATAGCAAGGAGTAATGCATACTGGGTCTGGCAGGGACGTTTGTCATGTTGCTGCCTGTTTTGGTTCTGGATGCGAGATGAACGCAGAGGCTTTAGTGTCCAGGTCTTACGTGCTGTAAAGTTCATCTGCCATTACATTGACTCAGTCATTTAGAAACTGTAAAAATTACAGCCAACTGACTTTTTTTTTTAATCTGAAGCCAGACTGGTATCGGATTTTAAAACCATTCAGTTGTTTTTTTTTTTTTTTTGTCCCAGAAGTCAGAAATGTAAAACTCATGTTCCCCCTAGAACCATTTTGCCTGCCAAGACAGAGAATTTGGGAGTTATGGCCTCTAAACATGCTAAACACCTTTTGGCTCAGTTAGCATCAGTGTCATTTTTCAAACACTTCAGTGCATGCAGTGCCCATCTGCCAAAATATGAAACAGAGCCCTCTATTTCAACATGTGGAGGCCCTTCTTAAAAAAAAATATTAAAAAATAAAAGGGCAGGGTAGAGTAAGCTGGAAAAAAATTGTCTGTACAAAGTAGTATTTTAAGCTGCGTGGAAATAAACTTTTAATTTGCTTTGAGTGGCTGTCTTGCAGAAGGTAAATATATGGAATATATGAAAAGATTTCTGAAGCATGAACATCTTAAACCATCCAAGAAGACAGCTCGTGCTTTCAGGTCACTGTCCTCTGTGCTGATTCCTGCATCTGTTGTTATGAATGTAGTACTTGTGTTACAGGCCCTCCCTTACAGTACTCAAGAATTGCCTTTTCATCCTGTTCATCTTCAGTAGCTAAGGTAGTTTTGATCCCAGTATCTTAATACATCTCAAAAAAACACCCAGAGGCTTTTTTAAATAAGTACATCGCTTAGCACATTGATTTTAAGACCTTTGTAATTAATAATTATGTGCAGCAGTGAGTCTCATGTAGCAGCAATCCTGATTACGACCTCAAGATACACAAGAAGCTTTTGCTCCTCCTGTGACCACTGTGTGGTCCTCGCTCCTTAGCCTGATTAGATTGACTAGTCCAGAGCAGAAATCCCAGCTGGGAGATAGATCAGGTCATTGGAAATCAGATGATGACTCATGTGAAGTCATCCATGGCAATTAAAAAAGTAATGAAAGACATCCTTTTGTTTTGAACGGCATTCGTTTTCAACAGAGAATATTAAGTTTTAGAAGAAGTGTTTTATTTGGCTGTGTCCAGATGCCTGAAACCCATGAAGTAGGAGGTGACTGCAGAATGCTTGAAGGCAAAATTGTTAGAAATGACAACATAAATTTGACCATTAATTGCATTGGATTGATTTTCAGGAAGAACCTAAGCATCACAGCAAATCTGCTGATCTGAGCACTGATGCTGCTCCGATAAAGTCTGGAGAAAAACAGTGAATGTGGAAGATAAAGATCGTCGTCTTTGGCTGCCTGCAGTAGTTGTAGGGCATGTAGGTTTATCCTTTATTGTAGAGATGAGATCTGTCCAAGAGAGCTCTATCTGGTCATTCTTAATGTCTTACCTGTAAGTTTCTCCTAATATTTAAACAATCTTATGTGCTGTCTGGACTTTGAAAAAATTACTTTGGCCAAGGAGGTATCTCCACTAGCCACAGAGATGCAATTCAGTGGCTATTAGACCTGTAAGACAGACAGGAATTTTTATCCTTAGCAGCTGAATTTTCAAACAATATGTGAAATGACTACCATCTCCTAATCTACTTGTTACCTGTCAGTGATTGTGCTGGTTCACAGATGTTACTGTCACTATGTTGGCCATTAAAGACTAAAATTCTTTTGTGATTCAGCACTTAGGGATAGTTATCGTGACAAATTACTTTCCTTTCTGAAATGTCAGGCGGTTTTGGTGTCTTTTTTTTTTTTTTTTTCCAAATGAGTCTGGCTTGTGACCTTTATATGTGTGTATATTTCCAACCAAACTGTTTCAATGTGACCAGAAATCCTTAGTGTGACCATTTGAGTGCCATCTAGGGTTATTTGGTTGTTTGGTTTTTTTAGACTAAGTATTTCTGCTCAGAGCATGTGGAGGGGGGAAGAAAGGAAAATGATGAAACTTGAGCTGTTTCCAGCACTTTTCTAGGTTGAGGTGAAACTTCTGGAGTAATTTGAGTTACATGGGAAGCTCGTTATTGTGAGAAAGCAAACATGATGCAAGACTGATTTTTTCCAGGGGATTCTGGGAGTGTTGATGTATCAGATATGATGATACTGAAAAGAGCACACTTGCACTGTTTCCCAGCACTGAGCATTTTCTTGTGTTTGGGGAATGAAAATGATCCGGTGTTCTAGTAGAACTGGGCATGTTCATTTCTGCTCCTTACTCGAGGTGTAAACTGGCTGCAAATGGCAGGAACAGGAGAAAGCCAAAGGCATTCTCCTGGCTCATGCAAATGGAAGTTGGGTCTCGTAAATGAATTGGGATAGCTGCTCTGTTCACATCTTGGTGTTGAAAACTTTGTCTGGATTACCTTGATCACAAATACCTTCTTGCCAGCAGTATTGGTTGTAATTAACCCAGCCTTGAATTGCAAGTATGATTTAGATAAGCAGGCTGCAGTTCAATAGCTTGTCCAAATATTGCGTTGGAAATCACTGAGAACCGAGTTTCTCAATACTTCATAGACCACAGATACCACAGGTCAAGCTTTTTGTCTTCATATTGACACATCTCATCCTTACAGACAGGATAGTTGGAAAAACCCGATAGAACAAAAATTCAAGCAAAGTCTCAAGCGAAACTGCTATTAAACTTCAGCCAGAAGTGCTCAATTTACTCTGGATATTTCTTGTCTGCTTGTTTTGCTTCTCTTCTAAGTGAAGCATCGAGACATTCAGAAGATGCTGAATTTAAGAAACTTCGTACCAACAAAAATAATGCAGGGTTTGAGAAGTGAACAAGATCGCTCTTCTAGTCTCTATGCAAGTTCCTGAAGGTAGCTTCAGGGAAATGGTTGCACCTAACCTTAAAAACAACAAACAAATTATATGCTTGCCATAACTGGTGCTGGGAAAGCAGGTGCTCTGGCAGTGTTAAATGAACATATGGGAGCAGTGAGAGTGGGGTCAAAGTGCCGTTGCGAGGGTGTTGTTCTGTTGGACCACCTGGTTCTTCGGCTGCAGGGACGCAGGCAGTCTGTAGCTGAGTCCTCGAGGTGCCACTGAGCGCTGCAAGGTTGCAAGTGTCATTTGGTTTTCTTGACAGTTCAGGTTTGCTTTTGTTTGGGTCACAGCCCCATATTACTGCCAGTGATGAGCAGAATATAATATGGGGATGATAGAGACTTTCAAAGTAGCGATGTAAACTCCAGGTTCCCAGTAATAGCAGATTTGAGAAACAGCTTTGGAAAAGGAGCAACATTTTCTAGCAGGGAGCAGCTAATGCCCAAGAGATTATTGAAGTATAGGTTTGTCACTGATGTTCGACTTTGACACTAGAGGATTCATGTTTCTTCAGTTTATTTTCCCGTTCAAAATAGAGACTTATTAATTCTGAATTATAGTGTGGATATATGAATTCTGAATTATTCCCATGTGAGTTGGAGGATTAGTATTTGTACAACTGTTGTGAATATTGAGGCCTTCTAGAAGGACCAACTAGGTTTGCTTAGATATCAGTGGATTATTACAGGATAGAGTGGATGGGTTGCAGGTAATGGAGCAGCTTCTCTTTGGTTCTAGACCAGAGCTTGTGTTTTTAAGTGCTGAAACGCAGTCTCAAAGTGTTCAGTAACAAGAGGCTTGTGAGCAGGTGAGAGTTTTCTGCATCTTACCTTCCCAGCAGTAAAGGAACATAATGTAATGGAGGGGAAAAAAAAAAATCACCAATTACACTGCTGATCCCTTTAGGCCCTAAATTTAAAGCTTGTGTTAAAGAAAAGCAATAGGTTCTTAAAAATGAGCCGAAATAATTGAAGAGTGTGTACAAGACCCACTTACTGAACTCTTGGCACGATTTGGATGGGTTTCTGTACAGCCCTTGCTGTCTTGGAGGTCTTGCGGTTCTCATTTCTCCTCCACATGACCTCCTGGTGCTCCAGAAGCCATCAGTCTCCTTCCATGAGGTGACTGTTCACATCCTTTTCACCAGATGTTCCTTTCTCAAGAGAGAGCCAGTCACTCCTGTTTCTGAAACAGACAGGACCTGTCTTGTCTTGGCTGAGTCCCACCTTTTGGAAGGCACTAGATTCTCTTGAAAGAGCACCAGAAGTTTGTTATCTGTTGGCAATGTGTTGCCCTTGATCCTCCCGCAGTTGTGGCTGCAGGATGCCTGTGTCTCATTCCAATACGTGTTGAAGCCATATTTGATTTGGAGCCTAAAAGATGTGACTATTTTTTCCTCAGTTAATGTCTTCAGAAAGAATGCATGCGTCATTTTGTTGTCCATTTAAGTTGTCCAGCAGACCAGTTCTTTGTCTTCCCCTGTGTTTTTAAAGGAGATGTTGCTTGTTCTTTGCCTTGCTCAAGACAACTCTCTGTGAGAGATTGGTCTTGGGTTCCTGGGTCCTCGAGAAAGTGATGGCTTGAGTGAGCCAAAGAACGTGGTGCTTGGAAGGAAATGGCGTTATCAGACCGTTGATAAGATCAGGTTTGGCTGGTTCTTTGCTGACTCCCAAGCCGCTGTCTTTCTCTAGGAAATAATCCCCTTGCAGCACTACTTGTAGTTTTGATGGTCGTGTTCTGGAGACTGCCTTGCCCAAGTGTCGCTGCGGTTTCCTCTCGCTGGTTTACAAAGAAGGAAACTTGACTTGACCTTTGGCTGCAAGGTTGGCTGTACGGGATGGGAGGGAAACCCAAGCCTGCATGCGGGACTCTTCGTGGACGATGAGCTAACTGTTTGTTCCACCTCCCCTCCAGAACTGTCAAGTAACCCATCTCTGGCTTCGATCCTCATCCCTGCTCATGCCCGGAACCAAGCAGCTGCTTCAACCCCTACAAACGCTACAGCAGCCTCAGGTGAGAATGTGCAACTGCCTGCCTCCCTCCCCACCCTCGCTCCCCCTCCCCAGGCATCTTCCCTCTGCTGAGGCCCACCAGCTGCCTCGGCCTTCGGGTTAAACAGAGAGGAAGGGTTTGTTCCAGCATCCCCTGGAACTCGGTAGGTGGTTATTTGGGTACTGGCTCTGGTCACCAACCCAAATCCTAACCCAGGGCACTTAAACTCTCTTGTTTCACTATTTAGTTTGTTGATCCTTCTCGTTCAGAGTTTCAGTATTTGAAAAAAAATCATTATTGTGCCTGTTTCTTAGCAATCCTCATGGATTGGTCTGCATCTCATTTCTGAGCTCTCAGCCAGTCTGAATTTAGTACTGAGTTGGAGCTCAAGTTTGTGATACCTGGGAAGAGAAGCAGCAGCTGGCTCAGTACACGTGGTCTCTGTGGAGCACAGATGGAGAGGATTTTTTCCCCAAAGGCATTAGCGCTTAAAAGTCTCGTTAGGGAGTTCAGTCAGCATGCTCACTGCCTCATCTGAGTTGTTGCAGTTGCTACTTTACGAGTTTGCTTGTGTCATCTTCTGGGCAAAAGGCAGATGCTCTTTTGGGTCAGGGCCAGCACTCAGTGAATTTCTTTTTCGCCTCTCTCAAGTTTCTATCAGAAACCTTTTAAAAGCTCACTGTTGGCCTGTAGCCACTCCATATTGTGTTCTGTTTGCAGTGAAAGCTTAAAAGCTTGGGTAGTGTCACTTGGGAGGCTCCCAAAGAAAAACCCAGGTGCTGCAGGATGTGGCAGAGGTGATTCAGTACGTGGCGGAGTCAGCCCTGAGTCAGCACATCCAGCCACGAGCTGGGTGTGCTTCCATACGGATCCTGCCCGCACGCTGGTCCCGTTCGATGCGGGCTCTGTCCCTCTTTGGAGGTGCGGGACGCTTACTCGGTGTAAGAGAGCTGATAAGGAAAAACCCTAATTAAAAAGGTATAATCGAAACGTGCAGGAAAGGAGTTGCGGGTTGATGCGCAATATCTGATGCGCTTGGTCCGACCAGTGCTGTATAGAAAACGTTTGCATATTCCAGGACAGATGCGAGAGATGAGGCTTCTCTCTGAGAATGTGGAAGCAGTAGACACGCAGCCTTGCACAATTTATGTGCTCTGAATTTAAGAGAAAGCAAAATTGCTGTTTTCACATCTAGTACATTTGTTCCATACACTTGGCAGTATTTTGCAAATAGTCGTGTTCTCTGTTTTCCTTTTTTGTGCATCTGTTGCTCAACAATGAGTGAGGAAAAAAAACAGTTAAAGTAGTAGAAGTGATGGAAAAATTACAAAATACAAATATGAAAAATTATTTTAGGCCCTTATGAAAAATATTGTTTCACTTGATGTCTCTCTCATACCTTTTAAGAAATGCTCTTTTCGGAGATACAAGTACTGTGGAGTTAATGGGGCTAAAAAAAAAAATCTGTTTTCAGCCTGCAGTTTCCAAAGGCTTATGTGGGGGGAAAAAATGCATTGAGCTGAGTCCCAAATGTGGAGTACACAGAAAAAACACCAACTCCACCTTACCGATGTCAACACTTCTAAACCTTCCGTTTGCAAGGGCTACACAGAGTTGGGACAGGACCTCTTATAGTTCACAAAACAATAAGAAAAAAAATATCCTTGCAGCTTGAAAACAAGTTGTGAAATTAAGTTCAGTATTGAGCAACTTGCAGCTTTGGGTTTCTGCAGCACAGCTGGTTGGTAGTTTCTTACTCCTGTGCGAATTTTGTCAGGGTTGTGATTTTTAGGATTAGACTGTGTATGAGATTATGTTAAATCTGCTGCGCTTTGTGTGCTGATGCTACACTTAACAAGAGATTTTTGTAGAAAAGGTCCCTTCTTCACTTCCACTACCCCGGCACATCCCAGAGCTGTAGATTTCTAGCTCTTTAGTGAACAGCTAAAGCAGCGTGGGAGCAACTCTCCCACCTTAATGCAGGGCATCCTGATAGGCAGGAGATGTTTCTGCAGAATGTGTGCTTGCGTGACTTAAGCCATACAAGTTCAGAAACCGCTTTTTTGAGCGGTGATGATGCAGCGGAATGTAGGTCTCAAGGCAATTCAGACGGCAAAGCAAGTTACGTGTAACTGCAGTTCCCGTTGTTAGTGTGTAACTTGCATCTCTAGCAAGCAGAACTGATGCCGAGGCCCAAATGTCCCACGGAGTTGCCTGTTCTGTCAGCTTGAGGTATAGGTGCGTCAAAATGCAGGGTGCTGGTTAATCCCTGTAGGTAATCCAGATGGGTTGCTCTTACCTGCTTTCAGGCGGTTACTCTGTTTTCATCGTTGGCATGTTGGTGTGCAGCTGTGCCAGAATCTCAGCTTTTTTAATAAGGTGTAAAAGCACTGCTTTTTATCATGCACCAGCACAGGGGCAGAGAATAACTGGAAAAATGAGGTTTAGAGGAAAAACTGAAAAAATGAGGGTTACAGAGTAACTAGAAAAAATGAGAACTATTTGTCTGAAGTCCAGCAAAATAGTGTTTGCCAGGACACTTAGTGGTGAGCTGTTAAGAGATGGAAAGGTTGGCTTTTCAACAAACCACATTAACAGTGCTGGTTGCCTCAAGTACTAGCCCTTGTGCTAACCAATATGACACGCACGTGCATTTTTTAACATTAACCAAAATGCATAATTCTCATTAACTGATAGATTCACAGTGGTGATTTCAGCAGCCCAATGCAACAGTAATCCTGGGATCATGATTTTAAATGCAGGGGTATTATTGTAGGCAATTTGAGTGTTAAAGAAAATGTATTTGTTGTGAGTTTCATCCTCTTGAGGAATAAAGCTGAACTCACTGTCCTAGTGGAACCTGCCTTTGCAGTGAGAGTATGAAGCCTTGCTGCACTGGCATTAGTAAAGTCACGTACACATTGGTGAGAAATTCTCCGTGATGTTAGTGGCCCATCTCGAGCAAAGCAGAGGAAAGGGAAGACAGAATTTACTAGTCCGTGCTTCAAACGGGATTTACTAGCCCCTGCTTCAAAGGTTGTGCTGCTAGCTTTCTGTGAAGTGTGCTGGCCATTGATGAAAAATGCCAGTGCAGCTTTATCTGTGTGGGTGCTGACTTTTGATCTAGCTAGAGGAGGAGGAGAGGACGGTTACATGGCAGTGCAGCCACAGCATCTGAGAGCGGAGCACGCCTGCCCAGCCAAACCCATATCTGCTTGTGTGACTACATGGTTTTTTTCTTCCTGGGTCAGACAGCAGCAGGAGTTACCTCTCTGTTAGCCAGCGTTAAGGTGGGAGGAGCAGAATTGCCATCTGCGGGGCTGCTGGGGCCATCTCCTTAGGCATCCCGCTGCATTGATCCCCTGTAATCCCGCACACGATCGTGTGCCTGAACTCTCAGCAACAAAACAGATTAGAGCTGGTCTTACCTGCCAGCATGTGGCAGTTGAAAAAGACCAGGGTGCTCCGTAAAACAAGATTTAGTGTGTTGATGGTATTCCTGTGGGAGGAATTTTGGGAAACTTAACTTTAATTCCTGAACTGGGAGAAGAGGGGTGAGCAATTCGCTCAGGCTTCTGCAAGCTCAGCGCAGGGATGAATCCAGGACAGTGACACAAGTAAAACTTGGACATTTCAGGCTCTCCAGTTTTACTTCGAGCCTTGGATTTCTACATTTGTAGGCAGGCACAGCAGGAAAACCGTGCTGTTCTCCTTGCACTTGTCTCCTGAGTTGTCCCGTGAGAACTCCCAGGCTGCTGGTGGTTTTATTTCTGTATCTTTGCAGATGAGCAGCGCGTTCTGTCACCATTACAAATCCGACCAGCTAATGCTGTCATTAGCACTAATGGGCTTTCTCAAGCTGAGTTGGTGTCTCTGTCTTTCTCTGCGCTGTAGCCTCATCTTCCCTTTCCGGGAGGTTTCTGAGGAGTGTCACGTAGTTTCTCCAAGGAAGCTGAGGCATTCCTCAGGGGGAGAAGCTGATCTGGAGGACATGCTTAACATTGACAAGAGATACTTTGCCCTGCGTCTGAAGGAACTTTTGGAAGCGGCTGACACTTAAGCATTACTGTTCAGGGGTTTTTTATTTTTTCACTCACGGAGACATCAGGTGGGTAATTTAGGACAGAGAGACTGCCCGGACCTCAAACCACAGTCTGCTCTCTCGTACCAGAAACCTTCCTGTCAACTCCTCGCTTTGCTCCCCAGCAGGGCTTCTGTGGTGGCGGAGGCCAATGCTTTGCGAAGCAGATGGTTTTAGCAGCAGTGCTGAAGGCCTGAACTTTCTTCTGTTATGCCCAAATACCAATTCCTCACAGCAAGGAGAAGTGAATGCCCAAAGATCCTTGTTGTGCCCTTTTTCTGGACCTTCAGCAAAGAGATGCTAGAACAAGCCCCTCTTTGTTCCCCAAAAGTCCTGTCGATGCGGAGTCAAAGAACAAGCTGGAATGCCCAAACAAAATACCACATTTTCTTGCAGGTTTGGAGCCAGTACAACCTTGAGCAGGCTCTGTGCTCTGTCCCAGCCTGGGTGGATTTCTGTATATTGTGAAAAGCCCTATGTAAATGGTCTTGGGCTGCATCACCTGATTTATTTCTGGTTTAACGTGTGGCATGTATATTCCTCAGGAGCTCCCCCATTAGAGCGATGATAGAGAAGGAGCATATGTATGTTACATGAAGTAGCTCCATCCCCTCCTCTTTTTTTTCCTTTATCTCTGCTCAGTAGCAATGCAGAACGATTTCAGCCTGTGCTGTCTTCAGGACTAGGAGATCAAAAGGCATATTTCGTTTCATTAAAGGAAATACAAGCGCTTTCTGTACACATACAGAGAAGCCCTCTGCCAACAGTTACAAGCCGTGCAGCTCGAGTCTGTATCAGGCGTGGCAGATGCTACATTAGCCGGAGTTTATCCATACCTGCAAATTGATCTAGAGCAGGCACACAGGGAGAGTTTAATGTGTAGAAACTATTAGTGGCTGGGTCGCTTTTGATTTCCATGGTCATCGTTGCATGCATTTGGGATTCAGGAATTGCTCCTTCAGGGAAATTCTCCATGTAGGAAGGTGACTCCTGCATTCAGGGCTTGCTTTCCAAATAACATTGGGGCTGTCTTCATGCTGCCTTCGTGCTTTGACTGCACAGGGGCTTTGATGTTTGGTTGGGGTTTTTTTTTAATCATGATGGTCATTCTTTTGTGAGAGAGAGGTTGAAGTTAATTTGAAGTGAGAGGAAAGGGAATGGGAAACTCCCGGAGCAGTCATCTGGCACCCTCTGCCCACGGGAGGATTTCCCTTTCTTCCCACACGCTCCGCACAGCATTTCCTTTTCAAACAGGCATCGTCCTCGCTTCCCACTTGCACCTTGTATCCCTGGATGTTGCTGTTTGTCTGATTTCCCATTTTTGTTGCCATTGTCTGTGTACATTGCTTAGAGGTTTGTCTCTCAGCAAGTGCTGCCCACCCCTAGACGCTCATTCATTCGTTTCGGTGCCTTTCCTCGTGGTGACCCTTCCAGCTGTGGCCGGGTCGCTGTGGCAGGAGAGCAGTGGGGTCTCTCTCACAGGTGACTGGGGAGCGCTGCCTCGCCAGCTCCTCTGTGCTGGAGGAGAAGCGTTTGCTGGGCACCCTCTGCTTGTATTTTGTCATGTGTGTTATTTGTGCTGGTCATACTGTCCTTCAGAGTGAGGTCAGTAAATCTGTTCTCTGATTTTTATGACACTTTTTTCCCCCTCTGTGTCTTTCTCAATGCACTGTTTGTCCGGCCTGCTTTCTTCTGTACTAAGTCTTTTTTTTTTTTCCCCTCTGTTTCTGTGTTGATAGCTTTGCAGTTAACCTTTCTTAAACTAAGTGGGAGAAATTCGTGATGGTCTCTTGTAGAAAACCTCAGTATCTTTTTCCCATCGCATATTTATTGTTTTGAGTGTTTTACATGTTAACTGTTCAGCCATTTACCTTCTTGTGGTCATGCTAATTAGACACTACATAGGATGGTTCCAGGTGAAGTCAGTGCATTATTTGGGTTTTTTCCCTACCACTTCTTCTGATACTGTGAACAGGTTCTTTTAGAAAAAATAACTTTTTTTTTTTTTTTTTAGAGAAAACGCAGCTATGTTGACTTTCTTTGGGGTATTTCTTTGCAAGCCCTGTGTTTGTTTGTTTTTTTACAATGGTCTTTTGACACATGCCCACTATCCTGTGACTTGTGTCTCTCTGGAGCGCTGTCCCTCCTGGAGATGAGGTGGTGTGGGAGACCGTTTGCTGCAGAGACCCGGCGCTCTGACAGCGCTCTGCACCTCCCTAAACCTCACTGCTGCCTTCAGGCCTTGGTGTGTTAATCTTCTCCGGCAGTTCCGACGGTGACAGATCCAACTTCGGTTGAGCAACACTGAATAAAGCCGTAGATTTGAAAGATGTTTTCCAAATGTGTCTGTATTTTGGAGGTAATGTTGGTTGTTTTTTGTTTTTTTTGTTTTTCTCTCTTCCCTTCCTCTCGCCTGTGGTTCGCAGATGTTAACGCAGGAGAACGAGTTCAGACCAATAGTGTAGCTACAGCATCAGCCTCCAACTCCACCTGAACCGGTACCAAGCAGCCAGCTGCACAGGAAAAATCACCAGTAATTTGAGTCTTGCTCAGCAACACTGGTCACATTTGGAAAGAAAATTAAAAAGAGGAAAAAAAAAAAAAAAGAAAAAACCAACAAACCAACCAACCTGTTCATTTTAGTGTTCAATTTTTTATTATTATTATTGTTGTTCTTATTTAACCTTGTAAAATATCTATAAATACAAACCAGTTTCATTGTATTCTCACTCTGCAGGGTGTCTGGGGCAGGGGACTAGGTGGGGGGAGGAGGGAAAGTGGAGCAATACAACACACCAGTGTCTCTCCCCTTGACAATCTCTTCATGTTGGAAGTTTTGCTGTTGGGTACTTCAGAACCAGGACTCTTGCCTCATGCCCCCTCCCACAACAGAAAGAAGAAAAAAAAACAAAACAAAACAAACCCCAAACCTCATTCTCTGCTGAAGTTTGTTGTTTTGGTTTTTTTTTTAACCTCTTTTTTTATTTTCTTTTTAAGTGAAATTTTGGACTTTGATGTAGTGCACAGCTTGAATTTGGTCGGGAGCTTAGCAGGGGTCATTCAACAGAGCTCAGCGTTTCTTGTCAGTGAATCCATATCCCAGGTTGTCTGAAGAACAGCCCCGGCTCGGTTTGGGGAGCGGACGACATGGTAGGAAAATAGGTTGCCGTGGGGTGGGGGTGGGTGGGGTGGGGAGGGTTTGCCGTGTGTCTAAGGCTCGAACTGCTGGTGGAAGCCTTTCGTTTAAAAAGGAAAAGAAGAAAAAAAAAAATCAGTGCTAACAATGAAGAAACCTGCAGCTTCATTATGGGAAAAGTCTTACCCAAGTGGGTTTATATGTATATAATATAATACACACACATGCACGAACACGAGCAGTTTGCTTTACCGAAGCAGCAGCTCCTTCGCCGGGCCGGCGGAGGCGGCCGGTCAGCTCCCACCTTCAGCAGAGAAGAGCGGACGAACAAAATCCTTGGAGCAGGGTGAGGGCCCAACCGGGGATGTTAAGGGACTTTTTTTTTTTTTTCTTTTTGGAAAGTGGCCACTGTGAAAGCTTGCTTGTTGGTTAACTTTTTTTTGGTGGTTGTTTTTTTTTTTTTTCTCTCCCCACCTTCCAGGCTCTCAATTTGAACAGGCTTCCCTTTCCCAAGGTGCATACAAGAAAAGGACACCGGGGTTTATAATGTGAACTGTAACAGTCTACTGGTTTATTTTGTAATTTTTTTTTTAAACTGCAGTTTTAACTTGCAGGATGCCACATTCTCTTATAGTTCTGATTTTAAATCCACAGTTAGAATCTGTATTTAATTTCATCTTTTTTAACCTCTTGCTTTTTTTGATCTCTATTTATTGATGCGTGTCGCCACATCACCATTATGGTTTTACGTCGGTAGAATATTAATAAAATACACATCCGAGTGCTCTCTGACAGTAATTTGTACCTGCTGACTTGTAGGAAAGCTGGCTTATATATGAGTGTGTGTGTATGTATATTATATAAATATATACATGTATACATAGATACGATACTGCTTTTTTTTTTTGTCTACGATCTTGAAACAGTCTGACTGAAGCGTGAGGCGAATGCTTGTTCTAGTCCACCTGTTCAGGGCCCGGGTTTCCTCCTTGCGACAGCACGCGGCACGAGCGCCCGCGTCTCTCTTCCTGAGGTCAGAGCACTGTTCCTCGGGGAAAGGGTCCGATGAGCGGCCGGACGCAGCCACGACTTAGAAACGAGATTTTTTTGGAGGCCCAATCTTGTCGTAGGCTTGCGGTTTGGTGTCCGGTCTGGCCTTATCTCCTTCAGAGAAACTGTCGTGTCGCCTCTGGTGCTTATTGAGCCGTCGTTCAACCCACGGAGGAGCTCCTTAAGGCGAGCGGTTGATTTTTAGGAGCACCCGGGGGTGGCTGCCGGTGGCCGCTTCGGCGAGCTCGGCTGCAGTGGGGGGCAGCAGGGGTTTTGCTCGCGAGCCCGACGCTTTTCCTCTTGTCCCTTTTATGCTGTTGATGTGGGATTCTTTTTTATTAACTTTTTTTTTTTTTGAAAACTCTTATCAGCCCCCCAAGCTGATAAAAGCCTTGCCTTCTCCCTCCTGCCTGATGCTAAGGGGGTTTTCAGGGGAGGCAGGAGGTGTTTTAAGAGGTGAGTGACCACCTACCATGAAACCAGTTAAACCCTCACGTTATACCCCTCAGCGATTCGCTGTCAGGCACACCAGAAAAAAAAATTAAAAGCGAGGGTGGGCAGCTTTTAAAGCTTTTTGCTGTCATTAAATTCTGGCTGGCTGCCTAGGAAAGCACACCCACGTTTAGAAAGGGCAGGCTTTCCAAATCCTTACGCGCAACTTAATAGAAAGGGCTGAAGAGCATCTTAAAACGAGCATCTTTAAAAGGCCAGCGTTGGGCTAGTCCGCGTCCCCAAAGGTAAGTGAAGGGGCTCGGTTGACCCAGTGATCCAAATAGATGCGGGAGACTCCAAAAGTAGGGCAGTGGCAGCAGGGTACGGATCTGCTGTGTAGGCAAGACTGCTGAGACATTGGCCACAGACGCTGTGATTCGGAGGCAGTGAATTACCAAGTCTTTTAAAAAAAAGAAAAAGAAAAAAAAAACGAAATAAAAATAGTGAAGAGAAATTGCTACTTGTGCCAGGAAATGTGGCTTTTCTTTTTCTTTTTTGTCTTTTCGTTTTCAGACTGGCAGAGGGGAGTCAAGAGCTTTTTCTCTCTGGTTTCGTGATGGTGTTGGCATCTGTTGTGTGTCTTGTATGTGTGTGTGTGTGTGTGTGTTAGGCTGGGGGGAGGGTCGGGGGCGCCCCTCTGGTTTTTTTTTGTTTTGTTTTTTTTCAAGGATCATGGCAGGATCACACACTCTTTTATACAAGTTAGATCCAGGTCTTTGAATAACTTTTTTTGTAAATAAGAAAAAAAAAACACACAAAAAAAAAAACAACAGAAAAGGAAAAAAAAATCCAACACAAAGCTCCTCACCAAATTCAAGCTTGTACATTATTATTTTTTGGTTGTTTTTGAATTTTGAGTTTTATTGTTTTGTATGTAAATATGTGGACCCAGGAACTGTTATTAATGAGCAAAAAGTTACCGTTCAGGGCAGTGATTCTGTTTAATAATCAGACAAAATGTAGACGAGCTTTTTAAAGCCATATAGTTTTAACTCTGTACAGTAGGTACCGGCCTGTATTATTGTAACAATAACTCTAGCGATGTATAGTGTATCTATATAGTTTGGAGTGCCTTCGCTTCCATGATTTTTTGAATTTTATTTCCCTTTTTTCTTTTTTTTTTTTTTCTCCTCTTTCCTCCTTCCTTTATTAACAATGTCTCCCACCCCAAACCCACATCTTTGCTCTCCCCCTGCCCTGCTTTCTAACTCTGAGTGCTGTAAGGTTTTGGTGATACCCCTGATATCAGTAGCAGAACGAAAGGAAAAACCGTCGCCACCTTTGTTCATTTCATCGGAGCTGTGGCTTTGTTCTGGATGTCTCCAAGTTGCCTGCCCTGCCCTCTCCTCCTCCTGCTAGCAGCCACCTGGTTTTGTTCAGACATTTGCCCTAGCAGCTTGTTTATAGATCTTTTTTCTCTTCCCCCTCCTGCCCTTCCCCACCTCCCTCCCAAAAAAAAAAATACCCTGCACCCCTAAGTCGTCTGGGCAGCAGCAGCAGCTTCCATGATGTTCAGCCCTTCCACCCTCCCCATGGCCAGGCCCGGCGAGGGAGGGAAAGGACCCCCTGGGGGGGAACACAGGCACCCCCCTGCGCCCCACAAGGTATGCTGGGCTGCTTGGCCGTGGTGGGAGTGGGTCCATCGCTGTGAGAGACCGTGGTGGGTTTTTTCTGTCGGGGGGGGGGGACTTTCTGTTCCCTTTCTTCTTCCTAATTTCCTCCCACCCTACCCCACACCCCTCCCCAAAGTCACTTTTGTTTTCTTGAGAATGATAAGTTTAACATGACTCTTTGATTTCTTGTGCCCAGCACGAAGGCCTTGTTTCTAAAACTAGTTTGCTTGTGTTTTACTACCTTGTTAGTATTCCACATAAGATTGTCTTGAATGGGAAAACACTTAACTCTTTACCAAACCAAAGGTTGCTGTTTTATTTCGAAGCATCTCGTGTTCATTCCAGTGAAGCAGAGGCTGCGCTTTCTTTCTGGTGACACGAAGGTCAGTGATGCGAAGCTGTCCCTCAGAGCTGTCCCTCTCTTTTACTCTCTTTTGGGTTTGTTTTTTTGACCCAGTCTGGTCTTGATCTGTCCTTTACGTTGGTCCTGCCTTGGCACGGGTCTCCGAGCCAGACTCGATCAGTCCGTCTCCCCTGACGGACGCCTGATCAAGAAGCTGGTGTTCTTTGATGTTACACTTACCTACTTTGCTAGGGGAAAAAAAAACAAAACAGAAAAAAACTGCAAAAGCAAATTGGCTGGGAGAAGATCTCCAAACACTTTGTCCCCTTATTTTGAAGCCAAGTTTTACCTAAAAATAGTGGCAAGTGCCCGCAACTTGCAACGTAAAGTTTCCCCCCTGGTGTTCAGTGCTTGGGAAAATAGAAGTCAAGCAGCCTGTCAGACCCGAGCTCCTGCGGTCGGAACTTCGGCCACCGCGCAGGAGAAGGAGAAGCCGATGAGGAGAAGCACAGGGTGAGGGTATTCGGTCTGGGCTCTGCCTTCTGGAGACTGCCAGCGGGTAGCCCTGGGGCGGCAGCTGATTTCCACGGGGCTCTCAGCCGGTTCTGGTCATAGTTGGCTTCGTTTTGCAACACTGCAATAAACGGCAAAACGACAGGAAAGGAAAACAGTACCTAAGGGGTTAGCTTGAGAAAAGTAGCTTCCTTGTGTTGGTCTTTCTCAATTTATTTTTAATATATATATATAAAATATATTTATATATATATAATTTGCTTGCCTGTAAAATTTGCGTTCATTAATGTGTTGCTGATGGATCACTTGGGCCTGTACACACCAATTAGCGTGACCACTTCCATCTTAAAAACAGAAATTAAAAATATATATATATATTAAGGACTGTGGGTTGTATACAAACTATTGCATACACTTGTGCAAATCTGTCTTGATTTAAAGGAAAAGCAAAACCTGTATAACATTATTACTACTTGAATGCCTCTGTGACTGATTTTTTTTTTTTTTCCGTTTTAAATATAAACTTTTTTTGTGGAAAGTATGCTTAATGTTTTATTATTTCCCCCGCCCCATTCCCCTTGTAAATATGTTTTGTTCTGTGTGACTCGGTTCGGAAATAGTTAACTGGTACTGTAATTTGCATTAAATAAAAAGTAGGTTAGCCTGGAAATGAAATTTAAAAAATACCAAGTGTGTGGTCTTTATTTCAAAAACTTGCCCCTTTCTTTCCTTCTCCTCTCTCCCTTCCTCACCCCTTGTTCCCTGTCCTCACGCCTCTTTCCACTCCGCAAGACTAGGTGGACGTGAATCTTTGTAATGGTAATTAAAAGAAAAGCCACAGGAAATACGCATGTTTTCGTAAATGAGCTGTGTTATTCCATGCTATTTTTTGAGAGATGCCAGCTTGTCTGTGATACCGTTTGATTTGATGGAGAGAGGAACCCTGGGACATAAATATTTCAAATTAAAAGCAACCAATCTTCCTTTACCGTCCACCTATAGATACGAACTTTAAGAACCTGTGTAAACTGCTGGCTTTGAATCCTGCACTCATGGTTGTTTGGGTTGTTTTGGTTTTGGTTTGTTTTGTTTTTTTTTTAAATCATTTGATCCCATTAGTAATGTTATTTGGTGGTGATCTGTAAAGTTTGTCGAGACCACGTCCAGTGGACCGTTCCTCCAGCAAATCAGCACGTAGCTATCTCTGAGTTGGGTTTCCGGTACTGGATAATGTATGTATTAAACATGACATGTCTATTAGCGCAAAAGAAAAAAAAAAAAAAAAGAAAAAAAAAATCCTTTTTTGGGCTGGCTGACCTGGCCGAATCCATTCTGTCGCTATCCTAAAGGCTAGATGCGAGGTCATGTGACTGCTGCTTCAATAAAAACAAATTTATATTGCAAAGAGGCTCCTCTTGGTTTGTTCGGATACCACGAGCTGCAGTTGTCCCCATCAGACCTCCTCTGCTGGGCTCCAGGCTGGAGCCTGTGCTCTGCAGCTGCTCCAGGAGAGGTGGGAGCGGGACGGGAAGGGGTATCCCAGCCGCAACTGGGACACGGGGGCAGCTGCTGGGGAGGAGGCCTTGGTTTAGAAAAAGCGGCCTGTGCTCAGGACCGAAGAGGCTGCTGACACCGAATGGGTCGGTGCATTAAAGGACTTGAGTGGGTGAAGCTGGGCACTTCCCACTGAGCAGTGTGTCCCCTGGACGAGCAGCAACAGGAGCGTTTGTTGCCCTCGATGAGTCCATGCTGTAAGTGTCGCATTAAGCTCCCTCTGATCCCACCCCCTGCTTGCTGCTACATGCTGCTGCCCTGGACCAAGCTGTTGGAGGGGGATTGTTTCTCACTCTTCCTGGGTGCTGAAGCAGGTGCCAGCCCTCCCCAGCTCACCAGTGGGGACATGGGCCTTGTTTTTGTTCAGATTCTGCCGCCCTGGCAGCCGTCAGGATGCCGGGAGGACGGGGCCAGGCAGGTGGCTACAGCCTTGCCACTCCAGAAGCAACGCAGGTGACCAGGTGCTGCCCCTTTGCTTACACTGGTCCCACAACATCACTGGGGTTCAGGCCGCATCTAACTCGTTTGCCGTGACCAGGACTGCTCTGCTCGACCCGTCTGGCCCCTGGCATTAAGCGTGGCCCTTATTATGTCTGCCAAGGCATCACTGCCCGAACTACAGGACCTTACTAGGTGAGTTTATTGATTTAAAATTTGCTGCTAATGGGGAGTTCACCACAATTCTTATTAATTTGGGGTGGTGGTTAATAATATTTGGGCACTTTTCTAGGGGCATGTGCACTGGGGCCTCATGTCTCTTCTGAACTTCCCTCACCGTGAATGTGAGCTGTGGGCTCTCTTTCTGCCCTGGCTTTGCACAGGAACCCTCTGTTCCCATCCCAAGTCTCTCATCTGAAAGTCAGAGCCACGTGACCAGGACCTAGTCCCCTCGTAACTTCTTGCTAAAATCACTTGGCAAGGGAATCTTCAGTTCCTTCGCATCTTCATAATCTTTCTAAATACATCATTTCCTCTACAATTGTTTTGAAATACCCTTCTCAAGCAATGGGTACCGAAACCAGCCAGAAGTTTCCTACAGTGGTCTCCCCAGTGTCAAATAAAGGTGCTAGGGAGCAACTTGCAGCTGGTGCTTCTATCTCCTTACCTTAGGATTGCATTCAACCTTCTCTGTTGGAGGCTGCTCTCCCATTGCAGTTCCTGCAAACGTTGTCAGTGGGACTTGTACCAGTTTCATCGCAATAACACTTTAAAAAAAAATATAAAGAAACAGCATCAAGAGCCAGTTTCTGCACAACCTTCCAGGGAACATTCTGTCACCGTTCCTCACATCAAAATAACTTTTGAGACTTGAGTCTGTAAATCAGATTCACATCGACTTAGTTGTTTGTTGCCGATGCCTTTGAATGATTTAAAATGCTAATCCAAACACAAAGGAGTATGGAGCCGAATGCAGTACAAAAGTCTGCTTCACTGACGTGCTTTGTCTTTATCGGCCGAACTTCCAGCCATCTGCATTGGAATTAAAAGTCGGTGTTTGTTATCTGGAAGGTGGCAGCTTTTGTGCTGCTAGTGGTAAGGTCCAAGTCACATTCGCTGAGAGAAGAATAAGAACCAAAAAGGAGGAGGGAAGCAAGCCACAAAACACGGAAGGGAGGGCAGGAGCGCTGCGGTTAGTGTCCGAAGCAGAGAGTCTGGTTGCTTGGACACGGCAAGCCCAGCAGATGGTACACAGCCTCGTTAGCTGGTCCTGATCCCCACATCTCTCCCTTGGCTCTGGGAAGGGCTTGTCTGGGTCCTCGGCCTGTCTTCCCTCTTTAGCCTTAGGCGGGTGGCGTTCCTGGCGAGGGCAGGGCTGGCTTTGCTAAACCAGTCATGCCCAAAGGCTGCAGGGCCAGATCCAATCCTCTGCCAAATCCGAGCTCTGCTGGGAAAGGAAGGCGTGTAGGTAGCAACCCTGCCCAGGGCACGGCAAGAAACCCCGGCTCACGTCTCGGTGTGAATGTCGTACAACTTACGAGTGGCTGCAGGCAGAGCATTTGTGACCGGGGTGCTCTGTTAGGAGACCCATGGCAGGGCAGCCTGCCCAAGCCCAGGGCAGTCTGCAGAGACCCCCCGCTTGCCTCAGTGAGGAAGCGTGGCTGTGGGCAAACAAAGTCTTGTCCCCAGGGCAGAGCTGCCTGGCAGAGCACAGGCCCTTCTCAGCAGAGACGCCACAGGCCCTGGGGTCTGGTTATGTAGTAGATTGCTAAGTAGAGAAATGAAGGGAGCTGGGTTTGATTGCTTTTATTTCCCCCTTAAGCAAAGTTTTTAAACAGTGATGGAATCCAGGACTGTTCATCTTAGCTTGTTGCTTGAGCACCCTGTGCTCCATGTGGTGAGCATTGGCAGCGTCCTTACCCAGGAACACATGGCAGATCTTGTCAGAGGGAGGCTGGGGCTGCAGGGAGTGAGGTAGGGTCAGATGTGCAGTGGGAACAGCACGTGAGCTTGACAGGAAGCAAGATGTACTCATCCTCCTCTTGCCAGATACCCTGTTATCGCTCTCTATAACTACCTGAAAGGAAATTGTAGCAAGGTGGGGGTCAGCCTCTTCTCCCAAGTCACAAGCGATAGGACAATAGGAAATGGCCTCAAGTTGCACCACGGGAGGCTTAGATTGGATATTAGGAAAAATTTCTTCACCAAAAGCGTTGTTAAACATTGGAACAGGCTGCCCAGGGGAGTGTATGAGTCACCGTTCATGAAGGTACTTAAAAGATGTGCAATGTCATGCTCAGGGACGTGGTTTAGTGGTGGACCTGGATTGCTAGGTTAACGGCTGGACTCAATGATCTTAAAGGTCTTTTCTAATCTAAATGATTCTATGATTCTGTTTCCTACAGCTTAAGAGCAGGTGTGTCATCCTCCCTTCAGCTCGTTCCTTTGCCAGGCAAGAGTGCTCAAGAGGCAAATGGTGGTTCCTGGCAAAACCTGGGTTGTTTGGGGGCATTTTTGCTCAAGGAAATCCCTGATGTTGTTCAGGATGCTGTCATTTGTTACCAGTCTCAGGAAATTAAGGGCACTCCCAAGCTGGGGAGTCTTTGGACCCTCTCCGTTACATCTCATTCCTCTTTCAAGATTTTTGTTTCACAGCACCAGGCCTAGGAATGGGTTGGGAAGCTGTTTCTGCTGGATTTAGCAAGTTTGGCGCATGCACAACAATGAAAAATGATTCGTATTTGGCTGGAGGCAGAAAAATTACGTGGGCATGTGGAGGAAGGCTTCAGCAGGTAAGGAACCAACACGGTGTTTGCAAGAGGCATTAAAGGGAAGGGCTGCCTATTACTGGCTCAGTAATAAACTATAGGAAGGTTCATTCTTAGGATCAGTCCTGCAGCAGCTTAAGGAGAGAGGAGTGAATGAAGCTTTTCAGTGTCCATTACGCAGGTGGGAGCGGCTGCTTTCAAAACGGTGAGTGAGAAGATGCTGGCTGAGAAAGGTATTTAGGAGAAGGCGCAGTGCGCCCTCAGTTTAGGGACTACATAAGAGCTCTGGTTAAATATTCCCAGCTTCTTGCTGCATCTGTATTCAGAGCACCGGTGGTGTTCACGCTCAGCACTGACGTTGTCACCAAGAGCAACAGCATCGGGTCCCTGCTGTGCAGCTGTGATCAGCTCATGGCAATTTGCATTGCAGGTAGCACCGCGCACTTCCCACTGCTACCCCGAGGAAGAGGATGATCAGCCCTGTGCCTGGCACTGGCTGAGGAGCTCCAGGATGGGCAAGGAGCACGAGTTACTACGAAAGCTTCCCCCACTGGGGGAATGAGATGAGATAAATCTCAAGATGGACGAGCTGTGCAACCGGTCCAGCCAAGCTGTAGGCTCATGGCCAGCCACAGCGGTGACTGTCTGCAGGGGCAGTGACAGCTCTCAGTACATTTTTGGGGTGATGTGCTGAGCCACGCTGGTTGTGGAGGGCTCTGCCCTTGAGTAAAAAGTGGATACAGGTGAGCAGCCCTTGAAGGGAATAGGAATGAGGACATCCCTTCTGAGCACAACATGAAGGACTGGGCTTTGGCACATGGGAAAAGGCCAAGAGAAGTCTCCTGGGCTTCCAGCTGCAGGAGGTGGAGGAGGAGGTATGTGGCGTTGATGCAGCACCTGGAAGAAAAGGGAAAGCAAGGGAATGAATGACACGGTTGGAGCAGAAGGCCAGAGCTGCCTCTCCTCCCCTCGGCACACACCCTTGCTGTCGGTCCCGCTGGGATCCTCTCTTTTGTGCAAACAGTGGCTTGCTGAGATGCTTCCCCTGCCAGTCCTGCTCCTGACAGCAACTATGAGGAGACGGGAGAGCCTTGGTCCAGCGTAGTCCCAGGGAAATGGAATTTACTAGTCCAGGTGTACATGTCACATCTCAGGGAGCTAGCAATTTTTGGCAGGCGTTCAAAACAATTCCTGCCTCTCTGGTGGGGCGGAGGGCACACATGTGAAACAACAGCTCCTCCTCCAAGCCCAGGCCCAGCTCTGGAGGACACTGAGGTGAGGAGGGTGGTGGATACTGAGAAGATCCTGACTCGCCTGTCAGAAAAAACACAGAGGAACTACATGAACAGGATTTGGGTGGAAGCAAGGAGATGAGACTGGGAGTAGGTGAAGTCAGTATCAGTGCAATGGGACCTGTTAAAAGCCTTTGGTATGGGACGACTGCATTTATAGGGTTATTCCCCCCGCACTCCAAAGTCATGCAAGGGCTGAATCGAGCCTAACAAAGCAGATCCCGTGTGTTTGCGAGATCAGAAGCAGGGAAAACAGCAGCGTTCAGGGAGCAGCAGGAACTCTTTTAACAGCACCACACCCAGGTCGGCAGCAACTTCTGCGATGGCCACATTGCTTTTCAGGGAGGCAGGAGAGATGGGTTTCTTGTGGGGTTTTCGTTGACAAAAACACAGATACAGTAAGCTTCCAGCAAAAAAAGTGTGTGTTGGCTTCCAATTGTCCTACCAAAAGTCCTTTCTGCTGGTCTGAGCAGTAGTTATCGCAATCTGATTCCCTCCTTCTGCACCATAAGAGCCATTTTGGCAGGGAAGACCTGAGATAATTTGCATTTGTTCATTTACTGCAAAGAGACCAATTTTTTGCCATTCTGAGAGCGCAGTGACCCCAGAGGCTCATTTGGTTCAGCCCGTCTCCCCCACCTGCCAGGATGCAGGAGCTGGCAGAGCAACACAGCCAGGCTCCCTCCCAGCCGGCAGCTGGTGAAAAGAAAAGCAGGACAAGCAAAATTTTCCCAGTGTTTTCACTGTTTTGGTGCAGCCCTGGAGGCATCTGCTGTGTTTGTTGTGGGTTTGGGCTCCTCCCCAGGGTTGTTCTGGTTCCTGCTAGGAGAGGGAATGGTGCATTCTTGTGCTGTTGATTTATGATCCCAGTTCCCTCTCACTGCACTCATTTTCTTTCTCAAAGCGCATTCTGCAAAGCTTGAAAAAAACCCAACCCAAACAGCCACCCCGCACATGACAACTGAAAGTAGTTTCTAGAGCATTTTCCAAGTAGGAATGCTGCCGTGGCCTTCAGTTTACATGTTAAGCAATGTCATGTGGAAAAAGATGGCTTTACCCTGACGGTGTCCCTTAAATCGTAACAGAAGCCGAGACATTTATAGCTCAGCCTGTGCAAAGCATCTGGAGTCCCCTGCCCCCTCGTTGTCATGCAGAGGACTGTATCCCTCCAGAAGATCAGAACGCCACAACCTAGGACCTACACCTGTTGGAATATTTCTTATCTTTTTAAAACCACATCAAACTGTACGACAAGTCACGTGGAGAATGTTTGTTTCGACATGTCATCTCAGAAATACAGTAAATGCCTGACTGGACCAGTCTTCCTGTTCTACTGTTCTGCTGCATCAAGTTTTCCATGTCTCTCTTATTACACTGGATCTTGTGATTCATGTTATCCCCTCGCTCTTTCGACCAGGCTAAATTTGTCCAAGGTGGCCTGAGGCGAAAGAGATGATCCCTGCACAGCCTCTCTTCTTCCACACTGTGGAGAGATGTTTCTTTCTATGTTTTTCCATTTGCTGCCTTCCTTTTCATTGACTAAGCTCTCTCAGGGGAGACTTTATCGCAGCCTTTCAGTACTTAAAGGGACCTGTAAGAAAGATGGAGACAATCTTTTTAGCAAGGCCCGTTGCGACAGGACCAAGGGGCAATGGTTTTAAACTAAAAAAGAGTAGATTTAGACCAGATATAAAGAAGAAAGTTTTTACAATGGAGGTGGTGAAATGCTGGAACAGGTTGCCCACAGAGGTGGTGGAGGCCCCATCCCTGGAAGCGGTCAAGGCCAGGCTTGATGAGGCTCTGAGCAATCTGATCTAGTTCAAGATGTCCCTGCTCACTGCAGGGGGATCGGACTAGATGACCTTTAAAGGTCCCTTCCAACCCAAAAATGTTCTATGATTCTATGAGAATTTTCCCAAATAGCCAAACCCTAATGGGATCATCCTCACAGAGCCCTCACCAAAACTCATCACCCATCTCTGATTCCTGCCAGATTTTGCAGTATTTACAGAGGCTGTCCAACCCCACCAGTCACCTGGTGCCCCTGGTTCAGTTGACCTGGAGACCAGCAGTGGCTTCATGGTGCAATTCTCTGTTTCTAGTTCTTATTTACAGCCCAGTGGAATATGGGGGTAATTCTTTTCTTCCTCTCTCTCTCCTCCCTGCCACTCCCCCTTTGTCCCTCAGCCCTTTGTCCCTCAGCCCCAGCTCAATCCATAAAACAGAAACATGATGCAAAATTTTTCCAGGAATGCAGTAATGAGCCTGAATTTGTGACCAGCTGCTGGTTGGTGCTCTGAAGGAGCAGTGCTCAGTTCGGGAAAATAGTTAGCTGGACCATACATGAGGCTTTACAGCCCTGGCACAAGAACCAGGCTCTCAGTCACAGAGAAATGACGGAAGTATGCAGAGACAGGTGCCTTACGATGTTAGCGCTGAGAGCTAACGCTGCTATCTCTTGCCTAAGTTGTAGCCATCAGTGAGTAAGCATTTTGAGCGTAGTGGTGTGGCTGTGCCGGCTCCTCCGAAAGCTGATGTCTTTAATGTTGGTGTTGGTGCAAACGGTACATTTGGGAAGCTAAACCCACAGACCTCAGGAATTTTGACAGGTGAGTGCTGGGAGAGCTGAGCGAGGCACTGTGACAGCTCTCTGCTCGGATGTGCTGCAGCCTGCTGATGTCTGACATCCTGAGCTGGAGCACCCCCATCCTTGCAAATAAGGCAAAGCCAGCGTCCTTCCTGCATAGCCCCCTGGAGCTGGAAAGCCAGAATGAATAACACTCTTCTAAGAAAAAATAAGATTCTTTCCAGAATTCTTCTCCTTTGGGATGATAAAAAGCAAGACGAGGTCAGCCCAAAGAGTAATGTTGCTGGAAAAGCTGTAAGCACTGGCTAATGGGTTCTTTGCGCAAGCTGCATCAGCCTCTGCCGTGTCACTCCGCTGTCACCTCACTTCGGTTATTAAGCGCCAGACACTGCCTGGCTGGCAGGAACCACTCCCCGAGGTCAAGGGCGCCTTTTCTTTATGCAAGGACTAATTATGTGAAAAGATGATGCAAGGTCTGACCGTTTTCATTCAACTTCAGTGCTTTATTAATAGCAGTGCTAATACAGGAAGCCCCGTTGTTTTATTCCCCTAAGGAAATCAGTGGGACATGCTTGAGAAAAGACTGTGTGTATGGTCTCAACTCAAAATTTCCCACTGCCAGAATATTTTTTTTCATTTAATGTTACTGATGCAAGGAAATACCATCAAAAGCCCAGGTGCAGATCTTTATTGGTCTGTGCCAGGAAAACAAACAAGGAATGCTAACACTGCTTTCTCACTCGAGCTTCTTTTAATAATTTGAAGAGGAAAAATAACTAATGAAGTCTAAAGGTAGTTGGGGATGGGACTGAACTGGGGCTGCCATGCCAAAGTGTACAAGGACTGGTTCCAGGACAACATTGCGGGCAGGTAGGACTGCCCAAAGGAGAGGATTTTCCATTCTGGGTGCCCTGAAAAAAGTAAATATAATGTGCTTCCCTCTCCTTCATCACGCTTCAAGCTCCAGTCACAGAGGGGAAGGGAAACTCACCTGCCACATCCTCTGTCTCTAGGAGACCTTGGGATCCTTGTCTGACCCATCGGAAGGGCTCACTGCTGTCTCTCCTGGGCTTTCTTCGCACAGAAGTTTAGGTAGTTCACATGCAGCTGGGGCAGAGCAAGTGCTGTCAGCTGCACTTCGTGCAGCAGCTCTGCCACTCAAAACAGCGCCAACCGTCCCAGCAGGAGGATCTCCCTTGATGTCGCTGGCAGATGTCTCCTGATGCAGGGCCAGATCAGCCGCTACCCTTTCCGTGGCCCCGTGGATGATCTGATGAGCAGCATAGATGTGTTTTCTTTGGGACTGCCTCACTGTGCACAAAAAGAGGTAAGGCTTTTACTTGGAAATGTACAGCAAAGCATTCTCCATAAGGGAGAAGGGAGGGATAAGCCTTCCTGCAGCTGTGGAAAAGCCCATCTCAGGAAAAAAAATCATGCCCTTCTAACTTTGGCTGAAAGCGTTCTACTGCCACCTAATAGCAGCAACCAACTTTGCATTTCACTTTGAAGATTAGCCCCCACAGTGGGAAGCACAGCCGAAGTGTTTTCCTTTCCAGCTTAGGGCATAACTGCCCAGCATATGTTATCAGCCTTTAAAATAACTTCTCCTTCAGAGTCTGTTAATTGCAGCAGACCTCTGGAAGGCTGCAGCTGGACTCTGCCCTCTCCTGTGTTGGGATTTTGCCTGTGCTGAGAAACTCCTACTGAGTTCAGCATAAGACTCGGAGACCCATTAAGTCACCTACCTTATCATCTCCCTTATGCTACTGTAGGGTTATTCTTTACCGCGTTTTACAGTTTTAATCCAATCCCATTTGTATCTATTTCCAGCCCACCTCTTGGGAAGCAATTACGCAAGCCAAAGCATTCACCCTACAGTTCTCTTCATTGCTCTTTGCTACTTCTTGTTCCCTCTTTCTCTCTCTCTCGCCTTAAGAGGCAGGTAAACAATCACGGAGATTGAAACACTGCATGCTTCTAAGGAGGGTGTGGGGAATGTTGCAGGAAAAAAGCTGTGACTCTCATCACGTCACTTCCCTGCAGAAGCCCAAGACTTCCTTGTAGCTCTGGTCTGTTTATGTGGTGAGGCTGAACAGTACCTGAACTGCGATTCTGAACCACTGGTGTCTTGCCTGCTGTCACGCAGTTCTGCAAACCATCACTGACTCGGCCGCTTGCAGCTACTAACCCATCCTGTTTATGTTTATCCATCTCCCAGGTCCATTTTGTGGACAGCGAATGCAGCTGGATCTCACTTGCATTTGAAAAGCTGACCTTCACCAGCCAGCTCTCAATTCCCAGGAGAGCTTTCGCTACCCAAGGCAGTTCAGCTTCAATCTTGTACGCAAAAACTGCACCTACTATACTGGGAATACTCTCTTGGCATTGCTGAAGTCCCTTCCCCCATCCAGGTGAGTTTCATCTAAAAGAAAGGGGGCTCAAATTGGTGAGTGATTGTCCTTTTAAAAGCAAGTTTTTTTCACATCAGCACGTTGACTCCCACTTCCAGTGAAGCAGGGTTCAGAAGTGAGATACAGAAGGGTTTCTGGATGACCCAGTATTTGATAATTCCTGCTTTTATGCATAGGAATTAGACAAAAAGAGGAGACAAAAAATAAGAAGAGACAACTAGGTAATGGCAAAATAGAGATGTTTAAGGGAAAGCTAGAGTGTGAGTAAGACTGAATTTGCAGGCCCCCAAATCTTTGTTCTACAAACAGATTTCTCCTCTGATAGGCCTGACAACTATGCTCTCAGATCACTTCCTCCTAGTTTCAAGGAAGGTGCATGCTCAAGCATGTGCTGGGTTGCTAAAACAGATTTTTGTAATGAATAATTTGGCTCACCGCAGAGAGTTTTAAAAGCTGCCACAGAAATGCAACACACTGATGTGCTCGTGAGATCTAATGCCATTCTTTGATACTATTTCCTTTGGATTTACATGGAATAGTTACTGATTCTGCTTTCCTGAAGGTATCACTGTGTGGGAGGTTTGCATCAGGGTGTGTTCATCAGAGAATACATTTGGTGGAATTCAGCTCACTCTTATGTGTGTGGAGTCCACTCCAGCCCATGCAGCAATAGCAGAAGAAAGTATGAGCCAGGTCTCTTCGTGTCTGCTGTCACAGGAATATTGTGGCAAATTTTACCTGATCTCATTTGAAGGAGCAGTTGCACTTTATCACTTGTTGCTGTAGCTCTTCCACCAGCATCCGTTTTAATTTCTGTCTGAGCCTAGCTCTGCTTTCCAGGCAAACAGACTGTAGCTATCACAGATTCTGAAGATTTTTTTTCCTCTGTCTTACAAGTGCTTTTTAGGTGCTTTGTTCATTGCTCAGTACCTATTTCCTTCTTTGATGGTACCACTGTAAGTCCAGACTCCAAGACCATCTCCAGGTCTTTTCTTTCTGTTCCCCTTTCTGAGACAGGCTGACCTATGTTAGCACCTGAGCTGCAGGCTTCATTGACTAAAACTAGATGACCTGCTTTGGTAGGCTCACAGAAGCAGGGCTAAGGAGAAAGGAGCTGATTTAAGCTTATGTAGAACTGCCAGCTGCTGAATAGATACAGCTATTGTGACAAATACACCAACTAGGAAGGAAAAAGTTTGCACAATTCAAGAGACCTCGGGGAACGTGTTTGCAGGGTTTGTGTTTTCATTCACAAAGCACAAAAAAAGCAACAAAGTGCCTTTGTTCTAAAGTCAGAGGAGTACACTGTGGCAAGGACTGCTTCAGACTCTATTGTAATACGATTGCTTTTTTTAGGTTATATCCACTTATATCCAGTTATATCACTGGGTGACTGGTTTGGTCATGGTCGTCTGAGTGCTGATCAGTGGAAACATCCCAATTAAGAAAATCCATTTATTCATGATACTCAATGTATCAACCTGTATACAGGTTTCCAGGGCCTTCCCCTCTGTATTTTGACAGATTCTATTCCATTTTGGCTAAACAGAAGCATCTTTTACAAAGTGCAAGATTATCTACTTAAAACATGATGCCACTACAGCCAACCCTAAAACTTTATCTTTGCTTCTAGCTCTGAACCAACTGGGGGCAGGGGAAGGGGGAAAGCATATAATATTCCTTCCACATATAGCATATATTTAAGTAATCTGCCTGTTAAAGACTTCTACAGGTTTTAAGAAATTGTGATACAATAAGACAATTCACAGCCATGCTACTTAAAGAATTTTCCTAGTTTGTTTTTGAAGGTGCAATGGGCTGCTTCTTTTCAAGTAGTTTTGTTGTTGCAGAAACACCATATTTACATCAGGTCTGAATTCAGACCACCATTTTAAAAGACTAAAGCTCATGAGAAATTGGTGAAAAAGGGTGAAAGGGCTTAACTTTCTGCCTGCAGAGTGCAAAACAGGAATCTCAGAGAACTGAGACAACACTTGGCACTCCATCTCTCCTACCAGTGAGCTAGAGTGAGGAGAGTGAACAAGTTCACAAAGATAATAAAGCTACTAGACTCCTTACCTTTTTCTCTGATAGACATTTTCTCAGCTTCTGGAATCAGGAAATCATAAACCAGCTCTGCTACGATCTCTTCTGACTGTAGGAGAGTTCGACTACAGAACAGATGCAGAGTGGTATTTAGTACTTTAATTTTCTTTCCAGATCACCTCTGCAAACACAAGACCGCCTTGTAAACACCCTCACTGTCTTCAAGGGAGTGTATTGTTATGGCAGTAATTGTCAGCTGGGTCCCTCTTTACCCTACAAACAGGTGACAGTGTGACTATTCCCTTTGCACTGCAGTGCTAATGTGTTCAATACTGCATTGGAAAGCAGTATTTCCAGGTAGAAGATTGCCCCAGACTCATTATCCTCGAAGGTATTTAGCAGCCCAGTTCTCACTAATGACAAACAGAGTTAGACACGCAGAAGAACACCTCTGAGGATTTGCACTTCCATCAATTTAGTCCCCGGCCCATTGCTGAGTTTGCTAAATTCTTCCCTTTTGTGACTCTGCAGTTGGCTGGTCCCCATGCCAGTGTTTGGTGGGTTCCCAGTTGGCCCGGGGGCTGCATGCATTATCTACGCTTCATTCTCCCCAAGGATTTCAACACTCTGGTTGTATTCATCTAGTTACAGAATACACAGCTGCTGTACCATTGGGGAATCACTGTGTCATTGGGATTTTTATGGCTTGGTTCCAAAAAAAAAGAGCATAGAAACTGAACTGGAGGTTTGGCAGGTCCTGAAAAGTATTCACTGCTGATGCCCCAGCCAAGACGATGGTGTTCTCAACAACTTGCTCTACTCAGAGTCCCTTGTCAGGCAGCCATCAATATGACTGACCCCATGAAAACTGGCAGTTTCTTAAAGAACAGCCACCCCAGAATGAAAGGCTGCTGTATAGCTGTATCTTTTAGCTTCTCTTTCAAACAGGGTTTCTGTAGCAGTGTAAATAAATGAAAAGACCAGTATGAATGGGTATTGCTCTAGGCAGTTCTCAGATTCGCTTAAAGCTCAGTCACAGCATCACACTGGCACGGAGAAGTCTAAAAAGGGTGATTCACAGGTCCCACAAGTGATTTGCAAAGGGAATCTGGCATGGGCTGTACAGAAATAAGGCTCTGATGGATTTATATGTACCAGGTAGTAACAGTGTGGTTCCCACACATGCTAATGAAGCGATCGTGAACAGTATTGTTCTGCCCTTCCCATGTCTTAGATTATACACGTAACCACGGGTGCAGATGGTTAGGCAGGTTCTAAACAGCTGTAAACAGCCTCTAATGTGTCGTTTAATAACGTACCGACTTTCCATTTCGTAAGCAATGTCATTGATTTCTTCAGCCATCCTCTGAACCTCTTCCCTGGCTTGTTCCTCAGCCGTGTTCTCCATACTACTCAGGATGATGTCTTCCAAGTAGGAGTCAGTAGTGCTCTGGTACACTTTCACCACCTGGAACAAGACACTAAGATACTGTTTCTCTTCCTGTTGCTCCGCCAGGAGCGTGGCAGATTTCCAAAGAAGCAAGAACATCAGATTTTCACCAGACCCTTAATTTCAGACAGGCGAGCCTGAGAACTGCTTGAACAGAAACAAGTGCAGGAAAGAACCAGTGGCAGAAGAAAAATGTATCTGCAGATCCAGTTCCGCTGCAACAGGTTAGTTCTGTGAGTGCAATGGCAGTTGCTTCCTCAGTTCTCACGGTCCCCTGAGCAACAACTGCCAAATCAGTATTGACTTCAGTAAATCAGCTTTCATTCAAGCAAATCCTGAAGGAAAAGGTTCCATCAAGCCAGCCAAAGTAGCATGAATAAAACTAAGATAAAATTATTGGTTTCCTTATAGTAGTTGTAGAGCAGAGATTCTAGAAATGGCTGTTTTCCTTCTGCTAGTCTGAAGGGCATAAGCTTATGGCACTCCGACCCTCCTTGCTTCCCACTCAGAAATGCAGAAAAGATAAGAGGAGAAGTTAAAATTAAAACAAAAATAAACATTATGCCAGACTCCCTTGGTATTAACCTCCTCCCACAAAGTTTGAAAATTATTGGTTTAGCCAATTAGGCTCCCACTCATTCCTTTCAACTGGGAGAGATATGCTTCATGCAGTCAGGAGCTAGGGAATAGGAATAGGACTACAGAATAGTTATGGAATATGGTAATTTAGGATTTTTGTTTCCAGATTTCATAGAATCATAGAATGATCCCATTATCAATGCTATCCATTATCATGACTTCAAAATAATTTTTGTACCTTTTGTTATTTGCAGCCCACTTTGGGCGGGGGTAAAATCTTTCCAAAACCTTGCCTGGGATAGCACCTAATAGTTCTGCTGGACAGACCAAGTGCTGACAAAACATTATTCCTAAAGAAGATCTAGGTACATCTTTTCTCCATAGGTGTTTGTTGTGGAAATTTAGAAACCTACATCCATCCATGATATGCATAACAGGACTGTCTCTAAGGGTATACAGATCATCTTTAATTATTAAATTAAGGCCATTACTCTTTTAGAAAGGAATTGTCCATTCTTCACTAAGCTTTTCACCCCCAATTTTAAAATCAGCCATCAGCAAAGTCAGAGCTGAAGCACCTCCCTTCCATCTGGACTTTTCCACAAGGAGGCAGTTCCTACAAACCGCCCACAGTCCCACCAATCTCCATCTCTTGCCTGTTTGAAAATCTCATCTTCTTCCTGACGCCGCCTCTCTTCCAGCTGACGACGTCCGCTCTCCTCCGCTTCCCGCATCCGCCTCTGCCTCTCAGCCAGCATGACAAAAGCATGGATCTTCCGTTCTTCTTGCAGCCTCACCAGCTCTTTGGACAGAAAATCAAATATGTTCGCCAGTGCCCTTCCTTCTTCCCTGGCCAAGTGGCTTTCTTCTGATGACAGCTTTAAAAAGAAAAAAAGCAAAGAATTGTGTTACAAACCCCAGGAATGTCGTTCGCAGTCCCAGGACTACCACAGGCATGTGATACAGCTCTGTAACGTCCACTCTGACCAGCCATGGGACAACCCTAGGAGTTTTGCGTTCTTCTTGTTTTACGTGGACTAGCCTGGATTCTGGATAAGGTAACATTCCTAGGTATAGGTTCTGATAGCTAAGAGGTGGCAAAACTAGTCAGGATGGGAATAGTCCTGATACGCATGGGGACAAGCAGCCTCTATGCTTGTGTTTGTAGGAGGAGATAAAGCACTAGACCTATGTCTATAGGCTATAAAGCCTATGACCCAACACCACCACATTGGCCAGACCATGGCACTAAGTGCCTCTCTCTCCAGCCTCTCCTTAAACACCTCCAGGGACGGTGACTCCACCACTTCCCTGGGCAGTGCATCCCAGTGCCTGATCACCCTCTCCATGAGGAAGTGCTTCCTGAGATCCAACCTAAACCTCCCCTGATGCAGTTTCAGGCCGTGCCCTCTCGTCCTGTCACGAGTTGCCCGGGAGAAGAGCCCGACCCCCACCTGACTACACCCTCCCTTCAGGCAGTTGTAGAGAGTGATAAGGTCCCCCGAGTCTCCTCTTCTCCACTGCCCTGACCAGGAAAAGGGAAGTGTAACAGTGACAATGAAATTACTTCAGCTGCATACTCTCCATCTTTCTGTGCTAAGCTTAGTTAGACCAGAACAGAAAAGCAGGATCAAAAATTGCAAATGAAACTTCCGTCTAGCATTTGGAAAGTAAAGCCTCAATCTTTATGAGTAGGAGGCTTAGGCAGAGATTTAGGAAGCTGCAATTGCGAGCACAGCTGCATTTCTGTCCTCTCCTAAGGATACAAAATGTTTGTTACAGTTCAAAGCCACCTCAGTGAAATGGTACGTCTTTGGTTGGGCATTCATGATGCCACCAAAATGATTCAACTTGCTGAGATAATACAGCAACCATGAATCCCTGCAGTTTTAGTTATTCACTTATTACCCAAAACTGTACAAGTTGCTAACACATTCAAATCAACAGTAATTATATTGAGTTTACAGAAGTGCAAACAAGACCTCAAAATTCCAGTTAATGGAAAATCAGAAAGTCACAGATGATGCTAGATTCCAGGTGTTCAGCATTACTGTGCCATTCACTCCTTATTCCAAGCACATCATGTTTTGTGGGTTGGGTATGTGTGATTGCACTTCAGAAAGGGACAAGATCTATGGTGAGTTCATTATCTCCAATATGGTCTAAGAAGTTACAGTCCTTGGCAGGAGGGAATGTCTGGAACTGGCTGGGATGCTGTGTTTCTCTTGGAATAAACAGGCAATAGCAGAGTAATCCTGACTGTAGTAGTCAAAATGGAGCTGAAACATCCCAGACAAGTAGTAATAAATCAGCTTTCTTATACTACTGTTCCATTTGCTCATGCAGTGTTTCAAAGGAACTGGGATTGTCAGTGTTGCACATATCTAGAAGTGACAGTGCTGAGCCCGTGGCTGCTTAAGACAGACGGTAGCAATGAAGTAACTGCACCACCCCACAGGGAGGGATAACATAGAACAAAAGTGCTGCTGCTGCTCCTTTATTGCTCCAGGTGCTGTGTCTAAAACTGGTGTGAAATAGAGGAAAACAACCCAGGAACACTCTTGTCCTAGACTTTTGTTATATACAAGGTTAGAAATTTTCAAACCCTCAGCTTTGACTGTTTTATCTGGAGTTTCCATCATCTTTCTGCAGGAGGCATTTCTTGAAAAATGCCTCTTTTTATACTGGAAAGGTCAAAAATCTGAAAAAAAAACCCTGTGATCACCAAAAACTACAGAACTGTGAGTCATCAGTGACTTTCTAAAATAGCTATACACAGAGAAAACTCCTGCACATGCATTCCAGAGAGTTTTAAAATTCAAAATGTTTGAGGACCTGAGGTTTGGACTGTGACCCTTCAGGGATACAGTAAAAAAAAAATAAAAAATGCAAGAGTAAGAGGAGATGGATACCAGCAGAGGGGGACCGTGGCGCTCCCAAAAGGAAATTCTGAGATCAGAGGTCAGCATCTTTGCCACTTGCACTCCCTCCTTCACTATGAATGTCATTATGGGGTCTGACCTGCTTTATCCTTCACTCTCACCTGGGCTTCCAGAAGAAGGAGCATTTCAAGTCCCTAATGCTTTTATTTTCCTCTTAATTCCTTGGTAGAAAAAGTCTGCATTCCTGCATTCCACACCTGGGCTCCCTGTGTGTAAGGGAGCATCTGGAAATGCTAAGCAATAAAGCACAGTCACCTGGTTCAATTTTTACTGAGATCTGAGGGGAAATTTTGTTGCTGCCCACCCAGCAGGAAGCAGAGGCCTGGCTTCATCTCCACCAAGCCAGGTGGCCAGCGGATACTGTTATCATAATCTGGAACCTGCAAAATTGCCTGACAGCTGGTCACTGAGAAAACAGGAGAGCAGCAAAAACTATAGGAAAACCTGCAAGAATGTGGGAAATACTGTATGTGAGATGCAGTGCAGTCTGGAGCAAATTTCTTTATGATCCGTTTCAGACCAGCATCTGCCATTTGATTCACTTTGCTCTGGAAGGTTGTGGGCCTACAAGGAAATTGGATGGGAATTTGCATCCCCAGCTCTCACTAGATCCTTGACAGAGGATGGAGTCCAGAATTTCTTTGCTCTCCATAACAGTGGCAAGTACAATGTGACCCCATTGCTAAGGTCCTAGAAGTCTCAAGCCCAGCAAGATTTACAAAGTAAGTCCGCTTTGGCTTCTTTTGTGATGTTTTTTTGCCTGATGAGGAGCCTGGGAGGGTGCCAAGCTAGAAAAGCAACAGGGAAATGACAAAGCAGTAACACACATTCAATAAAACATCTGACAGATGTGAGTGACAAGCATGTATTGTGATGCCAGGTCACAGCACCAGTCAAATGGATTGAAATGTGGGAAAACTGAGGTTCATCTGACAGTGCACTTTGTTCAAAGCCCTGTAAATACAAACAAGTGCTTTGTCTGCAAACAAAGCAAGTGCAGCCCGGGTAGCAGCTGTGGCGAGGGTGCCTCAGTCTGTTTCTGAGATCCTCAGAGCCTCCACAGCGGCGAGAGAGCGTTTTTAGCCCCTCAGGCATTCAATACTTGGCTGGTGCTAGGAGGGCATTTTTGTTACTTGGAGTGCGTTCTGTGCTGTGGATAACAGAAAACGTAAAGAAATGAAATGTGAGAGGGCTGGTGGTACTGCAAGCACAGAGTTCCCAGTCAGGACAGTGTTGTGCATCAGCCTTCCCATCTAGACAGGCACACCTGGTGCATTTGCAAGTCACGCTCTTGCTGTAGAGCCTGTGTCATTTGCGCCTCTGCCTTCAAAAGCAGCTGCCCGTCCTCCTGGAGCGCGTGAGTGGTGCGCAGCTCTTGGATCAGTTCCAGCCGCTTCTCCTTCCCTTCGAACATCTTTAAAATAAAGTTAAACAACCAAGCAATATTAAATGGAGACCACAGATCAACATGTTTTGCCAGCAGAGCACACCCTTTTTCTCCAAGTTGCAAAGTCAGCTGTTTCCAAGACCTAGCTCTCTGTAACAAGTTTGTGGCCGCATTTAGGCAAATACTACAGCTGTCAGGTAAATCCTGCCTAAACCCTCCTGCACAGAAGATGAAAGTTGAGACCTTCTGCTGTGGCGTATGGATGATCCCTTGCTACTCTATTACAAAATCACTGTTTGGGTTTTTTTTTTAATGCTGTTTGGCTTCATCCAGACCTCAGACCACTGGAATGTGGAACAGCAACACCAATGTCAAGAGAAAAGGGCAATAGCCTTCTGGATATCCTGTTACATCAGCTTGACTGTCAAAGCTTCCCAGTGTAAGCTTTGCCCCTTTTCCTCAGTCCAGGGTTAGATGTCTCGTGTTTCAGCACTTACTGTTCTCTGCCCTTTGTCTTGAGGAAGTCCATCAACAGCTTAAAGCAATAAATTGGTGGGGAGGTTATTGAAATTGCCTGTTATGTCCCTGTTATGGGATTATGTTGCCCAGCCCCTGCCCCTCTCTTCCAACAGGACTTCCAAGAGCAAAAAGGATCACTCGACACTGCTCACATCACTCTCCAACTGAGTCATATATTTCTGATCCAGTAGTAGCTGGAAGGAGATTCCTAAAGTGACAGGACATTTCATTATGTGAAAGGCAACAGTCCTGAAATGGCATCAGACATCCTTCTCATGGATCACCACAGAACTGGAGAAGACTTACGAAGTCTACATTCCACCTCAGTACTTTCACAGTATTGAATTGTTTGCTAAAGCTGAGGTCAGGTTCCCACGTGGGAACACTTCACAAACACTAAATAAGTAGTGCAAAGGAGAATATCAATTATATTCTCAGGAGGCATGTAAACAAACCTTCTGGACCGATCTGATCAAAAGTGACAGACTTGCTTAATGTAAAGAACATGAGGCACTGCTTCTCAATTAATTTTTACCTAGACCCACTTCTGCTCCACTGAAAGCAGAATGATGGAAATCATGGTGGTATGCTTCAGTTGCTCCATATCTCAGGTTCAGCTCACCATCACAGGAAAGGGGAATGATGGTATGAAATACAAGCTGTCCTGCTGCAATGTGGGAAGCTTCGTGTGCCTTGAGATCTTGGCATAATCAAGGCAGAATATATCCATGGTCCAAATCTAGTCTCAGATTTGCCATTTGAGTAATTCCACTGTGAAGCATCTAATTAAACAGCTGAGTGTAGGGGATGGCAGGAACAGGGAGCCACTCACACACCTGTGTAGGAACCTAGTAATTCCTGTAAGAAATTTGGGCTGGAGAGCAAAGACTTCTGCCTTGAAGGACTCCAGGTAACGTACAGGAGGATATGCTGCAGAAACCTCATTATCCTTGATTAGTGCTGTTGAAGAAAGATTGCAAACACACTTTCAATCATTCCCACCATCATCCTGAAGAGAGACATAAACAAAGAGACACAGAATACCATGTTCTGAATAGCCCTGCCTCGAAGCAACTTCTGCAGACAGATCACTGCCATTTCTCTTTCCTCTTCCTCCTGCCAAAACACAACAAATGTCCATGCAATAATTAATTATTTCTTCAGAGACTGAGATTTCTGTAGACTATCCATCTAACTATCAAAAAGTTTAACTTATGTCCAGCTTTTTGTCAGTTTTCTGAACACCTTCCTAATTTCTAGGGAAAGGAAGGTGAGTCAAAATAATACATAGTTCCATATTTTACAAGAGAGAAAATGCTCTATAATTAGATTGTACTTGAGATTTTAGAGGGTCTTTAGAGAGCAAGACCTGATGATAAGGAAATGTTGATAAAGAAAATTACTGTATGCATTAGAAGTACTATTTGTAGCTTGACTGAATGTAGCTTGACTTTCTTGTTTGCAAAATGATCATCAACATTAATTTAACAGGCCAAGATATGAAGCAGATAGAATCATTACTGAAGAAGGTGCAAGACAACTGTTAACCGTAAATAAAGGGATTAAATTAAAAGGGAACATAAACAATTTTTCTTTCGATATTTATTCCAATGGTGACCTTTATCAAAGTAATTAAGTAAATTTAAGACTCAGAAAGTGATAGTTTGGAAGTAAAATTAATTAAGTTATATTGCGATTTGTCTCTTTGAGAACTTTACTGCCCTAGCATTGTGGGACTGATACCAGCTTGGAAGAATGATGGGGCATAGTGGGAAAGAGAACATAATCACAGGAGGAATACAAATAAAGGCCTTATTTTAAATAGAGGAAGCACAGCTGGCAGCATTTTTTCTTTCTGAGGGGTCTTAGTCCAGAGTTGACAGTAGCAGAAGGAAAAAGCCCATGGGGTGCCTGGGAAAGATAAAAAGAAATCTAAAAATTGCAAGGAATTTTTTTTTTAATAAAAAGCCTATGAGGTCTGCATTGAAATGTGATATTTTAGAAGTGTCGGAAAAACAGGGAAGAGCGTGGGATGAGAGAAGTGGTGTGGGATTGAGTCTTAGTATCTGTTTTTTCTTAGGTGTTGAAGATGAAGTTTTCCAAACGCAAAAGGAAGCATTCCTGCCATTCTGCACCAGCACCCATGAGGAAGAAAGCAGAACTAACAAACGGACTGCCTTTTCATGTGGTCTGTTGCTTTTCCTTGGAAAGAAGGGATGAATTTCCAGTCCAGTTAGAGAGCTAAACTGTACGACATCAGCTGGCTACAGTGTGAAAGCCCTTCAGGACAGAGTTTTGGAAATGCAGATGCCACATATACTGGTAAGCTGAACTGCTTGATTGGATTTAAACTAAGATTTGATATAAATTTTTGTGAGATGCATTTTTCTTGACTTCTGTTGTTCAGTGCTGCAAACGATGTCTTAGCAAGGGTAACCATCAACTTCTCCATCTGCATGCTACAGAGCAGCAGGAAAGAATGAGAGGAGATGGGAAGCCTATCATGCCTGGCAGGGGGGGAAAAAAATAAAAGGAATTAAGGATATAGAAGAATCTTAGGCGCAGGCTGAAAACTAGAGGGGGCTGGGAGAAAGTGATCAACCAGTGAAGGGATTTAGAGGTGCTCTGTGAGCTTGTGGTGGCTTGTAAGTGCGTAAGAAATGACAGGGAGAGGAGTTGAGGAGGCCTGCAGTGGAGCTTCTGTTCTCTCCACTTTCTTTTATATGCCTTGTGGCCCGTGTCATGCGCCTGTCATTCTGGCACACTTTCCTTCTGAGATCCTCAACTCCAGCAGGAAAAGGCTGGTGCACTTAGCAGTTGGTGCTGGTATGTGTGTAAGGCAGGAAGAGAAGCATTAACAACAGAGAGGAGCCTTGCTGTCAGTGCTCCTCGCAGCCAGCTGGTAGGAGAAACCCTACTCGGATTCTGCAAAGCAGGAGATGTTGTTGTGCTCATCACAGGCTGAAGTGGCCTGATTCTACAGATGCAGCTTCACTGGAGAGCTTCACTCTTCTATGTGTTCACACATGAAGATACTTGAAAATAAACCAAATGTTGACAGAATTCATTTAGGTGTAATTCTATTGTATTGCAGCTCTTTAAAAAAAAACAACTCTGTAAACACACTTGAGAATGACTATAGCTAGGGGACAGATCTGATTTCTTTCCATGTTACCTGAAGTACTTAAAAATCTGCTAAACTGGTAAATGTAAATAGTGTAAATCTACCACCACAATAAAGTATCTAATACCTAGTAGAGCTGTGGAAAGCTCTTCCCAAGGAGATACTCTTGTTTCAGTCATCTTAAAATAGACTCTATAAAACACAGGACATCAATACTGCACAAAAGAAGACAGCATGGATGATCTAATAAGTGTTTCTCACTTTCACGGTTGTGTGACTCTTAAATTCACTAATTTAAATGGTAATTGTGTCTGATTCTTACTATATCATGAAAACAGTATTAATAAGCAGCTGAAGCAATCCATTGGGGCAACCATCTCTTTAAGTACATTACAAAAAGAAAATAAGTTGCAGCTCCCTTAAAAAGTTGCTTTTTCCTACAGCATATCACATCCCCCATGACACATCATTACTGCTATTTCAGTCTCTGCAGAAGAATAATTTTCTGTGAACTGGAGCATGCTCATCAAAGACTGCATCCTGTATGATGACAGGAGCTTCACTCTAGAAAATTAATGAAGTGCCTGCTCAGTGCCAAGAACCCAAAGTCTCACTGACTTCAACACAACTAAAAGTAATTGCTCTGATGGATTACGATACTGTTTTCAGATCATAAGGTCTGAAGATACCAAGCAATAGTAATAAAAATGTGATTCTGTCTTTTCGTTCCCCAAGAACAAGAGAATAACATGTCTACTAATTTATGTCTTTATAAAATAAAGTTTAGTTAAGGATTTGGTCAACAGATATTTTCAATTCTTCGGCTGCTAGTATCTTTATAGAATAATGAGAGACTAAGAGAGTCTTAAGAAATAGTGATGGCTATTTTTAACATGAATACACTTCTTTCCTTCTCTGGGCATTCCTTTAACAACTGTGCATGAAACACTCAGGGACCAACAGGAAAAAAAAAAAGTGTTAAAATCAGCCCACTTACAATTGATGGCTTTTCTAGGATTGGAGTGGGTGGCCGAGGAACAGGCTTTTCTACTTTTTCCAGGAAACGGAGGGGCTTCTTCGGCTCCTTGACTTTATTCTTCTTCTCCAGCAGTGCCTGGAATAGACATACATTTTAATGAGAACTGGGCTAGACAGAACAACACAGTAAAGCCAGTCCTTTAGATGCTGACTGTTGCTCATCACATTGACTACAGGGAGACGAAATATTTTACATTTTGCAGGCCTGTGGCTTCTATTTCTTACTGCACATCAGTTGAAGAACTGAATATAGTCAGTAGATGAGGCTATAGGTTAGTCAGAAGCTTCAAAATGGGAGCTTCAAAATGTAAAAAGGAACTGAGTTATTTAGTATATTTACAAGTCAGTCATCAGCAATTGCATAAAGCAAGAAACCTAAATTAATCTAAAACTGGTATGAACTTAATCTCCAGTATAATACATTCTTAAATAAAAGCATATTTCAGATTTATTTTTATCATTTTAAAATAAGAAATTTATTGAACCAATTAAATACTGACCCATATGCAAGCAGAGGCAGTTCTGTGTGTTACTTACCTTGTGCAATGACAAAAACATTAATTATTTTCCTATCAGATAGAGGTAAGATTCCTTTAGAACATGAAAAGTGGGTAGGAATATCACAATTTAATTACAGTTTGTGTATCACTACAAAATAGTTATAACTCTTTGCCTTTAACTATAGATATAATGCTCATAACTGCATGTTGGAAATGTCATGTACTCAGGAGATTTTATGATGGGGGATGACTTGAAGAGTGTTACTGCCACTGTTCTGTGACCCTTCCTCTGCGAAATGTTGTTGTATGACACACTGTTCCTGCACAGGATTAAAGCAAATAACCCAGGACCCCGTCTTTGCAAGAATGTTTTGAAACTCTTCTCTGTGCATCCACCATTGCCCAGCAGCCCAGAAACTGTACAAGTGGACTAAGGGCAAAAGGGAAACTAACCGGCCTGAAAATTTTCTCCTACCAAGAAGATCCACAAACCTATTATGAGTAGGTTTTATCCTGCTTGCAGCTGTTTGGTGGCAGATGCTAAACCTTGCCAGCCGGAGCAGGCGCGGCGTGGAAATGCCACCACGGCTTCAACTCTTTCAAGACATTTTCAAGCTGTATAGAGAGCCAAAGTCCTGCCAACTTCTCATCACAAGCTACTTGGAACAAGTTATTCAGATAATCATTTCCAACTGCACAGCAACGCTTGCCTGCTATAGGACACCACACTTTGGGTCGCAAAGAAAAGGGAAGAGCATATGTACGTTTAAAGGTCCTTCAAAATTATAAACGTACTACTGTATGGGTTGGATCTGCAGTCTTTGTTACTGAAAGAACTGAACAAGACAAATTCCAGCAAGGAAAAGTGTGCCTTTTAATTTTCTCACTCTCTTTCTAATGTTCAAATACAGTATTTTGCTAGGGAGGGAAACAAAACAAAACCTTAAGAAAAAAATCACATGCTGAATTTCTCTTTCCAGTAACAGGAAGTTGATGGCACTTGCAAAGAATTTATTTGTGAAATTAATGAAGTTTTGAAACTCCAGTAGCCATGGTACAAAACTCTTCCTGCATATTAGATCTGCCCTTTCAGGCCAGGATAATTAATTGCTCCAGAAAAGGAGAGAGATTTCTAGGTGGAGGGGATAAAATGCTCTATTATTGAAAACTTCTGAAACGGACCATGTTAATAATGCAACAATAAAAGCTTATAAACTGCTTAAGAGCCGCATGAAATGGTTACAGCTCAAAAATGTTGAGAAATTTTCTGAACTGTTTCTTGTATTTGATGACCTTAGAGCTCTCTGGCATGAAGATTATAACAGTGCTTCCTATGATTTATAAGGTGCTTTGCATGGCGGGGAGGGAGGGGGGGGAAGAAATGAAAGAAAAAAGCTGCCTATAATTGTGATTCTTTTGAAAACAACGGCTCCTGTGTTTATTAGTACAATGTTGCATTCATAAGAATTTTTCTAATAAAACCTTAGCCTCCAAAAATACTTCTTGCTAACCAGAATAACCAAATACAACCAGAAAAACAACTTTTAAAGACAGAAAAATCTATGAGCACTTCTGACAAGAGGGAATTCTTATTAATGTAGATTTGAGAAATACTGCAGTTCCCAGAAGTGGTTTTAAGTTTTCATATCAGCACAGTCTAGTGCCTGCTTTGCTATCTTTACTAAGTCAAAAATGCTTACCATTTGCTTTCTCTAATCTGAGGTTTTAAGTTAAGACTTTAATGTAAGAAAAGAAAAAATAAAATATGGTTTTTTGCATTAACTGGTTCTGCCTAACTTAACAAGCTACCATTTTTTTTTAAATTGGGACACCAGGGATGAAGAATCACTGTAAAACACTTTCTTTAATGAGAACAAAGCACTAAATATCTGAACAACATGCTTTGAATGTTTCTGGGACAGGCTATATTACTTTTTTTCAGGTAGTAGGTTCAGTCATGATACAATCTGGTTGGATTTGATAGCAAAGGGCCACTCAATTCATCTCTTTTTCACTTTCCTGGCAAATGCAGTGAACAGTAAATGGCAAGCGTGCTTTTGGCCATGTATCTTAGCTTTTTTGCTAGCTTGTGACAGAAGCAGAACTCTTGGCAGGACCGTGGCTTGAGAAACAACTCTCTGTTCTAAGAAATCATTCCTTAGATTCCATCTTTTTCTTCTCTGTGACCCTCTCCATTTCACAAGGCACTCCGTATATTTCATTTTCAGGTACAGCACAGAGTATACTGTCATGTTTCCCTTTTTGCCTGCGAATGAAGAAGGTGAGGCCATCAAGAAAGGCCCGACTGCCTACTCTGCAACGCAGCATGGCTGCTGCATCTCGACTAATCAAGACTAACGTAACGGCTCTTAGAGCTTGTCTGAGCATGAGCCAACTAACACTGCGTTGGAGATCTGTTCCTGATGAAATAACTGCTTCAACAGACTTTCCTATGCTTTGAAGCTGGCAGAGATTTTCTCCAGAGACATTCTTGGCCTCCCCACTTCTCTACCTCCTTCCAGCAACTGGATAAAGGAAAACAGATGTGATGCGTGTTGCACTTAATGCTGAGGTGACAGGTTCCTTGTTGCAGCATAATTTTGATCCAGCACGTTGAAACTACCTGACACTTGACCCCTCTTGAGCCACCAGAGCATAGAGGGTCAGCCTACAGTCACGCATTGTCCTGCACTGGGATTTCTTCTAGCAGCTCCTGCATTCCTCGGTGTATTCAGTTACCCAGTTGCATTTCTCTCCTGTAGTAATTGGCTGTATCAGTAAGCTAGCTTCTTAATGCCTTGGATTTTCACGCGAGGCTGTCCATAGAATGGTTCATATTCCTTAAAGCACCATCATCGGTGCTGGCTAGGAACTAGCCTTCCTTGTCCTTTTACCGATCTGGCTTAAGATAACAAATCAATGTTTTGACTGTAAATCCCGGGTGAGTCCTCTTTCTGTCATGTTCTCTTTTTTAGAGAATTATTCAAAGAACAGTGAGTATACATAATACTCCTGCAAAAGGTTTCAGCATTCTCCTCAAAAAGTCTGCTTCTAAAATCACTTCTTTTGGCTGAGTTTCAATACTGGAAGAAGCTGTTCTTATTCTCAAGAGGACAGATTCTGTCTGTAGTTCCTTGGATAATTGCTTGTCCCTTCTTACAAGACTTAAGCTTAGGAGAACCCTCAATATGGCAAACTAAGAGAAACATAATGAGGAGGACTAGTCCGTCTTGCCCTTTGTCTGGCCAGAGAAGCTAGCCTTGGAAACTTCCTCTACTAAAATTAATTACTTTTGAGGCCAAACTCTAGCACTCCTCCTCTGCTTGCCACTTCCTTCCACAGATTATCCAGGGAAATGAAAGAAACTCAGTCTAGAGCCAGATGATCGTGTATTCTTGGAAATTTCTAGAGTTCTGCTTTATTTCCAGGATTACAGGAGAAAATGCTTCAATCTAAGTGTGCTAGGACAGCACTAAGAAGAGACTTTTGACAATAAAACTGATCTAGCTGCTCAGCTAGACCAGTTTTGGGTTTCTTTTTTTTTTTTGCAAAGCAACACAGTGGCCTTCTGAGATGATCCCTAATTGCCTGCTTTAAATCTCTTTCATACTGGTGGAGGTTGTTGGCAGGACCGAGACTGCTTATGCCAAGTGGTCAGACAGCTGTGCTCTCCAGTGCTAAATTGTGGCAAGTCAAGTACTCTGCAAGCTTTACTGCCCTCTTCTTGACAGCTCCAGTAGCTTATGAGGTGGACCTGTTGGAGAGGCCCTGCTAAGCCAGAACATGCTATAGCCACCAAACTTAAGCAGCAAAATGGGAGATGCGACCAGTAACAGCACCATGGAGCTCAAGTGCTAATAAAGGCAGTAATTTTCTTGTTGCTCTGAAGAGAAGGTTAGTTTAAATCTAATGGTGGCTGAGGTAGTCTGGGTGTTTCACAGTGTGAGTACCTTTCTGCTCATCTGGACCAACCAGCTGGGTGTCTACTTCTGTATATCTAAAAGCAGCAGTTATATTTTGCATAGTGGATTTATCATCTTTGCCCGCAAACGAAATGCTTTGTGATTTTAAAATAGTATGTATTTTGCCTTCTTGTGGTGAGGAAATGCTTATTAGGTATGTTAGCCCCTCAGCTGGTATACATCACAGATCAAGTGATCTACATTGACTTAAGAAAGAAAATAGTCAGAATTGTCTGCTTTTGTTCTGCATTCCATCTCCCTTTGGCCACCAGTTTTTCTCTGAAGAGACATTGTGTGAGCAGCCAGCATTTCGGCATACTTCTTCTTTGTGACTACAGCTAGACACTCCACTGTAGTATTTCAAACCGTAAGAAATACTTTGAACAAAGAGAATACAATTGCTCTAATGGGAATTCAGCTCTGAAAGCTTGGGCTAACATTCCGCTGCCTATGAGAACCAGGTTATGATCCAGATTATACATAGCCACTACTTGAGTTTTATGCAAAAAAAGTGCCCCAAACTCAAGCCCCTTCAATTCTGCTGTGTTTTATTCTCTAAAACTGTAGTGAATTAATGTCTTTAGTTCTTGATCAATTCCTGTAGCACTCAAGATTTTCTTTGAAAATTTTCATTCTGAATGATAATCAGATGCAATGTTTCATCTTTTACAAGATCCAGTGGAATTTAAATTTGAGATAATGTGATTGATTTTTAGAACAAGATTTAAATTTAAAATTCGTTAGTAGAAAGTTACTGTCTGCACTGAGAATATTACTAAATTACACTAAAACCAGAAGGCTATACACATAATTTGCAATTATGAAATATTTCTTCACTAAATAAAGCATAAATGGAAGTTGCCAAGCTTTACAAATGAAATTCAATATTTTTCAGAGATACAGCAGCCAGCCAAGAATATGTCTGGTTTTGAAAAAAGGTAACCCTCAACAGCATCACAAGAAGCATACTTAAAAGTACATGTAATTTACAAATATTGTGATTGTAGATGCAAAAGAGGCACTTCTTTCCTCAGTGGTTAATTGCACGTATGGCCACCTCATCTGCATGAATAACTGTGATAAATTAAGATATGCAAAACACTATTAGCATGTTTGCAAATCAGATGCCATTGTTAGGGAACAACGGCGATGTGCATTCACTGTTCTGATCCGATTTTACGAGTGGGGTCATTTTAATTAAGCTTTGCTGCAGTTGTTTTTATAATATGTACATAAAATGTACATTTTTTTGAAATACACATATTTTTTAGCATATTAATCCAGATTTGATTTATTTAATTATTAGTAGTTTGACACTGTGACCAGTACGCTTGCCACTTGCCCATTATAAAAGCAAGCAAAAAATAGAATGAGCAAATGGCAGGAGAGAATTTCTAATTGATCTGATATCCAAATACCTGACCTGTAGGAAGACAGAAGCAGCTATGCCCATTTTCTATATTGTGGGAGCAGAAGCAGATATCAGGGAAAGAGAGTACTGGCAGACTGAGTTCCAGAGCAGGACTGGTTATGCCTACAACAGTCTGAATGTTTGATCCATTCTGTCCTTGAAACTGACTCGCAGAAAATATTAATTTAGCACAGGAAACTGGGAGAAAGCTTACATATGTTTCTTACCAATTGCATTTCTGAGCAGTTCGAAACTAAGAGGAGCTGACATGCTGCTGCGTGCAGCTCCATACCTGGTGAACTTGTGCCAGCTCCACCTCTAGCCTTGCAGATCTTTTGACATATCCAGTCTTAGTGGTGGTGCACTGAGGGTTTGGAGCTTCAATCTTCACCAGCGTGACAGAATCTGGGAGAGATGCTTCCAGTTCACACAGTCCTAAGAAATACAAACAGCAAATGGAGTGGCGGGGAGAGAAATTTGAGCTTTGTTAAATATTTTAAGTAAATATCTCACACAAACTAAATCTTCCAAAATGGTTTACCTGCAAAGGTGTTAAGATAGAAGTTTTTTACCACATAGCGTTCAGAATGGTTGTCTGGAAAATAACCAATTCTAGACAAAGGAGCATATGTTTGTGACGCAAAGTCAGTATACTCTTTGATGATATCTCGTCTCTCCAGTTTCCCCGTTATATTTTTCCTCTTAGCTATCAGTTTCCTGAGCACTAAAAAGGAAATAAAAATGCAAGAAGGTTCTGCGTGCAAATAGTTCTAAAAAAGCTGTGTCTTTGGAAATTCACAAGAGCTTTCGCTAGTTAATATAAAAACATGACCTGTTTGACCAGAACAAATGCTGGCCATGCTTATGTATATTGTAGATGCAACCTTTTCCATCTTGAAAAAGGACTGCAACCTTGTGAAAATAGAAATGGCTTATCTGAAAACTAAGTCTCATACTGCTCTCTCCCAGCCTTTCAAACCTACCAAGTGCAGAGTCATGCTGAATCTTTTTTATTTTCTCTTCTTTAGCCTTCTGATGATTTTTCCAGTGGTCATCCAAGCGCTTGGCATCCAGCTCATTCTGATTCTCAACTCGCCTCCGCAGCAGCTTCTTTAAGACTTCCAGTCGAACCTTCTGCAACCTTTAAGGAAAGAAAAAGCTAGGTATGACCTACTGTACTCTGCAGGGTTATGTGCAATGCTGTCATCATCAAATTCTATAGCAGTCAAATCAAATCCTAAAGTAGTCAACCAACTACTTTATACATAGCTCATATTGCATATCTCGTATTTAATCTTTCCTTTAAAAAAATGAGTTTACCACTGACGAAAAGTGTTGTGGTAGTAGTCTCTTATATTAAATTTAACAAATATAGCCCTTCCCAAAATCAGAGAATTTTCACAGAAGTAAAAGGCTTATACCCTTCAGTTAATCCCTTAAACCTTCTTGTTCCTTCTCTATTCAGCCAATAATTAAAAGAAATTAAGAGTATAATCGAGCTCCTACTTTTCTATTTCCTGTTCTCTAAAGGCCCACTCCTTCCTCTCCATTTCCTCCATCATTTTCCTCCTTTTCGCAATTTGTGAGGCACTGTCCATGGCTGGAAGAGTTGCTTCCCATGCATGTTTTTCCCGAACACGTTCAATCATCTCCACCTCGGCCAGTCCTGCTGGTAGCCCCCGACCTGACAAGGACAAGAAGCAGTAGCTCTTTAGGAAAATGGTGCATATAGCAAATAACCACCACCAAAAAAAAGAGGGCTGGATGGACAGAAGCCCGTATGTTAAACACAAGCAGAACTATCAATAGCCAGAACTAAATACTTCTAAGGCCATTGAAATCCTACAGCATGAGGAACGCTCGGACCTGCAGTTACTATAGCTTAGTTGGCATTAACACTGCACTTCACTCCTCTACTGCAGGCTGCAAAGGAAGAAAAACTTTTACAAGAAGACACTTTCTGAGAACATGCACTTTCTTTGGCATGTCCACTGTCCATCATTATTGCAGGTGGGACACCAGAAGACGAGTATCAAAGGCATATTCTGGGGCAGCAGTGTTCATACTGTTTGTTTTTTACTCATGTATGGCTCAGAACAGCTAAAGAACAGTAGGTAAATGGAAAAGCTGCTCCCAGTTTGCATTTGTGAAATATATCACAGAATGCTAGGGGTTGGAATGGACCTGACCTTTTCATATTGAATAATCTCAAATTTATGAAATGCCCCAGCACAGCACTACTAAGTAGGAAAATATCATACCTATTTTAGAAATAGACAAAATAATGTTTCCCAAAGAAAGACAACAAGGGGCTGCCAAAGCTGTCAATAGACTTGAGACCTGGCATTGGAAAAAAAAGAAAAAAGAATCTCCTGCAAAAGAGGCAATGTGATTATTATAATTGATCTTGATTTCAGAACTCACCCCAAGTGAGTGTAGCAAGTGTCAGAAGTTCAGGAACTGAGCCACTGGAAACTACATATTCAGGGGAATAGGGATATGTCTGGGCTTCACCATCCCTATAATCTGTCTGTGTGCCCAGAGTTCGTGACTTGGGACCAAAGATATCGCTGTCTCCTGTAGCTGAATGGACACAGGGCTCTGTCCTAAAAAGATGCAAGATGGAAGAACATTTGTCACATTCGATAAAAAAAAAAAAACTGCGAACAAAATGGAAACACAACACTCAGTCAAAGGCAGGATATCCAAATATGTTTTATTTCATCTTAACATTGCTCCTACTGATGTTGACTCCATTATCTTTAGTAAAAGCAAACTGGGGCTATGCTGAGCCCTCTGAAACCTCCCTTGTTAGCTAAACAATCCAGAAATCTCCTGGCTTCAGCTCTCACAAGTTATTACATGCAGATCTTCCCTATGTATCCATTCTAAAGCGTTATTTTTAATGGGCACAAAAAGTAAATCATGCTTAAGTGTAAAATTAAGTAAGACTGCTTCAGTTTAGCTTACATGATTGTCTTTCCAGCACTTTTACAACAAAAATTAAATTCTCACGTAAGCATATACAAGTTCAATTGACTCTAGTAGAACTGAATCTTCTTATGTCCCCTCAAAATTTGATCTCCACTGAAAACCACATTGGATACTCTATGCCATTGAACAGTATTTCAGCTATCACAGAGATTGTAATAAAATATCCAAAGATTTTCCAACAATACGGCTGTGTTAGAGAATCTTCTTTGCATTGGTATCTCTTCTAGGATTCAGACACTTGGCTTTCAGTTTCAGGCCTCGTAATCATAACACACTTGAGACACATGTCCTTTACCCACAGAGCATCACTTATATACCACAAGCAAATTCTGAAACACTCAGTCACCTGTTTCCTCAGGAAATCTTAATGGTGAACAAACCCTTACCTCTTAACAAGTTTTTCTTTTTGGCTTATTATGACAAAAATTGGTCACTGGCTAAATTGCTTCCCAGCCTTTTTCAGGTGAGATGTGACCCATCACAACAGTAATGTTCTAAAACTCACTACTTACTTTGCCATTGCGTAAACAACATTTAGTGGAAGCAGCTTATTAGAAGGGATGAGAGGTCTGAAAAGAGAGAATGCAGACATAAGACAACAACCATGAGCATAAAAAATCATAACCATTTACAAAAACTGCAGTCCGCTAATTTCAGGGGAATTACACTGTTTCCACAACTCAGATTGTGTAGTTGCATGTTTAAGAATTGTGCTTGAATATTAAATAATTCTTTCATAGCTAAGGAGTAAGAGAGGAAGTTTCACCAGTAGGATTGAGTGTTATTCTTCTGTCAAAGAAGAAAGTGGAATTGCAAAACAAGACAATAATTACAAGAAGTTAGTTTTGAGTGTGCTCACAACATTTTTAGTATGCCTCACTAATTAGTTTACTTTTTCCACTTTGAGCTTTTAAGAGAGCGGGTTTTTTTAGTAACTTCTTGAAATCTTGACATGAATTTCTACAATCAGCTAGTAAGGTAAGCTATTTTGGACTTAGCTAATTGGATTGTTTCCTTTTTTTGCAGTATTCTGTGAAGGATCTCAAAAGAGGTATGGGGTAAATGACATATTAATAATTCCTTCTTAGGCATTCTTACAGTTTGCATATTGCATTTTATTATCAATTTCCCATAGCCTTTGAGAGATTTTAAAGCTTAATTTCAAATTGCAAAAGATAACATCATCTTTGTTCTTTTTTGTTGTTGTTAAAGGAGCCATAAAGAACTTCAATTTATTAAATTTTACCTTTTTTTTTATATTTAAAGTAGACATATTGGCCAATAGCTACTGGCTATAATAGTGAATGTAATTCAAAATATATGTGACTAAGTTGAGAATGTTTGTAGACTGGCTGTTGGTTCAGATCTTGAGTCCATTGCTGACCTGCAGTGTCATCCTGGAAGAAGCTGAGCAGTTCTGCAGAAGACATTGCTGAAAAGCTAATCAAGGATTCCCTTTGCTCCCTTTCTGCTGCTGGCAGAAACTGGGAGTTAAAAGGCACCTTTCCAGGAGTCTGGAGAGCCACAATGTCTTTGTAAGCATCTTCTTCCTTTGTGTAGGAGGATCTATGTCTGAAAGCTTTCTACAAATAATTAAGTACAAAATGCCTGGCACATTTGCTTATATGGTAACTCATTACCTGGAAATTCTGGTATAGTGTGAATTTAAAAAAACCTTGTGATTTAAGATTTGGTTACTACTGATATTTTCCATAGCAACGATCAAAGAACTGACAGGAAAAAAAAAACCACAACAGAAAAAAATATGGCTCTGGCATTTGTATAGGTGCTTTTCAAACCGCACAAAAGCAAGCTTCTGAACTCTGTTTCAAATCAGTTCATTCTTTACCGTGCAAAATATTTGTAGCGATTCCTTCCACTAACTTCAGGATCTTCATATACAATTTGAGGTATTTGGAGAGAAGATTGAGCTCTGAAAGCCAAAATGCAGGGTATCGTTTAGAAGTACATTCAGCAAAGTTCAGACCTGTTTTTTCTTATGCTTCTTTTTTAAAGAATCTCTCTACGTCTCTGGTTACACAATCACAGATGCACACTACAAATTCCACAAAATCCCCATACTTACACAAGCAATTATATTTTACTATATATATAGCAAATTATATTTACCTATATATATACCAAAACAGTTCGACACTTTATGTATATTTCCCACCATGTGTGGGCAAGAAATGGTCATTTGCTGCCTTTAATAAAACTTTCTTATGCACTTGGCATTAAGAGGACTGACCACTTGTAAATGTTTGACCTTGTAATGTAAACTACTTATATTGGGAGTGGGGGGAGCAAGCTCATTTCCTTAAGAAGGAAAAACTTTCCATAAGAGAATATATGTGTAAAGGAGTAGAATGAACAAAGGGGAAGACTACCAATTTCTATCTTTCAAAAGTAGCTAAGGAGATTTTGAACAAATGTGGAAAACTTTAAAACAGCAATTTCAATTTGAATTCTCCAATAAAGGAGAAAAATTAGGGTGACCCTGCAAACGTTTCAAAACCTATCCACAAGTCTCTCTTTTGTAAGAACAGTCTTTCTCAATTTTTTCCCCACTTTGAACAGTAGGCAGACTGTTCAATTTTTCCCTATATAATCTTGGAGGTTTTTCTTTATTTTAAAGCTTTGGAATACCATGAGGTAGAGCTCATTAGAGCAGTCAGTGAGATAATGGATAGAATTGAGCTCTTTGAAAGCTATGCATCAGGATTACTATTTGATTTCATAACTACTTTATACTCCAGTTTTACTCTTCTCAACCTGCAATGTGGTAAAAGAGAAGAAACAGATTTTTTTTTTTAAAAGCTATTAAAGCTAAGTCATTTCCTTAAGCTATATATATGAGAAGTCCTTCAGGTTTTACATAAGACCATTTTTGGCAACTTGCAAGAATCCTGACCTCACATATATAGGAGTGTGGGTGCTGGAGTTGGTGGCGGCCACCTAATTTTACATTCAGAGGTATATTTGCAGAAAGGCAATTAGGAATATGTAACACTGCTCAACAGCTGGGATCAAACCAGAGGACTGCACGCTGAGATTAGTTGTCTTCAAAGACCTCATTTAAGTCCTGCACGAACTGTGCTGTGGAACTTGGGGAGCCACAGTATGGCTACCTGCTAGAGCAAAGCCTACAGAGAGACGCTTCATTAACCTCCCGTGACAAACAATTTGCTGCCAAGGTAAGTTTAAAGTCATCTCTTCCCGGTGCTTTCAGTCATATCACATAACAAAAGAAGGGCGGGAATGTTTCAGAGATGAAATGCAGTAACCTGAGATACTTGCTCAGCACTAATCAACCCATTATTGCCACGTTGTGTTTGTAATTCAAATGAGCTAATTGAGCTACTTTCACTGGCCGACTCTTTACACATCAGACTGTTGCTCCATCCAGATGGATTTGCGTTTCATTCAGCACAGGTGGGCACTTATTCTTATGATCTAACTTTATTAGCATAAGCTGTTCATCCTGTTATGGTATAGTTATAGGCACAATGGGAACCCAGTGAAATAGCCCCTTTTATTCCACAGATCCTGCCTCTTGCATGTCCTTGACTTATATTTGCTGACTTTGCTGAAATAAATGAGCATTTATTCCTGGTAACCTTGCAGAGGCAATGTAACTACTGAAAAGACAGCTGGGAAATATTCTATCAGCAACACTGTCAATCAGTGCAGGTTGAAACAGAGGGGATGTATTTCTCATTTGCTGTTAATTGCAAGACATTTTGCAAATACATGTTGTTGAAATGTAAATCAATTTTAAAGCAGTGCAGGTGTCAAATTTAAGTTCTTGTTACAAACTAGCAGGTAAAATCTAAGAAGCCAGAGGTTTTCATGTGCTGTTTGAAATGCTGAAAATCATAATAACGAAAAAAAAAAAAAGCGCTCCAAAATTCTTATTTTATAAATGGGAATACACTTTCAAAACTGAAAAAAAACCAGGTCTGAAATCTTCTGTAACACTCTTAAGCATCTTTGGTTACTGTCTGGCATGCAGTAGAACTCAACTATCAGCAACCCCAGAGCACCCACCATCTGAAAAGCCTATGGTCTAAAGTTAGCTTGTTAATGTGGTGAAAACCTCTGAAAACAACGATCTACCTAGGCTGATGTCTGCAGTCTTGATACAGCTACAAGAAGACTCCAAAAAGCAATCGGTTTGTCAAAACATATCACCTTTTTTTAAGTATTTGCTGAATCAGAAGCCCAAATTGAGATGCCAGGAGGAAGTTCAACTAAGAAACCCCTGCACTGACAACATGGTGCCCTGGTTCAGACCTCAAACACCCCTGAATGAGCATGAAAAGCAATCTAACCCACTGCAACGGCACGGGACTAAAAGGGAACAGCTCCCGACTGTAACACCCAGGAATCACTGAAGTCTTCATAACTTATCTACAAGAGATTGAAATAACTCTAGTCTCTTTCCCAGCAACCACTGCAAAGTGGATAGCACGGGGATGAAGGAATGTGCAACAATCCATCCTGTAAGAGACAGATGGGCAACCATACTCCACAACAGCTGCAATCTCTTAATTTCAAGGGAAATATAAGTAGGAGCAAATTGCAGTCATCGCCATTTCAGTGTGCACGGGTTTTTGTTGGTTTTGTTTGTATGTTTGTTCTAAATTATCCAGCCATAGAACACTTACGCAGCAGGCTGCTGAAGAGCCTCCAGGCACTGCTGAGCTCTCCCTTTCCATCTTCGGTCAATAAACAGAGGCACCAGATCTTTGCCATCCAAGCACAAACCATGGCCCGGGAAATGGATCAAGGTACTAACCATACTTCTGAACATTGGTGCCTTTACCTAACGTTTGTGTGGATACAAAGAAGAGAGGCAGTGATTTAGTGATTTCAAACAGCAGTAGAGAGGTCAGCACTTCAGCTTGCTTGTGATTTACAGGACTGCACATTGGGGACTGGGAGAGAAGGCGGCATACGTATGCTAATGGTGTCAGCTGGTTAGATGGCACTTCTCAAGATGTGGAGCATACCAGACTAGCAGCAGATGCACAGATATGTCTTCCGGCTGTTTTCCAGTGTCTAAACTTATACTTAAAATCAAAGGGTCTAACGGTTTGTTACATAAAGAAGTTAGTGTGCCGTAACTGTGAATGTGCAGTAACGTGAACTGCCAGCACATTACCCCATGTAACTCCCTCCTATTTTGTGCGCTCCACTTAGAGAGTAAAGTTACATTATTTTATACTGCAACAATTTTAGCATGTGTTAAAAATATCTCAGCGGGAGTAGAGCGCACAGAAATGATCACATTAAAAATCCACGCCCTTCCTTCTAAGCAATAATTTCCCTGGGTAGATATGCCTTAAATCTCTAAATTTATGGTTCCAAATAAATCTTTGCAATCATGACGTGAGTATAAGCGATGTAGCGAAATTGGCTTGAGCTTCTGTGAAGCCTGAAATGGGGATTGAATTGTGACTCGCCCCCTTCATTTCAGTGTGTGCTAACTCCAATGCATATAGGTTAGTGGTGACACTTCAAGTACAGTAACTCACCAGAGTGCAAGGGAGTATCAGATGATGAAGATCTAAGCACCCTACTACAAGTAACTGCTTGCTGTGCATGAGACTGCATTTCAGTTTCATTTCCCTTCACAGGGAACTCAACTTTGGAGATTTTGGAAAAACCCTATATACAAGCTAATACTATCACAACCCCCATCCACTCCATTTTGTGATGCTGTAGAATAAGAATTCAACATTGTATTGTTCTGAATTGCACATTACGCGCTTGCTGACTCATAGGCTTAAAATATGATTTAATCAAGTCAGTCTGTCACCATACCCATCTGCAATGTTACACCTATGACGTTAGTGACAGTATGCCTGCTTTGTCTGGCCTGAACTGTTAGCAAAGCTATATTGTTGCAAGGATCTCTACGATGACAGGTGACGTTTCCAGCTCCATGTGCATGCCTCTCTATGGGAAGGCAGACAAACACATTTTCTTCATATAAGAAAAAAAGTCTGAGATAATGGGGTAAGAGACATCCAGAAACATTCTTCAAACAAATGTTTCTTGATTCCATTGCTGGAAAACTGCTCAGAGATTTTCTCCTCGACATGCAGCAATGGTGTTTCAGGGTTCAGAATATCTGCCTTGCAGGCTCACTCGAGTGCACAGCTTCAGGAGGACTCTGTTTAAAATCCAATTCCCTGTGCGGTTGTACAAAGTCTGTTTTCCTTCGGCATTCTACCTATATGCAGCCTGTCCAGCCATCAGTCGCTACTGTCTAAAGGTGTGACTGCAAAGCCCACAGGCAAGCCCTAGCTGGTTTTAAACTAGCTAGAGTGAATATTGATAGCAGGGGAGCAAAAGCAGTAGGGAGCCAAGCATGGGCTAACCAGGTAAGGGCTTAGCTAGGAAGTTAAATTGCACTAACTTGGTACGAAAAGTCAGGATGGGTTTGCAGTCTTTACAGACTGCTTAGCTGTTGCTACCTAGTTCATTTTAAACTAAGTGTGTTACCTTGACTTGTAGCGTAAGAATATCCTGAGATGAGGAGGGACCGTGTGAAGTAACACATTTTCACAGCTCGGCTTGAACAACAGCCCAAAACCTGTCCAGTTCTTTTATTAGATCTTAATATCGTATACAAACTATTCTTAACAGCATTTGGAGATATTCTATTTAAAATACTGACACACAATTTAAGAAAGTAATCAGGACAAGAAACCTGGCATTTCTAGGCTGCTGCTACAGAGACATCCTAGGCCAACAATCACACTAAGTCTTGTTTTAGATAAAACTGCTGACTTTGCTTTGTGTTTTGCTGTTTTAAGGGAGCAGCTTAGAATTAAAAATTTCTACCCATGAGTATGTATACACACAGAAACATAAGGTGCACATGTGAGCCAACACACGTGGCCAAAGCCAACACCTACCACTTTATCACTAACAAGCTGAACACGGACATTTGACTTTGAACGGTCCTTCTCAGTTGGTAGTGTGTACAGTGGGTCTGAAAGACAAGTGAACAAATGGGGCTAGTTACATACTTGAGGAATCAGCATAAATCGTCAGACTCAAATTCTGTCTTTAACAGTCTGCCCATAAGAGAGTACAAAACAAACTAGGAAAGAACAAAACTGAAATAGATGTCTCCATATCAAAGAAAATCCACCGTCGCAAAAATGAGCCTCAGAACTGAGGTACTACTGTTCTGCGGAATGTGCACGTGCCTGAAGGAAAATCTACTGTTTTTGGAAGCACTGCCAACTGAAACAGAAAATGCAGACATGAAACGGGGGGGGGGGGAGGGGGGAAGCATTGTGCAATGGTAATCAGTGGAAATCTTATACTGTATATGGTGCTTCCCTCTGGGCTATGGAGCTGGTGCGGGCTTTCCCCCAGCTGACAAGTGTTTCCCAGTCCTCAGCCTCGCCTCTCTCCCGACCACTGCCGACCCCAACGCTACTGCCCTGCTCCCGGGGCCGGCACCCATCTTCCCATCTCCAAACCTGCTTTCCCTGCCCGGCTACTTGCCGGTCGTTCGGTGACAGCCCCTCGCCTCGCACGGCCCGGGGAAGGCCCGCTCAGGTGGCCCGACCGCTACTCAGCACCCCACGGCGCCTAAGGCCCCGCCCCGGGACCGGCCTCCCTCCCCGCCGAAGCCGCCGAGGCCGGCCGCACCGGTCCCTGACCCCCGGGGGCTGCAGGCGGGGCGAGGGGACGTTGCCCCTCCCGGCCGGGTACCGTAGGGGCAGCCGAAGGTCCGGATGGAAGACATTTGGCCGCCGCGGGGGCCATCCCCGAGTAGTGGGGCCCGCACCGCGCCGGTCACCGTGTGGCTCATGGCGCCGCCGTTACCATGGCGACAGCGGGCGGGGCGTCACTGAGGGAGGGAGGCGCTCCCCGTCCCCGAGGAGAGGGGGGTGGGATGGCGGCCTTTCGGGCCTTTCCTGGAGGACAGCTCCGGGTTTTTCCCGCCGCTGCTCCCTCCAAATCTCCGTGGCCGAGGGTCGCCTCTTCCTCTCGGGCCCAGCTTTCGGGAGAGCCCTTAAGGCCTGTGAGGCGGCGAGACCCGCCCGCCTCCATCTTTGTGCCTCTTGGGAGAGGAAAGAAGCTGAGGGGGCTCGGCGCTCTTCCTGCTGCGGCGTGGAAGGCAGGACGGGCAGGGGGGTCTTTCATGGTTCCCCACTGGCACCTCTGGGCCTCGTGTGTGGAGCGTAAGGGTGGCCCCGAGTGGGCTTCGCTCCCGTCCCCGCTGGTGCCCGCTCCCGGCCGAGCGAGGAGGAGCCGCGGGGAGTGCCTGTGGTGGGGCGCGGCTGGTCTGTAGCTGAGGGGGGCGGGCGGTGATCGACTGGTGCGGCAGGGCCGGGGTTATTCTCACTTTTCAACAGCTCTTCCTCAAGATTGTTTTACGTGATGGTCTCCAGTTCCCCTGGACCCTCGCTTAGTGGATAAGAAAACTGGTTTAGCAGCTACAGTTGGGGACTAGATTCAGGCCTGAGTGTTCTCATTCCTGGCTTTCCTTGTGTCCTGATTTGAGCTGACCAGAACCAGTTCTGTTCAGTGATTTTACTTTTTAGCTCAGTCTCTTCTAAGAGGCTGCACCTTCTGAAGTAAGCAGCATGTTTTTGCAGGCAGTGCCTGCTACTGGCAGTGATAACACCTGATGTTTACAGTTACTGCCTGGGACTGGGATGCAGAAAGGCTCTTGCTTATACATTTAACTCCTGTAGCGACCAAGGCCACTGCTGGCTCTTGTGTGCCACGCTGGGGGTGCCGGGAGGTAAAAGGGGTCACAAGCAGGTAGACAGTTATATCTTCAGTGAGGAACAGACAAAACAGGCCACCAACAAGAGTATTCTGTTCCATATATGTCATCTTCAATAAGAAGCTGAGGTATTATGGGGGGTTAAGGTCTCTTCTTCAATGGCTGGTGGCCTCCATCCAATCTTCTGCTTTTGATCCCAATCCTGAGTTTCTGAATCCAACTCCTGTACCTGTTTCCCCGCTGGGGCTGCCCCAGTGCTGCTTGCTCTGTGACATCAGTGAGGATTACTGTTGAGGGGAAGTAGGGTTCAATATATTTGTATATATTTCATTATTTTCATTATGTCCTTATTAATACTATTTTCATTTTATTAAAGCTGGTTTAGTTTTCTTTTTCCAATCTGTAAGTCTCTGCCTCCTTCCCTTTCCCTTCCTGTTTGGGGAGGGAGAGAGGTTAGAGAGCACCTGCCAGTGTTTAGTGGCCAGCCCAGCCCTAATCCTCAGCAGCTTGCTAGTGCCTAGGACTTCTGTGGCTACGAACTGATGAAAATAGCCTTGGTATCTACCTCTTGGAGATACTACAGGTATTTTTGTGTTTGTAAAGCATTTGGAGAGACGTACACAAAGCATTGCAGATATACATTACACTTTGCACAACACTTGTTTTTGCAAGGAGGAGGCCATCATTTATAAGGAGAACAACTGAAGTGTCTTCATGCTGTTAAACAGGAAGGGCTAATGCTTTTGTCAGCCTAAGGAGATTTGTACACAATGCTGTTAATACTTTTGGAAAAGGATGTAAAAAGCAGCATAATTGCAAATGGTCCCTATAATCTGGAAGTATGTGCCTTGTGTTAATTATTTTGTGTATAAAACTCTGTACCAAGGAATTATTCACAGCTTGCCACATCTGACATTAAAATTTTAGGCCCTCAGTGCTTCATCACAGGAGAGCAATGTTAAGACTGTGGCTCCAAATTCCTGGACTCTGCCAATGTACATGTAGATATTTGATTCAATATGGAACTCTGGTTTAGTTTCTTAAAGCAATTTGAAGCAACAACTTCTTTCTTAGCATAGTTCATCCGATGTGGGTCTGAACTAAGGAATGCTGCCACAGCTTTGCTGCTGACTGACAGCTGTAGGATACTGCTTTCCACAATGGATTGATCCACTCCCTATAGATACCCAGCAGGCTGTAAAGGTTCTTATTGTACTGAAGAACTTTACAATGTCATACCTTATTATAATTATTGACAGGGCAGTGAAAGTCACTTTTTAATGGAGTTGTCCAGTATTTCTCATGATCAAGTTCAGTTTTCCTGGTTTGTATCCCATTTCTTTAGAACTCACATCATTTCCATGTTGAAATTTTCCCATGCTGGACATCTGCCTTGATGTAAACTGTGTAGACTGTTTTTTGGCCCAAAAAAAAATGATTCTTTGTTGGCTCCACCCTCTCATGTGTTTCCACTTTAAGGCTTTCAGAGATGACTGGATACAGGTGGCCTGGACTTCTGTTTTTTCTGATGAGAAAAGGAACAAGATGGAAATCAGATAGAGAAGGAACAATGGAACGATTACATGAGTTCTTGACAGAGTACAAAAAAATGCCAGGGCATAGCCTAACAGATGAATACTCTCTGGTGTTGTGGAAGATAGAAAGGTGTGGTGCCACTATTTAACTGCATTAAATTGGGCTAAATGTAAGACAACAGGGAGGTTGGATTAAAATGATCTCTAAGGTCCCTTCCAGCCTAGGCCATTCTATGATTCTCTGTTGCCACCTTCTTCTTTGTTCACTGTGAGCTGCCTGGTGCCTCTGCCTCTGGTGTGGTGGTGATGGCAGCTGAAAGATTATCAGAGGAACTGTCTCAGGAGACTGATGTGGCTGAAAACTAACCTGTCAGAAAAGAACAATTTTCAGGTCACTGCGTAGCTGCCTGAAGACTAATACTTGCTCACGGGAGATGACAGGTATATGTGGCTGAGCTAAAAAGTTCGGGTTCATGGAGGCTGCTGAGACTAGATACATGTGTGTGTGAAATACTGGCTGATTTTTAACCAAAATTTCTGAGAAATCTTTGTGAATTACAGATGTGGACAGAGAATCCCTTTATAAGTGTTGAAAGATGTGTTGATCATTACTATCTTGAATGTTCTTTACCTCAAGTCTTCGTACTCCTTTGGAGTGAAACCTGGCCAGGGCCCCTGGCAAATTAGTGTGTGCTGTGGAATTCACTGCAATGTCAAAGCAGTGAGGTTTAGTCTGAATTGATTATTTCCCCCCCCCCCCTTTTTTTTTTTACTTTTTTTTTTTTCATTGCAGGTTAGTCATTTCCAGAGAAAAAGATCCCAGAATATGAAATGCTCTGAGAAAATGTTTGATCCCAGGCAGTAAACACTGGTAACTTTGTCTCTTACCAGCACTTTGGAAAAGGGACTTAAAGCTTACCTGGTAGGTTGGGCTGTCCACATCAAGGACGCATCCTGTTACACTGGTGAGAGCGAACTGAAGGCAGCTAAACTGTAACCAATGAAAAATGATTCCTGTTTCTAAGCTACAGTTTTCAAAGAACTTGACCGGTGGAATTTCTCCTCAGAGCTGCAGGCCGTAGCACGATTTTTTTGGTGGTTGGTGGTTTTTTGTTTGTTTGTTTTTACCAGTAATAACTTTTCCAGAACAAGACTGTGTAGCTGTGCTGGGGTGCAGTCTTTCTGATTCTTTTTATAGCCCCTTGGCTCTGAGGGGACACCAGGTGCTCAGATGTGTCGACTGTCCCCATCTTTGTGAGTTCCTGAGTGGACTCTGTGCCAGCGCTTAGCATGTTCCAAAACTGCAGTAAAGTGCACTAGTTCAGCTGCCTGTGAAAGAGGCTGAGCCAGATGCATTTTACCTCGCATTGACCTTGAGCTAAGAAGCTGTAATTTGCTGTAAGATGAGTTACTGATACTCTGTTGTTGGACTTGGTATGCTGTGATGACTTGCTGATGCATCTGAACCATAAAATCAGACAAAGAGACGTGGAAAATTTAGACAGGAAGGGTAGGATTAGGCATTGGTTGAGAGCAGAGTAGTGGCTGGACAAAGAAGATGGATCGGACATGAAAGTGTGGTTTTAGAGGAGAAACTTGGCTGGCTGAGCAAAGAAAAATTAGTAGGAGAGTGGGGTGCAGAGAACCAGTATGCAGTGGGAGGAGGGAGAGACAGGGTGAGCAGCCAGTAGAGCAGAACTGAAGTGGTCTGGACAAGAAAATGGGAGACTTAGGTGAGGAGCTGAAGAAGTGGGGAAGGCTATGGAATGGCAAGACTTGGAGGGAGACAGCAAAGAAGTTGAGCTAAACAAATGAGTCTTTCTACGCTGTCTTTTTCTGTCCTCTCTGAGAGAGAACTAGCATTCTTGAATGTGACTTTTCCCCTGCAATCCATGAGGATCTGTAAATCCTGTGGCAAGATGTCATCCATCCGGCTTTAAGCTTAATTATGTAGATGGCCCTCTTCTGCTGTCTGTTAGCAGTTACCAAATGACAGCACTGTTGTGGTGATGGGTGCCTGCGGCTCTTCATGGAGACTTTTTTCTAGTTATCAAATAAATCTAAGTCGCAGGCAGCAAAGTTGTAGCGCTAAAAGCACCGCTGAGGCTTTGATGGCAGGAAATGCCAAAATTGAAGTCACCTGCTTAGAATTAGTAACCGTTAGCGTGCCATTTCGCATTCTTGCCACAGGATGTCACAATTTCCTCATGTGTGGTCTACCACGTTCTTTAACTTGGGTGGCGCCAGTTCAGCCCTACTATTAAATGTGAAATGATATAAAATGAGTTTGGCCCTTGGACCCATCCAGGGTAAGCCCTAATTTCCATTACCTTTCTGATTTTCACATGGTTTACTGACTGTGCATAATAAACACTTCTTTCCAGATGCATGGTTCAGAAAGAGCAGGAAAGCAGCAGCACAAGGTTGCAGGCAATGTCGTTGCTAGGTTTTTAATCCAGAAGAAAGGGGCCTTCCTCTTGGCTCACCAGAAGAGATGGTGAAGGAGAGTGAGGAGAAGGAAAACGTGGTCGCTATTCCCAGTAGGAAGTAGAAGCACAGTCTCAAACGTTTGCGAGAAGAAGAAGCTGTGAAACCTCATGTTTTGCTGATTGAGGCCTTATCTCTGTGCTGGCTTTTGGCAATAGTAAGGTCTTATATCCATTGTGGAATACCTCACTTGTAACTTGTGACATCTTTTGTAAAAATGGCCTTGGAGTAAAAATAGATGAAAGGCATTACAGGATGCCTGTTATTTCTTTCTTTTCTTTTCTTTTCTTAATACAACTGTTGGCACATTTCCTCTACGAAAAGCAGTCTACAGATGAGGATAGCCTTTTAAAAGTCAAAATTCAAAGAAAATGTAGTACTTTGTGATCACAGCTAACGAATTCACTTCAAGGCCCTGATGAAGGACTTCTTTAATGGTTTTGATTCACGTTTAAAAAAAAAAAAAAAGCAGAATTAAGGACATTTTCAGCCCATGGTTCAGAGAAGTCCAGTTTGTGACAAAAAAACCCCCCAACCTTACCAATACTTCAGGCATTCTCTAAAGGTCATTCATATACTTTGGATGAGAATCTTAATGAACAGGGATGATATTTGGATGACTTGCTGGACTGAAGTCAGGAATGTTGTCTCACCTCAGTAGGAAAAGGGTCTTGGATTGAACTCCTTGGAGAAGTAGTGAATTCCTAGTGTTCTCACTCCTCCTTTGCAATACTCGGAGGAATAAATGGCAATGCCAACATGATAACTTGCAGCGTTCAAGTTCTAGCTTGGTAAGACATTTCTTTTCAAAATTAAACCTTAGATTCCCTCTCTTCCTTGCCAGCCCAGTCAGTGGTTGAATCAGCAGGGGAGATGCTACATCCTAGTCAGAGCACAGGAGGTAAGAGAACAAGCAGAGGAACAATTTGATGGAAGGAGTGTATTACATTGAGTTAGCAGAAGGAATTTCATCCCATATTTATGGCTTAGAAATTGGAATGAATTTGTATCTTCAAGGCAATCTAACTGCTTCTTGCTTCTGGAGACTTCGATGAGAAATGTGCTTATAGTGGGATTGTGATCGGATTCCACGTCTGCTTTTCATGAGGGTTTGGCTCCAGCCTTATCATCTGTTTGTCTATTTAGAAAATATAAATAAACTAACAACTGTATTTGCTGCAGCTATCGGTTGAGCTGGGCATAACAGAGAAAACCCACTGACTGGGAAATGGGGGTCCAAGTACCTGCACTTGGGCAAGGCAATGGAAGGAGGGAAGGCATGCAAGAGGCAGCTGTAACTAGAAGGAGCTTGTGAAGGGATGGGAGTTTTTGCAGGGTTTGGAAGGGGTTTCAGTGTCCTGTTTTCAGCTGGGATAGAGTTGATTTTCTTCCTAGTAACTGGTATAGTGCTGTGTTCTGGAATCAGTGTGAGAATAACATTGATAACGCACTGATGTTTTAGCTGTTACTGAGTAGTGTCTAGCCTAAGTTAAGGATTTTTCTGTTTCCCATGGTCTGCCAGCAAGCAGGTGCACAAGAAGCTGGGAGGGAGCACAGGCAGGACAGCTGACCTGAACCCGCCAAAGGGATATTCCATACCTTAGAACATCATGTCCAGTATATAAACTGGGGGGAGTTAGCCAATGGGTGCAGACCACTGCTCAGGCATCACTCAGTAGGGGGTGAGCAATTGCACTGTGCATCACTTGTCTTTTCTTGAGTTTTATATCCATCTGTTTTTGTTGTATTCCTTTTCATTACTATTATTGTTGTTGTTATTATTATATTTTGGCTTCTTGTCGTTGTTTGACTATTCGTATCTCTAACCCATGAGTTTTAATTATTATTTTTTTCAAATTCTCCTCCCTGTCCCACTGGGAGGGGGGAGGAATGAGCGAGCGGCTGCGTCGTGCTTAATTGCTAACTGGCGTTAAGCCATGTCATTCAGCCACCAACCAAGTTCTGGTTCTGGCGACATCCATTTCTGTCAACTCCACACTAAGCTGAAAGAAGACCATTCCTTCTTCAAAAGCGCAGTCCTAAAAACTATTTGGAGCCTGTTAACAGTCTGTGAGGGCCTGAGGAGAGGCCCTACTGAAGTACTAATCTCCTTAACACTTGACTGGTGGTGCCCATTCAGGCCGCAGGGATGCAGGGGAGATGCTGTCACCAACAACAACCATCCTGGCCTGGCCAATCCATCATGTCTCCCAACTCTGCTCTGTCCCAGACTAGGCAGGGGGCCAGCATGACTAAGAGGGGTAGTGACTGCCTAAAATGTCAAGGGCTGTAGAGAGAAGGTAATCTCCTTGAGCCAAGGAGATCTCTTTACTCAGAAGCTCAGGAGTTCAGTAGCTAGATTCTTAACGGCTGCTTGATGGATGGTTTGTACTAAAGCCCGCTGTAGAGCAGGGTGGCTTAACAGTTCAGCATACAGGGAGACACGTAGTATGTATTTATGTGATGTGTCAAAAAATATGGAGTACCTTGCTGACCTCTGCAACATTTCTCCTCTCCTGTCTCACTCTTCTATTGCTTGCCAAGGTGTCTGGTCAAGTCTGGCTTCCAGTTAGCTGGAAAACTTTTCCAGGGAGCGAATGTGCTTGCCTGATGTGAAAGGAACACCAGGGACTCTTGATTTCCTGTGAGCATTTTAGCTGCTCTCTTCACGGAAATTAAATAGCTGGACAGAAGTGCTATAGAAACTCACTTCAGCTTGTTATTATAATACGCTACAACCCTTACATACACTACACTCTTATTTCCTCTTAAACAATTTATGCAATGCAATCTTAATCTATTAAACCTTTCCAAAACCATATTTGTTTATCATCTTTTAATTGCAATCCACCAGACAGAGGTCAGCTGAGGGCCAGCACACTTCCAAGGGCCTTGGGGGGGCCTACAAGAAATCCAAGGGTGAGACAGCAGTGACAGGACACTCAGGGCATGGGAAGAAAAAAGCTGAAAATGGATGGGGGCTGAACAGAGCCCTTTCAAGTACTGGGGACAGATGCATAAGTATCACTTCCCTTGTGTAAGAAAACAAAGTTTGTGCTCTTTTCAGTCTTGAAAGTTCCCCTATCTTTCCCCTCTGTCTTTGCCTGCACCCACAGAGTCCTTCCCACACCACTTCCCTGTCTCAAATGGTGAAGACCGAACAGAACACATTTGGAAATATCCCCTCTTTGATCCTGAGTAAATCTTTGGATAGACCTCTAAAAGAATCAGACCTGAAAGTATCCATTCTGCATTTTATATAAGATGTTGGAGTAGCTGAAGTTAATGATGAGCCAGTCCTGATAGAATGCATTGAGTAAAATTTAGAGTTTGTTACATAGACTAAGTACTGAGCCAAGCCACACAGTACTTAGAGAAAATACTGCCCAGCATACTGTACAGCACGTTGAAAACCAGGGCAAAATAGTCAGGATATGGGCTTAAGCTGAAGGTTTAGGTGAAATTTTCTGCCACATAGATGACTCGTGTTCCCATGTCAGTTTTTCAAAAATATTTGTACCGCAGCTACATAATGTGTTTAGAAAGATGACAATGTAAATAGGCTCTCTTCAAAAATCCCTCCACCTGCATATGGAGATGCCCTAAAATTTGACCCTGAAGCACTTGGTGGGAATAAGGGTTCTAAAAGATCTCCTTTAGAAGGTGTTCATTAGACTTACTCAGAAATTCTTCTCCTGGATCAATGCGAAGGAAAGCAGTGCAAATAAATTAGGTGATCAAAGTTGAAGCCCAGCTTGTCTGCTGGTAGGAAAGAAATGGCTTAAGAGTCACGGAATTTTCTGCATTGTTTTGTAGCTTGATAACAGCTGTAGGATTCAGAAGACGTATGAGTTGCAGGCTCTTTACAAGTATCTTGCAGCAGTGTACAGCATGTCTTGATGCAATATTTAAAAGGAGTGAAATGCTGGGATGCGAGCACATAGAAGTTTGCAGCTGCCATCAGTGACATCTTAAAAATGGAATGACTCATGTATTTGTAAATACGAATGATTCCTTCCAGGCTTCCAGCTAGCTCCCAGTTTGGTGTGAATGTTAAACTATTTTCTATAGTGGAGCTTCACATTTCATAAAACAGGACCAAGAGAGATTTGAATAGATTCAAACATGCCAGGTGTGCTACCGATGCAGATAGCAAAATGGCATGCCACTGAGCAAAGTAAAATTGTTAATAGGAGTAACACTCAGATGAAAAATAAAGGACGACTGGAACGTGTGCATTGGAAAAGTGTATTGCTGCTTCTTGGCTTAACACCATTTGTCAGACCTGCAGAAACACCGCCTGGTTTGCAGCAGAATCAATTGAGGTTAGACGTTTGGATTATGGAGTATTTTCTGGAACTACAGTAAGGCATTTTTCTTCGATGCACAGGCATGTGGACTTGGATTCTAAACAAGATTTCCCATAGTGCATAAGCACAGATCTTAGGCAACGCTTGATTTTTGTGGGGTGATGAATCGGAGATCATCCATGCATGCACGTGGTGCTACATATTAACAGCAGCTCAGCTGTCTGATTGCTTGGGGTGACATTCTGATCAGTTATGACAATTCACATAGGGGTTGTGCAGAAGGTTGAAAGCCTTACTCTTTCAAGTCATGGGAAGTAAGAATAAAAGAGGTTTCCTGTTTGGAAAGAATTACACAGGCAGCTGTCTTAGTTAACTCTGTTGTGGAGAGAAAAGAAAAAGTAAAAATCTGAGGGTAGCAAAACTTCTCCCTGGGTGACTTGGTGTGTATCTTCTTCATGCCTAAACACTTTTAAACCTGGAGTATTTTTTTCTGATTTTTAACTTAAAACAGAGAGTCTGACTGCAATGGAGGGACAGACCTTTGTAGATTCATGTCTTTTGAAGGATTCGTGGTGCTATTTTCCAAATACAGGTTAGGATTTTCTGAGTTACTAAGCGTAGAGACTGTCAGACAATACACACTTGTGTTCTTCACCCATGCTCTCCTGTTGTGTCAGTAGCACATGCAGCCATTTGAGTGCAAATACCTGCCCTTTCCTTCCCAGCAGTCTGCGCAATGGGATCTGCTCCAGAATGTTTAGGTTTTCATGGGTGTTCACGCCACAAAAGGGAGCATCTCATCAGTCATCCCAGCAAGCACAGAAGTAAGCCTGACCAGACTTGAAATGTGCATCCAACATCAGCTGCTGCATATTGGCATTGTGGAAAAGCCACCACGTGTCCAAAGGCTCAACTGGTTGTTCTTGCCTCTGGTGCATGTGGAACAGGGCAGGATATTTCATGACACGGTACAAAATGCCAGCTTCCTGGTTTTGCCATGTTACTGAGGAGATCACATGCTGAATTTGTGATCTGGCTTTTGCAGTGTTGCATGTGTGGCAAATTCATAATCTCTACTAATATGTTTGGATATGCTTTGGGCAGGCAGTGAAAAAAAGAGGCATAGCATGAAAGAGATGATAGTCATCATCTTAGCACAAACTGGGGAGAGAGGTGCAAAAAGAAATGTGAGAAAGACATGAAGATCGTTTAAGTTTATACCGAAACCAAGCACTGATATATTTTTTTTTCTTTTTGCAGGAACATCCAGACTTCACTGGAAAAGCATTTCATCGCTGGAAACAGTGTCTCACCTGTACTATAAAAAAGTTGATTTCTTACTGAAAGCAAATAGTGGAGGTAATTCTTGAAATAATTTTAGCTGCAAATTTTGATTGGGACAGAGTTTCTGCTCTGCCGCTTGTTGCAAGAGAGTTGCTATGTCAGACCTGACCTCTTTTTCAACCATTAAAATTTGTATGAAAGTATTTGTGTTTTCTACCTTTTGTAAATATAAAATACCCACCCATTTGGTTTGGGTGATTGTACATAATGCACGTGACCGTTGTTTGTCCTGGGCAGTCACAGTTCTATAGAGAAGCAGGTTCTCTGGAAACAGTGTGAGGATAACATGTTACTCTGCTAACTGTGATTTAATTTTTGTTAGTTTGTTTGGTTTTACCTGAAAGCAAACTTCGCTCAGGGAGAAACACTTAAACTGATATTTTACAATTCAGTAGTGGTGCTGCTTTTACTGTAGAGGCCTAGGCCACAGAGTCCTGGTCCCAGCATGAGGCCCCAGAATTTCTGGGATACTGTGGGTTGAGTCTTGCAATGCCAGAGACAAAGTTCTGGTTCTAACATGGCAAGTGACTGCAATCTTGCAAACTGCCTTCCATCTCCAGCCTCTGACAAGCTGAAGATTTGGCAGTTTCTGGCAAGAGATGATTTGTTGCAGTACTAGATCATAGGGCATTCAAAGAGACAGAAGTGCCTTAGAAGTAATCTTGATTCTACTGTTGTTTCTTTCAGAGCTTGTTTGTCATACTGAAGGAGGCTCTCTCCATACAGCTTTCCATGGTGATCTCCCAGGAGGTGATGATTCAGTCTTGCAATACAGCATCCCTGCCTACAGAATTCAGTATTTTCGAAATAGTCTTGAAACATAGGGATTTGCTTCTTCAGCCTGGTAAGGGACAAGCACATCACTTTTTCAGGTGACTTTTCACCACTTGCCTTCACCTGAAGATGGAATTTGAAGCTTCAAGTGGATGTAATTAATCACCTTAGAGTCCTTTCCATTGTACTAGACCAGAGCAAAGGCCCTTCTATCCCAGCATTCACGATCTCTTCAGTGACAGTGCTAAGCTGACGCTGTTTCGTAGTTGCAGGTCTGCAATTCTGATCAAAAAGAGAAACTATCCTGTACTCGGGCAGTTAATAGAGTGGAGCCCTGACAAGTCATCTTGCTTAGAGGTTTGAAGTTCTTTTTTTCCCACGTGTATCTACGTGTTGACCAAAATCACACACAACTTCTCTGACAATTGAACACAGCATATGGTTCGCTGTGCTGCTAAAGCAGTGGCCGTTTCACATTTACGCTAAGTCAAAGACAAAAATATTTCTCTAGACCAATATCAAACAAATTTATTTTTTCAGGATGGTAAAGGGTTAGCGGTTCCCAGAATGGACGTCACATGGAAAATATCAAAATACCTTCAACTCTGTCTCGCTACACAGATTTTTCACAGCTAAATTTAGCTTCTATCATGTATATCAGAAGGGTGAGAAATTTGGAAAACCCCAAACTACCCCAGACTGCTTCTTTCAATTGACATTGATAGGGGCTTACCCTACCTAACAGTAACAATTAGTGTAAATGTATTTTTGAGGTTCCCTGAAAAGTCTGTCCATTTGAGTCTAACAGACAAGTACTTCTTTTTTTAGTCAACCAGTCCGTTAGTGGGCTGAAACTGAAGATACAAGAAGCCAACGGCAATGACTGCTGTGCTGCTGTGATGTTTACATGTCATGAGTCACTGCTGTATGTTTGTTTAATTCTGATAAAGGGCTGATAATTTGGAACCCCATGGCAACTGGGTGGTCTCTCCCTGTTTCACTCATTATTTCTGTAAATCCAGAGCTGTAAGTGTCCAGTGCTACCTGTAGTCCTTGTACTCTTACATGTGGCACCAGGCTGCCAAGTGACAAGGCAGATTGAGGGAGGGTGTTTTTTCATGATCTCTTTCAAAAGCTCTGAGATTTTCTCTGAATCTCCCTTCCTAAGTACTGGAGCTGACAATTTCCCAGCAGTCTCAGCTCAGCAGCCTACCCTTAGCCCTTACTCCTCTGACTGGTACATAAATCTGTTCATCCTGACACATACTCTTTAATATAATTTTTCTGTCATTGTCAGCTGACAGAAGACAAATGAAAAATAAAAAAAGCACCAACCCTTACACACAATGTTATGCCAAAAAAGTCTGTGATGTCCCCTCTGCATTGTACTCCAAATTGGTGCCATCAGTATGAGAACGTGTTAACTGTGCATTAATGGCAATTCCCTTCCTTCTCCTCCCTCCCAGCCCCTGCCCTTCATCCCACCAAGAAGTGATTCCTTCTTTCAGAGTGATTCTATTACAAACTATTCCTGTGCAGGCAGCGTGGCCAAAATAGCAGTGCTCCTCCTTAACCTATTTGGAAAGCTGCTAGAGTTAAAATGGGAGTGCTGCTTGCAGAGATGATTAGACTGCACAGGCCATACCTTGCAGACCGCTTTGAAGTCTTCTCCCAGGATGACTGAATTTTAACCTCCCTCTGCCCTTGCTATTTTGTAGCTCCAGTAAGAGTTTAAAGTATGTTTTCCTGGTTTCTACAGGCCAAATCAAACTTATTCAAACTTTTTTTTTTTTTTAATAAAAGGTGTTATTAAATAAAAGGCACTGTTCACTTGCAGGCTTGGGAAAACCCCTTTGAGGTTTTTAACCATAGAGTTCGTGTTGCTATTGCCAAATCTATCTAGACCTTTGGATAGTGGCCAGCAGATAAAGCTTTAGGAAGTTAGTTAATTTGAAAGGAAAACATGTTTAATGTTTTAAAAAAGCTAATAAAAGACAACACTTTGGAAAGCTGGCACATAGGCACTTCAATCTCAGTTCTATCTTGAAGCGTGTTTGCATGAATTTGGGAAAAGCATATTCTAGTCAACATAAGCAACCTGTCCATCTTCTGGTTCATCATGCTTGGCTGCCTGGCCTCACGCTGAACCAAGAGGCTGCATGGGCATAGGTCAGCCTGAACAACATTCCTAGCCAAACGGGATAGCTAGGTACAGGCCACTGAGCTGAGGTTCATAGATAATTAAGTAGGTGGCTGATTAGGTGAGTGAGTGTTACGTGACACCACTTCAAAGGTAGGATGTCGATGTCTGGGTGATCTCAGGAATGAGCGTTTCAAGGAGTCACATCATCAGGATGTCGCAGGGGCACCTCATCTACCTGTGCAATGAAAATTTGGAGCTTTGGACTACCGGAGAAGAACTAGGCTCTACTTATCTCTCTTTGTGAGAATAAGGAGATCAAAAAAGAATCAAGTCAGTGGTGTTGGCACTAATCTTGATGAGCCAGTGAAGCAGAAGAGCAAAATCTCTTGACACAGAATAACCGTAAATCATACGTATCCACATTTATCATGTTTACATGTATTTCTGAGGATGCAGCTGCACTGGGCAGGGCACGTCTCCAGGATGGACGATCACCGCCTCCCTAAGGTTGTGCTCTGTGGTGAACTCACCACCGGCTGCCGCAACAGAGGAGCCCCAAAGAGGAGATACAAGGACTCTCTGAAACAATACCTCAGTTTTGGCCATATTGACTACCATCAGTGGTACACTCTGGCCTCCAGTCGGGATGCGTGGAGACACACCATCCATAACGCTGCTGCCTCCTTTGAGAACACACGTAGAATCAGTCTTCAAGAGAAAAGATAACACAGAAAGAACCGTGCCTCGCCAATACCGCCTAAGGAGACTTTCCACTGTGCCTTTTGCAACCGGACTTGTCTATCCCACACTGGCCTTTTTGGCCGTCAGTGAGCTTGTAGCATGTGTGGGTAGAGCCCTTCCCACATCTTCTTTCGCAGCCTAGCCATGGTGGTGATGATGATGCATTTCTGAGCAGTCAGCTAAAGAGATGATTAGCCCTCTACTTAGGTGAACTATCCTCAGTTATAATACTAAAAATCACACTGACTGGGGAGAAGACTCTGGCCAAGCGGAGACCCTTACTGACAGAACACACACAGTTGTACTAACGATTGCTTAACAACGTGCAAGTTACTAACCAATCCGATATTAGTTGGACTTTTCTTTAAGCAAATAAAAACCACTCTGGGGAACACCGAGGTGCGCTGGTTTGAACCCAAACTCGCACGACTGTAAAATAAAAAGTAGTATCTCATCTCACTGTGCGAGATTGGGTTTTTGCACACCGGGGAACGGACTGGGCTTTGAGGCAACAAAACGCTGCCAGGGGCAGGCGGGCCGCAGCTCCTCCCGGCGGCTGACGCCATTTTTCGCCCTCCTGCCCATTCCTTTCCGCCGCGTTAAGTATCGAGCGTTCCCGGGGGGCGCCTCTCGCGACAGTGCGGATTGACCGTTACAAAACCGGGATCCGTTTGCACCCGCCCTCGCGCTGAGATAACGGCGGCGGCAGCGCGCGCGCAGGGAACGCGGCGAGGAGACTCCGGCGCGCCGAAGATGGGGGAGCTGGGAAGGAAAGGCGGAACGATGTGTCCCGAACTACATCCCCCAGCAGCATGGCGCGGGGCTGCGGCGCAGGCGCAGAGGGGCCTGGGTGGGACGGAGCAGCTTTAACCCGGAAACGGCGAAGGAGCCCTCAAGGCCGCGAGCGCTGCGGCCGAGGAACGGGGCGCTGTCTCTCTGCTCTCGCGCCGGGAAAGGCAGGTAGCGGGGCGGGGCGGAGGGGTCCCGCTGACGGTCGCCCGTTGACGGTCGCCGCCGCCCCTCCTCCCCCTTCCCTTCCCGCAGGCTGTGGCCATCGGGGAGCCGCCCGCCATGTCGACGGTCGCCGCCGCCAGCTGTGACGCCAAGGGCGCGAGTGGGGAGGCGCGGGAAGAGAAGAAGCCGCTGAAGCCCTGCTGCGCCTGCCCCGAGACCAAGAAAGCGCGGGACACCTGGTGAGGGTCCCAGTAGACCCGGGGCGGAGGGTGGCCTCTGCCGGCCCTCAGGGCCCAGGGGACCCCTTCGCAGGCTGCATCCGTTGTCGAACTAACCTCCGCCCACCTCTCGCCCCCCTGGCCCGGTGGATTTCCCTCCCTGCCCCGCTCGTTGCTGCCTTTGAGGAGTTTCTGCCCCTACCAATGTGCCGGGGTGATTTTGGAAGCGCTCCCCATCCCGGGCAGAGGGTGCTGAAGGATCTGAGAGGGAGGAAGGAGATTGCGGAGGAGGAGGAGAAAGTGTCTTAAAATAAGAAATTAGAAATGGAGGGATGAGTATGTTATAGTACTGTTTTAAAACAGGTTTCAGATCTTAGCTTTTAATGCTGCTTACAAGTCTTCACTACTCTTGACTGATTGAAGCAACAAGTGCCAGCGGGTAGTAACATTTTAATTGATTATAAATACTGTTCTTTTTCAAATAAAATGCTAGGTCTCAGAGGATGGCTGTCTCACGGAGTTGCAAATTTTACAGTGATATATATAGGCGCATTTGTAATTAAAGGCTTAGTTATGATCATAGGACCTATCAAGGAGCATAAAATGCACCCCTAAAGTAGTGTTCCTTTGTCTGAGACAATAAGTCTTTAAAAACCTTTAATATGGTGACCAAAATGTCTTTTATTCACCTGACGGATGATACAGATATTGTTCAGTAGGACATAATACTGGACACTCTATTTTTGCTAAAGTAAGGTGTGCATGTCTAGTTACGTGGTAGAGTGGGGGTGAGTCCAGGGTCCCCTAAGAAAAGATTGGTAGGGTGTAAGTCCCGGGTCAGATGAAATTGCCCTGGGTGACTAGCAGACCTGTCCATACGTAGTGTAATAAAAGTTTAATGATTAAGTAAATAAGATATTTTAGTTAATCACAATTTGATAGAATAACATAGCATGGTAGATGAGGGTTGATCAAACCTGTGACCTGCACTCTGCAGAGCAGTGGAATCCCCGACCTTTGGGCCAGGAAGCATTCTGCCAGTCAGTCAGAGAGCAAGTCCAAACTGCTGTTTGGATAATACATGATATACCAATGATGGTAGCCTCTTACTGCTATTTGAATGTATATTAGATGGTTGGAGGGATGAGTAACGTCAAAAAGTTACCGTATGTGGTAAATAATTTTTTTAAGAGGAGCTGGGCAGGGTTTTTTTTTTGCTTCAGGTTCCCTAAATACCAGCTGAAGCTGGACTACAACACCATGTACTGGTCAACCTGTTACGTATCAGTCTCTTACTCGAGAAATTTTGATGCTTTCATACTGAATGATTTGAAACTGGTTGCTCATGAGATCATAGTGCCTGATGAGGTGATGCAGCAGCTTCTGTTGTATAACAAATCCCCGTCTAGACTTGCCCAGAATGACACTGGCCTGTTAATAGGAAATTCTGTTATGCTTTGCATTAGAATTTTAACTGCACAGCTCCAGACTTCTTGGGATAGTATTATGCTTTCCAGAACAGTGCTACCATGGACAGGATAGGCAAAAAGATCTGTATACCATAACAGGGAGCTTTGATTGTCCCCAACAGCTTGCTACTTCTTTGCCTTTGACTAATAGTAAGCAAATATTTTGTTGTTGAGCCTTGGAAATCTTTTTGTTTTGCAGCATTATTGAGAAGGGAGAAGAAAATTGTGGGCACCTAATTGAAGCTCACAAAGAGTGTATGAGAGCTCTGGGCTTCAAGATATGAGTGAGATGAGCAGGACTCTGGATGTGGTGAGTATAGCCTTTGAGACCTCTGCCTCAGAAGTACGCTGGGTTCTCAGCTGGTGCCCCTGGCAGGGCCGGAGAACAGTTCATGATGGCAAAGGTGTCTTCCTTTCGAGTGGGAAGGCGGACAGTAGAGGAAGTACTTCTCTCCTAGTGAGAGTGGTGAAGTCTCTGGCAGTATACAGCTCTTCTGCTTGAGTATGGTTCTGTCTCTGTTGTCTTCTAATAGATCTGAATCTCAATTTTCTAATGCAAGGACAATGTAGGACTTGGGTTTTGTGGGTTTGTTGCTGGGGTTCTCTTGTTGATTGTTGAACTGTCCCTTGATATCCAGTGGAAATACATGTTTTGTGAAGCTGTCTTTCCTCTTTCTTCTAGGTGATGTCTGTGGTGTGGCTGTGTTTGGGAAAGCTGCAAAATAAATTATTTCTGCATATTACTTCAAAGAATAAATATAAGCAAAGAGTCTATTTGTAAAGAGTCTCTGATGATAGAATGCATCATGTCTGTGGCTTTCCAATGTTAGCTCTTGATCACTGCTATAGAAAATATATTTTTTCCTCTTAATAAAAGTCTGAAAATGACCTGTGTTCCTGACTTGTTTCCTATTAAGTAAAGAAATGACAGTGACATCCTCATTGAAAACTGTGCTATAAGGATGGAGAGAATGGAAAAAGCCTGCTTACTCATTGACATGAAAACATTGCTTGCTCTGGTGTTGTGGCTGAACAGATGGGCATTTGGTGGGTTTTTCTGCTGATGCAAATTGAGAGATCATGCTACTAACACTGCCCTGTTACTGCGTTCAGAGAAGTTTGTTGTGCAGTTTGTGGCGGTGTTAACGAGTGTCATGCAAAGATGGCAACAGCCTTCCAAAATGAACTTTAATCCTTATGAGTCAAAAAATGGGTTTGTTTTCCCCTGCTAGAATTCTTCCAACTTTTTTTTTTAATTACTTTATTCTACAATTCAAGTTTCATTCTCTAAAATGAGGAATTAAGTACTTCCCATATCAAACTCAAATTTTTGAGCCAGTAGTTCTTCAAGAGAAAGGAAGGAGAGGGCTGCAGGTGTATGCACATGTCACTTGCCTGAAATAAAAGCTTTTTTTATGCTGGTTTCTGTTGAGCAGAGGCAGAGGCTATTGTTTTCTGGCTTTTGTTTTCACTTGTGGGAAGTGGGAAGGTGGTTGTGGCCTTTGATTTCTTCTTACAAGCTAGAGCAAAAAAAGTGCAGTTGGTAGTTTGCTAAATGTGGGACTTTCTTGGTTTCGTGTTGTGTTGCTGTGCAACTCTTAACATTCTTCATGTGGTGAGTTGACTTTGTGTAAGACAGTATCACTGATTACTTCCACTCCTGAGTTTTCTTTCCAGATACTGAAGATACACAATCTGTGCTTCATTTTGATTCTTCTCTTGGCTTTAATTGCATTGGAGGGGTGGGTGCACTCATAATCATTTCTCTGCCTCCTGGGCCCTGCATCTTCTGAGCTAGCTCTGAAAGGTTAGCATAACATGTGGTACTGTCTCTGCTGAGACCTGCAGAGTGTGTGAGGCGAGTTTAGACTCTGGTCCCAGGAATGTCTTATGAAGGTCCTGCAGTCTGAGGAAATGTACTCTAAAAATAATTGCAGGAGACAAGCTGAGCTATTTGACTTAGCTCTATGCAACTCATCTGCTCTCCCATCCTAAGAGTTTTGCCCATGTTGGCTTTCAGCTTAAGAGAAGGGATGCAGGTGTAGCTCTGGCAAAAAAAACCTCAGTAGCCTTCTGTGGCCACTGCAGCTGGCTGGGAGCAGGATCTGCTGCTCCTGTTGGCCTTTATTGTTGTCTTGATGTAGAAACTTGAATAAGGTTATTTATTGTTGAATCAGTGCGTGTCAGAGCTTGAACTGAAGAGAATGTTAACAAGCGGATGAGCACCGGCTTTAGGGTAGCATGTCCAGTCCGAGTAAACTGTGGAAATGGTACCACAGAGTAAAGAGCAGGGTGGAAGTTAACAATGGTCAAGTGAAAAGGAGTGCTGTTTAAACCAGGTGAAGAAAAAGAATGGCTCCACACACACTTTTACACAAATTCTGCAAACTTAAAAAATGTGACATCTAGGCCTGCATGAAGTTAAAAGCATGGCAGATACTTCAGACAAGTTTTTGGAAGGAAGGTGATGAGTGGGATGCTATGGTGCCCATGTGCAATAGGTACAGGAAGGATGCTGGACTTAAATACTTAAATCAACAATAGTAAAATCATAGTCAAATCGTATTTCTTGTTGAGTGGCTTCATTTGTTACTACAGGATTCCTGTGAAGTGGATTCAAGACTTGGCTTTGGTGCTGCATTAGTACTTACTGACGGAGCTGGTGACAGGTGCTGCCCTGCACAGGGAGTTGATGTACCTGCAAGGGCGTGGAATGTGGCAGTAGCGGGAAACTTGATTAAACTACGTTGCAGTGCAACTGAATACAGCGCGTGCCATCTTTATTCCTTTGTGGTTCGCTATGAGCTTATCTGTGGCTTTAGGCCTTTTCCCAACAGTTGTAAATCAAGTGTGACTTGGAACACCAGGTGGCTGTTTTGGAGCTACAGGGTTTATTAGTGTGCAAGCAATGCTTTTGCAGACTAATGGCTAGTGATGCACTATATAATAAATCAAAAAAGAGCTGTTTGATTATGCCTACTCTGACTTTTAAGCCACCAAGGTCTTCGTGTCCTAAACACAGGTGACTGGACTAGTTTTCAGCTTATGGGATCAGTAGTGAGCCTGTGGACTTCCTGAGGATGGGCAAAATAGCAAGTCATGTAGCTGCTGTGGGATTTGGGACTGATAATCTCTCAGTGCAGTTGCTCTCAAGGACAGAGGATTTATTTGCCAAATATAGTGCAGGCTGCACCTGGATTGCATCATTGTGTAGGGCTAAATATTAAGCATTACCAGTTGGATTCATTAGAAGTGGAGAAATCAGTGAATACCCTTTCACATGTTGCAAGTTCTGGTGCTGAAAAGCCTGTCATGTCTGTTTGAATTCTTCACAGACTTTTGTTATAGTGTCTATGCACCTGCTTCCAGAGCAGACTCTTAATGCAGCCGAGGTGTTTTCTATGCACTTGCTCTCTTGACTCCAAATTGTTTTGGGCCTTGGTATCTCCCTTTTAATACTTGTGTGCCTTTCCCCTTGAACACTTGTCTTGGATGCACCCCAGCATCCTTGGATGGAAGACGTATTCAGGTTCAAGGCAAGGCTTGAAAATAAAGTTTCTCTTGGAAAATTAAAGAGCTTTTTGAACTCTTGCTGGGTGGAAACCTGAAAGTGCTATGAAGACAGTCTGTATGGCCACAGTACTCTCAAGGGAGAATGGAAAATTTGAGCCTTAGTGGTTTTACCACTTTTCAAGCCCAGTTTTAGAAGGAAGTTTTGTAATCACCTAAATTAATCTCTAGCATGTACTCGAGATCTGCCTTTTAAAAGTCTATATCATTCATAGAATCACAGTTACCTAGATTGGAAAAGACCTTTAAGATCATGGAGTCCAACCACTAACACTGGTAAGTCCTCAACTAAACCATATCCCTAAGCACTCCGTCTACACAACTCTTAAACACCTCTAGGGACAGGACTCCACCACTGCACTGGACAGCCTGTTCCAGTGCCTGATAACCCCTTCAGTAAAGAAATTCTTCCTAATATCCAATCTAAACCTCCCCAGGTACAACCTGAGGCCATTTTCACTTGTCCTGTCACTTGTTACTTGGTTGGACAGACTGACCCCCACCTCGCTACAACCTCCTTTCAGGTAGTTGTAGAAAGTAATACGGTCTCCCCTCAGCCTACTTGTCTCCAGACTAAACAATCCCAGTGCCCTGAGCCACTCCTTGTAAAACTTAGCCTCTAGACCCTTCACTAGTTTCATTGCCCTTCTCTGACATGGTTCTAGTACCTAATGTCTTTCTTTCAGTGAGGGGCCCAAAACTGAACCCAGGATTCGAGATGCAGTGTCACCAGTGCTGAGTACAGGACTAAAGTCACTTCCTTAGTCCTGCTGGCCACACTATTCCTGACACAGGCCAGGATGCCGTTGGCCTTCTTGGCCACCTGGGCACACTGCTGGCTCATGTTCAGCCGGCTGGCCATCAACACCCCCAGGTCCCTCTCTGCCTGGCAGCTCTCTCCGCCCCAAGCCCGTAGCTCTGCTGAGGGTGGTTATGGCAAAGTGCAGAACCTGACATTTGGCCTTATTGAAACTCATGTAATTGGCCTTGGCCAATCGATCCAGCCTTTCTCTCTACAATGTCACATTCAGTCCTAGCAGAAAAGTTGTATCATTTTTAATACGAGTTTTCTGCTGTTACTGCTGTGGATCTGAAGCTTCCTGTTTGCCTTCCTCAGGGAAGTCACACCAGGCCAGCCTCACCCGCTGGCCCTAGCAACACTGCAACCCCAGCGCATGCCTCTAGGGTTACTGCGGCACCACTGTCAGTGTCCTGGAAGATGCCAGAGGAAGCAACTTTGACCTAACAAGTTCTTAACATTGTGTTCCAGAGTATATTCTAGCTCAGGAATTTACCTGAGGAGTGAAATTAATAACTTTTTGGGGGGCTGTATTCTTTGATGTTGCTGCAAGGTTTTTTGGTAGTACAGAAAGGTGGGAGAAATTGCAATGTGCCTTCTCGGAATGCTTTCTCTATTGTAGCTCTACACTGCTATTGACAGCAGTTCAGTTTTGCTCACGCATCTTGTGAGAAGCATCTTTCTTGTAAGTGTTCCCAGTCTTGATATCACAATCCCCCGCTATATGAAAAGTCAGCCTATCTTGCAAAGAGGACCCCTTACAACACTGGTTGTTTTGCAGAGGCCTAAAGGTAGACAAGTCGTTATTGGGATCATCTAGCAAATACACAGCAGTGGTGTGAAAAACAGAACTTAGCTACCAAGATGTTTATTGTGCTTTGACTGTAAGATCGTCCTTCCCTCTTTGCGGAGAAGGTCAAGAGAAATAAGTTCTTCATTTCCTCATGCCTCTTGCAGCTGAGCCTCATTCTGCTTCAGTCGGTAGGATTTATTTCTGCACTTAAATAAGGGACCACTGGAGACAAGGTTCCCTGTTTCACTTCACTTGTAACCAAAAGCATCTTTCCAAGTGGATTGTATTTGCCTCCTGCGCAAAGCTTGATTTGTCTTGTTTCTTTCCCACATGGCAACCTGTCAATATGGCACACCTTTTGCTGCTCTTCAGAGCCATACTGCTCTGTGTTGTATGTGGAATTAATCGTAGGGATAGATTGTACTGTCCAAGACAGTTATGAATTCTTTAAGGTTGCCACAAAGCGTTGCTTCAGCCTTGCCCAGTGTTATTCCAGAGCACTATTAGTAGAAGAGGCGATTAGTGTGTCTTTAAGTGAGTGGTGCCAATGGGAATGGCATGTTAGGCAGGGCAGCTGCAAGCTCGGCCCGAAACACGACCACCCTTGAAACCGTATCTCTACTCCACTGACCCATGCAGGCTGACTTCATACTGTTGACTGACTGTGGGGGTTGCGTCAATGCCTGAAATGTAACTGCTTCCTGGCGGATGGGGCAGATCCTGCCTGTGTGACTCATAGTGTGTTACTCCAAGCAGGGGAGAAATTGTGTTTATTTGTAGTTTCTGTAGCTGACCACAGAGGACTGAACTTCGCAGGTTGCTCTTGTGCCTGTGTCCTGGGTTACCTCTGAGTGTAAAGTGTTTACTTTCCTCTTTGTGCTAAATGAAGGTTTGGGGGGTTCCAAATAGCTATAAAGAATGAAAATGTCAGATGATGCTTCCCAAGGATGCTTTCCAACAGAGCCTGTTATCTGTGGGGTGGACTAGGATTTCCCTGCAAAATATGCTCCCGAGTGTTATACTCCCAAAGTTTTAGGCAGGATAGCCTCTTCTTCGTGACAGAGGAGGCTGTGTCCCCATGAATCGTTTACTATAGCTTCATCCCTTGCAATCACAGCTGTCTGCTCATACAGAGAGCTTTACCTCATGCCCCTTGGTCTGAAACACCCCACGAGGTGGAGCTCTCTGGAGCAAGGGGAGTCTCTGCTGCAGCGCCTGGAAAGCATTCCTCCAGAACCAGCCTCCCTTCTTTTGCCAAGTCCCCACCACTGCTACGAGCCACAGCGGGAGAAGGGGGTGACCTTTCTCCTTTTTTGTGCTGGGTGAAAGTCACTCTCTTGCTGTAGCGCAGGGCGGTGTGGAGCCCCATGTGTGGCTGGAGCTTGTCATGATAAGCTGGTAGTTTTCTCCTCTCCTTTCCCCTCCTCCTGCTGCACCAGGCTTATCTGGGCGCCTGAGTTATGTTAAGTAGCGGGTGTGTGCTTGCTCTCTGTTCTCCTCGCTGCTTTTGCTCCTTGGATTTCAATTCCAAACATGGTTATCCATTTGGGGTCTCTCTCCTTTCCGCTGCCAAGTGATACACATTCCAAACTCAACACCAGCTCCCTCCGCTGCTCACTCACAGTCGCTATTTCCATTTGCTGGAGGGCAGGCGAGAGAGAGGGAGTGCAACGAGATCTCTGTCCTGTCTGCGAGTTTTCCAGCTAATGGCCTCTACTCTTTCTTTGACTGAGCTCTTTTGGCCTCATACTTGCCAGCTCCTTTTCTCACTGGCGTGGCTAAGGAGGGGGCCAGCCAGCAGGTTGTGAGCCACAAAGAGGAGAAAAGAGCACTTGGTGATTTTTTTGGGGTGCAAAAACTTTTGGCGGTGCTTTAACATGTCACTTTGAAACGTGCTGCTGTGGGACCAGCTGGCGCTTGAGAGGAGGAGGAACAACAGCTACTCGGCAGCTCTGTTTTCAGGCTTCTGCAGCACCCTTTGTGTATGACAATTCATTTTGAGTGCAGGACGGCCAGGGAGGGTGGGGAGTGCAGAAGGATGAGCGCAAGCAGCCTCTCTTGGGACCAGGTCATTCTCCAGCCTCCAGTGTGCGATGCCTGGAAGGAGTTTATGGAGGGAGCAGCCTACCAGCTGGCCAGCTGCATTGTCCTTCTGGGTTACATGGGAGGAAGCGGCATCTTTGGGTCCTTCTATATCTTTGGCCTCTTGGCCCCAGGCTACTTCTGCTATGCTCTGTGGGGCTGGCTGAGTGCCTGTGGGCTCGATATCCTCATCTGGAACGCGCTGCTCGTCCTCATCTGCTTGCTTCAGCTGGCTCACCTGGCTTACCGGCTCCGCCGAGACACCATCCCACAAGAGTTTGACCTCCTCTACAAGACCATGTACCTGCCCTTGCAGGTGCCCCTGGGAGTCTACAAAGAAATCATGAAGTGCTGCGAAGAGCAAGTCCAGTCACTCATCAGAGACCAGAATTATGCGGTGGAGAGCAAGACGCCCATTGACCGCCTCTCCTTGCTGCTGTCTGGCAGGTAAAGGCTCTCCTATTTCTGAACAAAATCTAACAGCAAAGTGCTGTGGCTTGTTGTTCTGTTTTTCACCCTCTGTAGAAACTGGAGTGAGGATTGTTTTCTTCCTCTGAAAGGGTTTTGAGATATGCATCTGTTTATTGGGGAGAGAGATAATTTGCTTTTAAGGGTAGTTTTTCTTCTGTTTTTATAGAATTTCTATAATTCTGTTATCTCAGGGAAAGGTTTATAGAATCAAGCTGTGTGCAGCAAAGCAGCCAGCTCAGCCTCGCCTGTGATTCTGTTGAGGAACCCTTACCTCTTTCCCTGCCATTTTAAAGTGATTTATTTATGATGAGAGCAGACTGATTGTGAAAGAGTGTTGCTCAAGGCAGGAAGGCAGTGTGTTGGGACCTGCCCTTTCTGGGGGTACCGACATACCTCTGTGATGTAAACGACCGTGCACTGAGTATGCTGAGTCCTCAGTTCACCTGCTGCCCCTGGCCAGCAGTGTTCAGGGAGAGGATCCATTCCTGTTCCAAACACCTCAACCCTTAAGGCTTTGAAATTTTTCACTCTAAGAGTCATTTTATCACAAGAGAGCGCACTTTTCTGTGATTGATCCTACTTCATCAGACCTCTTTCTGTCCCTGTGCTATCACACATTCATGATATTCCTTCCTCAGAACGCCCAAGGAGGATCTCAGGGATCTCCAGGCAGTCACACTGGGGATTTGATTATTGAGTGAACTGTGCTAATAAAGTACTGACAGTTGTTCACCTGTGGCATGCCTCTGTGAACACCTTTTAATGATTTCCAAAATCCAAATGCATACAGCTAGTAATGATATTGAGTTCCCAGCTGCTGTCAGGCACTTGGCAGTCATGTCAGGTAACAGTGGGAAAGGAAGGAGATCTGTCAATGGGAACAATGCTGTGAGAGGCGTGCCTCACAAGGATTTTCCTTTGGGAAGACCAACACAGAATCACCTGTGACTTGTGTTTTATTGTCGTGGTCCATCCTCTCTGGTGAGGGGATGTGTAACAAAGAAGGGCTGTCCTTTGGTTTTTTTAGTGTTTTCTAGGATGTGTTAAGAACATACTGGGACCACTGACCAGTACCGAATGGCAAAGCACTGAGAGGAAATTGAGTGTGTGTGTTTCAATGTGGTGTCTTTCCCCTTACCAAGTGTCTGGCTGAGCAGCTTGCTCTGAAGTTTACCATATCTGCAAATAACATTTGTGGGGAAGAGTTTGTACTACCTTGCCCTGCGCTGGATAATCTGATGCTGCTCCTTGGGTGTGAAAGTGCTGCTACAGAGAGTAAGCCAGTGCTGGTGGGGTAGCTGTTCTGCTCTCTTTTGCAGTGGGAAGCGTGCATCTTGGCCAGTATAGGATGCTCTATGGAGACAGGATTGGATCTGCATTTCCTGGTACCCACTCTATTGCTTTGTGAGGTTTTTGCTAACCCAACAGAGCATTGCTACTGTTGTGGTGAACCCTCTTAAACTGAACAATAACAAGAAAAGAGTAATGTACAGCAAGCTGAGCTTGCAGCATGATATGTCAGAAAGGATGACCAATGCAATTTGTGGGGGTTCTGGATGTAACAGGTCCCCAGCATGGAGGCAGGGAAAGCCCTCATGCAACCCTGGGGACAGAAAGAAGATGGCAGTTAAAAGAGTCACAGGCTGGCTTAGAAGTACCTGAAAAGCAGCAGTAGCCTTGCAGGCTGAGAAGTCCTGGCTTAGGACCAAGCATTGCACCGGTGAGGGCTGGCTTTGTAGCAAGAAACAGAAAACAGATGGACTATGGGGCAATAGCAGCAAATACCATTTCCCACAGAGAAAGAAGGGACAGACCCATAGACTCAAGCATCTCTAGCTGTCCCAGAGAGAGTATGAGACACGTGTGAGAAGTCTTTTTCTCCCTGGTGGGACTGGCTGCCTACATATCGTGAGAGCTGATCAGGTTTGTATGGCATTTATTTTGTGACCTAAGCCTGTGCACCTCACCTGTTCCCTCTGCAGGATCCGAGTGAGCCAGGATGGACAATTCCTTCACTACATCTTTCCATACCAGTTCCTGGACTCTCCAGAATGGGAGTCACTGCGGCCCTCTGAGGAAGGAACTTTCCAGGTAATCCCACGTGGCCCTGCAGCCTCCCAGCTTTGCTCCTCGATGCTTTGTTGCTTGCCTGAGAAGAGAATGGGGGGAAGCTCATTGTGCCATTCAAAGCTGACTGGGAATACTTTCCTCTCCTTCCTCATGGTTTAGCCAGTCCAGGATGGTGCTATCAGCTGTATTACCTTATTTCCTACCTTCCTCTGAAGACCTCGGTGTGTGCTTCTACTATCAGCTGATAGCAGGGAGTGTGGTGCTCCTTCCAGTTTAGCAGGGACATGAGCTATTCGATTACTGACTCTCTTCTGTTACAGCTTTCCCTGGTACCTTTGCTGATGCACTTGCCCTGCACGCTGCTAACAGGGTGCATTGTTCCAACGTCGGGATGGCAGCCGTGGCAAAACACGCAGAAGTGATGTAAATCCATAAATATCCTGTTCCTCACAGGAGTTTCCGATGGTGATGTTCTTGGGGTAGAGAAGCAGAAAGGATGATTCACACCCGAATATGGTTCTTTCTGAGCAGAAGAATCCCTTGCTGAGAGGCCAGACCATTTCTTATTTGCAGCAACTGAAAGGATTTTGCTCTTGCTGTCAACACCCTGCAGTTTTTGTTTGGCTTTCTTTCTGGAGGAGATTACTTAAGCCCACATCTCTCTGCCTTTACCTCACATCCCAGGGCAGGCTGATCACCATCAGGACATTAATCTAGAATATGTCAGTTAGGGCATACGAGGAGAGATTTTGTTAATCTCATGAGAGCATGGGACTGTCATGAGGGAATTATGACGTTTTTTTCATAAGAGCAGCCACACTCAAATTTCTCTAAACCAGGGCAGCTCTCCAAATCTGCTTTCCTTGGGTCTGATTTTGGCCCACATGTGAAAGGGTCAGGGCGGTCACTCCTGAAACCTATGACATTGCCAGTGATACGATTTTACAAGAGCAACAGCTGCAGGAGGTGGCTGACCGTGTGACTGTGGCACAGGGCTACAGCTTATGAGCAGAAATAGGGATGCTGGGGCCAAGGTAATGGCGTAGAGAGGGCAACAACAGCATGGCTGTGCTAGGGGTGGGGGTATCTCATGTTTTGCTCAGGGCTTCAACCCAGCAGCAGATTTCTGCTGGCTCCTGGACTGTATTTGCCTAAGAGTCAAGCAGAGAGAACAATGGCTTTCTGATGCTTCTGGCAGGGAGATGACCGTCTGGATGGCATGGAACCTGCAAAGACATCTGCAATGTTTTCTGAGCTAATTTCTGCAGAACTGAATATTCCCAGACCGCCTGAGTGCCTTCATCTGTGGTGCATGAGACAGCTCAGGAGCAAGCTGTTGACTCCTCTCCTGCTCTGTGAGACAAGGCTAGTTAGGGAGGTAGGCACCAGGTTAGGGGGGTAGAGTCCTAGGTGGGGAAAAGCTGCAGCCATGTCCTGGAAATGCCTAAAACCATATCTGTTTATGAGGAGCATGAAGAAGTAGCAGCCTGTGTGAGATCAGCATTCAGCAGGTGAGACTTTACGAGTCAATGTTCCTGGCAGGACATTACTCTTGATGGCCCTGCTTTAGCCATAGTGATGTGTTGCTTTTGGCAGTTATTTAACCCACTAATCCCTCTTGAGTGGTTAAAAAAACTCTGTGGCATATCTCAACCTTATTCCTAGCATCACAATAATTTGGCCTGTTTGAATCTGGGACTTTGCTGGAGGAGAACATGGAAAATTTTTCTTGTCCAGGTTTTTCTCATGGCTCTCTGGGTTGAGCAGTTTCAGTCCTAAGCCCACTGAAAAATGGTAGGAGTGTGACTCGGTCTACAAGGAGAGCCAGTTTCCTTGAGTTTTCTCCTTTGGTTATGTCTTCTTTCTACAGGACCACTGTCTGAAGGTGTTGGATTTCAGGACTGGCACTTTCCCCCAGAAGTCTGAATTATGGGCTTTGCTGGTGCCAGAGCACTTGTGCTGGGGAGATTCATGAGTGAAATCTGTCCTGCTGTCCTGGTTAGGAGTCAGGTTTTCTTATTACATCTCACTTAATCCCTCACTAGAAGCAATGACTTTTGATCACTGTGCCACAAGTTGGTTAGGAAAATAAGATTCTGGTAATTTCAATTTCTGTTACCCTTCCTCTTGCTTGCTCCTGCTTGGGAAAGTTCTCGGGTTTTATCCCCTATATTTCTTTCATAAGGCAGCTGCTTGTATGGCAGTGGCATTAAATATCAAACCCAAGGACACACACATGCAGCCAGACTGTGTTCAGCTTCCCAGTGGCCCTCTGCCATGGTAGCTGGCCAAGGAGACTCCTGGATATAGAGTGAAAGGGAGCCCCCAGGATATTTTGGCTTCAGCACTTGTTCGCATGCCGGTGTCTCCATTACACTCGGATGTTCTTCTTTGTCCCAAGGCAGTTTGACCCTTCCTATGTTTCTTATCTCTCCTTCTTCTCATTATTATTTTTATTATATTTATATATTACATTATACACTCATGTATTATATATTTTGTTTTATTATTAATAGTCTGGTCTACAGCTAGGGGAATAAATAGCTGTGTTTGCATTGGCAAAACCCAAAACAAAATGAAATGCTCTCTAAAATCAAAGCAGTAAAACCTCAAGTGAGTTCCCTATCTACACACAAACAGAATAAAACCTTTTTATTTTCTCTCTTGCTGAGTTGTGCTGCAAGTCCTTCAAGGTCATTCAGCCCTACAGCATCCAGCACAGCTGGTGAGATAGGATGTCCCTCAGATTCAGGGTGACAAGGTGAGCTTTCCAGGTGGCCCTTCCTGCACTCTGGGCCTTCTTGGAGCAGGAGTTGGGCAATGCAGCAGCAGAGCGGGCCAGCAGCTTGTTGCAGGGCTTACCTGCTGGTGACTTGGACTGGCTTGGCATGCAGAAACTCCCTGCTCTGTGACACTTCTCTAGAGGGAGGTCTGTGCTTCCCTGCTCATTTCAGCTACATCGCTCAGGTGTCAACAGAGAGAATCATCTGAGTGCAAGAGGGTGAAATGTAGTGAGCTATGTGGCTAGGTTAAGCTAGGCCATGCCACTAATTGCATAGGAAAACCTAGTCTCTGGCTCCTTATGGAAACAGGCGGGAAAGGATTTATCTGATTGCTCAGCTTGGATGATCTGGCTTTTCAGCCCCACCATCCCCAAGAAGTGCAGGCATCAAAGGCACTGGGGATGTTCCCTGGAGAGAAGCACCTAGCCCCAAGGTGGGTGACCCCTGCCCAGGTGGTGGGGCTTACTCCTCTCTTCCTGCTCCACAGGTCACACTGACAGCTGAGACTGACTGCAGCTTCATCACCTGGCCAAGGAAGAAGCTGTATCTCCTCCTGAGGAAGGACCGCTACATTGCCCGGCTCTTCTCCTCCCACCTGGGCTACGACATCTCAGAGAAGCTCTATTCCCTCAATGAGAAGCTCTTTGCCAAGTTCGGCCTCCGTTTCGACATCCGCTTGCCCAGCCTCTACCATGTCCTTGGGCCATCCTCCTCCGAAGGGGAGTTGGAGGACTGCGAGGAGCCGCCACCTGCCTTTGACCAGTCTGGTGCCTCTGACCCCCCTCCACAGCCACCCCCACCACCACCACCGGCTCCACGCCCCCGGGCATCCCGGCCTGACAGTGACCTGCTGGGTGAGGACTCCACCAGTCTTATCTTGGAAGATTTTGCTGAATTGCCGGGGTCTTTTATGGACTATGTGAGCGAAGGGGAGTATATGAAGTGAGGGTTCTCCTGGCATGGGCACGCCTCACCCTGTGTGGGACCCCCGCGTAAGTACCCGCTTGTGGAAGCAAGTCCTTCCCGATGCAACTGCCCAGGCAGAGTGGTGCCCCTCAGCATCTTGCCTTCGTTTGCCATAGGTTTGCTCCTCCACAGTGTTTTCTTGTCTGCTGCCCCAAGGAATCCCAGGAGGTTGCCTTGAGCTGTGTGATTTTCTTAAGGAAAAGCAGCAGGGTAGAGGCTTGACTCCAGCTGTAGGGTGGAAGGGCCTGTAACCTTGCCATAGGGAGCTCTGCCCTGCCTTGTCCTCTCTCCATCCCTTAGGAGAGGCAGAGAAACTGAAACAGTGTCCAGGCTGGTGGGTGGTACACAAGTCCCCACAGAGATCACACAGGGCTTGACCTTGCTCACCATGAGGTAGAGCTGTGCCTGGATAAATACTCCAGTATTTAGCTGAGGAAGACATCTGCAGGTGAGAGAGCAGACAGCCCAGGAAATGCTGACGGGTAGAAACAGATCCAGGGTTTACAGTGGATTGATAGCAAGGAGTTGCTGCAGACCCTGCAATTGCTCAGTCTGGGCAGGGGGAGAAAACTCAGTCTTTCCTCCTTCTGTCCACCACAGCTCATCCCAGCATTTGCTTTGCCCTCCTTGTTTCTGCTGAACTTGTCTCAGCCAGATCAAACAAGGTATTAAAAACTGCCCCATAGAATACAGCTCTTGCCTCCGGTTGCCCTGGGTGGACTGACAGGCTAAACAGTGTTTAAACGAGCCCAAAAGCCTTCTTTCTGATGAGTAGGAATGAGATGCCCTCCTACAAAATGCCAGCTTCTTGCTCTGCAAGGGAAAAATTTCGGGGTCTAGTGGATGTTGGGGCAGACGAGCAATGCAGGCGGACAGAAATAGACAGGAAGGTTGCTCGTGCTTGAAGTTCAGATCCAAGTGGCCAAGAGAGAAATTGCACACTGAGCTACTTTTAGCCAGCCGCTGCATGTCAGCTACAGACCCTGAAATCTGCATTCCTGCTGCCGCCCGGTAATAGCTGCCTTCTGGCATTCAGCTGCTGGACACAGAGCCTGGGACTGGTCACTTCTGTCCTAGAAGTGACCAGTGTGTGTGCTCCAGCTGGGTCTGCGTGGCTGGGAGGAAGTTGCAGGGCTGGGCTGCAGCTGGGGGGACCATCTTCCAGCAGACATCCTTGAACACGGAGCACCATTGCATCCTGGTCTTCCCTGTGCCTACTTGGCTTTGCTTCTGGGCTGTAAATGCTTGAGCTGTGGACTCACTGGCAGGGAGCATGAAGCAGGATGCACTGACTCCTGGCACGAGCCCTGACAAGTCTGCAGTGACCTTCCCTACCCTGCAGTGCTTGTGCACAAGCCTCACCGCTGTGACAGCAAGGGGACTGTCCTCCTCCATGCTCTACATGGAAAGGTGTCTGGATCAGACAGCATTTGTTATTTGCAGTAGACCTCTGGTGGAAGAGGCCTTTTCCACTGTTTCATTCCATTGCTATTCTTAGTTTTTGAAATGAGTGGAACTCTCTCTGTTTTATACAGTTCTGCTTTGAGTTGGGTCATATGCCTGTTCCTGTACTGCTTCGGTGATTCCAAACTGAAGTTTGACATATGAAGAAACTGACCAGGGGAAGGAGCAAGTGTATTTGATTTTTCTTGAATCAGATAAAAAGTCAGCAAGAAGCTTACTTAGGTTTGTTTTTGTTTCATTTTGTGCTTTTTTTTTTTTTTTTTAAAGGATGCACAGAGAGAAAAAAAATCCTGGTTTGTTTTCTAGCTTAGAAGTCCTAGGAATGTGAAGTCCCTGGTTTTGCTGGTAGGCTGCTGGAGATATGAATTTGCAGCTTTTTCAGTCCTTACTTGGAGAAGCAGGAACACTGAATCACATATAAGACAGCCATCCTCCTAACTGTTGGGCATGTCTTTTGAACACATGCAATCAACAAGGAGTGCAGATAGTCTTGTAAATGTGGTGAAGTCACTTTGTCTATGATTTGCTTGTTTTTTTCTCCTCAGCAGAAGGCTATTGATACTCAGTCATTGGCAGAATTCTTCTAGTTGATCAAGCTCAATAGAATTAGGATTTCAAATACAATTAAGAAAAGAAGGAAGCAAGGAATGCCATAGCTTTTTGTAATTATTTCCACCTGTTTCTGGTAATGAGTCAGTACTGTGAATATACGCACCAGAGGTGCGTGTATGTATGTGTATATTGGGGAAAGCTTGTGCAACACAGCACAAAGCTATCCTTTCTTTCACTTAACATGTTGGAAGCTGGAAGCTTTTGTCTTTCTAGACCTTGTGAATGAGACTGTGTCAAGGTGTGCTGGTACTTGCAGTAGAGACCTGCGGTAAAAGTCCAAATGTTTCACAGGCTGATATTTCGGGTGCTAGAAGAGGATGATCTTCTTTGTCTGTCAGTGTGGAGGCAATAGCCAGTGTGGTATTTGAAATATCAAGGTAGTTAGACAAGGAAACACAAACTCTTAGTGTGTTCATGACAGTGGTACAAGTATTTTTTTGTTACTCTGCTCACCACTTGGCTATCCTAATCACTTCACATCACATCCCGGTATCACAACAGCAATTGTCACATCTAGGCAGTATTCCACAGCGACTTGCATGCCTAAGAACAAAAATGAGCAATGCAGAGGGAATGCAGATTTCCTTCTGGCCAGGCGCTCATCACAGCTCAGTGGATAATCTGAGTAGGTGCGCCATGGTCCAGGGAAAGCACATTCATAACTTTTCCCATGGAAGCAGTGAAAACATCGATAATAAACATTCCTTTTAATTTTCTGTCAGTACAACGGCCACCTTGCAATACCACAGTGCAGGAGGCCAACTCTTGAATGCTCAAAGTACTGCAAAGATCATGCAGAAGAAAATATTCCTGGCAGATATGTTATACTATTATATATGTATACTAGTATTATCATCTAGTTCTGTGAAAGTGTTTCTGGTCTCCTAACAAGCAAGACAGACTGCGATATCCCACTGATGAGCATATTCTTTTTCTGAGCAGGAGAGGTTTTTCAACAACTTACAGGCTGCCTGCTTAAAAGCAGCAGGTTCAAAGGTTCTGTTCAAACCTTGCTTTAACAGTGTACTGCTGTAAGCTCAATGTTCCATAGCAAACTTTATTCCTTGCATGAATTTATTCCTATAAGCTTTATTCCTTGCATGAAAATTCCAACAAGCAAAAGCCACTTGCTTTTTCCCCGTTTTGTTTTGGTCTAGTTTGTTGCTATTAAGTGCTTGCAAGATGTGGAGCTCTTGCTACCATTTTGTACAGTTATGTCTTGAGTCTGGCTTTCTGTTTGGTGGGTGGGTGAGTGGATAGATGCATGGATGGATGGATGGATGTTTGATGGCCTGTAGCTTGGCATCTACATTAGTAGGAATTGTTTTACACCTCTTTGGAGAGTAAAATCAAAGTAGCTGTGGGCTTTGTTTCACCAATGTCACAGAAGGTGCTTTGGATGGGGTTGTTTTTGCTGTCTCAGGCTGCTTGCTTAAACCCTGTTTTATCATATGTTGAGGAATTACGTAGTTTTGCACGCTAATCTAGGGGAGGAGAGGGACAGGTAATGGTGGGCTCCATGAGATTTGTTTCTTTGAAGATTTTGGAAGTAAGATTTATTCCTATGATAATAATGGTGCTCTTTTTCTTTGTCTGTCTCTCTCTCCCTCTGCCCCATTTCCCCTTCCCTCCATTTTCCTACTTCCTGCACTGCTTTCCTTCTGCAGCATCTGGAAACCTTCTCCGGAGTTCTCCCCACCCTCTCTGCAAAGGACGAGCCCCTCTGGCTCCCACTCAGACCCCTGAACTCTAGGGAACAACAGGCTGTTTTGATCCTGAAGCCCTCTCCGAAGGAGCGTATAGCTCACACAAGCTTCTGACCAGAGAGACACTCTTTAGCACGCACTGAAATGTCTGCCTACAGACATGTACACTCAGGAGCACGTGAAGCACACGCATGAGACTGTGGTGTGACACTCCAGCACCTCCCACCCCATAGTTGTTCACCAGAGCTGCCTGCCCCAGTGAGCCTCCATGGTTTATTTTATAGTTCTGCCTCTCTGAGGTGTGTTGGCAGCTCTGATACCAAGGTTCACTGATATCGCTGCAAGCGATACCAGCCTTCTCACAGAATCTGTGTTCCCTTTGATTTAAAGATTCTCATTAAAGTCAGAGATGAAACTACTGGTGTTTGAGGATTTGGAGAGGGAGTTAACACTCTTTGAAAGGCTTGAGGGTGATATCACAGTACAGAGGGGAAAAGGCAGGGGGAAGATGGGCTGCCTGATGGCTTTGGTAATGGGCTCTCAATGGAGAGGATCATAGCAGATTTGATATCATGCATTTCACTGGGCTCTAGTAAGACCATAAATCACTTTTCCAGGGGTTAGGATTTCTCATTTATGACAAGCATCACTTCTCAAAGAAGTTACCAACTTCTGGTGGAAGGTTGTTTGTTTGAGTTGATTCTTTTGTAATAAGAAGGGGGAGGGATTTGGACTGAGGGCAAGTGAATGCAGGAGAGCCTGAACCTTTTTTTTTTTTTGTGCTCAATGGGAGATGACCTTAGAGTGCACACAGTGAGCAAAGAAATGAGTGAATACAAAACATCTTTGGAGAGAGCAGCCACTGGTAGGAAGAACTGCAATATCTTAGATGAAAATAGTGTGGAAATGGAAGGCCTCTTCCAAGATCAGCCACAGCAGATTTTGGCTGATGAGCTTCCACAACAATTTCCTGTGTCAGGGAATTGAAGATGGCAGTACTGGTGGAGGAATCCTCTGTCCCACAGAGCCTGGTGCAACCAAGCTGAGTGGGGTGGACAGGAGCCTCTCCAGGGTAGATATCCAGGGAAGGAGCAAGGAGTGTCAGTCTCTCCATCAGCATGCACAGGGCAGGGCATTCTTCAGTGCCTCTTGGCACAGACATGCAAGGGCAGGGCCCTTCTGCATGTGGGGCTGGTTTTGTGCCAGCACTGGGCTGGTGGCAGCAGTCCTACCTGCCCCGCATTGGTCACACAGTGGCTGTGGCCCAGAGACCAGTCTGGTGTGTCTTGCAGGTCTCAGCTGGGTGAGATCTGTACCATTGGGATCTGGCGCTCTTGCTGAGGTCTGGAGAGGCCTCTGAAGTGGTGGGTATGTGGGATCCATGGCGTACACAGCTCTTTGCACTGCTTGCCTTTGCTGTCACCCCAGGGCAGGAGAGTGGGGCTCCCCGGGGCTCATGGTAATGAGGATCATCATGGTAGTGGTTGTCACCATGTTTTGTTGCCGCATTTTTGCTTCAGCCTGATCCCATTGCCCTTCACAGCTAGGAAATGTCTCCGGCAAGTTAACATGAGAACTGCTGCAAAGGACCCAAAATGCACAATGAAATTGCATCCATCTGTCATGGTGCTTTACACATTGGAATGAAGCAGTGGACCAGGCTGGGCTGAATTACACACTGCCCTTCACAGGTGTTTGCTGAGGTCGTATTCCAGTCTTCAAGATGAAGCTCCATGGAAACTCTTCAGTCACAGTACACTGCATCTTTGTCAGGTTGTCAGAGCACAGCTCTAACTCCATCCTGAGTGTGTGCTGGAGGTGGTGATTATTAGCTCACCTTCCAAAGAGCCCAAAAGCTTGGTTGTGAGTTGAAGGCAGGAGCTAATTCTGCACTGGCACTGTCTAGTGGAGCAGTAGTGACAGCTCATGTCAAATGACTGAGGCTTCTTCACTGCAGAAATACCTTTAGCTTGTTTCTCTCTCCTGACCATGGTGTTTCAGTGAAGGCAGTCCAGGGAACAGGGAAAATGGTCTAAAGAATGTATCATTTGTGAGCAGAATTGATGAAAGACTCATCTTCTGCTTAAACTCGAGAAGAAACTTCTTCTCAGTGAGGGTGATGGAACACTGGAACAGGCTGCCCAGAGAGGCTGTGGAGTCTCATTCTCTGGAGACATTCAAGACCCGCCTGGACACGTTCCTGTGTAGCATAATCTAGGCATTCCTGCTCTGGCAGGGGGATTGGACTTGATGATCTTTCAAGGTCCCTTCCAATCCCTAACATTCTATGATTCTATGATTCACCAGTTCTTTCCAGACATCAACTACTTTTCTAGGTCTGAAAGGCCATGCTGAGTTCCTGGGACTAAGCTGTGTTAAGTCGCCCTGTAGCTACAATGCTCCATCCTGCTTCTATTACCTTCTATCCTGGGCAGTTCGTCAAAGCAGTGCAAAACTGGACAGTGCAAAACAGTACCATGTTCCTGGTGTCTGTTCCACTTTAAGTAAGCTTCAAAGACATCAAGGCAACAGCCAAAAGAGCTGCTCCAGGCCTATCAGGGAAGGAGATCCATTCTGATTATTTAGCAGGAGAGCTAACATGAAATCAATAGGTTTTCATTCTGAAAGTGTCTTGTAGATGGGACTAGTGAGTTTCTCACTGAAGCATTGGTTAAGAAAGACTCCTTCCTGTGCCAGAGCTGAACCACACCATTTCCCCTTGACGAGAAAAAAAAAATAGCTCTCACCTTTAGTATGAAGTATCTCAGGATACTTTACTATGAAACACAAATGAATTGGCCCAATGGTCCTGTTGCAAGAAGAGTGATATTCTCTCCTTTCATAATGATCCAAACTTTGAGATTACATGACTTGCCTGTCTCAATTTCTGGTACAGAACCCATGAGATAAAAGTCCCAATGCAGTCTTTTAACTGAGAGGTCTTGCTGTAACCAGTCAACCTTGTACTCACCCATCTGCCACATGCTTCTTTTTCTTGACATTCTGTCTCTAATGCAGGAAGTAAATAACCCATTCAGTTTTATGGTGAAAGTATCATCTGTGAGCAGAGAGCAGCAAATTTTGGGCTCCTTTCTGAGTTTGGGAATGCCTGCGTGGTCTGAAAGCATTGCTAGGTACAAGTAGTGGGCAGGTCATAGGAGATGTCTGTGTTGCCAGGGAGAGTGAGGTTCCAGGGCAGGCATGACATCGTCCGGCTGTGGGAAGAGTACAGAGAAGTCAGGCTGGGCATGAGAAGGTGGAGGTTGCTATCCTAATACAGAGGCCAGCAAGCTGCTGATGGCCCTTGTGCTGCTTGCAAAGGTCTGATAAACAGGATGCTGTGCCCTACCTGGGATGAATTGATTGGAGGGGTGCATATGGGGTTGTGTATTTCACCTTTCCATTGCTCTCTTCTAGCAGTGCCATTGTTGCTCTGAGTGCTCCCAGTTTAGGTATAAGAGCACATTTGTGAACCTGTGCCACTCTTTAGCTTTCTACATCCATCACAGCCCAGTGCTTCCAGGGGTGCAGGTTAGCACACCTTTAAGGCAATGTGCTGTGCTGTCCCATTTGTAAGTGATAAAAAGCCATGTATCTGCACATCCATTCTGATTTTGGAGTGCTTTGTTCTGCAAAACATGCTAGTAAGGAATAGTCCTTATGCTCAAGGAAGTGCCTGGTATTTATATAGGAATACCTCTTTTTTTTTCCCTATCTGGTCCTACTGGATATATTTTTACTGCCTTGTGCTTAAGTCTCCTTACTGCCCATCAGAATGGAATTTGAATGTGTGCCCTTCTGGTATTCCCTGCTTTGGAGTACCCACTAGCTCGCTTCAGTCTGGAGCCAGCATAAGAGTCAGCTCAGAAGCAACATGAACAGTTTAATGTGGCAGTATAGACACAGCTATTTTGCCATGTCTCCAAGAACTTTGGATCTGCAAAACTCCTGACAAGAATATCGAATTATAGAGAAGACCATTGCCTCTCTCAGGATGAGGAGCTGGCTACTTCTACTCTGGGTAAGGTAATTATGGCTGAAGGCATATACTTTACAATGCCTGGCCTAGAAAGTGCCAAAATAGTTGTCTTTATCCTTAGTGCTTTATAAACCTGTGCAGTATAAGAAGCAGAAATATATTACTGGTGTTCTATTGTCTCATCCTGAAAAATGTTTGTCTTGTTTCAGATGGGGGCCCACTGTAGACAGTGGGAAGATGGAGAGACCAAGCAAGGACAAAAGGAATAAGTTCTAGTTAATACAAGCTTTTGCCATGGTTTGTGACTTAAACATCTTCAAGGTGATGTGAGTCACAGCCATTTTCCTTCCATGGCACAACATTTTTATCTGGAGGAAGAATTGTGAAAAACTCCTGGAAAACTCCCTTGCTAGTTTTTTTCTCTCACAGGTACAATATTTACATAGGGATAGAGAGGTGATGGGAGATGTCTTTACATGTCTATCTAAACAGGATAGAGACCAAACCACAGGGTACATCCACATTCTCAGTGGATCCCTTTAAGATATTCTTGTGACTTACTTTCTATTGAGAGGCAGTGGGGCTGCACAGAACTTGCCCACAATGGATGATTCATCCTTCTTCCAAAATTGACTCTTGGGGAGATACTTCAGTGTCACGCTGTTTATCTGGCAGAGGGGAACTCTGTGGGTCAGCAGGCGTTTGCCCATCTCCTGGTCCTTAGGTCTGCAAGGCGAGGTGAGAGATATGATGGAGAACGTTCAATCAACCTGCAGATGCAGGCTGTATGCAAATCTGTTGAAACACCTGGGGTGTTATTGTGAAGTGCTTGCATAATAAAATGGAGTGAGAACTTTCATCTGTCAGAACAGAGCATGGCACAAGAGTTTTACTTTCTGTCTTTCCGTGTTTTATCTCTGTAGTCAGGAATATTTCTCTATAAATATCCTTCCTTCCACTGCACAATTACAACAACTCTTCTTGCTATTCCATATAGACTGAAACACTGCCCAGATTTCTGCAGAGAGGTAAGTGGCAGACAAGATCAACAGCTGTGAAACCATGAATGGCACAGGCAGGGATTGGTTGTTTGCCATTTCTTCCAGTACATGAACTAGGGTTCATCAAAGAAAGCTAAGAGGTAGTAGACTCAAAAAGGTTGCACACTGCATGGGGTACCATTCCTTTTAAGCTGTTAAAATCCTTGCCGTGAGATGTTGTGGATGCTAAAAAGTTTATATGGCTGTACAAGTCACAGAAGGAGGACTGAACAAGTTTGTGGAAGACAAAAGCTGATAAGGACAAAGATATCACGTTTGGTTCTGAAAATCCCTGAGACATAGTCAGACACTGGGAAATTATTTGGGGAAGTATTGCTACATGCTTACACTGCCTTTTTTATACTCTTCTTTAGGGATTTGCTTTTGACCATGTTGAAGGTGGGATGCTTGGATAGATGGATGTTTGAATGTCCTTATGCTCTTACCAAAGTAACATGAACTGAGGAATGCCAGAAGTTTGGTAAATGGCCAACCACCAGAACCCCATCAGTCGTGTGCCCAGTTGGGTTATGTAGGTGTGACACCTCCCCTCTGTGGAGTCCATCCAACGGGCCTTGCTATGCTTGATCTGCTTGGCACTGCTAAGAGCCTGGAGATCAGTGATTTCCTTGTAGTCATGAACAATGTGTGAGCTGACTCAGTGCAAACCCAGAGAAACTGGGGTGACTGCCTGATCAGAAATGTGATGGCAGGGAAAGCGGAGAGGTGACAAAAAGCTCAGGAGGAGCCTACAATTCTGCTAACCAACATAGCTCCCAGGAGTGGCTGACAGCTGCATTCAGCATCCTCCTAGGCCAGAGTGGCCGACCTGAACCAGTATATCCAGTCCTTCTCTTAGACTGCAGTGGCAGATGCTAGAGGTTTTGTGTGTCTGTGTCGGGCTTGAAGCTACCAAATATAGGAAGCATAATGAAGTTATGGTTACAAAGGTGAATAAAGGCAGCAAATGGAAAGCAAGCAGAGGGGAGACCATCTCTCTACTGCATATTATCCATGGCCAGGATCCAATCCTGCCCTAGGACAGAGGAACAGAGGAAGCAGGTTGAAGGAAGTCACTTCTGGGACTGACATTTGGTTAAACCCCACTCAGCCTTTGGATGGAGGTAGGACTCTGGCTCGCTTCAGAATTACGTTTTCTTGGATATGGAGAATGATGTCATGTGGTGTATAAGCAACGGCGATGCAGCTGAGAAGTGTGCTAACTCTGTTAGCCCTATGGCAGCTGTGGGGCTTGGTGACGTGTGTCTTGGGGCACTCTAAGTAATGTGTGGGATAACGGCATCCCAAGCAGTGAGACTGGAATTGGTGTTTGAGAGAGGGAAGAGAAGGGCAATGTGAGGCAAGACACAACCGTGCGAGCTACTTGCTGAAAGCATGAGACTGCCTAAGAACTCCCAAGTCCCTGTGCACTTCTGGGGAATTGCAGGGTGATATGCATGTCAGATCACCTGAAATAAGTCAGTGATCAATCAGATTTTTGAAATATCTTTGCATTCCTGTACTGAGGTGGCTGTTTTAGACTGGACTGGCACAATTGTCCCCAAAAAGCTATCAAATAATAGCTGTGGAGGATAAGAAACTGAGTTCTGTAGAAAAAAAAGATTTAGAAATCACTTCCTATTGTTTGTATTAGGGCATTAATTGATTAATTAGCCTTTATTAAAAAAAAAAGGAGAAAAATCTGTGTTTAGATGCCCATTCAACACTCTGAGCTTGACTGCACTGAAGGGCTGAGCTTTGCCCAGGGCAGGAAACTTGCTTTGCACTTTGCTACATTGTGAATTAAAAGAGAGAGCTTCAATTTTATACGCTCAAATCTGTAGGTTTATTGCTGTAAGCAATTTCTTTTGTTTAGCCTTGTGCTTCTTAGTGGTGCTGTTCTCTGAGGGTAAGCGTATCTCTGGATAGGTTACCCTGCTATAACTCTACTGTCTCATTAAAACTTGAGGGTACAGCAAAGCCTCAGGATTGCCTGCCTGTTTCACTTCCCCAGGCAGCCTTTCTCTCCAGTGCTCGCATGCTTTCTACTGGACACCCATCAAACCCTGTGCTCGACAACTGCAAAAGGAAGTGCATGTCTTTCTGAGCAGATCAAGGGCCCTGACTTGACCTGGGTGTTATTATTTCCTCCCTCCTGCATCTTTCGAAAAGGCAGATCTGGCTTCCAAGCTGGGGAGGGGTTGAGCAGACTGAGCTCCACCAGGGTGGAGTACAAATTCCAAATTGCAGTGCTTGGCTGGAAACCTGTGACCAACAGCTATGTCATGCTGGAGAGTACCCTAGAGCATGGCTTCCCCTTCCCTGGTTCTCACCCTTACCTCCTGGTGCCCAGGACTGAAGCAGCAACACAATTATCTTCAGATCAAAATGGTTTGGCTTAGCAGCAAGGACTGTGTGGGAGCCAGTGCTGGAACCCCTCTGATCCTAGAAGAGCTGGCTGGAGCTCTTTAGCAGCCTGTTTTCCTGTTTCCTGAGGCAGCCAGCAGCATGTGCTAGTTATGTTGTCTACATTGTGGTGCCCCAACCACAGCAGTGGGCAGGAAGGTGTAGGAAGGAGTGAGGAAGACTTCTGGGGAAATTCTCTGTTGTGTGGAGATCCCCCTGTGGCAAGCGCTGTGGAAGAGGAGTCTGAGTGTGGTCCTTTAATTCAGATACAATTGGACGAAGGTGGTGCTTTCAAGAGAGATCTGTCTGTCGGCACATGTGGTCTTGGTTCTGTGCCCCCTGCCTCCTACAATGGGAGCCTGGGTGGTTTGCTGCATTACTGCAGAGGCAACAAACCACTGAACACATTCCTGACTGTGCAGGAATGTACAGGTCTCCTTTTTGCAACTACTGTCCTCTTGGGCATCAAGAGCAATGTATTAAGCCACCAAGCTGAATGGTGGGGAACCTCTGGTGGATGGGGTCTTGCATCTCTGTCTGGCAGAATAGAGCTGATAACTATCTGATGGTGATTTCTGTTTGAATTGGCACCAGATGAAGGTATGGTGTAGAAAAGGAACCAATGTAGCAACACAGAAGTATGCAATTTTCGGGATTCCAGGGTGTACCTACTGCTTTGTGCACTCAGAGGAGTGGTGGACCTAGCCAGGGTTACCCAGTAATGGTAGCACATGCCTGATTCTCGAGAGCATTTAAGGTAAATGTGGAGGGACTCAGGAAGAAAGGTGGTGGTTCATCACAGAGTGACTGCACTCAGGGAGACAGGCTATTGTGCAATTCCTGGACTGGTATAAACATCCTTACACATGAAGCTGGTATAAAACAGGCCAGAAGCATGCACTGTCACTCACATTGTGATCTTTGCTGTGTCCTTGGTGCTGTTACTGAAGAAGGTGACCTCAATGCTGGTTACCAGGCTTCTTTTCTTCTGCAAGTGGAACTCAACCAGGCTGTGACGCACTAAGCAAGAGGCAAAATATGTGGGAGTGAGGGCAAATACTATCTGTTGGACCTAACCCAGCCAAAAGAAAGCCTCTAGCACTCATTCCCTGGCCTCACCAGCAGAAAGAAGATGAAACAGATGTAACAAACTACTCTCTAGGTAGGAGAGGCATGGTGGACAGGTCTGCATAGTGCCATGTAAACAGACGGGCGTTTTCACTACTCTTTACTTCAGCCCTGAAGCTGTGTGGCTGTCTTATGCCAGGGCTGTGCCCACACTAACAAACCCATTGGAGAGGGCCTTATGGGGGAGATGTGCAGGATCATTGTCTCAGACCATCTGGGTCACAACAGCTGATTCTTAGAGGGATGGTGAGTTGTATTACCTGGCCTCCCCAGACAATCTGCCTTGTTTGGTCAGTCCCCTTCTGACTCATTTTTTTTCTCATTGCTACTTACCACAGAATGGGTCTGAGGGACTGGTCATTAAATAAACTTTCACTTCCCTGGGCAGCTTTCTCATGTTCACACCTGCCTGCTCCAGCAGGCCTGCAAGAGGAAATAAAGTCAGTGCAGAGAAAGTTGTGAATGACCCAGAACACAAATACAATTGGTCCTAATTCACCTCCACTCACACACCACCTCCTGCCTCAACTCCGTGGTTTCGGAGGACAGACCCTTTCTTTATACTAGTGTAAAACAGACCAAGTACATATTTGTAGTGTCTGTTTGACAGGTTAACATCCCCCCAAAAAACCTATTCTGGCTACCTCAGGTAATCATCATCAGAGTACCTCTTGCTGGCTTTCTTTCATTCCTCTGCTAACAAGCTGTCATGAGTTGCACCTGTGCAGAATAAGCAGGACTAAAGACTACCAAGTCAGGAAACTTAGTGCAGATGTAAATGACAATGCAAACACAAGGTGCTGGGAAACTGGATTTCCGGACCAAGTAAGAAAACCACCATAACTTGAGGCACCTGTACTGCTGACAAAGTGGCTTCGTGAGATGGGAAAGGAGTGGCTGATCTGAGAGCACCTACACCAAAGAGACTTTTCCTTATATTCCTCTGGTGCCAGACTGAAAATAGCACCAGAGGACACTTCTCTTTGTGCCACAGCCCAGTTTCAGAAGCCTAAAAGAGGCAACTATTACTTCTCCCAGTCCAGGGAGCTCATCTTTGGGGTGGCCATTACACCCCATGGGGAATTTATGAGAAGGAAGTAACACAGCAACAGTGAGTAGTTTGTAGCAGTACGGGACTTCAGGCTTGGGCCAAACTTTTCAGCTACTTCTCTAAACAAGACACTTTTGGACCTAATTTCCCACTTGTTAGGCAGGTCATTCTGGAGACTACCTTCCAACTCATTTGTGGGCTCTATTAAATGTTTAAAGTTCAGAAATGTTCAAGATGTTGGTGTTCTACCTTCAGCAACATATGAGCTTTTAGAGCGTTTCTACAGAAGCTTGAAAACTAAACAGCTTTTCACTATTCCCAGAGAGATCCGAAGCAAATCCTGCTTGCAGAAATGTGAATGTATTATCATCTGCTCCAGAAAGATCTCATGCTGGTACTATACCTATTCTGGGACAGGAGAACAGGAAGGGGTCAACGCAGTCCAGGCAACGACCGTTTAAAAAATCTTGATGGCTTGTACAGGGGAATGCCATGAATGGACAGGAATGTTTCAAGGCACTGACATAGAGATGTACTGCCCTCATGTGATCACAGATCAGATACTTATAGCCTGCAAGAAAAAAATGCACCCAGAGAAAAGCATCCATGAGTCTTTCAGTTGGTTTCAGTCTTTCTGTGTGTTCGCAAGGAGCTGAGAACCAAGAAACACTCTTACTGATTCTGCAGTGATCCTCTTCCCATTAATAACATTTTGCAAAGCACCTCTGTGACTCAAGCCCAGATCCCACTGCAAGAGGAGTTACGCAGAAAGTTAGTCCCAGACTAAGGGGACCACAGGGCTGCCTTGTCTCCACGAGTGTGCTTTTCATGAGGTGCCAAGCTCTCTGCAAGGGAGTACAATAGCTTTGACTCCCACCTACACTGGGACTCCAGCTATGGGAAGTGAGGTACCGTAGGCGTCCTCTGTAACCTGACCCTCAATGCAGCTGGCTTGTCTAGAACTTATTTGAATAGTTATCTACACTATTTACTGTGTAAATTCCTATTCTCTAGAAGGAAAGGGCAGTAATCGTACAAGTTGTCTAAGTATAGACACCTCTTGCAGCATGAAAACAAAAAGGAACTTTTGCGAGTAGTGTCTAAGAACCTTTCTAGCAAAAGGGTTTTTTTGTCCATACAAATTCTATCAATGCTAGGGTTTTGGCTCATACAGAAGTGTCACCAAAATCATGGCTTTTGACAGCAGTGCTGCCAAGACACTTGACCTGTGTGTGATTTTACTTTCATGTGCTTGTTGTACTGCTGAGAGACTTGGGCCATGGATCTCTGCTGCCACGTCTTTACAAATATGTGTTGTCTTGCTTTGATGTCTGCCCGGACTGTAGCAGGAGCTGGTTGCCAAACAACATTCTCATAGGATGATAATTAGCTGTGAAAGCCCTTTTCTTGGTCACAGACTGTTCTTACCTGCAGAGATGAATCGGGGGCATCCTGGCTGATCTTTGCCTCCGTTGACAAAATAGTCTATGTGGCCTACAGGAATTCGGATCCCAAAATCTGAAAGGAGGTGAAATGCCATTTCATTCTTACACTTAGCTTTTCTGTAAGCTTTACCCTACATGGTGTTTGAGAGGCCCAAATAATTGATTGAACATTAGTAGTGCTGGAACCAGCTCCAGTGTTGGAGACAGCGAGCACAGATTTCCTGTTCCTACATGCCTGCGTTGTGCAGGTTTGCTGCATGAAGCAGAGTGCTCCAGGCCCCTCCAGCAACATGACTGGGAACTGTGGCTTAATCACCAGCTCTGTGACTCAGGTTTTCAATTCCCTATAAAGGAGAACAAAACTGACCACAACCTTAATTGGAGATTATGAAGCATGATCAAAAATTATGTTGACAGAGATTTTTGTGACCTCCAGGCAAGAGGTGTGACTCTTGGTGAGGGACCAGATTATTATCTAGCACAGGTTCTTCCTAGATAGACTCTAAGTGGTTTAGAAAAGTTACTCTGTTGTCACAACAGCTCTTAGTTTGACTCTTAGTTTCCACCAGCACTCACAGTGGCACCATTCTTATATCAGGTGGGAGAAAGCAAAGTGAGACTGGATGTGTAAATTCCTTCCAGGTGGTCAAAGTCTGGTGCCATACAAACTCAGTCTGCTATAGCAGGGTTAAGGAAGCAATATTTGCTGAAAGATTGCCCTCTATCTAATCTTTACCTGTCTCATGCTGTGGAGTGCTCTGGGATGCAGACACCTGCCAATAAATTCATTGTTAAAGCCTACCTAATCAAGAAACATCCTCAGAGGGAACCTGGACTCACGGTAATCTGGCATAACATACTCCTTAGCAATAATTGTGGCAGGAGGAACAGAACCATGGGCTGAAGATGGAAGCAAGCTTACTGTCAGCATCAGTATGAATGGCTTCGACGAAGAGGGCATCCCCAGGATCCAGGCGTTCCTCAGGGCTGGCTCTGGTGTACTTAGGGCCTGCGGGATCCAGGCCTGTAACAAAATCAAATGCCTCAACAGGAAACGCTCTTCAGCCCCTCCCTTTCTTATTTCTGGACCAGTTATTTTATTCAAAACTTTAAAAATGTTACTAGGCAGAAGTGATTAATTATTCCCAGGTCGTTCTAGTTACGCTCCAGAATGGCTTCTGCCCCTGTTAATTCTCACTACAGCTTCCATACCTTGTCCTCCCCTGCTCCACTCCCCTTCAGCAGCTTTGTACCTTAAGTTTCTAGGCTGTAAAGCCATAACTGAGCTTTAAATAGCTCTGACAGAGTGGATGCAGAATGCCTTTTGGATTTTTGGTGGAAACAAACATAATAACTTCCGTAATTGTACTGTTATCCGTATTAGCACTCAGTCTGAGATATGACACTGAAGATCATCAGTTAGGTGATGAATTCAGCATTCCAGGCATTAACCAATCCAAGCATTACAAAGGTTTGATACTATCAAACATCCTTAAAACAAGGAGGCTTCTGAGCCGTCTCCCCACAAATAAAATTGACTCTTTAAGCAGCCATCTATATTTTTACCTGAAACTTGCTCATAGAGCAAATTCTGGGGAGCCAAAGGAGTACAGAAAATTATCCTCGCCAGTACCAAGGAACAGGTCAAAGATATTTTGTTGTTGCTGTTGTGTGGCTTGCCTTTTGTAGAAAAGTAATATCACAATTTTTTTTCACTCCACAAGCAACAACAATAGTTTAAGAAGCAGCTCTGCTCCACATGCCACTTAGCTGGCCAGTTTCACTGCCTTGGATTTAGTCCTATTAATTCTCTATGGAGAAGGGAGTATCAACAATATACAAACTGACGTGTCTGCATTTATGAAGGGGGAGGGAAGGTGGAAAAGGGAAAGAAGAAAAGAATTCTTTCCTATTTTTTTCTAAATGAAAGCTAATAATGCAACAAGTGGTCAGAAGAATTTACTGCTTTGAATCTTCTTTTGTGTTCTTTAATAACAAACACAAAAGTCTGAGAGATTCCCCAGCCACTTCTACAGACAGGTTTAATTAAAGGCTTTAAGAGACACTGAAAAGTGTTAGTTGGTGTAGCTTAAAGTTCTTCCTGAGGAGAAAGAAACACCTAATATATGTTAATAATAGCTCTGAGGTAGGCATGTTTCAATCCTACCTACCTCCTCCAAGAACAAGGTGCATAAACTACATTATGACATAAATCCTCAGCAGCTAAGAAAACTATTCACTGAAGCTATACTGCATGCAATTGAATTCCCAATATTTTTTTTTCATTTCCTCTGCAAGTATTGAAACAAATTATTCTTCAGCAATTTTTGATATGGGCTGTTCATTCCAGTTCCTGTACCATTTGCTTTCCTGCACAGGGAAGTATCCAGAGGAACAGGTATGAGTTAAAGAAACTCACTTCCAAAAAATAAAGTTTGTGCTCTCGTCTCCAAGACTCACAGAATCACAGAATGTTAAAGGTTGGAAGGGACCTTAAAGATCATCAAGTCCAACCCCCCTGCCAGAGCAGGATCACCTACACTAGAGCGCACAGGAACACGTCCAGGCGGGTTTTGAATGTCTCAAGAGAAGGAGATTCCACAACCTCCCTGGGCAGCCTGTTCCAGTGCTCGGTCACCCTCACAGTAAAAAAGTTTTTCCTCATATTTTTCTGGAACCTCCTGTGTTCCAGCTTCCACCCGTTGCTCCTTGTCCTGTCAGTGGACGCCGCTGAAAAGAGCCTGGCTCCATCCTCCTGACATTCCCCCTTGACATATTTATAAACATTAATGAGGTCACCCCTCAGCCTCCTCTTCTCCAAGCTAAAGAGACCCAGCTCCTTCAGTCTTTCCTCATAAGGGAGATGCTCCACTCCCTTCACCATCTTTGTAGCTCTACGCTGGACTCTCTCAAGCAGCTCCCTGTCCTTCTTGAACTGAGGGGCCCAGAACTGGACACAATATTCCAGATGTGGCCTCACCAGGGCAGAGTAGAGGGGCAGGAGGACCTCTCCTAACCTACTTGCTACTCCCCTTCTAATACACCCCAGGATGCCATTGGCCTTCTTGGCCACGAGGGCACATTGCTGGCTCATGGTCATCCTGCTGTCCACTAGAACCCCCAGGTCCCTTTCCCCTGCACTGCTCTCCAGCAGGGCAGTCCCCAACCTATATTGGCACATGGGGTTATTTTTTCCCAAGTGCAAAACTCTACACTTGCCCTTATTAAACTTCATAAGATTTCTCCCCGCCCAGCCCTCCAGCCTGTCTAGGTCTCTCTGAATGGCTGCACAGCCTACTGGTGCGTCAACCACTCCTCCCAGTTTTGTGTCATCAGCAAACTTGCTGACAACATTCTCTAATCCCTCATCCAGATCATTGATGAATATATTAAACAGCACCGGCCCAAGCACTGACCCCTGAGGGACCCCACTAGACACAGGCATCCAGCCAGACTCAGCCCCATTGACCACAACCCTCTGGCTTCTTCCCATCAACCAGTTCTCGACCCACCTCACTACTTGGTCATCCAGACCACACTTCCTCAATTTACCTATGAGGATGCTGTGGGAGACGCTGTCAAAGGCCTTGCTGATGTCCAGGTAGACCACGTCCACTGCATGGCCACCATCCATCCACCTGGTTATGTCTTCATAAAAGGCTATCAGGTTGGTCAAACATGACTTCCCCTTGGCAAAGCCATGCTGACTGCTCCTAATAACCTTCTTATCCTTGATATGCCTAGAGACAGTGTCAAGGATAAGATGTTCCATCACCTTTCCAGGGATGGAGGTGAGGCTGACCGGTCTGTAGTTACGCGGGTCATCCTTCCTGCCCTTCTTATAGACTGGAGTGACATTCGCTTTCCTCCAGTCATCAGGCACCTCACCTGTTACCCATGACTTACCAAAGATGATGGAGAGTGGCCTAGCAATGACTCCCACCAGCTCCCTCAGCACCCATGGGTGCATCCCATCAGGGCCCATGGATTTATGAATGTCCAAGTGTTCAAACTGATCCTTAACCCACTCCTCATCAATCAGGGCAGACTCCTCCTTTGTCATGACTTCCTCTAGGGCCTCAGGGGACTGAGGCTCCTGAGGACGGTCTCCAACAGTGTAGACAGAAGCAAAGAAGGCATTCAGCAACTCTGCCTTCTTTCTGTCCTCTGTCTCCAGGACACCCACCTCATTCAACAGAGGGCCTACATTGCCTCTAGTGTTAGTTTTGTCAGCAATGTATTTGAAGAAGCCCTTTCACTCTGCTTTTGCTCCACAGCTCTTTTTAAGGTGATTGAAAACACTTCAGCAATTTATGGCTCTGGAGTCACATTCCTCTATGTGTGTATGCACGTATGTGAGGAGGCAGGAGGTGAGACCAGACGTATCTTGGATTTAATTCCACCTGTCTTCAGGCTCCTAAGTCTGAATTGGAACCTGCAATGCCTGGTGTTCCTGTCAAATCATAGGACAATCAGGAGTGTAAGAAAAGGTTTGTCTGCCAGCAGAGTTAAAAATTAATGGAATAAATAACTCTACAGAGCTTTTATTGCATACAGTCAGCATAAAGCAAAAGAATCTCTGATTCTGAAGTTCATTACCATAGTTTCTTGGGAAAGTGTCTGCTTCTGATCATAAAATCTTGGTGCAGGAAAGTGGTTACTCCAAGACCCTTCCAATGTAAACATCAATTCTCAGCTTAAAAAAGGGCCTTGGCATGAAACTCAACTCCTGTTAAGAAATGCCTGTATTTCATGCAGTGTAGGTAGCTGTGACATTTGAAGGCTGAACCAAAATTTCTCTGAGTCACCCTGCTGAGTGTGCAGTTGAACCTTCCTTGAGGACAGCTCTGTGAAGCAGACCAGCATGGGCTGAAGCAGACTGGGAGCTACAGTCACTCTGCTGTATGACTGTTATTCCTTGGTGGCAACTTAACTCCTATCAAAATGAATCTCCATCCCTGGGGATTCCCAGAACTGGACAAGACCCTCAGCAACATGATCTGATTTAGAAAGCAGCCCTGATTTGGGGATGTGCGTGTGTGTGTGGTGGTGACTAGAGACCTTCTAAGGTCCCTTCTTACCTAAATCATTCTGTGACTCTATTCATGTTCCATACCTAAAGGCTGACAAGGCCCTGAGCAAACCAAAAAGCTCTAAATGCCATGATCAGCCTTTAACCATCTGTAATTCCCCCACTGCAACCTCTTCCTCACTCCCAGGAGTCTGGCTCTCTGTGTTTAAGGTCAGCTCTGATTTGGTACCGCTGGGTGGCCTTAGACCAGTCAACTGTGAAAACAGCTGACTTGTGGGAGAAAAAGGCAAGAAGCCTCACCTGGAGCCTCCTGGCATTGGCCTAGGCTCTTGCCTTTAGTCTTTGCCTGAACTACGTTGAAGGGTTGCCATGCTCAGCCCTGTGTCTTGCTGGTCCCGCTTTTATTTTGCAAACTAGACTTCCTGGCTCAACCTTGGGCTTGCCTCACAGCTACAGACTTATGTGGTGATCACTGGACTGTGGATGACCCTGGTTCCTGTCACTGGACCTGCTCTGCTCCTCTTGCCCTGGTATGGTAGGACTGTATCTCTTGGCAATGAGGCTACTGCCCCTGTCTACCTTGTTGTTTCTCTTGGCTCTCAGCTCACATTTTCCTGCAAAGCAGCTCACCCTTCTTGTTCCCCCACAATGACATGCACTGAGGGGTTTAATTTTAAAATCCACAGAAGTATACTATAAATTTGGAGCAAAGCATGTTGAGTGTTGTGCGTTTTCTCTAGTCATGAGGCCTCGTATTCTTTTAAGCTGGCACCAATTTGAAGAGTGAAGCAGAGGTGGAAGGGCCCTTTTGCAAATACCTGCTTTCTTCTGGTGTTGTGAAAGAGACTGATGGCTGGAAAGGCATTATCAGGCTCTTCTGAAGCTAGGAAGGAGCCTATGAGCTTGGATCTTATGTAATTAAAAGACCACTATGGATGACTCCCCTTCCTCACTCTTTCATTCTCTCCCTTGAAGAGCAGGTGAGGACCCAAGACTAAGTTTTATGTACCTGTTATCCGTCCCAGCTGACCGCCATGGAAGTGTCCCACCAAGCCCCCAACGTGTGCACCAAGGCTTACCCCAATGATGTGGATGGATGTCCCTGAGATTCCTAGTGCCTGCAAATTGATGTTAATACACATTAATATTTCTGTAACAGAAAGGTGAAATACCCTGTCTCAGCTCACACAGCAGCTCTATAACTCTTCCAGTACAGGACTGCTGGTGGAGAACCAAATAGATGTGGGAACAATTGGTATTGCCCTTTCAATTTTTCAGTCTTTCTTCAGGTCCACAGATGCAAACCCAACCCTAGCCAGGTCAGTCAGGTGCTCCTGTTCATAACTACATAGTCGGCAGTTTCTCTTTCCACAACTTGCTTCAGATTGAATTTCTCTCTCTCTGCTCAGCGCCCCATGTTCACCATGTGAATAACCCTTTTCTAAGAGGAATTTTTCCCCCACTTTTATACCACCAGTGTACTCGTATCCTGATTAGTATTTTAAGTTTATGTTTTCAGGTATTAAGGATTTATCCATGGGCTGAACTGCCAGGTAAAACACAGCCAGTTAGACCTGATGTGAGATGTCCCTATCTACAAGAATTCAGCTGCCTGCAGGATAGTCTGCATGATGCAGTAACGTATGATGGGAGAACATATGATGCATGAGAGTGTGTGAGCTAGATGAAAAATCCTTTGAAATGCATGAGGCCACATCCTTGAGCAGTACTGAGGCTTATGAGAAGAGAATATAGTCTTCTGTGGTGTAATGTTGCAGAAGAGGCTGGACAGAAAAAGTCCTTAAGTGGCTGGACAAGAGCTCAGCACGGACACAGAATGAGCAGTTGGAACACTGTCCAGATCAGTCATTTGTTCACTGCATCACATTCCTCTCCCCCTCCACCCCATCCCCCATCCTTCTAATGACACGGAGATTCCAAGGGTTGCCATATTTCTGGGTAGAAATATGCGGCTGTGCACAACGTGGTGCATAGCAGGGAGCTCCCATGCTGTGTAGCCTGGGTCTGCAGCACAAACGTTACACAGAGAGTTTACGTATCACCCCCATTGCGCAAGTTTTTTTGAGCTGTGCTATGCATGACTGAACTGTGACACATCTGGGGATTTCCAGCTACTGGGAAATATATCTGAAACCCAGAGTAAATATAAAATAGTCTCACACTCTGCCCTCCAGTTCCCTGGACAGAATTTCTGGGCAGAAGAAGACTGTCCAGTGAAGCGTGGACATGAGGAAACCCATGGCATCCTTCAGGTTTGACCTGGGCTAGAAAGGCAGCTGACAACTGTGATGTTTTTCCAGAAAATGTCAGAACTCAAGAGAAAGAAGAAAAAAATGCTCAAGCCTAGACTGAGAGAGAGGGAGGAAAAAAAAAGAAATCTCTCTAGTCCTACACAGGACTGTCTGGAATAAAGGGCCTGCTTATCCAGCTCCTGGAGGAGGGAGTAGGTTGAGACTACTTCTCTGGTTTGTTTGCATGAATTATTTTCTCTAGCTATGTTCCTCTGGCACTGGAAACGCACAGTAGCTTACCAGGAGCTTGCTGATGAACTGGGAGATGGAGAGGGCCAGCTGGGTGACATTTTCCACCGCAGAGGGATAGGCTCCTGTAGACCCATAAACCCAGTCTACTGCGATCACGTTCACCTGGCTTGTGTGCAGTATGGCATGGACAAGCTCTTCAATCCAGGAAGGTTTGGTACCCAAAGCCCTGCAGAGTCATCAGAAACAAGTATGTTGGTTGTCTTCCAAAGCAGGGCACGTGGCAATATGTTGTTCACTGGTGCTGGAGCTTCATATGTCTCAGACAAGGCTGCCAGACAGTTGCCGAAAGTTTTTTCCGGTGCCAGACGCCCACACCTGGCATTTCTTTGCAGTGGTGTAATAACACTTTCCAGAATGGAAACTAGGTATTTTAATGAACGAGATAACATTTGCAGTGCTCAGACTGAGATCTCAGTCTTTCTGTAGTGCTTCAGTTACCCACCAGAGCAGGAACACTTGGATCCTGCCCTTCTACCAACTGGCAGGAAGTCCTTAGGCAAATCACCTAGTTTTTCACTGCTATATTTCCTCATATGTAGGCAATTCAAAAAAAAAAATCTATACCCAAAGATTCAAGGAAAATTGAGGAGGCTATGCCCTACCCAGTTCCCCTAATACCACCTGGTGAGGGGTGTGCTGTGTCACATGAGGGCAACAGCTGGTTTTCTGAAAAGATCCTGCAATATCTTCTGTAGTTTCATCATCATCCTCTGTGCACTTTCTATTCAGGCTTTTGCACAATCTATTTCTATTCAGGCTCATGCACAATCATAGAATCATAGAATTGCCAGGGTTGGAAGAGACCTTAAAGATCATCTAGTTTCAACCCCCTGCCATGGGCAGGGACACCTCCCACTAGATCAGGCTGCTCAGAGCCCCATCCAGCCTGGCCTTAAAAACTTCCATGGATGGGGCTTCCACCACCTCTCTGGGCAACCTGTGCCAGTGTCTCACCACCCTCATGGTGAAGAACTTCCTCCTAACATTCAATCTGAACCAATCCATCTCTAGCTTCAATCCATTCCCTCTAGCCCTGTCACTACCTGACGTCCTAAAAAGTCCCTCACCAGCTTTCTTGTAGGCCCCCTTGAGATACTGGAAGGCCACAATAAGGTCTCCTTGGAGCCTTCTTTTCTCCAGACTGAACAACCCCGACTCTCTCAGTCTGTCTTCATAGGAGAGGTGCTCCAGCCCTCTAATCATCCTTGTGGCCCTTCTCTGGACATGCTCCAGCATGTCCATATCTTTCTTGTGCTGTAGGCATATAATGTTATATGGTCACACCCAGCTGAAAAACGTAGTAAAATAAGCTTGCAGAATGGTGATAGCTTAAAAAAACCCCAGCTCAAATGCCTTCAAGAATAGAAGTACAATGTGTCTGTCAGGAATCCTAAACAGATGACTAATCCAGGCTGTTGATAAATCGGGACATGAGCTCCAAGAAGACATTTTAAAGGGACAAGAATCTTGAAGGAAAGACTTCTTAAATAAAAAGGCTGAAGGAAGGAAAGAAAGAGGTAGTAGAGGAGAGAAATAGAAGAGAAAGATCGAGGGAGAAGGAAGAAGGGAGGGAGGGAGGAAGGAAGTAAGGACGGACAGACAGGTGGGTGACAGCAGAACAGTGGTTCTAGTTTCCTAACTTTTTTGGCTCCAAAAAGTGTGAAACGCACAAAACAGCCCTCTGGTCACAAACTAAAGGACTTCAAGTTGTGTTGTAATGAGAGTTGTTAGCAGCATTTTCCATGCCTTTGTACCACAAACAGCCTCCCAGACAATTCCCAGGTCCAGTTTGGGGCTGAGCACTGCAGACTGTTCTTAGCACTTGACTTGCAGGCAGCCACTCCACCAGAGAGACTAAGAAGGTCATGCAAACAGGAGGTTTCTGTGCCAGCCCCACCCAGTGCTTGGGAATGCCCCAGCAGTGTTTAATTTCCCAGTAAAACCTTCATGACAGTGCTCTTCTTTGTCTCACCTAAAGCCATGGATTATGATCTTGGTTTCCAGGCTGATGTTGAAGCTGCAGTTCTTGATGCCGTCATCGGGTAAAATCAGTTCCCCACAGCTGGGATTTGAGGAGGTGAACAGAAGAAATTGGACTTTAAGCTTCCTGCCGTGAAGGAAATTTGCTGTTTGGAAGTCAGTGCAGTTATGCCCTGAGAGTCTGTCTGTATTCCCTGCAACGAGAGGGAGTGAACAGCATATTTACTCCGTGTCTGTGCGACAGGAAAAAAGAAAAAAAAAAAAAAAAGCGGCTCATTCTAATTCATTAGGAAAATGAAGGTAGCAATCTTTCTTCTAACGATAAAGATTAAAAGGATAGAACATAAATTAAGATCGGCCTGTCTGATAAAGCTGTTTCTGTTCTTTGATGGAATTCTAGCAACGGCTGGGGAAGATAACTGTGGGTGTCATGGTAGCTTTGACTCCTGAGAGTTATTTTACCGAGACATGAATGTCATTCTGCTGGGTTTTTTTTTCCAAAATGGTTACACACACCAGCTGCGAAGTACATTTATGAGTTGGCTATTAGATCATTAAAAAAGCGGTTACCAACAGGTAGTCACCACTGAATGGGAATATTTCTATACAAATTCTAGTAGGCTTAACAGAAGGTACAAGTCTAATTGACAATTGTATCAAAAATCCAGAAATGAATACAAGAGTGCTGATGAAAAAAAATGAGAATACTGATGATCAAATGTGCTGATGAGCATTTCCTGATTGATTCATTTGCTGGATGAAAATGCTTTTTGGGAAGGAAAAGGCAGCTACTGGAAGGCACTTTGGTCTAGACAGCAAAATAAAAAAATTAAAAAAAAATTTCAAACCTGTAACTAGTAAAAAAATGAGCCAGAAAGCAAGCATAAATATTTAGCAGCATGTATGGCTAGCAGTATGTATAGCTACATTACCCACTCCCTCTTTAGTTATTTCAGAGGAGTAGCTGATATTTTGGAAGGCTTGGTGAAAATAAGGTGTCGGATTTACTGAAAGACTAATAGGATAAAATGTATTGACCTATGATAAGCCAAAAGCCAAATAATTGATTAAATAATGCCTTATGACCTAAAATGAACTGACATAGCTGCATCGTGATGCAAAGACAATGCACTAATGTTCCTATTTCTGGCCCGGAGGAAGCGAAACACCCTTGAATCTGCACATACAATAAAATAAAAATTAGAAAAAATCATACATCCAGCCTCCTAACTGCTGGCTGTTCCCTTAGAAGATACTTTATACTAGCTAGGCAGAACATGGCCTAAGGGTCAGCACAAAGAACTTTCAGATTCCCCCTTGGAAAGTGACTATCCCTTAGTGTTGTTTATTTTGGACTTCCTGTGTACTAAAGGTAAGCAAGGGAGAGATATTCTCTGAGATGCAAATGAAAAAAACACAGCTCATGAGCCAGCTTAACTAGTAAGGATATGTTCAGGGGAAGCACGGTGTGTGTCAGAAATGGCATAAGACGAGGGTGGTCATGAGTAAGGGTGAGGCAGGAGGTGCACTGCTGTGAAGCTGCAGATAATGTGGGACTGTAGCAAGGATCACAAAAGCCATTTCATTGACAGTACAATTAAAGAAAGAAATGAAAGTGTGGCATCTGTCTATTTTCTCTCAGCTACTGCAGCTTAGACTTGCTAAGCTTTCAAAGCAGAAGATGCCAGTGCCAGAGGTCAAGTGGGTCTCTCATCTGCTTCCCTACACTCCAGAGTAAACTCGGATCATTCTTTTAAATCAGGTTTGTAGAATTAAATCACAGAGACTGATTGAATCGAAGCATTGGAGAAGGACTGTTCTTGCACTACCCTTTCTCCTGGCACCTAACTAGATTATAGCAAGGACCTCTTGACACAGGTTGTTTAGGAAAAACTGAATCCAGATCCTGCTATGTAAAACCTTCACTCCCTTGCCAGGCAATCATGTTCTTCTTACCTGCTTGTGCTGAGCCGAGCAGCAAGAGGACAGAAAGAGCAACGAGTGGCTTTGTCTTTGGATCCTCAACCATCTTCCTGTTAGTCCACTACAAGAAATGCACAGGGAAAAACAGCCGTGGTAGGTTGCCTGACCAGCTTGACTCTGTTAATAATCAACCAGACTGTGCTGTTTTGGGGGAAAAAAAGGGTACTGCTCTTATTTAACCATTAGCCAAAGCCTGTGTCAGCAGAGGGCTTCACTGACTGATTGAAAAGATCCTGACATCCCTTTCCTTCCCACCTCCCCTTCCTCAAGCCAAACTTCTCATTTCAAAAATCAGCTAGTGAAACCCAGTCCCAGCAAGTGATAGTGTTACAGTGCTTTATCCTTGCCATCTAGACTTGACTGCCAAATTCTGACTAGGGACACTGATTTGTCACAAGGCTTCGCAGTAAGTCCATGCCAGGAATGTTCGTAACAGCCTTGCACTCTGTGTTTTCATCTTGCATTGTTGTCCCTTTTCTGTATTTCTGCTTTTGGTCAGATCCCCGCAGCTGCCAAAAGAAGGTCGAGCAATGGATTACTTCTGAAAAGTGAGAGGAAAGACAGGGGTTCTAGTGGACAGCAGGATGACCATGAGCCAGCAATGTGCCCTCGTGGCCAAGAAGGCCAATGGCATCCTGGGGTGTATTAGAAGGGGAGTAGCAAGTAGGTCAAGAGAGGTTCTCCTGCCCCTCTACTCTGCCCTGATGAGGCCACGTCTGGAATATTGTGTCCAGTTCTGGGCCCGTCAGCTCAAGAGAGACAGGGAACTGCTTGAGAGAGTCCAGTGCAGAGCCATAAAGATGATGGAGTGGAACATCTTCCTTCTGAGGTGTTGTGGTTTGACCCTGGCCGGCAGCCAGGTGCTCGCACAGCTGCTCTCTCACTCACCCTTCACTGCTAGACAGAGGGAAAAAATATTTCAAGGGGCTCAGGGTTTGAGAATAAGGACAGGGAGATCACTTGCATTTACTGTCCTGGGCAAAACAGACTCGATTTTGGGGAAGTTAATTACATTTATTAAGAGAACCAATCAGAGAGGAGTAGTGAGGAATGAGAAAAAAAGCAAACAGATCTTAAAAACAACACCTTCCCCCCATCCCTCCCTTCTTCCCAGACTTAACATCAATCCTGGTTTCTCCACCTCCTCCCTCCGAGCGGCGCAGGGGGACGGGATGGGGGTTACGGTCAGTTCATCCGATGTTGGTTCCACCGCTTCTTCACTCTGGGGGAGGACTCTTCACTCTTCCCCAGGCTATTGTGGGGTCCCTCTCACGGGACACAAGCTTCATGCTCTTTTCTCCGATGTGAATCATCCCACAAAGAGCAATTCATCACAAACTGCCCAACGTGAGACACCTCATGAGTGAGTGTGAGGTGCAGTCCTTCAGGGGAAACTGCTCCAGTGTGAGTCCCCTGCAGCGTCACAAAAGTCCCACCAGCCAACTTGCTCCAGCGTGGGCATTCCTCTCTTCCATGGGCTACGGGTTCTGGCAGCGACCTGCTCTGATGTGGGCTTCCCACAGGCTACAGTCCCCTTCAGGCATCCACCTACACGGCGCGGGGTCCTCTACACAGTGGATATCTATGCGATGATCGTCACGATGGACATCTACACCCTGTCCATGGGCTGCAGGGGGACAACCCGCTTCACTATGGTCTTCACCACAGACCTGGGGGACTCTCTGCTCTGGCTCCCAGAGCTCATCCTCCCCTCCGTCCTTCTTCACTGACCTTGGTGTCTTCACAGATTCTCACTCCTCCATCTCTGTGCCAGCTGTTGTGGTGCAGTTCTTTTTCCCTGTTCTTAAATATGTTTTTCACAGAGGCGTTCCTCTCCTATCACTATACTGATAGGCTCAGCCTTGGCCAGCGGCGGGTCCCTCTTTGGAGCCATCTGGCATTGGCTCTATCAAACTCGGGGAGCTTCTAGCAGCTTCTTGCAGAAGCCACCCTGCAGCTTCCCCCCCCGCCGCCAAAATCCGGACAGGCCAAACCAAAACATGAGGAAAGGCTGAAGGAGCTGGGTCTCTTTAGCTTGGAGAAGAGGAAACTGAGGAGTGACCTCATAAATATTTATAAATATGTCAAGGGGGAGTGTCAGGAGGACGGTGCCAGGCTCTTTTCAGTGATGTCCAATGACAGGACAAGGGACAATGGGTTCAAGCTGGAACACAGGAGGTTCCACAAAAATATTAGAAAAAGCTTTTTCACTGTGAGGGTGACAGAACACTGGAACAAGCTGCCCGGGGAGGTTTTGGAGTCTCCTTCTTTGGAGATATTCAAAACCCCCCTGGACACGTTCCTGTGCGATCTACTGCAGGTGACCCTGCTCTGGCAGGGGGGTTGGACTAGATGATCTCTTGAGGTCCCTTCCAGCCCCTAACGTTCTGTGATTCTGTGATTCTGTAAAATGTAACTGATGGCCATATCACTGTAATAAGCTCAGTGCGTGTATTTCTTACGGCGGGGGCGCTCTTCACTTTTACTGCACTTCAGATACTACAGGAAATAAAGGATGATCTCAGTAATGGCACCAGTATCATAAACATGCAAATACTTCAAACTGATCTTTGAATTTAAAACAGATGGAGAAGCATAAGCTTCACACCAAATGTGTGACCAGGAGTCTGGCACATGACATTCATGAGACGGTGGTACAATCTCCCTGGCACATCTGCTTCCTAAGTCTCACTGGTGTGAGTTGGTCCTTCTTGCAGAAGAACAAGGTGTATTCGCTCTTGACTGTGTCAAATGGCAAGAAGGGTAACAAGTGAAGAAGTATCTTCTGTCCAGGCACTATTTCACAGCTGCTTTATTTGAGCAACAAAATGAAGGAATTGCCTCCGTTTGATCAGAAAGATGAGCAAAGGCCTTGCCAATAGCACCAGACATCCTTTACAAGTTATTGTCAATAGGAGTCATTTACTTCCCCCAGTTTGCTCCAGACAGAGGCTTTGGGGCTGTTTTAGGCAGAAGATCTTTTATACTTCCAAGTCACTTCTGAGACAAATTTCTGCAATTCTCAGAAGGAAGTAGGCCAGCATTAGCAGCCTAGCTTGGAGGGCTACTGAAGCTCTGCTCCATCTGTGTCCTCCCACAGACACATCTACAGATACATTCTGATCCTGAAACACTTGGCTTCACGATCAAGCTGGCTTATTGTCAGAGAAGCAGGTTCTTAGTGTCTCTTCAAATACGTTACCCAGTCGATTTTCCCATATTGAAAGCTGCAATACAAATAGCCATCTCCTGGCTTCCAGCCCATTCTTCGTCTTCCCAACCCCAGCTCTAGACTCATGTTGATTCACGGATTGTAAGACAAAAGCCTGTAGAGTGCAATGGGCCCACTCCTTCTTCATTACACCCTTCTTCATTACACTCCTTCTTCACTACACCTACAAATTGCACTGACCTGGATAATCTTTCAATCGAGAAAGAAGGAATTAAACTTGTGAAACATACCAGCGACATTTCCACACAAGCCTCCATAGTAACAGCATAAGTGTGTGTATTTGCAGAATTGTTAAAACAACATCCTGGTACGCTAAAAAAACTCCAGCATCTTCAAGATATTGAAAATCCTGTTTCCTGAACAGTGTTTGTGTTTGTTTGTCTTTTGTTTTGTTTTTTCTTTCTGTAATCTTAGATGTAGTAATTCCAGAAATTTTTTTTTGTTATATAGGCACACTGTGGTGGTCCCTCACGCAAATAGCAAAGGTCACTCAGTTCCTCTATGCTTAAAACACTCTTACCAGTAAAATTATTTTGGTATGAAGTTTTCCTTTTTTTTTGTTTGTGAACTTAATTATTGAGTAACTGCAGCTATATTAATTTGGCAACTTAATGTTGATGCCGCATATTTTATTTCCCAGTGGGAGTGTTTGTAATGGCAATAGCAACACTGTTGCAAAGACTTTCAAACCAGGTTAGATTTCTTTTAACATTTCCTTAGACCATATGATCAGGAAGCATGGTGTGATTCACTTCAGAATGAGTCAGGGATAATTAAAACAAACAAATTTGATTTTATGCCCAAATCCTTTTCATTAAAGAAATTAAAAGAATTTATGCTGCCTGCAAATGCTGAAAGTGCCCAACTCAGCTGAAAATGTCTCCCCACCCACAAAGCAACAGCTGGCAGAGGTATATTATACAAGCACTGCAAATGCTCAATAGCCAAGTGGAAATTCGATCACAGGAAAATTCACTTAGTCTGGAAAACTCTTCCTTGATACCAGAAACAAGGCAGTTGTGGTAGCAGTGTGTGACCCTGGGGAAAACTGAGTGTGAGTTAAGCAAATGACAACTATTTAAAATCACTCCCTGCGGTCTTTGCATTCGAGGGAGGGTATGAAATACATCACTGTACATCAAGGCCTGGATTCACCCTACCACTGGAATACTTGGCATCCCAGCTCCTGACCCGTGGAGTAGAAACTACAGGCCAATGTTAAGCACCTAGGCTCCTGTGTATTGTTCCCAGGATTGACAGAAGAACAGGATTTAGTTTTCACCTCAACAAAAAGCGATTCTAACTCTTGACTTTCAGAAGAGCGTCCTAACTACGAGGTAGTAGGAAGAAAACACTAAAGATTGACTTGGCAACTGAGGAAGGGAAAACATAGGCAAGGCAGACTGAGTACTCCAGAAAGGAGGAAAGCCAGTTGTTTTCTTGAGTCATTCCTGAGTACTCTACAGATTTTCTACCTAGTACGGCTGTATAGGTATGCAAAAGAAGGGAGAATGATCCTTGCAAATATATCCCTGTAGTTTCCCAAGACCAGAGGAGCCTAGGTGAGAGTGGCAGCCAGAAGGCTCAAATTTCTCTCTCACTTTCTCTTTCCCGTGAAGCCCTAATTGTCCTCTACAATGTGGAGCAGCTGGGTAGGAAGAACTCAGTCCTGCTTTGAGTGTGTTTGGGTGACCTCCTGCAGTTCTTTCAACCCTAAAATAATCTAAGTGCAAGTGTCAATCACTGCTTCAAATTTCTCTCTGCTAACCTTGAAGATCTCATAACCTGCAGTGAAATTGTAGTGTGCAAGGTGGGAGGTGGCACCCTCCCAGCAACCAGCAACAAGGTAATCCAAGGTCTCTGACATTTTGGAATGGCATTTTATCTGACAAGGGGACCAGTCAGCAGCAGAGAAGAGCTGCTCCTGCCATGAAGATACTGCAGGAAGATGGCCATGGTACATTTCAAGTGCAAACACTGTGACTTGGAGCCTTCACAGGGTACGGAGCTCCCTTTCACACTTGACAGAGATTGAGAATGGAGGGGAAAAGGGAACAGAGGGACAGAAAGGCTTGTTGTGGGTTTCTGTCATTCAGCAAAAAGGATTTGTGGGATGGGCCTAATTCCATTTGGAAGCCAGTTATGTGCCACATCATTTGAACATAGCTATGGAGAATGGACCAGTATCATTTTGTATTTTGTAAGAACTGAATGAGACAGCATTGCTCAGCCCAAGGTGCAGTGTCATTCCAGCTCACATTACAGCCTGCCATGATGAGGTAAGGGAGCTTACAGCAATTCCTAGAAGGAGAAAAAAGACCAAAAACACACTCAGAATTGGAAGATCTTCAGTCTTGATTTTGGGAGATCCTCTTGTTAGAGATCTCCATAGTTGCCTATTTATTCTTTTTTCGGAACTGCTGCAGGCGCTGTTGTGTAAGGAGCACACCTGAAGTCGCTCAGTGAATAGCTTGGCACAGCTGCTCAGCCGTGAACGTGTGACCTGAGCACACGAGGAGAGAGCCAGCCAAGGGTTAAACGATGCAGTGTGAGCCTCCCCATCCAGCACTAGTGTCGTGCTGTTCTTCCCTGGGACAGGCAGTCTAGCTCCTGGGAACTGAGTGCACGCTTTGAGGCTGTAAGGTCTGCAGCTGGACCTGCTGGCAGCTGGATTCTTCTCAGCCAAGGTAAGGTGCTGTGAGTGGGATGCTGGTAGAGAAGATTAAGTACCCACTCAAAGCAACTCGCTGCTGTGGGTGGCAAGCTGGCTCACAGCTACTGCTGGAACGTTTGGCAGAGCAGCAATTTTTCAATAGTTGCTAAGTGTTTATGTTTCCAAAACTGCTGTGGTATTTTCTCTTTCTTCCTCAAAAACACTCTGTCATGTCAAGAGGCCAGTCACCCATGAAAAGGAACGGGTGTTTTAGTTTTGTGAATGGGCTTCTGAACAGCTCATGCATCGAAGAAAACCCCTGGAAGTCAGAGCTTTATATTTTCTTCCTTCACTCATACAGAAGGGTGAAGCGGTAGTTTTAGCTGGAGCCATAATTTTAGCTGGAACTGTAGTTCTTAGCTGACATGTAGGAGACTTGATGCTTGAGCAAACAGAATCAGTGGGAAAACAGATGTGTGTTAAACAAAAGGATTCTATAAGGGGATCTTATCTCCAAGGGCAGGATGCCCCAGGACTCCCAAAGCCCACTGAGATATGAAGAACCCACCCAGGCCAGCCTTGGGGCCCCTTAACAAAGATAAGGAGGTAATAAATAAAATAAATAAATTGACCAAAGATAAGGAGGTAATTGACGAAAGTTCAAAGGGCACTCCAATGAAGACTGTCATGATGAAGAAAACGACCACCAGAGACCCCTCATGACCACCGAAAGACTACATTGCACATGTGGGAGTGGGCAGTAACCTATGAAAAGGAGTTCTCAGAAAATAGTGAATATGTTACTCCTCAGAAATATCGTGAACATGTATGTGTAACCTGCACATAGGCTATGCATCTCTATGGCACACACACTAGGTGGAGCAAACCCTGTGTGCCTGGCACTGCAATAAAGAATACCTGCTTAATAAGCATCTGACTGCTGAGTCTTGATTTACAGCTTTTCACGGCATCAAGGGTCACTCCCACAGAGGTAGGCCCAGCTTTGGGTGAAATGGGGGAGCAGGGCAAGTGTTAGCCTCTCCCCTGCCAACCTGTGAGGCTCCCACTCCACATGACATTGATTTAATTGCAGCTTTTCCGTTAGCAGAGCTGAAACTTCCCCGCTGTAAGGCCGAGACGGTGATTTCCGCTGCCAGCTTTTGCTGGAGTTACACCCCATTAACCAGCAACAACCTTTGCTGCACCACCTCGCACCTCACCTCCTCTCTGAAAGCCGCAACCCACCAAGATACACAGGACGAGGCCGCCAAGCCCAAAACCCCCCCCTTCCTAACTAAGGCCCGGACTTTCCACAGCAACCCCGCTTAGTCCCGGCCGAGCCAAAGGAAGCCACCACGCCCAGTGGGTCGGCCTGACAGCGCGGCGAGGCGGCCTGATGAGCGGGCGGCAAGTGCATTTATCTTCCGGCGCGCAGCTGGGGCGGTGTGCAGTGAGTTATGAGGCAGTCGGCTTGCGTGGGGTGGTTCTTCTTCGTGTCCCTCCTGGGTAAGTCCTGAGGGGAGCGGCGGCGAGTCCCCCAGGCGCCTGCTTCACCCTCAGCGGCGGAGCCGGGGGGGGCGGGGGCAGAGGGAGCGGCGCGCGGGGCGGGAGAGCAAGCGTTAACGGCGGGCGAGGGAGCGTTAACGGTGACAGCCCAGTACCGGCCGTGTTCAGGCGGCCGGGCGGTCCTGAGCCGCCCCCGGGTCTTGAGGAACGGGGGAGCGACGAGTTTTGGCGGCTTCATAAGCCCTCACACAAACACACTCGCGGCCGCCCAGGCATCCTAGCGTGGTTTCTGCCCCGGGTTCCGCGGCTGAAGCTGGGCCGAGGGCAGGCGGGGTGGCCCTGGACGGTTATTCTTTTGCTTTCGGAATCCTGGTAGAACCAAATAGCTCCCTGCCTTCCCCCCCCACCCCCACCCGCTTTGAACACTAGAATTTTGTAATACCGTTTCAATATGTTTAGGATCCTCCTCTGCCCCCGCGCCGTTCTTTGCAAGGATGCTATTTGTGCCCTGTTTGCTCGTCTCAAACCCGTGTAAAGGGGCAGGTTGCCGAGGGCTGTGGGGGTGATCTTACCGTAAGGTGGGCTCCTGTCCGGGTGAAGTTATCCCGTGCTGCAAGGGAACCTCCTCTGCAGGAGGAGAACCTCCTACTCCCAGAACCTCGGGTTTTACTCCCAAGTTCCTGAGGTGTTAAGCACTCTAGGAAACTAGCTTTTCTTGTAAAAGAAATCGTCTTTGTCATCTCTGTATATGAAAATGCTGTTTATTTTTTATTCCGTGTTACTTCCTGGTCAAAGGAAAACCATCAGTGGTCTCAGTGGTTTTGTTTTATAGGGTTTATTTTTGTCTTTTTTTTTTTTTTAAATAGTTGGAAGGGTTTCTTTTTTGTGGAAGCAAATTATTACTATACACTTCTGGTAGAATACTAAACAAATGCCTTCTTAATCCAGATTCCAAGGGTGTGCCTGAGGAGCATGGCCCTTATGCCCACAGCCCCTGCATAGGACTATGAACTTTAAAAGTACAAACAAAACTCGCTCATTTTTGAAATTGACGACAAATGTACAGACTTTCTCATTGTCATCAGAAGTGGCTGCTGTTGCTAGGTGGGCCAAGCAGTATGGCTTGCTGAATTTGGACTTTCTTATTCTTTTAAGCTAAGGGGTTTCTTGGTAACTTTTTTGTTGTTGCTGTTCCTGTGAGCATTTCCTCTGTGGGTCTAAAACAGGACCTATTGTATCCACATCATTAAAACCAGTCTCCTCTTCCTGAAGGCTTTAAGCAGCTGATTCTGCTAGTGTTTAAAACTCCCAGAGGTTCCCCCCACAACTATTCCACAAATCTTCAGCTTGTTTTGTTTAATTGAGATTGTGAGGTTCTGTTCTGTAGCCAAGACTATAGAAAAGCATTTGGACCTGGTGTGCAAGGAGGACCAGTGGAGAAGCTAGGACTGACCGAGTCAGTCTTCCCATTGAGCCTGAGATGGAATTTCTTCGTCACCCCGCCGTGCTTTTGCAGCTAGTTCTAAATTGTTGTTACTGATGCATGATTGAGAATCTCTCTGTAACTTTTGTGTGTGTGAAGGCACTTTCTTAGTTTAAATTATGTAAGTTGGCATGCCACTGCTCCTCCAAACATCTGAGTCAAGATGCTGCAGACTTACCCAGGGAACAAGATTCTAGGTTCTAAACAGCATACAGTTGAGAGGGAGAGATGGTGGTAATTGGGTGACAGGAGAGGGTAATTGTGGGTGCAAGTATCATAATATCTTCCTTTAATAAAAAATTAATTAGCTCTGTTTGTCTTTTCATCTCTATAAAACCTTGATTCTGTGGTGGTTGGTTAGGGTAGGGGATTGGGAATACAAACTCTCTACTGTTGTTCACTAAACTAAGTTGGAGTTTTCACACCATCTTTTTGTTTGTATGCTTACATTATTGCTATTGTGTGTGTGGTTGCCTATGTGTAAATGTTATGTTAATTTTGCCAAGGTGAAATAATCATCATTTCTATATAAGAAATGATCAACCCCCTGAAAGTCAGACTGTCCTGCCCAAGTGCACAAAGTAAATCAGTAGCAGTTTTGTGCTTTGCAAACACTGTTGTGTTTTTTTTTACACCAGGATGCTGTTGGTAAATCCTTATCCTCATATCAGCCTTCCCCTCCTGAATTCCTGCTTCCCTGTAGATCCCTTGGATCTGCTTCTCCATCCAAATTCAAAGCACTGCATCTATTCCACTCTCACGTTGCTGAACATCTGGAAATGGGGAAGAGAGAGAAGCATGCAGCATCCTGAGGATGTGCTTCTTTGTTCTCCTGGGGAAACCTGTGACATCTCTGGCATCTTTAGAATCTTGGCTCACCACATAGGGATTGCTGCTTTTCACAATGCCCTGCCAGGTCAGTTTTTTGTCTGAAAAAACCCTCAGACTTGCAAATACAATGCTGGAACTGTGAAGGGCACGTTGAAGATATGAAGGACTTTGATTTCTGACCTACCAAAACTACACTTCTTCAGTCATTTGTAATTCAAGGCAAAACTATGTTGAGTTTTGGGATTCTGGAGATTGTATGTGGGTGTAGGGAAATAAAGTCAATGTATTATCTGCAGCCCAGTTTGTTGAAGGAACCTATAGAGAGGTCTTTTCATCTTCCCTGGATGAGGCAAATAAATTGTTGGCTAGCACACAAGTGGGGACCTTCTGCTGCACTGCAGATAGCAGCCAAACCTCGAGTGACTCTGGTAGAGTCAGAACTTTGCCCCAAAATGAGAGGAGATAAGGGAGGTAGGCTGGGTGAGTGCACTAGAGCACCTAGAAGCATTCTGTGTGTTGTGAGGCTCATGTGAAAGCCAGTGGTCTGAGAATCGACTTGGTATTACTGCCTTCTAGTTCTTGCGTATTTTGCTGGGTTCCTTAGTGCTTCATTCCCCAATTCAACTTGTATAAAAATTGAGTTAAGGGGAGACAGTCTCGTTCACCTAAGAGCTGCAGTTAACGTATACAGTATTGAGCATGGGCTGACAGAAAGGTATTTGTTAGCAGCTTTCATATTTTCTTCCTGACTTCTAGAAGTGACCAACACACACAAAAAAAACCTGAACAACTGACTTTAATGTGACTTCCCTTTTCTTTCCTGTTAGGCAATTAGACAAATTTGGGCTGGTATTTGCTTTTGGTTTGTTTTAAAATTTTTTCCTTTCTTTCTCTGCATAGAGAAATACATGCTCCTTTCTATATTTTTGTTCATCATAAAAATACCAGGGTTGCTCAGTGTTTTTTCCTGTGTCTTTCGGCTCCATGCGAGATGTCATGGGAACCGCATCACAAGGTGTTGGGATGAACGGGGGAAAATCTGGACTTCTAACAGAGCTAGGTTGCTTGTAGAATGTGCTTAGTTCAGTAGGTTGCTTCTAGAAATGTTAAACACAGTTTTAAATGGTATGAATAGAAAAATGTGTCATCAGCTGTACAAAGCCAATATCTGATTGTGTTGTCCTGTTTCGTTACTCTTGAGTTTTCCTGAATAAACAGAGGAAGTTCTGAATTTCTCACAAATGGAAAAAAGTAATCCTCTTCTACCCCTTGCTTTAAAAAAAACCAAACCACCTCTTAATATTTTGCCTAGAGCAGTGGCTGTTTTATCAAATGCAAAAAGAAACTTTTTTTTTTGGCATTGATAGTTAACATTGCAGAATGATCGCAAAGTGGAAAATATTACTGGTAGCTTCTTGGCTCATTGTGGTTAATGGTTTTAGTCCATAGAAAGCCAGAATCATCTCTGGATTACATGCACAGGTTCCTTTTATATTGAGAGCTGACAGTGTGGTTAAAGGTGTTTGTCAAAAAAAAAAACCCAAAAGATTTGATTTGGGATATGAATTTTTAAACATTTTTTTCAATGGTTCTCCCATGAGTTTATAGCCTCATGAAGCCATATTGACCATGTTCAGGGTTGTGTGCCTGTAGGCCATCTGAGTGATACAGAGGTTGGAATAGACATAGGTTGTAGTTTGGAGTATATTTAAACTGGTGTTGCCACAGGACAAGAACAGTTCCTTTCTATGCTATTCGTTTGTGCCATTCTTTATAAACAGAACTGCAAAGGTAATCTATCTGAAAATGAATTCTGGTGAAAGAAGTTACTGAGACATTATTTCCTCAGTCCTGTTGTTCATCAAGCTACATAAAGGCTGTGGTGGTACAGCATAGACAGGCTATCTGGATGCTGGGAGTAAGTGGGCAGAGGTTTATAACCGCTTTTTTTTCTTCCAGTTCAGAGTAGGCTTAGAAGCAAGTCAGCTCTGTCCCTAAGCAAAGCTCAGAGCTCAGTAATAATAATCAATGTCCTACAAGACACAGTGATCCTTTCCAATAGTTCACCACTGACAAAGTGAGGATTCCCAGTTCTCCCCTTCCCTGCTTTGCCTCGTGCTACCTTGTGTTGGCCTGGGCATTTCCTGGATTTAGCTCATTGTGTTAATGGCAATGGAATTTGTCAACCTCCCCAAAAAACCCAGCCCTGTAAAGTTAACAAATGATGTTGACTCAGTCCAGGGTGCATATCAACAGAGCAGGACCCTGAGATGGCAAAAATGAGGGCAAAAGCAGGATGGGAAGGGAGAGTGGGGTTGCCACATGCACACCAACCCTCCGTAAGTGGGCTCAGGTGTCTGCTTAATTGCTCCGAGTTAATCAGTTGTCTGGGGCAGGGAGCACAAGATTTTTAGGCTAGGAGCACCTGCTCTTATGTGTGACCTGAAGAACAGCCTTGTTGGTTCTGTTCTTGATGGGAGAACTGGCTGAATCTAGGTTGCTTCAAAGTACAAGCAGTAATAGTCAACTCCACTTCAGAAAGGTTTACGTGTTAAAATGATTAGGATATCCTAAATTTGTATGTGCAGAGCATGTCATGGAACATAGAAGTATGATTTTTATGTGCTCTTTTCCCGCTAATGCCTCTTATAGTGGCTTTCGCAGCAAAATAAGGTTTGGAAACCATGTTCCTGCAGTAACTTGTCCTCTGTATGGTGAATTCTCTGGAGTACTGCTCTGTTAGTGGACTTTGAGTTCCACAAAATAGTGGAGTTCCCTGCTCTAGAACAGCACATAAAAAAGAATCTTGTAAGGCAGGAATCAGTCTTTCTTTGACTCCTAAAGAATGTCTTCTGTTTCCATAGTGTTTTATAATAAGACAGGTTAAATCAATGATCAAAGTAATTGTGACTGGATAATAATTAATAAATTCGTAATGCTGTTCAGAGGTAATTCCTGAGGACTGAGGCTGGGGAGTTAGAAGGACTAGACAAAACTAAAATCCTTGGGTTGTAAGGCTGCATTACGATCTGAGTGACAGGAACGATGGAGGTGAATCCATGTTTGTGCTACATGTGTAGTATGTAGCACAACAAACTGCATATTACTTGCCTAGCAGAAGTGAAAACTCTCTACTTGATCCAGGGTGATGATGAGAGCTGCGAGTAGGTTAAGATTGCTAATAGTTTTGTGTATCTCAGCCATTACATCAGAAATTTCCCTTTGCTGTTAGCAGAGTCCAACATAACCAAGCATGACAGATGTATGAGTGCTGGTTGACCAATGTGTTAGCCACTCTACCACGGTACTTGAAATGTAGAGATGCTATGCTAGCTAAGATACCAGTAATTTTGTGAAACTTTCTCTTGCTGCTACCTTTAGTGTGGCTCCAGTGACACTGTACACATACCTTTTTCCTGGTGTATGAAGAAACAGACTTGCTGGAGATGGAATATTTTGGTTGATGTTTGGGATGAAATTAATGGACTTACCTAGAACTAACTTAAATCACTGTTTTGGCAAAAAGAAGGCACTCAAATCAAGATGGTGCTACAAAAAAAGTAAGAGCACACACGTTTACATTCAGAGAGAGAGTAGAGACATGGGTAGAACTCTAGAAGCAGGTTGTGAAGTCCAACCCAGTCACTCGCTTGCTTCCCCTCAGCGGGATGGAGTAGGGAAACAGGAGGGCAAAAGCAAGAAAAACTCGTGGGTCGAAGTAAAGACAATTTAATCAGGGGAGGAACCAAGTAATGCTAGGCAGTCACCGCTTCCCACCAGTGATCTTTGAGCAATGGCTACTTGGGAAAACCTTTCCTTCCCCGCTGTGTTACTGCTGAGCCTGACCTGTGCTAGGAAGTATCTCTGGTCAGTTGGGGTCAGCTGTCATGGCTGTGTCCTCTCTCAGCCTCTTCCCTGTCCCCAGCCTAGTCTTCGAATTCAGCAGAGTGAGAAAAAGAGAAGATGATGCTGTGCAAGCACTGTTAAGTAATAACTGTGACATTGGTGTGCTATCAACGCTGGTTTGGTCACAGATCTAAACCACAGCACCAGACAGGCTGCTGTAGAGGAAAAATAACTCCATCCCAAGCAGACCTACTACACAAGTGCATGATAGCAGGGACCGTGGCAAGTAGTGGGAAAGACAAGACTTGGGCAGGTGATCAGAGGACCAAGAGAGTGTGAGAAGCATAGCAGGAAATGGGTTAGAGGGAGTTAAGAGATCTGTGGTGTTCAGCAAATGGAAGAGATGAGTGGGAACTGGGCAGAGGAACTGAAAATTCTGGCTATTGTAAAAAATAAACATTTGGAATTAAACTTAAAAAAGTTGTTGGAGATTTGCACCTTCCTGTCAGTGCTGGTGTCAAAGTCAGCTGGTGTCTGACCATGGTGACACCTTTGTTCATGCATAACTGATGTTCTAATCCTGTCTTTTCCCCATTCCTTAATTTCTTTCTCTGGAGGTATCCAGGATTACCTATTCCTTGTCATAGCCAGGCTTTTGTGCATCTCCCTTGTACCTAAGCTCTGCTGGGATCTTCTGAATTCTGTGAGCCACATACTGAGGCTTGGATAACCCTACCATGGGCTTCCCTGAGCAGTGGAGTATGGTCTGTCTTCTTCAGGCTGTGCGTGAGGAAATTATAATGAAACTGGGCTCAAGAAGATCCAGACAGGATGCTAGGGAGTTCTCAGGCACTTCAGTTTACTGTGCATTTTATCTATTGAATACAGGAAGATGTCTTGAATGTGTGGTTTAACTAGTGAGTTACTAGAGAAAAGGGAGGCAGTGTCTTCATCTCTGACAGCATTTTTGAAGGCTTTATCTCTGTCCTAATAAAGCTTAGGACTGTGAACCCAGAATGGGAAGAGGCAAGTGCCTTCAGTGAAGTGCGTAGACATACAGCTCATTCCTCAGCATTTCCTGGAAGCTACTTTAGGAGGTCTGCTCCAGCCGTGGGTGTGCTTACTGCTCTGCTCCAGACCAGTGCTGCTGGCCAAAGGGACAGTCTTGCGTTCTTACTTGTTTCCGGTCCATCCTGTGCACAAGCACCCGTGTTCCCACAGTGAGTCATATCTCCGAATTGCAGTCCTTCTGTGGCTTTTTTTTTTTCGCTTTGTTTTTTGTTTGGGATGGAGGTGTGTGCCACATTAACTTTCAGCAGATTGTACACTCTGCATGACTATTGCGTTCCAAAAACAAAGGAGAGGAAGAAATGGGTAGGTCATCCCCATGCTTTGGGCCAGCAGCATAGTTTTAAAATGACTGGGTAAACTTTGCATGGGGGCGCTGCCTGTTGTTAGGCCCGTGCTGAGAGGTATAACCAAGGGTGTGGGTTTTGTGATGGGAAGGGACCCCAGGCTTGTCGGAGTCTTCCTTCTACTGATGTGTAGAGCTCTGCAGATGCAGGAAGCCCTGTATTGCCCAGAAGCAGCAACACTTAACATAACATGCTGCAGTATGCAAGTGAAAAACGCTGCTTTTGATGTTATTTGTAAGATTTGCATTCATTCCTGCATGAATCTGATTTTCCCTTGCAATGGTCTGGGATGCTGCTACAGCTTACTGTCATCTGCTTTCTCTTTTTCCTGGCTGTAGCTTTTCCTGGGTTTTTATACCATGGGTCTAAGTGCTTTCTTACTGGAATTTGAGAAGTGGATTGTGTTTGTGACCTGTGGGGGAATTAGGAGGACTATGAGTGAATATTCCAGTAGTCCTTCTTGACTGAACATCTGTTTCAGGGTTCTCTGCAGCTGGTCGTTCCTAGGGTTAGGAGAGAATGTAACTCTGATGCTTAAAGTTGCTGGGGAAATTCAGACATTAAAAAAAGAAAAAAAAAAGCCTAAAAGAGAGGTAGTTGAAGTTACAGAAAATATAACAAAAATCCACTATTTACAGACCCCAACTTCTAAAGCTGACAGGTCTTTGCTTTAGGCTGATCAGAAAGGACTTTTCCGTGCAGCTTCAGCAGGTGGAATGTTAAGGTCTTTAATAATAATATGGGAGCCTATCTGCCACTTATGTGGACCTAAGATGTACAGATATGGATTTCACATAGGGGCTTGAGACCAAAAAACATTATAATGATAGTGTTAAAAGTTAAAGGAATTAGCTTACAGAAATTCTCTGGAATAACTAAACCTTACACTAGCTCCAAGAAAAATAATGAAGAAAATCAGATTGGGTAGACAAATATAGTAATGAATCATTTATTACTGACAAATTGAATATTAAATTCCACTTAGTCTGAACACAACACGTGGGTACCTTTAGCCTGCCTAAATGCTTAGTCAGAATTATTCAGGTGGGTATTAAAACGTGAGTATAGCACACTAGGTTGTATGGGGGACCTGTTACTTTGAGTGAAGGGCTGTGCCTTGTCTTGCTTAGACTGCGATCCAAGCACTGCATTCAGAGACATGGTTGGGTTAGCACGGAGTTCCAGGTTATGTGCATTAGCTGTGTTGTCAAACATGAGAAGATCTGAAATGTTTTCCTATACTGCAAATCAGGATAAGATTCATGGCTTGCTGTTTGCTACAGGCCAAATCTGTGCACCCACACTGTTGTCGTGGTTTGACTGATGTGTGGTAAGCAGAATGTGTGACTGTGACTGAGTCCTGGGTAGGATGAGAAGGCTGTGTGGGCAAACCTGTCTGGCTGCTGAAGAAGTGAGAGCAGAAGATCATATATATGAGGAGGCGGTGGGTTTGCAGAAGAAGCTCACACAGTGTTACCTTCCTTTATTAGTAACACTTTCATGATGTGATTTTTTTTCAGAAGGATAGAACACAAAGACATAACATAAGGGGGGATTTGGAGGAGGGTGAAGGAGATACAGGAGCAGGTAGTCTGGTGGTTTCTTTAGAGGCTACTGGAGGCCTTAGCACAGCACTGCTGTGTTGTGTGAACTTTATCTTGGAATAATACAGTACAGTTAGGAGAGAGGGAGAAAGCACAGAAATATAGTTCTTATTTTAGCCTTCCAAAAAGAGTGTATGAGAAGTGTTTGCCAGTTCTCACTCTTTGCTCACAGAAGAGAAGTTAACTGCCATGGAACGGGAAGTTTGTCTCCAAATAAAATGAAGAAGAAAGGAGGAGGGAGAGTTCCTTAGAAATTTAGAAAACATGATGACACATACATTCTTTAGAAGCTCCAAGATATGTGGTGGAGCAGCATTTGTGTATGATATATGACTTCCCTGAAAAAGGGAAGCTGGCAGGACTGAGTGGGAGGTTTCTTCATGTTTTCACTAGAGTAGTGAAGAAGGAAGTAAAAGCATCCAGTCCCTGGTTTTAGACAAGAGGAGATGATTGTTATCTCGAAAGAATAAGCTTTTCCCTGTCTTGCTCCTTGGGAGTCATGCATGTCCTTGGGCAGGAACCCTTCAGCCCCTTGCTGCCAAGTCTTTGTTTCACCAGCCAGCAAGAAGAGAGTGTGCTGAAGAGGGCAGTGCTCTCCCAAGGCAAGCAGAAGCTGCAGAGGAAAAATGTGTTTTCTCCTTCCTCCAGTATAATAACGTCTCCAAATCCAAATGTTTGAGCTCCTGGGTGGTTCTCTTTTCTGGAAATTGTTAATTGAGGTGGGTGGAAGTAGATGGAGCTGTGTGCTGGAGCTGTGTGAGCAAGTGAGATGTTTAGATCTGTCTGAACAGAAGAAGGCCATGTTGGTTGTGTTGAAAAGGTGTGAAGGTGATAGCTGAGCTCTTGTAAGTGCAGACAAGAAGAAGAAGAAACTGTATAAATACATGAGAAGCAAGGGAAGCACAGAATGGTACAGAGATTGGTGGGTTCTCGACATGATGCCATTTAGGAATAAAAAAACCCAAAACAAAACAACAAAAAACCAAAACCTTCAAAATAGTAGCTGTCACTTGAGAGCAGCTGGCTTGAGGAGTAGGCTTCTGAGATATTTCTCTTTCACCATGCAGTTAGTTCTTAAATGAAAGTTTTCCATGATGCATATTGGGAATCTTGCCTTTTTTATGAGACCTCCTATCTTTGTCATGTCCTTCTTTCGACTTAGTAGTAAAAAGTCACCAGCTACTACAGAGTGGAATAGAGTCCTTAATGCAAGTGTAACTTGAACTCAGTATTGTCATGGTTTGTTTATGTCTACCTATGTGTCTGCCATGGCAGTAGACTTGTGATTATTGTTTAGAGCCAGTCAGAGATATTTGGAAGTAGGAGGTGATTGCCGAAGGCAGAAATAGGGATGCAGAGGTGCTAACGGCTTACAGTATCCCTTCTCCAGAACAGAATGTGATCTCATCTGTTAGATCAGTAGATTTTTTTGGCATGTATAGCTGTTTTTAATAAAAACTAGGGAAAATATTTTATCCCTCTTCTTTGTTGTTGTTTGTTTATTTATATTGAATGTTTGGGCATTTTTTAGTAGAACGGTTTGATTCAAAAGGGAGCAGATCAGGTTTCTAGACAGCTCACACTTAAGGTTTCTAGCAGCTCTGCTAGATCTTGGAGGTTGGGATGCTATTTCACATACATTGGCTGTGAAATAAACATGTTTGAGTCACATTTCCAAAGGAAATTCCTGGTATCCTTATGATTTCAGAGCAGGCGCTTTGAACCAAGTAGGAATTTTGTCAGAAGCATGCTTTTTACTAACTCTCTGAATATTCGTGCTGGAAAAAAAATGCAGTTTATTTACTCAGCAGGAGCTTTAGTCTGGGCATTCGGCAACAAGATGCTGAGATAGGTTTTGCTCATTTCATCTTTTTCAGTAGACCATGGGTAGCAGGCCTGATTCAAGTGGGTAGAGGGAAAGTACTGAGGTAGAGGAGCTTAGTATAGGGCAGAAGATCAGGACAGTGATTCTACTTGAGACCAGAATGTGGAAACTGGATCCTTTTGCACTGCCTGTAACATGATTGTGGAGAGGCTGGAGTAGAGTAATTCCTAATTGACGCATGCCGTAGTTCGCGATGTTGTGATGTGCTTCTAACCTAAATTTGAATGTACCTGATCGTGCATACAGCATTAGTCAATCAATAGCTTATACAGTCATTAAAGTAACTTTTTTTTCTCTTGTTCTCCCCAGTAGGATGCAGCCGCTGTGAGGAGGTGTTTGGCATCTTGGGAGAAAATTTTACTTTTCCCGTAAGAACAGACCAAAAAATAGGAGAAATTATTTGGACGAAAAACAAGGATAAAGTGGCAGAATGGGAAGGGCAAACCGAAACAACGTATTTTGGTTCCCTCCAGGACAGAGGCTTGCTCAACAAGGACAATGGGTGCTTGACTATATTTAACTTGGAAAACAATGATACTGGCATATACACATTACATATGGACATGAATTCTACACGAGAAAGTTACGAGTTCACACTTACTGTGTTAGGTAAGTAGTGGAAGAAGTACCTAAAGAATTTGCACTACTTTATTCACTTTAAGTAGGCTGGAAAGTGGATTGTTTATTTGTCAGGGAAGCAAACAGAAACAGAGGGGATTTGTTCTTTGCCTCTGTTGTTAAATTGCTCAGGCACTTTAAAGGAATTTTTGAAGACGGCATCTCATTTGTGTGCCCATCATTACTCACCTTGGAGTGACTTCTAGAATGTGTGTAGCTGGCACGTTGTGTGCTTTCAGCTAGATAACCAAAGTCTTTGAGCAAGCTGACCAAGTTATCCCTGGTGGTATGTATATACTAAAGATGCTCCTGCAGGCATATTATACATGAGTATCTGTGACATCATCCTGTGCAGATCTGTGCAGCTTCACTAGTAGTCTGAGGGAAATAGTAGACCAGTGTGTGTATTAGTTTTATTACCAGTGAACCATGAGGGCTCGCAAACTAGGCCCTGAAGAACCACAAACGGGACCACTTTTAGAAATGCATTTCTTATGCACGTGCACACCTTACACATACACCTTTATGTGCTCTCCTGCTGCTTTTGTTGCTCCAGCCTTTGTCCTGTGCTAGAATTCAAGGCAAAGTAATAAAGAGTGTTTTCTCTCCTTTCAGCTCCCCCTTCAGAACCTGAAATAAGTTGCAACGTCAGTGGGGATAACCTTATGTTAAGATGTATAGCACATTTTCAGAAGCCTCTGACTTACAGATGGAATTTCACTAGCGGATCAGTTGCTCATCAGACCCGGGAAGTTTCGATCCCTAAGAATGTTGATGCTTCTGAGAAAGCTGCATGTTTCATTAAATTCTCTCAGACGGAAAAGAGCTCTGTAATCTCTTTGACTCAGTGCTTTCCAGCTAAGAAAGGTAATGAAAGGGTCAGGTTGTATATGCAAGTCTGAGAGGCTAGGTTGGGAAGCAGCATGGACTTGGTGAGATTTCTGCCAAGTTCTCAGCAAGTTGAATTTAAAGAGTAAAAAGCATCAGAAGTCATTTGGCTGCTAAAAGTATGTTTAAGGTTGATGAAAGGTATGAGTTTGACAGTTTGATCATCCTTGGAAAGATACTTTTTGCAGGGATGTCAACAGAATAAAACCTTCAGCTGTGACTTGAAGTGAGTAATAATAAAGAAGGAGATGCGCTTAGATCTTTTGTGAGCCTTCTGGCCTTGTGTAATTAATTCTTATGACTAATGCTCTTTGTACTGCTTTCCATGAACTGGAAGGAAACTATTCAGTCATTTCGAGTATGTCATCTAGCAGCCATAGGGTAAAATAAAAATAATCTGTCATCTAGCATGTAAATGAGTACATGAGCCACTCTATCACTCCCTCTTCTCAACCAGATGGGTGGGAGAAAATATGACAAAAGCCTCACGGGTTGAGGTAAGGGCAGGGGATCATTCAGCAATTACCATCATGGGTAAACCAGACTTTATTTGGGGGAACATTAATTCATTGTCAATCAAAATCAGATTAGTGTCATGCAGTTGCTTTTTAATTAACCAATTGTTATTTATTTTATTTTTTGAATGGAGACAGCTGTCAAAAGAGAAAGAGGTGGTCTTATTGCAGCTTTTGTTTTCCTCATTCTCGTTGTAGGAATACTACTGTTCCTATACAGAAAAGGTATGTATAGCATTTCCTAATTGAGCTTAATTAATGCTTCAAGATAATGCTGATACAAGATTCTGTAGAATGTATGAAAGTTTCTAACCATGGTATTTATTGTAAATACAGTAGAAGAAACAAGTACCACTTAGGCTAATAGATTTGAAGGAAATAATACGCTGAACTCTCTTGCACTGGAACAATTGGTCTCCGAGTACTGGGAAACACTGTAGTTTTGTGTTTGCACGTTTCTTCCTCAGACTGTTTCATTTACTGTGTGTTTCCACTTACTTAGCAAGTATCTACAGCCTCTCCCTTTCCTACCTGGGTATGCTTTCACTGCCTTTTTTTAAGTGCCATGAGGCTGACCTCAAGAACATCTATTGTTGGGACAACCAGAACCTGTTGAATACCTCATGCTAACTCAGACAGCTAAGTGTGCTCAACTGATACATAGGGACCTCTGTGCCTCCTGTCAGCCTGTATTGCAGTCATCTTGGAGTTCTATATTTGTTTCTTCATTCATCCCTACGCTGAATTTGAGTATCATTTTTGTAAATCTGGTAGCCTATTCAGAAATGGTAATTGTAGGCTATTGCTGTGCAGCCGTTGTTGCCACCTTTTTAAGTTAATATGTCGGATTGTGTCCTGGCTTGAAACAGAAGTGCACACAGTCTCTTCTCTTTGTGTCTGAGAGAGTCCCAACCGGAAATACATTGCCTCATCCTGATGGGGCTCTACATGGAAAATTCCTGTGGGCTTCCAAGTGGGGTCACTAATTGAGGGTGGCTGCAGGATGAAGAGTATGAGATTAATCTCCTATCTGGGAAGGACTAATTGGTGATATTCTGGAGGTAGACTCTGGTCAGGGGATACATAGATGTATACTGCATGTGGATTTTGTTTCCCGATCATTCTCCATTTAGTTTCTGTGTTGGCATTGAATCATAAAATAAACTAGGTGGGAAGGAGTCTCCGGAGGTTTCATCCAACTTGATACTCAAAGCAGAACCAACTTCAAAACTAGATCAGATTGCTCAGGGCCTTGCCAAGTCAAATTTTGAATAATTCCAAGGATGGAAATTCCCAGCCTCTTTCAGCATGTGTTCTAGCACTGAATCACCCTTTTTGGGGAAGGATATTTTCCTTACTTCTGTTAGGGATTTCCCTTTTGCATCTTGGAGCCATTGCCTTTGGTCTTTTTGTTCAGTACTTCTGAGAGGAGTTTTCTTTTGTTTTCTGCATGAGTTAGTTGTAGACTGCAGTTAGTGTAATCCATTTAACCTTTTTTTTCCTTTTTCTTTTTTTTTTTTTTTGAGGCTGAACAAATTCAATTCTCTCAGCACTTCCTTCCACATTTCTGCCCCCTAAACGTCTTGGTGAACATTTGGTGGACTAGCTTGAGAATGTCAGTGTGTTTTTCATGAACTGTGAGCCTAAAACTAGACACAGTACTCCACATGTGGTGTCACAAATACTGAATAGAGGGGAGTAAATATTTCTGTCAATGGGCCACCTACACTTTTGTGAACACAGCCCAGTATCTGGAGGCTTCTGCTGCAAGGGCACATTTCTGACTAATGTTCAACTCGTCATCCACCAGGGCTTTCAGGTCTTTTTTTTGCAGCACTGTTTTCTAGCCAGACAGAACTCAGCCTGTGCTGCTTCATGGAGTGTTTTGAAGAGGTGCAGGACCTTACGTTGCCTTTGAACATCATGCCTTTTCTACCAAGCACATTCCCCCAGATAGTTGGAAGTCCCTATGAGTGGCAGCATATACCCTCCTCTTCCCAGTTTTTGATGTCACCTGCAAGCTTTCTGAGGGTGCCTTCTGTGCCATGTCTGTGTTGGAATGTCACTCACAACTGACCATCAGTTAGCCTCAAAACAATTCAGCTCCTTCACTTGAAACGGGGAAGGTTTGATCATACTACAAAATAAACTTATATGTTGGTCATATCTTGAAGATCCATCCAGGGACTGGTGAAGACAGTCCCGTTGCTAGCTGAGTGTGCAGAGCTCTGGTCTTTGCTTTTGGTGTGTGACTTGGGTGCACGCTTACATCGTGTGGGTCAAGTTGCAATTGTCTCCTTTTCTTTCTCTAACCCCTTTCAGTTGTTTCAGGGAAAAATCTCTTAGCAGCACCTCTTGATTCACTCTTGCTCCATTTGGCAGACCTTTCTTCTTACAACAGGCAGTATGACCTGAGGAGAAAATTGACAACAGATGCAGTCAGACAGTCAACTTTTCAGCTCTTTCAATTAGTAACCAGTCTGCTACTCACCCATGATTTCTCTACATGATGTCCTTCTGTGGGTAGTAAAAGTTCTCAGTGTTGTCGGTGTTCTTGTGTTCCTGTCTGGGATCTCCACTTGTGATTCTGCTGTCCATTCTAATCCTGCTTTTTTTTTTTTTCAGTGCTTTTCGTCTTGTGGGTTTTTTGTTTGGTTTTGTTTGTTTGTTTGCTTGTTGTTGTGCGTGGGTTTTTTTTAGTGTGGTGGCGTATTTTTTGTTTTAACTTTAATTTGCAGCAAGAATACTCAGTTCTCTGACTTCTGTGTCTGTATGTTGGGGTGCAGGAATCACCATCTACAGTGAACAGCTAAGGAAGGGGACAACTCCTTTACCCTGTGCTCCTTTCACAAGGATGAATGAGGTTAACATCTTGTTGCCAGGACCACTGTGGTTTGTTCTTACAAACCAAACTAAATCAGCCTCTAGGGAGTTAAGCAGATTATGAAGAGCAGGAGAAGATTCTTAAAAAATACTTTGTTGTGGAGGCCACCAGACCAAATACTGTTTCAGTGCAAAATGGCCACAGCTTGCACCATCAGATATGAGCTCAGTGCCCTCTTGGAGTGTTCTGGTGTTGAACTAACAGTGGCTTTATGTGGGATACTTGGTCTAGTATTTTACACAAGCTGCTGGAGTTAGCATAGGGGTGGAACAGGATATTTCTTAAATTGCAAACTAGTGTGTCACCTTTGCAGAGATTTTCCCTATATTCAATTTTATTTCTTAAGTTGTTTTTCAGTTTGATTTATGAAGTTTCTTAATGGGTTTGGAGATTATTAAACATTATGAGGTCCTTGGTGATGGGCCTTGAAAAGATGCCATAGGTAAGGAGGCAGCACTGTGAGAACAGAGTTTTGTGTTTGGGGTTGTTTTTGTGGTTGGATTTGTTCTTTTTTTTTCCCCCCTTCCTTTCTATCCAACCGGCCCCAGCATATGAAAGTCTTAGGAGATTTTAGCAGAATTTAGAACAAAGAACTTGAGTTTTCTTCTGATATTTTCATACGTTTGTTTAAACTGTGGTTCTAGCCTGTGGTTCAGAGATCACTGAAGTCTTCACTGAAGATCACAGGTCTACAAAGAGAAAGCGTTTCAAGTCACAATGTTAGTGCAACACATGAGTGAAGAAGGATACGTGGCTTCTCTTTGCAGCTGTCTCTGGCTTTTTATGGCAAATCTGTGCAGCTTTATCACCTTAAATAAACTCACTTTAGAAAGATTTTTGTAAAGCTGTAGGCATAAGCATAGATGATGTTGATTATGATCTGGGACCTTAAGTGGTTGCTTGAGGGAAGATGAAATTAATTGTGAATCCTTCTACTAGTTCTCAAGAGTATCTGCTAGAAGTGTTATAATGAAACTGGCATTTTAAGGATGAGTTGAATATTTTGCAGACTGTTGTACTATCTCCATATACATTTCTAAAAATTATTTCTATTTTCTTGCAGCCACTTCTTCACGAACTGTTGATTATGAGAACGAAAAGCCTGGAGCAGGTAACACGTGTGATGATTCCCTAAACCAGGGGAGCATGGAGGGGAGAATTCATTTTGCACACATCCTTTCCTAGTCCAAAACATAGAATCGTAGAATGGCCTAGGTTGGAAGGGACCTTAGAGATCATCTAATCCAAAGTCCTTGCCATGGGCAGGGACGCCTCTCAACTAGACCAGGTTACTCAAGGCCGCATCCAACTCAACCTTGAACATCTCAATGGAGGGAGCATCCCCAACTCCTCTGGACAATTTATTCTAGAGTCTTGCCACCCTCGTATTTTTTCCTAAGATCCAATCTAAATCTGTTTTCCTTGAACTTAAATCAATTTCCCCTTCAGTGTTGGGTCCAGTTTTGTTCAGTATCTGCATCAATGACCTGGATGAGGGGATAGAGTGTACCCTCAGCAAGTTCGCTGATGATACAGAACTGGGAGGGGTGGCTGACGCACAGGAAGGCTGTGCTGCTCTCCAATGAGATCTGGACAGGCTGGAGAGCTGAGCAAATGGGAGCCTCATGAAGTTCAGTAAGGACAAGTGTAGAGTCCTGCATCTGGGGAGGAGTAACACCAGGCACCAGTACAGGTTAGGGGATGTCCTGCTGGAAAGCAGCCCCACAGAGAAAGACCTTGGAGTCTTAGTGGACAGTAAGTTGTCCCTGGGACAGCAATGTGACCTTGTGGCCAAGAGGGCCAAGGGGATCCTGGGGTGCATTAAGAAAAGTATGTCTGGCAGGTCTAGGGAGGTTCTCCTCCCCCTGTACTCTGCCCTGGTGAGACCACACCTGGAATCCTGTGTCCAGTTTTGGGCTCCCCAATTCAAGAGAGACAGGGACCTACTGGATAGAGTCCAACGGAGAGCTACAAGGGTGATTAAGGGACTTGAACAACTCTCCTATGAAGAGAGACTGGGAAAACTGGGGCTGTTCAGCCTTGAAAGGAGATGACTGAGAGGGGACCTTATTAACGTATACAAATATCTGAGGAATGGATGTCAAGGGGAAGGAGACAGTTTCTTCTCAGTGGTGCCCAGTAATAGAACAAGGAATAATGTGTTTAAGTTAGAACATAGGAAGTTCCACCTCAACATGAGGAAAAATCTCTGTACTGTGAGGATGACAGAGCACTGGAACAGGCTGCCCTGAGAGGTTGTGGAGTCTCCTTCTCTGGAGACTTTCAAAAACCGCCTGGATGTGTTCCTGTGTGGCTGCCCTAGAGGATCCTACCCTGGCAGGGGGGTTGGACTGGATGATCTTTCGAGGTCCCTTCGGACCCCGAACATTCTGTGATTTTATTGGTGGACACTTTTGTAAAAAGTCCCTCCCCAGCCTTCCTGAAGGTTCCCTTCAGGTATTGGAAGGCAATTATAAGGTCCCTCTGAAGTCTTCTCTTTTCAAGACTGAACAATCCCAGTTTCCTTAGCCTGTCCTCGTAGCAGAAGTGCTCCAGCCCCTGCATCATCTTTGTGGCCCTCCTCTGAAATTCCAACAGATCTATGTCCCTCCTACGGTGGGGGCACCAGAACTGGATGCAGTATTTGAGGTGGGGTCTCACAAGAGCAGAGTAAATGTGGAGAATCACCTCTCTTGATCTGCTGGCCACACTCCTCTTGATGCATCTTAGGATGTGGTTGGCCTTCTGGGCTGCATGAGTGCAATGTGGGCTCACGTTGAGCTTCTCATCTATCAACACCCCCAAATCCTTCTCTTCAGGGCTACTCTCAACCCACTCTGTGCCCAGTTTGTATTTGTGCCTGGGAATGGCGCAACCCAGGTGCAGGACCTTGCATTTTGACTTGTTGAACCTCACACAGTTTGCACTGGCCCATTTCTCAAGTCTATCAAGGTCCCTCTGGGTGGCATCCTTTCCCTTGAGTGAGTCCACCGCACCACACAGCTTGGTGTCGTCGGCAAACTTGCTGAGGGTGCACTCAATGCCATTGTCCATGTCACTGACCAAGATGTTGAACAGCACTGGACCCAGAACAGACCCCTGAGGAATTCCACTTGTCAGTCTTCTCCATGTGGACGTTGAGGTGTTGACCACAACTCTTTGAGTGTTATTAGCACGTTCTCAGTGTAGAGACTACCAGTCCCCTGCTGGCCTAGAAGGAACTGTTGCTTTAGGAACAGTAAATGGTGACGAGTAAATCACTAGATGAAAAGTCAACAAGACCTGGATCCTTGTATTTGTTAAACAGCACTGAGCCACATACCTTCTTGGGGCTTCAGCTTCCCTCTTGATTTGATGAGAATGGTGCTGCATGCTGTGTTTGTAGGTCACTTCACCTCGTGTATGAGGGTGAACCCATTTTTACAGTGAATAAACAAATTGGTCTTTTGAGAATGTTACCTTTTATTTGCATACAGAAGTGTGCACAGATATTTTTGTAGTATGATGTCATCAGGTTGATGGAAAAAATCCCCAAGCAGTCCCTAAGATAATGAAATACTGCAGCTTCAGAGCTTTGCTTGTACTGATGGCAAATAGATCTGGGCCTTGACCAATTTAGAGCTGGGATGCTTACATGCTTGCAAAATGTTCATTTTGCAGGCTTCTTTCCTTACAGAAGCACCAGTTCTGGATGTGGTATCTTCCACTTGCTTTATGCTCTAGGGAAGCCTTTTGACTGCATTCATCAGGCAGCTAAGCAAAGCACCAGGTTGATTTATTTAGTAGACCCAGAGTAAATTTTAAGGAAATTCTGGGACTGGTATTTTTTTCTTGAATTTATTTTACTCCAGAGGGATAGTGCAATATGAACATTATAGTTAAAGTCAGGAAAAAAAGACTGTTTGTTTGGTTTTTTTTCCTCTCCAAGTTGTTGCACTGATCATTAATTCACTCACTAACTCTTTTCAGACAAACAACTGAATGAGGAGTACAGTGCACTGAAAGGCAAGTGGACAGTTAACAGGGATGCAAATCAGGAATGTAAGTGCCTGTTCTATGGAGCATTCGGGACATGATTTAGTGGTCATGGTGGTGGTGTTGTCTTGATGGTTGGACTTGATGATCTTAGAGGTCTTTTCCAACCTTAATGATTCTATGATTCTGTTCTGTGATTCTAATGACCCAGTGGACAAACTGGGCAGGGTCCTTGGAGTTGAAGGCTCAAAGCAGCTTCTGTGTAATGCTTGTCAAGGGAGGTACTGGGAGGATTTGCATGATGAATGCTGAATACCTGACCTCTGTTCAGGAGTTTTAGGAGCAGAGTTAACCAGCTTTCAGGCTGTAGTTAAGGACAGAACAAATCTTGCATTTTTACAACCCTTGGAAATAAACCCAGCAAAGCATGTAGTCTTGAAGGATTTGTGTTTTGGAGATCACTGGAGTTGGGTTTGTTTTTTTTTTTAAAAAAAAAAAGGCAAGCAAATTATCCATGTCAGAGTGACATGGTCAAGCAGCAGTCTCTGCTGAAGTGCTTACTTTTGGTCTTCTGGTTATTGCTGCATGTTGAGACATCTCTGCAAGAGGCCTCCAGTCTCCCAGCGTGTGCAGATGCAGCACTTAAGTGAGGAGCAAGAACTGATGTGACAAAGAGGAAACTTTTTCAAGAGGAAGCTTAGTTTGAAGAGATTGCTGCTCAGTGAAATGGAGTTGGGCTGTCCTACATTGTCTCTGGTTTGTCTTTAACCTTTTGGGCATGTATTGGAAAGGCAACGCAACAATTCGAGCAGTCAGGAAGATTTCTGGGCAGCGTCAGGGACATCTTCACATATGCTACCAGATGTACCGTCAAGGGCAGCCGTATCTGATGCTCACTGACAGAGGAGGACTGGATGGGGATGTGGTCACGAACGGCTGCCTTGGCTGTGGTGACTAAGAAGCAGCTCCAGATCCAGAGTGAGGAAGGTAAGCATCAGAGCACAGGCCCTGCACTTTGAGAGAGCAAATTTCCGTTTTTTTAGGAAGACCATAGGCAGGATCTCATGGGAGACAGTTCTGAAGAGCAAAGGAGCTCACAAAAGCCATCAGGCCCTTTAAGGAGGACTTTGTCCAAGCATGAGTGCAAGGCCGTCCTGATGGTCAGGAAAGCAGGCAGGCAAATGAGAAGATGAGCTTGGCTAAGTGGGGAGCTCCTGACAGGGCTCCAGTGCACAAATTGCTTATCCTAGATGTGGAGGTAGGGGCAGGCTATAATGGAGGAACTTAGGAGTATTGTTGAGTTGGGTAAGGACAGTGTCAGAAAAGCCAAGTCTCAGGGAAGCTTGAAACCACTGTGAGATGACCAGGACAATGAGGGCAGCATCTGCTGCTAAGTTAGCTGTAAAAGAGTAAATCAGGAAAATATGGGCCTGCTGCTGAACAGGACATTGATTTAATGATATCTGATGCTTATGACATATAGACTAGATGAGCAGATAGTGAGGTGAACTGATAACTGTCTGAATGGCTGAAATCAGAGGGTTGTCATCACTGACACGAATTCTAGTTTGAGGCCAGTAGCTAATGGTGTGTGCCAGGGGTCAATGCTGTGTCCAGTTCTCCTTAACTTCTTCATTAATAATCTGAATGATGGGACAGAGCATGCCTTCAATGAGTTTGCTGATGATACAGAACCAGGAGGAGTACCTGACACACTGAAGGGATGTGTTGCCATCCAGAGGGACCTCAGCAGGCTGGAGAAATGTGCTGGCAGGAACCTCATACAGTTGAATGAAAGGAAATGCAAAATCCTGCATCTGGGGAGGAGTAACCCCATGCAGTGGTATATGCTGGGGGCCAATCAGCTGGAAAAGCAGCTTTTCACTGAAAGACCTGGAGGACAAGGGGATAAGCAGGAATCAACAATGTGCTCTTGCAACAAAGGCAGCCACACACCCTGGGCTGCATTAGGAGAGATGTTGCCAGCAGTGTAAGGGAAGTGATCTTTCACAGAATCACAGAATCACAGAATGTTAGAGGTTGGAAGGGACCTTAAAGATCATCTAGTCCAACCCCCCTGCCAGAGCAGGATCACCTACAGCAGAGCGCACAGGAACGTGTCCAGGCGGGTGCTCAGCACTGGTGAGGCCACGCTTGGAGTCCTATTCAGGCCTTCCCCATACAGGGGCAATATGAAGTTACTGGAGAGAATCCAGCAAAGGGCCATGAAGATGATTAAGGGACTGGATGTGGTCCTGGGCAGCCTGCTGTAGTTGAGCCTGCTTGGTCAGGGGCACGGGACAAGGTGACTTAGAAGGTTCCCTTCCAGCCTTCACCATTGTGTGATTCTGTGATATCTTCTCATGTGAGGAGGGTGCTGAGAGAGCTGGTGCTGTTGAATCTGGAGGAAAGAATGCTCAGAGGGATCTCCATTAATGTATATAAGTACCAGACAGGAGCAAATGAAGAGGGAGCCAGACTCTTCTCAGTGAGTGCCCAGTAACAGGACAAGAAGCAGTGGACACCATCTAAGAGGATCTGTCTGAACGTCAGGAAACACTACTTTTTTTTTTTTTTTTTTTTTTTCTTCGAGAATGACTGACCACTGGAATGCATTGCCCAGAGAGGCTATAGAAGCTCCGTCTTTAGAGATACTCAAAAGCTTTCTGGTCCTGGGCAACCTTCTCTAGGTTTCTCTGCTTGAACAGAGGGATTGGACAAGACCACTTCCAGAGGCTTCTTCAAGTGTTGACTATTATCTGACCTGATATCAGATACAGAAAAGGCTGAGATGCTGAGGGCTACCTTTCCTTCATCTTGACCATCTCTTTAGCATTTTTGCCTAGAGGCAGGTTCATAGAGGAGAGGATTTGCTGGTAATGGAAGAGGAGCAGATCAGGGATTTCTGGAAAAACCTTGTCCCGGACTGCTCCATGGGATCTGTTATAAGAGTTGCTACACAAGCTGTCAGGTTGTCCTGATTTGAGCTAAACGAAACCAATTTTGTTCAATGATTTTTATTTTCCAGCTCAGTCTCTTCTAAAAGGCTGCACGTTCTGAAGTGAGCAGCATGTTTTTGCAGACAGTGTGTGCTACTGGCAGTGATAACACCTGATGTTTACAATTACTGCCTGGGGCTGGGATGCAGAAAGGCTCTTGCTTATATTTATTCCTGTAGTGACCAAGGCCACTGCTGGCTCTTGTGTGCCACGCTGGGGGTGCTGGGTAGTAAGAGGGGTCACAAGGAAGTAAAAGGTTGCACCTCCGGGGTGTAATAGACAGGACAGGTGACCAACGAGAGTATTCCATCCCATATACATCATATTCAGTATAAACAGAGTGTTCATGAGAGTTTAGCTCTCTTTCTTCAGTGGCCAGTGTCCAGGGAGGACTCGATCCAATCTCTTGCTTTTGATCCTGATCCTGAGTTCCCAAATTCAACTCCTGTGTCCAGGTCCCCTCTACTGCTGAGCCTGGGGTTTCCCTGGTGCCACCTGCTCTGCAGCATCAGTGGGGATTGCTGTTGGGGGAGGGGGGAGTCAGGTTTGATATTGGACTTGTATATAGCTCTTTTATAATTTCGCTATTGTTTCTATTATTGTTTCATTAAAGCTGTTTTAGTTTTCTAACCCCTAAGTCTCTGTGCCTCATTCCCTTTCCCTTCCTGTTTGGGGAGGCAGTAGAGGTGGTTAGAGAGTGTCTGTCTGTGTTTTAGTGGCTGGCCCAGCCCTAATCCGCGACACAGATGTAATTGTGAGAATGTTCTTTATCACTTAAAAGTCATGTTGTGGCAGATCTGACAACTGGAGGAGGAATGTTGCACCTGCCTTTCAGAAAGGCTGTAACAGGTCTACCTGTGGACCTACAGGTCAGTCAGGTTTTCTTTCATCCATGGGAGAATCATGGGGCAAGTCTTCTTGGAACATGTTTCTGGTCACAGAAGAAAGATGGTGACTAGGAATGCGCATAAATTGCAGTTGGCTAAGCTAACAACCTTTTTTGGATGAAATGACGTGGTTTGTGGATGAGGAGAGAACAACGGATGTCATAGCTTGACTTTAGCAAGGCAGTGACTCTCAGCATTGTTGGAGTCCTAGGTTGAGATGTCCTAGTCTGGATGAATGTCTATGTGTATGGGTAGAAAACTTGCTAGGTTGTTGTCCTGGGTTTAGCTAAAAACCCAGTCCTGTTTAGTGATTTTTACTTTCCAGTTTAGTCTCTTCTCAAAGGCTGCACGTTCTGAAGTGAGCAGCATGTTTTTGCAGACAGTGTGTGCTACTGGCAGTGATAACACCTGATGTTTACAGTCGCTGCCTGGGGCTGGGGTGCAGAAAGGCTCTTGCTTATACTTATTCCTATAGTGACCAAGGCCACTGCTGGCTCTTGTGTGCCACGCTGGGAGTGCTGGGTAGTAAGACGGGGGCACAAGGAAGTAAAAGGTTGCACCTCCGGGGTGTAATAGACAGGACAGGTGACCAACGAGAGTATTCCATCCCATATACGTCATATCTAGTATAAATTGAGTGATCACGAGAGTTTCGTCCCTTTTGTTTGGCCTTTTGTGGCCCTTTTTGTTTGTCCCTTTTGCCTTTTCAGCCTTTTCGTCCTTTTTGCCCCTTTTCTGCAATGGCCGGTGTCCAGAGAGGACTCCGTCTGACCTCCTGATTTTGATCCGGATCCCGAGTTCCCGAATCCAGCTCCCTGTATCCAGCTCCCGCCGCTGCTTACCCTGGGGTTTCCCCAGTGCCTCCTGCTCTGCGGCACCGGTGGTGATTGCTGTCAGGGGAGGGAGTTGGGTTTGATATTGGGCTACTATCTATCGTTGTATATAGTTCTTTACTTTTATCTTTTCACCATTATTTCCATTATTTTCATTAAAACTGTTCTAGTTTTCCTTCCCTAACCTGTAAGTCGCTCTACCTCATTCCCTTTTCTCTTCCCGTTTGCGGGGTGGGGGGGGAAGAGGGGGTTAGAAAGCGTCTGTCCGCGTTAGTGGCCGGCCCAGCCCTAACTCGTGACAGTTGTCAAGCCTGCAGTAGTGGTTAAGGGGTTGTACTCCATATGGATGCCAGTGACAGATGGAGTACTGCAGATGTCTATCTTTTTTGGTGACCTGGACAAGGGAAAGAAAACAGTGTCATTGAAACGACAACAAAACGTGGAGTGCCGGCAATCATGAGGCCAGGTTTGTCACTCTGAGGGAGCTGGAGAGGTAGAGGCCTATGTGAACTTCATGAAATTCTGCAAGGTCCATGCAAGATCCTACACCTGGATGAACCAATACTCTGCACTTGTGCAGATTGCATACTGCCTGGCAGGGAAGCAGCTCTGGCGAAAAGTACCTGGGAATCTCCACTGTGAGTCAGCAGTGCTCCCTGACAGCAAAGAAGGCTGATGGCATTCTTGGCTGTTTTAAGAAGAGTTTAAGCCAGCGTACTGAAGGCAGTGGTTACTTTTCATTACTTGACATTTGTTAGATGACCTGTAGAGTATTACATCTTGTTTGTGGTCCACCTATTGCTAGAAAAGTGCTGATAAATTTAGGCAGGTTCAGCTCAGTGCTGCCAGGGTGGCTGGAGCACAGTTCCTCTGAGGACAGGCTGAAGAAACTTGGCTTCTCGAAGCCCAGAGAAGAGCAAGCTTTCAGGGTACCTAACAGCAGTTGCCAGTGCTTATGAGGATATTGATAAGAAGTCGGAATCAGGATGTTTACTGAGGTGTATTAGCAGGATGTCAAGATGATAGTCCTAAATTTAAGCAGGAGAGATGCTTTGTGGATATGAGGAAAGAGATTTATGCCTCTAAGCATAACTAATCACTAGGACAGGCTGTATGGAGTCATTGTGGAGTTTCTACCCTTGGAGGTTTTTAAGACCTGACTGGAGAAAGTCCTGAACAACTTAGAACTGAATGTTGACCTTTCGTTGAAAAGGGTGTTGGGTTAGAGACCTTCTGTGCTCCCTCTCGAGTGAACCTGAGTGATTTTATGTATCTTGTGAATTGTACCTGGAGACTCCATCTTGAAGCAATGACTGATACCACTGTGAAGTTAAGCAGGGAGGTACACTTCGAAGGACTGTACCTCTCCTGTAATCTCTTTTTCAGAGCTCTCTGCCATGCATAACAGCACTCCGACACCCAAGTGTGCAGCTGGTCATACTGTAACTGAGGAAGATGAGTGCCTGTCCTGTGGTGGGGAGCTGTCCTGGGGGAAAAGGTGTTGGTTTTCTCGTGTTAGCTGATAATATTGGCAGCATGCTGAGCTGTGGCTAGTAACTCGATCTTATGCAATAGCCACTACCTTGAAGCTGAGCAAGGCAGGGAACTGTAGTTGTCTTCTGATCTCTTCTCAGACATCTATAAGGAGAACAGCAGCTTGCTGGCCCAGCACGCACATGACCATGGTGTTTATGAAGGAGGTAAGTGCCTGTGCTATGGAGCAATCTTTGCTCATTGTGACTTTTACTTAACGCTTCTTGATGTGAAGTTACGGTTGGCACCGTTAACACTTTATGCCTTCTGTGCATGGTCTTTGCAGGGTCTGGAAGCGGTCGTGAGGACAGTGGGGAGCTGGGCAGGGAAAAGAAGGAGGAGGTGTTCTGTGATTGCCACATGAGGGTGGGGGATGTTGGCCAGGGCTATTATCAATGCCAATCAAATAACCCAGCTCTCAGTCAGATTACTCTTGAACCGTCTGGACCAGAGAGGGGACTGTTGTGAACTTCAGGATTGTCTGAGTACTGCCTGTTGTCCTTGCAGAAGTGGCCCAAGATGTAGAAGGTGGAAATGGGGAGCAACTGAGCAACTCTCCTAGCTGCAGTAAAGAAGGTATGTGAGAGTGAAGCTCCTCATGTCTCGGGAGAGTGTGCAGACTGGCGCAGAGGCTAGGGGTGACAGTGCTGGGCCAGGTTGTGTATGACCCCAATACCCTTTTGTTCAGGTAGAAAACAGTGTGAGAATTATTAAGAGGGAAAGGGCGTATGTGTGCTGGGCACGTTTGTGTGATGTGTGCTAAGGAATCACATGCCATGTGTGATGGAAGTGTTCAGAAGACTGGCTGATTTAGCCAGTTTAACACTGTAGGATTAAATATTACTAACACTCATTAATAACACACCTCTTTCTCATGCTTGCACTTTTACTTTATCTCATGCCTTAACAAATGGTAAACGCTTATGGTGGGTGAGGTGTCAGATTTCTGAACTGCAATTTTACCTTGTTAATTATGAATGCTGTTAAACATCATATCAAAGTAGAGAGTAGAGTGTAACACTGAAGGGCTGTTTTTTTGTTATTGCTTCGGTGTGCAGCTGTGTTTTCTTTGGTTGCAAAAATGCAGTTTACTTAATTTGTGTTTTTCTTGTGGTTTGTTTTTTTTTAAACCTATGTGGGCGTGGTGGGAAAGCTCTTCTGAATAAATGGACTGATGGGCCTGTGAGCTGACACATGGAATGAGAAAACTGATTATTATCCTGTATGGGAGAATAGTTGATTACTGCTACGTCGGATGGATATAAGGGAAATTCAGGCTGCAAAGACACAATGTTTTGCAACAATTGTTTCATGTTCCATGAATTAATTAGAACCTTTACTCAGACATCAGTTCTATATGCTATATTTACTATGAGGATATAACAGGCCTCCATTTATGTATCTCCAAAGTTGTTATGCCCTTTCAGTCTGTTTTCTGTGGTATGTGTGCAGACCAGAGCGTCTGTGAGGTCACACAGCTGCTTCCTGGAGTACATCAACATGGAAAACGTCAAAACTCAGATTAGTCCCATTAGTCCCATCCCAGATCTGGTAACAGAAGAGTATAAGGGCTATCCTGTAATAAACTGCACAGACAAGGGCTTACATTGGTCTGTCATCCATACAGACCAGAACACTGATGCTGTAGAGAGAGCCCATGGAATGCTAAATGGTTTCACTCTTGTTGCTAATTAGTGTCACACTGTGATTCCCAAGAAGTGTTAAAGATCGTAGGTTTGGAGCTGAGATCTTTGACCTTTAGTTCATAGTGAAGAGGTCTTACTGAGACATTGAAATCTGGCAAAGAACAGAAAATGGTCAAGACCTTGCCAAGAAAGCAATTACTACACTCTTAGTTTGGCTTCCAGAACACCTGGTAGTACTCCAGAAAATCCTGCTGAACACTTACCTGTAAAAAAATCCAAACTTCCTATTCATGAAACAAGAAGATTCTGGGTTGAATAGTTTAAGCTATATATCTGTCTTTGGTCTTCATGACAGCCAGGTGTTGGAGGTAGAAGTAATTTCCTCAATTTATCAGATTCAGTGGCAGAATGGAGAAATGAAATCAGCTGCCATCAATAATTCTGAATTTCTTGATTCCTAAGGGATATAGTTGAAGTGCCTGACCTGCTTAGAAAGAATTTCACCAGAGTTGTGTAAGATTTTCAAAAGTAAAACTGCAAGTAAATATGTAATACAACTTTCTCATTGCTGCCATGACTGCAAAGCTGGCACAGATTAAGATTATGATACTGAGAACCTTTGCTAAACTTCACCCTGTCTAATGAGGGCAAACAGCTTATCTGGGTTTGAGATATTTGCTATAATTTACCATTGTTCAAGCATGCTTCACTCTCTGACTCTAGGGAGCTCTATCCTACCAGTGCGTTGCATGAACGGTATGTGTCTGTGGGAGGCACGTCCCAGAGCTAAGCGCATTCCTTTTTCAGAGCCCCGTTAAAGACTTGAACTGAGACAATTTGCAAGATAGCAAAGAATAAGTAACTTACTAAAGCAACAGATACACCAGATTTGGGATTGCCATTGATAAATTCACTCACTGATATATAATAATAATGCTAGCAAAATACTGCCTTGGGTATTTCTCACCAAAAGGTGAAAGTGCAGTTCTTACCAAGAAGGCAACTCTGTCTTGGGTGAAGCAGAAGGAGCACAGCCTGTTGAATGCTTCCTCTGGGTTTGTTCTCCCCCATAGTGACATAATTCCTTCATAATCCTTATATTGTGACCTCATCTATCTCCTCTCTCTGGGATGATGTTTAGCATGATTTGGGTGGAGAGTCAGGGACTATAGTCATATGTGTTTAGCATGTACTTCTGTAGGCTCATTAGCATGGTCAGGGGTGTCAAACTTTAATATGCATGTTAGAGATAATGCAGAAAAACATTCACTTTGTGCACTGTAGCCTTCAGAATTCTGTTTTGAAGCAATTTATCTGCCTTCAGGATGGTGTTGAAGTCGTTAATCTCTGTCTGTCCACATTCTTTAGCCCAAACAGCTGTCCTGGCACAAGAAGACTCCCTCCTTGGGCTGGTTCTCACTGTGCAGGACTTGATCTCCATCCTCAGTGTCTGCACAACAGATAAGCTGACACCTGCATTCTGCATTCTTAACTCCTTAAGTTAAAATCTCACACCTGTGGGTGGATGGAGATTGTTCTACATACACTGTAGTTTGTAGAATGGCTTGAGCCAATCTGGCCACTTACTTTCACTGAAAGTGGAGGTCTTGCTCTTTGGATCAGGTCTGATGTTCATCATAGCCCTCTGTGAGCCAGTTTTAAGTAACTCATGTAGCAGGAAACCGACGCACCAGAAAAATCTGAGTGGTCTTCTGCTGGACTAATGGGTTAAATCTGATCATAAAGGGCTTCGATAAGCACTGGGCTAACGTTATAGAGAAAATGGCATGCTGGTCACTGGTGGATTCAAAGGGAGAAGGGAGACCAAGGGGTCGAGGCTGTTGCAGTGGCAGCAAGGACAGGCTGAGATGTGCATGTGAAATGTAAGTTGCACAAAACTGTTCCTTTCTCACACCATAAAGCTTTGCTGTGCTTTGAATGTACTGTAGAACAGCTGTAGTTTGAGAATGAGCCTGGTGGTAGAGAGCATGAGCTGATTTCCCAGAGCTGAAGCCTTTGACACTAATGGCTGTTTTACATAGAACTGGGCTAGTACTTGGCAGATAAAACATCTGTGAAGAAACTCAATTTTGGAGGCATGTGAAATTAGGTAAGCTATAGCAAATAAACTGTGTTGAGAGAAGAAAGAAATGGATGGTAAAAGTTGTTTTGCTATTTGTGAAATGGAAGGGGTGACCTCCTCATGGTCTACAGCTTCTTCAAAGCAGTCAGCAGAGTGGAAGGCACTGATCTCCTCTCTCTGGTGACCAGTGATAAGACACTGGGAAATGGAATTAAGTTGCATCAGGGGCAGTTGAGCCTGGACATTAGGAAAAGGTTCTTCATGGAGAGGGTGATCTCTCCCCAGGCTCCCCAGGGAAGTGGTTGCAGCACCAAGCCTGGCAGAATTCAGGGAGCGGATGGTCAGTGCTCTCAGTCATACGGTTTAGCTTTAGGTGGTTGTGAGAGGGACAGGGAGATGGACTCAATGATCCTTATGGGTCCCCTCCAACTTGAGATATTATGTGATTCTATGAAAGACTTTGTTTCCAAATTTATTAGCTGAGTCACCAAAAACTTCTTGGTTTGATTTTTGGTTTTTTTAATCTGATTTAAATGTTTAAAAGGGAAATATAAAAAGCTTTGAGAAGATATGTACTCTAAGCCAGCATTTTTATTTCTTAAGAAACTAAGTTTGCAGATTGACTGAAAATAGTTTCCTTTCCTCCAAAAGAAAAGGAAAAAAGTTTTGTCTGTCATATAGCCCTTAACTAAGTGGTGTAACTATGGGCATTTCATACTGGTTTCTGCTTTTTGTATTGTAGGTCAGTGGTCTCCAAACTTTTGATTGTGCAGCACTTCAGTAAAATATTTTGAACATACACACCCAGTTTATGTATATTAATAAATAAATTATATACATGTGCTACCATACTCAGGTATTATGTAAATTGTAACACATGCACAAAAATAGAAATTAAAAAAGAATGAGTTAAGGATGAAGGAAACGGTATTTTAATTTTTTAGTTGTATTAATGGCACAAAAATATTTTCTTCCTGCACTGCGATGGTTTGCCTTGTGCACACCTCAATTTGGAGGCCACTGATGCAGATAGTCTGTTTCAAGATTCACAAAATGCACGGGATTGTGAAGGCCAGGGACATCTTGCTGCTGCAGAGTTTTCTGTTCTGCCAGGTTTGATTCTTCTGTTGAATGACCAGCCAAGCGATCACATTCAGGTATTTGCTGAAGATAATATTGAAAAGACATAAAAACACCTCAGAATGTGAGGAAACATGAATGAGTGGGAGGGAGTTAGGACGGAGCGGGAGGAGTTAGGACTAAGTTTAAGAAACCTGACTGTGAGGCAGACAAAATTGCCAGTGAAACTGTCATGAAACAAGGAAACAGACTTGAAACAGGGTGTCATCGCTAGAGAGGAAGCTGTAGTGTCTTGTGATAACTGAGTCAGATCCTGTTAGTTGCCAAGGAGTAATACTGAAGACCAAGTGAAGTAAGGCGATCTATTATTCCTGGTCTACATGATGTACTGCTTTGCAAGAGCTAATTGGCTAAATTGTGCTCCTGTGTCATGCTTCTGAACTAGTTGTGTTGTTATGTTGTGTCAAGACATCAGATGTAGTTGTGCTTTCTTTGGTGCTCTTTGCAGGCTGTGTGGGACAGTACTTCTTGCATGTTCTGTTGGATGTGTGGAACCTGATGCTTATCACCACAGCTGTAAACTTGAAGGAAAACATTAATTTCATATTCAGGCTCTCTCACTGCATAGACACAAGCAGATAGCAGCCTCCACCCCCAAGGCTGGCTTCTCAATCACATTCTTTAGTCTTGTCATCTAGCTGGCATAAGTCAGCTGTAGGTAAAGCAGTAAACCTGCCTGGATTTTAAGGATACAAAATGCAAAAATACTTCAGGCCTATCCAGGAACCTTGTGAGAACCAGACAGGGACATCTTTCTTTTTTTTTTTTTTCATTGTCTACAGAGATGAGAGTACCATGTGTCACCATATTCTGCTCTCCTGACGTCTTATCCTAGATTGGAGTGATGCTGAGCCAGAGACTAGTGGAAGGGAAGGATAGTTTTATCAAAATAGGAGCAGAGACTGAATGACACGGTGTCTTGGCATATCCAGTTGGTTTCTCTTACAGTGTTGCTCTGTGTGCGCCAAGACGGAAACACTGATGTACGTGGGCCTTGTCTGTGCTTTGTTGGAAGTCAGCCTGGTTAGAGGTTGACGCGTGTTGCAGGCAGTTAGGTTGGGCATGTGTTCTTGAACTTACTGGATGCTAACTTGCTGCACTGTGACTTTTGCCTTCAGTTTTTTTGCGTGTTAAATAACAGCTCTATTTGCAGTCCTCCAAAGAGAACTCCAAAAGCACCTGGCATTACTATGTGGAAGAAATAGCTGCAGCATCACATGCATATGTGGCACACAGCAGATACTAAGATTGTAGACCTGAATCTTTGCATGAAAGTGAGCTTAAGTGCCTAGTTATGTGATCCAAAGTCATGGAGCCAGAACAGACTCACAAGTTGTCAGCTACTTAGCAGGTGGCTGGCAGTAAGTGATAAATGTTCTTAACTTGTTCCAGTTGTAGAGTAATGTGTCTTAACTATAAACAGGTAATTCAGGTAAAATGGCTAGTGGCTATGATATACCATGGATCACATAGCTGCTTTAACTGGATTGTTTCGGATCATGTGATAATATCTTAATTGGTCTTCAGACTTTATTTGTACTTGAAGTCTGCAGTATTCTCGTATAACTAGTTCAATTTCTAGAAGAGAAGACATAGTAATTTACCTGTGTGCTTTTCTTTTTCATTTGCTTCAGGTTTTAAATCGTAAGCAAATAATTGCTTTGTGGACCAAACAACAACAGCAGAGAAGCAGCAGAATTCAACAATGAGGGAACTGCTATCTTTTCTCTTGGAGGTCTTCCACAAGCACCGATGTCATCCATAAAGAAGTGCTTTCAAGACTAGTTGAACTGTTTCTGGTGCCTATTTTTCTCTGCTCAGAATGGACGTCCTTTTCTGGTGTGACTGCTTGAAGATAAGTAGGCTGAATTATGCACAAAGTCTTTGATACTATTTTGTACCTGGTTTTAAACAAGCAGTGCTCTACTAACATAAAATGTAAGAGCTAAGGCCTTTTTTATAATTGATATTCAGACATTAACAAAGTCATATCCATTTGCATGGATGTGGATAAATTGAAAACTAATCAGCTTTCTATGCAATTTTGGATTAGTACCTTTTTACAGTCTGAAGAAAGACAGGTCATCCTTTAGTAGTTCCAGATGGAAGAAAGTTTGCATTTGCTAGTCTAACTTCTTCAGCAGGAACTCAGTGCTCCAGGCAAATATTCTCCAAGATAGCTGTCTCCTGGAGCTGGCAGAAGACTGGCAAACTGATCATCTCCTGATGGTAACTGACTTTGTGATGAATCTACAATTCCAGTTTGTTGCATCAGAACAAAACTGCTGCTGGTAGCAGTGGTGTGGCTTTTTTTATATATATAAAATATAACGTTTGTTATATTTTGCACTTTCAGGGTTCTTTTTATGTCTTAGATTCTGCTTCACGTTACTCTAAGGAGAATGTCAATCTACCTGTTTCTAAAGAAAAATATTGTGTTTATATAGGTTGCTTGTAACTGGAAAGAAAACTTGAAAACTGAGGTCATATGTAGCTCAAAAAGAATCAAAGAGAATACCATGTATTAATGGTTTCAGAACATCAGGCTATGAAGCTTGTTTTGTGACTTCTGCATGCTGATTTTTTATGAAAGCTGAATGCTATTTCAGTTGATTATGAACTTGGTATTTGTAAAGAATCATGAAGGTTTGACTGATAACTGGAGATCAGAAACTCCTCCTTCATCTTGCCTCTTGTTTCAATTTATACCCATTATCTCTTGTTCCCCCACCAGGCACTACTATGAAGAGTGTATCTCTGTCTTCTTGATGATGAGCTTGTAGGTACATGAAGGCAGCTATGTAGGTACCCTCTCAAACCCTACTCTTCTCCAGTCTAGAACAAGTGCTGTACCTCTAGCTTCTTGTCAAATACAAGTACTCCACGGAACTTGCTCTAATTTTATTGATGTCTGTCTTCTTGAAGGGATCCAAAACTGAAAGCAATATTCTAAATGCAGTCTAATGTATGCTGAGTAATGGGAGATAGTTGCTACCTTCAATCTACTGGCTAGGCTACTGTTAATACAACCCAGGATGCTGTTGGTTACCTTTGCCGTGGGGGGAAACTGCTGGCTTGTGCTTGACTTGCTGCTTACTGAGATCCCCCTGTTTCTTTTCAGTGGGACTGGTTCCCTGCCAGCCAGATCCTAGCTTGTATCATTGCAAGTGGTTCCTTTTTCCCAAAGCTTTGTGTTTTAATGTTAACCTGTATAGGTGTCTCTGACAGCCCAGCCCTTTAGCACATTGACTCATTCTCCCCAATTTGTAACTTCATGTTACTGCACTTTATGCTCTCCTCCAGACCACTGAGGAAGATGTTAAGTGGGACCAGTTCCTACATAGACCCTTGTAGTACTCATCTTGGCATCCAGGTGTAGTAAGACCTGCTAGCCACTGCCATCTAAGCCTAATCATCCAACCAGTTCTTTACCTATTTATAGAATCACAGAATGGTTTGGGTTGAAAAGGATCTTTAAAGATCCCTGCGATGGGTAGGCGCATCCTTTACCAAATCAGATTGCTCAGAGCCCCGTTCATCCTGGCCTTGAACACTCCCAGTGATGGGGCATCCACAACTTCTCTGCACAACCTGTTCCAGCATCTCCCCACCTTCATTGCAGAAAGTGTCATCGTCATGTCCAACCTAAATCTGCTCACTTTCAGTTTAAAACTGTTGCCCCTTGTCCTGTCACTGCAGGCCTTGCTAAAAAGCCTTTCTCTGTCTTTCTTATATGTCCCCTTTATGTGTTGAAAGGCTGCAGTAAGGTCTCTCTAAAACCTTTTTTCCTCCAGGCTGAACAACCCCAACTCTTTCAACCTTTCTTCATAGGAAGGGTGCTCCAACCCTCTGATCATCTTCATGGCTTGCCTCTCAGCCTGCTCTAACAGGTCAATGTCTTCTCTTTTTTTTCGTGCTGGGGACAATACTCCAGGTGGAGTTTTACAAGGTCGGTGTCAAGGGAGATAATCACTTCCCTTGGCTGGCTGACCATGCTTCTTTTGTTGCAGCCCAGAATACAACTGAGTTTCTGAGCTGCAAGTGCACTCTTTTTTCATCAATGTATGCAAGTCCTTCACCACAGGGCTTTTCCCCATCCTGTACTGATATTTGGGATTGCCCTGACCCATGTGCAAGACCTTGTACTTGGCCTTGTTGAACTTTATAAGGTGCATGTGGCCTCACTTTTCAAGCCTGTCCAAATCCCTCTGGATGGCATCCCATCCCTCAAGTGTATCAACAGCACCCCTTCAGCTTGGTGTCATCTGCAGACTTGCTGAGGATTCACTCAGTCCTGCAATCATAGAATCATAGAATGTGTTAGGCTGGAAGGGACCTTTAAAGGTTGTGTAGTCCAATCTGTGCCAGTAATGAAGATATTAGTGTTGGTCCCAGTGTGGACCCTTGAGGGATACCACTTACTACTGGTTTCCACTTGGACACTCAGCCATTGACTGTAGTTCTTTGGACATGGCCATCCAGTCAATTCCTTGTCCATCTAGTTCACTTGTTCAAGCCTTAATATTCTAACTTGGATACGGAAATAGTGTGGGGGATAGTATCAAAAGCCTTGCTAAAAAACGATATATAAAAATACTGCATTCCCTTCATACATAAATTTAGTTACTTCATCATTATAGAAGGCAGTTGGGTTGGCTGGGCATCAGTTATCCTTAGTTAAATGTACGCTGACTGTTCCTGACCATTTTCTCCGTCATGATCCTAGAAATGTGTCCCAAGAGCACCAGCTTCATGATTCTACCAGGGATGAAAGTGATCAATTGATGCTTTTTAAAAATGGACGCACCTTTTCTAGTTTGGGTTTGGTGGTGTGGATTTACTCAGTCTCCATGACCTTTTAAAAGTGATATCACTCGCAGTGACATCAGCCAGCTCTCTTAGCATACCTGAATATATCTGATCAAGTCCCATAGACAGGTGTGGATGAAGGTATCTCAAGTAATCTCTGACTTCTGGTGGTTTTTCTTGAGCCCTTTGACTAAGCACAGAGGCCGTGAGACCTGGTTAATGAAGACTGAGGCAAGGAACACATCAAGTAACTAAGCTTTGTCTGTGTGGTATCCTTAAATCACCCCCACTTATTCAGGAATGGGCCTATATTTTTCTCCTTTCTTCCTTTACATTTAATGTGGCAGCAGATGCAACTTTTGTTGCCCTTTAAGTGCTTTGCACGTCTAAATGTAGCTTAGCCTTGGCTTTCCTGGCACCATGCTTACCTGGCGGGACAAGGAGCTGAATATGAGCCAAGAAGGCCAATGGCATCCTGGCTTGTATCAGGAACAGTGTGACCAGCAGGAGTAGGGAAGTGATTGTCCCCCTGTACTCAGCACTGGTGAGGCCATGCCTTGAGTAATGTGTCCAGTTTTGGGCACCTCAATACAAGAGAGATATCGAGGTGCTGGAGCGAGTGCAGAGGAGGGCAGTGAAGCTGATGAAGGGCCTGGAGAATAAATCTTATGAAGAATGGTTGAAGGAGCTGGGCCTGTTTAGTTTCAAGAAGAGGAGGCTGAGGGGAGACCTCATCACTCTCTACAACTACCTGAAAGGACATCATAAAGAGGTTGGTGCTGGTCTCTTCTCACAGGTAATTAGCAACAGAACAGGAGGGAATGGCTTCAAACCGCAACGTGGTAGGTTTAGGCTGGGCATGAGGAAAAAAATCTTTCACAGAAAAAGTAGTCAGACATTGGAACAGGCTGCCCAGGGAGGTGGCTGAGTCACCATCCCTGAATGAGTTTAAAGGTCATTTAGATGTGGTGTTGGGGATATGGTTTAGGGGTGAGCTTTGTAGAGCAAGGTTAATGGTTGTACTCAATGATCCGAAAGGTCTTTTCCAACCTGAATGATTCTATGATTCTATGTTCCTGAATTCGTCCATTATAGCCTGCCCCTACCTCCACGTCTAGGATAAGCAATTTGTGCACTGAAGCCCTGTCAGGAGCTCCCCACTTAGCCAAGTTTGTCTTCTCATTTGCCTGCCTGCTTTCCTGACCATCAGGACGGCCTTGCACTCATGCTTGGACAAAGTCCTCCTTAAAGGGCCTGATGGCTTTTGTGAGCTCCTTTGCTCTTCAGAACTGTTTCCCATGAGATCCTGCCTGTGGTCTTCCCGAAGAACTGGAGATTTGCTCTCTCAAAGTGCAGGGCCTGTGCTCTGATGCTTACCTTCTTCAGTCCTCTCAGGATCTGGAGCTGTTTCTTGGTCACTAGAGCCAAAGCAGCCGTTCGAGACCACATCTCCATCCAGTCCTCCTCTGTCAGTGAGCATCAGATTCAGATGTATGTCAGGTGCATCTGGTAGCATATGTGAAGAAGTTGTCCTCGATGCTGCCCAGAAATCTTCCTGACTGCTTGAATTATTGTGTCACCTTTTTAGCAGATGTCAGAAGTTCTCATATGTGCCAAAGTCTGGGAGTAAGAGACTTCATTGAGCTGTTTACCTCCTGTCTAATGGCCTCTGTACCATGCACAAACCATGTCATCATCCTTACTGGCCATTCTTGTCACCTGCTGTCAGTGCTCTATACATTCAAGCCATTCTTTCACAGAGAGGGCAGCCTCTCTTCTCTTACTCCCTCCATGGCTTTACCATAGAGTTTTTGTGTGTCATTACAGTGATCTAGTCATCCAAGCTGGCTCACCATGTCTCAGTTACTCCACGAGTTCACAGAACTACAACATGGTTGGAGAACTGCAATTCTTTGTGCTTGCTTTCCATGCTGCATGCATTTGTGCACGTACCTTCATGCCTCTGTTTCCCCGCGCCCCTGCTTTTTTTTTTTTTCTTTCTTCTGAGATCTGTTTTCTTCCTGTCATCCTGTACCCCTTTGGACCCCTATCCACTACTCCTGAACTGTGAGTTATCAGTCCTACTTCATGGCAGTCCTCATGAGGTTAGCCAGCCTTTTGGCAAACGTTTTACATTAGACCACTTCATATGACACTTAAGCTACTCCTGTGTGCTTTTTCTGTCAGTGAAACCTAACTAAATTACTACTATGAGAAGGGTCACGGGTAACTTAGGCCCATACCGTGTGCTGTTGTAGGAAGTACAGACCCTACAAAAACTTCAGATGTTTCCTTATTCCTACACATACCATTTAAATGTTTGCTTTTGTTGTGTGAAAAGGTATGTGGCTGTGAGGCATGTCCCAGAGCTAAGCGTTTGTCTGTCTCAGAGCCTCATTAAAGACTTGCACTGAGACAACTTGCAAGATAACAAAGAACGGTAATTTATTAAAGCTACAGGTACAAGATTCAGAGTTGCCGTTGATAAATTCACGCTCTGGAATAGAACAAATATATAATAGTAATGCTAGCAAAATACTATCCTGGTATTTCTCACCAAAAGATGAGAACGCAGTTCTTCTCAAGAAGGCATCCCTGTCTTGGGTGAAGGAGAAGGAGCACAGCCTGTCGACTGCCTGTTGTGGTTTGACCCTGGCCGGCAGCCAGGTGCCCACACAGCTGCTCTCTCACCCCTCTTCTCTGCTAGAGAGGGGGAGAAAATATATCAAAGGGCTCAAGGTTTGAGATAAGGACAGGGAGATCACTTGCATTTACTGTCCCAGGCAAAACAGACTTGATTTTGGGGAAATTAGTTAGATTTATTAAAAGAACAAATCAGAGTAGAATAGTGAGAAATAAAAAAAAAAAACGAAAAAATCTTGAAAGAAAACCCCCCATCCCTCCTTCTTCCCGGGCTCAACATCAATCCCAGTTTATCTACCTCTTCCGCCTGAGCAGTGCGGGACAACAGGGAATGGGGGTTATGGTCAGTTCATCCGACGTTGGTTTCTCCGCTTCTTCACTCCAGAGAAGGACTCTTCACTCTTCCCCAGGGCTATTGTGGGGTCCCTCTCACGGGAGACAAGCTTCACGCTCTCTTCTCCGATGTGAGTCATCCCACGAAAGGCAATTGATCACAAACTGCCCAACGTGAGACACCTCACGAGGGGCAGCCCACCCTTCGTGAGTCTGAGGTTGCAGTCCTTCAGGGGAAACTGCTCCAGCGTGAGTCCCCCGCAGCATCACAAAAGTCCCACCAGCCAACTTGCTCCAGCGTGGGCATTCCTCTCTTCCACGGGCTACAGGTTCTGGCAGCGACTTGCTCTGATGTGGGCTTCCCACGGGCTACAACCCCCTTCAGGCATCCACCCACATGGCGTGGAGTCCTCTACACGGTGGACATCTATGCAGTGATCCTCATGGTGGACATCTACACCCCGCCCATGGGCTGCAGGGGGACAACCCGCTTCACCATGGTCTTCACCACGACCCGGGGGACTCTCTGCTCTGGCACCTGGAGCTCATCCTCCCCCCTCTCCTTCTTCACTGACCTTGGTGTCTGCACAGATTCTCACTCCTCCATCTCTGTGCCAGCTGTTGTGGCGCAGTTCTTTTTTCCCTGTTCTTAAATATGTTTTCATAGAGGTGTTCCTCTCCTGTCACTTTACTGATAGGCTCAGCCTTGGCCAGCAGCGGGTCCCTCTTTGGAGCCGGCTGGCATTGGCTCTGTCGGACTCAGGGGAAGCTTCTAGCAGCTTCTTGCAAGAAGCCACCCTAGAGTTCCCCCGCTGCCAAAATCCAGCCAGGCAAACCCAGTACACTGCCTCTTCCAGTTTTGTTCCCTCCCTCCATCGACACACTCACTCCATGCTCCTTATATGCTCTCTCCCCCTTCCCAGGGTGATATTTGGCATGATTTGAGTGGAGAGTGGGTGACTGTAGTCATATAGAGATATTGAGGCAAAAACTTCCACTCTGGGCATTGCAGCCTTCAGAATTCTGTTTGAAGCAACTTAACAGTTTGCAAGATGGTGTTGACGTCATTAGTCTCTGTCTGGACTTGTTCTTTAGCCAAAACAGGGCTGTCCTGGCACCGCAAGACTCCCTGCTTGGATTGGTTCTCACTGTGCAGGCCTTGTTCATCTCCATCCTCAGTGTCCGCACAACAGATAAGCCGATACCTGCATTCAGCAAGTCTCAAATCAGTCTAAAATATCACAGCTTTCACTCACATGATGTCTTCCGCTCTTTGGAACTGCACTGCAGGAGTGTTCAACTAGATCTTTTGTTAGAGCTAGATCACCTTACCTCTCCTTCTCTCTGTAAATATTTGTTCATAATTTATTTTTTAAAAAAACCCAACTTGTTAAGATGTAAAAAAAAAGTGCTTATCTTTTTGTAATATATACCTTCACCTTTTATTTAACTCTAAAAGACAGTAATTGATCCCCCAAATAATCTTTAACCCAAAGTGATTTATTTTATATGTATATTTTAAAATCGCAGCTCTTGAGCCAAATGTCCTTCTCCATTGCACCCTCAATGGGTTTATCAGGATCATACTGTCTACTTCCTAGTAACATTTCAATGTTTCCCTAAAAAGATATACTTTGTCATGTGTGTTGTGGTAACAGTAAACCTGTAGTTTGTTTCCCTGCTTGGGCAAAGCCTTGCTTTCTATTATTAATATGAGAAGTAATGGTCAAAAAAAATTTATTGGAGGAAGTGGCTGCAATTACTTTCAGAAACTGTACCAGTTCATCTAATACACTGTGTTTATACTGTGCAGTTTAATATTAAACAGTATGCAAAAGTCTCACAGCGTGTGGTTTTGAAAATTCTTTGATACCTGATTTCATTGACTTTTGTTTCCAAAGTGAAGAACACCAGCCTTCAAAAATAGTTAGCAGTTGTGATTAATTAACCACAGTTGCCAGAAGTCTTCAGCATAATCCATGGAATGTTGGAGCTTTATCAGAAGCTGAAAAAAAACACTTACTGCCAGGCTTACATAAGACCAAGATCTACAGGCTCTACAGCATCTCACTGCCTGCTTTCACCCCCTTGCTTTGCACAGTATCTGCTGTATGTGAGAAGCTTCTACCCAGTGGTAGAAGTGCAGACTTTGCAGTTTCAAAGCAAGGGTGAAGCTCAGGGCTTTTTTTTTTTTTTTCAATGGGTAGTGTTGTTTCTTTGTTTTTTTTTATGATGGGTAGATTTATTTTTTCCATAGAGATATGAAGCCAAATGTTTTGGAGAATAAATTAACATGATTTCCTGGCAGTACGACTGACAGTATTTGCAGTGGCATTCCCCATGTGCCTCTCTCCAAATGTCTCTTGCACAATAAATAAAGAGGAATAAACATTTTTTTTCTATGAAAAATGTGTCCAGTCTTATCTTGTAGTGAGTGCAAAAGTAGGCTTTTTTTTTTTTTCTTAAGCAGAAGCTTAGTCGAGATGCAAGCAGCTACTTCTGGCTTGTGTACAACTTGAGTCTCGGAAAATACTGTGTTCCAGGAAGTGAGCCTGCCCTCCAACACCCCTGTGTCCCAGCTTGCGCGAGTGTTGAGACCTGATGGTTGCTTATAATGAAAACTTACAGTGAGTAGAAGCTGCTGCTAAGTACTTATTCTCACAAGACACATCCCAATTGATTCCTTAGTCCTGACTCTCCTTTTCTTTGTACGAGATTTACCCTGTAGAGGCAGGGCCTGCAGAAGATGTTGCTCCTCCTTGATCCCAGAATAAATGAGATCAGAGCTCAAGTGTTTGTGTAGAAGTGATTTTATGGATTTGGGGCATCAAACTCAAATCACAGTTGTCAAGGCAGCTTTGTGTTGCACTGACATGCACAGGCTAGCTTTCGGTTGTTTGCAAGCACCCTGTCCTGGACCTAGCTCTGCTGATTGAAATGTTACACCATCCTCATTTGGTCCTTGGCTGTGCAACTGTGGGGAACAATGTCTAATAGCAGCCATGTGAGTCACAGAATCACAGAATGTTCGGGGCTGGAAGGGACCTCAAAGATCATCTAGTCCAACCCCCCTGCCAGAGCAGGATCACCTACAGCAGAGCACACAGGAACGCGTCCAGGCAGGTTTTGAATGTCTCCAAAGAAGGAGACTCCACAACCTCCCTGGGCAGCCTGTTCCAGTCCTCTGTCACTCTCACTGTGAAAAAATTTTTTCTTATGTTTTTATGGAACCTCCTATGTTCCAGCTTCCACCCATTGCCCTTTGTCCTGTCAAGGGACGCTGCTGAAAAGAGCCTGGCTCCGTCCTTCTGACACTCCCCCTTGACATATTTATAAACATTAATGAGGTCACCCCTCAGCCTCCTCTTCTCCAAGCTAAACAGACCCAGCTCCTTCAGCCTTTCCTCATGAGGGAGATGTTCCCCTCCCTTAATCATCTTTGTGGCTCTGCGCTGGACTCTCTCCAGCGGTTCCCTGTCTCTCTTGAACTGAGGGGCCCAGAACTGGACACAATATTCCAGATGTGGCCTCACCGGGGTGGAGTAGAGGGGCAGGAGGACCTCTCTTGACCTACTTGCTACTCCCCTTCTAATACACCCCAGGATGCCATTGGCCTTCTTGGCCACGAGGACACACTGCTGGCTCATGGTCATCCTGCTGTCCACTAGAACCCCCAGGTCCCTTTCCCCTGCGCCGCTCTCCAGCAGGGCAGTCCCCAACCTATACTGGTACATGGGGTTATTCTTTCCAAGTGCAAGACTCTACACTTGCCCTTGTTGAACCGCATTAAGATTTCTCCCCGCCCTCCAGCCTATCTAAGTCTCTCTGAATGGCTGCACAGCCTACTGGTGCGTCAACCACTCCTCCCAGTTTTGTGTCATCAGCAAACTTGCTGACAACATTCTCTAATCCCTCATCCAGGTCATTGATAAATATATTGACCAGCACCGGCCCGAGCACTGACCCTTGAGGGACCCCACTAGACACAGGCATCCAGCCAGACTCTGCCCCATTGACCACAACTCTGTGGCTTCTTCCCTTCAACCAATTAGCGACCCACCTCACTACTTGGTCATCCAGACCACACTTCCTCAGTTTACCTATGAGGATGCTGTGGGAGACGGTGTCAAAGGCCTTGCTAATATCCAAACAGACCACATCCACTGCACGGCCATCATCCATCCACCTGGTTATGTCTTCATAAAAGGCTATCAGGTTGGTCAAACATGACTTCCCCTTGGCAAAGCCATGCTGACTGCTCCTAATGACCTTCTTATCCTTGATATGTCTAGAGACAGCATCAAGGATAAGATGTTCCATCACCTTTCCAGGGATGGAGGTGAGGCTGACCGGTCTGTAGTTACCTGGGTCATCCTTCCTGCCCTTCTGATAGACTGGAGTGACATTCACTTTCCTCCAGTCTTCAGGCACCTCACCTGTCGAAAGAGCCTTTGTCGATGGCTGAGAACTAACTTAACATGGAGCTCCACAGGCAGAGTGGTGAGGACTGACTTCCAGGAACAGAATTGCAGCAAAAGCCAGCGGCAGCAGGAATGCCAACAGGTGGCACGGTTGTCTTTTGAGCAGACTCATGGATCTGTGGCTTAAAACCATGGGCTGAAAACATGTGGCAGACTGCAAGGATGCAATGGGCACCCTGTGTGGCACGCTGCTGCTGGAGCGCAAGCTTGCAATGCTCTTCAGGTAGGAGCAGGTTAATTTACTGACACCCAAAGCAACAAGAAGGAGGTGAGCTTGTGTGCTCCTGCTGTCTCTGGGCGGTTTGAACTGTGGCATAGGTACAAGGACGTGAAATGTTTCTATGGACTCCAGTGAGCACATGATCAAAATTCTGAGGAGCTTTGCTTTAGAGTTGACCTCAGGGGGACTTTCTGCCTTAAAAGGTGGTCAGTAGAGTTGACCATGGGGCACCGTGTGGACCACTGTGGCTTAACTAGTGCAGCCATGGGAGAAATCAGTGTGTCCTATGCCCAAGGACATACCGAAGTTTCCACCTTGCTAAATTTTATATGACCCAAATGTAAAACCTGTGTCAAAACTTGGGTATAATGCAGCTTCTGCTTCATCCCTGTTGGGTATCTGAGAATGGGCCTGCAAGTCCTAAAATTTGCAAACTTTTTCTAGCAGTTGCAAAGACAAACTATGCCTCTCCAGTTAGAAAAATTGATTCCTAGCCTTATAAATATCAGTTTCTTTCCCATTTGAACTTTGTTTTTCTCTTCTAATATATCAAATTGTTGTACTCGTTTGCCATTCTTACTTATTGGGGGATTCTGTCCTCTTCAAGGATCCATTTTTGATCCTTTTTTGGTTTTGAGGCGAGAGGGAGGAGAAGAGAGTGGAGAGTTGAACCAAGAAGATGAAACAGAGGGAAACTGAGCAATGAATGGTAGGTGGAGGTAAGTGCAAATAAGTTTTAGAATTTCTGTGAACAGTACTGCAAAAGAGACTGTTTTTTAAGGCTTCAAGGGTAAATTCATCCGGGAATCGTGTCTTGAAATGCTTGCCTTATGCTGCAGTAGATTGTGCTTGCAGTCAGGGCAATAGAGGAGCCATGCCATTCCATTGATACCAGCGTTTCCCTGCTAGTTCTGATTGCAAATTAAATACTCAGAGGTTTCACTTCCAGTTGCAAGTTCTCCATTTTAAGTGAATGTTAAGCTACACTAAATAACTAATACCTTAAATAACTAATCAGGGAAAGTCCTTGGTGGTGATGGTGTCTGTCACTCAAGCCCAAAGACTGTACTAGCAAGACAGAAAGAAAAAAAAAAGAAGAGGCAAGAAGGTTTATGTTCCAGAGTGGCAGCCTGAAGCTCTGTGTGTTTGGGTGATGTTGCTCTGCTGGGGTAGAATTTGTTCCAGGGCAGAACCTGGCAGCATAGGGGATTGTTCTCAGGTTCTCTCTGCTGTGTGGGGAGGGAAGTTTTCTAAGGAAGGCCATTGGTAGGGATGGAGAGGAAAAGGCTCATGAAGATGAATCATGGATGGACGGACTGTTTTGCATTAAGAGCTGTAGGAGGCAGGTTGCTGCCCACTTGCTCAGACAAGAGCTGTTTGGAGAGAATGAGGGCACGTTACCCAATGAGACAGTTTGTTGCAGATGTTTTCAAGGGCCAGCATTTTTTTTTCCTAGAGGAATTCAAAATTGACTATGAAATGTGTTGTTTTATATTAACTCTGGAACATCAGAAAGAGGGGTCTGTACTCTTGGGGGAAATGGTCTCAGCAGTATCATCATAATTTAGGACAATGCAAGGCCAGCAGCCAGGATGGGCCAAAGTTTCAATTTGAGAAGAGGAAAACTGTAAAGAACTGGCTGTGGCACTTGGATGTTGAAGGCCTTTATAGCTCAGGGTCAGCCCATGAGGGTGGGGGACTTGTTCCTTGTAAAAAGAGGTTGTGACCCTGTGGATCACATTTCCCATCACATGTAGGCTGCTGGTGTCCTGTGTGTGTGCTGGGCTCTGAGGACCCTTCTACTTCCCATCTCTACTGCTCTTCTTTTCCCCCTCAACATCAGCACGAGAAAAATTTTACTGGAGCAGCAGAATTCCACCAATGAGGAGCACAGCAGGTTCCATGCAGTTTTATAGCTCAGTGTCCTCACATGGTTGCTAAATTACATCTGTTCTAAAGCATGCCGTCAATCCTGAGAAAAGTTCTGCCATCTTCCAGGGGGTGCAGATCTTGTTGGTTCCTGTGGCTAGCAGGGAAAGGGGCCACAGGAAATAATACATAATTTGGGACCACTGCTGTATGATCCCCAAATATGGCAGTGCATGGAATGCAGCCTGACTATTTACTGTTTGGCTCCATCATGGCTTTCAATTGTGAGTTTTGCTTACCAGCACTGGTTAAATTTGGAAGTCCTCTGGTTCAACTCTGCAACATATCAACAAGAACACAGTAAATCCACTTTTTCTAGTCACTGGTATCGCAGTGGTAGCAAGTATATAGTGAATTGAAATATTGTAATCATAAATAATATGCTTCATATTAATATTTATGTATCATCTGGGTTTTTTTTCAATTCTCTGTTTCTGGAGCCAAACAAGTTGTGACAGAAGTTCATTATAGTGGCAAAATCAGACACTGAAATATTAGAGAATGCTGAATTCAAGATTTTCTGCTTAGTCGTCCCTTATTTCTCCTGTACTTAGATTGATCTTAGACTGATATTTTCTGGTATTTTCAGCAGATTCCTGTCATGGAATCATTGAGGATCCTGGTTCATTTCCTCTTTCTTTTTCTTTTTTCTTTTTCTTTTTCTTTTTTTTTTTTTTTTCCCTCCATTAGCTTTGTGTAGCCCCCTGGTGTTCTTCTTTAGGCATAATCCAAAATGTAATTCACTTGCTTTCAGATCTTTCTGAGTTCACACAGTAACATCTCACCATTTCACAAACAAATTTTCTGTGATCTCAGACAGCTTGTGGTACAGTCCCCTTTTTACAGGTGGGCAAAGTGACACACAGTGATATGATGACCAAGTCTGTCAGATGTGTTCACTGGTTGGGGAGCACACATGACCAAGCCTTGGCTTTCCTGTGTGCTTGTGTAGTCTTGGGGCCTTCATGGGGTTAAGGCAGAGCTTTGTTCATGTTCAGGGGAAGCTACAAGCTTACTAGCAAGATCCTTCATTCACACATGAGAAAGGAGGAATGGACAAACAGCTTCAGCATGGCAATACGTGTATGAATTCTCTTTGGGTGAAACCGTGTTTTTATGCAACAGAGAGGATGGGATTCCCTGTGCTCTTTTCCTCTCCTTCTGCTACAAAGGGAAACAGTGCACTCAGGGGAGAAGTTGTTTGTAAATGAGCTGTACAAGCTGGTGCTTTGACTTCTTAGGTAAAGACCAATGAAGTCTTGCACTTTGTGTGTGCACAAATGTTTATGTTGTATATGTTTGGGGGTCCATAGGTGTTTCCTCTAGACGTAGCAGTTCCCACAGAATTGTGCTGGAGTGGATGTGGGGAGAGGGGTGTTTTCATCTGCTGAAACAGGAGGGTGGTTAAAATCTGTGCAGCTGCTGGTCCAACACAGACGTTTGGCCAATGTCTACCTTAAAAATATATTCAACTGAATGTTTTGTTTTATGCACAGCACAGGGGAACTCAAACAGCAGTACAGATAACATCTAGTTCTTCAGAAGGGCATTACTGTTGTTTTTGTCTGCCTGCCCAACTCACACCTACATCTGCTGTGTTTATGCTGAGGATGTAAAATGTCAGCCTGACAGTTCAAGTGTGGGCAGAGAACAAACAAATGGGAATAATGGGAAGTCTCTGTCTGAGGCTGCCTAACATGGCACTACCTGCCATTGGAGAGAAAACATGGGTCCAAGAGAGAGTTTGCTGTTCTGTTTCAGCCCCTGGAAGATCCATGAAGATGGATTCATCCCTTTGCCATTACTGGTCTTAAAGCATTTTAAACCCTGCCTTAGGAGGAGGGCTCTGTATGTTTCTGTACGAATAAGTGTGTGTGTTGTTACCTGGAAGTGCTGTGGGCTCAGGGGGACATAATCTCAGTCTTCTGATAGAACTCTATTTTCTTTCTACTGTAAATTCAGGAACTACGTGATACACTGCCTATTTTCTTTTGTTCATATCTAAATTGTTTCCAGATCCTCAAGCCGAGGACAAAGTCCAGTATAATAGTTGCTTGCGGAACTTGCATAAAAATGCAACTCTGAAAATTATCTCTGAAAAAATATTTCTTTTTGATTTAATCTTTTTTTGTATTTATCATTTAAGGGAGTGGAACATCTCCCTTATGAGGAAAGGCTGAAGGAGCTGGGTCTCTTTAGGTTGGAGAAGAGGAGGCTGAGGGGTGACCTCATTAATGTTTATAAATATGTCAAGGGGGAATGTCAGGAGGATGGAGCCAGGCTCTTTTCAGTGGTGTCCATTGACAGAACAAGGGGCAATGGGTGGAAGCTGAAACATAGGAGGTTCCGTAAAAATATGAGGAAAAACTTTTTCACTGTGAGGGTGACAGAGCACTGGAACAGGCTGCCCAGGGAGGTTGTGGAGTCTCCTTCTTTGGAGACATTCAGAACCCGCCTGGACACATTCCTGTGCGCTCTACTGTAGGTGACCCTGCTCTGGCGGGGGCGCTGAGGTCCCTTCCAACCTCTAACATTCTGTGATTCTGTGATCAGGCTGCTCAGAGCCCCATCCAGCTTGGCTTTAAAATCTCCCAGGGATGGGGCTTCCACCACCTTTCTGGGCAACCTGTGCCAGTGTCTCACCACCGACTTTACCAAAGTAATAAATTCATCTATTATCTTGGGATTGGTTTAAAAATTATAACCCCAATGCGAGTAAATAAAGGTGAGAAATGGTGTGAGGCTGAAGATCCGGTAGAAAAAATACCTGAAAAATAGACCGATCCAGAAAACTGGGACATCTTCTTTGTCCCGGTGGGTGGGAACTTGAATGCCAGCTCTGGCAGAAACATGGCAGAGCTGAACATGCAGCTTTTACCTAGAAATATCTTCCTGAATTTGATTGCAAGCTCGTCCTGTCTGGAAATAATTCCAAGCGCTTCTGACATGACCGGCCAGCAGGCACCGCTGTAGCATCAGGAATTGCTTGTCTGCATCTGGCGAATTGCTTCTCGCTGTCCCCTCCAGTTCCCTTTTACAGGCGAATCGTGTGGCTGAAGCTCAAGGCACCAGTTTGGGCTGGAAAGCTCCAGCATGGCCCTAGGGAGCTGTGAGCTGGGCAGTGAGTGAATTTACCTGCAGGGAAGGGGCTGCTGCAAGATTTGTGCTTGGTTGCTGCTGGCGGTTCTTGGACTTCTGTGTTTCGGTACCCCTGAGTAGAGCAATGAAGAGTTAATGGCGTGTAGATGGTGAGGAGAGAGGTGATGTTAACAGATTATTATTTAATGCTCTGTGCTTGGAGGTTTCTGGACGAGCTACCTGAGTGGATTTTCAAAGAACTGGGAAAATATATTTCCTAAGGAAAGGCTTTTGCTTGCTGACTTGGATTTTAACCCTCGGAGGGTCCAGTGACTTGCAACCAAGTGCTCTTGTGCAGTTTGTGTGCCCCTCAGCCACATCCAGACAAGATCTGTTCTAATATGCTTCTGTCGGTGCAGCTTCAAGCCCCCACCCTTCCGTCCACCCTCTGGCCATACAGGTTTTGAATCCCAGACTATTAAGGAAGTGCAAAACCTGGCTATTGCAGACTAGCTGTAATTAAATCTCCTAGCCACGGAAGTAGTTTAAACAGGTACTGCTGGAACTGACTGAAATTTGTCTTTACTGCCTTCTTGCTTTAGACCAGAGCAGAGGTCCTGCTGCCTCCCTGGACACAGGTGGGGGGACCTGTAGGAAGAGGGCAGAAAAGGGACAGCTTTGTCAGCTAGGAAGTGACTGAATGACCTTTCTGCTCTCTGGACTGGAGCTGCGACCATTTCCTCTGTGTGCTGACATTTGCTCCAGCCCCATCCTTCTGCTGCTTTCTTCACCTCCGCTTCACTTTTTAATTGCCTTTTGTACTGTTGGTTTACCCCGCCCATCCCCATGCTCCTTCCTTTCAGCATCTCCTCTCCAGGGATTCCTCTGTGTGAATGTGGCCAACACGAGGAGGCACAAAAAGAACAGCCATGGTTCTGCTTTTCTTGCCCTGTCCTTCATGTTCTTGCAGTTTGGCTCTGTCCTTTTTTGCGACCTCATGCCACTTAGGGCTTCTGTTTGAGAAGAAGAAAAAGGTATGAGTGTTGCCAAAAGCAACAATTTCAGAGAAAGAACTCTCTAAACCAAATGACAGTTTAGAAAGCCAACATTAGTTTATTAGCAAAGTTGGCCATGTTTGGATGCTAGATGAAGTTAGCATACTGCATCGAAAAACTGCAACATATTTATTTTGTAACTTATTAGTATAAACATGCCCAACTTGCCATAATTCTACAATTACTGGCTAGTGATAACGGTTACCTTCACCATTGGATCAGTATATTAAAATTAGCATTGCCTCCCCTGTAAATTAGCACATATGTGCCTTGCAGGTGTGGAGGGTGAGTTTTCAGTGCTTTGCATTGAGGTGGTGGTTGCCATCTCCCACTGCCACATTGAATTTTGGCTCACTTTCAGCCTTTCATAAAAAAGTTTTGATGTTTTGGTACCCTCTAATCTCCATAACGAGGGTTTTGGCTAGAAAAGCCCCTCTTAGGTCTGGTTCCACACACCCCCAAGGACGAACAGCTCATTAAAACCTTCTAAACAACAGTCTACTTGCTACCTCCAGGTGCATACTATCTTATTATCTTTTCTACTAACCGGCTGGAAAATGTTGTCATCGCTTCTTCCCATCCTTGAAGCAGTATTCTTTGAATGACTTGATTTACCACTCTTAAGGCAGTAAAAATTATTCAACCACCCTTACAGCAATAGGATTCTTTTTTCTTCTTGTGCAGATTTCCTGGGGTAGCCAGAGTTTTTGCCCTCTGTGGGTTCTCACACCGTGGCTGGAGTTGCAGGAAAGTCAGCTCATCATTTCTTACCGGTATTTTATGGGTCATTGTGTTCCTGTGTAAACACAGTTGTTGCTTGCAAACAGCACTTAGCAAGTTTGTTCAGTTTCCCCTTCCCTCTCCTCCTCTCTGCCTCATTCTTGGTTTTGTCTTACTCGTTCCCGGTTTTGTCCTGATCTAGGTTAGATAGAATGGAGACTTTTAGGCTCCCTAAGACCTGTGTCTCTAACGTGAGAAAACAAGTGGAAAAACACTAAATCTTTTTCCCTTGGACTGAAATGCTACAGGCTCCTTAAACTATTACAAGGGCACATAGAGGGCATAAGTGGCATTTCTTTCCCTTGACAGTCATCTTTAAGGGGGACAGCGGAGGGCGGAAAGACAATTCAGTCAATAAAACAAGAAACTAAGAGGTAGGATTCTTGACTTCTGCCCTCGAAAATCTTCTGCCATTTGTTGGCTGTCTCACTCAGAGCTTGTCACTTAAATTTTGACTCAAAGTTTACCTAACTGTTAAAGAATAGCTGTTGCTACAAGCTCCTGCCTGCAGGAGGTGATTATGGAAAAGGTAGCATTTCCCTTAACGGCTGAGCTGCAGCCAATTTAATTTGCAATTTGTTATGAACCAGTAGGTATTGTTTTACCTTACTTCATCCCCAGGCTGAGGGAACGGGCACAGTGAGTTCCAGAGATAAATGGCGAGCCAAATAATTACGGGCCTGGATCCTTGGGGTGGCTTGAGGATTAGTGGCTGTTTGTGCAGCACTTCGAGATCCTTAGCTGAAATGTGCTTTTTAGCTCCTGGGCATTGCAGGCTGGAGGTGATGGGTATCCCCTGGGCTCTGGCAGAGGTCAGCACTGGGAGGATGTCAGATCTTTTGAAGCAGAGATGTAGCTCCAGGGGTACGGCTGGCCAGGCACTGGGAGATTTATGTTGAACCTGAGAAATGCTCCTGTGTACGACGGAAAGGTGGGAAGGAGAGCCTGTTCCTTCAGGTTCATTGATTTTAAGCAGATCTAGCTGCATGAAAGAGAGACCTAAGGAATAATACATCTAGTGAATGCTTCTCTAGCCATCTTTCTGGTCTTCGAATCAATCAGTTGTGTCCCAGCTGGTAAGAAGAAGACAGTGCCCAGCTGTCATAGTGTCCTGGGTTTAGCTAAAAACCCAGTCCTGTTTAGTGATTTTTTCTTTTCAGTTTAGTGTCTCCTAAAAGGCTGCACTTTCTGAAGTCAGCAGCATGTTTTTGCAGACAGTGTGTGCTACTGGCAGTGATAACACCTGATGTTTACAGTTACTGCCTGGGACTGGTATGTAGAAAGGCTCTTGCTTATACTTATTCCTATAGTGACCAAGGCCACTGCTGGCTCTTGTGTGCCATGCTGGGGGTGCTGGGTAGTAAGAGGGGGGCACAAGGAAGTAAAAGGTGGCACCTCCGGAAGGTAACAGACAGGACAGGTGACCAACGAGAGTATTCCATCCCATATACGTCATATTTAGTATAAATTGAGTGATCACGAGAGTTTCAGCTTTTTTCGGCCCTTTTGCCCCCTTTTCCCTTTTTCAGCCCTTTTGCCCCTTTTGCCCTTTTTCGGCCCTTTTGCCCCTTTTGCCCTTTTTCGGCCTTTTCGCCTTCTTTTCCTGCAACAGCCGGTGTCCAGAGAGGACTCCATCTGACCTCCTGATTTTGATCCGGATCCTGAGTTCCCGAATCCAGCTCCCTGTATCCAGCTCCCTGCCGCCGCTGAGCCTGGGGCTTCCCCGGCGCCTCCTGCTCTGCAGCACCAGTGGTGATTGCTATCGGGGGAGGGAGTCGAGTTTGATATCGGGCTATTATCTATAGTTGTATATAGTTCTTTACTTTTATCTTTTTACCATTATTCCTATTATTTTCATTAAAACTGTTCTAGTTTTTTTCTTCTCTCATCTGTAAGTCTCTCTGCCTCATTCCCTTTTCTCTTCCCGTTTGGGGGGGAAGAGGGGGTTAGAGAGCGTCTGTTCGTGTTAGTGGCCGGCCCAGCCCTAACCCGCAACACATAGATATGAGAAGAAAACTGTTGCCAGCCAGAACCTCCTTGGCCTTTTCTCCTTGGGGACCTGTGGATGACCTCCATAGGTCACATTAAGCCAGAGCAATGCATTTTAAGTACTTTGGAGCTAATATGCCAGAAACGACCACAACTCACCTAGACTGGGACATTCACTGTCATTGTCACAAGTGCTTCTGCCAGTGTATCACAGCTTTTCTGTCAGGTTCCTGCACAGTGTCAGAGTTCCAGCCTGGCTTTTAAAGCCCTAGAAGGAATTGCTGAGCGCATTGTGTTCTAATCTTGCGGTGGAGATTTTCGGAGGGGAAAGCCAGCTTGCACTTGTTTGAATCTGTGAGCAGCCACCAAGGACCAGACGCTCAGGGAGAGTTCTCCCTGTCCCGTGGGAGAAGCACGTGCGTTTGGAAAGATCTTTGAGCTCAGCAGCCACGGGCGGAGCAGGAGGGGAGAATTTCTCCCTGGGTCTTAAGAGTCCCTTGGGCTGGTGCAGGGAGCAGTTCAATGCTCCCAGCATCATCCTAAGCAGCAGCTGGTGGTGCTATGCAACAAGGCTCTCCTGGCATGGAGGCACGGGGACTCTTAGGGGCCTATGTTAGCAACTGCAGTGACCATGGGGAAATGGGACAGGTGAGGTTATGGTCAGGGAGTCTACACTGCACAGATGCAGTAAGTCCATCCCAAAGCCTTTGCTACTCATTTCACGCTATGGGGGAAGGAAGAACAGAAAGCACAAGCTTCCAGCACTTCTCAGCTAGAGAACATCCTCCTTTCTTTTGTTGTCTTCCTGTAAGAGGCATGTTTTAACCTTCTGTCTGTTCAGTGCTCAGCGCACCGTGCTGCAGTAGCATACATATGGCCCTTCATCTGGTGGGATTGTGCTCCTTGTGCCAATTGTCCCCTTCTGAATATCTTCAATCCCTCTCTTGGGTTTGGAAATGCCATTGATCCCTGCCACTTTCTATCTTGCTAAATCAGTCCTCTCTGCACTATGCCCAAAATCCTGCTAAAAGGTCTTTTAAAATGGCTGCTTGATAGTCAGGAACCTCACCAGTGTCAGTATTGTCTGTCTGCTTGGGGAGAATTGGCTGGGGAACAGACCTGTCATCTGATCTTTGTCAAGTTGGTGGGTTTTTTTCCTCCCTCTTTGAAACTGACTCCTGGTTACAGATAATGTGGTTAGAAGTGCCCATCCCCACCACCCCTGCCCCTGGAGAGCAGCATGCTGAAGAGGAACGGAAGGGCCATGAGAATGCGAAGTATCATTTTATTAGAATGATCTTTAAGGAGACAGTGGGAAGATGGAGGAGGAACACAACGCTAAGACTAGACCACACAGACAGCGCTTAACAGGGGAGAGCAAACCCAAAGGGACTTCAAGAGACAGACAGGTGAGAGGAGAGGAAAAGAGATGGAAACAAGAGACTGAACAAGACTGGCAAGGAATGGCAGAGCCACCTTCCAGTTTACCCAGGGAGCGACAGGAGCAGAAGTGGGGCTATCTGTCCATGAAAAAACAGCCTTCTATGCACTGTTCTCCTATTTGCCTGAAATCTCTGCTTTTGCTCCTCCAGGCAACCATTAATCTAATATTAAGCCCCTTAACCTCTCTAATTGTTCCCTTTCAGTGTCAGCTGGTTTCCTATTAACCTTTCAATCTCTCAGTAATGCAGTTACTTCTGACTCCAGCCAGCCCTGGCTCTAAAGCTTTACCTCCGGCAGTGAATTTTCCAAGCTTTCACTTTTTTTTCTCTTTCTTTTCTGTAATGATTATTACTGCTGTTAAGGAGCCAGTTTGAACCAGCCTCTAAGTGCACAGAGCTGAACCAGCTGGAGTCTATAAATAGCCCTTCACTAACCTTGCTCCTTATTTCATTAAGTTGATTGGCTTCCCTCTCACCACTTCATTGCATCTCTCTCTCTCTCTGCCCTCTGCATTATTGACGCTGGTCCTTTTGTTGCTATCTGAGACACCTGCTTGTTGATAGCAGGGTTGATCAGCCCTAGGTTGTGTTTTTTTCTTCTGGACAAAATAGCATTGTTGCTGGGGAATCATCTCTTAGAGTTTCGTAACAGAGGGAAAGCAGAAGGTGAGGCAGGCCTGAAACAGCAAATCACAAAATGTCCACACCGTGCAATAGGCAATTGCGTAGCTGAGCAGCAGTCACAGGGACAGAATTTGCCACCTATACGCTTGGTTTTTCCTGTGACACCCAATGCCATCACACTTGAATGCAGTCTCCTGTGCAAATCCCATTGTGTGACATCAAAGCCAAGGCGTCTGCACAAGGACAAATGGCACTGCAGTTCCAATCGAGAGTGCTGGCCTAAAGCAGGCATACAGATCCCAGAACACAATGTGAACTGTCTGCGGCACCTGAGACAGGTCCTCTGGTGACTTTGATATCATTATTTGATATACTACTGCTGTTTGACCCTGCAACCTGGCAGAGCATAAATTGCTTTACTGGCCATCGAGTCAACAATGTCTTTGTGCTGTACGTTTTCTAGCTCATCTGATTCTTCTAGTGCTGATGCAGTTCCTGAACTCTGCTCTGGTACTTCTCCCCAGGGCCTGCAAACTGCTCATGGGGTTTTGGTTTGTTGGGGTTTTTTTTGTAAAATCCAATGAATGTTTGCAGTGAAGACTGAGTTGAGCAGTTGCATGACGTGACCTGAAATCGCTGGAGTCAGTGTAAATCACAGCTCAGCATTACAAGGCTGGGTCCAAGCAGCACTCACAAACTACTTGTGTGCAGTGATGGAGTTGGGCAAAGCATCTGCCTGTGCTTCACAAGTACTAAGGGTGCTGTCACAGTACTGCAGCAGGTTTTATTTGATGGACCCAGAAACAGCAATGGCTTCTGCAGGTGGGTTCTTCATTGCAAAAGAGCTGGGATCAGGAATCCAGCCATGCCTCTGTTCTGCTGCATGCCAAGGGGGGCAAGTTCTTTCCATGTGGAACCTCCTTTTTTTTTTTTTCCCTAAGAAAGGAGAAACTCAGTGGTAACTTTTCCAGCCTGTGCTCAGTCTGATGTTTATAATCTTTTGCTTCAGCTTGGAAAAAGGATTTGTGTGTCTGAAAGCTCCTCTATTTTTTCTAGCTGTATCATTTATCTAACACCAGCTGTTACCTTTCCCTGAGAGTCCTGCCTCAAAGTCAACAGCAACTTACCAAAATAATACTAGCTATTCTCTTCTGCTCTCTGTGTGGCTCTGTGTGTCCGTACTTGCCCACTTACTTCCTTGTTGTTGGAGGGCAGATTCTGGCAGCAACAAGCCTTTGTCTTATTTTCTGGCAAACAGCTTTGATGTGCAACAAGGCACAAAAAAAAACCAGCAGAGAAATGAGAGCTGGTAAAACTGTGGCTAAAGGAAAAGATTAATGTCTGGTGGCTTCTTTTTTAACCACAGAGTTTGACAGGGAGAAAGGTTTGTAAGAGTGTTGTGTGTGTGAGAAGCAGCCCCCCCATCAGAGCAGATGGCAGCTGGCACTCGCACCTATTTAATAATACGAGTTCTCCAGGATGGCTGTGTTCTCGCTTTCTGTCACTCACAGAGTCCTTGCTTTCATGTTTATTGTTTTAAATCCTTGGGCCTTGCCTTTGCTCCTGTGCCTTTCAGGTGCCCAGGACCCACCGGGGTGATGGAAGTCCCCCTGGGTGCTGCAGTGGGGCCCCAAGTTGGTCACCAGGGCAGAGCACCCCTCCTACCTGCCCCTCAGCCCTCCCAGCTACCATTTTGGCTGTCACTAATTATAGGGGAAGCTCAGGAAACTCTTCATGTTCGTGCTTATGAACAGCTGTGTCCATGCCCAGGATGTTGCCTCTCCTTTGTGGAAGTAAGGTGCGCCCAGAGGTTTCTCTGGTCCCTCCTTCCCAAGGGGAAGCAGAGGAGGATTGGGTGCTGCTTCCCTCTTACAAGCCTTCCAGTGGGTGCCATCTCGGGGCAGGCACCATCTTGCAGTGTTCCCCTTGGTCCTGAGATGGTGCTTCTCTGTGGTGTCCAGGGCCTGACCAGGAAGGGGCTCTCCACGAGCTTTGTGGTCTGTCCAGGAAGAAGAGTGGATATCTTGCAGATCCAGTGGGGGAAAGTCCTGTGGGGACTGCTGCTGTGGGTGAGGCAAAGACCCTGAGGCCAGTCAGTGCCCCACTAACTGGCCCCAGAGGAGGACTTGGGGGTGGAGTTGAGCTGGGTACCACTCTAAGAGTAGTCCAAATTAACTTTTGTTCCTCAAACACCTAGGCTGGAGGTAGGAGAGGAAGAAGAATGCTCCAGGTTACACCAGGACATGCCCGCTGTGGATGCAAATGAGCATTTACTTTAGCACAGCATGTTCCCTCTCCACCTTTACCCCCTCAGGCAGAGGAGGAAGAGGCGTGGTGTCAGAGGGAAGGGTCAGGGATCACCCCACTGCCTCTCCCATGCCTTGAGGGCTGCTCAGAGCCCCTGCAAAATGCCCTGGCCCTTACACCCTTTTCGGAGGGTCCCATGCTGCCTACAGGAAAGTCAAAGCCCATGGAGAACCCATGTGACCCACTGATGAGGATGCTGCCCCTCTGCAGCAGGCACCATACTGTCCCCAACTGCTGGGAGAGGGGAGTAGGGCTGACCAGCCTGGTGGGATGGTGGCACATGGTTGCAGAGTGATAGGGACTGCCTTGATGTCTCCCTGTCCTGCCTGCCAAAAAAAAGATGCCTCACAGTGAAGGTGGTCCGGAGTCCTGAGTTGATGGAGCAGCACACATGTTCAGAGGGGAAGCCAAAGGGAGGTGTAACTCCAAGCAAAGCTACCCCTGCTTTTTTGACCTGCATTATGACAGATGAATGGTATCAGACCCTCCCTTAGCTACACCCCAGTTGCTCATTTTCCCCAGCTTCTATGGTCTGTTCCATCTACTCCCCTTCCCTGAGAAGCTTCCTAAATATTTATCCCAGTGATCAATCATATGACCCCACTGTAGCAATGTGATATGGCTTTAGCTGTGTTAATCAGCTTAGCTTGGGCCCCTGACCTCTGTCATCTTATTTTAGGAAAAAACTTTACACAGTGCCTGGCAAGGGCTGTTCAGTCCAGAGGATTTAAATCCAAAGTGAAAAATAGCAACACAGACTTTTGCTCTTTTTTTTAACTAGAATTCAGTTTACCATTACAGCTTCTGATTTGTCGTTCCTCTAGGAGGAGTTGAAGTTTGAATAATACCCAAAGGTTTCAGTAGCATGGTAAAATATTTGATTCTTTTGACTGTTAACAAAAAAATGCCCCAAGCAGTAAATGCTGAGTGCTTTGGCTGAAACACTTAGGAGATACTCAGTCGCCCAAATGGACTTGCAGACTGAATCTCCTTTCTCCTCCCAACTTTAAATTATTTCCTTTCAAGCAAAATGGGCTCTAGAGAAAATAGTGTTTGGTACAGGGTAGTGGAAGCATTTACCTTCAACCTGAGAGGGTTTTGTTGGGGAGACATCAGAAGAGAGATGGGCCTAAAGATAAGCATATTCTTGGAGTGTTTTTTAATCTCCACAGGGAGGCATCTCCACTCTGAAGCATCAGTAAAAGTCAGAGATGAATGACAAGCCAAGAGCAGCCAAGACCCCAGCTCATGAGCTAAGTATCTTTCCAAGGCTCCAGGAGCATAGTGCAAGCCCCGCAGACATTGTAAGAAAATATGAACTTTATCATGTCTGGAGGAGCTTCATTTATTATAGAGATGAGAACTAATCTTCTTGCCACCACATAATCTGAAGAGCTTTGGGAGGGAGAGACAGGTGATGGCAAATTAACTATACTGGGATAAAAGGATAAGTGGAAATATGTTGTTGTATAAGAGGAGGGTCTGGCAGAAACTGAGCACCTTCCAAAGCCTGAGAACTACGACCAGTGACAACTTCTGTCATCAGCCCTGCAGGTGAACACCCATTGTGCTGCCAGGCAGAGAAACATCTCCAGACCTGTCTGAGGGCTTGCCCAGCCCAGCTGCTGCAGCCGCATCTGATCCCAAGCTTCTGAAGCACCATCTGGATGCAAGAGGAAGATCTTCAAAATCCCTGTTTGCCACATCTCCAGCCTTTCCCCCTCACTGTGAAGCATGTCCTTGAGTGAGTTAATCATCCTACTTTCTCAGCACGTGAAAAGGTCCTCCCTTTTAGCATCCCAGGGGAGACACAGCAACTTCCCAGGCCTAGTAGAAGACTTCGAACATTCTCAAGGTTTTGAACTTGTATTGTCCTCTTGACACCCATGACTTGAGTATAGTCTGGAACTGATTAACTCAGTTACTTCGATCTCTGGAAGGGAATGTTCTTTCTGCAGTTAAATATTTACTTATCATTGCACATGGACCAGGCATTACAGAGGCGAGCTCTGCATTTGCATTTTCTCCTCGTAAACTGAAAGAAAAAGGAGCATCCTCCAGCATTTCAGTGCTGCCACTTCCATCCTTTACAGTAATCCAGTTCAACCTAGCTACCCTGTCAGCTTCAGCAGACTAAACCCCATAGCCCTGAGATTTGTAGCTCATGCCATGGGGAGCCCACACTGCACACCCAACAAATGCCTCAGTTCCAAAGTACATCCTCGGAGAACAGCGTGAGTCGCATTTCCGAAAATCACGTGTCTCTACCACTTACAAACGCCTTTGTGTGACATTGCTTTGGGACAGGTAGAGTTCCCCCCCTCTCCAGCCTTCCACCAGCAGAAGTCCTTTTATGGTTCAAGTAATTTCTATCTTACGCAGCACCACAGTGAAGTGGTTAAAATGAGATAATCTGAAGCATCATTATGGGCTTTTAGAAAAACTAAGGTACCACCACTTTCCCTCTTGCTCCTACCTGATGTAAATTCTGGTGTGTGTGCTTTTGACATCCCAATATAGCCAACAGGTACCTATCACCTGCCCTCCAAGGCTGCCAAGTGTCAGTCTGCTCCATCCTGACTGCAGCAGGGAAGAGGGCTGCTGCTTGCCAGCCCCAGCACCCAGTCCTGGCACCCAGGACACCAGCAGATCAGTGCTGATGGATCTGTGGAGAGGGGGGAAGAGAGAGCAAGAGGTCTTTTAGCTCCATGCAGGGCTGAGCAAACACAGCAGCTTTTGTTTGGCAATAGGTGCAGTCTCTGGCCATGGCAGTGGTGTCCTTGCTGCTCCCCCTGACAGAGGGAGTCTCCTGTTTCCTCTGGCTCAGGCAGCGACTCCTTCTCTTTTTCTTTTTTTTTAACCCCTATCTCCACGGCACCCAGCTGTTAGCTCACCATTTCAGGCACGAATGACAGCAACCAAAAAAATAATCCCGCTGTATTCAGTTAATCCATAGGAAAATCCCACATTGGCACACAGAAGGTGGAGACTGCGCTCACTCATTTTCCCCTAAGGGCCTTGGGCAATGGAAATTTTCTCAAGCTCCATTCATTAATGAAATAGATGAGCAGTTATGTAAGGTCACGTGAGGGAAGTGGTTGGGCTTTGGTCAATGGAAGAGTTAGTCACACATCATCGAGCTTGATGGGCCAGGGAGGAAATGTGGAGCCCCCCTTTGCTTGTTCAAGGACTGAGGAGGGAGAATTTTAGCTATAAATTCTCACTACTCTCTGAGATGGGACACCACCTTTACAGACTAGACATTGCAGAAGGCATGTGATGGTGCTAAGCAAAAAGCATCGAGCTGAGATCTGTTGATAACCTCCCTGCCTTCTTCTTCCCATATCACTCACCCCTTCTCTGAAGGATTTAAATAACCACCTGGTGATTTTGGAGTGCAAATGAGCTGTTGTGCATTCCCTCACCCATTCTGCTCTGGAAGCACTCAGGGGGTAAGTAAAAGCTGTCATAGGGCAGATAAAGTCTGCATTAGGGCTCTCAGGAGCCACTAGAACATTACTAGGACATTTAGTTGGAGGATTTTCAAGAATCTCTTCTGAAACTTGCCTATTGCCAAAGTTTGTTCCCGATTTGGACTGTTGCCTCACCCACTCTCGATCAAAGATGATGCCATCATATTGAATTTCCCTGGGACTGACTGTAGGAGAGAAGATAGGGCACTGACTGGGATCCACACCTGGGCACCCAGTTAGACATGGTCTGGAATAATATTCTCCCACTTGTTTGCTCTCATCCTCTCCCCTTGCAGCCCAGCCAGGAGACCTCCAGTACCATGAACCTGGGTTACATTGGCCCTTGGCTCTTCTTAGCTTCTGCTTTGGGGCTTGCACATCTGAATTTTAGACAGTGCTGTCTTGCAGAAGATGAGCAGATCAGCTTTGTTTTCTCATTTGCTCTAATCCCTGGATGCTGAATAACCAGCTTCAAACCGCTTGTGTACTTTCACCTTGCAGCCAACCTCTTGAAGGTCATATCAGACCGTTGAACTAGCAGGGCGGCAAAACTTGGCTGTCAGCCTCCACAGGACGTGGAGCCGGAGTCACCTGGCACAAGCTATCAGCAGGACTTGTGGCCTGATGAGTGCAGAGGGCACAGAAGGCCTGGAAAGGAAACTCATGAGGGACAGGTAGCGAGGATGTGGGTGTCAGGGTGTATCCAAAGCCTAGTTTGATGCCTGAGGGAATAAGTGGGAATTGTGTGAAACAAAGCCCCTCCCACATCTGCTGCGAGTGCTGGGGTTGTGAAACCCTGGAGACCTGGTGCGAGGAAGTGCACTCCTGAGAGCGCTGCTGAGGACGTCCTAACCCACCCGGGAGGGGCTGCATTGCAGGGTGTAGATTCAGCCCTCTGCAAAAGCCCAGCTGTCTACTTGAACAGATGGTTTCCAGGACGAGCCACATTCCTGGTCCTAAGGAGCTGAAAGGGCCATGCATGGGGTGTACCTTAAAATAGATAGAGATAGAGGAACCAAGTTCAACTTCCAGGCAGCGTAGACTTGCTGGCATCCCAGGCGTTTAGTTCAGGGAGGGAAGTGCTGCTAAAACTGCAGTTGCCCTAGCCTTGGCTGCAAGTGTCACTGGTAAACCTAGGGTCATTTTCACTCAAGGAAAGGATTCCGGCTGAGATTTTTTTTTTTTTTTTTTTTCCTTCCAACAGATTCCTTTCTGCTTTATTGGTTTTTGCTTCCTTAAAAGCCAAGCCCAGTGGGAAGTAGATTCCCACACAAAAGTTTGAAGTATTGCGGAAAAAAATGTATCTTGAATTGGGAGAAAAAGCTAAAATCTCTAACTTTTCAAAGAATTGATATTTCGCTAGGGGAAAAAGAAAAAGTTCTTTTGGAAATATTTTATTTTGGTAACTTTATTTTTTTTTAGAACTATTTAAATATATTTAGCCTCCTGTTTTTTTAACAACTAAGTATTGTAAATCTATGCTGAATCTTTTTTTAATTGTAAAAATGTCTACATATTATGATACTTAGAAAAGGGATCCCCTCAGCAATATTTCAAGCCAACGAGTTCTTTGAAAGCAGCTCTTCCCCAGAAATTATTTATTTGTGAGGAACTGGCATTAAAATTTGAGAAAAGTTTGGAAAAAAAATTCAAGAAAACTCTCGTGAAACCTGTATTTGTGCTCTGTAAAACTGTTCCTGGCCTTTTGCAAACCAAGCAGTGATGGGTTGCAAGACAGAGCTTCTTGATGGCAGCTGGAGAACTCAATGAGATGAATTTATCTTGGCTTCCTTTCTTACTCTTGCTACGTAGCCTGGTTTTGCTCTTTCAAGTAGTTGTCATATGCCCTCCTAGCACCAGTGTTAGTTGCTTTTATAAAACACTCAGAGAGTCTGGAGAGTTCAAAGAGCTCTTGGGACAGTGCGATTGCAAGTGGGGAGACCAAAGCACCATTGGGTTGAGGGCACAACATCGGTGAGCAGAGGAAGGAGAAATCAGTCTTTCCTTACTGCCCACCTCATGCTTAGCTCTCTAGCTGGCACAGCCTGAGTGCCTTGGAGTGTCTGCTGGAACGTGTGGCACCAGGCTACTGCGTGAGTTAATTATTAAACTAAATGGAGTCATTATTTCCTGTGCCACTTCTGTTCCTCGCATAAATCTTCTGCACGGCAGAAAAACGATCCTGTGCAAATGAGAACAAAGAAACCTTTTCAGGATGAGCAGACTTTCCTCTGCTGGAGAGCTGCTCCTACTTCACCTCCCTGGAGTTAGAAGAGTGACGCACTTGGTCTTCATAAAGGTGGCATTTGGGAAAGAGATCATAGCATCATTAATGTTGGAAAAGACCTCTAAGATATCAAGGTCAATCATCAAATGAAAGTGATGCAGAGACTCGCAGCACTGATTTCCATGAATGATCTCCTCAGATGTTAGCCTGGGTCCAGAGCCATTTCCTTATCAGAGAATGCATTTCTCCTAGCAAAATTTCAGAGTCTGGAAGGAAATATTTTAAAGTTACCTTTGGCATTTCAAGGCTAGCACAATTTCCACCAAGCTTCCCTGGACTTCTAGATAAAATATTAACTCCTGGACGAGGTTCAGAGGCTCTGGCAGGCTGTCAAGCAACAGCACAGATGAGGAGACAGACTCTGGGACAGCGATGGTGAGATAGCATCCAGTACTTTAAAATCCATCTGTGACTAGTTTCACTTGATCAACTCACAAGAAAAAAAACGAAGGCTTACATGTGAAGTCCACAGATGCCAGCCATCCTTTGCTGAAATAACTGATCACCTTATCTCTGGCAGGGGATAACAGGAAGCCAGTTTGGTTTTTTTTGCTGTGAAGCCTCTCTGGAGCCCCTTCTCTCACACAGAAGGGGATGGTTCTCTCCTCTGTGGCTGCTAAAGCTGGCAGGGATGGGAAGTCCAAGAAGGGCACGTGCTGTGTCAGGAAGGGTGCTTGGGCTGAGACCCCTGCAGAGCTCTGGCATGCCCTGAGGCTGAGGGGTAGGCAGCTGAAATGCTGGCAGTGAGGCAGGTCGGGTCAAAGGCTCAAGCCTTGCTTAGGTGTTTGGCTTGCATCCATAATGTGTCATTCAGGTACTGTGAGGAGACAGATGCCTGAGCCTTTCACCACCCAGCAGAGCACTGCAGAGTGGGTGAGAGGAAACAGGTGGGCAACACTGGCTGTTTCTATGAGGATTTAATTCCAGAGGCTCTGTGCTCCAAGCACTTTTGCAGGCAGCCTCTGTACATGATCACAGGCGTTATGCTGTCTTCACCGGCCAGTGCCAAGCTGAGTTGATCCTTTGTTGCTCTTCTCAAAGAGGGCAGATGTCTTGTGGAAGGACACCCTCCCCTTCGCCGCATGCTCTAGTTGCAGGGAAACAGAGAAATGTGGCCCAGACAAAGCAAAAAAAGCAAAGGTGACTGGCAAGGCTGGCCACAGGAGCCAGGTCTCCTGGCTCCTGCCTTATATTACTTCTCTGAATGTTGTTTAAAAGGAAAACACAGAACACACGCTTGCTCCTGCTGGGCTCAGTCAGGCGTGTTTGTGGTGGCTCTTGTTTTTCTTCAAGAGCTTAGCTTGGCTCTTTCCCTATTGCCTCACTGTCACCCAGCGAAAGGACTGCAGCGACCCTCATCGTCCCCTGGATGCAGAAGGAGTGTCTGGAATAGACAGAGGAGTCAAGAAACATGTATGCCCTAGGGCTGGCTACAGGCTGGCTAGCTGTGCTTACAGGTTTGCTAACACCCAGCTGTGGCTGCACGTGAGGCTCACAATGAGGTCCTGTCCCTCTCCTCACACACCTTAGCAGTGCTGTGCTGTGGCCACCTCCCTCGCCCGTGACCCCACAGGCTGCATGCAGCTGCCCAGCCTGCACTGCAGCCTCTCGGTTGTGATGTTGGGCATCACCTCGTGTGTGATGCCTGGTGTTGACACATGCCCAGTGTAGCCCCCTTGGGGAGGCACCTGCTTCACCAATGGCTCAGGCCGCCAAAGCCACCTGGCCTACACCACCTCTCCACTTCAGGGGTGCAGATGCTATGTGAGAGGTCTGTAGAAACTCGCAAAGGATGTTCCGTGGGCTGCTAAAGGATAGGAGAGATGGTGAGGAAAAGGGTCAACACCTGGCACTCCAGGGATGTGTTGTGCATTTTATCAGTGACTCTCCTTCACTCTGCTCCGCCATCCCCTTCTTCAAAACACCGTTACAGGGAGATGGTACAAAGGGGCCCATATCCACAAAGACTGGGAAAAGCCTGGATGTGAGCAAAGGCTGTCCTGGTTCAGCATCACGGCACTGTTCTGTTCCTCACTGAAGCAAGCAAGGGCATATGTCCCCACAGAGAGGAGACAAAGCCCATCTCCTTACCTGTGCTCTGAGTTGAGTGGATACAAAACAGCTGCAGTTCTGGGAAGACATAGGTGCATGAGACCCATGGCTGAGCTCTGAGCTCTGAGCTCTGAGCTCTGACCCATGCTGAGACCCTGCCTCGCGGTGCCTGCAATCTGCCTGCTTTCCACTTCCGTATGTTTACTGCTGGAATGAACCATAAGGGAGCTTTTCTCTCTTTTTTTCTCTCCATCTCTTTCTGAGAAGCTCAGAGGCTATGTGTGACCAACAGGCTCTGGACAGGAGCTAATTGGAAAATATGTTAAAGAATGTTGGTCCTCTATTTCCAAAATCTACCAATCCAGAAAGATGAAACTGCGCACAGTAAAGTCCTGTGTGGTGCCTTCCTCACCAGGATTTCCTGAGAGTTCAGCTGCCTGAGGATACTGGGGCAGGCTGATTGCTCTCAGATGATTCTGGAAAGGTTCACAGTGACCCCATGAGCTGCACCTCTCCCTGCTCCTCTTGCCTCCCTGCTTTTCAGAATCTCAGTCTGACCCTTGCAGAGGAACAGACACCACTCTGTAACCAGACAACCTGTCTTGCCTGCCTAGGACCAGGACTTTGCAAGTCAGTGCTTTGTGGAGTCTCAGGATCTCCGCTATTACATGGCCAATAGCCATGCAAGCAGTTTCCCAGGACAGCTCTGTGTAAAACACTCAAAGCAGGGTGTCTCCAGTACATGTCATAATATTTGAGCTCAACCATAAATCACTGTTTACAGATGGATTTTGATTACTTAGAAATGCAAGTGAATCTGATTCATGAATAGAGTCAAGTTACAAAGAAAATACACAAATGTCATGCAGAATTGGGACGGCTCTCTGCAGAAAGAAGTCCCTTCAGGTGATCAGGATCTTGGCTAACTCATAAGGTTGACTGGTCTGTGCCCTAAACCAGGACTAAAATGGAGAGAGAGTCTCGAGCTTCAACATTCCTGTGTCTGGTTTTAAGGTGACTGAGGCGATACAGGGCTCTGGACACTAGTTCTAGGCAGCCACCACCTTCTTTCTCCTACAGGAGTGTGGACAAGCCTTCATTTGTCCCTTACAAACCTTAGCTTCCTTAACCATTGTGATTAAAAACCACAGGGAATTAAGTAATTTTGTCTTCCCTCCCTCCCAAAGAACCTTTATTTATTGTTTCTACTTTGCACCTTGACTGAACGTGATTTGGGGTGTTTTCCCGTGCCTGCAGCCTCCCTCTAACCGTACATACATCAGATCAGGAGATATGTGTCACAGCAGGGAATCTGGCACAGTGTGCGTTTTTCTTCCTCTGCTTGGAAAGAGCAGGGACAAATATTAGTTTGAGACGAAAGTGAATGTCTTCACTTCGTTAGGAACAGGGCACTGACAATGACTTGGCCTCACATGGTTGGCTCGCCTTGTGCCATGCCCTGGGAGGCTGCCAAACTCGCGTTCAGCTGATCCCTCGCTATCTGCAAGCGAAGGCAGAGCCAATGCCCACTCAACGGGACTTTGTTCTCCCGACGGCAGGCAGCTTATGAAATATCAGCCTTTGCGTGTGCTGGCATGGCAGAAAGGCTCCAGCCCTCACAATAGTGGCTTCTCTGTGGGCTCAGCTGGGAAAGACAAGCACACAGTTAAACCTGAGAGCAGGCGAGCTTAGACCACTTTTCAACAAGTTCTCATCAGTTATTGGCAGGACCTGAGGCAGCAACTGTGGGTTGGATGGGCTTTCCACAGCATGAATATATGAACGGTGGTGTGTGCACGCATGTTTGTATGTCTGTACTTGCATGCATTCTTCTGTACTCATAGACTAAAAGCCACAGACTTGAAGAGATATTCAGAAGCGTACACCACATTTCACGTATTCTATGGAAGTGGGAAAGGGCAGTGAGGGAGGCTGGTCCTCTTACAGAGGACTGTACTATCCAGACACCGTGCCTTGGGCTGTTGCTTTCACAACACTTTGTTGCTGCCACAGACCTTTCCTGTCCAGAGACACTTTCAAACTCTGAGAAAATCCTGTTCTGGCTTCTGCAGTCCTTTCAAAATGTGGATTTAGCAGTTGCGTGGATGCCTTCGTGTTTGGATATGATGCCAGCAGAATCAGGTGCATCTTCAGAGCACACGTTGGCCCTATGGCTATTTATAAGTAAGGGTTAATGAGGAGGTGTGGTTCCTGCCAAGGTTTGAGTGAGAAGCCTTGCCTCTGAGCTTACTTTGGCTAGCTCCTTGCAGAGGGAGCTCTGCCTGTGACTCAACTGAGAGAGCAGGACAGGGTGCTTGGGGGAGCTCTCTCTGGATAGCAGGAAGGTAATTCACCACCGTGGCTGTAACTTCCAAAGCAATCGGCCCTTCTATTGGAAATCAAACTAGCTGACACGGACAAGGGGAAATGTTTGTTCAGTTTGAGATCAGAGGCTCTTGTTTTGAAAGCTCAGTCCTAATTTCTCTCCATAAAGCATTAATCACTGGTCTGGGAACAGAGGATTTGAACTGTCTCCAGAGCTATATAAGCAGATTTGGTGGCTCTCAGTAAATAAGTCCCAGCAGGCAACTGTGTAAGTAAACAGCTTCTTTGCGGGCACCAGTGCCTTTCTCCATGGGTTACGTAGTCTGGCAGAGTGCGCAATGGAAAGGGCTCTGCTACTTTTGGCAGGGGCAGCCTGAGCACCACATGCAACAGGCAGGGACAACCCCTAAGTACCAACGGACAGCTTTACCACCTGCTTCTCTGCAGCTCAGCAAGAGCAGGAGTTGTATCAGGGAGCCAGAAAGCCAGCTCTGTTGCAGAAACAGCTGTACTGTGACATCATCTTTGTCCCTTGGTGCGTACGCATTTCAACACAGGCTTTAATTACACAAGTGTGATGAACTCGCCTTACCTACAGAGCCAGGTTCCGTCCAAAGCAGTTTGTGCCTGCCGGAGGAAAAGCATGATTTTAGGTTGAATGAGGAACAAATTCTCTTTTAATGCTTCATGTTGGACTCCTAGAGCAGGGCATTTTGGTGCAACCGAGAGTAATATATGCCCTAAGTTCTTGCCTTAGAAAATGACATTTTTTTTACCATTTGCATAGAATATTTCACAAATTCTTTGCGTGTACATGTATTTGGTTGAAAATTCAGAGGAAAGGAATACATTTGCTTTTTAAAGTGTTCATTTCCATTAAAAGGCTATTCTTCCATTAAGTAATACCTGTTATGTTTTTTCTTCCAGCTGGACGATATTGCCTAGCCCTTGGTGGCCTAATGCTATCAGGCAAGATTCAAATTATTGAACGACCAAGGATATAAATAAATGCCATTAAATGGCTTAGCTCAATGGCCTTTGCCCTTCCTGGGGGATGGAGCTCATCTTCCATCAATGTGATTAGTGGAGGAGATTGTGTATTGATTAATTGTCCAGACTAATCTCTCATTAGCTGGCAGCAGCCTGTGATGCATGACCTTTTCCACTGAAGTCGTGGATGCACATTTTCCTCACAAGTGGTTGGGTGCCTGAATCCTTCAAACTCTTGAGAGTCCATACTAGCAGATTTGATAGCTGTCTCAGTGAGGGTAAAGAGCCCCCAGATCTCCTCCAGGATGCCTCTGGGGCAGAGCCGAAGCTGCCTGGCAGAAAAGGGTGGGAGGAGTGCCCTGCTACTCCCTTGTATCTCTGAGGGAAAGCGTCCTTAACACACAGACTTTTGCAAAAAAAGAAGTAGAAAATCCAGCCCGGAGCACAGGTGTGCATGGCAGCACATGCACAGCTCATGCCTTGGCTGGCAGATTGCCCAACGCACTGCTTAATCGCCCCATCTGGGCACTGTCCGTAAACTGTAAATTGGCGTTTTCCTGCCGGGGCTGGAGCACAGTCAGCTGGGCGTTGCTGCTTTCCCTGGAAGGAACTCGAGGTCCCACGGGCAAGGGAGTGCTGGTGCAGCTGGATGGGGCCTCTGTGTTTCCAGCACAACGTGTCCCCAGGCCTCCAGCCTCCAGAGCTGGCACCTCTCGCTGCCTATTGTGTGCACGGCGGGGGCTTCAGCACAAGCATTAACCTGTTCTTGAGCATCACAAAAACACACGGGCATTGCTGCCGCGCTTGGACAGATACTGCTTTTTCCCAGCATGGCCTGGCCCCGGGACAAGTGGGATGAGGAGATGGCATTCATGAGCTCTATTCCTGTCACTGCCATGCAGGGTGACCTTGAGCAAGGCAGACAGGATGCGAGAGGAGATTGGTTCCGTGACACTGCTGCTGTCCTTTGCTGTGCCGTAGCAGTTTTCTTCTCAGCCCAGCATCATGTCACTCATAGAATCATAGAATCATAGAATGGCCTAGGCTGGAAGGGACCTTAGAGATCATTTAATCCAACCTCCCTGTCATGGGCAGGGACGCCTCTCAACTAGATCAGGCTACTCAAGGCTACTTGGCCTTGAACACCTCCAAGGAGGTGGCATCCACAACTTCTCTGGGCAATTTATCCCAAAGTCTTGTCACCCTCGTACTGAAGAATTTCTTCCAAAGATCCAATATAAATCTATTCTCCTTCAACTTAAACCCATTTCCCCTTGTCCTATCAGTGGACACTCTTGTAAAAAGTCCCTCCACAGCCTTCCTGTATGATCCCTTCAGGTATTGGAAGGCAGCTATTAGGTCCCCCCCGAAGTCTTCTCTTTTCAGGACTGAACAATCCCAGCTCCCGCAGCCTGTCCTCGTAGCAGAAGTGCTCCAGCCCCTGAATCATCTTTGTGGCCCTCCTCTGAAATTCCAACAGACCTATGTCCCTCTTATGCTGGGGACACCAGAACTGGATGCAGTATTTGAGGTGGGGTCTCACAAGAACAGAGTAAAGGGGGAGAATCACCTCTCTTGACCTGCTGGCTATGCTTCTCTTGATACATCCCAGGATGCAGATGGCCTTCTGGGCTGCATGAGCATCCTGCCGGCTCATGTTGAGCTTCTCAGCAGTCAACACCCCCAAATCCTTCTCTTCAGGGCTACTCGCAACCCACTCTGTGCCCAGTTGGTATTTGTGACTAGGATTGGGACCTTGCATTTTGACTTATTGAAGCTCATGCAGTTTTCACTGGCCCATTTCTCAAGCCTATCAAGGTCCCTCTGGATGGCATCTCTTCCCTCAAGTGAGTCCATGGCACCACACAGCTTGGTGTCGTCAGCAAACTTGCTGAGGGTGCACTCAGTGCTGTCGTCCATGTCGCTGACAAAGGTGTTGAGCAGCACTGGACCCAGAACAGACCCCTGAGGAACACCTCTTGTCACTGGTCTCCATGTGGACATTGAGCCATTGACCACAACTCTTTGAGCATGACCACCCAGCCAGTTCTTTATCCACTGAGTGGTCCATCTGTCAAATCTGGGTCTCTTCATTTTAGAGACAAGGATGACATGTGGGACAGTGTCAAACGCCTTGCACAAGTCCAGGAAAATGACATCCGTTGTTTTTCCCATGTCAACCAGTGCTGTAGCTTTCTCATAGAAGGCCACTAAATTAGTCAGGCACGACTTGCCCGTGGTGAAGCCATGCTGGCTGTCACCAACCACTTGATTATCTTTTATGTGCCTTAGTACAGCTACCAGGAGTGTCTGTTCCATGATTTTACTGGCACAGAGGTAAGGCTGACTGGTCTGTAGTTCCCCGGGTTGTCTTTGGCTCCTTTTTTAAAGATGGGGGTTATGTTCCCCCTTTTCCAATCTGTGGGAACCTCACCAGACTGCCAGGACCTCTCAAATATGATGGCTAGTGGCCTAGCAACTTCAGCTGCCAGTTTCTTCAGGACTCGTGGATGTATCTCATCAGGTCCCATGGACTTGGGCACCTTCAGGTTCTCTAGGTGTTCCCGGACCTGATCTGCTCCTACCCTGGGTGATTCTTCACTCTCTCAGAACCAGCCAACACCCTCTGTGATTTGGGTGGTGTGGTTCGAGTGGTTGCCAGTGAAGACTGAGGCAAAAAAGTTGTTGAATATTTCAGCCTTCTCCATGTCCTCAGTAACCAGGTCACCTGTATCATTCTGGAGAGGCCCCACATTCTCTCTCATTTTTCTTTTTTCTCTTACATACCTGTAAAAGGCTTTTCTGTTATTTCTAATATCACTGGCCAGATTTGACTCTGCCAGGGCCTTAGCTTTTCTAACCTGGTCTCTGATTGCACGAGCAACTTCCCTGTAATCATCCCAGGTTACCAGTCTGTGCCTCCACGCTTTGTGTGTTCCCCTTTTGTATTTGATTTTCGCCAGGAGTTCTTTGTTTATCACACTGGACAATGCAACTCTATCTGGGATGGAAATGTAATGGAGATTTTAAACTAGAGCAGGGTGGATTTAGATTAGACTTTAGGAAGAAGTTCTTTACTATGAGGGTGGTGAGGCACTGGCACAGGTTGCCCAGGAAAGTTGTGGAATCTCCCTCCCTGGAAGTGTCCAAGGCTAGGCTGGATGGGGCTTGGAGCAACCTGGTCCAATGGGAGGTGTCCCTGCCCATGGCAGAAGGATTGGAACTAGGTGATCTGTAAGTTCCCTTCCAACCCAAACTGTTCTACAATTCTGTGATTCTATGAAACACACGTGCTCCACCTGGGCAATGCTACCCAGCAGTGCTGTGCTAAACAGTGTGGTACCGATGCAAAAGAGGCAGGAGACTTGTGGGAAGGACCACGGTTCGGGCACTAGCAGAGGGGAGCAGGAGGTATGACACTTGGACTAGGGTGCTGAAGATGTGTCGATTGTTTCTGCCTCTGCTTGAGTTAATTGCCTAGGATCAGTGATTCTAGGCAACACGCTCGGGTGGAGATACTTATGAGATACATCACCCAAGTCCTCCACTCCCCTGGCAGCTCTCACCCATTGTCAAGGGGCAGGCATCTGTGGTGTTTATAGCTTTCTTCTATCACTAACAACAAGCGGTTTACTTAACCTCTGTCTGTCACTGTGATGTACAATGCAAGTGGTAGTAGTTGCCTACTTCCTGGGGAAATGAGATTCTCAACTCAATCTTATAATGGTGATTGCTGTCTTTAGATGATGTATGGTCTGGCCTTGACCTGCTGCAGCCCACCCTTGCTGCTTTAAATCAGCAGAGCTGGGACCTGGATAAAGCTAAATTAGGATTACAGCTTCTGTGCTGATGAAATCTCACAGCCTTCTTTGAGAGTTCAGGTTTTCAGTATAGAGAGGAATGCACTCAGGTCATCCCTATCATACCTTCTGACCAAACGTCAGATTAGAGTTTATCAATCAGGTACATTAGCAAGTTCTTCCCTGCAACTGCATCGTTGGAAGTTCAAGAAAAAGCTTGTAGACTGGGAAAGGGGAGAAGAAGTATCAAGGAGAAAGGAAAAACTAAGCCCAGCAGAGAATAAAAAGAAGAGATGGGGATGGCTTGATGTCAGAGCCAAGAAAAGCCATGCATCCAGGAACCTGCAAAGGAGGACAAACAGCAGGAGGAGCTTCAAAGGGCAAGAGGAAGGGACAAAATGAATCACAGAATGCTAGGGGTTGGAAGGGACCTCAAAAGATCATCCAGTCCAACCCCCCTGCCAGAGCAGGATCACCGACAGTAGAGCACACAGGAATGTGTCCAGATGAGTTTTGAATGTCTCCAGAGAAGGAGACAAATGAAGTTGGAACCCACCCAGGAACACCAGGAAAGAGGTCTGTGTGAGTGGGGATGCTTTAAGACAAATCATCAGCCTGTTACAAAGGGGATCTTGAACAAGAAAGGAGCCTGACTGGAAGAGAGAAAATTCAGTGATTCCTTTCATGTTGAGACAAATGAGGGAGCTAGATTCCAACTGAAATGGAAGAAGGATGACTGCAGATACTGCTCAAGGCACTTTACACACCTCAGTGAAACATGTCCTAAGAGAAGAAAGGCAAATCCATAGCCCAGACATTACAGATACCTTGGAAATTTCTGCCAGCCATGTATTGTCTCTTTGAAGGCATCCCCAGAAAGAGGGCTCTCCTTGGCAGCTTGAGTGTGCATGTGGAGGAATGCAGCCTGCTGGCAGCCAGATGACTGAGACAGGCTCTAGAATAAGACATGGTGGGGAGGAGTTGGGATTTTGTGGGGGCTTTTTAGTTGGGACTTGTGTTGTTTCTAGGCTGGCTTTTGATGTATAGTTCACAGAATCACAGAATCACAGAATGTCAGGGATTGGAAAGGACCTCGAAAGATCATCAAGTCCAATCCCCCTGCCAGAGCAGGAACGCCTTGATAATGCTACATAGGAACGTGTCCAGGCAGGTCTTGAATGTCTCCAGAGAAGGAGACTCCACAACCTCCCTGGGCAGCCTGTGCCAGTGCTGCGTCACCCTCACTGAGAAGAAGTTTCTTCTCGAGTTTAAGCGGAACCTCTTATGTTCCAGTTTCAGCCCATTACCCCTTGTCCTATCAGTGGTTGTCACCGAGAAGAGCCTGGCTCCATCCTCGTGACACTCCCCCTTGACATATTTATAAACATTAATGAGGTCACCCCTCAGCCTCCTCTTCTCCAAACTAAAGAGCCCCAGCTCCCTCAGCCTTTTCTCATAAGGGAGATGCTCCACTCCCTTAATCATCCTAGTTGCCCTGTGCTGGACTCTCTCCAGCAGTTCCCTGTCTTTCTTGAACTGAGGGGCCCAGAACTGGACACAGTATTCCATCCTCATGCAACACCCCTGTGCAAGAAACACCCTGCCCCCCTGCAACACCCCAGTGTAAGAAATACCCCGCTCTCCTGCAACACCCACGTGCAACATCCACCTTCGTGCAACCCTCCCGTTAGACCCAGGCGCCGCTTTTGCCCACTACTTAACTCGCACGATGCAGTGACTCACGGTCCAGAGGCAGCAGCCATCCGCAATGGTTACGTGGCATCCAATGAAGGAAGAGCACAGATATTAAGATCCGATGATGACTAAAGGAACATGTGAGAGTGGGAGTGTGACACTAATTTGAGCAGGAAACTGATACTCCATCCAAGATGGAAAACTGGGAGAAGAAAAGCAAGTACCTGAATGCTAAGACAAGGAGCTCATCAGCAATATACAGAACCAAGGTATCAGACTGTGTATGCCAGGGCTCTTGGAGGCAGGATGGAGGCAGTGTGGCTGAACCACTGACACCAAAAGATTTGTGCAGCTCAGAAGAGCAAAGAGCAATGGGGTTCTTTGTAGTATGACCGTGCATGGTATTGTTGAGTGTGAAGAAACAAGCAGCAGCAGAGGTGATAGAACAGAATGTGTTTTGGTTCATATCACCCTGAGGAAAGTTCTGCCGCAGTTATCCAAGGCTGCATCAGGATATTGATGGAGGTCTCTAACGTTTTTAGAAAAATACATGGTACCAGGCATCATCATTACTACAGGTTTTGACTTCTTAGGTGGAGAAAAATTGTTACTAGCTTAGGCTGGGCTGAGGTATTCCTGGATGCACTGGCTGGCATATTTCTTCACTAAAGAGGCAGCAAACTAATCAGAGCTGCTGTTGTGTTTGACCTGGTCTTGGTAACCAGTGAGACATTACAGAACAACGTGGCAGAAGATAACTTTTAACCTTGACTATGCACAAACGGATTCTGTTTAAATTAAATGGAAGTGTAAATATCATGGGGCCACTGCTAAGGTTTTTCACCCTCGAAACAGAAATGACCAGAAAAGCTATGGGACTGAAGTGATGAAGTGATTTTACTTGAAAGTTTCAAGTAGTTTTTATGTGGAAAGCATTCAGCATGCCAAAAGCTAACTTGCTTTCCTGAACAAGAGAGTGGAGGGAGAGAACAAAGAAAATGTGTCTCTCTGGTGAAAAAATTTCCTGAGTGAAAGATGGGAGTGGTCAGCATAGAAATCTACATTGCAGAGGTCACAAAGCTTAGAGGAAAAGACACGTCTGTTGGTAGAAATCAAGTTGAGATAGACCTGGCAGAGTTGCTGGAAGAAGTTTTTTGTACAGGTAAAAAGAACAAGGCAAGAGATAAGACCTCTGCGAACTGTGGCTAAGATCAAGGTATGCCTCAGAAACCAAAAGTTTTGTCTCATTTTGCAGGAAAGACAGGTTAAAAAAAAGGGGATTACAAATTGATAGCTAAAAGTGTCTGGAAATAGAAACAATCCCACCAGAGGTCAAGGCACAATTTGCAAGGTTTATTCAGACCAGAAGGTTCCTGGAGACACATCAACCAGTAAATCCAGCAGCATCGATGCTCAGTCAACGTGTTCAACTTAAGTTCGAATGGGGGCCACATAGTTGTATACTATCAACAATTTTACTTAAATTTAATTAAGGAACAAAAAAAGATACGATTACTCACAGACCCAAGGGCTGAGAACTTTTAGTTTTGTCGTAGAACAAAGGAATAATTACAGATGTTGAAGTGTATAGACAGTGGGACAAAATTCAACATGCCTCTATGAAAGGTGGAGTGATTTTGATTATTTTTATGCTTGAGGGGGAGGACAGATAATTTTTAAAACATTGGTTATGATGTATATGAAATGTATCTAGGTTTCATAGAAGGTGGTTGGGAAGTTGTGAAGGCAGGGGAGTGCAGAGATTCACACTTGAACTTAGAAGTGAATAACAAATTGCTTGATGAAGAGACCCTGAGACATAAAGTAACAGACAATTGCTAATGAAATTCTTTAGGGACTGGTTTTGGCACCAGTTACTTTCATATGTCTGCTGATGACCTTGGAGAAAAAATGTAAATGTTAGCTGAAGAGACAAAACAAGGAGGCATTGCCAGTATCGAGGTGGAGAAAAGTACCTTCCAGAAGAGCTGGAAAAGGAGAGAGAAAACTGTAACAAGTGCAAAGAATGTCACCAATGTGATCGGGGGGGAAGAAGGAGATTATGGTAGGAGTCTAGATGGTCTTTGCTTTTTTTAGCCTAGCAAAAGGAATGTCAAGAGGGCGTATGATTGCTGCCTGTTAATACATCAGATGGGTAAATCCCAGTGAAAGAGAATTACTATTTCAGCTAAAAGACTGCAGAGTACTGGCATGAGAACATACATGCATCACCTGCTTAAAATAGAGGCTAGGCACTAAGAGGTCATTTCAACCACAATAATGTAGTGGCTTCCTTCTAGCCACGTGTAAACTGTTTTCAGATGTGTGCCATTAAAAGCAGCTCTGGAGACAAACTCTCTCTCTCCCTTGGCTAATCTCAAATAAGCTTAAACCTTGCTCTGCTGCGGAAGCGCTAGCTAGGCCGTGCTGCAGGTAACTCGTAATTCCTGCTGCAGGAGGTCAATCCCCCCAAATGTCTTAGAGTCAAGGGCATGTGCTTCTGCCCAGCTTGACATGAGCTGTGAAGTGCAGTCCCTGAGCTCATTGCTCCTGAGATCTGGACGCATGGGTGGCTGCTATTAGCATAAGGAAGAAACTTCTTTACTCCCCAAAAGGCACATATTTGGCACAGCCTTTACCATTGTGCACTCTCTGATACAAGTGGACATGTTAATCACAGCTCCTCATTGGGCTCTGGACAGTAGTCCATGAGGTAACGGACATGAAGACGTGGGTTAAGTGAGATGTCTTGCGCCACAAAGCATCTTTTATCTTTCCCTTTAATTCTTCTCCTAAACTTACCCTATACGTATGTGAAGTCATCTGACCCACACCAACTCTAAAAAAAACAATGACGAGGGACCCAAATGCCAGAGGAGAGCTGTGTTCCTGGGCTGCCTGTGGAGGCCCCAGGTCTCTCCTCACATGTGTGCACCAGTGCCTGGTAGACTTCATGTGAATCTTGTTGTCTGGCTTCAGACACAGCCCAAAGGGGAAGAAGTAGTCATGAACCCCTTGTTTTGATTGATGTGGTCAGCTCCACCTATTTAACTTCCACTCAGAAATGTTCATCTTTTGTTCAAGGAAGGCTACTCCTTGTAGTTGTGCTACTCTACACAAATGTGACCCAGAGGCACAATTTCCAAAGGTAGATTTGGGATTGCTTGACAGCAGGCATCTCCCAGTTGTGTCACCTGTGTGCAAGACATGGTTGCCTGTATGTGGTGTCCCTGATGAGATCTTTTCATGCTTCCAAACTATAGCATAGGCTGCAGAACCTATGTTGGTTCCTCCAACCACTGCTGTTTGCTGCTCCCAGGGTTTAAACAAATATTTCACTGTTTTCTGAAAAGGAGACATGAAAGCATCAGCTTAAAATCTAATGCACTATGCTGCTTTTGTCAGGTTCCCTTGAGGGAGAATGACGCCTGGGATTTCTTGTAGAGCACTAGAAGATATCTGTGTCTGTCATTATCCCCATGTCCTCTTCTGCTTGTCTGCACAAGACCCTTATTGTGCAGGTGGATCTCTGTGTATATAACTCTGAATGTGTCTTTTTTATGTTAGGATCTGTGAGCATCAGGCCATGGGCCTTATTTTGTGTCTCCATATGTCTCTGTACAGGTTCATCCCTCTGTACTGAAAACATGAGAAATTAATGAAGGTGAAACCCTTACACTGCTAAGATGCTGGAAACATGGCTGGAATAATCCTGCCATTCTGGTAGCTCACACTAGAGCTGTGTAGAATGTGCAGACTGGAATTACTGGGATCATGTCAAACGGCCTTGCAGGTGCACTCTCAGGCCTTCAGGTATTCGCAGAATCACAGAATCACAGAATGTTCAGAGATGGAAGGGACCCCAAAAGATCATCTAGTCCAACCCCCTGCCAGAGCAGGATCACCTACAGAGGTCACACAGGAACACGTCCAGGCAGGTTTTGAACGTCTCCAGAGAAGGAGACTCCACTGTGTGTGCTCTCCATTTACAACAGGCAGATACTGGGAAGGGAGACCTTCACTGCCTGGCAGTGGGGTGGCAGAAGGGCTACCAGTCAGAGGATGTGGGAAATACTTCTTCCAGACGAATCCCATGTCTGGAAGAGCTCTGCCATCCACCACAAAATCTTGCAGACTCTCTCCCTCTACCAGATGCTGGGCACAGCTGCCTGTCAAAGATCACCATCTGAGAGGCTATCTCTTCTTGGAAAAACATACACCAGAGATGCTGGGATTACACCCACAGTGGTAATTTGCCCCTTCTCAGGTGCTGGTAAAAGCTTCTGAAATGTTTTCTTCCATGCAGTAGGAGAGAAAGAGGTCACCCTGACAAATGCCAACCAACACGACCTGCCTTTGCCCTGCACTCATCTACCAAGAAAGGTGGGAGAGTAGAGTGCCCAAGTGACAAGTTTAGGAGGTGCTGAGGGCAACCAGATAGTCAAACCAGGAAGCAAGAGGAGCACCGTGCACGCTCCTTGTATCCTGCAGACCTGTCAGCTCAGGGCTTGTGATTTGCCAGTTGTTGTTCTTAATACCAAGGAATTCCCAGCAACATGCAGCTCCACCAAGCAATAAGGGGATGATCCTTTGCCTGTGCTCTCCACGGGGGACACCGGTGAACGATATAAGCACTCCCAAGGGGCAGAGGTGGCGGAGGTCCTGATGGGATCTGGCCAAAGTCTTAAAACATGTACCGTTCCAACAGTCCTATGAACAACTCAAGGGAGGTAAAGGAAAGAAGGGAGCCCTTTGTCACCACTCTGAGAACAAAGGCGAGTCTGTGAGACCGAGAGTAATACTGACCCAACCAGCATCAGCTGCCGTTGTTTCTTCCGTCACACTGACAATGCACAGTTGCAGGGTTTCTTTCCCTGCGAGGAGAATGGGATTTAGTGATACCATAAGTTAGTCAAACAGCAGCCAAGATACCAATTCAAGGCCCGTTCAATGGATGCAGCGTTTGCTTTGTGTTGTTTTTCTACCACTTCCTTTCTTTTGCGCTGAGATTCATTTCCTCTCTCGTTCTCCATAACAGAGGCAACACAAATGCGCACACACTTTCACTCCTCTCGCTTCCATTTACCTCCTATTTTGGAGGAAACAGCTGTGCATTCATATCGCTAGGGAGATCAGATGTTTTTGCCAACATGGCCCTCAGAGAAGCAAACAATGTTTTAACCACTGAAATCAGCATCGGTGTGCACCGGCAGTCTCATGTTCCCCCAAACAGGTGTGGCAGGACACCTTGCTCTTTCAGGCTGCCTTTGCTGGGGTCTTGGGTAGGCACTGGGCCAGGATCTTACAGTAAGTTTCCTCTGGGGCTGGGAGAGAGGCCACAGTGGATCGGTCCCTGCTGGGAACTGGTCTCTGGGCAGGGAACACAGGCAAGGAAGCAAAGCTGTGATGTTGGATGCTGGACATAGGGGCTTTGAATGGGTGTCAAGTGGCAAAGCTTGCCTGATGACCTTGTGTTGTCTAAGATAACTCCTGGAACAAGAACCAGTCAGGAGTCCCGAGTGCAGCAGCTAGCCAGGGTGAACTGTTCCTGTCCTTGCCACCCATCAACACTCAGCAAAAGGATGGTCCTTCTGGTTCCATCCTTCCCCCATCTGCTGGAAAAGACAGTCCTGCCTGGGTGGTTTCCACCAGGCATCCACAGGGCTCCGTGGCGGTGGGGTGAGGGAGACGGTGGAGAGGTTGCATAGGATTGCAAGTGTGCTCACACCTTGTGGCACCTGTAGCAGTGTACGCTTGGTGCCCAGAGGCAGCTACTGAGCTACAGCTTCCCTTTTCTCTTGAGCTGTGATCCAGGTGAAAAGAGCACTCTCTGAAGTTTCCTTGTCCATCACAGATCTTCATGGTCAGGAGGAAGGCATGCAGTCTGGCTAGATTTTGTCTCTGTCTGCAAGCCATTTGCTTAACTGTTCCCTGTTGCTACATATTCCTGTAAAATCAGGACCATTCTGGCTGACTATCTGAAGTACTAGAGGTTGGCCACAGATAGCAAGAATAACCGGTATGTGTTCAGACTTTGCTGAGAAATATCTCAGGGATCTTCCTGGTGCATCTTGTTCATGTATTCAAGAGTAAACCAGTGGCTGGGAAAAAAATCTTTGTTCTGGTCAGGCAGGGAAGAATTATGGGGATATGACTTTCTCCCCTGGGATTTCACCTAGCTGATCTAGTCCTGCTGTCACAAAGAACTGGAAATTGACAGTTCTGTGGTTTCTAAGCTTTTGTATTGAAGGGCTTCCATCAGTTAGGGATGCTGGGAAGCATTTCTTGGGACAGAGAAGGGGTAGAGCTTGCATGTAATAAACAGAAAGGCATCTCCTTATTGACCACAGGCAGACCCCTGTCTTGCAAATTAATACCTGAATTATAGAGTAATCTCTGATGATCACATAGTGCCAGACAGACAGAGAAAACAAAGCAAAAGGATGAAGCACTTAAGGCTCCACTGGAACTCTGGGGCCATGGGGAGCAGCAGAGGAAGGTCAAAGACTGTTTCACTCTGTGCCTGCACAAGGTGTGAGGAAATAAAAAGGCCTTGAGAAATAGTCCTAGTTTTTACACTGGCTGGCTCTGATGTGCTCGATATGTTTTGTAGTTTTAGGGGAGGAGAAAAGAGGATCATAGCCAACTCTCTTAGAGGAGACCAGCCCATGGCTGGAACCAAAAACAAGAAGGACTGTTGGAGAGCCAGAACCAACCTCAGCTATGCCAAACAACACAGCTCATCCTCCTTCCAAAAGCATGACTACAGCCATGTGAATAGGGTCCTGAAACTGTTTGTGGAGCTGGGAGTTCACAGCACCCCAAGAAAGGGAATTAGGACCTGCAGAGTAAGGTGTGTTGGACAAGGATGAATGCACACAGAGCTGCGGGCCCTGGGCAAGACATGCAAGCCATGAAAACATGAACACGGCTGGATATAGCCGATATCTGATGCTGTAATACGATAATGTGTGAGACTGGTTACAGTTAAGTGGGTCTGAGGTAGAGCAGCCTGCATGGAAGAGAGTCAGACTGGTGGCTGCTGATGCCTATCATTAGCAATACAATGGAGGAATGGACAAAATGGAAAATAATCCCGCTTATTTTGAAAAAGACACAAAGAAGGGCCTGAAACTTGCCACAGTGCTCATCTCCTGGATACCCTGATATCATAGTTTCAAGAACACTTCCACTGCAAAGCGCTGCAGACCAACTAGGAATGTGCCGAGTATAGTGTCACATGTTTAAATATAGACACAGATTAGAGATATATGTGTCTGTGTATATGTGTGCGTGTGTGTATATATATAGACACAGGCAATGTGCATACAGTACAGATATTATATACGTTAGAATATATGTGTTACAATAGAACACTTAATGAAGAACCGGAAGAAATTTCTGCCTGCTGACATCACCTTCAGCAAAAGCCTGTAGAGAAAAACTCTCCTGCCAGAGACATGGGTGATTTGCAGCACTACACAGAGACAAGGAAGACGAAACAATGACAAAATACCCCAGGATCTGAAGTTAGGGAGTGGAAAAATGCCACAGCAGAACAATTCCTGAGCCCTGTGGGCTACGAAACACCCAGCCAAGGAAAACATCTGCTCCTGGTGGCAATTGCGAATATCCTGGAGGAACCCTGCAAGCCTGAACAATGGCAATGGGTGCTGCAGCAGCTCTCAGGCACCTCTAAGTCAAGTGGCTTGTTCTGGCTCTTTATAGTGAGGCCCCACACTAATGAACTCTGCCCTTTTGATCAGAACTTGCCATTTTGATCAGAAAAGCAAGACGTGGGACTGGGTGTGGTACCTGCCAGATAGAGCTGTGGTCATTCAGGCAAGCTACAGCGTGAGTGAGTTGGGCTGCACAGAAAAAGGCAGATCTCTTGCAAAGAGCCTGAGGCCCTGAGCAGCCCCAGAATAACCAACAGCTCCAGAGGGGCATGCTCAGTGTCCTGTGGTGAGGGTACTGTGATAGAAGAGTCTCTGGGATGAGTAGCCGAGGGCAGAGCAGCTGTTTGTGGAGCTGGGAGTTCACAGCACCCCAAGAAAGGGAATTAGGACCTGCAGAGCAAGGTGTGTTGGACAAGGATGAATGCACACAGAGCTGTGGGCCCAAAAAGCTATGAAATAATAGCTGTGGACGATAAGAAACTGAATTCTGTAGAAAAAAAAATAATATTTAGATCAATTCCTAATTGTTTGTATTAGAGCATTAATTGCTTAATTAGCCTTTATTAAAAAAAAAAAAAAAAAGAGAAAAAAGAAAAAAACAAAGGAAGGTTGAAGTCAGTGCTGCCTGGCCAAAATCAACATGCTCCTTGTTGCCTAACATGTGAGAACCCATCCCAGGGAGTTCTGAAAAAGCCTCAAGCTGTCGTACGCACGGGTGGAGGGCAGGGCAGCACCTTGCTTGCATTAACAGTACCATCACGTGTTACCCTAGGCAAGGGTGTGCTTTTGTCACTGTTATCACCGGGGTGTGATTGCTTCCCGAAAAGTTTACTTATCCTGTAGCACAGAATCTAAAGGGAAGCAGTTGGATTGCATCCCCAGCACATATAATTGATCTCCCCAAATATTGCTTTAGCAGAGAGTCAGACACAGAGCAGAACAAAGAGGGTGTCTCTCTCACTTGGTGCGAGAACACCAAGCCCAGTTTCATGTAGTTCAGCATGAAGGAAGAACAGGACCAAAAGCATCCTTGAGCTTTGGCCAAAATCCACTGAGGAGGGAGCTTCAGGTGTCACTTCTGCTGGGAGGCCAGGCCAGCATGTGGAAGGTCAGCTTCTGACAGCTCTGTTGGCTGCAAGGCAAACCCCATGCTAAGCCTGAAATTGTGGTGGGCACCTGGAGCACCTCCACCTCATCCAGCACTGCCAAGGCCATGGACATGGTGTCCCCTTGGAAATGATAAAGCTGGAAGCATCCTTGAGCGTGGGGATGGCTTTCTTCAGTGGGAAGGGTGGATAGGGGCATTCTGCTGCTGCTGCTGACAGTCAGGTGGGTCTAGAATGAGGTACAACCTCTCTCTGCTGCCCTGCTGGTCCCTGATGGCAGCCCTGTTCTGTCTGTGCCCTCCTGCTCTAGCTGTGAGCATGCATGATGGCCATGCTGGCCCTGCAATTCAAGGTTGACTTGACCAGAAGGGAATGATCACAGGGTGTGTTCGATCTTAACAAAAAGGAAACTTGAGTCTGGGTTGTTTGTGGAAGAGAGGGTCAGACTGGACCAGGAGAGTGAAGGAAGGATCTGGTCTGAGGTTTCTCACCTTCGCACAACTCAAGGTGGGTCAGAGTCATAAATGTGCAGGATAAGAAAGAGGTTAAGTGAAGAAGGATGGAAAAGGTAAAGCCACAAATGCCCCCCGCATGAAGGCCGGGAAGGGAACATTCTGCTTAGCTGCCTAGGACAGAGGTTTATAATTTTTTTCCTATGCAGTTCAGTGGTGTTATCCACTGTGAAAAATCATTGGCCGTGGAGATATCTGATAAGAACTGAGCTGGCATCAGTTGGGAGAACAAAATGTCAAGAATGCATCTGGCTGCACCCCCACTTTTACCAGCAGGCAGGACATTAGGCTGGGAACAGTGTGTTGCTCGCCCTTATCTCTGATTGTCCTGCCTGCCTAGCTTCTTTACTGCCTCCTAATGAGTGCAAACATGATGTTTTGAGATTTGATCTTCTCCTAAGAACCCCTTCTTCTCCTTTCTCTCACCCCCTGTCCTGTGTTCCCTAATGCATAGCCTTGGCTGGTGATGGGAAGATTAGGGGGCTGGGAATTATGTGAGCACAGAAGAATACCTCTAATTTCGCTGGCTCCACACTCCTAGGCCAAGGGTGACATGGGTTTCACCATGGTGCAGCAAAAGGTTGCCATTTATAGCAAAATCTGTCTGCTCTCAAGTGCTTTACAATGAAGGAAAGCAAAAATCCCATTTTTAACTTTTTTTGGCAAGAAAGAGGATACGAGCTGTGGGGTTCCGAACAGCCTCAGCCTACGTCACAACTATCGGGAGTGCACTGTGGTACACGGCTGTCAGGGATAGGCACAGGAAGAGGAACAGCTTCAAGAGGAACCAGTGAGCTGAGGTGAGACACACCATGCACTCCCTCATGCAGCTGCTGCCGGGCTTTTCTTCTCCTGCCCATGCCACATCCTTTTCCATCAAACCTACACCTCTGGTGGTGCTGCCTCACCTCTGCAGGACAGGAGTACCCGTACCATACTTGATGAGCGCAGGAACTCATCCCATGGATGTAGGAAGAGCTGTTTGTCTAACAGTCACAGAGCACATGGCATCTGAAGGACATTTCTGTCCCTCAGCAAAGTGGGAAAGGCCTTGCTGGGGTTGTATCACAGATGTCAGCCTGAAATTCAGAGAGGGACTGACAACCCTTTTCCTGCTCAAGGCTTGATGTGAGTGAAGGTGTGAAAGAAAAGGCTTTTCTGTACTCCTTCCTGCCTCAAATTTGACTCTATCAGGGTCCCTTTCTCAAACCTGGCTTGGGAGGCTTTGCTTCACCCCCATCCCTTTGTGAGCCATCATCACAGTTTTACAGCCACACAAGGCACATCCTAAGCTGCTCCCTAGGGCTGCTGGCTATTCAGTTAATTTCCATGAAGCCTTGAGCAAAATACCTGCCTCTCCCTGTGCTTTTGAACAGAGAGTGCAAGCCCTTGGGGGGATGCTGCACCTTTGTCAGGCTGCTGCTGGAGGGTGTCCAAAGCCAGCTCTCTGCTCTCCCTTAGGGCACGGCTGAGATGCTGAGCTGCTGAGGGTCAAGCCCCACTGACACCTTGGGAGCAATGGTGTTGCTGTGGTCTCCCTAGATAGCAGGACAAGTCTATTCAAGCCTGAAAGATGGTCAGGCAAAAGAGTATTTGTGTAGCTGTATTTGTACAGCTGTAGCTCTAAGACATCTGTGACTGTGCATTTAAACAACTAGATCTTGCCTGAGCGTTCAGGTGTTAATCATTCCCTGATGTGAGTGAAGACAGGGCAATCCTTAATAACAACATGAACAGAAAAGTCCTCGTACTGCACGGTTATTACCATACCACATATGTGTATTTTGGGGAGGTGGGTTTATGTGTGTTGGCTGAGGATCCAGCAACCACGTGTAGGTGGAGAGCTTCATGCAAGGGGCTAATTTGAGGATGAGGCACAGAGAGGAGGAAGAGATGCTCAGTGCTTCTTCCAAATTTGGTAGTAATCTGGGCATGTCACGCAATCTCATTGACAAAATGAAACCGCCTACATCATAAGGGCATAAAAAGGGACCCTACTGACACCAATGCAAGTTTCTCTGTTCCAGTAATGACCCATGGGGGATTAAAGATGTTGATGAGTTCAGACAGCTGATTACAAAACCACACCAAAATCCAGAACGAAAAAGAGGAAGGCCCAGAAAAACTCTGACTGCTTCCAGAGGAGATAGTGAAGATCCTGCTTTAACTGCTCTGTCTGTGACCAAAATAGATCTTCAGCAGATCCTGATGGTGCTCATCTCAGTATTAAGTTTTCTTTCCTATCATACCATCACGTTTCCAGGTGATCACGCTGTTTCCATCAGCTTGTGCTGGATGCCAGCAATGCAGCTGAGCCATTCCTGACCTTTGGTCTGAAGTAATGAGAAGACTTTGCTCAAAGCCTGCAAGTAGTGTCTGTTGCTTTGGGAGCAATTAATCCAAGATGGTAATTTTTCACCGAGGAGGAGAAAGAAGGTCACTCAGAAATAGACTTCTCTCAAAGGGAAAACTCTCTTAATTTCTATTTTAATCTCTCCAAGATCTGCAATCTCTCCTAGAAAAAAATGGGAGAGCAGAGAAGTAAGAGCATGTGGGTAAGCACATGTGAGAAAAAGGAGGCTGAGGACAGCCATGTTTCAGACTGGCAAAAAAAGAAAAGAAAAAAAGGAACAGGAAAAACGTGCCTGGGTGATTAGCTGTAGTCACAACTGAAAACAACTGTGGAAAATTGCCTAACTGGGGAAAATAAGATCCAACCACCCATTAAGCGTCTCCCCCCCTCTCCTCCACCCCTGGGCCCAGCTTAGGGCACTGGGGCAGCACTGAGCTGTGGGGAGACTCTTCCCAGCTGTTTCAGGTAACACAAACTGTAGGGCTCCCGACATCAGATCAAACACACCTCAGCCATGCCATACACGGGGCAGATGGGTATAAACTCGTTGGTTCAAAATCTCTCATGAATTTTTGAGACAATAATTCTTGCACAGCCATTCTTCATGCCTGTGCTGCTTTGTTGTTCTGTGGTGGTTTTTTTTTTTTCTGGACCAGGTTCTGCCCATCCTCCTGCAACGTGGGACGAAGCCATCGTAAGTGCCAGGAGATGCTCTGGTTCATTGGACAGAAACACAGCCCTGTTAACATGCCTCAGCCAGGCCAGAATTGTAGGGATAGGTAATATAAGTGGGCATTGGCTGGATATAAACAATCAGATCCTCACCACCTAATGGAAGAAGTTCTTTACTATGAGGGTGGTAAAACACTGGAACAGGTTGCCCATGGAGGTGGTGGAGGCCCCATCTCTGGAGACATTCAAGGTCAGGCTTGATGGGGCTCTGAGCAACCTGATCTAGCTAAAGATGTCCCTGCTCACTGCAGAGGGGTCAGAATCAGATGACCTTTAAAGGTCCCTTCCAGCCCAACGCATTCTATGATTCATATCACCAAATATATACATGGACAGACAGGTGGGCATTGTACAAACGAAGGGCTTCAGGAGGTTATTTGAAAAACAGCTTGACCCAGTGGCATCACAACTTAGCTGGATCTGTTTTTCTGTGCAAAGCTCCACAACCAGAAGCTCCTTTGGCCAGTGCTGTTGCTGAGAAGTTGTGTGGAGCTGCATACTCCATAATGGCACTTCTGTCAACTTCTTGGCCCAGATGTGCTTAGTTGTGAAATCCGAGAGTAGTGTCTTATGTCTGGCAGGTATGAAGACCAAGGAAAATAACTCTCAGTAGAAACCACACTTGTTAAGGAAAGAACGCATCTTAGATCTCATAATTCGCCTTGGGATTCATTCGCCAAAGGCTGCTCTGAGCCCATTAGCGCTGATGTCTATTTTTAGTCCTGATTCCAGTCAGCTGTGGGTCCCAGTCCATGCACGTCACATGCTGTCAAGAATCCCTTTTTTTTTTGTTCCCCTTTAACATTTAAAAAGCTACTGTGATTTTTTTTTTTTCTGGTGGCCGTTTGACCTCCTCTCTGCAGCAGTATGGGGCGGAGCTGAGCTGCTCTGTGGAGAAGTATTCTGTTCCTCACGGTTGAGGGTTTTCAAACCATCCCTAACATTTTCTGACTTGTTTCTGTGCATCGGGGATCCAGTTTGGCAAGCACGCTGGACGTGGGGGTGCCAGTTGGGCAAGTTTCTAGGGATGCTGTCACCAACTTTCCCTGGCACAGGGACCGGAATCCTCTGCTCCTTCGGAAGCACAACGTTTTTCCAGCTATAGTAGGAAAGTTCTGGTGGCATTTCACTGGAGATGTTTTTTGGTATTTCTTGATCAGGTCTCTCCTTTGAACTGTTTAAACTGGCTGTTTGCCTGACAGCAGCACAAGGCTCCTGGAAGCAGAGGGAATTTTTTGTGTACCATGAAGGAAATCTGGGGCCCTTTAAAGTGAAAGAAAGCACAGAAATGCAAGATCCCATTGCTGCTGTTACCAGAGCTGGGCAAACTGGCCGTTATTTGCTTTCCACTTTCCAGCCTTCTAAAGAGTCAGAGGGCTCAAAAGTTCGCGCAAGTGAAGATGTTTCTGTGTTTGGGAAGGAAGATGCAAGGACCAAGGAGACAGATAAGTCTCATGGGAAGAAAGACAAGTGTGAAGAGAGGGATTTCTGTCCCTGCCCACAAGAAGTAAAACTTTCCACAGATACAGACCCTCTGCCATATTCCATCAGCAGAGCCCAGTGGTGCAGAATCTCTTGGGGTGGCACGTGGAATAAGGAGGGCGGTGGAGGCTGGAGGAGAGGAGAGGGAGAAATACAGCAACATCTGAAGCAAGTACAGGTAGGGTCTGAGCAAGCTTGCAGCAGGGAGCTATGGGAGAGCACAGAAGGGGCCCTGAGCATCAGTATTGTTTGGGAGCTGATGGAATATGAAGCTAGGAGTAGGAGCTACATGAGGTCCCTGGGAGGTGTGTTCAAAGCCAGACTCCTAGTGAGCCTATCCAAAGGCTTTACTGAATATGTTTGTTTATATGTTTCCACCTAATTGGAGTTAATCTGCTTTGTGTTTTGGCTAATTGGCTGCTTCAGAGGCCTAATAGGTTGGCGGCAGGTGCTTTGCCCTCCTCCTGTTTTCAGGCCATGGAGTCAGGAGAGAGCGACTGCTGTGGAGGAGCAGAGCTGCCTGCTGTCAGGTCTGGCAGAACAGTGCTTTATTCCCTGAGGAAGGGTGCTGGGGAGGAGGTCACTGGGAGGGACTAGCGCCTTTCTTCTTGCTACTTGGCAAGTCTCATGTAAGCAAAGAATTAGGGTGGGTAAAAATCCCACCTCAGAGAGATCATGGTGCTAAGCAAGGTAATTGCTGTATAGGGGCCTACTGACACTCCCAAATCCCAGTGGGCACCATCCATGGGCGGCCCCATTCCCTGCCCTCACCCTTCTGCTTCAGGGCCCCAACCTGAAGCAAAGAAGATACATGGGTCAGGCACACACCTCTGCTGTACTTCTGTCCTCTGTGAACTTTGTCATCTAGGAGCCCTTCTGTGCCCATCTGCTCAGGGACTGTTGCTATTTCAGGTGCCTTTGCTGGTGGGGAGGTGGTGAGTCACAGGCATCTCATGTAAAGTCTTCCTTGTGGCTTTAGGTTAAAGACGACAATGTTGCCAGGAGCAGCACATCCCGTCCTCCGAGGATGGAAAAACTCAGGATGATGAGCTCAGACGTGCGGAAAGAGCCCATTGGTCTAAGGGGAAGCTGCTGGAAAAGCCGTCTCTATTTACTGCTTAGCTTGTGAATATTGACCAACACCTAGGGGCAATATAAAACCTCTTGCATTGCCTTCCACCACCACCTAGCCCTGGTTACCTGGTCTCTTTCCCAAGCATCAGAAACACATTTGCCCCAGTCCCAGCTTCCCCAGTCCCTTATCCAGACACGGGTGTTAAAAGAAGTGGCAGCAGGGTGACATTTTCCTTTAACATTAGCCAGTGCTTACTCCAAGCTTGTCCTTGGAGTAGTCTGCTTTCAGGCCATTGCAACTAGGCTGACAAGCAACACCATGAAGTGCAAGAGATCCTCCTGGACTGGTGTGAGATGCCCAGGTGAGGTGTTACCAAGTAGCCAAGAAGCAGTCCTGCAAGACATGGCTTGGACTTGGCTGCAATGGAGCCTCAGCTACACTTCCAACACAAGGACAGGCCAGACAGGAACTGTATCAGCTCTAGCACAGGTGCTCAGTGGTAGGGAAGCCCTATCCCTCCCTGCCAATATTCAGATCTCAGCTAAATGGCTCTGAGCAACCCAGCCACACTTTGAAAGTTGACCAGGTAGCTGGACCTTCACTGGTCCCTCCTCACCTACACCATCTGCTCTAGCAAGAGGCCAAGCATTAAGGCTGAAAAGCTGAAATGCCAGGGGAAATAACAGGTTCCTTTTTTTTCTTTTTGTTTGCCAGCATCAGAAAAGCAGCACTGATTTTGCAACTTCATTGCAGTGGGACTCTGAGGAAATCTTGGGCACTAATGAAAAAGTTCAAGCAAGTGTCATGCCTGGGTGGAACAACTGTCATTCTGCATCACTGCTCCATCATCACCAGATCCCATAAAATTCATCCTCCTTCCTTCCTTCCTCACTTAGTGAAGCTCCTCATCTTCCCTTCCCAGCTCGGACCACCTCGAGCCCAGCTGCATTAATTCAGCTGTTAGCACAGGCAGACTCCCAACAAGCTGAAGGCTTTTTTAAAAAAAAAATTCTGAGTTAATGTGGTTAGTCCACATTAGTGGCCAAAACAAATTAAAGTACATCAGAGAAGTGACCTTGCTTTAAAATAACACCTTAAAAAAACTCCACAAACCTAAATGAGGAAGGAAACATGACAACATGAAGTTTTAACTGCAGAAACTTTCAGTTGTATGGCTTAAAGTGATCCTTTGCAGAGGTAGATACACACATCAAAGAAGGGCACAGACCAGCAGTTCAGGAATAGGACCAATGGCCTAAAGCATCTAGATGTGACTTTAAGCACAGCAGTACTAGGAGCATGAAGTTATGACTTCATGGTAGCTGTCCACACACGAAAGGCCAGCCCTCCCACTGAGTTCTCAGAAGTGAACCATTCAAGCGTTAAACAGTAAATCAGAACATACAGAAAAGTGCTAGATATTCCAAGGGAAGAAGCATGACCCACTTCAGCCCACAGAACCCAGCCCAACAGCAGTGCCTTGCTCAAAAGTGCAGGGTGTAGGATCGTGTCACCACGATCAGCCCCTGCCTTCGCTCCACTGCCATCACAAGCCAGTATCAGGATGTGGCAAGTGCCGTGCTGGAACAAGCATGTGCACACACAGAGGACACTAGGAAACACTATCCCTTGCCTGGCAAAGCGAGCAGGAAAATCAGTGTCGGAATTTTGAGAACAAGGCTGTTTGGATCCAAGTGCCATTCTGTGGAAGTCTGTTCTTAGCCTGAACCCAGCAAGCAAGTCACAGCCTTTTAAAATAGGCCAGAGCAGACACCCAGCCACCAGTTCTCTCATCAAAATGTTACATTTGCAGAGAGTAGCCAAGATGCAGTTAGCTTCCTGAGCTTTAGGCTTTGAAACACAAGTGCCTGCAAGTAGTTTGTCATATTAAGCACTGAGCTACAGGCCGGGAGCCGCAAGGGTTTTTTGAAAAATTGCATGAGTTGTCTCCAGGTCAAGCAGCTCTGCTTCCCTGCTACAGAAAGGGGAAGAAGCCAGGGGCTAACGCATGCTGTCACCACCACACCCAAAGCTGGGTGTGGAGGCTGCCCTGAACCAGTTTTTTGCCTCAAGAAAAACATCCACCTAAGACCATGTGGGGGCATCCTCTTATAATCCATCTTTATTTGTAAAAATCCACTTATAAAATCCTCTGTTTCCTTTTACAAAAACAAAAAGGCACATAAAACTACTCAAACTCTCATTCCCATGGACTAATGGTTGGACACTCCCCCCACCCCAACTTTCCCCTTGATATCTCTTCCAGTCCATGTTTCTTCATGTTTCCTTTAGTTTCAGCTCACTCCTGCCCAGGCACAGTTTCTGCACTTGCAAAGATGAAGTACACACACAGGGGAGATGGCAGAGGTGACATGGGCTGTGCGTGGAATGTTTTACAGGCGCTTCTTAGTAGTAGGTCTCTTTTTCCACCCAACCTAAAGGAAAAGGAGGGAGAAAGCAAAGTTAGTCTTAAGGCGGACCAAGTATTAGGTTCATGAGTGCTCCTTTTAGGCTCTGAAAACTTGCACAGTAGCACCTGAGCTAGTAAGTGACCCAGAACAAGGAAAAAATCCTTGCCAAACTGTTGATGTGCTGCAGCTTTCAGGCCCTGTTCCAGCTTTCTAGAACTACCCAAGCATTAATTAGACTTTTCCATCTACTTCAGTGCACCGGTACTTTCATATTCTGCAGGAGAACGCAGGGAGAGGAACAGAGTCCTTCATTTGAACTAACTGCGCTATTAACATTGAGGAAATGAAAACATGGCAAAATACACCCCTGCATAGTGCTCAGCACTGAGGGGTCCCTGAGCGTTCTCAGAGCTTCTACAGAGCTCAGCAGCATGAGGAAGTGGGGAAGGAAACACAGATTAGCAGCTTATTCTTACCACCAGGGTTGCGTCTGATAATGAGCTTTCTGACTTCATCATACACAAATATGAGGAGGGAGTATGGGAAAGCGCAGAACCACCAGGTTGGTCTGTTTGGGAAAGGAGACAGTGAGAACACAGGCAGCAGAGATGCTCTTTGCCTAGCAGAGCTCTGACTTGATGGCACAGAAGAGTGCGGGAAGGCTGGCATGTCCCAGCTTGCCAGTGCACCAGTTCCCACAAAGCTGTGGGTCAGTCGAGAATCCTCCAAGCCACAAATTACCACCAAGTTTTCTGCTGCAATAGGTTAATTCACTTTCGGATGTTAATTCCAACACAAGGTGCGTCATAGCACCTTTGTTCATCTCTATGCCAGCACCTCCCCACCTATTAATCTAGGAATATTTCCTCTAAGTACACATAACCTTTGTGCCCACAGCCTTGCTCACTTGTACTGCATTGGTTTCCCTTACGATTTACACATGCTAACACCCAGCTCCCACAGGCGCTGGGTAGATGCCAGCTTTCTTGTTAGGAAACACTCACGCTTCAGCGCCAAACTCCAGAAAACGCTTCTGAATGGAACGCAAGATGTACCAGGATTTTTTTGAGATGAGAATTTCATGGCACTTTAGACAGAACTGATCAAAGCTTTAGACTTGATCCAGTCATGAAATGTCACAATGCTGGTGAGCAATGCTTAAGATATTGACACCTTCCCAACTGTTAGGAAAATTACTACGCACCAACTGATCATCTGCACCTATGTAGCATCTTTCCTACTTGTGCTATTTCTATGGAAGGTAGAAAAAGGCACAAGATGTAACCACCAGTTCTTTAGTAGAGTCACTTGGCCTGCGCTTTAGAACAATTCAACTGGCCTTCTTTAGAGGTGCAGTCCCCTATGCATAAAAACACCCCATGCAAGTAAGTACAAGAGCAGCTGCAGTACAGCACACCAGTACAACTGAAGTTGTGTTGTTCATTTTCAGCAGGGCACTCAACTGCAGGCTCGCCATAAACATTCCATAAGCAGTTAAGAAAAGCAAACCCCTGGTGTGCCACACTACAGCAAAGAATCGCTCACACCCTCTATTCTGAGCTGTTTGGGGTTAAGACCCATGCTCCACAATCTCTCAACTACTTTCATCCATTTGCCCACCCAAGTGCTATTGTTCTGTGGTACAGTCTGCTGCACAAAAAACATGATGCAACTTACTTGAGGGGGTACATCCTTAGAGCAACATCCATCCCAGGGCAGTAGGAGAGAAAGGCAGCCAGAGCAGTCTCCTCAAAGAGACCAAATATCAAGATCTTGTTCCTAGTAGAAACAGGAAAGCAGTCAGGGAACAAAGCACTTTCACAAATGACATCCTAAAAAACCACCCAGTTGCCACATGGTCGTGAATGGAAACAGACATTCTGGTCTAGCCCAGAAATCCATGAGGTAAGGAATATTAGGCCATCCAAGCTCATGGCACAGTTGTCATGAGGGTCTTTTATGTCTCTAGACAGAGGTACTCCAGGACACAGCTAAGACAACCAGCAACTTCTTTCATCTCAAATTCAGGAGACTGGGGTTCATGCCACCAGATCTCTGGATACATCAGCTGCTCTCCTGCCGCACAAGGCTGTGTGCTGGAGCACGTTACTGTCCTTTGAGGCGGACCAGCTCCAACAGACAATGCCAGCAGAAGTCAGTGTTTCACTTTGGCTCAGCCTGATGGCCATGGCAGGTACTAAGAGAAAGCAAGTACCCAGGCCCTCTTTTATCCACTGCCAAAGTACCAGACTGTTCCAGATTTATTCCAAGATGCCCAGATGTTGCTGGGACAAAAAATTTAAATGTTGTGTACTGGAGAATACGAGGAGTCCAACTCTAAATCCTCCACGGACAGCCTGACTTACTTCATTCCCTGCTGGAAGACTGAGTTTCTTCGAGTCTTACAAATGATCAAGTCTGCCCACTGCACAACCACAATACTGACAAAGAAGGCTGTATGGCAGGTGAATTCCACTATTTTCCTCTGTTCGTAGGTCTAGGAAGCAGATAAAGTAGAGAGCGTTCATTTAGACATGCTGCCTTTGTTCTCTGGTGCTCACACTAAGTTCAGCAGGGATTAGTATCCTGGCTGGCAGCCTCTAAGCTGTGCCTCAAAACTTACCCATTGCTGCCCATAGCTGTCTTCCACATCGTTAACCCACCGGTCATCCCACTGAATTCTTATCCCCAGCAAGCCAGAAGGCCAGAAGCCATTCTCTGCCATGATGACAAAATAGGTGAAGAAACCTCCAAGGGCCTGGATCATACCTAAACAGATAAATAAAGGATGACAAGACTGATGAAACTACTGAGAAGTGCAATTATAACAGAAAGCAGTCTGGAGGGGACCCCAACCATCTAAAAAAAGTAATTCCTTGTGGGGTTCAGTCTCCCAAGCAGCAGCTATAGAACTAGTTCACAATAACATCAAATTCAGCTACAACCCTTTTGCTGAGCAGTTTGGACAGAGTTACTTCTGTTCTGCCCTGCGCTGTGATGGCATGGTACTCAAGGACACAAGATAAAACTCCCTTTGTATTCTTATTAAGCTTTGCCCACCCCCAACCCTTGCAAAATACAGTCAAGAAGGTTCCCAAGGTCTGCTGCAATTAAGCATGAGCTCCCATCCTGTGAACTGGGCACGTCTCTGTAGCTGCCTTTTATCAAGGCTCCTAATACTGTATGTTTAGGGATACACTGGAGAGAATCCTTTACTTCTAATTAAACTAACAATGGGATCTATGTTCTTGCTGAACAAGTCTGAACCAGAGGAGAGCTGGTTGTCAGCCAGTTCCTTTACAGCGCTATGCAATTAAACAAAATTACTGAGAAAGTGATTCAATGGATCAAGCTGCACAAGCCACCGCTATGTGCCATGGGGGCAGAATTGTGGCAAGTTCTGAACACCCTGAGGTTCTGGTTTGCACATCCCAAACTTCAACCCTACCAAAAGCAGCCCAACAGTCACTGACTCGGGACAGTGTATAACCCCTGCTACCACTGAGTTCAAACCAGTGCCAGAAAAAACAGACCAGCTTACCAATCTGCCCATAGGCCATGCTGATCAACCGTTCATTCACCAGCTTGTCTGTTTTGGGGTTTCTGGGTTGCCTCTTCATGATGTCACTCTCTGCTTGCTCATATGCCAGGGAGATAGCAGGGACCTTTGGAGGTGGTAGGACTGCTATTAGAACTGTTTCAAATTTGCACTGGATGTAGCCCTCCCTGCCCCATATTTTCAGTCTGAGAAACAGCACTGCCCAAAAGCCCTGCCCTGCAGCATTCAGGAAGGACCTTACCACCCCTAGTCCTTGCACGGAACTGAAGGATCCTCAGACTCAGAGACATACAAGACAGAGAGTGTATACTAAAGGAGTACCAAATGGTCTCTCATTTTAAAACAGAACACTAGAGAAAATTGTATTTAAGCATTTTCATTCCACTTTAAGTGCCCTAAAGAATGGACAGAAGGTCTGCATTTCTACAAGACAAAAAAAAAAAAAAAAAGACATTCACCATGTCAGTGCCCAAGTCAATGCAGAGGATGGTGACTGTTCCCAGCGGAAGGGGTATGTTCGCAATGATGAAGATCAGGAATGGCGTGATTTCAGGAATGTTACTGGTCAAGGTGTAAGCAATAGACTTCTTCAGGTTATCAAAGATCAGACGCCCTGGGGCAAGGAAAAGAACATAACTCACTTATCAGCAGAAGGCAGCCTTTTTCAGTAACACTGAAAGGCAAAATGCTAGTGCAGCAAATTGAACAGTTCTCTTGCATGTAAGAGTGAGACTGTGTGCTCCATGTACAGTGTCACCTATACAGAGCAGCATTCTTGGTCACAGCAATCAGAGTTCATTGCATACAGCAGCAGGATAAGCAGCCCTGGTTTCTGAAGATCATCAAGATCCCCTGGAGGTACTCTCTGTTCTGCTCCTGTTGGAGAGCTATTGCTCCATCAGTGAGGAAAACATGTCAGACTCAGCTGGGAAAGATGACTGTAGGGTCAGTGTTAGGCAAAAGACAAAGTAGCTTTTGTTACTCAGCTGTCTCCTGCTGTCAGCCATCCCAAAGCATCACGTTAGTCCCACGAAAGGGGAAAAGAATTTGAAGGGAGGAGAAAAGTGCTGCCCTCCTTGTCATGAAGGGAAGCTCAAATAAAGGAGTGTCCTCCAAACACCTCTACTTCACAAGGTATAAGTAAGTAACATTACTGAAACATTCCACTTCAAACTCACCTTCTTCAACCCCAGTGACAATGGAGGCAAAGTTGTCATCCAGCAGAATCATGTCAGCTGCCTGCTTGGAGACATCTGAGCCAGCAATACCCATGGCAACACCAATGTCAGCCTTCTTCAGGGCTGGGGAATCATTCACACCATCACCTGTGACTGCTACAATGGCACCCTGGTCAAAGAAAGGGATAGAAAGACCAAAACCATCACAGATGACGTTTTGGGCAGAAAAGCTGTCTTCTATCTTTCAGGAGATGAAGCATAAAAAACTATTTCACTTCACTGTAAAGAGACCTCAGTTTCTCCTTGTCCTCCCTTTACCCCTTTCCCTGTTCTGATCAGGCTTAATGGAGAACCACACTGCTCTCTCCAAAGGAGATGTTAGACATGTATAAACATATTGAATCCTCCTCTCGCAAGTACTTCCTAAGCATTTCAGAATTAAGTGTGTTAAGAGACATCCTAGGATCAGAAGAAAGCCTCAGTACAAACTGAAGGCGTTTTCCTGTAAGATCCTTATATTTATGCACTGTAGAGTGGCCTGACATCAGCAGCTGAAGACTTGTGACAGACCAAGACCTAGTTTGGCCCTCTACCTGAGGGCACTGAAAAGTCTAATCTCTGCCACGTCAGAAAGCAACACTGTTTGGTAGCTTATATATATATATATGCCTGAGGATTTCCCTGTTATGAAGTCCTTGGACTCCCTCTCTTTACCTGTCGCTGACAGCCTTCCACAATTATAAGCTTCTGCTGAGGCGATGTCCTGGCAAAGACAATTTCTGTATGATGAGTCAGGATGTCATCCAGTTGCTCACTAGTCATGTCCTTCAGATCTGTGCCATGAATAACACAAGCTTTGGCATCCCTGCAATCAAGAGACAATATAGTGTTTTACTTCACAAGTTACAATTAATGAGAAACTTAGTTTATTTGCCCCATAAAACTATGGCTCTTCAGTGTTCTAGGGAAGACCAACTCCTGCTGTGACTAAATACTAATTCAGGCAGCCTCTGCACAGAAGTTTGATGCTCCAAGTTTAAAAAGCAGATGAGGAACACAAAGAAAAAGACAAGACAGCATCAAGCAACAGACAAAAAACCTCATGAGCAGACCAATTCTTTCTACGGTTTTTAAAAATGCATTGAGGCAAAAACTAGTTGTTTCTACAGCTCTTGGTGCAGAAGGAACCCCTAGCTCAGGCAGTTAGCTTCCAATATGACAAGAGAAGTTGTAGTCTTCTGCAGATGATCCTTTCTGCAACAGACTAGTGATCTACACATGACTCTTCACAGAGAAAGCTCATGCTGTGCCAGTTCAGACTATTTTACACACTTTAGCAACAAAATCGTGCAATTGGTTTGGTACCCTGCACGCTACAGCAAAATACCACCTCTCTAACCTAGCATACCATTCCTCATAGGTCTAGGAGGCTATCCATGCAGCTCATGACATCACTTAATTTAGAGAGGCAAATTCCTTCCGAACCCTTACAGCCAGCTGCTGACTTGCTCAGTCACACAGCGCAGTGAGCCCCAGCCTGCATTGCTACGTAGTGAAGTTACCCTTAAAAAAGTAAAAATAATAAAAAAAAAGATAAGAAGAATTCAGCCACAATACTCGTCTTCCCCAAGCAATTTCATTCCACGGGGTGTCTCTATTCACAGTTCATAAGCTACATGGCTACCCTCCAGCCCAAACACAGGCTGGGTCAAGCTAAGCAATGCAGACAGCCCAGCCACTCTGCAAACAGCCCGTTTATGCCAAAGCACATTTTCTGAGGATGCCTCAGTTCTGCACTAGGGTTTGAAAGAAGCAAACATTAACCCCTAAGAAGAAGGAATTCCATTTATTCTGCTTGTAGCTACTGCACAGCATCAACTCCTCTGCCCAGCCCAAGTCCTGCTTCCTTTCCTCACCTTCAATCAGACCTAAAAGAGAGCCTGAGAGCAGAAGAGACAGAACTGGGTTTTGAGTGACAGTTTATAGGTGGCATACAGCCACTTCCCTACCCCATATCATTTTACATACTTTTTTCCTGCCTGCTATGTTGGGCCAGTACATGATGCTTGTTCTGTGACATGAACCAGGCAGGGCAAATGCTCAGCCCGGTGGGAAGAAATGAGCATCCCCCAAAAGACATCAGCCATCATCTGTTTTTTTCCCCTAGGCAGGGATAGACCACAGGTAGCTACATACAGGGCAGAGAAAGGATGGAAGAAAGCATCCACGTTTTTCCATATAGGGCTTACTCCTAACTACTTCCCCTGCACAAGAGATATGCACATTAAAGACAGCCTTGTGCATTCTTCATATAACTCATAATACATGTTGAGCTAAGCAGACACCAAGCTTTTTCATGTCTAGGGAGAGATGCTGAGGGCTTATCCAAGGCAACAAGAGGGGCAAACACTTAATTCTTTGAACAAGTCTTCCCCTCCAGTCAGTACCTAGGGTTGACCTGGCTGACAGGAATGTTGAGTCGAGCAGCAATATCTTCTACTGTTTCATTGCCCTCTGAGATGATGCCGACGCCCTTGGCAATGGCTTTGGCTGTGATCGGATGGTCTCCAGTAACCATGATAACCTGAAATGCAAGCAGACTGCCGTGAAAGCCTTGCCTGTACTGCAGCACAACACTGCCCAAACAGCAGGGTCCCTTGAGACTGAAGGGGCCACGTGGCTTTTGTTTTACTAGCGAGCCCTGGCACAGAGCAAGTCTGAGTTACAGGCAGTAATCTGTTACCAGCATGGAAGGGATTGGGGTGGATGGAAGACAAAGAAAATTGCTAATCCTGAGTAAACAGATCAGTTCCGTTTCTAGCCTGTACTTAGTGCTCTCACCTCAGTACTGCAGGATATGCAGAACACACCCAAGGAAAAATCACAGGCTTTAGGATGCCATGCTATCAGCACCTGCCAGCGCCCTAGCAGTTTGGAGTCTAACTCATTTTTCAGTCCTTTAACATATGATCTCTTATATTTAACTCAAAAATGAAGCCTGAAGTAGTACTAGCTAAATCCTGATCAACACTTTGCTCACATTACAGCAACACAGAGAGTAAGGGAAGCCCTTTATAGGTATAGAGCAAGGAAATTTTCAACCCAGGAATAACATACCTTGATACCAGCACTTCTGCATTTGCCAACAGCATCTGGCACAGCAGCACGAGGAGGGTCAATCATAGACATCAGTCCTATGAAGCAGAGTTTGTCCACAGGGAAGTTCAGGTCATCTGTATCAAACTGGAAGCCTTCAGGGAACTGATCATCAGGCAGAGCCAAGTGACAGAATCCTGTAACACATCAAACCCATCTTTACCCTGTTCCTACATATCAAAAGGCAGAGAGAGTGAACACTTATTGCTTCTGCAAACAGCTATGCAAGAATAACAGGGCAGCGTCAGAGATTTAGCCAGGGCTATTGAGGCAGGAGTCACGCTCATATTCTGATAACTCATAGCTGTTGCTAGGTAGCCAGACACAGCCTGGTTCACATGCAGTGGAGCAAATTTAATACCATGTGGCCCCATGGAGACTAAAGGTTCCAAATGCTTCGCTTCATTTTGATCTAGGTGACCCAGCTGCTGGGTGAGACAAGACCCCACAGGCTGCCTTTTAGATTAAAGGCTAAAGTCTCTGTATGAATTGCTGCAGTGACCTTGACTCAATACTATGGTTACACTGCAGAAAGAGTACAGCCCTCCACTTAATTTGTGGAGACTCCGCACAGGAGCACAAGGGACAAATCTTTTTCGATTTAAGGCTGCTTTTCCTTACCTAACACTCTCTCCCCGAGGCCTCCCAACTCAAGGTAGGCATTCTGAAAAGCATCTTTCATTTCCTCATCCAGTGGATGCTCCTTGCCATGAATAAGAATGGTACTGCAGCGATCCAAAATCCTCTCTGGAGCTCCCTTCATCACCAGCAAGTACCGGGATTCTGATGGATTTGCGTTTTTGTGAATAGACAGCTAGAGTAGAAGAAATGAAATAATTTTGTAGACAAACTGCAAAGGTCATGAGTAACTGCCATCACTCTGGTTTGTGACTACAGTAGCTCAGGACAGTTTGTGATATTCTGGTCTAATTTTTATTTACTCACACTTCAAAGAGGTATACAAACCAAGGATTTACTACGTATTCTTTAACATTAACACAGAACTACAGGTGTTGCAATGGCCTTTTGTTGTATCCAAGTTCGACCTGCTAATGTAATTTTCCCAATTCCCAGATTTGAGTTCTTCCATTTTCCATGCACTACTGTGGCATAGGGGGAAGCATGCCTGATCTTTTCTCAGCAGACAACACCTTAGTCTCAAGGCAGCTCCAGAAGCTGTTACACAGTGTGACTAGTTATGGCCCGTTAATTTGAATTTATAGTCTTGAGCACTCTATAATCAAGTAATGGCTAGACAAGACTGTGGTGTCAGAACAAGTTCTGAGTGACACTTTGTGCAAATTGACTAAGTGCTTTGAACACGTACCTGGTACTTGTTGGTAGAGTTAAATGGTATTTCCACCACTTTGGGATACCTTTCTCTCATCTCTTTGACAGAACCACAGCACAATTCAATGCATTTCAGAAGTGCAGACTCTGAGGCATCTCCCGCCACTGCTCTCTGTGGACAGAGACAACCATTAAAGTGTACATCCCTGTGGACTCACCACAGAAGATCAGATATTAAAAAAAATCCCAGGGTATCCATCTCAGTCCAGTCTCAGCTTTTACTCATTCTTTGTTCTTCTATGTTATGTAATTCAATTATCTAGGACTGATAAATACTGCATTTCAGAATGCCAGGCCTCTCAGCCTGAGAGAGCAACAGAGCTCTGGTGCCAAAGTCAAGAAGCCCTTTTAAAGGCCAGAGAAAGTCAGATAACCAGGTGCAGCCAGAGAAAGAGAGGCTGGAGGTTAAACTTCGAGAAGAACTGCTTGCCGTGAAGAAGTTGCTTGCCATGAAGAACAGCAAATGTGAGATGAGGTCTGATGAGATGTACACGGAAACACTTGGCATGTGCTCTCCCGCCCTAATGTAAGATCATCTTATCAAAGCCTCTGGCAGAGATGATTTAATCTGTCCATGCCTTCTTCCCCATAAGGTTAGTGCTGATAGAGACTGTAGATGGGGGTTCTCAGCCCTGGGAGATCTGTGTGTGCTCAATGTCCTACCTGAATTTTCTTTGCTGCAATTCAAATCAAATACCTCTAGTTGTTTTAGTCTCTTTTTCCATTATAATAGTGTTTTTTTTTTTAATTTTTATACTGCTCTTTGGTATCTGAAGACTTTTCAAAACTTCCCCCTCCAAGCCTTCCTTAGATGGGAAGAACTCCAGCTCTTTCTCTTAAGTCTAAAACAACATGACTTGAAGTTATAGTCAGAAGAGTGCTAAGTGAAAGTAGTTTGTTCCATCATTTCTATTACCACAGAATCAGGACACCCTTGGGAAAAAGTTTACTAAGCAACATAACTAATATTTGACAGATTATAAGCTCTGTACAGTTAATTTCAGCCCTGGCTGGGTCACAGTTCAGAAGCAGGAATCTGAATTGGGGTGATGCCAGCATTTGTGCCAGTGCTGAACCAGCAAAAGCTTAAAAACCCAAGACTTGCCAGTGAGAACAGACTGGCTAAAGACAAACAGTCTCCCACAACTGCTGCTTTCCCAGCTCATGTCTACTTCTCCCAGCTCCCAGAACTGGGTATTTGTGGCTTTTAAGTGGACAAATGCCAGAGAGAGCGGTTCTTGGAACAGCCAGACATTGGGAAATGCCTAGCAAAGCTAGGTCTTTCCTAGTGCTGTCTGAAACATCTGACCTCCCAAACAGACTGTAGATGGCTAGTGGATGGTACGGAGTCTGCTGTGGGAAATGTGTCTTTTCCAGTTCCATCACCTCTGCTTACAGCATATCTCCTGTAAGAGTGCTAGACTGCAAAAAGATTAAAAGTGGCAGATACTTCTACTGTGCAGGGTCCTGTGACCCACTGGATGTAACCTCACTACTATTACAGGAGGGCAGTGGTGGACAACATGACAAACATTTCTTTCAGGAACTCACCTTAAGAATTGGCACATTTTCCTGGTTGGCCTGAAACACAGCACGGTTGCAGAGACCTGCAACTCTAGACAAAGCAGTCCAAGTAGCTGAGCTCTTGTCAAAGGAAGCACCTGAAAGCAGAGGAAGAGTGTCAAAAAGCCATCCTTTCCAAAAACCACTTAAGTCCAGAATCCCCCAGGCTTAAGACCAAGAAGCCTTTACCTCAGAAAGAGGTAACTTTTAAGAGCCTGTTAGGTCACTCCATCTCTTTCAATTCTCCTCCCTTCCCAGGTACTTGATTATTTTAAGACAAGAGGGTGAAATAGCAACAGTGCAAGAGGACACCTCTGCTTTCAAGATTCCAGTAATGGCTGCATTCAGCACCAGCACAGGCCATACTGACGAAGCCAAGAAATTCTGGACAGATAACATTATTTCAGAGGGGTTTGAATGAGGGATGCTGACTTCCACCTCCAGGTTGTCTCACTTTATTCATCACCCAGGAACTGGATGAAATAGATCCCAAAGGAACAATGCTTACTTGGAAGATACTGCTTCTCTCATGCTAACGCTTAAGTCAGCTTCAAGGGCAATGAACTGAACAGACAGTTAACTGATAAGTTAATGTATTTTCCATGAATTGAAATCTAGGTTTATTTCTACTGCAGTCAAGCCAACCGTTGCCAGGCCAAAACTAAGTGCTTCCAAATAACACTTTATTTATAGCTTGTTACTTTGCACTAGTGTTAAAGACCAAGAAGAGTAAAGAACTTTTTTATTGGTTCAGAGAAGCACAATGTTTTGGAGTTATTTGGGGCAGGGTGCAGCAGCACCCCTAGAAAATGTTTAGTAACGTGTTGCAAGCACAACATTTCACAAGGTAGGTGATAGCTAGGAACTCCTGTATTTGGTTGTACTAAACAGCTTTGGAGAGATTAAGTACCTCTCTCAATTGCACAGCACACCTGAGATTTCAGATTCTTATCAACAGCTAGAAGCAGCTTCCTGCTGAAGTCTCAGTCACTTCATTCACTGCTACTGTTCTGCAAACAACCAGGATGTTCTGGGAAAACCCCTGTTCAAGGGCAGCCATCAAGTTCAACATGGGAAATTTCCACCTATAATAAATTACTTAAGACTGTCCACACTTTTGGCAGACTTAAGATGGGGTGATTTCATCAGACACGTTTTAGCACAAATAAATCAGGTATTTTGAAATACAGAACAGCCAATATTTCTACATAAAGGACAAATATAAGCAGCTGAACATTCAAGAGAAGTTTAAAGATGAAACAGAACTGTGGTACAGTGCAAAGCTTCCTATGTGTCACCTCAAGTCTTTTAATGCTCATAGTAGATCATGTTAGAAGTCCTTGCACTGTGAATTTCACTTGAACTGGAGAAACATGGGTTCTTAGAAGTACAGGTGTAAAGAGGACCCCAAAAAAGCCCCACATTTTTTAATTAAGTGCCTGAAGCACAGAGATAGTCCTTACCACTCTGGTTCTCTGTAGTATCAGCCTCATGAATCTGATTGTCAAACCACATGTGCGCAACCGTCATGCGATTCTGTGTCAGAGTGCCTGTTTTGTCAGAACAGATAGTGGATGTGGAGCCCAGGGTTTCCACAGCCTCCAGGTTCTTCACCAAACAGTTCTTACGAGCCATACGCTTGGCTGTTAGTGTCAGACATACCTGCAGACAAGAAACCAGATAACAGGTTAGATGTGCTCATGCACCAATACACCATTACCCAACTCACTGTGGGTATGGGATGACTATCAGCTTGCATGTCCTGCAGCGATTCCCTAACTCCATGCTCACGCTGCCAGTGCAAAATAAACGTGTCCACCACCACCACCCGCTACACAGCAGAGCATACCTAGATATTCCCACCACCCCTTCAGCAAACCACACCTACAAGAACCTGTGCTGGGTCCCAGCTCAAAAGCAAGGACTAGAGTGAAAATGAAGCTTGCTGGATGCTGTGTCAGCCCTTCAGGGTTGGAAGGGCTGGGGTGCACATGGGTGTAGAAACCTGGGACAGTTGTAACAAAGTCCCTTCTTGCCACAGAAAAAGGCAAGACAAGTCCAGAACTCCTAGTCTTGCTCACTTCAGTTATATGATGCCCAGCCCCTGTGCATGTCTAGCTTAGGGACCAGCCCTCATTAGAAAAACAGCTGCAGAGCATGACATTGATTCAGGCAACTAGTCTGAATACACTGAATTTATAAAGCCTAGCCCTCCACACTCACCACAGAGTACCTTCCATTACTTCAGTGTTTACCTCTGTGAATGCACACTGGAAATGCAGCACTCCACTTCCTCAAGAACCATACATGTAACTCATTCAATCTTTTTTTTCCAACTCCACTTACCGTAACAGTGGCAAGCAGCCCCTCAGGGACATTGGCAACAATGATCCCAATGAGGAAGATTACAGCCTCCAGCCACGTGTACTCAAGGATGAGTGAAAGAATAAAGAAAGTGACGCCCAGAAACACGGCCACTCCAGTGATGAGGTGGATAAAGTGCTCGATTTCCATGGCAATTGGAGTTTTCCCCCCTTCCAGTCCAGAAGCTAAACTGGCAATACGGCCCATCACAGTGCGATCCCCAGTGCTAATGACAATGCCACGGGCAGTGCCTAGAAAACAAGACAGGTTTTAAAAAACAAAACCCCTTCCCAAAACACACTAAACTGAGTTTATTCAGTCTGACCCAGAGTCTAGCAAGCTTTGCTCAAGATAATACAAGTAGGCATTCCAATGGTCAAAGTCTCCCACTGCAGCTTTTTTCACTCTCTGGCAGCATGAGGAAAAAATGGAGATAAGTGCTGCACAGGATTCTCATTTGACTAGTCAAGCTCTATGTCCTCTCCCTTCTATACTAGGGAATCCAGCACCAATTGCAGGGAATTAGAGGAAGCTATCTTGAAGAAGTAGATAGTGTGCTCTTCCCTCCTTTAAGGAGAGGCTCATTTTCTCCCCCAAAGGTTCTTGAAAAAGATCAAGGACATCCTTTGGTTTTGCTGGGCTGGGCATTTTCAGGGGGTGGGAAAGAGCATGGGACAGTCTGCTAGTGAGAATCTGTCAGGAGAGGTCACAGTCAGACAGAATTCTACACCATCACTGAACAGTCACACCTTGCCACCTTTGCGGGCGTAGAAAAGAAGTTCTGGGCTTCAGCACAAGGAGTGCCTACCACCGTGCTCAGAGCTGCAACAGAAAGTTCTGCCAGAGACATTTGACATTCCTGCTTTCTGCAGCAGCTGTAGTATTTCTTACAGATCTGCCTAACCATCTTGGTTCATGTTATGTTACCTGCACTTCAACACTGCTGTAAGAATGCAATCATGCTCAAAGACACACCACAGAGCTGCTCCTCCAGGAGGAACAAGAAAGAAAAAAACCAAAACGAGTAGTGCTGTGGGGTCTTCTTAGTCCATTGTACTGCAGCTGGAATGGGCAAAGCCTTTGTTGGCAACTTTCAGCCTGCTCTTGCATGGCAGGAGTAGGCTACCAACTAGCACACTCACTTCACACAGCATTTGCATTGCTGTTGCTTACCTTGTGCAGTTCAATCCCTATCATTGTTAATACTTTAGAAAAGTGACAGAGTCACATACCTTCCACACAGTTGGTGGAAAAAAAGGCAATGTTCCTGGTCTCCAGTGGGTTTTCGTTGGAGAAATCTGGAGATCTGGTCTGAGGCTCTGATTCACCAGTAAGTGAGGAGTTATCCACCTGCACAGGAAAAAAAAAAAAAAAAAAGAGTACTTCATAATACACAAGCAGGCAGATTTGCTTGTCATATACAAGCAATAAAAGCAGATAAAACACTAGGCACTCCCCCTATATGTCTCTTTCACTCCACCACTCATTCACAGCATGGAAGACTTTCCTTGAAATCAGACTAATTCACCACCCTTCATAATGAAGTTTTCACACAGCCCATAACTGCTGTACCTTGCAACCATGTGCAGATATGATCCGAAGGTCAGCTGGAATTCTGTCTCCTCCTTTCACCTCCACTAGATCGCCAACCACAACACCTTCAGCATTTATGCTGATCTTCTCACCATTTCTGATTACAAGTGCTTGCTGAAAAACAGTAAAGAAGCAACCTACGTCAAATATAATTCTTAAGAAGGAGGTCAGAAGATTTGAGTATCTTAAAATAGTTGTGCTATGGTTGTAAGAAGTTGCTATTTGTACTAAGACGTTTGTCTGCAATATGCATGTTACTTAAGAAAAATAGCTATTTCTGTTTTCTTGATATTAAAGTTCCTTGTTGCCAAGGTAACAGTATGATATTAAGGTATGATACAGACTGTCTGTGAAGGAATCTGAGTTTTAGTGCTTATCACACCAGTTACTGAACTTCTCAGACTATCAGGAAAGTGTCCTATGAATGCTAATAAGCTGGTGGAACTGCCCTGTTAGCATAGTTACTAGGAGCATAAAAAAAGGCATCTCTCAGATCCCTCGAAATTAGGAACTAGTAGCCCACACTAACAGTCAGGCCTTTTGCAACTGAAGCAGATGTTAATAACCTTGAGCAAGATACAGCTTCTCAGGGAAATGAGGCATTACATACCTGAGGCACCAGATTCTTGAAGGACTCCATGATCTTGGAACTTTTTGCTTCTTGGTAGTAAGAGAAGCAGCCAGTAACGATAACCACAGCTGCCAACACAACACCCAGGTACAGCTACAAGGAGCAGAGGAAGCGAGTTAGAGGGTAATCTGCCTGAAAGGCTTCCAGTTTGTCTAAATAAATTGCTTGGTATTTAAGTGCCCCATTACAAAGGATGGAGGTACTTGCAGTCTCTGTACATTTTGTACACAAAGGCCGCCCACAAGCTAGTATTCTTAACACAACATAAAGGAAGTCAGCTGTTCATTTCATTAGGTGGAAGCACTCCAAGACATGTTAAGCTCATACACCAAATTTCCCCATGCTTATGGGAAAAGCTTCTGGACTGCATGCTTAAGAGGAAGTTGCTCTGCTTTAGGCCAAACAGGCTGCTCAGCCTGCCTTTGAGGTAAACCAGATATTTTTACTTACATTATCATTGTTGGCCTCCTCCCCGGTCAGACTTTCTATGGTATAAGCCAAAAAGCATAGAATAGCACCGATCCACAACAGGAGCGAGAATCCTCCAAAGAGCTGCCGACAGAACTTTACCCATTCAGGAGTGGTAGGTGGGGGCGTGAGGGAATTTGGGCCATCACGGGCCAAAATCTCAGCTGCACGTGCTGGAGTTAAACCCTAAAAGAGAGATTCCTTTTATAGGCATTGTGACAAGACTGACCGGGGAACACAGCTCTGAATTTGTTTATGTTTTACCACAGTGATGCAGAGATGCTAACAGGTAATGGAGATCTCCACAGCTGCCCGGGCTCTCTAATGCAAGGGCAGGATGTGAAAGCAGGATGTGAAAGAGGAGCTACAGGATGTTAGATGCTACTTGAGGAGTAGGCCCTGCAGGCCATGGGGCTACAAACACTGAAGAAGGGCAGGACAAGAAGGCTACAGCAGCAGACTTTGAGCTCTGAGGCACAGCCCAGCGCAATCCATCCTATCAAGTTACGGAACAAGTGAAAGCTGGGAGCCATAAAGATGATGACACTTTGCATTGGCCTTCCAGGAAGTTTAGCTTTCAGAAGCCAAGGTCTTTGACAGAAATATGCAAATATCTGTGCCGTTACAGAGTAACAGCAGATTTGTTATATGCAGTCATGCAAAAGAAAAAAAAACGTATGAAGCAAAGCAAAGAGCAAAGGTGCAAAACCAGTGCAGTGCTTCTACACTGGACTTTGAGGTTAGCTAGGACATTTGCACACCTCTTATTATAAAAGGGTAACATTTTAACTGCTACTAGCCATCATTACGTCTCTGAGCATTAGCTAGCTCACTAGACTGCATCTGCAGTACAACAAACATTTGCCTTTATTACAAGCTCCTCAGGAAAAAAAATAAATCCAAGAATCAACTTGACCTTGGAACAATTCAGAAGCAGATAACAGTGACTTTGTTAGAAACAAAGTCACTTTAGTATTGCAGCCAGGCTTTACAGTGGGAGGACGAAGAGAAAGTATTTGTTAGCTCAACAGTTCTCCCAAAAGCCTGGGAAACTTAACTGGAGGAGGGGAGATTAAAAAAAAAAAAAAAAAAAAAGAAAAAATCCAGACCACCCAGATCTCCCTTTGTGAAGTGCTCTGTGCCAAGACTGTTCCTTTTCAGGTCAGGGAAGGAGGGAGGGAGAACAAAGTCTACCTACCCGACTCAAGTCTGTTCCATATTTACGATGAAGTTCATCAAGGCTCAGCTTGTGGTCATCCTGAAAGACAAGAAATGGTTGTGGAGGACAAGATCACAGTCCCTGCAGGCTGCTCAGCAAGAGCTCAGCGATTCCATCCCAACCCCCAAGTTTCCTATCTGTAACAGCCTGATGAGATAGCAAGACTCCTGCTCATCCCGTCTGTGACGAGAATCTCAATCTCATTCTGCAACTCAAAGTGGTCTCATTTGTAGCATTCTTGTGACTGTTTGGGTACAACACGACAGCTTTTCAGACAAACTCTGATTATATCTTAGCACAATCTCCACACCCCCAGCAGATTCTGTGAAGTCTCAGTGGGTGGATTTTTGTGGGGGGATCAGGGAAGAGGGGAAAGGAAAGCCTATGGAAGGAAGGTAGGAATGTACAGAAGATCAACCCTGTAATCTCACACAGTTTTAAGTAACACCGCCAGCTTAAGCAGCATTTCTTCCCCTGAAGAGGCTCATTTTCTCTGCGAGGCTATTTTTCAATTGAATCGTGTTAGCATGGAGCAACGCCTCATTTAAAAGGCTGTACTAGAGGGAGGAATCACTTTAGGTTAGTATTGCTACTGAACTCTCATGTATTTCTACGCTACTGAAATCTCCTCTTGGAGCTAGCTTCAGTATCCCCCATCCCTAACAGAAGGGCCAAAAATGTGAGAGCCCAGACTCAAATCCGCAGCACAGAAACAAAACCCACATCATCTTCAAGGAGAGCAGACCTAAGCTGGATGATGCTCATAGACATATAGCACCATCCAACATTCACAGATGGGGATGGGACACACTCCTCACAGCTTCAAACATGATTAAAAGAAATAATACTGAGGTCAGTCTGAGCAGAGACCAGCAGTAAATGGAGCTGTACAGACTCAACTCCTCAGCTGAAATGAAAACAGCAGTCTCACTCACATGACAGCACAATAAAGTCTGCAATGCTGCTATCCAGACAGTGCTTGCCTGGCTGAGGAAACACAGCTACGCTGTGCTGCGGGTAACACAGGCAAGCAGAGACTTGGGTTCTGTGTCAAGTGCCTTTTGAGAAGTGACGTATTCTGGGCCTACTGTGTGGCCATCTTCGTGCTGTAAAACTTGCAGCATGTCTGGCTTGAACACAGAAGGGATGAGATGGAACATCAGTGCCTTCAGTGACACGATTCTTTTCTCTGACAGCTCTTTTCTCTTGTAGCTACATGAGGCACAGGGCTTTGCGGATAGTGAACATTACTAAAGACGCTCTTTCTGTGCCCTACACTCTTACCATTGAGACTTCCTTTTTAAGCTCATCCATGTCCTTCTCCTTCTTCCCCTTTTTCTTCTTTGCGCCATGCTCTGATGTAGCAGTGGGCTCATACTTGTCTCTTCCAGCCTGCAAGAGAAAACACAGTACCGTCAGAAACACCTTATGGCCAATTTCTACAGCAGTTGCCATGAACCATGCACATGAGACTGCCAGGCAGACAAAATCATTACAGTTTTTTAAAGTTATCACAGAATCACAGAATGTTAGGGACTGGAAAAGACCTCTGAAGATCATCTAGTCCAACCCTCCTGCCAAAGCAGGATCACTTAGGCAGATCACACACAAACATGTCCAGGTAGGTTTTGAATGTCTCCAGAGAAGGAGACTCCACAACCTCTCTGGGCAGCCTGTTCCAGTGCTGTGTCACCTTCACACTGAAAAAGTTTTTCCAAATGTTTCTATGGAACTTCTTATGCTCCAGCTTGCACCAATGGCCTCATGTCCTATCATTGGACATGACTGAGAAGAGCCTGTCACTTCAATAAATAAAAAAAAAAAAATGAGCTAGTGAGCAGACAAATCTGCTCAACAGCTTCCCCAATACAGAGATTACAGTCAGACATTGGGCAAGTCTAGCTAGGAGGAAAACGAGCTACACACTATTCAGTCTTGACATGCTAGCCCCAGCTCAAGCTGAAAAAGTGATGAAGAGCAGAAAAAAAAAATTCCTGAGTGCATACATATGTTCCCTTCAAGATATTAACTTCTCCTCCTCTCCTTCTTCCACATGCTCTGGCAAGGAGCAGCCTATCCACTGAAGATAAATAAAAGGTGGCATCTCTCACTGGTCAAATCTGGGGGAGTAAGTTGCAACACTTTCATTTCCAGTTTGGCACTCTAGCTGGCTAGTTACACAACTGAAATCTGCTTTCAATTTATGGCAGTTTGACAAGCAAGAATGGTATACAAAGCAGTAGTACACTTCGCCACATTCAATTTGTGCTCAGTCCTGCTTACACTTCACAGAGCAGATGATTCGCTTAAAGCCTCTTTATTCAGATGGACTTTCATTCACTTTCATTATGGTTAATTCTACATGAAATCATGCAGAGATTTAAATCTTGTCATGATGTGGTAAACAAGCATTTAAGGACAAACAAATTGCAACTTAGCACATATAAACTGCCTTTTTAAGAGACAAAAGAAAAGTACAGAAAAGTTACAGAAACAATTCCAAACTGCAAGAAGTTTGCACCCTCTGTAAGATACCAAAATCAGGCACCAGTACAGCCTGCAGTTTCTTCATTAACCACTCCATACATTTCCAGATTCTCACAAGCCTGCAATAGCAGCTTTTCCCTCCCTTCCCTTCTGCACAGGACCTATTACATCCCTGCCAAGTTTTACGTGATGAGATTTTCACCCAATAAGGACTCCGAGAAGTATTTTGAGATGAAACAGCAGTTGGTGGCAGCAGACTCAAACTGTTAACAAGATTAAGGAAAGGTTTCAAAGGCATTGCTTTGCTTGATCTTTGAACAAGCATCTCAAATAACAAACGGGATTCCTGAGAGCAATCAGAACACAGAAACTATCGTTAGAATCCAAGAACTGTCCTGTTGAGCAGCAAGCACAGGAAATTTTGATTATGTACTCCAAGAAAAGTAGAAACAAAAAACAAAAGTGAAACTACGTGGAGTGCGGAGGGAGGGAAGAAAGAGAATAAAACTTTCCTAGAAGAACCCATTGGTCACATCTAGACAAGGATTTTTATTGTTCTGAGAAAGCTCTGTGCACACCACTGCAGTCATAGTCATACGTTTCACATGCACAGAAGCCCTCTTTTGCCCTCTTCAGTAAAGGCAGGCTTTGCATCCCCCACATCCTTGCGTGCAGCTACAGAGCTGTGAAATAGAAACAGTTTTTAGTAAGTGGAACCAAGCTGTTTGCCTTCTCTCATCCGGGAAAAGGATGCAGAACTACAGACTGTCAGCATTCCTGACATTCTCTCCCCTGCACCTAAACTCCCATTTCAGTTCTTCAAAAAGTTGAAAGCCACAGAACTTAAACCAGCACAGTCCTCGCATTCCAGCATCACAAGAATTTGCCACGGGGCAATTCAAAAAGTGACTTTGATTTTTGCTAGAGCTTCAGCAGACAAGCCCAAACACAGCCCCTGCACAATACATGTGCTTCTTGATTACTGTTTGAGATGAGAAAAGCTTTCTAACGAAGGTGAAGATGATGCCTTGACTAGCAGTCCATCACCTTCAGCTTCACCTCCTCCCCCCATAAGAACTCCGCAAACTCTTGCAGGTGATCTAAACACCTTCTGGTTCTTTGAAACTTCTGTGAAAAGCAGTTACTCAGCAAATTTGGGTCAGCAGTGGACTGCCCAAGAATTTAAGAGTGTTTAGCTCTTTCAGTTGTAGAGATGACCAACAAGCGGGCAAACATGAAAAGGCTCGCTGCCCTTGTTCAAGCATGATTTGCTGAAAAACCCCTGAACAAACGCCCCAGCAATCTGCTGCAGTCAGGACAAAAAAAAATTGGAGAGTTACATGTTTCTTTAAGCACCTAGGTATTTGGGTCTTAACAGAGTCCATCTTACCAAGGGAATCGAGAGCTCCTCAGCTTAAAAAATAAAAAAAACCACCAACCAAACAAGCCCCCCACAATACCTTCCCTTCCGTTTCTTTAGTACCACATATTTCACCCTTACAGAAAAGGTAAGCCAGTAACATTGTTTTCAGCTCTTGCAATAGGATCATTTCACACAGATTCTGAACTTCCTGCTCCATCACTTGTATCTGCACTTGACACAAAGACCAGAGTCGAATTCCTGCCCTTGTTCTGCGCCTTCAGGGCCACTGCCTCTCTTCTGACAAGGTGAATGCAATCTGCTCAGCAAAGGCTTGTGCTGGCTGGGCTGCCAGGGGTTCAGCCCACCCCTAGGATTTCCCTGCCCTTCCCTCCTTTTCCTGCCGTACAATGAGAAGGCAGCTTATGGCACTCCAGATCCACATCTTACCGAAAATTAATCACATGGCCTGAACACAAAGGAAGGCCTGTCTCATCACAAACGTCACCCCTGTTACTTGACTTAGCTTAGGAGCTCTGACTCATCAAAACTGCCACAGAAAAAAACAACACTGCTTCGCAGCTTTTTTTTTTTTTGGCCATGCAAGACTGTTTTTTCCATTGGCTTAAGCACAACACTTGTACACACCACTGTAAGAAGTTTCATACAGCCCACAGAAAATCCTATTGTCTTTCAGATACAGCCTACGTTTTTTTTTTGTTCTGGACTAGTTGAGCCATTCAAGGTTGATGTTCACAACACAAGCCACGACTGACCAGGAAACAGGAGCGGTGCAAATCAGCAGACGAGCTCTGAAATACCCTATTCTAACATCACCTAATCCAATACGAAACATCAAGAGCCAAAATAAATTACGCAGTCTCTGGAGGCCTGGTCTGTTCTAGTGCTTATGTCATTATAATCAACTGTGCAAAGAAAACAGAAAAGTTACTGTCCTGCTGCCTCAGGAGACAGTCTTCAGTAAATATATTATCCAGATGAGTCATGATCTGGACTATGCCTATTGGACTGGAAACAGTGCTCAACAAGCCTATGTTACCGTAGCAAGGGATGCAAATGCATTCTCTGGATCCCTCTTGCTCCCTGAGAGCAGCGTTCCATCTCCCATCTTTAATCAAAAGTCTAATCAACAGCATCAATTGAACAGACTCTGAGCATCCAGGGCAGTACAAAGACATTTTTACTCAAAAGCTAGTAATTGCTCATTGTGTGCAGCCTGTTGCTTCCCACATTAAGGGAGGACAAGCTTTCCTCCTATGACAAGGGATCCAAACCTTTTGAGGGTTTTCATCATCAGGGTAAAAAGAGGACCACCCACACACCTTAAGCTTTCTGTGGATATTAGGACAAACATCTTACTTCTCCTGGAGCTGCCTGAAGACTCAAGTAAAGAGTTGGCTTCCATATGCCACTCTTGCATGGCTGAGCAGCCCTTCTTGGTTTTTTGGTGCTGTGCCAACTATAAAGTATCCTCTCCCACACTTCTTTGCCTGATATATTAGTGCATCCTTACCATCAATCCAGACATCTCTAGTAGTTGTTAGACACATGAAGAGATGAGTGGGCTGGCCACTGTTCTCTCAGAGGAGCTGGTGACTTCAAGTACCCTTTGAAAGGTCTGGATGAAGCACGACCTTCTGCAGCTTTCAGCAGGTCAGGGTCCCACTGCACTGTGGGATTGCAACCTGCAGGTACAGATCACTTGCCAAAGACCCCTCACTTGTTACACTGCTTTTGCAAAAATGCTTGTTGACCAGGCCCAGGGTTCTCTTTAGCAAAAAGAGTACCCTCTAACCATACTAATAAAAAGTGGGAATGAAAGAGATGGGGGAGGGAAGAAGAGTAATATTTCTTAATTGCATCAGATAAAATTGCTTTGATTTGCATAATTACACCTCACTCCATCATAAAATAAGCCTTCCTAGTTCCTAATGGGAAAAAGAACCTGTAACTAGGGTTCAGACATTAGCACTGACCTCCAGAAGCAACTCAAAGCATGCACTAACAACTGTGCGCTGTGCCTGTGCGATGAGGGAAACTGAGTGAAACACACTGCTGTTCCCAGACAGCTTCCAGGCAGCTCTGAACAAAAATGAAATCCCGTCTGCTTTCGTCCACTACACACACCTCCTTGGATAATCTGCTTTTTGAGCTGAACATACTTGGGCAGCTCATGGCCCTCCCCTCACCCTGTTACCATTTAAAGTAAAAGAGACACTCTGCTTGGCTTCTCCTCACAGCTGCAGAGACAAGGAACTTGTTCTCTCACACTTAGGCTCTTACTTTCTCATCCATGCTCCCATGGGAAAGAAGTTTCCTTTTTGGGTACCCTAACTTGGGGCAGGCACATGTTGTTCAGCATTGTATCCACACATTGCCTTTTAAACAGCCTTACTCTCTCACATCCTCATTTTTCAGGGAGTCCCCAATGACCTGCATGTGTTCTCAACCCTAAACAAGCAAATCTTGTGACTTGCTACCTAAAAAAGCCTAAGTCAGCCACAAACTGTTGAATAATCCCTCATGTCGTTGCTTCAGCTTCAGGCCAATTGCTTTATTATCCATGCAGCCTATGAAATCTGCAATGGAACCGAGACAGCTAACAGCCTTCTACATTAGAAAGTGTTTGTACCTCCTGTTAGTCCAGCTGAGACAGCCTAAGCCCCTGAAGCCTTTTGCACTGCAGTCATATGTACACAAACTCTATAAAGCTTCTTTCACGATTTAAAGCATCCCGAAGACTGCAATCTTTTATCTCTTCTATGACTTCTTTTTGTGCATGCTGCTTGCTGCCCACTGGTCTGAAATATATCACACGGCGCTGCCAGGCATCAAAAGGATTTCACTGAGGAAAAAAACCCCAAAACATACACATAGACACAAAAAAAAAAGCTCCCCAAACACCACCACACACCCCCTACAACCCCCTTTTCTGAGTAACTGTCCGTTCTGCCATGTTCTTGCAGCTCCTCTATTATTCATGTGGTTATATCAACACTGCTGCCGTTGCACCACATCGATGAGGACAATGCAAAGTCAAGTCAATGTTTGAACAGCGCTTGGGAAGCACACAGCACCTGTAGGCAGGGACAATGTCACCACCTCTGCAGCTCAAGGGCCTGTGCAGTCACACTCTCCTCAAGAAGCAGAGAAAATCTGGGAATTTTTAAGCAGCAAGTCTAAACCAAAAGTAAATAAAAGTCTACACACCTCCAACTGTAGAAGATATACACAGGGAAGTATTTGGAGGGGAAAAAATCCACAACAGAAAAACACATCCAAACAATACAACCCAGAAACCAGCCTCTACTTTTTCAAAATAAAACACGAGCAACCCAGGAGGTGTTTCTGCTCCACACGTGGGCATTGATCACAACATCCAACCTCAGAAAGTCTTCACTCCCATTCCCAAGAGCCTTTGCATACACTTTTCTTTAGTTAATAAGACACAATCCGCATTAAGGACTTCTCCTTGTGGCCTCCAAGGTAGAAAAAACACGGGTGCAGGGTGAGAACTGCTGCAGGGCCTTCTGCCAGGCTTTCATCACCCCAATTAACACGACAGGCACGGCCAAAGTCGGGGGTGACCACCGGCCCTCTCATCGCCACCAACTCCCACCTCGCCCTCACTGCAAATTAGCCCTAATAAACCCCAATAATCCTGACAACCCCCTCCCCCCCCGGGCCCTCACGTCTCAAGAAGTCTAAAGTACTCTTAAGGCACAGTGGAGCTCCAAAAGGGCATCAGATAACAACCAGCCCCGGGGGCTGCGGGCCCCACACGCCCCAGGGCTGGAGGCCCCTTTTCGGGGCGGGGGGCAGAGGGAACAGCAACTGGACCGGGACCCAAACGACCCGGCGTCAAAAGGAAGGCGGCGGGGTCTGGGCCGCCCTCCCCAGGGTTCACCGGCATATGGGCCCCCTCCGCCCACCTCCGCGGCCATGTCTGCGCCGGCAGGGAGAGGCCGCCGGCGCCTCGCTTCGCCGCCCGTGCCTCCGTCTCTTCCCCCTTGCCCGCCCGTTACTTCCTCCCCCGGCGTTAGCGGCCGCCGCCAGGGTACGTTGGTCGGGGCAGGCAGCACCGGCGCCGCCCTCTAACGGCCGCAACCGACCGCCCCAGCCCGGCACAAGACAAAGCGGAGCCCCGCCCGCCCGCCCCAGCCGGAGGGGAAGGAGAGACCGGCTACGCTCCCGGCTCCTTGAATTTCCTACTCTCCGGGTCGCGCAGCCCACGCTCCAGCTACCCGCTCCGCCCCGTCGCATCCCAGCCGGCACCACCCTCCGCCCTTGCCCGCCGGGACCCCGCCGCTCACCCCCTTGCCCATGGTGCTGGGCGGTTGCGGTGCGGCTCAGGCGGTTGGGGGCGAGGAGTGGGGCTCAATGGGCGCCACGTGTCCCGGCCGGCGGCAGGTGCGGAACAATAGCAGCGCCCCAGCCGCTGCTCGTCTTCCTCTGCGGCTCCTCTCCTTCACCTCGCCCCCACCCCTCCCACCTCTAGCCCCCGACCTGGGGTAGCTCTACTGACTTGCCGCAGCCACCCGCAGCTCCAAGAGCTGCCGGCTTCCCGCCGCATAAAGAGCCCTCGCCGTCCCGCCCCGCCCCGCTGTACCGCCCCTCGAAGAGGGTGGCGGGCGGGGACGGGACAGGACCCGGACGGGGGGAGCTGTGGGCGGGAGCGGTGCCTAAGGGAGGTGGGCCGGCCCCGGGTGCACCTTGGGGCTCACCTCGGCTGCCCTAGCGGCGCCTCGACGGAGGCTGGTGAGACCGCGGGGCGCCTCCCGGGGGCGCAGCCGCCCGGAGGCGCCGGGTCCGGGAGCCGCCGCCATGCCGGGAGCCGCTCCTCAACGGCCCACCCCGACGAGGGTTCGGCGGTTTATCCCTCGTGATGGCGGTTACCCGTCGAGCTGTCCCGGAGCCTGGGGATTGCCCCGGGGGTTTCCCTCTAGTATTGAAGGACGGGGCGGTGCGGAGGGCCTGCTTGCTGCCCAAACCTGAGGCTGCCCTGCTGCGGGGAGGGGGAAGCTGTGTGGGTGAGGTGCGGGTGGCATGGCGCCCGGCGTGCTGCGCCCTGGTAAGCTTGCCAGGAACGGCTTCAAAGTGTGGCGATGGCTGCAGCTGGTGGCCGAGGGCTTGGCGGCAGGGCACGTCTTAGTGCCCTCTGCTGTGCAGGGAGCCGAGCCAGGGGGCCATCACCTTTCCCTCACCCCTTCAGATGCTGGGGAAGACAAGGCAGAAGTTGCAGCTGCATTTTGGATCGCTCTGCTTATTACTTCTGCCTAGATTCTCTGGCAAAGAAAGTCACCTCCTGGGTTTGGGTTTTTTTTCATTCTTCATGGCTTAGTAGAACCTCCAGGACGCTGTGTGAACTTGTGAATGAGAAAGTGTTTCAGTAGCCCCTTCCCACAGGAGGCTTCACCTGCCAAGGGCCCCAAAAATCAGCTGGGAACTTTCCTGTGAAGGAAGAAGGGAGTAGTTACAGCATTTCCCTGCCAAAGCAGAGCTTGAAACTCCCATCTGCAGAAGAACTGAATTCAGGCCTTAAACATCCTACACAAGAGCTTGCTCACAGACCCATGTATGTAAAGGGAGGGGATTCTGGTACAACCATCATAGTCACCATCACTCTGTCCTAAACCTGCTTTTAGAGCTTCTGATGGATCTGGTGCTTGCAGATGTGCAGGACTCTCCATCTTTGTGATTCCAGCCAGACCCGCTTGGTACTGAGGTTCTTCTAGGGCTGGACGTAGTGAACTTTAAAGCAAAAACAAGCAGTAAAATCAGATGCAATTTTAGCTGGCAGGCCAGCACTTCAGAGACACTTTTCCAGTCTTCTGCAGAAGCTCCATTTTGTACCTCTCTTGGCCTTTATTGGGTCTGGCACTGTGTTAACTGACTAGGAGATTGAATTTTAGCAAATACATAGCACCTGGGCAGCCATCTTCCTCCCAAGCTGCACTGCCTTGACCCTGAGGCAGCAGTCTCAGCTCTTATTACTAATCTTTGAGGTTTTCTTTTAAGACTTCCCATGAAAGGCCTGGCTCTTCCCTGCAGGTGGGGAGAAGGGAATAGGAACTGGGTAGAAATTTCAGAGCCTGAAATCACGTACTCATTTAATTTTCACTCTTTAACAGCATTTCACTCCTTAAGAGCAACCCACCATACCAAAGTTGGATTCCTTTTATGTGGCAGTGAAGCATCATCACGTTCCTATGTAGCATAATCTAGGTGTTCCTGCTCTGGCAGGGGGATTGGACTTGATGATCTTTCGAGGTCCCTTCCAATCCCTAACATTTTGTGATTCTGTGATTCTGTGATATTGCCCCTTGAAGTGCCACGTAACCAGTGTAGTTGATTTGGCACATTATCTCTTTGATCCAGCTTTTGCTGTGGGATAGTTGATGCATTACCATTTCTTCACGATATGAAACTGTAGCATACAACTGTAGTGCTGTAGACTCAGACCTAGTGTCTCTTTCAGGAGAAAAATGGGTCTCAGTTCTGTTACTGGCAGTGATTTAAACAGAGCAAATCTGTATGGCTCAAAGGAAATTTTATTATGGCAAATCAGGCAGGGAGAGTAGACTGCTTGTGTTCTCCTCCTGTAATAGGTATAAGTGAGATTAGTTTAAGAAAAATCAGGAGAGCTCTGTTTTCAGTATCTACAGGCAATTACAAACTCTTTCTGATACCTTGGCAGGGCAACAGAACAAAGCAGAGATAACATACAGGGAACTTCACTCCTACCAGCAAGTCAGGTCCAAATCAGGTCTTATTACCTGAAAAATCCTGCTCTTTGGCTTGTGTGTCCCTCTTGGTTCATCCCAGGAGTAATCATGAATTGTTCTTTTGTAGATTTGCAGCAATACGTTGTTTTCCCCTTCGGATCACTCGCTATTTGTGGTGCAGTTGTGGGCTGCTGAGCAGCAATTGAATTCCAGGGGTAGGCAGCATGAGATGCAATGAAAGGAGAAGGGTGGGCCTTAGATAAGCAGTGCAGGGCATTATGCGAATGTCTGCTGCTGTGGGCATCAGACAGTCCTTCTGCATTTTTTTACTTTGAGAAGCTGGGAGTGTTTTGCAACAGGGAATTTAATATGGCCATTTTAGCAACGGGAAAATCGAGTCACAAAGTGGGGAGGCAGGCATGCAGAAAAGCTTTAGCAGGTTCTAGTTAATAGTCCAAGGATCTGAAAGCCCTTTGTCCTTTGCTGCTAGATATGACAACTGCTCAGGCATATTCCTGCTTCCAGTAACAGATTGCATGTAGTTCAACATGGAGAAGAAAAATCTTCTTTATCCCTTTACAACTGCCACAGCCTGGGGCTGCATTTGCTGTAAAATCTAGGATCCCAGCAGTGGATACTATTCAGAATAGTATCTATATATTTCAGTATCTATCTATTTCAGAATAGGAAAGAATGCCATCTCTCACCTGTTTTTTCTTTCTGTGATGTCTCCCATGTTCACCGGCATTTTTCATGTGGTGCAACAAGAGCCATACATTGGCCTTTACCTTAAAAAACACAGATACTTCTTCAGTGGCAATTAATATGTGCACACTGGGGCAGTTTGCTTGTGGACAGTACAGTGCCCTTCCCAGCAGAGAAGAAAAGCCTCTGTGGCTCCCACTTAGTCAGAGAAGAAAAGAAAAAAAAAGAAAGAAAAAGGAAAGGAATGAAGCTGGGCTCAAATAAACTATTTCCCCTCATCCACTTGTACCTTATCTCAAGACTCTCCAGAGGATGAGGTTACTGACAGCAGACTAAAGCAGGCAACAAAAGCAGCAGCTGCGCAGATAAAGCAAGATGTGCTCCACCATGAGGTCTCTTATCAGTGTGGTTCAGAAAGGCGGTCAAAAGGGATCCATGCTTAGGGGTAATTCCCTTAAGGGGGGACCCAGAGAAGACAAGGTGATTGTATGTAACTATATTTCTGCCAACCTTCCCTCTGTAATTACAGCCTCATACTCCCTGCTGTCTTGTCCCCTGCCTTTAGTGAGATCCCTTTAAGGGATAAGGCAGTGATTCCATTAAATGGGGGAGGAGGGGAATACAATATCTAACTGGGGCGAGCAAAGATCAAGATCCACTATACCTGGTCAGGCTTGGCCAAGTTTCTCCCTGTGCTTTTTTCCTGCCTCTGGCTAAGGGATACAAACATTTTGCATTTTTGACGCTACTTTGCATTTTTCTGAAGCCTTCCAAGCCATTCAAATCCTGTTGCAAAATCATGATAAAGGCTCTTCAAAAGCCCTGTGAAAATTCGGGCTCTGACCTTTGCCGTTGAATATAAATGATATTACCTGCCTTCAGAGTGACAGCATCACAGGCAGCAGAGGCGAAAGGGCAGAAATACGCAGCATTCCCATCATTTCAAGTGCCTCAGTGCTCTGCCTGCACAAAATTCCTGGGTGCTTGGCACTTCCGTAGGTGGGAACTTGCGCTGCTCAGACTTTCTCAGTAGTAAGCTCAAAGTGCCCCAGCTCAAGAACTTAAAAACTGTGGCTCTTTTGTGTTTTACCAGAGAGGAGGTGGAGGCTTACTAGAGTCATGCAGCGAATCAGATCAATGTGTGGGATTTAGGAGACCGTGGTTCCTGTCCGACTGCTAGGAGACGAGTTTTTACTACTGGTTCAAAAATCCCCAAAGACTGCTTGGAGGAGAGCATGAAAAGCAAAGCCATCACCAATCGATTACAATACACTGTTCAAGGATTTGCCTTCTCTAGGAAAAATGTTTAGGAATCCACAAATCAAAAAAATGAAGGGTTAAACTCTTGCTCTGGGCAAATCTGTAACATGCGTTAAAGTGCCACTTCTTTTTTAAAGCTCATAATCATAATCTATCGTTCCATTTTTAGTTGCCAGCGGTGTTTCTAATTCACCCTTCTTTGCCAGTAAGTTATCTGGTAGATAAAGCAGCTCTGAAATCCCTAGACTCCCTGGAACCACATTGCATATCTGCATGTGCACTTTGCCATTCCAGAGTAGATAAATGAAGTGCCATGTAACTTGTGCCTTGTCTGCAAATCATTGGAGCGCTAGTGACTATATGGGAATGTACTAGAAGAGCATAAAGTTGAGCCAAAAATGTCTGAATGCACTCTTCCCCCTCCCCTGCCATTTGCACCTGCTTGTATTCCATAGCAAGGAGGTGATTGCATCTAAGTATATACAAGCTGGTGAAAAATGCCACATTTTTTTTTTTTTTGATGCCTACTTTGACGGTTTTTACTTAACTGAGAGGGCAAGTGGGTGTATTATTGGTAAGTAAAAGGGAGTTGAAGATGGTTGCTCTAGGGTGGGCAAGGAGAAAAAGTAAAGTGTGTGTTGCTGTATTAGAAACAGCTCTGTTTGGCATTTTACCATGCTACAGCTAACTTTTTCAAACATATAAAAGGCATCAGTAACTTTCCATTTAAATTTTTTGTTAGAAAAACAGGACGTTTCCAAAGAGAAACACCCCAAAGGCAGACTGTGCCAAAGTCCAACCTCTGCTCTCCGCCTGCCTGCATGCACTCTGGTGCAGCCTTCAATTACAACACGCTGCTGCGTCGCGCATTTCACGTGAAACGCTGCACAATGAATGAGGGAGCCGATTTTAACAAACTGAGATTTATCTTCACCTGTCGTAATGCTTTGTTTTCCACAGCTAATATTTTCTCAGATTGAACGCCCCTTTCAGCAGGATGGCCAGGGGTGTTAGAGAGGGGAGAGCAGGCTGACAGGGACCCTTGCAGGCTGCAACCTCAGAGACCGAGGTCAGCCTGGAGCTCAGCACCCTGCCTGTTGACTGACGGCCAAGTAAGGGTGACGGCAGGATCTTAAGACCTAGTGGTGCTCTATCATGTCAGTCATACTTTCTAATATGTGACCTGGCCTACGGAAGGCTGTGCCTCGCTTCCCCATACTTTATGCAGTCAATAGAGATACTAAAGCTGGGCATTCCTGGTAGGAAAAGAGAGGAGTTGTTGATCTGAAATAGTCTGAATGTGACAAGTTTCTAACCAAGCCACACAAGCCATCAAATTGACAAGGCACTGGGGGAGGACTGAGAATATTCTTCCCAGCATGACAGGGATGGATTTTTTTGGAGGTGGCTGCTTCTGTTCCCATACAAATGATTACTTTAATATAATAAAAAATGAACTATATGAGTTTGGGCACCTACAGCCTTAAATAGCTGCATCTTTAATTTTCATTTAAGTCTGTATGCATCAATAAAGTATTTGATATTGTTCACTACACAACTGAATTCTGAACAAGATGTTCAGTCTGGCCCTGGTTCATCAAAACAATTAAGCGCTTTGCTGAATCAGGGCCTTGCTTCTCATTAGAGCAGGCACTTTTTATTCAAGGAAGGAGAGAGTATGGTGCAACCTTACGTCACTGTGTGGGCTCTCTTGGCAAGTGCTGTGCACAGTAATAGCTTATGGATTAGGACCCTGTTCTCAACGCCCAGATTCTGGGTCTTCCACAAGACTCATTTTTCAGCTGATAGTTATCAAGCTGGCATGGGAGTGCTTGAACTTTGGGAAGGAGCTCCTTGTTGGTTAGAAGTTGGGCTGATTTATTTGATTTTTTTCCCCCAAAACCAGGGATATTCTTCTATACAGCCTCAGGATTGCAGAGAAAAAGTTGAAAGTTTGAGCTCTAAAATGGAGTCAGTCATGGTGCAGGTTCACTTTTTCAATAATCCAGCCCCCATGAAGATTTTTGCAACAAAATACAAAACCCGGTACTGTGATAAGGCAAGTGCTACAGAGCAGACATTTTAGTAGTGCCTCCATGTAATTGTCTAAAAATCACCGTGTGATAAAGAAGAAACCAAAATGAAGAGAGGCATATGCCCCAGGTGCATTCGAAGGATGTCTCACTAAGAAAGAGGAAAGATAATCTCAACAGTCAAGAGTCTGGGGCTGTGCCTGGATATCCCAAAATATCCGTCAACATTAGCAGGGTGAAAGCTTTGCCTCAGGTCAAGGGAGGTCATCCTCCCCCTCCTCTACTCTGCCCTGGTGAGGTTGCATCTGGAGTCCTAGGTCCAGTTCTGGGCTCCCAAGTTCAAGAAGGGCAGGGAACTGCTGGAGAGGGCAGGGCAAAGGACCACGTAGAAGATTAGGGGACTAGAACATCTCTCTTATGAATAAAGGCTGAAGGATTTGAGGCTTTTTAGTCTGGAGAAGAGAAGACTGAGGATCTTATCAGTACTTATAAACACTGAAAGGGTGGGTGTCAGGAGGATGGGGCCAATCTTTTTTCAGTGGTGCCCAATGACAAGACAAGAGGTAACAGGAACAAACTCGAACATAGGAAGTTCTAAACACGAGAAAGAACTTCTTTACTTTGAGGGTGGCAGAGCACTGGAACAGGCTGCCCAGAGAAGTCAGTGGTGAAGTCTCCATCTCTAGAGACATTCAAAACCTGCCTAGACTCCAGCCGGCTCTAGGCGAACCTTGAAACAAACATGCAGAAAGCATTCCTCTTCTTTTTTTTTTTTTTTATTCCATTGAAGACTTTTATTCAGGGATTTGCTCTCACATCAGGACTGCACAAACAAGCGTGCCAGCACAAGGCAGCATTTTCATAAACTGGCACTGCTTCCACAGTGTGGGAGCCAGACCCCAGATTTGCCGTTAATTACACATAGTTCCTATATGGGCCTCATAGCTTATAATGGCATAGCTGTTTGGTAAAACATCCTGCCCACCTGCAATTAGTAAGGAAATGCTCTTCTCCCTGAGGCACAGAGGTAGGGCCTCAGGTAGGACATTCCTGGGGGCCTGCAGAAGTAACAGAACCAGGGAAGGGGCTAGGAAATATTCCAGTCTCACCCCAGTCTGGATTTGGGACAGTCTGAGTATGGTCCTAATCCCCGATGCCCAGAAGTACTCCTGATTCCTGGAGTTTACATGCAGAGAAATTGCTTGGCATCTTAGTTGAGATGCACAAGAAGTCTAGGAAAGAGCAAGGATGTCACCTACACCAGCTGAAGCCAGCCAACCTGGCAGCCAGAAGGTGCAGGCTCACAGTAGTTCTCCTAAACTGTGTTTGGAGAGGGAGTTTTGTACCCTGGGAAACATGAAGCACATATTCATGACTGGTGTATATGGGGCTATTTCAGGACAGTGTAACTGCTGGGAAAAAGGGCGATTAAAAAAAAGTTTTGAAATAGACAAGATAGATCCATAAAATCCTCCGCTGCCTGAGATGGAAAGCCAGCAAAAATAAGCTTCACCAACATACAATTCATTCCAGCTCTTGCGGCGGGGAAATAAAACAAGAGAACTGCCAGAAGAGTGGGTTGCAGTTCGTGGCATGAGTGCATCAGTATCATTATAGCCCTGAGATGAGCAGTTAGCCATAGTAAAAATTGCACATTCAGCTGCAAAATTGTTCTGTGTAGATGGGCTATAGCCCAAGGATGTCTTATATTCCCAGAGTGTTTACTGCCCAGAGCAACTCAAATAGGTATGAGCAAGCAAAGCACTGACCAGCTATAGATTTTTGCTTCAAGTTTGTTAGTCTTCCTTATCTGCAATACAATTTTAATTCAGTAACAAGTTCTGTTTGCAGCACATCTTTCTCTTTAAGGATTTTAAAACCCCTCTGTTTGCACTGATCACTGTTCTGGGGCAAAAGAAAAGAGCTGCTTATCAACACTGTAATTTACTCTATGGAAAAAGTAGGGAAATTAATCACAATAAGAGAATTGATATGTGTGAGAGAAAACTCAGATGACAGGCATAGTTGACAAGGTTGTTGGCTTTTACAAAAATGTCGTTTTAAAAAAATTTGTGTCTACATGTTCAGAACTCAAACGAGAGCCTAAAAAGCAGCCTTGACTAGCAGTAATTGAGATCATGAGAAGGGTTCCTCTGCATGGTGGAGAGGTATAATATCTCTTTAAAAGCAAATACTTAGAAATTCATTCTGTCCTTAGTTATATATGATCACTTATTTTTTTAAATAAGCTGGGGATGGCTGCTTACTGCAGTGGAAAGGACAAGATCTAGTTCTCCTACAGTTTCAGAAAGAACCTGCTTAAACCTGCAGTTTCACCATTACTGTGGATGAGGGAAATCTTCTGTAAAGTCTTAGCAAGTGTTCCCTCCATTGGTGCTTACTCTGTTTAAAGACCAGAGGACCTGGAGGCTCTCGTACTTTAATCAGCTTCAGCATGCATTGCAAAGGAAGGGTTTGAATAATCACAGACCTATGGTGTACCTATAGGAGCATGGCTGGACTAGATGACCTTTAAAGGTCCTGTCCAGCCCAACACATTTTATGATTCTGTGATTCCATGATTCTAAGTTCTGGGGAGGACACTGCTCCATTTCTTCCTCCAACTTCTTTTATTCTGGGGCTCTGCAGACCGAGGGGATCTAGAGCTCTACTTTGAGATGGCCGAAGGGCTGCTCCAAGCTACCTGTCCAAATGTGCTTCTGAGTTACAACTTTCAAGCTGCCACGGGCATTCCCTTATACCAGGCAAGGCACCTCGGTGGTCCCTCTGTGCTGCTGAGGGGAACAGGGTGGCAGGTCCTTTCTTCCCTACTAGGAAAGAACGATCTCCACCCTGTTGTACCAGTCAGGCTATCATGCAGCCGTCACACCCTTGGGCAGTCCTTCTGGCTTCCCTAGATAAAAGAGTTGCACATTGGTCAGAGGCTGTGATCAGCTCTGTCTGAGGGATTACACTCAGATTAAGAAAAAGCGGTCCCGTGTTGAATCAAATTAGTGAAAGTCTGAAGTATGAGCTGGCAGCCGACAGGAGCACAGACCATGCACATGGGAACAAGTTACCGCTGGGGAAGATCATGTGGATTTATAATGCATCCCTTCCTTTGGCTGCTCAAGGCAATGCCTGATGATGGCAGGATGCTGTCCATTTGCCACGAGTAACAAGAGGCGCGTGTGGTACACCCTTCTGAGAGCTCACTCATGCTCTCCTAGCTGCTTTGATGTACTGCATTAGCTGCTTGTGGATTTACCCTGCTGGCAAACTGTATCTCCAGTTTTAGTCCCGCACCAAGATCGTCGTCATTATTAGAATCACAAAATCATTCAGGTTGGAAAAGATCTCTAAGATCATCTAGTCTAACCTTCTACTCAACACTACCATGACCACTAAAGCATAGAATCATAGAACAATTCAGGTTGGAAAAGACCCTTGGGATCATCGAGTCCAACCATTAACCCTACACTACAAGTTCACCCCTAAACCATATCACCCAACACCACATCTAAGCGACACTTAAACACATCCAGGGATGGCAACTCAACCACTTCCCTAGGCAGTCTATTCCAGTGTCTGACCACTCTTTCCATGAAGAATTTCTTCCTAATGTCCAGTCTAAACTTGCCCTGTTGCAACTTGAAACCATTCCCCCTGGTTCTGTCCCTAATGACCTGTGAGAAGAGACCAGCACCAACCTCTCTACAGTGTCCTTTCAAGTAATTGTAGAGCATGATGAGGTCTCCCCTCAGCCTCCTCTTCCTTAAACTGAACAGTCCCATCTCCCTCAATCGCTCCTCGTAAGATCTATTCTCCAGGCCCTTCACCATGTCCCAAAGTGCCACATCTACACATTTTTTTGAACACTTCCAGGGATGGCAGCTTTACCGCTTCCCTGGGCAGCCTGTTCCAGTGCCTCACCACTGTTTCAATAAAGAAATTTTTCCTAATATCTGATCTAAACCTCCTTGGTGCAACTTGAGGCCATTTCCTCTTGTTCTATCATTAGTAATTTGGGAGAAGAGACTAGAAGAAACTAGAAGAGAATAACACCCACCTCATTACAACCTCACTTCAGCCTCCTCTTCTCCAGACTAAACAATCCCAGCTCCCTCAACTGCTCTTCATAAGACATGTTCTCTAGACCCCTCACCAGCTTTATTGCTCTTTTCTGGACCTGCTCCAGCACCTCCATTTTTTTTCTTATACTGCATCTTACACTGTACAGGAGGGAGAGGGAAACACATCGGAGATGGGCAAGGGTGGGATTGGTGTTGTTTCCATACTCACTAGAGAGTGCTTCACTGAAGAGCAATTCATTCTACTGACACCTGCCACCAGACCTAGCATGAGATGTCACTCTGGAAGACCCTCTTTCTCCACTAACATTGGCCCTGATCAAAGACCTAAAATTTTTGAATAAGCTGAAGTCAGGGGCAGTGAATTGCACCAAAACTTGTCCCACCTGAGCTTCTTGGAAAGTTCATAGCAGATGTAACATCTGCCCGTATTCTGCTTGGGATCTCATTTCCAGGCAAACCTGAAAACCCAGCCTCTACTTATATGGATATCAGGATACTAATGGTTCTTTTCCATGTCCTTCTGGCAGTGACTGCTTTTGGGCAGTTTTACTTCCGTGCAACACATTCATGTACCAGGACCACAATGTTGGGTTAACAGCACCTGAAATTGTGGTAAATCTGCTGACTTGTAGCTTGGGTTTTTCCCCAGATGAAGGACGAGGTGCCTAGCATTGTGCTTCACTCCCAGCACTCTCCTGCTGCCCTCTTTGTTCTTTCCCACAGGGTGCTGAAAAAGCAGCGTTCCCTAGGGGCATAGAGTTAAGATCTAGCACTTCAGGAGGCAATTACAGTGGAGACAGTGGTAGACCAGGGGAGCAGCTCTGAGGAATAGCATATCCCAGGAGAACGTGTTTTGCTCTTCTCCAATAGCATTGCTACGGTGCACAAGTATCTGCCAAGTACATGCAGTACAGCAGCCCAGCTCCCTATCCCCAAGTGCGGTGGTTTTTTTTTAATGGTTAAATAGTGTTTAGATACGTTTAGACCTTGGCTTGCCAACACTTAGCTATTGTCTGCAGGGGCATGTCCTCGGAGGAAACAATGTGGAGAACCCATTATGGTTAGTGATAGACCTGAGCTGCATAACTGAAATCCACCCATAAGCCTCAAGATGTTCTGATCTAATGCTCAAATCCAGTAGATTCCTCTGTTGCAGACAAAAGGAAAATAAACCAACCCACCAGAGAGCTGAATTTTCCAAATTCTAAAGAACCTGAGGATTTTACTTTGGTTTGAGGGCTCAGTGTCAGAGTTCAGATCTTCTTGTTCCCTTATATGAATATTCAGGAGGAGTGCTGGATGGTTTATCTTGTTTCAAGCCTGGTCTCTAGTTACACTGAAAGTGTTTAGTGAGGAGACGCTAATCATAAGTTGAGTGAATACCTGGAAAAATTAATTTAAAGTCAGGTCTGTAAAAGCCTGGTTTTGGTGCCAGAACAGCAATATCATTAAGGATATTTTTTGGGGGCAGAGAATTTGAAATTTCCATAATGGCAAAAACTTCAGTGCAAATGCTATTGAATCCACTTGTAAGTCTTTTTGCCAATATACGATCATTTATGTTTTGCTTATTAAAATCAGCAAAACATAGTATTCTCTTATAACAGCAAAAGCAGTACTCCTATAAGGAAGGCTTGCTGGTATAGCTCTTCTGGAATACTTACATCTGGAATCTTTAATAATAAGACCTCACTGAACTAAATATGTATAAATATATATATATATATATATATATATATATATGAAAGAGGTAGTGAGGGAAACAGTCTGAGTCATCTCCAGTCTATCCCAATGGATGGCTGAAAAAAGCTGTGCCTTGCTACCAGTTCCTACATAAACAGTGGAAGCTTCCTCTCTGTTATTTATGCTCTATGAGTAGGACGACACCGGTAACAAGCACCACCAGCCTTGTCTTCATTCTCAGCGGCTTATTACCCTCACAGTGTGCACCCAAGCCTCCCCAAGGGCATTGCCAAACTCACCAGACAGCCTCCCCAAGGTATGTTCTGAAGAGCTAATGCACATCACGCCCATGCAATCCTCTTTTCCTACATCTCCAGGCAAGGGCACGCACCACCCATAAAAGCATGCAAATCATTCCCTAAGTATCATACTAATGTGTAAACAAAAATATTTCCTTGCCCTGAGGAAGTCACCAGCAGTGAAGAGGTGGAAAAGACTGAGGAAGAACTGAAGGAGGTCAGCTGTTCCCTAGCCGAAGTAACAGGGGGCTGGAACAAGCTCAGTAATGATGAAGCCAAAACTACCATGCTGGCCAGTGGGACAATGGAGTGGGGCAGAGGGCTCCCCTCCTGGCTCAGTACAGCCGGAGCTGACAGGCTGTGGTGGCCCTTGCATGGGCATAAGTTGCTGCTGAACTCCAGGACCAGGGTGGCTCAGGGGCTGCTCCTGGCCAAGCCCTGCCACCCAGCCTGAGCTAGCCTGGCTCTCTTGGCCATCATGGATGGACTTCATCCAGCCAAGGGGCAGCTGTCCTTGGCCAAGGCCACCAGCTTGGAGCTAAGAGAAATATGTGACTTCTGGGGCCTGACTTAGTCACCAGGGCACTGGTAGAAACACATTAATTCAGCTAACTGACCAAAGGGGCTGCAGTGGGCATAGGGGAGACTGCTGGCAAGCAGTTGATGCTCTGCTGCTGGGCTTTACAGGCTGGAGCTATTGCAGAAAGGGCCTCTTGAATTTTACAGCTTTTTTAAAACCTTTTTTTTTTTAATATTTAATCTTCAAGCTAATCAGCTTGAAGAATTATCCTTTTTCCTCTTCTTGATTTTTGGCACAACATTTCCCACGTATACTTCCAAACTCAAAACATTGGCTTACTGATGTAAGCTGAACATATTGAGCAAGAAGCTGACATTGCTAAACTGGAGCTGTACCATCTTCTCCCAGAGAATCACAGTAGAGGAAACAAGTTTTCATTCAAACCTAATCAACTAGTCCTACAGGAAGTCACGAGACCAGCTCCTCTCAAGCCAAAGCACTGAATGCTTAAACAACAAATGGAGATGTTGATTAAAAGGAAAGAAGCCTTTTAAATCTATATTGGCCAACACAGTTCAAAAGGGAGGTTTATTGTTCTAAGTGTATATACTATAAACAAGGCAGTTATTTGATGTTCTGAGAGTTTCGCAACAGGACTGTTTAATGCAATCCTCCAAGAAATGGTTTTAGCATGAGTGAGGTGGGTGGTTCTCTGAGGCATTCTCTGAGGATTTCATCAGTATACCGAGTCTTTTGGGAGAGCTTCCACCCTAAGAAAGTTAGATCTGTCATATTGGGTATTCTGCCTCTCCCAGGTGACAGAGAACAGAGGGATGAAAGGGCATATCTCCCTGTGAAGTAGGAGTGGGGGAAAAAAAAATAAAAGGATTGCCTAGGTAAAGAGGAGGGGAGCTTTGTTTATTGCTCTTCCAAAGAGGGAGTCTGCTCTATATTTGAGTTTTGGAAATACTTTTTGTCCATGTTGCCAACACAGGCAGCAGTGTATCAGGAGTCAGCTAGATTTTAACAGCACTTCCAGAGTCCTTGACAGGTGTCTTTATGATCCACGGCCATCTAGCCATCCTGAAATCAGCTTGTAAAATGGTGAGATTAAAAAAAATAAATAAATCACAGCACAACAAGGGCTGGTGTGTGTGATCAGAGATGGAGACTCCAGGCAAGGTGCCATGAGGCAGCTGTGGCAAGCTGGAACACAGTGGAAAGATGTCAGCTCCCCTTCTCCAGCTGAAGTTGTTCAGGGCTGCAGAGGGACTTGGCCATAACTGGTACTCCACCTCGTGCTCTGAACTTCTTAAATTTCCACTCTCTTGTTGTGCCATGTGGAGCCTCGTTTCATCTGCTTGAGAACAGTGCTGTAGATTGTGAAATGTCTCTTCCAGATGCAACACCATTAGCAAATATAATGGTCAGAGAAGGCCAAGGTGAAAAACAACCATGCAAGTGGATGCAGGTTACACCTCTGGCTCGTGCTGTTGTTAATGCAGGATTTTTTTTGTTTGTTTGATGTGGTTGGGGCAGGAAAGCCAAGCTCTTTGCTGTCAGTCCACCCAAGTTAATGACTATGAACTGGGTCATTGCCCCTATAAAAGGGAATGCCTTGAAGGAAGATTGTAGTGTAATAAAAAAAGGTAATCCAAGTACTGTACTTAATTTTGTACTTAGCAACATGCAGCTGAGATGTCACTCACTCTTACTAGAGCTTTACACCAGTCTGACTCTGAGACTAGATTTCTACCCTAAATCTAAGGAAGAAAGAAAAGTTTGATCCAAAGGGTAGGGTTTAGAGCTGAACCATGAAGAAGATCAAGCTCTAAGCTTCAGTGTTCAGGCACTTCCCCACTTCAGGCCGTATTTAAGTCTAAAGCACCATGTGTTAATTGGTGAGGATTCACCACAGAGCTTACGAAACTCCAGCTACATCCTAAATGGCCCATTGGGTATACAAGGTACCCTCACCCTTTCACCCATCCCTGTACAGGTGAATGGAGGGGATGCTGACTTCTTCCAAGGAAAAAAACTGTGTCCCATACCCAATTGCCTCACTGATTAGCTCATGCTGACCTAACCCACCCATTGCTCTGAGACAGGATTAAGTATACCTACCCCACCCTGCCCAAATTGCAGAGATGTTTAAGAACTGACGGGTGGTAGCGCAGCAGCAGAGGCTGTGGGTACTTACTGGAGGAATAACAACTCTTGAAAAAATCTTTCCCCAATGCATCCCATAAATCACCCTTACTGTAAATCAAGCCAGGCCTGCCTTGCCTCCATGGACGTGGACAATAATGCATCACGACTTTTATGAAAGGGTAGGTTTTCTGGTCTCTCCCTAGTTGTTGTGTCTGGAAGAGAACACACCAGACTATCACATGTTCCTCAGAGGTCATGTTTTCTGAGCTCTCTGCCCAGCTTGCTGCCTTCTCTTAAAGTTTTTCTCACCTCTCCAAGTCTTAACAGGGCATAATGCAAACTTAGTGTGAATTCTCACCCCAACATAAAATTCTCTGTAGCCCTAAGTGAACAATTTCCCTGGCAAGGGAATAGAAACAAAACTGAAACATGGGTCCCATCCATCAGTGAGGATACTTGTCTCTGGGTCATAGCTTTATAATGCCTTTTTTAAAAAAGAAAGACTGAGCCAAAATCCTGCCTTTTAGACAGCTCTAAACTCTGGATAAGCTCACACTTGAAATGAGTACATGGGCCCATAGGCAAAGCCCAACCTACATTAATGCCTGAGCAAACCCTTAATAATGCAGGAGAATTAGAAACTTGGGACACTTGGCTTGATTTACCAAAAAGGTCATGCCCACGGATTGAGTTGCAGGTCTTAGCACTGAGGCTTGCACAAACCCTCTGTGGTGGCAGAGGTGAAAGAGCCTTTGCAGGTGGTTTTCCTTTTGGCTGTCCCGCAAACTTAAGCAGCAGAAGGCACAGTGTGTGTTACTGATCTGGGTTTCAGGACATCTACACGTGGTAACCAGAGAAGCTGTAGCAGAGCCACAAGGGAGGCAAGCTGAAATCGATCCAAGAGACAGGTAGTCCATCAGCTATCCTGTTGAAAATCCCACTGAGGGATGTCAGTATAGCAGTATGGGAGATTATTGAAGAACAGGCCTTTCATGTTTTATGAATATAGAAAGCAAAATAAATGCAAACCAAACAAATTTGCAGCCTACGTGTCCCCATATGAGAATCTGAGAGACCACGTGTAGCAAAGCAACAGCAAGACTGCTGAATCTCATGGGTATCTCTCAGTCTCTGAAACTTAGCATCTAGGAGGAAGACTGGCACATCTTGTGTGCCGGGTGATATATGGAGGAGGCCACTCCTATCAAGCCAACAGTCTGGGTATCAGCTGCACAGGAGCTCTGCTTGGGGTGACTGCATCTGCACCTTTCCCTGTTGGGATGGGGAGGAAGGAGTTAACAGTCTTCTAGCTACCTACTACAGCTTGAAGGCATGGTACAAGCATAGACAGAGAGGAGGATTGATGGGGCCCTCAGGCTGCTTAGGGAAAGGTGTGGTTGCACGGTGATGCCCAGGTGCTCTTGGAGAGCACACAGCACCACTGGTGCAGCTGCATTTTGTACAAGCACAGCAAAACCACCCCAGGTTCACAGGCAGAGCAGGCTGGGCTGGTAGTACTCAGAGAAAGCTGTACCTGCCAGGCACCCTTCTTGCCTGAGGTCTGTGTGTCCATCTACTCCTGGCTGAGCTGAGGAAAGCTACAGAGCCACCATCAACATGTGATACCTTGCAGCCCTGCACCTACCCCAGGAACGGAGACATCTAGTGTTTCACCCAGAGCGTAGGTGGCTGTATCCACACCTACCTGCGTCCTCAGAGGGCTTCTGGTCAACCTGTCACATCCCCAGGTACTCAGTCTTCTCTCCCTCCTCCAGAGCTACAAATACCTCAAATCTTTGTACAAAGGGTGTGAAATCCACACCTCTGCATTCTTCTGTCACACCCACCATGCTACATGACTAGTAGAAGACGTGTTCCCAGTGCTGGGGCTTATCTCTAATTCCCAATGCCTCTCAGCTGTGTCTCATTAATCAGAAAAAGGCATGATGCTCTTAAAGAATCTGCTGCCAGGCCTGCCCTGCTGCTGCTGAGGCCCATCCCATGTGTGACCTTGCCTGGAGAAGAGGGGAAGGTAGACCCTAACTGGTGATCTGAGATGGGGTGGAGAACTGCCTCTCATGCTTGCTGGCATTGTGACTTCACTGAGGGGAAGTCTGCTCTGTTTGTAAAAGCCATCACTGGCAAAACTGCTGTGGAAGCTGTGGTTTTCCAATTGCATGTCACAGGGGCTAAATCATCTCAAATCATGCTTCTTGTCCCCTTTGCAACATATTAGAGCAATGAGATAAGAAACAGATAAGATTGACACTTCTCAGGATTTTCACGTGGGTTACCCGAAAAGCGAGACCTAGATGACAATTCCTGCTGCTGAGATGGGATTTTTCTGGCTGACTTCTGCTGGATTTGCTTCCATTCTCCTCTGCTTTACTTGTTCTCCACCTCTTCAAATGATAAGAGTTAATGTCCACAGTCTCCATAAGTCGGGCAAATATCCAGCTGAGCACAGAGGGGAAAGGACAAGGGATCAGTTAGCAGCCTTAGAATAATGTATGAGAAATCGTGGGCTGTATCCATCACTCAGCTCTGCCACAGAGACTCGGACTGGATCGACACTGTTTCCCCACTTGTAAAACAGAGATAATCAGTCTTCTCAAAGCTGTTGCTTGGAGAAAGTTTGTTATTGCTCATTAAGCCCTTTGAGGTTGTTAAAGGGCAGGCTAGCTGTCCCTGCTATGTGAGGTCTATCACCAGCCTAGAAGGCACTCTGTGACTTGAAATACAACAGCCTTTTGCAGGGGGGAGGGTCACAAATTCCACAGGGTACCAGATAAACCAGAGGAGGTGGAAAGACAAAGGAGTGGCTGAAGTTTCAAGGCCCTTCTCCCCCATCCCCTGCTTCCTCCCTCCCAGCTTTGCCATGCCAACACAGCAATACTGGTGTGACAGCCCTTTCCACCATGGCTTGGGGGAAAAAATATGGTTACGCTGCCTACAGACCGCGTCTCTCCTTCATCTCTGTTCCTCCTCCTTGGTCAGCAGGTGGACAGCCTGAGTGGCCGCTCTCCTGCAAAAATAAAAAGAGGAATCGTGATGGATGAGGGAGATGGCATTGGAGGAAGGCAGGGGGAATGGAGAGTTGCAGTATGGGGCAGGATGGAAAAGCTAATGCTGAGCAGAAGGAGAAAGTGGAGATCCTGGAGTAAAAGAGGGAAGGGGAGAAAGGAGCAAACAGGCACTCTTGCAAAAGAAAGGCAAACGGGGGGAGGTATGGAGGAGGGCCTGGCAATGGGAACTGATTTTGCACATTTCCTGGAAAATGGGAAAAGATGAAAGGTCACACAGAGCCTCCTTCACAGCGCATGCATCTCTGGGCAGGTGCTTTGGACACCCAGGAGGTAGCACTGATGTACACAGCAACTACTTTCACCTTCCACTGCTGGAGCAGAAGTTTGGGACCAGTCCAGAGATCCACAACAGTAACACCACCTTCATTTGGTGCAAGCAGTGCCCACTTCGTCCAGCTCCAGCCCCGACCATTTGCCTTCCTGGTTGTGGGGTGGTGATCAGTCACACAGTGGTCACCCAACTTGCTCTACCGCTTCGGTTAGACAACATGGAACAGTTACAAGAGAGTTCCTGTGAGGGTAAAGACAAGGAAAACACAGCTATACTTAAAAGTGTTACCAGTGCAATAATGTTGGAAGGGGGCTGGGAAAAGGAGGGAGCAGTAACTTTGTCAGAGCAGTAACAACCCAAGTGTAAGTAAGGTTATGCTGCAAAAGAGCATTCTTACCAGGAAAGCTTGTTTCACTTTTACTAGGAAAGCTTATTTCACTTGGAAATTCCTGCAAACAATGTCAGCAACTGCTTTGTATGCAGAAGTATGTGTACAAGAGCCTACATTGCTGTGGCATAGCAAACTCCTGCTCAGCAGCTGCATATTGCCTGAGAAGGAATACCTGAGTTCACATATGCAGGGTCATTGAACATAGACAAACAAGGTACAATCATTACATATTAGAAGTTTGTTGCCATCAATACCTTGGCAGTGGCTAAGCTCTAAAACGTGCACTGTGCAAGGAAAATGGACGAGGAAGCCGTATACAACTTTGGGAACAGCCTGCTACTGACAAATCTCTTTGATGAGGACAGATTCTTCACTGGGTCGTTTTTGTTGTGCAGAGGAATAGCTACAGTAGCTACACAGAAAAAGCCATATCCACACTGCTGAGAGACCTCTCTACTCCAGCTTCCCAGCACAGGCAAAGCCACAGAAAGGAGACAAAGCCAGAGAGGCTACAACTAGATTGATTGACTGGCTCCTTGTGCTATTGGACTCACCTCCAAATTTTCCTTCATCCAGAAACATTAACTCCAAGCCCTCACTGACCATATCCTTTTTTCCACAAGTGATGCGTGCTCAGGCCTGGAAAAACACAGGTCATTAATGGATCCTACTGTGACAGACAAGGACCGCAGGCTACCCGCAGTCCGTAGGCTGAAAACTGCAGTTCCCCCAAATGAAGGGTAAAAGAATTTGGCTCTTTGTTTTAGGGATTGTTCTCCACAACCCTAAGCACAAGTTGAATATTCATGAACCTCCTATATGAATTAGTTATCTTCTAAAAGCAAACACAAAGTCCCCATTCTGCATGAGGTGCCCATGAGCTGGACAAAGCCAAGTGTCTGCTCTAGCAGTGGGTTTCCCAGGGAGTCTGCACGCTGCCTAAAACCAGTTACTCTTGCCTATTAAAGCAGGATCAAAACTGAACAAAGATCCTTCCAGAGCTGTTTGAGGCAGCTGCAGCTAGTTCAGACTTCTACATCTCTTGACCTAACATGACTCCCAGGCTGCCACATTGTCTGGATTGGAAGTTAGGAAGGAAGCTAACATGATTTTTATTGTAAGTGTTGCTCAGCAGTGCAGACAATCTAGTTCATGTTAGGAGTTCAGGTTGTTAAGCAGCTTGCCAGCGCAGAGGTTCAGATTTGTGTTTGAGCTGTGTTTGTGGTAGAAACAAAATGGGTGTGTATGAGCACAAACGTGTGTAATGGGTCATTTGCAGGTGTTTGTGGTAGCATGCACATGGGCATCTCTGAGTGGGAGCACTCCTGAGGTTGTTGAGGACATCAGAGAATGGTTCATTGTATACCTGATGGAGCTGACAGTATGGCATTTAAGAAATGGGTATCAATGTCAGACCCTGGTCCAAGAAAGATGGCAAGAGTGTGCAAAAGGGAAAAAAAAAGGTGAGTGATTGCAAATGTGTGTACAAAAGAAATAAGACATGCCTAACTGTCTGTTCTGGGTCTGTCTGGGATGGAGTTCAAAACTTTCTTCATAGCAGCTCGTATGGTGCTGTGCTTTGCATTTTTGGTTAAAACAGCACTGATAGCACACCAGTGTTTTGGCTGCTGCCAAGCAATGCTTGCACAGTGTCAAGGTTTTGTCTCTCTTCTCCCTTCACTGCACAAGTAAATAGGCTGGTGGTAGGCAAGAAGTTGGAAGGGAACAGCCGGGACAGCCGACCCAATCTGACCAACGGGATATTCTATACTGTATGACTGTATCATATATCATACTCAGCAATAGAAGCTCAGGAAATGGAGGAAGGGGGGGTGTTCATGGCTATAGCATTTGTCTTCTCAGGCAACCACTATAGGTACTGAGGTCCTGCCCAGGACATGTCTGGACACCTGTCTGCCAATGGGAAGTAGTGAATGAGTTCCTCTTTTTGCTTTGCGTGGAGTTTTTTTCTTCATTTTATTTTTTTCCCCCTGTCCTGTTGAGATGAGGGGCATGAGAAAGTGGCTGGGTGGGCATCTGGCAGGTAGCGATGGCCAACCCACCACACTATCCTTTTGTTCAGGTGGCCTGTGTCCCTCTCAAGTCTCAGACAGTAGAGACAGTTAGTGCAGACGGTGGGGACTGTTAGGGACGCTTAGGAGGCTGGTGAGCAATTCAGAGGGTCAGACTGACCTTGTAGACACAAGGGATGCCTGGGAATACAAATGTCATTGCACCTAAAAATATCACAGCAGTACCAATGCTACAGCAGTATCCCAATACAGCAAGTGCCTCTGGGCTGGCCTTGCCAGGCAGGACCTTCTGAATCCCCAGGGACACCTGCCTCTCTGCACAGCAAGGTGAGGGGGCTTGTGCTGAGAGGTGGACTTGTAGGTGCTGCTCATGGCATATGCTGAAGACTGTTCCTCCTCACTCAGCAGGCCTGGTGCACATGAAGGCTGTCTGGTCACCTACAAGACAGTGTCCCCTGCCCACATCAGTGGGGACAAGAGTGCTGGCCATATAAATCCCTTTGTCTGTGCTCTGAGCCAACCTGCTGACACCAGCTCCATGCTCTGCCCAGGGATGTCTCTGCTGCCGATTCCTCTCCAGCCCAGAGTGAACATGTCAGAGCAAACAGGTCTCCTGCAACCATCAAGGGGCAGAGAGAGGATGTCCTTGGTCAGTGCCCACTGTATATCCTCCACTACTTGTGTGCAGATGGCAGAGATCCTAGTGCTCCAGAGGGCTGTCCTGTCATCACAGTCAGAGCTTTTCTGGACTACAAGTGGTTGGACTCCACTTGCTCCCTTTTTCCAGCCCCTAAATGGAGCTGGCCCTTACCCTCAGAAGATGTTGAAGGACGTCGGCAGGACTGCTAGCTCCATGAGCCAACTCCACACCTCACAGAAGCAACAGGCACAGGCATAGTCACAGCATGGTTTATGGGGTCCCCAGACACCATTCTCTTCTGCAGCATGAGAGACCCTGGAACACATGCACTTGGCATGCCCCAGCTCCTCTCCCATTTCCCCCAAGGGCTATGTGTATTTCTCTCCACCTTTCGAATTGCACCTTCTCAACCTGCAGGCCCACATGTTAAAAGACCTTGGCAGCCTCCTCCAGGCCCTGGTCAGGCTGCCCACCTGCAGCCCCAGGAGGACGAGGATGAAGAGGAGGCAACCACACTAAACTATTTCTCTCCCCGCACTTTGGATGCTCGCAGGGAGAGGTGAGCATGAATAGTGGGGCTCTGCTCTGTGTCTCCTTCTGGCTCCCTGTTCTTGGACTTTTAACTCTCTGACCTTCATCCTTTTTCTTCCATGAATTGTCCCCATTTCTAGTGTTTTCCTTTATGCCCCCTCATCCCAAGAACTAAATGTTTTAGTGAGGATCAGCTGACACCCAGCTTTGGGGTAGGGTTTTCCCCAGCAGTCCTTGGCTGGTGGCCACATGATTAAAAGCAGCAGGAAAGCAGCAGCGGGAACCCAATCCGGCATTAATGAGAGTGAGAGGTTGCTTCATGACCAGCGGAGCAGCAGGAGCCTGGCCAAACAGCAGCATAACAAGTGGCACTGTGTGTAGTAAAGCTCCTCGTTAGCATAACACGGATCTCAGTTACACCCAGGGCGCTCAGCTTCCCAGCTTTGCCCTTTCCTAATCAGCCCTCTTGCATAAGGAAACATAAAAGACTGGAGTCTGCTTGTTCCTTGCAACAAAAAGAGATGTCTTACACTCCTACTTGAGTTGTGTTTGTGTCTGGCCCATCTCTGGAGCTGACGGCGTCCAGATGGAGCTGACCAGGCTAAGCGACCTGGGACTGAGCGGTGTGAAAGAGGGCTATCTCATAGAATCATAGAACGGTTTGTGTTGGAAGGGACCTTAAAGATCATCTAGTTCCAACCCCCTTGCCATAGGCAGGGACACTTCCCACTAGACCAGGTTGATCAAAGCCCCATCCAACCTGTCCTGGCCAGTCTCACTTCTCTTTGCTGGGAGTCCGCATCCTCCATCAGCTGGTGGAGCTGGCAAGGTGTCCATGGGCAGGAAGGACCATGCAGGACACAAAGCGTTGTTAGGCTTTGCTATCAAACAGCTCACTGCGTGGATCTGAGCCCTATTTGGACTTTGCTGGACTCGGTTGCTTTGCAGCCTGCTTCTGCTGCCCTTCAGACCACAAACCTCCTTTCTTCACACAGTGCTTGGTGAGGCTGATAGCAGGATGCTAGCTGCACAGCTCTCTTGGCTGGCCACTCTCTTGCAAGGTCTGTATTAAGAAACTCCTCAAGGTAGCTCACTGCTTATAGCATACAGCATACAGCATACAGCAAAACATGTGGGGCTTTACACTAACTACCAGATGCAGTTTATTTCAACTCCTCCATGTACAACATGACAAGGACTTGCTGGCACAGCTCAGTAAGCAAAAGATCACACTTCTTCACAGTCTGAACTGATAGCACATGTAGCAAAGGCCAGGTCCTAGAGTCCCTGATGTGAATGTCATCAGAAGAAATTACATAATTTAGCTATTACCATACCCTTACACAAAACAGTGATCCCCAACTTCAAGCTTGGAGGCAGCCCATAACCTTTGTGCAATCTCGGGAATGGATTGCAGTCTGAGAAAACCGCCGTCTGCGCGGGCCAGAGACATCAAAACAGAGTATTGCCCACAACATGTTGCTTGCACGGTATTGTTAGCTAAGGAATGACATATAATATGTGGTCATATCTATCATCTGTTTAGCTATGCCAGCATAATTCATGCAGTCAAAGAAGTTATGTCAGTAAAATTTCCCAAGTGGACAAGCCTCATCATGGTTTTCTGACAACCACATAATACAACATTTTCACATTGCTTAGAGCAGTGAAGCAAGCATCAGATATGGCTTTTGGTGTAAGAAACCCTTTGAACAAAAGCAGTATGTTGAAGAGTAGGTCACCATCCAAAAGTTTTTCTGCCTTTTCTGGAATAAAGAAATGCATGAACAGTTTCTGCCCATTTAGAATATGATTTCAGAATAAATTTACTAGAGGCTTCAAAAATCATCACTTGGAGCTGGGAACCCAACAAGACAGACAGTGTTTTCTCTGTATGCATCGGGAGAATTTGTATTGGCAACTGCATTTCCGCAGTAGAGATGCGACTTGTTCAGACCCTGTGTTGAAAGCAGACCAGCATGAGAGTATGCACAGAGTGTGTCTGTTTGCACCCTGATTTGCAGCGTGCAATTGCTCAGAAAATGCATTCACCTGCTCTTGAAAGCTTGTATGAGTGCACAAAGAGTACAAGCATATGTAGGTGACACAGGCCATGGTCCTGGCCACCGGAGAAGTGCAAGGCATGCCATTAGGTATGTCTGTGTGGTGGCAGGAGGGATATGACACAGTGACACTGCACTGCAGCCAAGGGGAAACCTTTGGAGGATGGGGCCTGTAAGCATGTGAAAATAAAGCTATCTGCACTTCATCAGCCAGACACTTTTTAAACATGTCCCAGGCTTCAGCCTGGCTAAGGAGAGCTGTTGAAATGTTACCTGCAAACGTGATTTTGTCTTTCTGGACATAGGGAGCCAATATTGCACTCCACTGCAATATTGATGGGACAACACTGGGTCTTAAGTGTAGGAGGATTAGACAATAACTCTAGAGATAGAAAGCATGACCATGAAATAGGTTCAATATGGAGCAATGTCCAGTCATAAACAAGGTTTGGCCTCACCTGTGTACAAGGAATTAGCCTAGGTTTACCATATTTCAGTCTTGCAGAAACCATGGACCAAATCTTGACACTTCATCAGCTTCAAGACTGGTGCTGACTCAGAAAATAGTCAAATGCAGTTCTAGTTCTCTGTGGATGAACAGGATCGATTTTGCTGTAACTGAGAGGAATACTGTTCCTGGCTGCTTCAGGGCTATGGTATTTGCAGCAGGGATGAGACTTTGGCAGGCCAAGAAGTAGGAGGCAAGAACAAGCCATGAGCTGTATCTGTGAGGCCACAACAACAGATGGGGCTGGAGGCAAACCATCCAGATGAAAATTGTCCATAGGTGAAGCAAAGACCTGCTTGCAAAAACCTGTGTCTGAACTTGCCTACGCAGAGCGAGTGTCTGAGTCTCAGTCCAAGCCTTCCTGGAAGCCCAGTGGGGTAAGAGGTAAGAGTCAGAGCAGAAGAGATCACAGAGTTCATATCAGTAGAGGGTACAGACCAGGTAACAAGAGTCTAAATCCAGAAGGTCCTTTGTCCCATGACTCACAAGGACAAGAGGAATTTTGCAGAAATGGAGCTTCAGGTCTTTGGATGGTTTGCAAAAAGGCATCTTGCTACTGATGCACATGAATTGCTCTCAGTTGAGCTCTGTGGGTATAGAGCAGGGTGGCATTCAACCTGTCCTGGTTTTAACCACTCCCTCTGTATCATCACCATCACAGACGGTGGAAGAATTGCACAAACGGTTACTCAGCTGCTTTCCCATCATAGCCCCCCCAACTCCCCCACCCAGCTTTGATGGGAGGTCTTCAAAGCATGGCTTGTGTTTTCATCCAATCTACAGGAGACTGAGAGGAGCCGCAGTAATAGGCTTCAAACATGTGAAAGGCCACTGCAGAAGGCAAGGGAATAACCTGTTCTCTTTTCCCACTGGGGGAAAGTCAAATTCACGTGCCTAAAACACAGTAAGAAGATTGAGCTCAATACCATGAACCATCCCTAAATAATAAGGTGGATGAATCACTTCCTGAGTAGGCTGGAGGGCTAGAGGGGTGCTAAAGACATGTCAAAAAACATGTCAGGCATAGGCTAGGTTTAGTTAATCCTGCCTTGGAGATGAGGATGGGGTAGCTGATCCCAGGGTCCTTTCCTATTCTGCATCCAGTGATTTCAACAACCCTTAGAACCCAGGGACCAGATACAGCTATTAAAAGCTTTCTAAGGTCCCTACTGGTTTGTGTTTCTTCCATAATAAAAAACTCAACAGACTCACCCATCGTTTATTTAGGAAGGCCCATGGTTTATTTAGGAAGTAAATAGATATTCAGGGAAGGAAAACATCCTCCCATTTACTCCATAGCCAATACTTAAGGGAGGACTGCGAGAGGAACCAACTCCTGCAGTGCCTTCCAAAAGCAGGCAAAACTTCTCCTTTGGGAACAAAAAGACACAGCATAGCCAGCGCTGCCATCTCTCCCCTAACTGCCTTCAGTTTCTTGGACCAGTGGATTTCAACCTTTTTGGTTATAGATCTTCAGAAGATTTTCTCCCGTTGAAGACGCAAGCCCCATAAAGTGAATTCAAACCAGCCAGCAAAAGCCTTGCTTTTCTTGATTACCTTTCATGGACCTTTCAGAAATAGGGGGTCTGCGGACCACAGGTCACTTTGCTGACTAGAGTTCAGATTTAATCTCTTTAAAACCAGGTACAAGAGATCAGGCATCTGAACACGATATTGCCTGGTACTATGCCTGGGATTATGCTCCCAGGAAGGATTTTGTATTTTGAAGCACTTCTTTGGGACAGACCAAAAAGCTAGTAGTTCAGAGTTGAGAGGACTGCAGACAAGAGGATGGAAAAAAATATTTCTTTTTGATTAGCAACAACAGACTGGTCTATAAACCCCCTGGGGCTCATCAATAACCTCATCATAGCTGCCACACCATTTCTCACACACTTGGAGATGTAGCAGGCCTGGAATTCATGCCTTCCTAGGCCATTTGCAACCCTCACGAAGTACCCTGATGTGGGTATCTTGGGGCGGTTACACCCCACAGCTTAGGAGTCAAGAGCCTGATAGTGAGTTCCTCACTGCTGCATTTCCCCGGGGGCTGCCAGGAGTTTCTGTTTCAGCTCATGCCCTGGGGGGGCTGAAGGATCAGGCTGCAGCACGGAGTATTGTTAGCAGAGACCAAAATGGGTTGTGCTTGGCAAGCACAGTGGAAAGGAAAAAGAGGGTGACCTAGGAGCAATGCTGTTCTCACTTCATTTTTCCATTGCATCCGCTGCTTTTTTTTTCTGTCAAGCCCAAAGAGAGAAACAGAGCAGAAACAAAATATAAACAGGTTCTCTTGCCATAAGTTCTACAAAAAGGGAGCACTGTCAGAGAAAGGAAAGCAAGAAGGTCTGGGTTATAGTCTCCATCCTTCCACTCACCCCCATTTCTGTCTTTCATCTGCCCTGGATCCGCTTCCTCTCCAGCATCCCATCACTATTGCCACTCAGGGTGCTGAGCTGCTGTTTGCACTGGTGCCTCAGCAGGGTACCAAAGAATTATATCACTCAGAGGCTGGCTCTAAAGAGGAATTTTTGGAAGCGCCACAGCTCTCCCCACAGCATTTTGTCAACAGATACAATGGCTCAAGCATAACAGCAATAAAGGCAACAGGAACGTTATTGTCATCTGTGTTGCTGGGAGCAGCTTCCAGCTGCTCAACAAGCCCACTGCTCAAAGCTCAAACTATACAGAAGTTGCCCATCTCCCACAGCACCATCTCCAAACTATCTTTAGCAGAAGCTGAATGTCACTGGCATCTACCTTCCCTGTTTCAGCCAACACAGGCAAGACTCAGGAACAACCACAAAACCATACATGAAGTGCGAAGACTAGATTTATTCTTTGTTACCTTGTAAACTGGGGGATCTCTGAAGCAGCACCCAAGCAGAAGCACATAAGCAGGGACACAGGGACCACGGAGCTCAGTCCTTGCTAGAGTGAAAAGCTTTCAAACCTGCTGCTTTTGCCTGTATATCAGGGATTTTTGCAAGCGTAGTTTTCCACTGTGCTTTGATCTTTCCCACAGCAGGGCAGGAATCTCAAGCATGTTTGATAAGATGCCTTGGAGTCTATCACAGACCCATGTTATCTGAACACAGATGTTCTAGTTGTCAAGCACATGAGGATAGATTATTAGGATGATATATATGTTTTTTGACACCCCAGCTCCAAGTCACTTGAGCATGTTTACAACCCTCCTTACCAATCTTCTGCTATTTTTCTATATCCCACAAAGAAACCTAGCCCTTGCCAACTGGTCCGATGTCCTCTTTTCTGTGCAGCTCACCTGAACAGCCACGGAGTGAGTGGTCCTGGCAGGTCCTGTCCTGCAAAAGAGCACACATGGGGAAAGGTTGCTTTTCTACTGCCTGGGCCATACTTTACTTTCCCGAGGGCTAAGCATGCAGCGTGGGACTCAGGGACACAATATTGTCCTTCAGGCAACCTGCTTTGCCCTTCCCTGCTGGCAGCCCTCCTGCACCACCCTGCATCCCTCCATCCCTGTGCAGCGTATGAGAAATCTGTGCTCCACTCCTACAGCCCAGCAACTTTGACTGCCCATTTCTGTGACAGTATTACGGTCTACAGAGAAAGGTTTGCAAAGGATGCAATGCCAGGAAAGTCCCTGGAGAAGGTCTCTATGGAGAGGATTCCCTTCTGAGCCAGAATCTTACCCATGGGACTCATGACAACCAATACACCCTAAAAATGGATTCAGGGAAAAGGCATTTATTTTTCTGCAGTTGACTTCCAATGTTACTGTCCTGAATGGGCACAAGGCAGACCTCTGAACTTGGCTCTCCCTTCACTGGCAGAGCTGCCAGGGGTGAGGGGATTGCAGCTTCCACAAGGCTCAGGGCAATCACATGCTTGCTTGCTTGCAAGACAAGTCTTGAAGCTGGAGCACCCTTTACTTGGGCCTGGAAGAAGGAAAGTCAACATTTCTTCCCTCCATACCATGGTTCTGAGAACACCAGTCACCACAAACTGCCTTGAAACCAAACCGCAGCCAAAAGCAAACTGGTCCCAGTGACAGGGAGGAGGCTGTGTTTACACCCTGCTGCTGTGTGTAACCTCAGGCAAGTCACCACCTTGGTTGCCTGCACCTCAAACTTGCCAAAAGTAACCTTTCCTCATCTTGCTTTAACTCTCCAAGACCATGAATTCCTCTGTGAGCCCAGCACACAAGTGTTTGCATTTAGCCAGCAGAATTTACAACCGTGCTGCTACCACCAGACCCTCTGGGGCTGTGGCTCTATCCCTCTAAATTCTGCTCCTTTATTTCAAAGGGCTACTGCAATCCTGTAAGCTGAGCAGCCAAAATTGATGCTGGCACTGGGAAGCAGTTACACAACACCGGGAGGTGAAACCCTTTTGGGAGGGCGATGTAAAAGGAGATACAGGTGGAAGGCTCATATCACTGGAGCAAACACTCACACATGCACCTCCAAGGAGCCCAGGAGAGAGATGAATAAATCCATTCGAGTGACTGTTGTTCTTGGAGACCATCTCTGCCATGAAGTGTCGACAGATCTGGACAACAAGGTGACAGCACAGGGCAAAACTGTCTGAGTCCAAAAAGCCACCAGAGAGGAGACCCGCACAGATGCTGTTCGCCCTGCGCATGTTTCAAGCATCACCTTTTGGTGTCCAAAATTGTCAAGCCAGCCACATGTTCACTGAATTCAGCCACAGAATCATAGAATACATTGGGTTGGAAGGGACCTTCTAGTCCAACCCCCCCGCAGTGAGCAGGGATATCTTTAACTAGATCAGGTTGCTCAGAGCCCCATCAAGCCTGATCTTGAATGTCTTCAGTGACAGGGCCTCCACCACCTCTCTGGGCAACCTGTTCCAGTGTTTCACCACCTTCATAGTAAAGAACTGCTTCCTAATGTCTAATCTCAATCTACCCTGCTCTAGTTTAAAACCATTGTCCCTTGTTCTGTTGCTACACGCTCTTGTAAACAGTCCCTCCCCAGCTTCCCTGCAGGCCTCCTTCAGGTACTGGAAGGCTGCTATAAGGTCTCCCCTGAAGCCTTCTCTTCTCTAGGCTGAAACAACCTCAAGTCTCTCAGCCTGTCCTTGTAGAGGAGATGCTCCAGCCTCCTGATCATTTCTGTGGCTCTCCTCTGGATCTGTTCCAACAGGTCTGTGTCCTTGTGTCGAGGGCTCCAGAGCTGGACACAGTACACTCCAGGTGAGGTCTCACTAGAGCAGAGGAGCAGAATCACCTCCCTTCACCTGCTGGCCACGCTTCTTTGATGCAGCCCAGGATGCGATTGGCTTTCTGGGCTGCAAGTGCCCAGTGTTAGCTCATGTCCGGCTTTTCATCCACCAGTACTCCCAAAGTCCTTTTCCTCAGGGCTGCTCTCTAGCACACCATCCCCCAGCCTATATTGATAATGAGGATTGCCCTGACCCAGGTGCAGGACCTTGCACTTGGCCTTGTTGAACCTCATGAGGTTCACATGGGCCCGCTTCTCCAGCTTGTCCAGGTCTCTCTGGAGGACATCTTGTCCCTCTGGCAAGTCAACCACACCACTCAGCTTGATGTCATCAAATAGCATTGTATTTCCCTGTGCCACCTGAGCTGGATGAACAGGCAAACGCAGGAGGCTGCCCAGGCAGAGCATCGAAAGTGCTGGGCAACGTGCAGCCTGCAAACCTTGCTGAGCATGGGTAATGCTGTGCCGGGGAGCTGGCTCCTCTACCAGCTAGAGCCCCACTGCTCCCAAGGGCAGGGTTTGGCAGCGGCTCTGGCACGTGTGAGCCGCAGGGCACTTATGCTGTTTCCTCTCACGGACTCGTCACCACATGCACAGCTGCGCGGTGGTACCATACGGTCTCAAACCGCCCCGTCTTCTCATGGCTGATGTCTGAGGCTGGTCCCACCCCTGCTGCCAAGGAATTGCTCCAACCTGTAAAGGCAGGATTTTGCCCACAGCATTGTTTTTCTTCAGCCATACAAATTAATTCACTGGTAACCAAGAAGCGTGACCTAACTGGTGCTCTGCACCATCTACCCCCAGTCAGAGCTGCTGTGATTCCTAACTTCCTTTTCTCCCTGCTTAAAGCCTTCAAGTTGTGAACTTTTTGCAGCTGCCTTCCCGGTCCCAGTCAGAGAGATCCAGCTTCCAGCACTGCCAGCTCGCCTGTGAATGAAAACCCATCAACTGCTTGCTGCTTTTTCCTGCATGAGCCATGCAAAATATTTGCACCTTGGCTGCAGAAAACCCTGCACCCTGCTTCTTCCTAGCACTTGCACAGAAGCTGCTGTGCTTTCCCTTGCTGGCTTGAGCACATTCCTTCCTTCCTCTCTCCCCACTTTGCTCTACCCTGCAGCAATTTCCAAAGCATTTTTGTGGCATCTGAGACCCAGAGCCAAATTCATGAGATGTTGAGATGTGGTTTCTGTCACGTGCTGTCAGCTCCGAGTCCTTGCTAGTGCAGGGGGCGGTGGGTCCACAGGGGCACGAGCCATTCTCCTTTCCTGAGGGTCAGGGTGTCCTTACTGTTTCACAGCTGGCTTCTTTTAAATGGAATTAAATTGCCTTCCATGAGCTGATTGGGAAAATACTGTGTCTGCTTTCTCTACCCCAGGTTCCTGACAGTCAATAATTATGTGGCCTGGGAAACAATGATTATTAACCATAACCCTGGGAACTGCTTTTGCTATTCAGCTTGATGGGAATCCATATGGCTTCCGTGGAAGGGGATTATTTACCTAGGCCCTGAGAAAAAGCCAAGGAGCCCGTGTGCTTCTTCTGGCTATTGTGTCGCTGAATCCCACGGCGGTGCGGCCGGAGAGCAGCTTCCTCTAGTTGTCATTAATCCTTGCCTGCTTGACTGCCTCAGCACACGGCATCCTTTGGGTCACTGGGAAGCCAGGCCATTGTTTCGGGGTTTTTGTCCCAGACAGAGGGCTTGCTGGAGCTGAGGAACCAGGCTTTGTAGGCAGTGCGCCATCACAGAGTGACTGGCTCACAGCCTGATGATTGCTCAGGCCCTTTCTAGTTCTGCTGCTGAGAAGCCAGCTGGATTTGGACCCGTTTTAATGGGAACAAAGGAAGGACTGGCCATGGGATGTTCCACTGTGAGCTGTGCTCAACCTGCATGAGCGAGCTTCCCTGCACACCTGTGGTTTCAAGGGGGTGGCTCCACCACAGTCCCCATGGATGAGACAGGACACCCGGGATGCTCACCACTTCCTCCTGGTCCCTATCTCCCAGCCTGGTATTCTGGTCCCTGTAGGGGAGAAGCAGGAAGACCAAGTTTCAATTCAACATATAAATTGAAGCAAAGGAGGGGTTCCGCTTCTCTAAGCAGTAAAAAGAAGCTTGCAGGGGAGGCTTTTTAATAGGGATATTGCCTGTGGCATGTGTGCACACATGTGCGTGGAAGGAGTCGTGGCCTGCAGGGAAGCCCAAACAGGCCCTTTGTTCCTTGCCATGGACTTGTGGAGCCCTTTGTGGTTCCTCCTTCTCCAAAAGACACTTGTGGCGGTGGCCTTCAGGAGGTGGGAAGGAAAGAGGAAGATGTGGGAGAGCAGTATCAGTGGTTCAGCCATCATCAGACCATCACCGTCATGTACTATACAAGTGAGCGCAAAGCAACGTTCGAAAGCAAGCCTGCAACAACAAACCTGCAGTTAGAGGTCAGCTGTCTGCAGGGTCTTGAGCTGCCCTACAATAACAGAATCACAGAATCACAGAATTTTTGAGGCTGGAAAAGACCTCTGAGATCATCAAGTTCAGCCTATGACCCAACACCACCACGTGGGCCAGACCATGGCACTGAGTGCCACATCCAGCCTCTCCTTAAACACCTCCAGGGACGGTGACTCCACCACTTCCCTGGGCAGTGCATCCCAATGCCCGATCACCCTCTCCGTTAGCAAGTGCTTCCTGAGATCCAACCTAAACCTCCTCGACACAGTTTCTGGCCGTGCCCTCTCATCCTGTCACAAGTTGCCCGAGAGAAGAGCCCGACCCCCACCTGACTAGACTCTCCCTTCAGGTAGTTGTAGAGAGTGATAAGGTCCCCCCTGAGTCTCCTCCAGGCTAAACACCCCCAGCTCCCTCAGCCTCTCCTCACAGGACTTTCCCTCCAGTCCCTTCCCCAGCCTCGTTGCTCTCCTCTGGACCCGCTCCAGCCCCTCAATGTCTTTCTTGCAGTGAGGGGCCCAGACTGCACACAGCACTCGAGGTGAGGCCTCACCAGTGCTGAGCACAGGGGCAGAATTACATCCCTGTTCCTGCTGGCCACACTGTTCCTGATACAAGCCAGGATGCCATTGGCCTTCCGGGCCACCTGGGCACACTGCTGGCTCCTGTTCAACCAGCTGTCACCCAGTACCCCTGGTTCCCTCTTTGCTGGGTCGCTTCTCAGCCACTCTTCTCCCAGTCTATAGCGCTGCAACCAACAGCACATTCCTGGTCACCATCAAACCAACCCACTGCTTCCCTGGCCAAGGCAGAGTGAGAGAGCCAGCTTTTAGGAAGGGCCCCAACTTAACAAAGCATGGCTTCAACCCCTGAGAGTCCAAACTCCTGTACTATGTCACAGCTCTGAGCTGTGAAGCAGTGAGCTCTGCAAGTGATTTTTACAGTGGGAACCTCACAAGAAGGAAAAGAAATCTGAGTGTCTTCCAAGTGAGTGTTCGGAGAGGATTTTGTAGGTGAGGCACACAGCTGGAAATGCCTATGTGTGTGCAAACTCACACATTGCTCCCAATTCCTATCACTCTCAGGGCTGCTGCAAGGCCACAGGGCAAAGCAGCCAGTCCCTACCATCCACCTAGCTCTGCCATCACGTTGTGACCTGCAGCTCTGCTCCTGGGCTTTCAGCAGGAGCCCTCTCCAACAGTGCTGGGTGAAACCGCAGCTTTGCAAGGGGCAGGAACATTATTTTGATGCTGCAATCACACCTTTACGGTAACTCATTGCTTTCTGAGGTGCTAATGGATGTGGGAAGGGCTGAGAAAGCCACCTTTTATACTAGCCCAGCAGTGATGTCAGGAGGTCATACAGGATCCAGAGAAGGTCTGTCTGATGGGCCCTATGAGTGGAGCTGTGCTGCTGTCCCCTCCATGGCTACCCAAGCAAAGGACACAAGGAGAGCCTGTGGATCTTCCCAACCCACGAGCATGGGACTGCCTCTAAGATTCCTCCCCCCGAACTGATGCATTTTATGGCCCTGTGCATGGTGCTGGCCTGGGGCTGGGACAGGGATTTTTCCCAGTGAGCAGCACATAGGGGAGTGGAGGGACATCCTTCCCCTCCCACGTGCTCCGCAGATGCGCCGTGGCAGCCGGACAGAGCCGCTTTCTCCAGCACAGTGCTTCTACTCTCTGGCCAGGCTCTGGGACCTCTCATCTCTACCAGGCAGGCACAGTCAGGATCTCTGCAGCTCAGCAGCACAGATGACAAGGTGAAGGGGATGGAGGCAAGCCTCCAGAGAGGGCAACCCACCTTTGAATCTCCCCAGCACAGCCCCACCACTTTTTGGACTTTTGCACAAAAGACAGTGGAGGATGTTAGGGTCAGGGCTAATAAAAAGAGAAAAATCTAAATGGAGGGGGAAAAGACAGGAGATGATGCTGAGATGCAAGGGGCAAGACAGAGCCAGCGAGGCAGAGCTGGGCTAGGAGCCGGAGAGGAAAACCTGTGAGCCCCATGGGACCCAGGCTGTGGGAAGAGACAATGCGATAGAAAGGAAGGAGCCAGCTCCCACTCTGGGACACGCAAGCCCTGCACAAGGCTGCAATTAGAGTGAAGAGACAGCATGTCTGCCCGGGCTGGGAAGTCTCCTGCCACTGATATAGGCTCGTGAAGGGGCTGGTGCAGAAACATGCTGCCTGCTTTGTGCACCTCCTCCCTTTCAACTTGCACCTCGGAGGGGGTCAAAAGCCCCAAGAGCAGGTGCCAGCAAGTACCCACAGAGATTTCTTCCAAGGTTCTTTGCTCTCCAGTGCTGGGACAAGGTGTCCGGTGGTGCTTTGTGCTTGCCGCTGCAGCTGCGTGGCCATGCCAGAGACCCCTCCCCCAGGTCAGCCCTCCTCCTGCCTCCTAAAACAGCCGCTTGAATACCAATATCCTCCAGGCAAGCAGGTTGCTTCACCACCTGCCTCTTTCTTGGTCAATGCATCCTTCAGCAGGCTTTTGGGATTTTCCCGGATGACTGATGCTACAGACAAATGCAACTTCAGAGCACAAGCTCTGGTTTTAGTGTCCTCCTCCGCACTGTGATTATCCAGCCCACAATGGAAAATTCAAGTTTGTTTGGAAACAGAGTTGCTGGGTTTGGCTTGGAAAGACTCAAAAAATACCGCGCAAGGGTCACAAACTTTTAACATGAACTGTGTTTGGCCAGAGCTGTACAAGAGGAGGGAGGCAGAGAAGCAGTAGGAGCACATACCTTTTTTGCTACCGCAAAGCTTGGTTGGGAAGTTCTCAGTGCTTCATTCTCTCTGTACATAAAGGTCCAGAGAGTCAGATGCTCTAAAAAGTTAGGTGCTCTAAAAAGAAAGCGAACAAGCTGCTCAGCCAGAGGAACTGATTCCCAAATTTGCTTTTTACAGCTCATTTTCACTGCCCAGCCAAGAGGCAGGTGAACCAGAGCTCCTGCTACCCTCCACTGGAGTGACAACAAAGGGAGAGGCTTGGAAAAAAGCAGCAACTTATGGCAGGAAAAGAAGAAAGAGGAGAGCCCTGGTGAGACCACAGTGGTTTTTTTTAAAATGTAAAATAATATACTTCAGAGTTGCAGTGTTTTTGTTTCCTGCTTGACAGTTTAAAACCAACACAACTGCTTTCCTCTTTTTCTGGTAATTTTAAGATCTTTTTTTTTTTTGAGGGGAAATTAAATATGAGGCACAGGAGAAGACCTACCGCTTTCCCTGCCGTTCTCACCTGTGTGGGAGCGGCATCAGCGATGAGTTAAGGCAGCAGCATGTATTGACCGGCCTGTCAGAGAGCGAAGCGTGGAAGATTACCGCATCGTATTTAGCGCTGTGCAGCAATACAAGCTAATTTGGTTTTGCTTAGAGAACAGTTAGGGTTGGTTTCATTTCATTCTCAGGAAAGACATTTGGACTCCAAAGGTCATTTCCGTGGAGTAACAATGCTCCTTTCAGAAAGGGGCACTGGCAGGGTCTCCGGTACACCCAGTGCGCCCGGTTTGGTTTGAACGCTGAGACACAGCTCAGCAGGGTGAGCATCCCTGGGGCTGCCCTATCCCTGGTGCAGCACCTGGCCATCCCAATTCCCCCCACCACCAAAAGCACAGGAGCTTGGGAGGGAAATTTGGGTTCCAGCCCCTCTCCCGCCTCAGCTGCACTCCTCTGTCTTCTGGGAGCACTGGCAGGGGACAGTGCATCCCCAGCTGGCAATGCACAGCCATGCATTTTCCTCATCCTCATCAAGTATGTCATGAGGATCAGACATGACCAAAAAATACTGATTTAAAAGTAGTCTATTTGCAGTGTGTGAAGGCTTTCGAGGTGCTGCTGACTTTATGCAGCAGGTGAACATGTCTCACTGGCTCCAGTGAAATTGGTACCACGATCTGTATCCATGCAGGTACATCAAAGCAAGGTGATTTATCCAGCTCATGTGGGAAGTTTTCAGCAGAGCTGGGGGAAAAAGGAGGCATCTCAGTTTCCTGCCCCAGTTAGATTACATATTTATTTTCCTGCATACTTCCTAAATAGCTACTTGTTCATGATTTTAGGAGGCAGAAAGCAACGGAGCTGTGAAAAAGAAAACTTCAGGCTCAGGCTGTTCTCTGTCTTGCAGGCATGTATTTGCCACAAATTTTCCCTCTGCTGCAGTGCAGCCCCCAGCATCACTTCCTGTCAGTGAAAAAATCTTCAAGTTTCAGGTCACTTTGCTTTAAAAGTAGATTATTTTTTATGCTGTGTGGGGAAAGAATCTGCAGAAAGTAAAAGCCTTTGTGTTAAAAAAAGCTCCCTTCCTTAGCGAGCACTGCTGTTTGTCACTCTCAGAAATTTGTAAACTCTTTTCTCTGTATTTATCTAACTGCTATTTTTGGATTTGCCATAGCTATCTGCATCGACAATGTGTGTCCAGAGCAGAGAGCGTCTGTGCTGCTTGGTTGGTATTTTTGGCTAGCGCATCAGTTGTTACTGGGAGCTTGGGTACTGTGGGAAGATGCAGAAGGTGGTCCCAATCTCCTTATCTCTCTGCCTCCTCTTCCTCCTCAGAGAGCAGGGCTTCCCTGCCTGCTGCCCGCAGCGGCTCAGCAGTCCCCAGACAAGATATCCAGTGCAGATGCCACCAGGAGTGCTGAGGAGAGGGGAGAAGGCACAGCTGGCTACCATGGCACTGCCTGGGCTCCAGCTCTCTCGTGGCCGCAGCAAGGCTCACTATGGCAGCTGAAGGAGGTCTGCACAATTTTGCCTCTCAAGGGCCTGGCAGGACTGCGATGGTCTATAGGAGAAGGCAGTTTCCTCCTTGCTCTTCCCAAAGCTGCCCTGGTGACTCCCACACAGCTGGCTCCAGCATGAGAAAGAGCAGCACAGGACAAACACAGCCACTGTGCACAGAAGGGGCTTCATCAACATACGCCCCTCCATAGAGAGCTGTGGGTGTACGCATATTGTAGATATATGTGTGCTTGTCTGTAGCTTCATACCCTAGAGCTTACAAGACACTCGTAATTTTAATTTTCTTGCCTTGCCAGGGGCCTTTCCAAACCAGCTCCAGCCATGGTCAACCCAGGCCACCCTATGCCATGCCCAGAGGTGTGTTGCATGGAGCAGAAAGGAGCTGCTGCTGAAGTAATATCACCTCCACCCCTTCGTTTGCAGCTAAAGATGGCCCAGCAGCACGTGAACAGACTCCTCCTTATCCCCTAAATAGCACCAGTGCATGTTTATGGCTGAGACTGGAGGTAAACCCCAGCACCAGGGAGCGATTCACTCCCGTCTACCCAGGCAGCGATGCCACAACAAGGAGAGGCCACTGCAGCTCTGCTGTGCTGTTGACAGAGAGATGTGTCCTACCACAACCAAAGTCCTGGTCAGAGCCACAGCGCATCTGCTAATCACACACACAGCTCTTCCCAATTTCTTGGAAGCTTGTGGGAGCAAATGTTTTTCAACTCAGAGTTTTGATTAGGGCTTGTCTTCCAGTAGCCAGGAGGTCATGGTGTCTGCATAGATCACAACCTGAACATCTGCATCCTATTACACAGCATGGTGATTATTTTTCAACATTCCCCACGTCTTGTAGCAGTGACAGTAGTGATTAAAGCCCGGAGTGGATTCCTGAGTAGCGTTTCAACTTCCTTTACTTTCGCATCCTGACCGTAAACAGGAGAAGAGGGCTTTCCTTGGGCACTAGGTCAGGAAGCCCGTGTGCCTTACGGCAATTCCGATGCACTGATGAAAGCCTGGAGATGTCAACTGGTACAAAGCAGCTGAACAAACCTGCCAAGGAGTGCCAACAATAGCAGGATGTCACTGCAGCTTGCAGGGAGGATGTTTCCATTCATTGATTTGGCTCCCGTGCCAAAAAGCCGTCCACTGGTCCAAGGAATAAAGCCATTGTCTCCAGGAAGGGACCACGAGCAGGCTTTGGTGGCTCAGAGCAAGCAATAGGGATTGGGTTTCTCATCTGCAGTGCCAGAGCAGCAAGAGGAGGAGGTGTGTGAGCTAAGCTCTGGGCAAGGCACCTCTGGGCAGTTGTTCCAGCAGCTCTTGCTTGGTCTGGAGCTCCTCTGACAAGGGGACTCCATAAACTTCCTTGTTGGAGACTTAGACTTTATAGTTCTCCTTCTTGGGGGAGGAAAGACAGGTTGGAGAGATCAAGGAGCCAAGAGGAAAAGGATTAGTCGGGTCAAGTGTCTAGCAAGAGGCTGGAGCTGCCATGCAAGTATTCCAGCCAGGAGACAGCCTCAAAATTTCCCAGCCGAAAAAGGATTCCACTTTCTCTCTTCATTAATGCCAGGAGGCATTAATGAGCCACATCTCTGGGCCGTCTGGTTTGGGCTTGCGCAGGTCAGCATTCAACATTCAAAAAAAACTTCTTTCACCGTAATTTTCGCTGCAAGGCTTTGTAAGGCAGCCAAGGGCAGGAAACTCTCTATGAAAGAGTGTGACTGCTCCGGGTGGGTCCCGGCGCTGAATGCAGCTGCTGTCTACAGTCTGGCTCTGGCCAGCGAGGAGGGAGGAGGCCAGACTCATCTAGCCGCTCACCCCTTCACTTGGGAAAAGGGGCCGTGGCACACGCCTGTGCGCACACCCTACACGGCAGCTCCTGCCACTACCCCTTCCCACATGCCTCTGCAACTCTTCACATCCTTGTCCCGCTTTACCTGCCTCCTATCTTTCTTCTTGGCTACGTCTGTCTTTTCATAGGCATTTGCAGATGTCCTGTCCCCACGTGCCTGCCTGCATGTGCATCCATGTTTGCACGACTCCTTTTGCCCCAAGCGTGTGCCTTGGGCTTAATAATTGCTCGAGTTGCCTCATGGCTACACACACATCTATGTGCATCTGTATTTTTCTGCCTGGTCACGCTCGTGTGCCTCTCCCTGCGTTCACCTTCTGGTGCCTCCCTGCATCTCTGCTTGTGTTTGTAAATCTCCCTCCCCTGGCTCTTTTTGTTGTGGTAAGCAGGACAGACGCATGCATCCAAGCCGCGTGCGCCCGAGCCTTGGATGCAATCACACCATCAGAAAACTGAGATGCAGATAGGGAGAACACAAAGTGGAGCAAAAGGGCTATTGGAAAAGGCCTAAGGGACAGCCCACCTTGTTGCCTACGCACTGCTCTCATGGAAAAGATCCTGAGATAAGCCTGCTCATTAGGTAAATGACAGGCTGCCCATGGAGCTGCAAGCCACCAAGCTGGAGAAGTGCCACAACTCTCATTCACCCTCTGAGACAAGAAAGGGTAAGGGTGTCCCGAGGCTGCCGGCTTTCTGGGGCTAATGGGGGTTGAGGGTATGGGAAACAGATGTGCACCAGAGCTCAGCTGAAAGGGGAGGGCTGCAGGGGGCTTGGCAAGGTGAAAATATTCCAATTTCAGAAAAATGTGGGGTGAGCAATTAAATCTGCTTAAAACAGGAGTAATATTACATTGTTCCCTCACAAAGACAGGGTGGCTGCAACTGCATGACCAAGCTTATAAAGACCACTGCAGAGCCTCGGTTAAAATTTTGTCCCCCACTCAATAATGCTGGCTGTCACATCAGGTGCCAGCTGAATTGCCACCTGCAGTTGGGAGCTTCCTCACCTCGCCCACAGGTGTCATGGGGCAGTAGGGAGGATGAGGAGGAAGGATGCTGCAGCAAAGATGTTGTGAGACCAAGCACCCGAAAGTGCTAGTGAAGGACAGGGGAGCTGTGGCCAGCTTTAAAAGTCCAGAGGACCCCAATGGGCCAAATTAGAGGATGCAGAGAGTCCAGGCAAGAAACCCTGAGGGAGGAGGGACTGATGAGGTTTCTGGAGATGTATCTGGGAGGAGGGAAGGAGCAGGCTGGCTCTCGCCTTGTGCATGGCACAGGCCACACAAGTGGTCAGAGCCACCCTGGGGTGCTGGGAATGCAGGGAGGTAAGGCAGCAGCTGTGCCAGGGCAAGACACAGGGATGGGGAGAGAGGAAGAGGCATAGAGGCAGGCACAGCCCTCGAAGCAAGATAAAAATGAATCAGCTGTACCAGCTGATGGCTAGGGGTGTGTCCTGGAAGATGTCAACATTTCTGTCTCACTTTCTGGAAAATACCCAGCCTTGCACATGTTCCTGATGGAAAACTACTGCAGCAAGAAGTCACAAAGGCCGCTGCACACCAGGCAGGCAGGAGAGCTGGTGAGACCGGCTGTGATGCCCAGCACAGGGGCTGTGCTGCTGGGTGCTGCTGAAACCTGGTGATCATAGAATCATAGAATGGCCTAGGCTGGAAGGGACCTTAGAGATCATTTAATCCAACCTCCCTGTCACGGGCAGGGACGCCTCTCAACTAGATCAGGCAACACATGGGGAATGAATAGGGAATGAACCTGCGACTTTGGTGTTATCAGCACCACACTCTAACCGAGTGAGCTAACCATCCCCCACCCAGACTTGGTGCTTACTGGCCACCTCTCCCTCTATGTAGCTTTCCAGGTGTTTCTTGTGCCCCACAGCTGGGGACAGCTCATCCAGGAACAGCCGGCAATTCTGCGCAGGTACCTTGAGATGCACATCTGTGTCCTTGGTCTCACCCTCCCTGCAGGAGTGCCCGTCTGCAGAACAGCCCGTAAGGCCCACTGGTGTGGAGGGCAGCAGGGTTTGGCCTTTTTCCTTCAGTTGGCATGATAATTTAAGGGCAGTTGGTTTTTTTCCTCCCCCTCCTGCAGCACTCCTGATGCTCATAGGGATTCAGTAAAGGCAGCAAAGCCATGTGGAGGTCTTTAAAGCGATGCCTGGCTCCCTTCCCACCAGTGGAGAGGAGGCCTGTCCCACTCTCCTGCTCACACTGGATGTATCAGCTGGTGGGCACCTTGTATTTTCAGCACATTTCTGGCCTTTCTTCACTTAGTTGTAGGAATTAAGTTAAGAGATTTTTTTTCTTTTTAGAAAATCACTGCAGCCAAGGCTAAAGGTCAAAAGAGGGATGCCTGCAGCTGTGAACACTCTCAGGTACAGCAGCAAGAGAAAACATCTTCACTGCCCAGGGGGAAGGCTAAAAAACCCCCTCACTACTACTCTCCCCCTTAACCACTCATTTAACTCTCCCTGCTTTCTGTTTGTTTCTTGTTAGCTAATTAGATTTCCTCTGAAGATCGTGTTTCAGGGCAGAAGGCTGGTGCGAGGGGTACGCAAGTCACCCAGGCTTTGGCCAGCTGCAGGGAAGAAGCTCGTGTGTATCTGCACCCCCGTGCTCCCCAATGCCCAGACTTTGACCCTGGCTGCTTTTGTACTCTTGGATGGAGACATAACCAAGGGCACGCTGCAATCATCACAGTAGGTTAGGAGATAAGCAGCCCTGCCTTAATGAGGACATGATATACCTGGCAGGGCTGTATCCCTCGTGGGGGAACAACAGGCTCTTTCACTCTGGGCGCTGGCACAGCCAGGAAGTTGAGGGACAGAGGGAGCTGTGGGTGGTAAATCAGCTCAGCACCACTGGCAGAAGGAAGCTGCCAGGTGCCTGGGGCTGCCCCATCAGCCCCATATCAGCTGTTTTTCGGAAGCCCTGGGATGCCCGACATTGGATTCCGCCAGCAACCTCAGTAGGAGAGCAAATCTGGAGGGCTACAGCTTTGCTAAAACCGGCTTTTTCAGTGAGGTTCAGGTGCGGATGGCAACTCTCCAGCACCAAGAGGGAAGCTGCGTTTCTGCCTCCACTATCCACAAAGGCAAGCCCATCCCAGAGGGAAAGGCAGCATTACCACACCAGGAGACCTCTGCTTGCTGCTTGGGAGGCAAAGCCCTCACTGAAAGGAGCCAAATCTTTACTGTGCATTTCTGAAGGCACTGAATTATTAAGGAGAATAGATATCTTGAGGCTGCAGGTGGAGCAGAGAGCTTTACAGATAGCTGGTATTAAGTGTAATGGACCTCTGATGGAAAACCACCTGATTGCTGTGGGATGGTTTCTCAGCTGTGGAGCAGCATAAAGTAGCCAGGGTGAGTGTGGTACACATCCTCATTGCTCCAGAGAATTACTGGTTTTGGTAGTCCACTGCAGTCTTTGGAAGCATTACAGTGACCCCCCTCCCAACCTGTTCTCCAAGAATATCCACAATCTAATCTTTGGTTTTGCTGGATGAGCCCAAACCAGCTTTTCCCTGTCTCACCAGAGCTGGAAAACAGGCCTTGCTAGCCTACAGAGGAAAAGACCTTTCTGTACACTAGGTAAGGCAAGCCAGCAGTACCTGACGTGGAGGGATGGTGCTCACGGGACTTGCACATAGCAGAGGTCTAAGCAGGTATCACGTGCAGAGCCTGAGGTTTAGCATCTCTGACTGGCTGGGACAGATGTGTGCAGCGTTTGTTCTGTGAAACTTGGGCTGTTTGTCAGCAATGAGGAAACCCTCAAATACCCTGGAACCAGCCTTCTTCCCACCCTCCTGCTTCCACGTGATTAAGGTCATGCAAGAGCTGGCTGTCATTTCCAAGCCTCCTGAGTTTGCCAAAATTAGGTTGGATTTGTGGAAACTGGCTTCCTGAGACCTCGGGTACTTCCTGCTTCGAATACCAGGCCAAAAACAACACAGCAGTGCTTGCTCTCCCAAATTTTGGTATGACTCCTTTAGTCCCACAGGGAGCCACAAGTTACAAAACTCATTGATTTTGAAATCTTGAAGGTCAAATATTTTGGCTTCTTTTTGAGGCTGCTCAAGCAGAACATTGCTATGACACTGGGTACAGGAAAATTTTGGAAGTCGATACCTCAGAGAAACGTCATGTTCTGGTTACATCAGATGATCCGTTTCTATTCAATGGGACCCTGAGGTCAAAGGCATCTGACCTAACACTGGCAATAGCTCTTGCAAATGCTCACTTATTGCGAGGATCATCAAGTAACGCTTTTAGGGACCTGAAGAGTAGGGAAGCACATTACAGCTGACTGCCCTGCTGTGCTGGGACAAGAAAGCCTTTGCTCCAAGACCTCGTAATCCAATAAGAGATGAATAAGAAAGATGAAATTACCAGGGTGGAGAGGAAGCCAAGGGCTGGAGGAAAGCGTGATGCGTACCAGAGCTGCAAGGACTGAGGCTTTCTATTCCTAATTAACAGACTCACTTGTCTTATTTTCTGCTCTAACCACCATATTAGCCTTTTAAATATAGAAGGCTCCTCCCTGGCTATGTACACAGCCAGCCCGGCACCACCATCCATCTCAGCTATGTTGCCACAGGTTGTATTTTCAGAACCACTTGATGGGTGGATTAGTGGCTGTGTTTTTTTTATTGCCATCTCCTCAGCTTTCAGGAGGAGGAGAGAGAGGAGGAGGAGGGGATGGAGGGGGAAGTAATAAAAAAGTCATATGTGAGGCTTTTAAGTGTCATAAAGATGGCTAAAAAAAGCCATTTAAAAGGAATCTGTAGGGCTTTTATTTGCTGCTTAGTTTGAGAAATGTGAGGCTTGTAGGCTCATTTTTCACACTTTCCCCCACACACCCCCCAGGCCTGGGAAGACACTTGATTATTTTTAAATGAAAATGCGGTGGTTTTCATAATTACAGGGCTCTAAGCTTTGAAACTTTACTGGAGTAACTACTAACTGTGACTGCTTGTTAGTGCTGCCCAGTGCAGCCACCTGTGCAGAAATCTTGAGGTTTCCATCACATCTAAGATGAAGAGCAAGGCCTCTCATCTTCTCTTTAGGGCTTTGAGAAGTAATATTTGTTTAACACCCATCTGTTAACTCTCCTACTAATGTCAGCTAAGAACTATGGTCCCAGATAAAATTATGGCTCCAGCTAAAACTAATGGCTTCATATTTAATATGAAAACCATAGAAATTATTTACAAGTAATTGTAGTTTTTGATACAAGTTTGATGTACAAACCAGTAGAAGCTGAAAAGAGTTGTGGTATTTAAAAAAAAAAAAAAAAAAATTATCACCATCAAGAAGGAAACTACCCAGGTTTAAAAGGTAACGCAAAGAAAACCTCACACGGACGCAGAAGAAGGCCTGGGTGCAGACTAAGAGGAAGACAGTAAAATGCATGCATGGTGCTAGAGCTAGGAAGGGGGGAAAAAAATTAATAAAAGAATAAGGACGCCTTGCTCTCTCCATCACCTTGCAGAACTATAGCAAAGCAGTGCTTCAGTCAGAAATCTCCCATCCAAGCCGATGTCTCTCATAGTGGAAACCCAACCCCTACCCCTCGAAGGACAGGGAGGGATTATTTTAACCTCTCGCTCAGAGCCAAGTCTCCAGCCGTGCTGCAACAGGCATCACGCTGATCTGATGCTGTTACCACTGCGGCGCAGCTCCAAGACACTGCTCCTGCTCCCACCCAGCCCACGGCTATATGGATTTGACCGCGGCCGTGCTCGCACTGCAGACAGATCCGAGACGGCCTCTTGCACTTTGTGTACGCCCACTCAGGCCGGAATGACTCAGCCTCACCCCCTGGCTCGCCGACGCCGCCTGTTATTTATTCTTTGGAAAACCAGGGTGACATGAGTCACGTGGTCACACCAGTGCCGGGCCAAATGCCAGGTCTCACCCTAATGGCTGCAATTTGGCCACGCTCGTCCTCCATGGTCCCTGTGCCCGCGAGTGGAAGCACCTGGGATGCATCTGCCTCATGGGACAGGAGATGTGCATACCAAGGGCATGCCAGCATGCTCCTAAGAGGTACATGTCTCCCTGCCAGAGACTCCTTAGAGCAGGTGGCATCTGTAGAGACAAGCCCCCCCCCCCCCCAACATCTTATTTCCCATCACCTTGCACGCCAGGCAGGGTTGGCTGGTGTGCTGTGAGGAGGTGTGGAAGCAGAGGTATCCCTGCTGGGGTCACCTTGTCTCAGCTGCACCCAGGGACAAGTTTTGGGGCTCATGGCAGGGCAGGGGGTTGCTGGTGGGGCACACTACAGCAGTTGCCAGGGCTGAGCCAAGCTGTGCCAAGTGCCAGCAGGCAGTCACAGCGACAGCCCGCTGCTCTTTGTGCCCCAGCCACCAGTCCCATGGAGTGCTGCCTTCAAAAGTCATGTCACCCAGGGCTGGGCTGCCTTGCTGACACAGGGCATGCCCTTGCTCAGCAATTAGTTTGGATGCAAATAGCATTTGCATGTTAATTACCCTGCCTAAGTAACACCATGTGTGGAATAAGGAGCAAGTGCTTTTCCCCTACTCTGAAATAACTCAGTTCATAGACAAAGTCTTTGAGACAGATGAGGCTCAAAGTAGATACCAAGGTACTACCTGCCGTTTCAACGCAGAATCACCAGGACTTTGTTAGACTGCCACATGGGATCAGGGGAGCTCAGGAGCACTCTAAATCAGAGCAGGAGGGCAGAAATAACACGGGGTCTCCCCGCCACGCCAGCTACCCTCGCACGTGGATTTTCCTTTGGGCTGGTACAGCACCAGCTGCCTTCTGAGCCCGGTGGGAAGGAATTTGGACCCAGCGTCTCTGATTACCAGCACACAGAGCTGCTCTTAAGGAGGCACCCGCTGACATAACAGTGCTAGCAAGCCGAAAGTCTGGCATTAGGACTAGAGATTGCATCCAAAGTGCTTGGCTGCATCCAGACCCCGCGCTGTCTGAGGATGCCATGCTCCCAACGAAGGGGACTGCAGTGCTCAGTCACCTGAAGTCCGCACCATGATCTCGAGAAAGGATAGAGGAATGATGAGTGCTCCCCTCCAGCTCATCTGTGGGTTTAAAAGCTCTTCCGGAGAGAAGAAATGAGAGGAAGTTGAGAAGGCTGCTGAGAAATATTTAAATATTTCGCTTTCCAGCATAACTTGAGTCATTTGGAATGGAAAGTTTCCATTGCCTAATAAATCTAGCACATTCATTTAAAAGAAAAAAAAAAAAAAAGGACAACTTTTGGTGTCGGCTTGAGGAACTTAGCAGTGCAGTGGAGCTGAGGCACACCACCCACCAGCAGGTACATGATGTTCTTGGCCCAGGCTATGGCTGAGGAGGGGCATAGGGCAGTCAGGGGGCAATGGGTGCGTTTGCTGCCCAGGGAGAGCCTGCTCACTCATGCTGGCACACCTAAAGCTAAGGAAAATTTAGGCTTGGATCAGAGCGGGTGAGGAAAACAAAAAAAAATAACGTGCACCTTTGGGTGAAATTAAAATGCATGAGCAGCTTTTCAGGAGGTTTGTTTGTGGGGCTGCCCAAGTGAAGCAAGTCTGCTTTACCAAACCATTGAGGGTAAAATCAGGCCAGGGGTGTGCACATGCTCAGCTGTGGCTTCTGCCGAGGGAGGGCAGGTTTAACTTTAGGCAGTTACCCTGCTGCCCTGGCAGGGGTGGTTTCAGTGCTGGATTACTCTGAATCCAGGAGCCTTACGCTTAAAGCACAGGTAGTGGGATGCGGCAGGGATCAGCTCTCCCTGTCCCAGGTCCTTCTGCCACTCCCCACAAGTGAAACGTGTTCCTTATGATACACTTAGGGACCACATTCCCCACATTGGATTATGGGGGGGAAACAAGGTGGTTATGGGGGGAAAACAAGGCCGTTTACTTTTGCACGGACTGCTATTTTCAAGCATCCCACAGCTACCCTGATGGCTTCACACATACGGGAGCCGGGGAGGGACGATGCTCCAGGATCCCGGAGCCCCGGGGCAGGTGTCCCGGCCCGGCCCGGGGGGCAGAGGGGCGGATGGCGGGGCTGCACTGCACCCCAGCGGCCGCCGCTCTCCCGCAAACCGAGGCCCCCGACTGCCCGGTGCAGGCTGCCCCGGAGAGGGGTTGGGGGAGAAAAGGGGCTCCCTCGGCATCCCTTCGGAGCATCCTCACAGGACTCCTCGCTGCAAGAGCCCCCCTCCCCAGCCAGCAGCCCTTCCCGGCGCTTCTCTGTAAAAAATAGCAAAGCAAAACAAAACAAAAAAAAAACCCGACAACAACAGCAACAAAAAAAAACCTTTTAAGAGCTTCTCCCATTATCCTGCTTCCACTTCTATCCCAGCCTCCCTCCAGCAAAATGGAGCCGAAGGAAGGGCTTGCAGGTGCAGGGTTGAAGGAGCCAAGGGTTGCTTGCAGCAGGTAAGGACACACGTGCCCAACGTAAACGGAGCAGGACCCTTGGCAACACCTTCTTCCCTGAGAGACATGAGGCACAAGGGAAAACATAACCCAGGTCACCTGGAGATCGCCCCACCAGGCCCTTTCTCCCCAGTGCTGACAGTTCTTCCGGGGGAAGAGAGATGAGGTACCTACCCTCTCATAAGTTCGCACACACCAAACCCTGCAAGCTCAGGGAGCGGAGGAGGAGAACAGCTTCCTGGGAGACCATGGGCAGAACTTGAATTGTGGGGGCTGCACATGCTCTGTCACCTTGATGCTCTGTCACCAGAGCACCCAGCTGCTGACAGCAGGGAGAGAGCAATGTCCTGCCCCTGACAGGAGGGGGGAAATAAATACAGGGAGGTGTCCTCACCCCTGAGGATGCTGCTGTAGTGTAGAAACTGCCCCCAAATATACCATTAGCCCCCCACATACAGTGTTTTCATGGAGCTGAGGCACAGGCAGCCCATGGCAAGGCTCTCAGCCGAGCCGGCTGGGTTGGGTAGCCAAAATGGGGCAGAAAAGCATTGCCTCCCTGCACCAGGTAAGCTCCATAGCATCCATTCGCACACTGCCACTGTGTTTCTGGGCAGAGAGCAATAGTGGTTCAGATACTCGTATAGCTTCCTGCCCAGGTTAGAGAAACAGAATTACTGCAAATACTGCTATTTCTGGTCAGTCAGAAATACCATCTTTCCAGTCATGCCTGCTCTGTTACAGGACCACTTTTTAAACGCAGGCTGGGGCAGCAGTACATATAAGACTCTCCTCATGACAATCTTCCATTTACAGCCAGAAACTATTGAAAATAATTAAAGCTATTTACATCCAAGGCAGAAGAAATGTTGCAGAGCACTTTAATTTGACAAGAGATAGCTCTATAATCACCAAGAAGGATTTAGACAAACAAACAGAATGGAAACCATACCATTAGCAATATCAAATAACAACAGAGAGAGAAAAAAGACAGCATCACTAACAGCAGCAGCAGCTTTTCTGCATACAGGAGCAGCCGCACAGTCACAAATGATTTTCTTGGCTCAGCACAAGGAGTCAGGCCAGAGGGCTGGGAAAGCTGGGTCCAGGTCTGCCTCTCCCACCTTCTGCTGCTGCATCACCTTGGACAAGCCACTAGCCATCCTTTTGCTCCAAGCACCAATACAAGGAGAAGCCCATAATATGCACCGCTGCAGATATGCCTCCCTCCCCAAATGATGCACAGTACTATTTGTGCCAAATGGCCATGCTTGGAAGGAAAAACTACAGCTCCCCCACCATAAAAGTCCTGCTAAACCCAGCATAATTCTTACTCAGTTCTTGCAGGCTCTCAGAGGTGGGGTGACACTCACAGTTCGTTGGTGCTCAGGCCGAGGAAAGAGTCTGGGGGTGCTTTTGGGGTTGTTGTGATGACAAATTGAAGGGAAGTGGAAGAAAGAAAAAGAGGGAATCCAGGTGATTTTAACAGTTGTCTTCTTTCAAAGCACTACCATGTGTCCTACATCACAAGTGTTTCAAATGAGACTCCAGCACCTGCATTTCATTTGACTGGGGTTTTGTTATTGGGCTTTTCCAGCTGGTAAGAGCAGACAGATGAAAAAAAAAAATCAATAAAAGCTGTGTTTGAATTTCAGCCTCTTATAGAGTGATGTTTAGATTGAGCTGTTGTCCAGCATATGTACATCAAAACTATGATATCATTCCCATATAGCTCTTCTGCCAGCATTACAAGACTTGCTGGGCTGACATCAATGTTTCTGTCTAGTAAGCCCTGGACTTTGGCACATATTACCGTTTTCCTTTATTAGTGGTCATGGACCAGATCAGTCTCTGTGTGAACGGAGAAAGGGATGTGGCTGTTCATACCTCTGACTTTTGCATGAAATTTCAGTGTAGGCTTAGCACAGCAAGTTCGTGGGTACCCAACTAGCCTCTCAAAGAGCTATGTCTGCAGTGCCCTGGATACAGGGTAAACCAGAAATGTGTGTTAGGGCTCTCCCAGACTGCTTTAGGCTGACTACTGAGTATTGCCAAAATTTCTATTTGTTTTCTGAGATCTTTCCCATTCAGAAAAACACCCCCAGACCCAGTGCCCTTCTGCTCACTACCCACGTGTTGCGCAGAGCTCAGTGAGCAGACACCGGGTTTGGATACTAGCATGTTTTTCATAAATCACATGTATTTGGGGTGCAAATGCTATTTGTTGGAGCATTGTCTTCTTCTGTTTTCTTGTTTTGATTGTAGGCTGAAGGTTCAGAGAGACACAGATTGAGAACACCAAGAGCCTGTGCTGTGGTTCGCTAAGTAAAAGGGGAAAGTTAATTACTGTAACATAAACAGGGATATGGTCCTCCACTTTGTGTGGAAAAACCCTGCTCTCCTAGCAAACGAAAGCGACTTGTTGCTACAGCCTCTCCATGCTGTGATCACATTAACTGCTTTGCCCAGGCTGCCTGATGAGGTTCCTGCCACCTCCCGCTCCCAAATACCTTCACGTCCTGACCCCTGTCACATCCCAACCTCCATCAGTCCATCTCTCCAAGTGGCTGTTGCACACGCAGCAGGGAGGGCAGGGATCATCTCAGGTCTTCGCTCTTCTTTTGGAGTGTTTTTAACAGCCCTTGAAGTTCTTTAATTTGCTGGGAGGTTGGTGCCTGTGTTTTTAGGTGTTGCTATCCCCTTTTCATAGGCCCCAAAATATGGCTACAAAAGCGATCAAAGCGCTGGAACGTCTCTCCTGTGAAGAAAAGCTGAGAGAAATGGAGTTGTTTAGCCTGGAGAAGATTCTGGAGACACCTTATTATGGCCTTTCAATACTTAAAGAAAGTAAGAAAGATGGAGACAGTCCCTTTGGCAGGGCCTGTTGTGATAGGACAAGGGATAATGGCTTTAAATGAAAAGGGTAGTTTTAGACTAGATATAAGGAATAATTTTTTTACAGTGAGGGTCGTGAAATACTGGAGCAGGTTGCCCAGAGAGATGGTAGAAGCCCCATCCCTGGAAACATTCAGAGTCAGGTTGGATGGGGCTCTGAGCAACCTGATCCAGTTGAAGGTGTCCCAGCTCACTGCAGTGGGGTTGGACTAGATGACCTTTAAATGTCCTTTCTGACCTCCAAAATTCTATGATTCTATGATTTATCAGCTGTGATGTCTCACCACTGTCCCTTGGATTCCCCCGTCAGTGAAAATGAAGCCATTTTCAGAAAAGTTGTTGTGTTTCAGAAGCCCAAAGAGGTATTTTGAAGACCGGGGCCTCTGCATGGAGACTTCGGCAGGACCACTGCCTTTAAGAGCCTTTAATACAAGAATAGACAGTGCCTGGGTGTAGGCTACCTTATCTGAGGAACCCACCAGGGCAACAGGCAGAACATTTGATGGCATCAGTCTCCTCCTCTCAGCAGTGCACTTTGCACAGTACACGCAGGGGCAGCTGCCTTTGGTTCCAGCTGGGTGCACAGGCAGAGAGAGCTTGGGCTCTGCCCCAAAGACATGTTGCCAGTATACGCAGAGAGCGATGGAGAAAAACACAGCCAAGGTCTGGCTGGACTGGTACATGCATTATATCGTGTATATCATATGCATATTGCATACAATCATCATCACTTATTAAAACCTTCAGCAAGACCTGAGATGCCTTGCTGAAAACAGCCTCTTCCGTCGTGATGGATGCTTTCAGCAGTGTGTGGTACCACAGAGGGAGCAGCTCCTGGGGGCATACAGCTGCTCTCGCCCCATGCAGCAGCGGCTCAGACTGCTGTGACACCCAAGGGATTTCTGGCCCTGCTCTGCTCCCGCCACTGCTGTGGGCTGAGCAGAAAAACCTTCAAGTGCTGCCGAAGGGCTCTGCCTCCAGAGCAGCTTCCCCACTCCTCGTGGGGCCAGGAGCTTGTTCAAAATCAACATGCTGTGTGGAGGCAGCTCAGGACACTGGCTGGCCTGGGCCAGGGGGAGCAGCAAGCATCCCCCTCATCCTGCTGCAAGGTTAAAGAGTGTCACGGCTAGATTTATGCTTTCCCATTGTGTGAATACCCTTTCTCAGTTTCTGTCAGGCACCCAGGAGGGGAAGACAGTCTGTTGCCGTCCTTTTTTTGGTTGTTAATGTTGGATGTGTGTTCCCCAAAGCCATATACCGAGCATCTGGCACTGACACCCCCTGCATGCTGGCACTTCATCATCCTCAAACAAGGGATGTCATTAGCAATATCCGTGGCTGTAGCACTCACAAGGAGTGGGGTACGAGTTTCTCATCCATCTGCTCCTCACCAAAGTGCCTCCTCGTCACACTAGACATTGTCTTGGGTGGCTGGAAAGGCTCTGGAGGCTTTCCAGCTGTTTAGATCAGGATCTCCTTCGTTATTCTGAGGTTTTGCTAGGAGTTTGCATTGTGTTAAGTGTCAGGAAGCCCAATGAAACTGAACACCTTCCTATGCCAGGCTCCTGCCCTAAAGTACTTCGTCTCTAGGGAATGGAGAGCAGACAAAGGAGAAGGGAAGGGTACAATATCGGAGCAAAAGATCAAACTGATGAGAGAATATATTATTCATTAAATGCATCTCCAGGACAAGTAACAGAGGGAGTGTGGGAACAGAGCTTACAATTGCCTTAGGTACAGTTTTAAAAAATTGATATACCCATTTTTATCTCCACTTTTGGGACAGCTGTTTGCTTTGTTCAGCATAGGACTCAGCCTACCTAACATTTCTGAAAGTGGGTATATGTTCCCACTGGTTTCACTGGTGCTGACGGGCTGTGCATATGATGAGGTGAGTACACTCACCTAGTCTGAACCTGCAGCTCCCTCAAGCCAAAGCAGCTCTCTCTATAGATTTTGCCCCCCAATTATCTTCAGCTGTCTCTTGCCTAAGGAAAAGAACACAGGACAGAAATACCTGAGCTGCACTATGACAGCCAGCATTTTAAAAAATCGTTTTGGCGGGGTTTGGGGTACCTGCAGCCCATTGCGATGCCCATGGTGAGAGCTACAGAGGTCTGAGTTTGTTTCTGAAGTTGATGGTAGCTGAGGTCTCTCCATGAAATCTACCTTTTAACCTAAAATCACATTTTTCTCCGACGATAAAGGTGCCAGAAATTCATCTGCATGTTGCTTTCCCAACCAGCCAACTATTTATCTTATTGCTACTTTTAATACTAGCCAAATCAGCAGAGGAACTCACAGACCTCCTAGCTGGTATATTCACACTGTGGGGTCCTGCTGACCTTTGGAGGGTGTCTCCTGCCCCCAGACGACTGAAGGACTGATAGGACGCTCTGCTAAATGCACTGGAGACGGAAGGAGCTAGGGAACAGCATTTCAGCTTAAGGACCTGGGCCTCTAGCACAGAGCTAATGAGAATTAAGTGGCTAGTGCCAAAGGCATGCCCCTCCCAGAAGTACCACGCTTCAGTGCATACGCAGCTTTGGCTTCTGGCCTCATTTACACCCCCTGGGTTTTCCTTCCCCATGTGAGTCCTCAATTCAAGTCCTCCACTGGGAAGCAAAGCGGACTGAACCAACTCTGTGGGGGGCTGGTTGCTGCAGAGCTACCCCATATATCAAAGTCAGTGTTAAAACCCTTCTTCTCAAAACTGAGCAAGGAGCCAGCAAAACAAATTCTCCCCAGCTCAAGCCTCCACAATCACTCTCTACTCCCCTCGCTGCCTCAAGTAGAGGCAACTCTGCACTGCCACACAAAATTAAACTTTCTCTTTATTCTCCAGCCTAATCTCTCCTTCCACAATACGATCCTGAGGTTTAATCTGATTACGATCCTTCATATCACACTATAACAAATGGCCCCAGCTGCCAAGTCAAGCAGTTTAATGAGATACTGTGTTGGCTATCACATGAAAGGCAGAGGAGACACTGCAAACAAAGGCAGTACTTGCTCAGTCCCATCCCCAGGACGTGGTGCACAAGCTGTGAGGAAATGCTTGTGCACCTAATGTTGAGCATCATAGAAGAGAAAAACCTGTCTTTCTACAACACTTTTGGTGGAGAGCTATGCTTTACCAGGCAGGGCAGAGGATGCTGCATGACCAGCAGCCCTGAGATGCAAACACATTTGCCAGCCGCCGGGGTCTGCATGCAAGAGAGAGAAAATGCAGTTTGTCTTTCTTCAGATATTATTACATCTGATCTAAACATAACAACCTGAGACATATAACATGGTGAATCAGTATCATTGTTTGTTAATCCAAATGCAACCAGACACTTTTTTTTCCTTCCTGCCTGGGTAAGACTTACCCTTCCCCCTCAGAACTGCAGCCATAATGCAATTCCCTCTCAGCAGCTAATGGCATTCATAAATTACACTCAAGACCTATTGTTCATTTAATCCTTTTTGCTGCTATTAGCTCTGGTCCCTGATCTGTTGCCTCTCCAGTCTATGGTATTTTAATGACACAGCTAGAAAACAGCCAAACTCCTCAGCTTAGTGGTAAAAAGCCAGATTTGTATTACAAGGAGGGATGATGTCTATAGCTGACTTGAGGGGCAGAAGTATGGAAGAAACACATCGCAGAGCTGGCTGTCGACTGGGAAGGGCAGAAAGGAACAGGCTGAAACAGACTGATTGATTCTGGCCTGAGCTTGGGTCTCACTGAACTGATGAATCTGTTGGCTCACAGCCCTGGGAATTCGGTTCATTTCTAAGACCACCGAACCATGGCAAGCCTTTCAACCGGCCTAACCTGGTTTGGCAAAAGAAATCATTGAAGATAGCCGCTCCTGCCTTGAAGCTGCAGTTATTTTTTAAGGGAACTTGACCCTTAAGTGTGTTTTTCTCTTGAGTGCAGGGGATGTGCTGCATGGATTAGTGCTGTTTACATGACATGACATTGCAGAGAAGGCACCAATGAGACCTTAGCTGGAGCGTAGCAAACAAACCTGGTTATCCATGCTGAGATGAATTAACACTTAGAAAAGACGCAGAGCAGGACCAGGACTGTGGTTTTATCAGAGAAAAAGAGACCAAAGACTTTGGCATATCTAGTCACACTCAGCTAAAGCCAAGGGAGCTTATGATTACCCTTGTGATGGTTGCATGGACAGCAAACCCTATGGAGGGAGAACAGCAGCTAGAGTCTATACTGGTACAAAACCAGACAACGCTATCTGTGAACACATTTAGCCTGAAAGTTCAAAGAAAGCTCCTAATCAACTGTGTGTGTCCAAACTAGTCTGCCTGCCCCAGGAGCCAGGGGCAAAGTATCTAACTACCCTTGAAACAGGTTTCTGTTCATTTAGCAGAAAGGACCAGAAAGAACAGTGGATGGATTTGGTGGCTGATGAGATCCGTCCCAGCCCTGCATCCTTACACTTTTAAAAGGGGATCACAAGAATTCACCACTTAATGTTCATCTCCTTAAAGATTCCTTTGGAGAGGGGGGATATTTTATTATTATTTCCCTGAGCTGTGTTTTCTTTTTGGTTCATTACTAGCTTGGAACTGGAGTGTCATAAGCTCTCTTGAATTGATAAAACTCCTTCCCTGGAAAGCGTTACCTGCCCCCTTTGAGCTACAGTGCACGTGACCTTGCCCCTCAGGTTCCCCAGCTGCATCAGTGACAATGTTGGCACCTGGCCTTTGCTGGTGAGGTGCTGTGAGGAAGCAGATGGGTCTAAGGCTGCCTGCGGTTGCAAGAGAAGAGGTTTTGCTATTTGGGTTACTGGATAGCAAATGGTACCCATCTCCTCCAAGGCAAGAGCAAAAAAAGCGATGGGCTAGATGCAACTGGGCCATGGCTTGGGACCAGGCTTTGGACCACCCTGCATGTAAGCTGGTGCCCTCTGTCTCAAGCTGGCCCAGGACCCGTGCTTGTATGTTGCTCACAACACTCTGGATTAACTGTATCAAGCACAGTATAATGCAGGGCAAAAATATTAAAGCGGTTAGTCCACACAAAAGATAAAATAAAAGTCGTTTCACCCATGGAGTCGCCAGTAACCAAGACCACAGTTCGCTATTCCCACTATTCCCACTCTTCCATGTTTGAGTGGGGGTATGGGCTATTTTCGTAATGTCTGTGGTTAACCGAAGAACTACCTCACCTACATCACTGATTTCCAAACAATCGTTAGAGATATTTAATTTCCCACATACCCCTCCTTCTTTGGCCAACAAATAATCTAGAACTGTGTGGTGTTGCAGGATTGCAGTGCGCATCTGTTGAGATTGTTAATTCAAAAGATTTACAACATTGGCAGTGCAGGTGGCAATAATCCAGTGTTTTATTATTCTCTTGAGGGACCACTTGTTTTCACCCCAATTTTGTGTCCTGCCTATGTCAATCTCAACAGATCACCTGTCGCAAGCAACACTCTTGTCACCTAAAGTATTGTATAATCTTATTCCTGAATTCATTATTTTCAAAGGGATTGTGTAGTTTGGAGGGAGGGGGGGAGGATTGATCTCTCTTCACTCTTAGGGATAAGTTCCCAGGACAACACAAAAATAACACACGCATTCTCCATGGGAGTGTCTGGGTTTTCTCAGTTGTTTTCGTATTCCTAAAACTGAAACAAGAAAGACAAATTCGCTTCTTGGGTGAGAAAGAGGTTCAGCGAATAGAAGAGGAATGGCTCCAATGGTTGGCAATTCTAGTAATGCTGGCTGTCCAGGAGAAAAAGCTGGTTTGCTGTTTGTCCTCTCTCTTAGCGGAGGTGCCTGTGAACCACAGCTTCCACAGCTCCTCTGAAAAGGGCAGGGCAACTTTAACAACAGAAGAAGGAGCGGTTCCCTCCTCTAAGGGGTTCCTTATCTCTTCCTGGATGTTTAACAGCTTGGGGTTACCTTCAGTGACTATAGGTACTGACTGGGTTTTCCCTAAAGCATCTAAGATAATTAGATCTTTAAATGAAGTTGAAATTCCCCATCGCTTTGCTCAGTCCACGTAAGAGTGGTACTTTGTGCCCCGGTATCAACTAAAAAGGTTAGTGTTTTTTTCTGTGGCCCTACAGCTGCTGTAATCAGTAAATCCCCTTTCACTTTTGTGGTGAGTTGCCTGACAAACATCCATCCTCCTTCCCCTCCCTCACCTGCAGGGAATAGAGGGTCTAGTTTCTCATCGGCTTCTCTTCTTTATCAGTTTCTTCCTCAAGGTCTATCAATGGCGAGGCACTAGAGACTGCTTCAGAACTGACTTTTAGTCCTGTCCATCTTTCTCTAAGTTTCTCCAGGTTTCAGGTTGGAAGCCCATCCATTACATCTTGGGAGATGCCTTTCTGGAGTCCTAATTGCCACAGTCCCAGGCGAGTTAGGGGCCTTTCTCTCCCAGGATTAGTAAATCGGAAAGATCTCTGACTCTTAGTTCTTTTGACTGGTGCTGACTGAACCTCGCCTTTTACCAGGGCTCATACAGTCCTGGTTTCTGGTTTCTGCCTGGATTCACTAACAGGACCATATTTCCTCCCAAAATTAATTAGCTCTTGGGCTACTTCCCCTCACGTCCAATCAGTGGTCATTGCTCCCTCTAAAGTCTGTAACTCTGTCTGCTACAGGGATACTTTATATCTTCCCCTGCAGCTGGATCCCAATGGGTTTTAAAGAATCGGGAAGCCCTCAAATTAGAGGAGTCATCCGTTTTGGATCCATGGGCATCATCATTGGAGAGCTCCCCGGCATACATCATCTGCAAACAAGCCGCCTTTTGCACACTTTCTACCAGATGATCTACTGTAGCTGTTACAGCAAGAGGATCTCCCCTCTCCAAAGGGTTCAGACCCCCAGCCCAATACGCTGCCTTCTGCGTCAATGACCATGAGGCTCGAAGATTGCCAGTAAGTAGATACACACGTGGACCCCAGTATTCTTCTGCTTCCTTCTCTTGCAACAAAATCACATCTCCTCCTGGCAACGACACTCTCCAGACATACTCTGTTTCTGATGCCTTTGGAGACCTTGCAAAATCCTTCTTTAGTTTAGCTAACTCAGTCACTGTAACAGACCTCATTAATAACAACTTGGTGGTGGTCGTCAGCACCTGCCTCATATAAACACTCTATCTTAATCAGGGGATACATATGAGGAAGATTACTACTGTCTCTTTTGCTCTGTAAGTCCTCTTGGGGATAGATTTCCCTAATTTCTCTGTCTTTCAACTTTGCCTCTTCCTCTCCAAGTGAGTCACTTTCTCTCCCCAGTTCTCTCAATGCTTCCTTTAATACGGAATTCTGGTTTCTTTCCTAGTAACTGCTTGGTCTCTCTTAACTGCTTTTGTAGTGGTGTCTGTAGTGGTCTCGTTTGGACACTGTTGAGGCAAAAGACCAACACAGTCACTTACACCCTGTTAGGCTGAAAGAGGCTTGATGCTTATGTGTAGCTTGGAGCTGTTGGCCTGTGTAGCTGCCTGATTCCAAGAGTGGTTTCTCCAAGAAAGGAAACAAGGAGATATTTAGCTTTTTAATTCAGAAAAATTTACATTGCAAAGGCCACAGTTGTGCAGCTGGTAATTACCACCACCCGGGGGAGCCTGAGAAGATGCCATTCTTTTGTCTAATTACTACAAAGCCTTTCAGTTTGATTAATTCTTTCCTTGATGCACTTCCTTGTAATTTCTATTTGTGAAGACGATAAGGGTAAATTAGGGAATCTTTCTTTTGAAAAAGACATTCTGCACTCTTTGCAGGCCTGGTCTCTGGTAATATGTGTGCATTTCTCATCACCCATCCAGAAGATGCTTTCAAAGTCAGGCTCTTGTCCTGTCCTTTCTTTCAGACCAAAGGTGTTTCTTGGAGCAGAATTAACAAATACCTTTGTTATGAGAAAATCATCCTCCATTTCTGTGTGCTGCAACAGCTTGGGTCAAAACAGGATAAAATACATTTACTACCTGGAGCTATTTAATTTTCTTTCAGACTGTGCACCCTCCTCCAGCCAGAGAAGTCAGATTCCAAAGAGGTTGAAGCCACCAGACACCTCCTATGGTGATAACAAAGGGTGACCTGATAGGATGTGTGGGATCTCTTGCCATGTTTTGAGCATTGGTGCTGTGTCACTGTCTCATGTAACATTGCAAGGGCCTCCGGTGAGAGTCCTGAGGGGGGGTGGAAATGGTAATTAAAAAAAGATGTTTATCCTCAAACCCAGCAATCCTAGCACTGGTAGGCAGAAAAATACTTTGTGTGAATGCAGAAATAGCCTGTTATCTTATCTACCACTGTTTATGTCCCAGTTTTGCTCAGAGGAACTGAGCTGCTCCCACTGGAAAGGTAGATTGCAAGGTACTCTAACTTCATTGGTGGGCATCACTCCAAACTAAAGATGAAGTATAACAAGGTGGGGTAGATGGTATGCAATGACCTTGGTGTACACCTGAGTCCTGTGGCATAAAAGAGAGGTGACATGCACTCAGAAATGACCATTCCCACAAGAGCCAAATGGGCAGCATCAGAAAAGCTGTTTAGAGAAGAGTCTCTCTGTGGGGAGGAGCAGAACGAAGAAAAGAAGAAGATGGAGGTACCTGGGAGCTAGGTACACATGGGAGTTAGTTGCATTCATTCAAGGTCAGCCTTGATGGGCCTCGGAGCAACCTGATCTAGTTAAAGGTGTCCCTTCTCACTGCAGGGGGGTTGGACAACATGACTTTTAGAGGTCCCTTCCAACCCAACACATTCTATGATTCTGTGTTGCCTTCTCTGCAGGTCTGTGGCCCAGCCCTGTGGAGAAAGGGCAGGACACGTGCTTTGATGGAGCAGGGTGGTTCCCGCAAGTTCTCTCCTTCCCAGAACCCTGCCTGCAATTTGCTTGTCTGTGCTCTCCTCAAACTGAGCCTGTTGGGAATTACAGCAATCTCATCTTTTGCTGCAGAAAGCAATAAATCCATATTCTGGCTCTTGGAGTGGTTCCCAGAGTTTAGAGACTTTTTACCCGACTCTTCCTATTTATTAGAAAGCTCTCCTAAGGTTTCCTTCCTTCTCTCCTTTTTGGCAATAGAATTTAGTATTAAATTAATTGAGTTCATTTGTCTCTGCTCAAGGATAACTAACAAGATGCTGATTTTAAGAGCAAGACTGCTCCTGGATCGATGTGCGCGTTTGAGACAGATACTGCCCTCTAGTGACATAAAGGCAGACAGTGTAAAACGACTTCACGAGTTTGTAAGGTTTTATAACACATTTCAAAATGAAGTTTCTGATAGATGGAGCAATGATATCTGTGGTGAGGGCTAAGAATGCCCCGTAGCTGTAAGGAGGCCCTTAGCACCCACCATCAGCATCCCTTGTCCCTGTTAAGGCTCCAGCACATAGCACAACAGTGAGGATAACACTCACCTTTCCTGCCCAGCCAGCAGCAGGCAACAAGCTACCTTGAGCAAACTGCCTTTCAAGTACCTTGAAAAAAACCCTTAGCACTCAGTCTGAGCACCTCACCTTATGCAAAAGATATGGTGGCCGAAGGCTCAGCTATGAGTCAGCCAAAATTCTCTCAGGGCTGCTGGCTCATGTCTCCTGAAGATAGGATTTCTGTAAACACTCGTTGCACCCTATGCCTCATCACAAATACGCATTTTAAATTTCTCTTTCTTTTACTTATGTGATGTTTTGGGAATGTCTGTTGCTCAAGTGCTATGCTTCACATGCATACAGGACAGTTCCCTTATAGCCAATGTTTTCGCCTTCTTATTTTAAAGACAATAATTCAGTTAAGGAGAAAAACCAAAACAGAGGTAAACAAAAATCACGGCCAACAATAAAGAATTTATGAAAGTCAAGAATTCTCCTTCTTTTCCTGATAGTGCCTTTGGGAGTCAGCATATACTCATAGAAGCAATTAAAAAGAGAGTGAATAGTCATCACATTCCTTACAGATGCTCTGAACAAAATAGAGCTTTTGATTAAATTTAACATACTTCAAGAAGGCTGGCATTTGTCAAGATGCTCACTTTTTTAAAAGAACAAATAAGAAGCACAAAACTTAGTCTGTAGTCAAAACACAATGTGATGCTCTTTTTTTGAGGAAAACCTTGGGATAACGGCATGATTTTGTAGTCAGGCTACATGTATAAGTGAAAAGCTATTTGCAGAAAGCTTAGTGTGATAAGAAAAGCACAAGTACATTTGCGTGTGATGGGTTTGTGCCTGGCTGGGGTTTTGGTGACCAAGGGGAGCTATGCAGGTGACCCCTTCAGAGAAACTGGCAGGGCCTTCCAGAGCCTGGGGAACCCAGCCAGATGCTCTCCTGGCTAAGATCAGACAAATCAGCACATCTGTGAATCAATATATGTATATTTAAGAGGTGAAGCCTGTTGGGGAAGTTTTACTTTCCCATCTTTTGTGTTGAGAAATCTGTTTTTGCTTTGGGGACGAGGGAGAGGTGAGGAAGAGTGGGGAGAAAACCACCAGAGCAGAGCATTCCCTGGAGGCCCATGGTGACTGTGGACTGAGGAGATCCATGGTGGTGAATGCATCAGGATGTGACCCGTGGAGGACCCCATGCCAGGGGAGAGAGAGACCATGCAGGAGCAGAGGACGTGCCCTAAGCAAACTCTGTCTCCAAGGAGGACACATGCTGGAGCAGAGGACACTGTAAGCCACAGGTGAATCCCATGGTGGTGGGATGGACTCAGATGGAGAAGGACTGCCTCCTGTGAGATGGACACCACGTGGCAGCACGGGAAGGCTGCAAGGGGCCCTCTCCCTGAGGAAGATGGGCAGACTGCACCCACTATCCCCTGTGCTGCTGGGGGAGTGGAAGAGGTAGCTGGGAAGGAGGGAGGGGTGGGGGAAAGGGTGCTTGAAATCTGTTTGTACTTGCTTTCTCTCTCTATCCTGCTCTAATCTAGTTGGTTTGGTTAAACTGGTGGTGATAAATTAATTTTTTTGTTTTCTCCCCACATCTGCTCTCTGTTTCTTTGCCCATGATAGTCAAGTGAGACCCTTCCTGTCCCGATCTCAATCCTCAGTCTTGCTTGTTCCCATACCTAGAGGGTATGGGAAGGGGGTGGGGGTGAGCGATTGGCTGCATAGTTCATGTTCCTGGCAAGGTGGGCTCCAACTATGACAATTTGGCAAGGCTTTTTATAAGAGACATCCTGTACAACTTTCCCACTACCACAAAAAACTGCCTCATAAAAAAAAAAACCCAAACACACACACCCAACCAGACCTGTACTAGATGATGTAAGACAGTATACCTCAAGACTCTTTCTGAAATGGAATTATTTCTTGCATTCAACTGCTTCAATGAACATGTGAGTTCTACCTTCAAAGCATTTTCCCTTACCCTTTGCTAGGGGACAACTGTGTTATGTCTTCTTATTCTGGAGAAAAAGCTGGGAATGGTTCCTGTGCCTTTGTGGTCAGTAGCACCATGCCTTTCAGATCTTTAATTTGATGTGGTGATGAAATTTCCTGCGGCAGCATATGCTAACTGATGCATTTGCCTGTGTATCAACAAGAAAAAAAGAGGGGAAAAAAATCAGAGTTGGCTCAAAGCAAGGGCCTGATTTACTGGCTTTGCTGATTCATTCCTGGCTGTGAGAGGCAGCCACCCTAGCTGAGCAGCAAAACCTTCCATCTTCTGGCTCTGCAGCATGGGTGCATGCACATGATTTCACTTCATAGCAAGCTGTGAACTGATGCAGCTGAGGGCTCTGATAGGCAACTGCAGCCGAGTTAAGATATTGCCACTGAAACACTTTTTCCTGCAACTACAAAAGGAGCTAAATTCAACAGCCACAACTAAAACCCAAACAGATCATGCCTTAGAGCAATAAAATATCAAATTTGAGATTAAGAGACCTGAACATTTTTCACTGTCCTTTCAAACTACTTTTACCATCCTCCAGAAGCTAGCCCTTCAGCCACGAGAAAAAACCAAGATTGAAACAGGAGACATGACTTCATAGTCATGGCTGCTTGGCTCTGCTCAGCAGATGGGCGTCTTTTTGGTTGTTACTGAAACAGCGCTGTTCACCAGAAAAAGGAAAGGCATGGTTTAACAGGGGGGTGTCATCCTGTCCTGACAGTGGCAACATGTATACAGGCAGGATAAGAACTCAACTTTTCTGTCATTTTGTCCAGTCTATTCACTATCTTCTCAGTCATTCTTTCTACAGCTGTAAGGATGGAGGAATGGAGGGAAAGACCGTCCTCATACTGGCATACCCTGTTAGCTACCTCATTTACCATTGGGATATTGATATCATAGAATGACAGAAACACAGAATGTATTGGATTGGAAGGGACCTTTAAAGGTCATCTAGTCCAACCCCCCTGCAGTAAGCAGGGACATCAGGGCCTCCCCAGATCATGGTTGACAGTGTGTGGGAGTACATAAGTGGTGCACTCTGCACAAACTTCCATAATAAGGGCCACTTTCAGGGCATCTCAACAGGATCAACATTCGCTCGCCAGTCACCATAAATAACTTCTCACACAGCCAGGTCTCTTAGATGTTTGATACCTTCTTCCATGGTGGTTCACTTACTCAGACAACATTTGATGTCCTCTCTAAAAGGATATTTGCCCTTCGCAGCTGCCAGGAGCTGCTGCCACAGACTGTTTAATTTCCTCCCAATAGCCTTGTCAATTCCTCCATCTCTGGCCAGACTTCCCACCTCTCTGGCTTAAAATAATTGTGTTGGCTCCACTATCCCAGCAACAAGCGACAAATATCTCACCTTCATGCCACCCAAAGTCCTTCCTTATCATCTGCAAGTCTATCAGAGAAAAAGATTGAGTAGTTACTCTTGCTTTGATCCCTCTTCCTCTGATGAAGGAAGAGCTACTTTGGAAGGATGCTCTGCTTGAGTTTTTGTGAAAGTAGGAGGACCTGGTCTCTCATCTTCATCAGACCTCTCTCTGGAGTCACAGAGGAGTCAGTCACCATCACAGAGTCATAAAGGCTGGAAAGGACCTTTAAGATCATCAAGTCCAACCTACAGCCCTACACCACCCTAACACTAAACCATCTCTTGAAGTGCCACATCCAGACTTTTTTTAAACACATCCAGGGATGGTGACTCCACACTTCCTTTGGTAACCCATTCTAATGCTTCACCACCCTTTCGGTGAAGAAGTTTTTCCTAATATCCAATCTAAACTTCCCCTGGTGCAACTTGAACCCGTTCCCTCTTGTCCTGTCGCTATTCACTAGGGAGAAGAGGCTAACGGCCGTCTCACTACAGCTGCCTTTCAGGTAGTTGTAGAGAGCAATAAGTCATCTGTCTCTTCTACGACTTTGGTATGAGGGGGCAAAATTTGCTTTTGTTTGATTACAGGAGCAACACATGCTGGTATGGGTGGAGGGATGTCAGCAGTGCTTGTTGCAAGGGTAGGTATAGTAGCACTCTGTGCCAGTATGGGCAGAGGGACATCACTACTGCTTGTTGTAGGACTTGGAGTAGTGGCATTGCTTGTTATGTTACACCTATGTCTATGCATACTAATAATAAACCAACCCTGCAACATATTAGAAGATCAATAAAAAGGTCAGCAAATTGAAGCAGGGAGAACAATTTCCAGAACTCCCAAACTCTGATGGAATCAGTTTGGTGAAAAGAAAAATATAATATTCCATGAGGAAGCTTACAGTACGATTAGCAATAAGACTTCACAAATAGTGCCTGACTTGGTCAGGTAAAACCTCCAACCAGTTTATTCCAGAGCAGATGAGTGGTGTTAAACATGACAGAAAACTGACGGCCTTTGCCCAAACGGCCCTGACCAGAAAACCGTAAGCCCACACTAAGAAGGCCTAGATAATATGGTAACATATATGACAGATTAGGGAGCAACATGACAATTGACCCTAATCCAAAGTCTTTAAGGACATAGTATAAGATTTCACTTAGAACCATGTTAATAACTGTTGAGGGTTTTTTCCAACCTTTCAAACAAAAAAATTAAATATAGAAATATTAGAATTTATGAAACTATGAAATATGAAATTGGTTCTGCACTCTATGTTGGGTGCCAATAAACTTGTTGAAATTTACCGCCAGGCTGGCCACTAAACTTTGACAAATGCTCTCTCTGATATCCCCCCACACCCTCTCAGGGGAGGATAACAGGAGAACTGGGAAAGAGACTTGGAAGCTGAAAAAAACCTTGAACCACTTTAATGAAAAAGAAAAAATAATACTAACTATAACAATCAAGTTGTTAAACTATATATAGAATACAAGAATACAAATATATTCAAAGATACAACAGAATATGTTAATACACAACCCACACCCTCAAGATGACAACTAGTTCCTGAGAAGAAAAGTCCCATACTGGACTCAGCAGCACACAGGAGTGATATAAGAAAACTGTAGGATAATTAAACAGTAAAATCTCGAACAATGCCCACTAAAGTGATGAAACTAAGATGCCCATTTTTAGCCTGCAATGTAAGCAAAATTGTATGAACTGCAGGAACCAGACTGTGGGCAAGGAACCACTATCTGGCTGGCGCTGGTCCTGCAGTTTTGAGGGACTGCAAACTCCACTTGATGAGTCGAAGGTGAAAATGAGGAAGACTTCAGGCCTTCCTCCTGAAGAGCCCAATTTACAACCACCAGGCGGCAATAAGCATGCTCTGGGAGGAGCATGGTTCTGCTGAGGTCCTCCTGAGCGGTGCTCACTCCATGCCGAGTTTGCTGAGCTCTGGGGCACAGACTCCCCAGGCAGTCTCTCGGACGAGCAGGTGCTCTGTCGCGCAGCATCTGAAACTGCCGCCCAGCCCCCTGCGGTGTGAGAGGAAGGGAGGTGCTCAGGGTCACATGCATGGGTGGAAAAGCCAGTGGCCACCAGGCTACGAGTGCAGAGGCACAGAACTCCAATGTGGCAATTGGTCTGTTGGCTGGGGGTGCGTCGCCGTGAGCCTGGAAAGCAGCCATGGTGTGCTGCTGGGAGAGCTGTTGTCCGCCTCCGCGAGGCTCAGGAAGGGTCCTGAGCTGCCTGTCTGCACTGCGAATCTGATCTCCGTGCAGATATTGGTCTGGAAGGCGCCTGTCAGCTGGAAGGTTCAGCACTGGGAGGAGGGCAGCATGGTTAGCTGGCAGTGCTGTGACTGAGGCAGAAGCAGCCAGGCTGATGGCACGAGGCGCTGGGCCCACGTGGCAACTTTGTGCACATCTAAGTAGGATCCTGTGCAGAGGGTGTACAAGAGGTCGGTGCTCTGGTCCCCCAGTGGCTTGTCGTCAGGGTGGTGGAGAGCACATAAGGTCTCCCCCAGCAACTGCTCCTTCGAGCGCAGGCACTCCAGCAGCACACGGGTGCTGGAGCACCTTGCTGGCAGCTGCCCTGTGGTGTCCTGCTCCAGGCTGAATGAGTGCCTGACGGGTGGCTGCAGGAACACGAGCAGGCAGTAGATGATGCTGCTCTCATCAATGCTCCAGGCTTCATGGGTGCCAACTGTGCCGAGAGCTGGGTGCATCTGCAGCATGGAAGTAATAGCAGAAAGCGTTTGGCAGACCCCCAGCAGGTCCATCACCAGCTCCTGCAGCACCTTGCACCTGTCCAGCAGGCCCTGTGTTGGCAATGGGATGGACGCAGGCAAGGAAATGACACTGTTACGGGTGCCACTGAGGTCCTCTTCATCCTCTTCATCATATTCATCCTCTTCACCCTCATCATCATCCTCTTCAACCTCCTCCTCGTCCTCCTCCCTGTCAGAGCTGTCCTGCTCAGCGCAGTTGTGCAAGTAAAGCCACCTGTCCAGGACCAGCGTGCAGACCACAAGCAAGGCTCCCTCAACAAGCCAAAAGTGCCAGTCGTTCAAGACAGAGAGGAGCCTGGATTCCTCCACATCCCTGCTCTGCTCCATCTCCTGCAGCAGCCGAGTCATCTCCCGATGGAGATACTCCTGATGCTGCTGCATGCGCTCAGCCGTGGCCACGTGTCTGCTCGCCAGTCTTTGGCCCGTACTGGAGCACCAGCAGAGCCAAGAGGAGGGCGACTAACGCAACCATGGCCTGGAGAAAACAGGAAAAGAGGGAGCTCAGCAGGGCTGGGTGGGAGGGAGCACAGCTCTGGGGGAGCAGGGCAGGAGCTGGCTGGAGCTGGGGTCTGTAGGAGAGGGGGTGAGGGAGGCAGGAGGGAGCAAGGGCAGGGTCTGTGAGCAGTGCAAGGCTGGGAGCCACGGGCCGTGCCCAGAAAGGCTGTGGCCACTGGTGTTGACAGACTTGAAGGGGCTGCAGGCACTGACTGGGGACAGCACAGGGCCCATCCTGCCCAATCCGCCCCGATGGCCGGCCCCTGGCTGGGCCGTGGCACCAAGATACCAAGGCCCCCCCAAGAGGAGTCTCCTGCAGCCTCGGCCCCGCTATACAGCAGCACCCCGTGGAGCTACGGGCACCCAGCACGTCTCCAAAGGCTCTGGGGGCATCTGCTACTAGTGGGAGGCCCCAGCACCTCTGCCTCAGCCCCGAGGGCCGTACCGTGTCCTGCTCTGAGGGACTTGGCTCTCACTCTGTGTTCAAAAGCCCCAGGCCCTCTGCCTCATCTCCCAGCCAGCCCAGCCTTCCTCATGCGTGGTGCACTCACCGATCGCCCAACTCCAACAGCAGTGGGGCTGCCTGATGATGGCCTTGGGTACAGCTCCCATTGTGACGTGTCCCCCCTAAGGCTGCAGCCACCAGAGCTGCATCACCCAGGTGACAAGACCCCACCTTCATCCCTGAAGTGCTGAGGCCTCAACCGTAGGCCCTGAACTAATGTTGACATCCAGTATCAACCTGCCCAGGGGCTCTCTTGACTAAGCAGGCAGACACCCCCTAAAAACGGGAATTGCAATGAAAGTGGGGACCTTATGTGGGTGTTCAAGACTTCTTGAGAGAGCTGCAAAGTTTTGTGTCCCAGGTGGTCTGACAGTGATTTGTCTTGAAAAGAAGAGCTCTGAGACTTGGGCAGAGACAAAACTCCTCCTCCCTCTTCTTGGATTCCTTCTGC